>OY720160.1:27277918-29777918 GCA_963082805.1 Hemicrepidius hirtus | reverse complement strand
ACTTACGAAGTACTATAATTAAATCCTGCTACTTTAAAGTAACACTTTCGTGACTTGTTACGTAAATTCCCATTCTTATGTTGTTGTCGGTACATATATCAGTAATTTTGAACTATGAATAAATGTTTATTATTTGCATTGTAAAACTAATATTGTATAGGCCAACACATTCTTGTGTACTGAAACGCAAACGATGTACGAAAGTATCGGTACGAAAATCAGATGAAAAACTAATATGTGTGTATAAATGCTCTATTTTTATAGAATGTGCCGTGTTAACATGCTCGATGCTTTAAATAGACAATCTTAAAAAGCAATAATATTCTGTACATATAATCTACTTTGTCTTTAGCCAATTAATATTATAATGAAATTATAATGACTATAGCAGTCCCTGAGCCACCCTGAATATGATTAATTAAAAGGCCTACACTTTAATATCCCCAACATAGTAGATTGAGCTATAATTTTTTTTACAGTTTTTAAGTTAATGGAATGGGATCCCATATGAATCCAATAATCAATTTTGTACAATTAACCCATTTTGGAGAACGAGGGTGTGTTTTAGCACCATTAAATTTGATAGTCTGAATACAATTTACATAATTAAAAAGGCGGCAGGAAGTATCTATACCCAAAGTTCTTAAAACAAAATTAAACTATTTTGTCAATAATATCGGGAAATTCGGTTTGTATTAGTGCATCTTTGTTTTACTAAACTTCCGAAATGCAATTTAGTCTTGCATCAACATTCTAATGAGTAATGACATAAAAAGATAAGTTGGGTGTATTAGCAGAGAACATACAAAAGAAAATGTTAAGTAATTTAAATAACATGAGGTAGAAAAGTAAAATTAAATTTGACGATGACTCTTTATAATAGTTTCGAGAAGACCAGCATGTATTTAAAATAAAATTCATGCATAAAATCACAAAAATAGTTACGATCAAGACTCATGAGATATAAGCGACGAAAAAATTTGATTACAAATACACATTTACATAATTTATTGTAAAATTTACATTAAACTCTCATTTTCTGCATCACTTTTTAAAAAAATGAATACGAAAAAGTCGCTAACCTCTTAACTAGGATAGAAGCTTGGAATTTATATCACCCCACAATAATAATTTTGCATGCAATAACCAATTGTTTAATATATAAAAAAATATATTATTTTAAGTCGGTAAACAATCTAATATTTGAATAAAACTACAAACGAGGGGTGCCTGAAAACTGGGGCCCCCAATCTTCAGCTCCATTAGTTTCCATATAGATCCACACCTGTCCTTAGTAGGGCTGGTTTGGCTGATTATGACGGAGATTGATTGTTTACCTCTCGGTTTACCTCCAGCCCATTAAACATAAAAAATGTAGTTGCGTGTATCCGTTTCGGTGCCGCACCCTCTACATATAACTAAAAGCAAATTGCAATTTGTATACCTGTAGAAAGTAGCGAAAATAATGTATACTGTACAGTTTGTCCAGATCGAGCTGGCGCAATCGGCTTATACGGTTTAAGCGGTTTTTCCTTAAGTTATAATTTGTTTACATGTAATCCCTGGTTGTACGTGCTACTTACAGGTTTTTAGAAGTCCGCTCAACTGGTAAGTAGCACGTACAACCAGGGATTACATGTAAACAAATTATCACTTAAGGAAATCCCTCTTAAACCGTATAAGCCGATTGCGCCAGCTCGATCTGGACAAACTGTATAATGGGCGATGAACGTTTCGTCCCAAAGAGCGAATTAGCGCTAAGGCCCATTGATGTTTCTTCTTCCCGGTACGAAATGAAATCAGTAAAGTTGCTTAGGGGATTTGCCCAGTTATCCTCTGATTATAGAGGACAATTTTTGGTTGTTGGCCAGTTGATCTCTGAAATTTACGCGCACCTTCACCATTTTGCCCAGTTGGTCTACGTCTGAAAAGTCTACTGCCCAAACATACTACATAGATAATAGCTTCTGACAAGCATTTAGATCCATTGAAAAATGTTTTAATTTAATTGTGGTGCAGTAATAGGTATACTTATCGATGCTCGTTTTACCATTCAGCCATCCCAAAACTAACAAATGACGAACTAATCAGAGGTACTAGGTAATCTATTTGTTTTATTGCAACTTTACAATTCATACAGTACTAGGTACCAATATTTAAGTGCAATTTGTTTTAGATTTTAAATTCGTACAACTGAAATGTTGCAAGACAAGAAGAACACTTTATAACATTAAAATTAAGGTCATCTATATTACTTTGACGCACGCCGCCTGAGGGCAATTGTTTCTGTTTCTGTCTTTTTTTCTGTTTAAACAAACTGATATAA
Organism: Hemicrepidius hirtus; assembly: GCA_963082805.1. Classification (NCBI taxonomy): domain Eukaryota; kingdom Metazoa; phylum Arthropoda; class Insecta; order Coleoptera; family Elateridae; genus Hemicrepidius; species Hemicrepidius hirtus. The sequence continues at coordinate 29,775,592 of OY720160.1, read as the reverse complement.
TGTTCCCATACAGTCAGTGTAAAAAGTTTTTTTTAAAATAAATAACATAGATTATAATAACAAAATTGGGAGAAAATCGAACAACGAACCTATCACGCTTCTTTTGTGGTCGGTTTGAAACACCCTGTATTGTTATAAGTAGTAAATAATCGTATATTCCCTTTAAAGAATATAATAACAATTATTTTAGAATATTGCCTTGACTTTTAAAAACAATCATTGTCCCCACATGCCCCACACCTACACTCACATTAATTTTTAGCCTGCAAATTTATTTTTGAATTAAATTTTTAATAAAAATAAAATTAGCGTAATATTATAGTAATATAATATTATAATAATAAAAAATAGTTTTAAGCAATGCTAACATTTGCATTTTATTGTGGTAGATTTACCAATGTAGAATCACAGAGTGATTATACAGTGTGGAAGAAAGGTATGGAATAAATTCATTATTTCTAAATCGATGACGTTTCATGAAATTTCCTTGGACACGTCGATTTTGCTTTTTAAAAAGATCCTGTTTCTATACCCGCGCATTTCCGAAGTTCATTTGTTTTTGCGTGATGACGTCATCGAATATTTTTTTAAATGAAATTCGTGTACAGCCCCACTTATTGAATTCGAAAATATACCACTTTAATACTTGATTTCTACACCTTCCCGAGAAAAAAATATTTTCCGATTCGTAGTAAGAACAACAAATTAAATGAAAGTTACCTAAGAAATTGTTTCCGGCAGCTAAACAAAATATAATCAGAATCGACAAACTAACACATTAACAATTAACAGATTAAAAATTAATAAATTAATAATTAACAAATTAACAGTTCAACAATAGCAACATGACAATTTTATAAAATAATTAATTAAATGTTCAAAATTATGATCATTTTGTTGCAGGCAGTAATTGAAACGGTTGTTAATTGTTAATTTGTTAATTTATCGATTCTGATTAGATTTTATTTAGCTGCCGGAACCAATTTCTTAGGTAACTTGATTTAATTTGTTGTTCTTACTACGAATCGGTAATTATTTTTTTTCTCGGGAAGGTGTAGAAATAAAGTATTAAAGTGGTACATTTTCGAGTTCAGTAAGTTGAGCTGTACACGAATCCGTTAAAAAAATATAGGGGTTCCATTAAAAAATATATCCGATGACGTCATCACGCGAAAACAAATGAACATCGGAAATGCGCAGGTATAGGAACAAGGGTCTTTTTCAAAAGTAAAATCGACGTGTCCGAGGAAATTTCATGAAACGTCATCGTTTTAGAAATAATGAATTTATTCCATACCTTTCTTCCTCAATACTCTGTGGTAGAATCTAGAATTACACTAGGTATCCCAACTCTTACAGTTTCATATATAATACCATATAATACTAAACGGCATCGATTGTTTTAATAGGTACCTAGTACTTACTTAACTAGAACATCATCCTATTAAAGATTTATTGATACCGTAATAGAATCCAGTTTATACTCCCTTTAATTGAAAAAAAAAATGTTTGTTACTAAATATTTGATTTTAATTTTATAGGTTTGTGTGTGTCAACTTTATTACATATACTACTTATAATTTTATAAATAACAATTTATTGAAATATTTTAAACATTTGTAGACGTACATAGTAGAAAGTAGATCATAAATGATTAATAAAACACACCTTGCATTATTGAAACTTTAAATTGTTTCTGTGTAATAAAACAACGCGTCTATAATTTTTTCTATACTAATTATTATTCGCAATTATCACAATTTCAATTAACATTTTGTAATTTTTATTAGCCATAGTAGATGGATGGGACGCAAGCACATCGAGAGATATAAGCGAATATATATTCCCAAATATGTCTACCATTCTACTGAGGCCAGATGATTTATGTGAATCACAGATTTTCTTATTGGTGATTGTGTGTTCAGCACCACCACATTTTGAACCTCGTAATGCTGTAAGGGAAAGTTGGGCCCTTGAAAAAAACATTTCGGATACTATAGTTAGAGTATATTTTTTACTAGGTTTGACTGAGAATGCAACTGTCCAGGTATTATATTTTTAAAAAACATTATTAATATTGGCTTTAATTAAACTTTTATTTAGCGACAAATCGAAAGAGAAAGTGATCAATACAAAGACATTATACAAGAAAGTTTCATAGATACTTACAACAATTTAACTCTTAAGTCTTTGATGTTGTTGAAGCTAGTCAAGAATGATTGTAGAAACACTATTAGCTATGTGATGAAGACTGATGATGATATGTTTGTAAATTTGGTTCCTTTGGTTAAATCATTGCTTGTTCGAAACTCTACTAGCCGAGTGCTATTTGGGAGTTTGATATGCCGTGCCAAACCTATCAGGGATTTTTATGATAAATGGTATGTACTCTTTCAATTTGAGAATTGTTCTGTTATTAAAAATATATAAACTATTCTTGCTATTTAGTACTTTATAAGCAGCATGCGCTATATTTTATAATATTGCAATAACGCCGAGACCAAAAAGATGCAAGGAAGAAAAAGTACATTTTGGTACAGGTTCAAACAACGTCTTTTAGGCAAATAGCACAAATTTTATTAACAAACTTAATTTGTATCTTGTCGTCTGTCAATCACTACTTCAATGCCGCATTTACTTTACAGCCGCAAAGTAGTCATTGACAGATGACTACACACTCTACGCTTGATAAAGAAACGGCAAAGTCACGCAAAACAGCTGTTTTTGTCACAGTCACCTAAAATGGACATTTTGAGCTGCTATTAATGAATAAGGACCAGTAATTACGTGATCTACCTCGGTAGGTAAGCACTTATGATTGGTGTCATGCAAAGAATTACTTAAATCAGTGAGTAGTACTTTGCATTCTTCCTGGGATTGCTTTCCTTAATAGTTTACCCACCGAGGTAGAGCATGTGCTGAGGAGTCCTTGTGGTCTAAATACATAACAAGTAGAACAAAATTAGGCATTGTACCTTTCATAATAGATTAAAGTGTGTTGTCTATGAATATTATTTTTTAGGTATGCACCAGAGTATATGTATTCTGGCAAAGTGTATCCAAACTATTTGTCAGGAACAGGATACGTAATGTCCGTGGATGTGCCTGAAATACTATTTGAAACAGCTTTACGTACGCCATTACTGCATTTGGAGGATGTTTATTTAACTGGTAAGGTCATATTCAAAAAACGTAAATGTAGTTTTTACAATAAAATGTTGCTATTACTTTTTATTAACTTTTAGGAATTTGTGCAAAATTATCACATGTAAGACCAACGCATAATAAAGATTTCCACTTTAAAAAGGTTAAATTTGATCCTTGTGAGTATAGAACTTTAATGACTGCACACTATTTTAAACCCCTGGAAATGCGGCAGACGCATTTTCGGGTACATCACACTGATTTAGAAGAGGCTTGCAAAGTACAAAAAGAAGCAAGACGCAACGAAAGTACAGCTTTAGCTAAATTCAAAAAACCCACAAGGAAATCTAGGAATTCGTGTGTTTAATTTTTTGTTATGTTTTTATTAGGTACCTTTAGAAGATAAAATTGGTTGATTACTTTTAAGCCCATACTTAACTCAGGATGGTTTTTTTATCTTTCCATCAAACAAACAAAAATAGTATTTGATTCAGTAGGTACCTTGTATGAGGCTTTCTAATCATTGAGAGTTTTTAGAAAAAATTGCTATAGGTAGAAATATATAGTGACAGTATTTACATGCGTGTTTTAACAAACAAGTTATACCTGGGAGGGTGGATTTATTCTTTCATTCATTTTTGTTGCGATTCAACAAAGCGAGGAGGTAACAGCTAAAGATATATTTGTTGTTTCCATTTCTTTAAAAAAAGCTAGCACATATCAAAAATTATATCAGAATGTTCAGACTGAAGTAAAACTTACTTATAACTCAAAATGTTCTTTGATGCATTTACTATTTAGCGAATTCATTTTATGCCACCAATATTAGTTCATGTAATTGATGTAAAAAATTAGATTTCTTTTTTGAAATTAGATAAACAACAGGAATATTTATGTCTTCTTTGTTAACCATTTTTGAAGTCCTGTTCACTCAATACCAAATTAATATATACCATTCTTATATATAAATTGAAGAAATAAGGCTGATTAATTTTAATGTCGTTTATTGAACATATGCCACGCATTAAAGTTGTTTAATTATTTCAATTTTTAATACTATTCTATATTAAATAATATGACTTGAGGATAAATACGTGGAGTGTTAATTCCACCACAAGAAACTTTTTTCTTTTTTAAAGCAAGTTAAAAATTGATTTTTTCTTCAAGCGTATCAATATCCGTATTGTTGTACAGAGCTGGCTATGTAGAAGGAAGTCATTTTGTTAGTAGTCAAAAAATGAAAATAATGTTACTAGTACAATAATGTGTTTACGTATCCATGGCAACGGCAGTATTTTGCCCATAGCTCCGCCCCCAAGGTTGCTAGAAGGGAGAGCGTTGTCCTGTCGAAATGACTTTTTAGGAAATATTTATTTACAGCAACAGAATATTTTTACACTTGAAGAAAAAATAGTATATATTATTCGGAGTAGAACGTCTTATTTGTGTTTCGCTCACTTGCACAGCCTCGGCGCGTGCGCCTCGGCCGCAATATGAGCTCAACACAAAAAGAACTCTTTCTACTCCTAATAATATAATATACTATTATTTAACTCGGGAATGTATTAACTCATTGTTTTATTATGGCAACTTAATTACTGAAGAAGACTTAAACAGTCCAAATATATACTATAATTTTTTTTTTCTCTTATCTAATTATTAACTTTTTTTATAGTCTGCTGCGAGGGGTAATCCGCGAGGGTAATTTTGGTGTACAGGTCCGGGACATTAGGTAACATTACTGTGGCATTAGTTGACATTAGGGGGCATTAGTGGGGAATTAGTGGCCATTAGGGGAAAATAGGGGGCATTACTTAGGAACTTTAAGGAATTGGGGACATTATTGAGACATTACTGGGGCATTAGTTGGGGACATTCAAGGATTATGAGGGCATTATGTTGTAAGATAAATGCGCGCGCAGCGAAGCAGTGATGTCGTGGTAATTTTTGAATGAGTTGTTTAATGTTACAGTAAGTAAATAAAAAAATGTTTTTTACATAAAATTCGAATTGGGTAGAATTGGGAGATTTTATTTATTATCTGCCGACCATCGCCGAACGCTGTGTGGCAGCCTACGTCATTGATACCTGTTCGACGGCTATTGGTTGCCGAAGTGTGCGTGACGTAACCACTGACACCTGATTGGTCAGATTTCGTTCTGAATTCAGCTGCGATAAAACGGAAATTTTTAAACTTTAAATGTTTTTTCCATCGACCACTATGAAATGTGACTAAATTCACACGGTTTACTCTTGCTGAAAATAACAAATTTCGCACAACAGCCAAACTGTGATGAAATGAGCCGGAAGGCGGGGCTTAGCCGTGTGCAAAATAACATTTCACACGCTCGACAAAAAGTAGGCGGGGCTCAACCGCAGCGGTCGCTGACAGAGCTCGTAAGCAATATTCGCGACGGCGCGCGCGGTGACCTGCCTCATCGACAGTCATAATTAATTTTATGTTCCTTAACTAAAAAAAAATGGTTGTAATTATGTGGTCGACGGAAAAGTATAGTCTACAACACGTGCTGAAATTTTGGATATATCACACGAGCGTGGTTAAGCCACTCGCCTTCGGCTCGCGGCTCAACCTCCACGCACGTAAAATATCCAATTTTCAACACTAGTTGTACAATATACTATTTCCTATGGTACAAATGTCATTTATTATTTTAATGTTTCATTTAGTTGATGCTTAGCAGCACAAAGGCCAAAAAAATTAATAATAATGTATCAGAAAAATCCCCGTTTGTAAAAGTGAATTTGACGGATGAAACCGTCATAATAAAAAAAATCATCTTATTGTTGGTTACTAAGACGAGTTGAACGGCAGGGTTAGCACGGATAGGCTACGCAGATTCGTGAATACAACCAAAAGCACGAAGACCAGTACTAAAACTGGAACACTGGTCAACACTTTGGGGGCATTAGAGGGAATTTTTGGGACATTGGGGACATTTTTAAGGCATTAGTGACAATTTAGGAGCATTAGTGGTAATTTTGGGGACATTAATGGTAATTCTGGGGACATTAGTGGACATTACTAGGTAAATGAACCATTAGTGTACACGCTTTTACCTCGCGGATTACCCCTCGGTCTGCTGCAATTGGTTTCTCAGTAAACTAAAATATTCCATTCATGTTAATCAACACAGTATCTTTTAGTTATCAAATATTTTATAAATAATAAATATTTAGTAAAATATCAATTCCAACTGCAAATATTAGGATTTATTCCCTTTATACTATTTCGACATCAAAGTGTCATTTTCAAAAGCATATAATGATTGAATTATACGATTTATGTTATATTTTAAGTCAGTAAACAAGTAATTCATTATATTATATGCTTTTGTAAATGACGCTTTGATGTGATTTTGGTGTGCACTACCAGTTTCTGATTAAGTAATTAAGTTTCAATAAATATGTACAAGTTGCATTTTTCAGCTGGTCACATCTACCAGAAAATTTTCAGCACTTGCAAATTGATTAATTGCAGGTACAAATATTAAATTCATAAATCCATCCTCTCATAGTATTGTTAAAACTGTGAGATTATTAAAATCTTCAGGTTATTTCTGGATAAAAACTGAAAATGAAATTCATCATGAAGTAATAGCATGATAATCATAGTAAGTTATTCCAATGACATTTGATCATGTGATCTTCAGTACAAAATAGGTATAATCTATCCTCTATCCGTCTCATCTTGTTGAGACAAAACATAAACTAAACGACGCCAATCAAGGTGTTCCAGGAGTATCATGTCATACAACTGTTCTGTTGTAATTTGTGCTGCTCTCTAGGAAGATCATGTGACCAGTGTTATTAGAATACCTAGTTAAGAACAACCCTTGAAAGTCTCACTTTTAAGTACAGGACTTAAATTTTTAATCATCAAATATTTTTAAGCATGACAAAAACAAAAGTATGATATAATTACACAAATTATTAATCACACATCGAAACAAATATCTCTATGTCTACACAAAATGCATTTATTATTTAAACTAAGTGCTTAGTAATCATTGTCATTAACAAAAGCTATATTTACGAATATAATAATAGCTTTTTTTTATTATGGTTGTGGTTAATTATCACTCCTAATAATTGATCATGAGCAAAACATTTCACAAGTAGGTAATCTAAACATAGCAGTCAGTTTATTATGTTGCAATGTTAGAAACTTTTTTTAGCCCAGATTATATTAATGTATCTCAAATCCACCTGTATGATTCCCATGACAATCACAGATTGAATACATGGTACTGATTTCAATCGTTAACCTATTATTTTAAGAATTCTATTGTCATCGCCATATAACTTGACTTTATGTTTCTAATATACAAACGAAAAAATTATAGTATACTAGGCATGGTATTATTTAAATATAAAACAATATAGCATTCATTTAACTGCAAGCAAGTTGTATGGCATTTAAAATGTGATTTTATAAATATATTAAGGTATTTAGCTCAATATTTATTTTTATAATTGCTCATTCCCAAAGCCGAAGTAAAGCTTCTTTAATAATAATTTACTACTAGCCCTTTGACATTGTTATTATTAATACCAGAATTTGTTGCTGTAATTATGAAAGATTTCCAATAGAAATATGGGGTAAAAACAGGTTAGATGAAATCAAAAAGTTCATCGTCATTCTTAATTTACCCAAAGTCTGAATACGTATTTTCCAGATAAACTATAAAATCCATATATTAAATTATTATTTGATAAGCAGCTTAAAGGTTGTATTTTGCTGAGTCATTTTAGTTTGTAGTATTACTTTAATATAACCCAATCTATAATTCGAGCCATTTATAGGACACAGTATAACCCAAAAGGCAACTCCAAACTTATATTTTCTTGTTATGCTAGAGCAAGTTTTTTTACATTTATTATAATTGTTGAAAAATTAATAATCAATTTCTCTACATTTTACAACAACCGCATAAAATTAGTATTTTGGCTGGTAGTACTAAATCATCATTAATAAAATAAGTGGCAGTAGTTTATACAAATATCATATACAAGTGCGTGCGTGCGTTCATGATGAAAGGAATAAATTCGATAAAATCCTAGTTATTGTTTTTTATCAAAAACGCTCTAACACATTGATTTGTTTTTAAATTGGCATTTTTTAATCGCCGACCCTATATCATTTCCCCTAAAACCGAAAATGGTAGCAACTTTGTTATTTTAAATGACCCACCCTGAATATTTTTACAGATTTAGATAGAGAAGGAAAAAGTGCGTTCAGTAGACCCAATCATATAATAATTTCTTAACTGATAAGTGTCTGCCCATGCTTGATGACGTCACATGCCACTAGCCTCACACTGGGTACGCTTTTCAGCCCTCATTCGCGCTAAAAGTTTGTAAATCGTTTACTGATATAAAATTTAAAAAAAAAAACACTGGAAAACTTATGCTACAGTTGAGTATCTTTATAATACAGTAACAATTCAAATTTAGTATTAATCCCTACCTTGTCATAGTTATAACTTTAATAATTGATTAAATTTATTGCTTAAGTAGACTGAACCAATTTTTTATTGCTATTCATTTTGCAGCTGTTAAAGAAAAATAAATTATAGATTATAGCACAGTACTGCTGGTTTATTGTTGCCGATTAGTACTATCTCAGTAGTTATAGGCCTCTGTGTGCAGTACCTAATTTTATGTAGGAAGTATAAATAAGTAAATAGGTGTATTATGTGATTTCAATAATGTTTTAGGTATCGAAAGAAGGAATTTTGTTATGCCATTTAAAGTTCTATATTGTGTGGTATGTTGCAATTCACTTTCTTACTGCTGCACACAAGCCATTTTTTTATATAAAAAGTCGTGTCAAATTTAGCATATTTATTGTAAATAATTAGTTTAAATATACACTTTAGCTTATTGCCTCTATAATGTTGACATTCTGTGTTTCTTATATTTATTTTTTTGTAAAATACATCACATATTTATGTTAACTGTTTATGCCTCCTTGAAATTTTGTAAATTAAGAATAACTTAGTCCAGAAAAGTGTTTATAAGATGCCTTACAAAACATCGATGTAGTTGCAATATTAAAAATGTATATAGTTTTAACTTTATTTTTATCATTGATAAGGTCAATGCCGTGCAAAGGAAAATGTGCGCCTAGGGCAAATCCTAAATTTGGTACCCCCTCCTTATGCAAAACCATAAAATTGAGAAAGGGTGTTTTTTGTATGTATGGGAGGCACAGAACAGAACTGGGGAGGAGGGCGAAATGGGCATAACGACACCACTAGGTCATTGGTTTTAAGTTTTTTTTAAATTTAATTTTGGTGAGGCCGGGGCGAGCGACCCCTCTTCCCTCTTTGCACAGGCCTGAATAAGGTAATAAATAACAATTTAGAATCAAAATTATAATTTTGTGATTATTTCAAGTTATTCTGCCAAATCAAACTTATGGAAAATAGCATCATTTCACATTTTATATACCTACGGTTTGTTACGAAATTCATGATCTTAAATATATCAAATAGGCGAATACTAATCTAAACTTATATGTAGAGAGCTTAGTGATTGAAAAATTCTTGCGCTATTCGCGTTTGGGAAAAAATTGGTTAATTTGGGATCTCTATCTCCTAGTCATTAATTGTAGTAAGATCAGATATGATGGAGAAAGGTAGCTTGCTTTTAGAATTTTTAAAATACAAGATCCTAAACTAGAAAAGTTAGGTTTACAAAATAAGGAATTTATCTTAGTCTAATAAATTATTATCACCAGTTGTTTACATATTATTTTTTTTATATCTAGTATGTACTATAGCGCTTCTCAGGGTGAGAGTTCTGTACAGTCAGTCGGCAAGTAAATGTTTCTCCAGTTTATCTCTTGAGGTTTTTTGTTTAATAAGAATTTGTAAAATTTCACTTCTGTTTTTTAATTAACTACACTAGAGAAACCATAACATTTTGATGTAAAATTTCTTTTTATTTGTTGCACTATTTATTCCTACATTTAGTAAAATATGCTTAGCGGTGCCTTTACTATTAACATATTAAGTGTCAGAACTTAAAATATATGGAAAAATGTTTGTTTTAGATATTAAGTAGAAATCTGAATAATCCCGTAAAATTTTTACAATCTGCTTCGGTTGATAGTCTGTAAGTTCATTGGCTGAAATGACTTAATTTAATCTGATCATAATACCATAATACCTAATTAATGATTTTCCTTGTTCTTAATTGTTAGCACCTACTTTTTGAAATCATACACTAAAAGGAAAAGAAAAGAAACTGATAGATGACCTGCACTTTCCATGTTGGTTATCCCACTTATTGCTTTGTTAAATAGTAAACCATCTGCTCAATTGCAGTTATGTAACAGTTTCTTTTCTAACTTTAAATTCAAAGCAATGAATAAATTAATGGTTTTGTTTTAAAGTATTCCAATATTTGGTCCCATGACCTCCCTAGGGGGCAGCACAAGTAATCGTAAGGTTTAGCCATATTACCTGACAATTATTATTGAATCAAAACAGGCCAATCAGCGCCCTCCATGAGGTTCACCTGATACTACTGTGACTTTTGGGTTTGCTTGTGCTGCCCTCTAGGAAGGTCACATGGTCAAATGTCATTGGAATGCCTAATAGCCTTATAATAATGTAAGTAGTAGTAGTACTAATTGACACTTCATGTGTTAAACAAAGATTGTGTACAAATATACACAAAACTTGATAAGTATTTTTGTAAGAGATGATTGTTAAGGAATGTCAGCTTATTGCATATTTCTGTAATTTATTATAATTATGAAAGTATCAATTATGAATACCAATCCACTCTTTTTGTAACATAATCTAAATAAATTATGTTATTATTTTAGATTATATTCTTGATATTCCCTTTATCCCTAGCGAGCATACCTAACCCAAAATTAGGTTGAATGTAATATTTAATTATTACAGTGTGCGTTATTTTTGGTACATCTTTGAACAGAATAAATGACATTAAGTATATTCTACTGGGTGGCCTGATTTTGAAGTCAATTTGGGGGCAGCTTGGTATTAGCTAGATTTTTGTTTTTTGATGAATGCCAGAATGGCTTTGGTCGGAATTTCACTGTGGCGGCATCTACGAGGTTTTGAAAATCGGAAATTGATGCTCCTATAGCGCCTTTATTAGTCAAAATATGAAAGAAAATTTAAATATAAAAGTTATTCAGTTTATAATTCTGCATTTTCCTAAATGTATATCACGTATACAGGGTGTTTACTTTTCACAGTACAATAAGCAACTTTGTTATTTTAAATGAAACACCCAGTATATCATTATATGATTTAATGCAAAATTTAATTGTCTATCACATAGTATAAGGTGTTCATATAGCTAAAATGTACGGTTGATAAGGATTTTGTTAATTTTAACGGCGTTGTGTAAATTTTGGAGATTTAGGCTGGACTCGCGACAGAAATGGATCGCGCGTCAGCGATCGTCCGGCTTCGCCAGCTGTAATTTCAAGCCGGTTACCACACATAGATACGTGTCTTTCTTCTGTACATATTGAACCCGTAGTGTCGTTTTTCTCGTTACGTATTTAAATGATTTCCAGGTCTGCCTCGCGAACTATACTGTGAATACTAAAAATAAAATTTTTATTTGTAGTATGGGAAAGTCTAAGGGAGGTTTGCACCTCCACTTTTTTAATTTCATCCCAAACCTTGCCAGATACTATTAAATCGAGTAGATCCACGCGCACCCTGAAAAAAGATTTCGTCTGTAGCGCCATTTTTGTTCCCTTCGCCCATGTTACCGTTCCCCCCAAATATTTTGGTCACGAGCCATTGCTTTTAGGGATGATATGACTAAACAATTTTCAAATACACAAAATTTTATTGAACATAAAATTATAAAGAATGAATACAACTCAAAATTCTCTTCATAACACCAAAATAACATGCTCATAATGTAACATTACTTTAATATATTATTATAATTAAATTCAAATGTTTAGTTTACACGACAAAATATAGGTATTACATTAAGACAGAGATTAGACTGATCGATCAGCGTCGGTCGTCCGCGAACGGTCACCGTCGACCAAATTTCCAACACAAGTATTCTAATGGGCAAAGTTACATTGATCGATCGTTCACGAACGGCCTCGATCGCTATGCAACGAACAGTTTGAAATTAGAATTTTGATCGGTCACGAACGTTCAAAAGTAATTCGTAACCCAACTTTTTAAAAGTGCCCTTGTTTTTTCTACCAATAACAGTAAAGAACGGTCACCATTTGTTCCTTTTCACTTGAACTGGACATTTTTTAATGAATTTAAAAGAAAAAATGTATTTTCTTAGTCTTCAGTGCAATGACCACAATAGCTATTTTCCTAACAAGTGCAGAAAATCGATTTTTCCGCACGCAAATGCCGTTGACAGCACGACGCGTAGCGGAGTGGTGTCAAGCATTTAAGTGCGGAAAAATAGGTTTCTGCACGTGTTAGGAACAATAGTTTTTCTACTAGCGTGCGGAAAAACGCATTTTCCGCACATGTTGTAGTGCGGAAAAATCTTTGCCGCACGGTGCGGAAAAGTGGATTTTCCGCACTAAAACATGTGCGGAAAATGCGTTTTTCCGCACGCTAGTAGAAAAACAATTTTTTACCGCCACCGACCGCCACCGGTCGCTCAGTCTAATGTTACATTTTTAGAACGTTGCTAACCGATACTGATCGATCGAAGACGTTCGCGGACGACCGACGCTGATCGCTCAGTCTAATCTCTGTCTAATATTTAGTCGTACAGTATAAAAAAACGGTATTCATTAAGGCAGTTTTATAATTAGGTACTATTTCTTTCATTAACAATGAAGAATAATATGTATTGTTTCAAGATTTTTATATGTTTCACTTTATTTGATGTGTGTAGTAAATTTTATAATACATCACAGTTTAATCAAAAACTACGGCTTATAGTTATTTGGTTGGTAAATGTAAGTGACATTACTTTTGTAGCCGATTAACAAAACTAAAATATGGTCTGCTTATTAAAATATAGTAATGCCAATGACATCAGAATAAACTATTAAGTGTCTACATACAGAAAAAACAAATGTAGAAAAAACTTAATAACAAAATAAAACTTATTCACTTTCAACGTCTGATATTTTACAGAACTGATTTAAAGAATCTGCAACTTTATTAATATTTTTCTCTAAACGTCTTTCCTTTTTCCATTTCTTATATTGTTTTTTGGTTAAACCTGCCAAATGTTTGTGTTTACTGGATCTACCATCGTTTTCTACATACTTTAAGTGACTTTTTTTTATTTTTACATTTTCGCAGTCTTCTTGGTCCAGTTCAATTTTACGTTTTATACATTTAACACATTTTTCAGCATTTCTTGTACTATTTTCACCTTCAGTTTTAGAAGTCTCTTTTGGTAAATCTAACAATTCAGAATCAGAATGAGTGCATTTTCTACGTAATTTTGTTAACTTTCTTTTCATTTTCTGATTATCTTCTCTGATTTTTGCTTGTAAATCACTAGCATCTTTTTCTTTAACAGAATCAAAATCAGAGCAATCAATGCCTTCATCTAGATCAGGTACTAATAAATTAACTTGGTTAACAGCATTTTCCTTTACATCTTTTATTTTAATTTTTCGTACAACAGTTGTTACAGGTGTTGATGGGCGTGAACTTGCATCACTTTGTGAACTTGAATCTATATCATTAATCAGATTCTCTATATGGTTTGAATCAGGATCTGGAGTTTGATATTCAGTTACAGTTTCACTAAATGAAACACGTTTTCTTTCTTTCTTCCGCTTTTTACTACCTTTATGTGGACTAGACACAATAGTGGACTGACTTCTAGATGGAATTACAGCAATATCTTCTTGCATTGTTTCTGGTTTGTGTTTATTCTTATGGTCACTAACTTTTTTCAGCTTTTTTTCTAAACTTCTCTTACTAATTTTATTGTCAGATTCGTCACTTAGGGAAACTCTTCTCAATTTTTTTAATAGCAATTTTTCCTGTTTTTCTAATCTTGATAATTTCCCATTTAATGTAATACCATGCCTAGCTCCTCTGTAAATTAAGAAAAAATGTTAAAAACTTTAACATGAATATTATTCATAAAATATCATACAAACAGTTTAATAGCTATTTTCCTAACAAGTGCAGAAAATCGATTTTTCCGCACGCAAATGCCGTTGACAGCACGACGCGTAGCGGAGTGGTGTCAAGCATTTAAGTGCGGAAAAATAGGTTTCTGCACGTGTTAGGAACAATAGTTTTTTTCTACGATTGTGCACAAAGTGACACTTTTGATCTCTATTTTTAGTGACAAAAGTAGGTCTTTATTGCACTGGAGTGCAATAAAATTTTTTATTGCACTCGCATGCGTGCGTGCGCTGAAAATACAAAAACATTGCAAGAACCACGTTTATTGATATACAAATTAATAATTACCTAATCCTAACTACGTATTTCAACATTAATTTGACAAGTATTACAATTTTGAATGTTTGTTATGTACCTTCATCATCAAATATTTCTCCTTCGGTGTTTCCGTTAAGAAACGATATCCAACAGATTTCCTCTTTAGAAATGCCATTAATTTCGCATATTTTCAAAGATCAACGTTATCTTTTACTGCGAGTGTTGTCCTCAACTTAAAAAATGCTCGCCAAGGGGTCGACGATTTTAAATTTTTTGATTTTTCATAGAAATAGCAGCTTTTACAAAATTAAACGTAATGACGTCTGTATTTAGTTTTTTGTTTATTAAAATGACAGCTTGATTGCTATGTAAAGCTTACATCTACCAGAGCAACCTCATTCATAAATAACTGCTGAATACAAAATGTTTGAATCAGTTTTAATATTTTGGTTGAATAAACCACGATCGTAGAAAAAATAGTGTATGCAAACTCGAGCAGAAAGTGTGTTTATCGCATACGGCGTTTTGTCCACCTCCGCTTACGCGTCGGTGGACAACTTTACGCCTAATGCGATAAACACTAACTTTCTGCACATGTTGCATAAATAACTATTCTACTAGCGTGCGGAAATGGCACATGTTTTAGTGTTTTAGTGCGGAAAAGTGGATTTTCCGCACCGTGCGGAAAAGTGAATTTTCCGCACTAAAACATGTGCGGAAAATGCGTTTTTCCGCACGCTAGTAGAAAATAAGCAATTTCACATTAGGTTTACATGTATTACTATCACAAAAACAGGTACAACTACTACCGTTTCCTACATTACCAATTAACAATAAACACACCAGTCACCCCACTCACTCAACATACAGGATATCAGCTGATTATAAACTTTACCCTTTTGTATGTTGTCACAGCAAGATTTATTCCAAGCTTATATTACCTCAAATACACAATCGAATGATAAACTTCAATTAAAAATTGATTGGCATAAAAAGAAATATCCAGTTTAAAAATTTTATATGGAATTCTACTACAACTAGAGGACGCTATCGAAACTACTTTCTTAAAAACACACTTTAATGGAACTCATTTAGGTAACTTATGGTTTGTTATTATGGTGGTTCTTAACCATTTTTGAAACAATGCCTACATGAATAATTTTTACTGCCTTAACTGGCCGTTTGTTTCTCAAAAATATCATCTTTATGTTCTGTGTTTCTATTATCTATTATACCACTGCACATAATAAAATTGTGAAATGAAAAAAAATCGAGTTATAGAAAATTAGAGTTATCGAATTCAGAAAAAAAAATTAAAAACAGAATCTTTTAACTTTTTTTTCCACGTTTTTAATTAAAAGCACTATTTCCGTCTAACTTAAAATTTTTAATTTTCGCTTAATACGCTCCATAATATGTACCTGTAGGATTTCAACTCGAACTGAGAAGGCAACTATGAAAGCTACAGTATAACTGGAATTTATTATGTATTTAAAGTACCTATTATGCAATAGAATGTAGTCCCTCTCCATTGTTATAGATAATCCGCACCCCATTAGCATAAAGGAAAATTAAACGCATTAAATTTACCTATTGGCGTGTTAATGCAGTGTGAATTCCTAAATTATTTGTAAATTCCAGTAATAAGAGTGAAAAATTCGCATGCAGAATCACAAAACACTTCGATTTATCAAACAATTCGGCTTAACAAGAGATTTTTGTGCATAAAACTACAGGAGTTTAGTCGGCAACACGAATGAAGTTCAACTAATAGAGAAATTCGAGTAAGCGAAGTTGACTAAAAGAGTATCGACTCATACAAAATACATACATATACAAGCAAATTATTTTACAGTTGAAATAAAGGTAAAATTTGGAACCAGTAACAAAGCCATAGATAATATTCTAACAAACAAATAAACAAATTAAAGTGATGATAAAGCAATGGAAAAGGTGGCATAAGCTGCAGAAACGTGGGGGCAACAAAATTATAGTTCTTGAAATTTACCAGTAATTTAGCTCTTTCTATTATGGTATGAGGAATATAATTTTGTACAGGAATCTACAGAGTTCCTTCCATGTAAATTTGCAGTTCTTTTGGTTTTACAAGGACTGGACAGAAGGTTCACGGTTTTGCAGGTTATCCCGGTTGTTATAAATGTACTTCTTTTTGAAAAATAAAAGCGTCATATATTTTCAGTTACCTATTACAAACATAGAAGACAAGTGTCAGGACACTTTATAAATATTTTTATGAAGAATGTAATAACAGAATTTCAAAAACAAGCACTATTTGTTATAACATTATATTGGGTGTCTGAAAATTGGTGGACATGTACATAAATTGAACTTACTTATGTGCAG
Source organism: Hemicrepidius hirtus (assembly GCA_963082805.1). NCBI lineage: Eukaryota > Metazoa > Arthropoda > Insecta > Coleoptera > Elateridae > Hemicrepidius > Hemicrepidius hirtus. The sequence continues at coordinate 29,758,661 of OY720160.1, read as the reverse complement.
TTCTTCCACCACAGGCAGAAAATAATTCTTCATCAGTTAAAGGACGTTCTAATTTTGGTATAGAAGGTTCAGGATCACAATAGTTATTATTGTCAAAATCAACAATTCCAGTTTCTGTTAATTTTGATGTTTTTATAAATGTGCCATACTCCAAGTTGTTATTTTTCTTTTTCAAGTTTTTGAGAGAGTAACTTTTTGTTGTGATTTCCACCCCTTCTGGATCATTTACATTTAACTCTACTTTACCATCTGTACTTGTATTTATCTGCCAACAAATAACAAAATAGTATTCCTGTTTGCTCAATCACATACCTTTCTTACGTTCACATTACTAGTAGCTGTATTGTATAAAGTCTCCCACCAATTATTAGTGAATTGTTCTGAAACTTTATGACCAATGCCAGCATTGTCAAACTTTAAATTTGGCTTCAATGCAGCATTGATTCCATTTTCATTCTTTCCAAGTCCTTTTCCTAAAAGGATTATTTGTTTTTAATTTGTGGCAATGAGTACAGAAAATTAAATGGAATAACACTAAATAATATGAATATTTAATTATTCTAAAATTGTTTGTAGTAACTAACCTTCTTCCCATCCGTATTTTAGAAGCTGTTTTTTCGCAAAATCCATATTATTTTCTTAACACGTGTCGCATAAAATAACAATAAAGTTTACAAATTGTCAATACTAACCTTCACTGACTAAAGTCACCTAAGCATTCGTATTTGATAATTATGTACACTGAATTATCGACCATGGACAAACGAATTCAGGCAAATTTTAACGTGAGTTCAGGCAATTTTTAAACAATTAGTGATGCTTATTTGGGTATAACTATTATTTTTAGATACAATAAATTTGTAAACTCTTATAAAGTGGACATTGCTTATTATTATTATATGCAACAAATTAACCCTGAATTTTGTTTAATGATATTAATTCAACACACAACCTTTCATTTTCAATTTATCTATTTGTACTCTGGCCTCTGGAGGAGAGGTAATTACCCTTCTTGCCCCACCCCGCTGTAGATCCGCTTTTGTACATAACTAATTTCACCGAACAACTAAAATTAAGCTATTGGGTCAGTCAGAAAAAATTATTTAATTTTTTTTACTCAAACTTCTACCGTTGATTGAGCTTCTACGAAGAAGAAGAACGAAATTTTGGGATAAACGTAGCTGAAGAGTTATTCCAAAAAAGGTATAACGTAGGGTACTTAATATTTTCTGGGTGCCTGAGAGAGAATTAACGTGGACTCCCTTCGACCGACTTTTTCGAAAGAAATTTTCGCCGTCACTAGGCGTGGGTCGTTACTTGACAGAGAGAAGCCATTAGTCGTTGGGTTACACTTACAATTAACGACTCTATTCGTGGAGTGGTTGACTGCGGATAGCAACAAGTATCATACACTATTCTCCCCCTACACAAGACACCCCTCTGAGGCAAGTAATGGGAAACACACATTTCCCTAAAACTGATCTGCTTTTATGTTCTTTATAGAGTATGTGCAACCACCAATAAGGGCCACAGAAAATAATAATTTGCAGAAATAGAAGAGATTCTGGGCCCATTAGCAATAAAGTACAGATTCAAATAGACAGTATCAAAATCAAATCAAAAACAAAATTGAATACCTATCAAATTTATAATCGTTGCTATCTTCTGTACACGTATTATCGATGTCCTCTATTTGAAGAAGAGGAGAGAAATCGTGAAAAGAATATTTCTTAGTACCTAACTCACAAGCAGGGGGGGGCAATGATTTATAAAATTCTGTTAGTACTTACAATAAAATTAAACTATCTTTGAATGTATTTCTATGTAGAACAATAAAGCAATTAAAAGACTTTTCTTTTTAAATTTTTTATCAGCCCCAAATTCTTCGTCACATCAGAATAATTCCCAATTTTTTTATAAAAAGATCTTGTTGATAGTAAATTGCACAATCTCGTAAAATACAACAAAATTTGCAGAAAACGTGAGACTTGCAAAATTATGACAAACAGAACCAAGTAAAAAAATAGTAAAATAATTAAATAGCACACAAAAATGTAAAAATGCCTAAAGGCTCTAAAAAAGACAAATCAATCATGTTACCGAGAAACCGTGTTATACTGGGGGGGGTTACAATATGTAGTGTTTTCACATTCATAATAAATTCTACTTATAAAAGGTAACCTACCTACCGTTGAGGTGATCCAAGCGATAATGTTCTACATTACTTCAGTAGGGTCTGGAAATCAGCCTACGTACGCAAATCCTCCAGGTTTCCTTAACGAAAGCGGTGCATTTTTACTTTCCCATACCACCCAGTGGTATAGGGAAGTACTGATATCATGAAAATTTTAGAATGTGAGATTTTAGGAACCCGAAAAAGTGGTTTCGAAAAAATGTCTGTCTGTGGGTGGGTGAGTGGTTGTGCATGTGACGCCTCTAACGCAAAAACTAGTGAAACGATTTTGATGAAATTTGAAATGAAGGGGTACCTATATCGAAAATTCATAGACAAAATAAGCTTTCAAAAAAATTCGAAACTGGAAGGGGAATGAATGAGATATAACATAAACTTACTTTTCTTTAATGAAACCCATACTCAAATTACATTTTATTTTAAAAATAGTTTCACTTCCTTTGTATGAAAATTCTTGTCTTCATAAATTGATAAGAGTTAAAAGGTAAAAAGTCTTTGTTCGTATTTATTTCTAGCCGAGAAATCGCACCATCTGCATGATAAGAATCGTTACGTTAACGCATCCGACGACTTTTTGTTATTTATGAACAATTCGATTATTGCAGTTCGTGCATCCTTGAACACCGTATTAATTTTTAGTTATCCCGTATTCTTAGAGAAGGTGGTGTTCTTTATGGGTGCTCCTAATTTCGTTGTTGAATTAACAAATTCGTTCAGCTTCAGGTAGGTACTTATTTATCAATTTTTATTTGATCAGACTGGATATTTAATATGTTCTGTGATCAGACTTCAGAAAGAAAATAAATACTTATTGTAACTTTAATAATAATTAATGCAATTAACTAATTTTTATTTTATTTTAGAACAGAATTCAAAAGGGATGAAAATGCTTGTTTCCCATGGATCCATCTACAGCGAGTCCAAAAATTCCTTTAACCATTGCACAGTGGCGTAGCCAGAGTTTACCCTTGGGGGGGGGATATATCAGGGGCACAGTCAGGATTAGCGCAGGGGGGAACTATTACGTAATTACGTGTACATAAATAATACAAGCGAAGCGAATAAAAAATGCGCCGCAGGCGATTCGTTATTACAAGTGGGCGTGGCCAATTTTTACGTTTAATGTTAAATAAAAATATTTGAAAATATTAAACTTTTTAGAAATTAAATTGAAAATTTGCGGTTGAAAAACAATAATCGTGAAAATAATTACTATTCGTTAATGAAAATTATGAAGTTGTAGTATACAGGGTGTAACTAAAACACTTGACCAAACTTTAAGAGCGTGTTTTCCACACCAAGAGAAGAAAAAAAGTTCATATGAACATGGTTTGGGAAACGTTTTGTTAGGGTGCTACAGCCCCCCGAGGGGGGCGCACGAAGTTTTAATTTTAATTAATATCTCTGACATCCTTTAATATAAATTAATAAAATTTGACATATAAGTTAGTACTAGTATTAAAATTATTTAAACCAGGAGCGTCCCAAACTGGGGGGGCTGGGTACTTATTCTTTATTATTTTTGTGAGCTTCAATTGTTTTTAGAAATTTGAGTGCATGGTACGATTGTACGTTCAAAATCACATAAAAAGTGTACTCTTATTACAAGTCGACAAACCGAATCGTTTTCGAGGTAACTCAATTTTTACGAAAAATCCTTGAAAAATCCAGTTGCCATGAAAATTCGGAAACTTCGTATTTTATGGATTAAATTCGCAGCATAGATTCAGGACATCAAGGCAATAAAAAAAGTTCATATGAATTTTGCCTTGATGTCCTGAATGGGGGGGGGGCTGTAACACCCTAGCAAAGCGTTTCCCAACCCATGTTCATATGAACTTCTTTTCTTCTGTTGGTGTGGAGAACACGCCCTTAATGTTTGGTCAAGTATTTCAGTTACACCGTGTATTTAATCTTATTTAAAAAATAAGTTTTAGGGGGCGGCACGTAATAGTTAAGCAACCCCAACCGTGGTTTATGAATTATGCCATACTTATTCCAGTATTTATTTTTGTAGAAGTACAGGTCCATGTGATTTTTATATTTTAAAAGGGAATAATATGGTCAAATTTGAAAAATCTTGATTTTGACAAGCAATAGTAAATAATATAATTTGCTTGATCCTAAAACATTCTAAGATATTTAATTTTGTCTGGTTTTGGATTTTCATAGTTTAAGCCGGTTGGAGCTATTTTTTTTCAGTTTATTGACTCTTGGGGGGGGATATATCCCCCATATCCCCCCCCCCCGTGGCTACGCCACTGCCTTTGCAGCAGAGATGTTTCATTTATGGTAAGATTAATAATTTTGTTTTTTTTACATTAAAATTTACAGCGAAGTTTTAAAAACTGTAATAAAATCGAATGGATTTTTTTGTTTGATTTTTAATTCAAGACAATCATGTTTCGACACGAAAAATTTGCTTAGGTACCAAATGAATCAATCATCTTGCTATTAAATAGTTTTGTGCTACAAATGTAAAGTCAGATGTTCTTATCTGGTATTCATTATTAAGAACTTTTACCAAATTTATTATCAAACCAGGTGCGCCATAATAAGTAAAGTAGTTTTATGTTTACCTAAATAATTCTTAACCAATTTGTCTTTATTAAATGATTATAGCAGAAAATTCCGTTTACTTCGAATGACTGAATGACAAAAATATAATTTCGCGACCTTATTTATACAGGATGTCTCAAATTGAGCGGTGTAATAATTGATTAAATGGGAAACCAGGTGCATTTGTAAGGCCTACCTGTACATTAAACTAAAATGCTAAAAAAATTCGCCAAATTTGGATTTTAAAAAAATTGTTTGTTCACCGTACCTACCTATCCTGAATTCTTTCCACGGCTTCTGCACTTAATTTTAGACGATCTGTAGAGTACATTTTAGAATTATTTTGGCATATAATAAGTTTAATAAATTATTAGGTCCTTTAGCATTTTACTTCGGTCTCAATTTTATTCCGCAGTCGTGATTGATCTCTATGCAGTCGTAACTAAGTAGCTAGTAGCATCTTTGGTCAGAGCGAAGTCAACTTTTACCGAAATATGACTTACAATAGCTTTACATTTTCAAATATTGCTTTTAAATTTTTCAACCAAAATTTTGCTGTGGTGATTTAAAATTTCTGAAAAAGACTGTCTGTTATATGTACTTTGAAAGAGAAACATTTGCTGAATGTTTAATAGGTATTTTAAGTTACCCGAAGAAGCGTTCGCGTTACGTTCGTTCAAAAGTTCGTGTAACTGCTGCTCTTGTACCATTCGCGTTCGGTAGTTCTTGCGCTCGTGTAGTTTGATAACATAAATAATTATGAATTACTATTACGTAAGTAGGACTGGTAGGTACTATATGGGAAGTACTAATCTCATAAAAATTTTCGCTGAAATGGGTGTTTTGGGTCTCTAGGAACCCAAAAAAATGGTTTTAAAAAAATGTCTGTCTGTGGGTGGGTGTGTGTGGATGTATGTATGTGACGCCTCTAACGCAAAAACTAGTGAACCGATCTGATGAAATTTGAAATGAAGAGGTAGGTATATCGAAAATTCATAGACAAAATAAGCTTTTCAAAAAAATACGAAACCGGAAGGGGAATTTAGACATGTCTTTTTGGTAGCATATTTTTCAGAAGCAGAATTTTGAAAATCTGAGTAGGGTATATGACAGAAGACCATAATTCAAGGGAAACAGTTTACCGGACTCTCTAACTTCAAAATGGCGAGCGCTATGAATTTTTCAAAATTTCGACTTTATCGCCCCATAACTCAAAAACTAATTATCTGATCAGGTTCCGCAACAACTTGTATGAAAGCCCTTTGGCGGTACTACTCGTATACCACGAAGAAAAATTTATTTAGTAAATTCAAAAACGGTCGTAACGGCGCTGTTCTAAAAATTTTGAAAATTTTGAAAAGTCATTATAAAAAAACTGGCCACACGATTTTGTTTAAATTTTCTATGCTTATGCAGCTTGGTATTTGCTATATTTTTATTTTTTCATGAATGCAAGAATTTCATTGTGGCGCTCTCTAAGAGGTTTTGAAAATCGGAAATTGATGCTCCTATAGCTCCTTGACTAATCAAAATATGAAAAATGTTTAAATATAATAGTTATTTATTGTATAAGTGTCTTAGGAAGTATTTTATCCACGCAAGAATGTTTAAACGCGAGAACGAAGTTCGAGCATTTAATTTTCTTAAGTGGATAAAAAAAATTCTTCTATTTGCATTTTTTTTAAGACTTGAATGACTTCAAAAATTTGTTAAATTGCATTGCAACTTTTTGTTCAGTATTCTGTTCTGAATACCACAGTCGAAACTACCCACGAATTTTGGAATATCTTTTAATATTTTTCAATTCGAAAAAGAATTTTCACTTTACAACGGACATCCTGTAGGTACCTACTACACTTTCTGTAATAAATCAAATCTTGGGCATTCTAAAACTACTAATATCAAAAATGATGTCAACATGTAAATGTCCACTATATTTTGCGAGTACAAATTTTATAATATGGTCATTATTATTCAAAACCAATATTTGCATGCATTAGAGTCTAGACCTAACTTCCTTTGCTGTGAACAAACGCGCTTTTGGTTCATCGTTAGTAATTTCAATCCAATTTTAATCTATCCATTATAAAGTATAAAATATTAACAATACCTACACAAATTTAATTAGGGAAGTCATCAACCAATTATTATTCTTGAGATGAGACATGAAAACAAATAAAATAGCAACATATTATTAGACGTCTTAGATCAAATTAGATAAATGCCATTCCTGTTTACTTTAAAAAAAAAACCAAAGTGAAATTTAATTACTTAGTGGAATTATTGATTTGTAGATATGAAATAATAATTGGTTACAATCATAATCAGAATTCAATTCAAATTCTCTACAGGGGTAAATACAAAGATATTATTTAAATGGTTTCTCACCCGTATGGGTTTTCATGTGCTGGTGTAACGAGTTCTTCCGTGAACTTCTATATTCACAGATATTGCATTTAAATGGTTTCTCACCTGTATGGGTTCTCATATGATCTTGTAATGTACGCTTTAGTGAACTTCTATATTCACACATATTGCATTTAAATGGTTTCTCACCGGTATGGGTTTTCATGTGTTGTTGTAAGCTATCCTTCCGTGAACTTCTATATTCACACATATTGCATTTAAATGGTTTCTCACCCGTATGAGTTTTCATGTGTTGTTTTAAGTTTTGTCTGTTTGAACTTCTATATTCACAGATATTGCATTTAAATGGTTTCTCACCTGTATGGGTTCTCATATGATCTTGTAATGTACGCTTTAGTGAACTTCTATATTCACAGATATTGCATTTAAATGGTTTCTCACCCGTATGGGTTTTCATGTGATTTTGTAAGTGACCCTTCCGTAAACTTCTATATTGACAGATATTGCATTTAAATGGTTTCTCACCCGTATGGGTTTTCATGTGTTGTTGTAAGTTACCTTTGTTTGAACTTATATATTCACATATGTTGCATTTAAATGGTTTCTCACCGGTATGGATTTTCATGTGTTGTTGTAAGCTATCCTTCCGTGAACTTCTATATTCACAGATATTGCATTTAAATGGTTTCTCACCGGTATGGGTTTTCATGTGTTGTTGTAAGTTATCCTTCCGTGAACTTCTATATTCACAGATATTGCATTTAAATGGTTTCTCACCGGTATGGGTTCTCATGTGTTGTTGTAACGACTTCTTCTGTGAACATCTATATTCACATATGTTGCATTTAAATGGTTTCTCACCGGTATGGGTTTTCATGTGTTGTTGTAAGTTACTTTTCACTGTACATGAATATTCACATATATTACATAAAAATGGTTTCTCACCGGTATGGGTTCTCATGTGTTGTTGTAAGCAAGTCTTCCGTGAACTTCTATAATCACATATATCGCATTGAAATGGTCTCTCTCTTGTACCTATATTACAAGTGTCAAATTTACTGCCATAACCACTTACAGTTGTTGTATATGGTTCCAACTTACCTCTTGCATTATTGGATTTGACATTTTCTTCAATTGGATATACAGTGTTGTATATTGCAGAATATAGCTGTTTAACTTGAAAGTGTGGCTTGCTATCTGATTTAGTTTCATCAATTTCTTCTTTTACATCCAACTCATCGCTTATCAAAGGCTCAATCTTAATATAAATATCATCAACATCACTCTTAATATCAAATTTCACATCAGGAGTTTCAGATATTATTTGGTGGGTGCTGGTATTTTCATGTATTACTGAAATAACAGTTTATTAAGATATTGATATTTTAAAACTAGTATTTAAAGTATCACAAACAGTATAAGATAAAACTTCTATTAAATACGAAAGTATACTACATTATAAATCTTATATTTTAAATATATCGTATGGACAGTTTTATCCCTAAACATACGAAAACACATGTAAACACAAGTTTATTTGCCATCTCTGTCAAAATACTGATTTCAAACTGAGTATTTTGTTAGATCGACTAAATTAAGCAACTGCAACAAGTATTAACTTTTATTAATGTTTGAGAGATGTTGACAGCAATAGCAAATAAACAAGTTGTAAAAAATTTCATGCACTTCCCTATGTTCCGGAATAAAACTGTCCATACCGTATACCGAAAAAAAAAAAAATGAAAATTTGGCAAACCAAATATCACTGAAATGGAAAAATGATTTTCTAAGGCCCGGTTGCACCAGTTACACTTAAATAATAAGTGTCCCTTAAAAGTTTAATTGCTATAGATACAACTCTTGCTAACAATTATATCCATGGGAATTAATTTTTTAAGTGACACTTATTATTTAAGGGGAAGTGGTGCAATTGGGCCTTACTCACCCCCTGTTTGCAACTCAGCTTGAGAAAAGTTTACGTTGATGTCTTTCCCATTCCAATCATCTAATGTAGGATTGTCGGTATCCATCGCAAAGCCCTCAGGTACAATTTCTAATTTTACTGCAACATATTTATGTAGAGAAATTCCATGTAAGTGAACCGTCGGAGCTTAGTTTATTTTTAACACTTACCATCTGCTTGTAACTCAGCTTGAGAAAAGTTTTCCTTGATGTCGTTGCCATTCCGAACATCCACGGTAGGTTCGTCTGGATTTATCACTACGCCCTCATCTACAACTTCCGAATGAACTGCGACGTCATTTATGTAGAGCACAAAATTCATGTTTTAGGCTTTAGGCTGACGTCACGAGACCTTTAAAAATGGCGACATAGGAAAAATAAACTACGACATTATGGTTTAGGTACATAGGAATAGTCAACTTGGGTATAAAATCACCGTTTTGCTACATTTGCATACTGTTTGTTAGGTCACACTTAGAAATATTAGTATATTTTTAAACATTTTTAATATTGCAATATGCCAAACTTTAAAGTTTGCATTCCCTTAGTAGAATATTTATTTATTATTTCTTGTACTACGTAACCTAGCCAACAATATTTATTAATTGTTCTCGACTTTAATCCAGTGTGGGTTTGTTGTTCTGTTCTGGGTTAGTTGGTTCTAGGAGAGGTAGGTACCTTATCCTTCTAATGAATTATCACATCACAGGAGAAGTCGATGGCTGACAGCAATTAAGCGGACCAATTTAACAGATTCGAAACTTAAATATGCAAAGGTGTGAAGCAAGCATTTTGTTTCAGGTAAATTGTAATTAGATTTAAAATGTTTTATCTTCAACTATTATGTAGGTCATACTTCCATTACTATACTATTTTTAACGGTTAATGACACTCATTACAGTTGTCAATTGAATAATAATGACACTACGATTGAATAATATTACTACTCAATCGTCCTGTCAAATTTAAATAAAACAAATCAAATTTTAGTAACTGCATTAACCGGCATTAACATTACTATTAATTATTATGTTAATAAAAATAGCAATGTTTGTCAATTTTCTCAGTAAAAATGATCTGATCTGAAGTTTATCTATTAAATCGGTCATTTCAAAAACAGCATAAGTCACATTTTTAAAATTTTACAGAACGGCATAAAAACTGAATAATTATGTAGGATATATTAGAGCTATGTGAAAATGGTTTGGTAGTTCAAAGTTGAGTACTTCTAAAACATTTTCGGCAATTTTGAGGATTTTGTAATCGACACATCTTAAAAAAATAAGGACCGCAAAACCACCCTTAGTAATTTTTGAGAAAGTGCCTTATGCTGTTTTTGCAATGACCGATATATTTATTTTTGAACTTTTATAATGACGAAATAACTTACTGTGTACCAATTTTGTGCAACACTATTTGACAGAACTGAGAAACAAAACAAAAAATTGTTTTCAGGTATGATGATTTGTTTTATTTAAATTTTGAACTTTTAAATTTACTTTACTATAGCGTATATTGGCTGTTACCCACTCAAATGATTACAGCACGCGAGTTACATAAATATCCGACATCTTATCTTTTGCTGGCCCTGCTTCTTCAAAGCAGACTTTATATGATTAGATAATAAGTTGCTTATGCTATATTTTGTTCTCCTGTGCGAATACAATTACAATATAATTAGCTTTAGTCTTAGTATAACACGGTATAACATTCATTGCTGTAAGAACTCCTGTAGTTTAAAATAAACTCCTACAGTCAAATAAAAAGTTTTTAAAAATTGTTTCGGCCTTTTGCGACACGAAACTGGCGCAGTCGGTAGGATGTGCGGCGTCTAGTAGTTTTTCTTCAAAACGAGTTTTTGTGAAAGACGTGTGAAAAACGTGTTTCAACACTTTACCGAACATCTGATAATTGAACCAGGCGAAGATCAATTGAAGCCCAGCAGAGGACAAACATCGCCAACACTGAGCAACATTTGAAATTCGACAATTCCTGACTATCGAAGTCACCGTTTCATCGAGAAACATTCGATTCATCGAGAATCATCTGATCATCGAGATCAACAGGGACACCAATCAACAGAAGTGCAGCCCATTTATAAGGACCACCAATCCAAAGGACGTGGATCCAACAATCAACAGTATTCATCGAAATAATGAAGTAAGAATTTTCAGGTTTTTCAAGTGCAACAATAGTGCATCGAAAAAACATAATTTTAAACAAATAATTTAAATTTACTAACTTCCACTTAATTTTAAATATCAGACAGATCATAGTAAGCAAGATAACCAGCGTAATTAATAGAATTACTTAATTTCTGGTTGACTTATGTTCTGTGCGTAGGAACCCTTACCCTTAGTATTTACAAGATTAACATAATAATAACTTAAAAAAAATCTCAAACGTTTTCAACATTTAATTTTAAATTTAATGAGTATAGAAGACCTAAGTCTACTTTTAAACGAGTTAAATCTTATAGAAGAAAATACAATCATGGCATTATTCCCCCCAGGATTTGACGTTCGTATGATTTCGGACATACCGACATACAACGGTAACCCTGTAACCCTTTCAGAGTTTATAAGGTCAGCAGAACTTATAACTACTCAATTTTTGGTACCAGCCCAACCTCAAGCTTATGTAAACAAATAGGAAAAGCGCAAGAAGTAAATTATAGGCCGTGATTTCACAGAATGGCAACAATTAAAAAATGTACTCATAGAAAATTTTGGAGACCAAAGAAGTGAGCTTAACCTCACAATTGACATGTCAAAAATGAGACAAAATCCATGACAAAATCCTAAAGAATCCCCCATAGAATTTTATAACCGGATTCGAACCCAACTCGCTGTTTTCAATTCAAAAATTAATTTAGGTCCTGGAAACCTTGAAATAAAAAAGCATAAATTAATAACAGCTAATGAATTAGCGTTAAGAGTATTTCTTTCTGGAACTTTTGAACCTTTTGGCACACTATTAAGGGCTAGAAACCCTAACAGTTTAGAAAATGCTATTTCAATAGTTAGAGACGAAATTGATATTCGTTATTCAAATAATAGAGCATTTAACCCAGTTCAAAATTTTAATCAAAGAGCAAATCAAAAACCCCATCACACACAAAATAATCATTTCAACCAAAACTTAACCCCTAACCCTGTGTTTCAACAACAGAGAAACCCTTACAATAATTTTCCGCAACCTAATTTCAACCAATTCCAAAATTTCAACCCCAATTTTAACAGATTTCCTCAAAGTCAACAAAGACTTAATCCCAATCAACCACCAGCGCAATTCCCTGGATTTAAAAAACCATTCCAACCACAACAATCCGGACGAAATGTATTCGCCCCACGAAAAGATTTTAAACCAACCAATCCTCCAGAGCCAATGCAATTAGGCACTACCAGTAAAAGATTGCCACAATATCAAAACTCCAACCAATATCCTAATAAACGATTTAACAACCAATCTTCAATACCTTATATTAGACAATCTAATCAACCCCCAAATTTTCATTTCGAGGAACTACATCATTTAGATTCTCAAGATGAAACTGAACAAAATCCTGAACAAACCGAATATAATGATGAAAATTATTACTCAGAATCCGAATATCCTGAAAACAATCCCGAATACGACCCCGAAGACGAAAGATTTGACGAAGCTGGAAATTTTCAGTAACAGCCTCGGAAAACTTAATTGAAACTTTTAATTTTAACTTTCCCAAATCAAACCTACCATATATTTTAATTCCAAATTCACAAGATAAACTATTATTAGATACAGGTAGTAGTAAGACTATACTATCACCTACTTTTGTAGAAAAACACTTCCCAAATTCAATAATCAATTATAATTTTCAAATTTCTACTGCTCATGGTACATCATACCATAATAAAATAGCTGATATCCCAATAAATTCTCTTTTTAATGAACCCGCAACACATTTGTGTTATTTATTTGACTTTAACCCGAATTACATAGGAATTATAGGTGCAGATTTAATATCTGATCTTAATGCCTCGATAGACTTTAAATGGATGCACATCCAAACAGACAGTACTGTAGTACCCTTTTATTACAACCCTTCTATGTTACGTCAAGAACAACAGCGTAGAAATGAATGCAATTTTTCCAAAATAAAACGATGTATTCAACCTATTAAACAAACGACTTTACCATCTAGATCCGAAACCCAAATTATTTTACCTACCGTTAATAAAAATGGCACGTATTTATGTGAAAAAATTAAATTTAATCAATTTTGTGAGACCCCCCGAGCTCTTGTGAAAGTAGGTACATAACAACTATTTCTATACCACCGCTATAAATACATCCGATGAAAATCACACTTTTGAAATTTTATCAACCCTTAGTTCTAGACGAACTTATTAACCCTCATGACACAAATAATATTCAAATTAATAATACCGAAATAACAACACAATCCCGCAATCAGATACTAAACGAAAATTTACAAAATATCAATACATCACATTTAAACCACGAAGAAGCTCAATCTCTTAAAGATTTGTGCTACCAATATAAAGAAGTATTTCATTCCCCTAAGTTACCCCTTTCATTTACAAATTTAACTAAACACCATATCAGAACCAAAACTAATATTCCAATTTATTCAAAAAACTATCGTTACCCTCAAGTACATCGTGAAGAAGTAAAATCCCAAATTAACCAAATGTTAAAAGACAATATACTTGAACATTCAGAAAGTCCTTACAATGCCCCTATTTGGATCGTTCCAAAAAAACTAGACAACTCCGGAAAACAAAAATGGAGAATAGTCATTGACTACCGAACACTTAATGAAGTTACCATCGAAGACAAATACCCATTACCACTTATAGAAACGGTTTTAGATAATCTTGGTAGAGCAGAGTACTTCTCTACTCTCGACCTGGCTTCCGGTTTCCACCAGATGGAAATTGTAGAAGAAGACAGAGAAAAGACCGCTTTCTCGACAGAGGAAGGTCATTTCCAATTCAAGCGAATGCCGTTTGGACTGAAAAATGCCCCCGCATCATTCCAACGATTAATTAATCAAGCATTGATTGGTTTAACACCCACGCAGTGCATGGTTTACCTAGATGACATAATAATATTTTCTGTTTCTTTACAAGAACACCTTAAAAAACTTAAAAACGTCTTTGAAAAATGTCGAAAAGCAAATTTGAAAATACAATTAGACAAATCGGAATTTCTCAAACCTTCAATAGCATATTTAGGACATATACTGACAAAAAACGGTATCAAACCAAACCCTGACAAGATTAAAGCCATTACTAAATTTCCATTGCCCAAAACAAGGACAGAAATTAAATCTTTCCTTGGCCTTTTAGGTTATTATCGAAAATTTATACACAATTATGCCAAAATAACTAAATTTCTAACCACCTGTTTAAAGAAAGACGCTAAAATTATCCATGATCAAAACTTTATCAAACAATTTGAAAATTTAAAAAACTTGTTAACAAATCAACCAATATTAGCATACCCCGATTTTAGTAAACAATTTGAATTAACTACAGATGCTAGTAAATTTGCGATAGGTGCTGTTTTGTCACAACAAGGCAAACCCATAAGCTATGCATCTCGTACCCTAAATGCAGCAGAGGTTAATTACCCGACAATAGAAAGAGAACTTCTTGCTATCGTCTGGGCCTGCAAACATTTCAGACCTTACCTATTCGGTGTAAATTTTATCATATACACCGACCACCGACCTTTAATATGGTTAAGAAATATAAAAGAACCTAATTCTAAATTAACCCGTTGGAGTATTAAACTCGAAGAATTTAATTTCACCATAAAATACCTACCCGGAAAATCTAATAAAGTAGCTGACGCCCTTTCCAGAATAACCATTAACCCCTTATCAACAAATAGACTCGATACACCTAAACCCAATTTTAATGACAATGCTAGTGTTATAGCAATTAGACCAGATACACCCGACTTATCTGATTTTACAATACCAGTATTTAATCCACCTACAAGTCCAAAAATCAAAATTCTTTCAGACAAAACATTAACACCAATACCTATACCAGCTATATCTCGTGAAAATATAAATAAAAAAGATGAAAGCTCCTTAGCTGATACAATACACTCACAACAATCGTCCACACCTGTGATTGATATCGCAGAACACCCCTACAGAGGTATAAAAATCAAATCGAATTTATAAACGCAGTACTTCCAAAACCCATTCAAACAACCACTTATGACGGTTATACTCACTTAACTGTATTTGCCAATGAGCACAATTATAACGATAAATTTACTGAATTACTAATTGAATATTGTTCTCCTAAACAACAATATTATTGTATATTTCAAAATAATAATATTTTCGACAACTTTTCAAAATTCATTGTGGGTAGCCTGAATGACAACTACCCCAAATTTCATAAATGCACCAAACAAGTAACTTACGTCACAAACCCAGATCATAGAAAACAATACATTGCCAATTATCACTACGGTGATACGAACCACAGAGGAATTAATGAGACAATTGAACACCTCCAAAGAACACTTTATTGGAAAGGAATGAATAAAGAAATTGACACCTTCATTACCAATTGCGATACATGTAAAAAGGAAAAATACAATCGCAACCCTAATAAATTACCCTTCCAACTTACACCTACAAATGATAAACCTTTTCAGTGTCTTAACATAGACATCTTCCATATTAACAATACCCAATATTTAACAGTAATCGATAATTTCAGTAAATTCACCCAAGCTTACTTATTAGAATCACGAAATGGAATTGATATAACAAATGCCTTATTTAAATATTTCTCAAATTATGCTATACCCAAAAAGATTATCGCAGATAACGAATTCGATACTGCAATTTTTAAAGAATTCTTGAAACTACATAAAATCAATCTACATGTTACCACCCCAATGCATCATGAATCTAATTCACCCATTGAACGTGTGCATTCCACATTAATTGAACATTTTAGACTCCTTAAAAATAAGCCCGAGTTAGATAAAATGCCCCATTGTATTTTAGCATACAATAATACAATCCATTCTAATCTCAAATACACCCCTAAAGAAATCCTGTTTGGACATACTGATAATCAAGACCCTTATGACCTATGTACCGACACTTTTTACGAAAATTATTTAAACGATCATAAGAATCGAATGACCCATTTTTATAATGAACTGAAAGACAAACAGATTGCAACCAAACAAAACCGTAACAAAAATCTTAACAAACATAAAGACTTAATTGTTTTTAAGATTGACCAAAAAGTTTTTCTTAAACAAGATAAATGAAATAAGAAAATAGCTAAATTTAAAGGACCATTTAAAATCATTAAAATATTAGATAATCATATTTATACCGTGCAAGACGAACACACCAAGCAAGTCTTTAACAGACATGCAAACGAAATATTGCCTATTAAGGAAAACAAAAATGTTACAGGTACATCATTGCCTGGTCCTTCTTCTTAACCTCAATATTAGGCGACATCACGATTACTGACATTTCTGACAACCCTGGACTTTACCCTAATATACTTGGACAAGCCCTCATCAGAGAAGGTGCATGGACAATTATTAAAAGTGTTGATTACGACTCTGACATCAATACTTATATTATTTTACGCACAAATATTTTATTGCTTATTGCTTCATTAGAAAATAAGAATTATATTTTAGAGCATAGAAGCTTTACAGCTATAGATGATATAACGCTTAACCATAATAATCAATTATTACTGCTTAAATCCTATATTGATAAGGTAGATAAACTATTAGATCAAATATTTCCCGAAATTAAATCTCGTACAAAACTAGGTCTCATAGACGGTCTTGGAACTGTTTTTAAATTTTTGACAGGTAATCTTGACGCTGAAGATGGTCAAAGATACGAAACGTCAATTTCAAATTTACAAAAAGCTAATGATATTAATGCTAAAATTTTAATTGAACACACTCATATTCTTAACGATACCCTAGCAGACATACAAATTCTCAAACAAAATCAAGATTTATTGTTGAACAACATCAATAAAACCATTTTCCAAAATAAAGAATTATCTCAAACCATTGGATCTATGTCCACTCGCAATCTACTAAATGAAGCCCTATTTTCATTACAACTTTTTTCTAACACCTGGAGCGAATTAGAAAACGCCTTAACATTCGCATATTCACAACAGATGCATATGTCATTGTTAGACAATAAAAATTTAATGATCAATTTAAAATCAATACATACTTTTCTTAATAAAAATTATGGTAATTCTCTAGATCTTCCATATCCCATTAACCCAGAAAACATACATTTATATGAAAACGTTATTGTCACTAAAGCTTACCAGATAAAAAACAAGATAACGTTTATTTTCGAAGTACCGTTAGTAACCAAAAAGCAAAACTACCAACTAGTACTTGAATTAATACCTTTCCCAATTTACATTAGCCCTACATATTATCGCATGATTCTACCTACATATAATACAATTTTGTTTAATCCTACTGAATTGATACCCATCGAACCAAGTCACTATAAATTTACCAATCCTGGCAATTATTTCTGTCACCAAAGAAATCATTTTCGGTTACCTAATTCAAAACTTTGCGAAACCCAGTTGTTATCTTTTGAAGTTAACCAAACATGTAAACCATACAGTTTTGATCTATTAAATTTAAAGATCACCCAAAAGGACTCTTCTTCCTGGCTGATAAAGACCCCTAATAAACTATTGATCGATGTAAAATGCTCTGATCAAAATTACAAAAAGTACATAGAGAAATCGAACTTGTTACATTTAACTCCTGACTGTTTTGTTTTAATAGAACATAATGCTCTCTTATTTGACATGAAAATTACAAATAAAGAAAGTAACTTATTGAAAGTTGCTAGTATCAATAAACTTGATCCTAACACCCCAGAATTAATAAAGATTGGCTCCATAGATTTACTTCCCATCAACACTCAAAAACTGCTCAACAATAAGATTGAACTCGCTAAACAAGAACAATTGTTGAAATCCGTTAGTAATGTAGATAACCATGTTTATATGTCTGTTACTGCTATTATTTTTATTGTAATATTTGTATTATGCTTTATATTGTGTGCTACCTATATATTGTAAACGTCAAACTTTTAAACATAAAATTCTTAGATATTTAAGTGTGAAACAAATAAATGAACCGTTAGAATTAATCGATTCTAAAATTTAATATTTTCGTTAAAATATGTAAATTTATCTTAGGATGGAGGAGTTACATAAATATCCGACATCTTATCTTTTGCTGGCTCTGCTTCTTCAAAGCAGACTTTATATGATTAGATAATAAGTTGCTTATGCTATATTTTGTTCTCCTGTGCGAATACAATAATTAGCTTTAGTCTTAAGTATAACATTCATTGCTGTAAGAACTCCTGTAGTTTAAAATAAACTCCTACAGTCAAATAAAAAGTTTTTAAAAATTGTTTCGGCCTTTTGCGACACGAAACTCGCGCCTTCGGCTCTTCGGCTCGTGCTGCAAATTTCATCTTCGTGGGTAATAGCCATCATTATACGCTCGTTGAATAATATACTATTATTTTTTGTTGGGTATGTTTCTTGCAAAAACAGTATAGGCACGTATAGGTATTACTGATTACTTGCATTTATCCTGGATTCCTGTTCAGGGAATAAAACATAAAACACCTGTGGTTATTTGCTGTCAAGACTAGGTCATAGATAATTGGACTAGGTACCAGAAATAATAAATAAATTCGCTGCAAAGAGAACATAAAAGTAAGCAGTAAGCAAGTCTGAGTTTGATTTACAATAGAATTTATAATATTATTACTTAGAAGTAGGGATTTACCTGTCTCGTAAATGAAATAATTGGCAATTTTGTAGTTTAGTGCGCCAAATATTCGGGGATCGCCGTGCCTGTAGAAGGTCAAATGCGAGATTGCCACATTGTGTTTAATATACAGAGTGCCTATAACTTAATATACAGTGTATGGTTTTTGTACATTTATCTTTTAGACCGTGTAAAAACTTATTATCGTCATTCTTTCTCCTGCAAAGCGGGTTGCCTATCCAAAGAGGGCTGACGATTGCCAAACTGAAATCCCATGTAAAGTGAGTTGCCTAGCCAATGGAAAAGTTTGCGAAATTGGAACCGCATATTCCCTAAGCAAAAATATGAGGTTTAAACAGAATGGGAACTCTTTTCACCATAAAAGACATATGTACAAAAAACGTACCATGTATATCAAATTATAGGCATCCGATCTGGAGAAAAAGGCGCAAAATAATTTAATCCAAGGGTTAGAGTAAATATAAGTTCGTGGAGTAAACACAAAACTAGCTATAAACACACATTTTCCTACCTTTAAATCGGAGTTTAGATTACATTCAATTACTCAACTCCGACTTTTATTTGTTTTCACGCATTTTTGCTCAATTATCCAAGGCGCTCTAGAGCAAACTATCCTGAGAAAATGGCGAAGATCATGAAAACTTATAGCATGTTGTTCAGTGGTACTGCCCGGGAGTTGACTAACTGACTATTATCTAAACTGTGCTTTAAATGAAGGAAAAACAATGATAACAATGCAGAAAAGAATATATCCTGGTTTATCAAGAAAACCATCACTTCTGTAGTGTGCTTATAATAAAATTATTGTGAATAGTTTGCAGATTTTTTTATTGATATATAAAGAATAATTACTATTAAGTATCTGATACACGGGGTTAATTGTTAAAAAATTCCCATGAATGATAACTAAGTGCTAATATTTATACGTAGGCTATACCGTGGCATTTTAGCAGTGTTTTTACTTTCCCATACCGCCACTGGTATTCGGAAGTATGGATATTATGAAAGTTTTCGAAATTGAGATTTTCCACGGAAATAGGTGTTTTGGACCCCCAGGAACCCAAAAAAGTGGTCTAGAAAAATATCTGTCTGTGGGTTGGTGGGTGGGTGTGTATGAATGTATGATGTACATATGTACAGGTCACACGTTTTAAGAATTCCTCGGCTGTGGGTGCGCACTTGTCCAAAATTTATGGTGGGAGTGACCTTCACACTCGTCCTACCACTTTCGCGCGGTACCAGTGGCGCAGTAATTATCAGTTGCAACAGGTAGTTAGACTTATTGAGTTCTAAAGTGGGAAAAAGCGGCCAAATATTAAGAGGTCAATCGCGAGAAATAATTTATAATGTTTATAAATATTTTCGTGACAATAAAATATGTGTTGCGATTCCATGAAAACCGTTCTATTTTATACCTAAAAGCATGAACGTGACGCCACTGCTTGAATTTAAAATTTTTAAACGCCGCGCTTCCCGATTCGCCTTCGGGTTGCGCGACCCGAGGAATTCTTAAAACGTGTGACCTGTATGTATGTAGTAGATACATATATACAGGGTAGCTATTAAAGATTGGACCAAAACCGTGGCGCTCAAACGCTTTGAGATTTTAATTTGAAATTTGGAACTCTTCAATACGACATCACTTCGCATATTTTACAGTATCAAATTTTTTTCTTTGACTCATACTTTCGGAGCCCGGCCGCCATCTTGAATTTTCTTAAATGGTAATAGGGGTAATGCAATACATCGTTACAAAGCTTGATTATTATTCTTTCTAACCATGGTAAATTAATATGGGGTTATATAAGAAAATAATGCAAAAAAATTAGAAAGAATTTGCCGTATGCTCCGACGGCTATTCATTGTATGCTTTAAATCTAGGTAGCTCTACTTTAACACAACGTCAAGATTAAACAAAAAACAAAATAAACAAACAATGAAGAAACAAGGTACCTACTAAAATTAAACAAACAATTCTAAAAGTTGAAAAACAAATACCATATTGTGATTGTTAAAAATATGGTATCAAAAAACTGCTTAAATTCACGAAGATGTTAAAACTGTTTTCTGTCACCATGTCTAATCAGTTTCTGTCAACCAATCCACGTTGAACAAAATTCAGATTGTTAAATTTCTACGAAAAGTATGACAATGTACCTACTGTCATCTGCTAAACAGTTATTGATTGTTTTTTATTTAATTTTGAAGCTCTGTTAAAGCAAAGCCACCTAGAATTAAAGCATACAATAAATAGCCACCTGAGCGTACGGCAAACTGTTTTCTAATTTTTCTCCATTATTTTCTTATGTAACCCCATAATAATTTACCAGAATTAGAAAGAGAAAACATTAAGCTTTCTAATGATGTATTGCGTTACCCCTATTACCATTTAAGAAAATTCAAGATGGCGACCGGGCTCCGAAAGTATGAGTCAAAAAAAATTTTTCGGTACTGTAAAATATGCGAAGTAATGTCGTATTGAAGTGTTCCAAATTTCAAATTAATATCTCAAAGCGTTTGATCCCTACGACTTTGGTCCAATCTTTAATAGCTACCCTGTATCATTGAATATTATAGATTGTATTATGTATGTGACGCCTCTAACCGGGGCCCCGCTCTAACGCAAAAACTAGTGATCCGATTTTGATGAAATTTGAAATGGAGGGGTATATCGAAAATTCATGGACAAAATAAGCTTTTCAAAAAAATCCGAAACCGGAAGGGAAAGTTAGACATGTTTTTTTGGTAGAATCTTTTTCAGAAGCAGAATTTTGAAAATCTGAGTAGGGGATATTTAAGAAGACCATAATTCTAGGGAAACAGTTCTTTACTGAACGCTCTAGCTTCAAAATGGCGGCCGCTATGAATTTTTCAAAATCTCGACTTTAACGCCCCAGAACTCAAAAACCAGTTCTTTGATCAGGTTCCACAAAAACTAATTTGAAAGCCCTTTGGCGGTACTATAAAAGGAAAAAAAAATATTTAATAAATCCAAAAACGGTTATAATTACCGAATGCAAAATGTAATTGTCTATTACATAGTGTAAGATGTTCTTATAGTTAAAATGTATGGTTGATTAGGATTTCGTAAATTTTAACCGCGTTGTGTAAATTTTGACCATTTAGGCTGGACTCTGGCAGAAACAGATCTTCCGGCTTCGCCAGCTGTAATTTCAAGCCGGTTACTACAGATAGGTAGGTCTTTCTTCTACAGTACATAAATCTAACCCGTATTCGTATAGTCTGGTTTTTCTCGTTTCGCATTCAAATGATTTCCAGGGTCTGCCTCGCGAACTATACTACTGTGAATATCAGAAACGAAATGTTTATTTTTGGTATGGGAAAGTCCAGGAGAGGTTTGCACCTCCACTTTTTAGATTAGATTATGTGTAAAGCGGTTTGTCATATCTGATGTGTAACAATTGATTTTTTAATGACGGCTGCTTCTAACTTCTCGGCGCTACTACACAGGGTTGAAATTCTATGAAATCCGTATCTTCTAACGTTTCTAATGCTAAATTGCGACCAGTTCCGGTTGCGGAGTTACAACGTCCGAAAAATAAAAATTGGACTTCTTTTGATGCTTTCGACGGTGTTCGAACTACGTTCATATCTTCTAGCTCTGAAAACAAGTTCGTCAGGCACTCGATTCAGAATTTTTTTTTAAATAACGAGTTTCACTGCGTACGAAAGTCAAGTTTAAGTGGTCCAAGGATAGGGCACGTTAGATCCATTATATATCGTTTTGTACGCTGGTCCAGGGTAAGCAGGAGGGTAAAAAAAAATAAATCATTGTGAAACATTAAAATAATTTTATTGGAACAAAAAAACCTTGAAAATAATTTACAGCGTAATAAAGAATAGGCCAGTTTTTCGTGGCATCTTCAAGTCGAACGAATTCTATTTTGAACAGAAGCAAGCTCCTGATACGCATAGGCTTGCACCTGGCCTTGAACTGCTACCATGAAGGATGCAATAGGCCTTACATTCACCTCCACTAGCACATGCCTGTCGTTTATGACGAACACTTCCATAAAATGATTCTTTAAAGAAAAACAACAATTTAATAATTATTCTAGATTTTATAAAACTACAATATATATGTACTACCTTCTGTAATTTCATGGTCCTCTAAAGGAATTGCACTGATGGCTAAAATGCAGAATGATGCTACTAAAGCAAAAATAACAATTTTGTTATTCATTTGTATAGATTGTTATGTTTTCTTGTCAACACGACTGTTAACTGTATCTACTCTTAACATGCACATTATTTATATATAAACATGTCAGTTTTGTTTTCTCTTCCACCTCCATTGGTTTATTGATGTGAATCCCAGAAATTCAATATATTAAACCGATAATAACAATAATGACTTTGTGAATTTTTATTCTACCCGTGAATAAAATACAATATTGCTTAGGCTAAAGCATTTACTTGATAAAATGATAACCTTACGGTGGAGTGTAGACCCCCTATTCCATGTTCAACTTTAATCTCATGGTTCACGTAATTACAAATCAAAACATCCGCATTATAAAACAAGCAGTGCAGTGTAGATAGGAAACTGAACATTAATTAATATGATTAATTATAATCACCACAATTAACTGAAAAGTTAGTCTTATCGTTCATATCTTGTTCATAACAAATTCTGTGCATAATGTGTTTATATGGATTTTAATTAATAATTGATACTAATTAATAAAACGTATTGCATATAAAGTGTAAGGGGATTTCCAACAATATTTTCCCCATTTCTTTAGTCTTGCAGTTTGCAAAAATAATAAATTACAGATAAAATGGTAATTCCTAACTCACAAAAACATTAATTTGCTATTGGTAAGTTTTAGATCTTTTTGCATACGGGCACTTCTTGTTTCATAGTTATTTTTCAATAACGTTTTACGATATGCTTTATTATTTAAATAATTTTAATTTTTTTCTTTTGTCTGTTTACTGGTACTTATTTCTAGTTGTTAATACAATGTTATATATACTCTCTGGCGCAAACGGTTTATTGCAGTCGTAGTAAGGTTCACAGCCCTCATTACGCTCGCTCGAGCTGCAAGCTTCCATTAACTCATCCGCGGGCTAGAAAAGCCTTATTTGCGCCCTTGATATATAAATAGGTATTTTACAAGATCGGGCATTTTTGTGAGCTAACTACTTTACTAGGATTACTGACATGTCATGGACAGTTTCATTCTCCTAACTTGTTATATTATGTTATATGGGCCGTCTCAATTCGGATTTTGAAATTGAAATTTAATTGAAATTTCTATTCTCAATTGATCTTTACCTAGAAAACCTCTTACTATTGTAAAGAGTGGTGTGCAGTTCTCCAAAATATCTAAAAATAAAAGTTGCAAAAATGGGTTTCTTCGGACCTAATTCCGATACATGTTTTAACAATGCACTGCACTGCATGTAACCTAAATGATATGCAAATTCATATATTAGGCGCTCTGATTGTAACCAATTAATGATTTAATCAAGATTTAATTATCACAGATCGGCATAGGTACCTATTTCCAATAATTTTAATTAATTAATGCGTTTGGCATTGGAATTTATTTCATTTTAAGTTACCTACTTGCTTTTACAATTCAATACAAACACAGTTGTTTTTTTGTACTTTTATTTTAAATATGAGACACCTATTTTACAAATATATGGATACAAAATACTATAAATATATTATGTTGAATCTGAAAAAATCCGAGCTGTAATGTGAGTTTGCACAATAGAAAAACTAGACATATGTAACATTGATGCCAAGGTATGACTAAAAGAGTATAGTATGTTATACATAAGTTATTTTTTAATTTATTAATAAATACCTACTATAATACTCGTTTTTTGTTTTAGTTTCTATTCAAATATAACTATTTATAGGTACGTAATTTTGTCTGTTAGGTATCAATTTTCATTTTTCAGGAAGCCTAAATAATTAATTGTAAAAATGTAATGATACAAGAGATTTTTTCAAACTCAACTGTCCTGTTCCTTCTGTATACCATACACAATTTACCACGATCCTGTGATCTGTTGAAAGTAATTCAGTTGGTTATTTCTTCTGCCTTCTCTGTTTGTGAGATCACAAAACCACGACTTTTTTGTAAATTACATTTTTCGAAATTTTTAACCTGGTGAACGTATGTCTAGAATTGGTTCATCGGTGAGACGTAAATATATATCTAACCGTTTTAACAAATAAGTTTTAGCAGCAGTCAAATTTACATCTTAGGTTGAAGACTTACTTCCATCGATGAACAATAAAATATTTAATATACGTTGTAATAGGCATGCGTTTGGGCTTGAGTAAGTTGAGGACTTGATCTAAAATTCTGATTTTGATAAAGTTGATCTGACGTTGGGTTATATTGAGGGTTGAGATTTACGTATTTGTGTTCTCCTCGATTAACGTAGGGCTCAGCAACGGTTTCTACCCTTTGACTAGGTGCTCTAACTTGATATCTAGTTTCTGTTGCTTGATTTAAGGTAACATCGTACCTTGGTCTGCTGAAAGTGCTAAATGTATAATCCGTGGCTGCATTGAAGCCAGAGGGAAAATTACGCACTGGGAGATTTGGTATCGTTGGATTTAAGGCATCATTCAAAGTAACATCATATTCGTTCTCAGTTATATCAAGAGGATTTTTTTCTAATATTATAGGTTTTTCAGTTGTTCTCGATTCTTGATACGCACTGGGTTTACCATTTTGTCGCAGAGCAGATTGTGGCCGATTCGAAACTGGGTGAAATTCTTCTTCATCTTCATTGGCTATAGGGTCGGAGTATTTTAAACGCGTTGGAACTTTAATCAAAACGGGTGAAGCCTTAAATGGTTTTTCTTCTGGGGGTTCTGGTTCTTTTGTTTCATAAGTGGATTCATAAAGTTGTTTTGTTGGAGTTTCTGTTAATAAAGGTTTGCGGATATCCACTGGTTGCTCGTTAATTAAGAAAGATTTTGATTTTGTTTCTGTTGATGTTGGAAATTGTCTACCGTTTTGCATCGCCTCCACATTTTCTGTTGTAGGTTGCTTATAATTATTATTTTGTGTTAATTCATCACCAGCGTTAATACCTTTGTAAGTTTGCTTTGGTTCATCGTAGTCTTCTATAATGGGTTTTGAATTTTCTGATTGATATTTAGAAATTGGTTTTTGTTCCCTTTGCGGTGGCGTTTCAGGTTCTAAATCATCTCTGTAACTAGTAGGTTTCGTTGAAATATCAGGTTCTTGTTGTATAGGAGAAGAATTTCTTGAATTGCTATCTAATGCCTTAGCACCAACAGGTTGCAAACCTCTTGATGAATATGGACTACCCCCTCGACTTGGTAAAAAGGGTCGTTTAACAACTTTAACAAACGGCTCTGAACGTTGTCTAGGGGGTTCTTTAGTAGTAGTGGATGTTATTGTTGTTGTGGTTGTAGTTGAAATAGCCGGTTCTGTTTTAGGTTTATCTCTAAAATCGGTCCTTCCTCTTTGTTCTTTAAGTACAAATTTAGGTACAAATTGGCCTGCGCTACGTTCTCTATTATTAACTGTAAGTTTCGATGAAGTTGTTCTCGCATCTTCTCTTTCTGTAGTAGAAATATCGCCATCTTCAGGGTATCGGTTTCGATTGCTGTTGCGATCTTTGTTATCTAAATCATGCTTTGGTCTTGTATGCGGACGTTCGCGTGGTTTAATATCATCTTCGTAGTCCTCAACAGTGTCAGCCGGGGGTCTTCTAGACATTTGAGCTCTAGGTCTGGAGGCTGAACCTAGGGGTCTTCTATTATCTCGCCTTTCATCGCGTTCTACTGTGGATGCAGGTTTACTTGGTCGTCTGGTTTCGCTTGTTTCAGGTTCTGGTTTACGACTAGGCCGTGAGTTACGCTTTGGTGGCTCATCTTCATACTCGTAATAATCTTCATCTTCTTCCGGTCTTTTAGAAACCGATTTTTCTACTGCAGGTTTATGGGATAATTTACTTTGTTCCGTTTTTGGAACAGGAGGTCTAATTTTTGGCGGCATTCTAGGTTGATTAAAAACAGAGCTGCTACCACTATTTGGTTTCACTAACGGTGCTTCGTCGGCATCTACTGCGCGTCTAGAATCGTGTGGTGGAGGATCGTCTCTGGAATCACTTTTTCTAGGTCTGCTGTGAACACGTCTATCATCATCCCTGTCGTCTTCGTATAAATCGTCATCATACGGTCTTCTGTGACTCTTCCGGGGACGGTCGTATGATCCTGAGTCATCTGCGGGTCTTCGTTTTTCAGAACGCCTGTCACTAGCAGGCCGCTTCTCAACAGTTGATCTGCGATCATCTGAGTCATCATCGGGCCTTCGCTTACGATCATCTTCTTTTCGTCGATCCCTATCATACCTATAACCTTCGTCATCTTTGTCGTATCTCCCTCGGTCATCGGAATCTCGCCTTCTGTCATCATATCGTCGATCATCGTACTCCCTTCTATCCTCACCCCCACTACGCCTCTCTTCAGGATCTCTCCTGTTAAATTTTCTTTCACTCTGGCGCTCGTCTACTTCTTTTCGGTCATGCGGTTTTCTGTCATCGTCTTTAGTACGTTGATCATCAAGTAATTTTTTGTCATCATCACTGCGTCGATCATTAGATTCCCTTCTATCGTCATGTTGTTTTCGATCACTGTCATTACCACGACGAGCATCAGTTTCTCCTCTTCTTTCATGAGGTTTTCTATCTTCTTCCTCATTACGCCTTCCCGACGACCTTCTTTCATATCTATCGTCTTCGTAATCTTCATAGTCATCTTCATAAATCGGTCGGCGAGGCCTTGGTCGTTTTCTTCGTCGCCTGGGTGGAGGTTCTTCATAGTCATCCTCTCTATCATCGTCGTACTCATCATCGTAATATTCGTACTGCGGTCTCCTTCTAAGGGGTTTTCTTCTTCTTAACGATGGAGGTGGCCTTCTAGCCGAAGCTGCAAGGGCTGGTGAGATGACGACAGGTACTGGCGCAGCAGTTGTTGTGGATGCAGTTTGGTATAAGGCGTCATTCCTAAATCAAATTAAATTTTAATGTAAGTCCTGTATGTATATAATAATATTATTACCTATCCCAATATTTACGAGAATTGTTGCAATCCACTTCTGAAACGAAATGGCAAATGAAGGTCTTTTGATCAAATGCTGTGTAATTTGCACAAAGGAAGTCATAACGAGTTCCAAAGAGACACTGGTGGTATACCTGCAAAGAAAATTGAATATTTTAATATTATTGTTTAAAATGTAGAGCAATACTGTTTTTTTTTACTTTGCGTTAGCAAGAGGTCCATTTTGTTATCCTAAAAACTGTCCATAACAGTAATAAAGGCTATTGTATCACACCCTCGGTCGACGTACAACCCTCGGGTTAAAGCCCTTGGGTTGTACACCATCGACCTCGGCCCGTTATTGTCCTTATAATACCCTTGATACCTTAATAACTCTATATTATAACCTAAATTATCAATTTTGACAGTTTTCAAAATATCTTGCAGCAGTGTTACCACCTGTTTCAATGGAAACGTACTACATAGGAAGTTCATTTAAAAATTCATATTTTTATTAAATAAATGACGCAAAGTAGATAAAATAGTATATTATACTCGTTTAATAAGACGTATTTATACCACTCGTTCTATTGGAGTACTGCTCGCTACGCTTGTCGTGCCCCAAATCCATTTATGGCACAATAGACCCTTTTATTAAACTAGTATAATAATATACTATAACGACAAAACGTTTTTAAAATAATTGAAGTAGGTTCGCGGCCTGCGCCCTTGACTCCATAACCAGTTCATAAACGTAAGGTATTCGAGTTCTACACGGGGAGGTAATGTTTCTAAATAAGATAAATCTGATCTGTCCGGTCCATGGGTATATGATTTGCATGTCAGGTGCAGAAAAACACTATTGGCAGCCGAGACGTCCGTCACTTATAGCGATTTTAGGATGGCGATTGCGTTCTGTGGCTCTGATCACCCTCGTCAGCATAGGGATTCTGTTTACTCGATTCGAGTTAAATGTGGCAGATGCAGACGACAGCTACCTAGTTGCCGAGACCGTCGATGTTTTCATCTCTGTTTAATATACAGGGTGTATATAAACGACGCCGACAAACTTCAGGAGGTGATTCCTTAGATCATCTTAAACAAAACAGTTCCCATGAACTAACAGCTGTCCTAAAATACTTTTGAGGGAAGCTACTGCCCCCTGAAGGGGGCGAATAAAATTCCAATGTTAACGATCAATTTCTTGGCATTTAACAATGTTAAGTTATTATGAAACTGTAGTAGCCAAGTTATAAATAGGTACCATGAATAAATTAATGTTGTTTTTATCAAATCAGCTGATTTAGCTTGGAATCATCGATGTTTTTAAAAGATGTAACTGGCAGTTATGGTAACACCAGATGCTATGAATAATTTAACCTTTAGCGTTTGATAAAAATTGTATTATGTAATAGGTACTACCTATCTACATTTATGTATTTACGTAAATATGGTGTTTGTATTGAATTTGAGACGATTTTAATCTACCTGCATCTAAGTCTAAGCGTTCTTTACACACGATAAAAAACGAATTGATTTAAACCATGCTATGGTTATCGACATTACGTCAAATATAACACATTTTTAATTTCTTCACATAAAGTGAAAGGATGAAAGTGTTTCGGCATACGAACATAGTCACATGGATTTCGGTTAAACCCTGTTTTGATTATTAATTGTTTGTGCAATCTGATTTTAATCTGACGTGTTATTTGCATTTTGTTCTTCATTGCATTGAATATCCCTATGCTATTTTAGGTCCTTAGATCAGGTGATATTTAACGACGTTTCTGTTATTTTCATTTCACCTAATTGTAATATGATTGTGTTTGAATATGCCGACATGTTTGTTAGTTGTAATGAGGTTATATTGTTATAGCAATCTTCGGACACTATCTGATTATTTTGATTGCATTCTTTACAAATACTGACATACCAACAATCACTTCTTCATATTGCCATTGTATGAAATACGAACGAAAAATAGGTTGATCACCTACTTTTCGTAATACCCTCGACAAGAGAAATAGTTAAAGATCTAGAAAATTTAATATGCTATTCATCACGAATTCCACCACAATCTTGATCATAAATTCAAGGTTTTAACCTGTTTAGAAGTGTAGAAATTCTGTTGAAATTTTGTTAATGACATCGTCATCACACAATTTGCCAGTAATGGTGTTAGTCTCAGAAGAATGGTTCTGATATTTAATACTTTTATCTTTTATGTTTTAAAATGGAAATTTCTGCTTAACCGCGAACAAATTAACGGAAAATAAACCTGACACCTCGTGGTCACTGGTCAGTTCAGAGAACAATTTCACTAGAGAGAAAGTGACTGTCGATGAAACAATATGCTATGCAAGGTCATTCTAAGTGGTCATTTTTTGTTATAGAAAAAAGTTTAACAAATAACTGTTTTAGTACAGAATGTCACAGAAATATTTATACAATGTGAATTATGATCATAAAAGTATAACGGATAAAAACTGTAAAATGTTTCGTATGCAAATCAAAACTTTACATTGAAGCTGTAGTTATTCTTCACAATTAAAACTAGAAAGTAGTTCTTTTATCGTGCTCACTTTTTCTACATTCTTTATATTAAAATAAAAAGACCTGGTTCATGGATTAATCGATCATTTATCGCTTATTTTCAAAATATGCAAAACTGGATACTTTCTCCATAAATTGAACTTCCTTAAATACATGGGTAAATGTGGGTTACCCTGATTTTATATGCATTTCGAAAATTCGAACCAGATTGCAGATAGTGAATGTTATGATTACAGTAATTGTAATAAATGATGGGTAGGGTACACTTTTATAAACAGCTACAAATTTGTTGATTGTATTAATCACGAAAGTTTACAAATATAATGTCCACTTTATAAATTGTTTGATTATGCTAATCTTAATAAGCATAGCATTATATTTTTCTGTAGTATACACAGTAGAAATTGTTGAAGATTTCTTAGAAAGAGCTGTTTCCAGCAAATTAGACCGACAATACGAAAAAGTTGGTATTTTCCTTCCATTAATACAGCCCTCACAATCAATTTAGGAAGTTTGAAAGTGAAATTAATTATTTCCAATTCAAAAAAGGTTCGTAATGGTATATTACATAGCAAGAGTAGATCATTTAATATCTGAGGGTGAATTTATTTCACGAGCAAGCGGAGCGAACGAGGGGCATAAATAATTACCCGAAGGATTAAAAATAGCTCAGTCCCGTGCATACTATACGCTATTTTTTGAACTTCTGGGTAATTTATTTGAATATTAAATCATTCTAAATTTGTTCTTGTCAAAGTGACAATCGATAATTACAATATAATCCACAAATCCCACTCTTAAAACGATAAAAAACAATCTGTTAATGTGGAAGTTTGTAAATTTTTTCAAAAATAATCCCTAGGGAATAAAAATTTACATTTATTCCTTAAGGATCAAATACATAGGTTACTTCAGTCTCTATGGAGATGAATTGAACAAGCCACTGCAGTCCCGGAAGTGAAAAAAACTATTTATTTGCTTAAAATACAAATATGATTGCATTGAAATAAAATTGATTCTTTTTTTTATACCAAAATAGTTTCTATTCGTAGGTCTCCAAAAATAAAAAATAGTTAGAAGGAATATTACTATATTACACCATTAAACCATGCTTTGGCAAGTTTATAAATTAATTTTATAAACAAGATGGTAATATTGATATCCATAATCTGCAAATACTTAACTACCTCTGGGCATTTTTCAGTTCAAGGTTTTGAAAAAGGCTATATATTAATGTACTAAGATGTTTGCTTTCTACATAATTAATCTATGCTATTAAACATATATTTCTTGAATTCACTTTCAATTATATGAACTTAATTCAATTATTGTTAATGTGTACTGTACTTACTTGGCACTTATGAGGCACACTTGCATAAAACCCATCGTGAAGTCCGTCACATTTAAATTCTATGTCGTCGGGCATGCCATTGAAAAAGGGATACGCAGAAAGGTTATAACCGTTCAATTCTCTAGGAAGATTAGGATCATAAATATAATCTAATTGTGGATTTCCTGTTAGATTACTTTTTATTGTAACTTCTTCCACAGCTTCTGTGGATGCCTGAAACAAAACAAAAACTATTATTATGATTTATTCAAGGTCAAACGGTTTAAAGTTTTAATTGGATAAGGAATAAAATAAAGAGAAAAATAATACATTCAGATACCTTAAAGATTTTTTTTATATACATACTAAGTAATAATCAATCTACATATTTTCTTGTAATAAATTGAATTTAATCTTCTTATTAATATAAATAATGTAAATAGTTACAGAAAATTAATTCAGTTGATTTAAATTATTTACGATTCCACATTGCTGCACCTAATCAACTATTAGAGCCGTTGGGCTTTATGGGTTTTTGTAATGTGGTGAAAAATTATAACCACACCGCTACCTTGACATTTCAATATGGTGTAAATTATTATGGAGCTTCAATTCCACGAGAGGAAAGCGTGCGGAAAACCCAACAAGGTCATTCTTAGCGGTAATACTTCTTGTAAAACGTGTAGTTAAGTAAATATATCAAATTGATTTATAAAATTCATTTACTACGCCTATTAATAACTCCTTAGTGAAATTTGGCAATAGATAGATAATGTTATGTTAGATACCAATACGCAAACTTCAATCGTAGCTATTTATTACTACGTAACGGTTAAAAGTCCTTGAAGGACGCCTGTAAGGTTGTTGTGTAATACATTCTGTCAAAATGCACTTGTCGGTATAATTAATTGTCTAGCTTACGTATTCTTCAAGAAACTGTAAAAATTACTAATGCTGCAGTATTATTAGATAATAAATTGACACTAAAATATTGTTATAAAATTCTAGCTCTTATGTATTACATGGTTTTGCTACTTTTAAACTTTCTCGCTTCTTCATGCAATTAATTTAGCGTCTTTACCTTATTCCAGTTGATTTCCAAATTTTAAATTCTATGTTGAATTCAAGATTAAACATTTGTACGGCTACAATTTATCTCTTAACCATAAAGAACCTTTTCCCTTTTACAACATGAAAAGAGCTTTAAAGTTTAATCTCTTATTTTTAATTTCAGTTAATTGCATATCTTTATGCAACGTTGTTCATTCCTCCTTGA
Organism: Hemicrepidius hirtus; assembly: GCA_963082805.1. Taxonomy (NCBI): domain Eukaryota; kingdom Metazoa; phylum Arthropoda; class Insecta; order Coleoptera; family Elateridae; genus Hemicrepidius; species Hemicrepidius hirtus. The sequence goes on along the minus strand of OY720160.1, from coordinate 29,725,474 downwards.
TAAATGATAATGTAAAATACGTAGGTACTAGGTATACAGTACATCAAGAAACTGGTTTCTACATGAATTGGATATTTTAAACGTTTTTTAAACTTTCTGGTATTTACAAGACAGTAATGTCAGTACCTAGTACCCAATTTTTTTAAATAGCAGGGAAATGTGAGGAAGTCGTTTTGCAACAGTTGACGACGTTGACTTTTCTAACAGAATATCAAGGACTACGTGAAATTTTATGTATTTCCTATTGATTCATTTATTAGTAGGTATATTTATTACGTTTTCCTTATTTTGACCTAAATCTAACATTCGCAGTACAGTCAGTAACAACCATGTACGAGATGGATTTAACTCTGCCATTGTGGTTTATAGTTTCATGGAACCTGTTTTCGGTTTTTCAGCCATTGATATCCTGGAGCCCCTTCCCTATGGCATAACATTTGTAATGGATATAAGTACTAGTTGCGAACGAGTTGATACACCGGCTATTAAATTTGTCCTAATTTAAGTACTGACTGAATAAATTTACTCGACTTAAAATATTCGTCAACAGAAATTTCGTCCATAATAAGGAATTATGAATTTATGACCAAAGGGAAAATCATTGTGGAAGTGGATTGCATATAAGCCACGCAAATAGGATGGCAAATGAAATAGGATAATCCAACAGTGACTACCATGTTTGGGGAGAAAAGAGACGGGGAGACCCCAAAAGTAACTACAATTTTATGGTAACGAACTCACATGGCGAAACATATATTGTATAGCAATAACAAGAGAGAATGTTGTTTCGAGTGTGCGAAATGCCTCAGCGGAAAGTTTCCGTGATTAGACTGCACCTTATCAAACAATTATTAATAGGGCGAGGGTAGTTAGTTACTAAAAACACATGAATAGAAAACGACACTAGCGTTCCAGTCGACCAGTACCTCGAAAACGTCATATTGTTTCATATTTCTTGCTTTGTTTTGTTTCTACTTTGAAGTTTTTGCGTTTGATTTGAGGATCCTGATACACACTTTATTCGCGCATTGTTTCAAAGACAAAACTAACCCCCTGATAAATTACGTTCTTTGCATAGCGAAATCAATCCATATTTACGCACTTTTGTAAGCCTTGTTTACAGTTGTAAAAAAATAAATTAAAACTTTAAACAAAACCTCCCATAAGTAGAACAATATTAGTATACAGGGTGTAGAATGGAATGACGCAACATAGGGATTTCAATGATAAAATTTGAATATGCTAATATTATCTTCCTTAATTATTTTAGAAAAAAGTTCCCATATAGGTTTTTTGTAGAGTAAGAATCCTGCGTCTATGCATATTATATTAATTTTTAATCTTTAGTTTTTCAAAAGCTAAGAAATGAGAAAATAGAAAAGGCTGTTTTGAAGACTATCGCATTTACCTGTCACGTGACAGACGTCGACCAATGAAAGTTACGCATTTGTCCCATAGCAGCCAATCAAATCACAATTACTTGAAAATTTTGACACAGCGAATATTGCACAAGTGCTGATATTCGATAATCACCTTCGAAGGTGACCACATGAAACACAATTCAATTAATGATTATAATACAACAAATAAATTATAAATTATAATGAAACATACAATTAGTATAATTAAATTTATTTGGTTCATGCGATAGTCTGAACAAATACACCTCGAGCAAGGCATATTACTTAAAATTTTTCCTTTGCTGTCGCACGCGTGTTTGTTGCCCTTTGAAAACCGCCCTCTCGCACAGCGCGAAAAAATTTTCGGTAATATGCCTTGCACTTGTTATTGTATATGAAAATCTATAGTGCCTTGGAGTTAGCTGTGGCAACAGTGATCCGTTATTTCACGGTTAAGGTTAGGTTTCCTAGGAAAGCGGTACCGTAATATAGCGTAGGTACCTAGGTAATTATGACGATTATATGTATAAATAAATACAGTGTAATTCGTGATGTCATGGACGCCATTAAAAACTGATGACGTAGATGCACTCTTAGCGTGTCCCAACTATAGGTACCTACCTACTATACAAATCTGTTTCATCCCGCATCAATTTTAAATGTATGGACGCAGTTATTGAGATGACATTTAGCGTCATATTACGTCCGCGATATTATGGCGCTGCTCTCCTAGGAAGCCTAGGATTTACTGTTTCAAGAATAATACCATTTTTTCATTTCTAGTTTTTCTTACAATGAACCTTGCCTTGCGAATTAAAAATCTGAATAAAAGTCTTTAATTATTATAATTAGTATAAAATAAACGTTCGGTAAGATATTAATTTAATTAAGGTTAAAGTTTCCGTCAAAGTGATAGTACAAGCTGCATACCGATCGATTAGCAGTTTTCAAACCATAGCTTCAAGGCACTACAGATTTTTGCCAAAATAGCGTTTAATATTTTATTTCATACTGCATCGTAACAGCCATGTTTAAGTTAACGATTTGAGTCCGGTAAATAAGACTTTACGGTATCAGGTCCGGTAAAAACTTTTACCGGACTCAAATGAAATAAATCGATAATCAAACTATTTATTACTAAAAAACTACAAAAATAATAAATATGACAATTAAAAAGAAACTAAATATTAAAATTGACATTAATGGTGCAATAGATTTACGAAGAACTTCGTCAAAAATGTTATAATTTTCTCCCGTTTTGACAAGGCAAACAATCAAAAAACAAACACTTCCATTTCATAGATGTCCGTATTATGAATTAAAATTTTAATTTTTAATTTTTTCAATTTTAAACAAAGATTTAGTGCCTGCAGTATGAAATAAAACACATTACGACATGCGTCCGGCAAACTCTTACAGTAACTCGTCTCAAAATTCCTGACTCGGCTCCTTCGTCGCCTCGTCCTTAAACATTTCAACTCGTTACTGTAAAACTGAGTTTACCGTACTTATAACGTAAATTACTATTTTGATTTCTCATTTGGCGAACAAACAAAATATAGATAATATCGTAAATATTTATGGATACAGAATTTTTTCTATAGGTGCAATACAACAAGACCATTTTTATGGGAAAGTAGTAGTTCCCCCTAACATTGTTGTTAGGTACCACATACATTTTTTTGGATTTGTATTGTGGTTCAGTACTTTAACCTTATAGCAACAATGTTAAGGGCACTACTACTGAAATTTATTGCCACGAGAAAAATGCAGAGTTATATTTAACAAGACAATATCTCTTAGTGATTTTGTCTCTACAAAAGCCTATATTATAGTTTATCTGTAAAATAATTAGGGAAAATAATATTTGACTTTTAAAATTTTGACATTGAAATCCCTATGTTGAGTGATTCAATTCTACACCCTGTCTCTAAAAAATGATTGTGAAAATCTGTGTTTAACAATTGATTTACAGTTACAGGAATATTTTTTAAATTGGGAAAAAAATAAATATTTCAAATATTTGTGGACACTTCGGGGCATCTTTCTAAAATATCGTGATCAAAATAATTTAATAAGCTCAGTACAGAAATTTCCATATAATGATGGGTTACTGTGAATGAAGTGTAATAATAATAGGTTTCTTTATTCTAACTTTATAGTTTTTATTGTTGGTTAATTTAGAATTAAGTAGTATAACAAATTAATATTGAAATTCATATTCAACAACCGTAACTGAAGTTCCTTCAATATGATTTTTCATTCCACTTTCTAGTTCGCGAAATTTAACTACTATTAGATAATTTTTTTTAAACCACATTGCATAAATAATTTATTGCATGGATGTTTTCAGACCATGGTGTCTATATGAAATAATGATCAAATAATGTATCTAGAAATGCAACAACTCTTGTGTCTATTTTTTAATTCTTTAGCTAAGAAACAACCTTGTACCATTTAATTCGATGATGGTTGCATAAGAAATATTTACACCTGTCGTTGCATTTTAGAAAAATTTGCACACCCTATTTTCATTCAACATTTAAAATATTGTTAGTTAATGCAGTTTTTACATGGTAATTAAATTTTTGCATTATGTGCATTGATTATTGGGAAATTGAGACTGGTTTTATCGTTACGGTCTAAATCTTATATACTTTCTACTAGTTCACTTAAGTACGTGCATTCTGTAATGTGTAAGGCTAATATAATTCTAATCTAGTTTTCTTTCATTTCTGATGAAAATTAAGGTTAATATTAGAATGCAAGATAAGTTGTAGCGTGATTTAAGAATATATCATGAATATAACAAAAATCATACCTGCAGTAGTTCTAGTTTATTACCTATAAAAAAATATTTGAAAGTAAAAAGTCACGAAAAACGACAGCATTCTAATGATGAGTTTTAATCTAACATCTGATCTAAATAGTTGTCCCATTACTGAATTATTGGAAAAATTGGTTCCATTCATATTGCTGTTTATTTTGCCATCTTTGCTTGTAAAAGTTAACAGGTAGTAGGCAGTTTACGTAATCGTACGACAAGTGAAGTGAAACCCCAAATTTAGCGCAGGTATTATAGGTAAGTATGTATAACAATGCCTATACTTGAATAGTTGGATACGATCGAAACCAGTTCTCCAGTTTGTACCTAACGGTGACACAACCCTATATTTTCTCTAGAACGTTTTCTGGACTGCTATCTACTTTCACGTATACGTTATGTAACGCCAATTTGACATTTATTTTATTTACGTGCGCTATTAGCTACTGTATAATATACCACATACGTAGTCTCGTTACCTTATAGAAATCATATGTAATGGCTCAGCTCAATATTATAGCTGCTGGTGTAAGGAAATAATGTTTGGTTGAAAATACAACATTTAATTTTACCTTGAATTAATTAAAACTAGGACTACGCATTAGACTCCTACAATTATCTATTATTTATTGAGTAGCCTTGAACACTAAAATTATTTAACTTCCACGCTTATATAGTATATGGTATTAAAAATTGCTTTTTTGTCGTGTCTTTGTATTTTTTGTACAAAGCGTGGTTGTAAGTTAAATAGTTTTGTATCACATAAATGGTTTTGATTTATAAAAAAAATCACACAGTTTACAGTTACCTGGAATTGAATTTTACTTACTTCATCTTTAGTTGAAGCATCAGTTGTAGTCGTCGTGGTAGTAGTTTTTCCAAATATTAATGCTGTTGCTTTTAATCCGTATACATTTTGAATGCTCAGCCACAGCACACCTGCAAAAAGAATTACATATTAAATTATATATTATTATGTATTTTAATTTAAACAGTTAATCTAACTGTTTTAGGTAATAATTTTTTATGATTTTCTTAACAGAAAATGGAAACAGGACTTTAAATATAGCAGAATTAGCTGAGTAGCTGATTATTAGTTGACTTTTTGGAAAGAACAGTTTTTTATAGATCTTTATCTACGATAAGAATAATGCTATCCATAATACACTGCTGTTAATTATTGAAGTAGGTATGTACCTATTTATTATTAGATATTATGCTGTAATATACTGTTATTTTGTTGATCAATAGGAATAGACCAATAGGATTTAAGAATTTTTTAAAACTGAACCAATCACTGCGGGACTTCTCGGATCTACTTTCTTGGTGTTTCGGCTTCCTATTGGCTGTGATACGATGTTATCTGTAGCAACCATCGATAACAATAATTGATTTATTTTTGTAAATTATTTTTTTCAAAAGTTAGACTGACATTTTGAGTTTGAAAATAGGTTAAACACCAAAATTAACTTTAAAATTCGTGATATTAATGATTAACCGTGACAAGTATCATTCGATTATACCTTTACCATTAGGAAATATCCCTCAAGCAAGCTCTCGGGAAATTTCCACGGCAACATCAATTTCTATTAGAAATCTCGAAAAGTATATTATTCGAATATACGAAAGCGCTCTTATGATATTACTACTGAAAATCGCATGTTACGTATTTGAGCCAATCAGCTTTGAGCTTTCTTGACTGATTAGCTAATTGAGACCCTATTATACGAAAATTATGCATCAAGGGTGCATGATTTCCGAAAATTAGTTATAGTGCCCGGGATCCATGGTAACGCGTAATTTATTTGACATTCTTATTTTTTTTTAAAATAAGAATTTTTTACACGGCCTATATATAAAGACCTACCTTACTCCCTCAAAACAGGGAGTAAAGTGGCCATTTTATTCCCAAGGGAGTAAAAGTACAACAAATGACAAAAAAGTTCAAAATTTTATTTCATGTCGTTCTGACGTTTCAAAAATGCAGTCACCTTAGAGAATTTTCCAATTTCAATATTATTCTTCACTCTCATGGTAGCTTTTAACATTGAAAAGAGCGAACATAACGTTGATGCTTCCAAGATTTTTGCCTTTTCGGCAAAATAAACGAGAAATACTCTCTCTGTGTAATTTTCAATGTCTTTATACCCACACACCATTCAAAAAAGTCTTGATACGCTTTTTCGTATAATTTTCGCGACTTTGGGGGTAATAAATCCATCGTCACAATAGCTGCCGCTATATATATAAATCACCCATTTTCAAGAATTTTCTTAAAACACGACCGCAATTTTAGAATGGCTACCGGTTGTTTACAAATCGCCTAGGTTACGCTGCTTTTGAGATGAGATTTTATTAATTGCGATTTTCACCTATCTACCACAGCATATGTGATTGCTTTTGGAAAATTCGTAAATTTTTGCAATTAAGCCCTTTAGGTCGTGTAAAAAATAATATATATACCGCAGGACTAAAGTACTTCATCCCTCGTGTGATTTACTGCCCTCGCTCGCTGCGCTCGTTCAGGCATTAAACTTTCACCCTCGGGGATTAAAAGTTGTACTTTAGTCCCTTGGTATATAATATACTATTAAAGTTAGCGATTTTCTACCTGAATCTATTTCGTGATGTTTTTGATTTCCTTTGGATATTTAGTTTCTGGAATGTGGAGTTGTTTTTGACATGAAAATCACCACGAGTCGAAGACGATTTTTATGTCAAAAAGAACTCAACATTCCAGGCGATAAATTTACGGTAATCAAATCAATTCCACCATGTTTTTTCTTTTCAACTAGTATGCTGAAAATTCACATGATCACTTACTAATATGTTCCAAGAAAATAGAATACAAGTAGGTATATTTTAACGATTTCATATCTTTTATTAATAGCACGTCTAAGAATCCTATAATTGTTTCTTATCCTAGATTTCGCATACAAGTTTAACTATCTGAATGTTTCTATTGCATAAGTTAAAATTGACTGTTCACGGATGTGAGTTTTTTTCGTTCTAATTTGTTGATTGACTTCTCGTCGTGATGCTTTTAACAGAGCGCATCCAAATCTGACTAATAATTGGGAAGATAATAGTAGTGAAAGCACTAACAAAGGGATGCATTTTCAGAAATCGTGAACTATTCCGTCGTAAAGTAAAAAGCATTATAAAGTTACTTGTATCGTAAATTACTATAACATTACTCGTAGGTACCTTTTCAATAACACGTAAATAAATTTGTTCCACGCCCTGTTCCTATGTCATCAACCTGTATAATCCCAACAAGATCAATGAGGAAATAAAAGCTGAAATATGATCCGGCTGTTGAAGCCTTTATACAAAAGAAGTTTAAAATAGAAATAATAATATACTAATTTATCCAATAATAATAATACGTACTGTCGCCTCGTACTGTCGCACAGTTCAAAAACATGGAAGATGGCGGATTTTCTATGGTCCGATACTAGATAATGAAGGATGGCACACAAGAAATAATTTTTAAGTTAGAATCACTAATTGGAAGAGATGGCATAAGTTAGGTCTATTAAATTTTAGCGAATACTATGGTTAGAATACAGACACCGAATGAAGACAGTCTAAAATCAAAACGGAATGGAATCCAGGTATTAAAAAAATGAAAAGGGAACCTCATAAAGATGGCTCAACCATTCTAAAAACGACCTACGGGGCCTTAGGGGTAACACAACTGGACAAACTATTGCTATGAAGCAAAATAAATGCCATGGGTTGCCATGTCGGAAAAAGTAAGAAGTAATTAATACTTAGGAATAGTCGATTCGACACTGTTGAAAAAAATATAAACATAGATAGGTACATTAATTTTCAGTCCTTTCTATCTGCCGTGTGTCTTTTAGTACAATCTTTAATTAACTATTCTCAATCGCTTGATTGTATTAATGCCGTATCAGAATGGAGTTCTCGAGGGCTAAAAGTCACGATCAAATTTTGTGGAATTGTTGACATTTTTATGGAATTGCTCAGGAATTGTTTGGGAATTATAATTTAACCTAATAATTTTATTAATTCAGAATTTGTCAGAACATTTCTTCGTTTGTCACGCATTCTACCAAATATTTGTTTTCGTATTGGTCTTCGAAACCATTTGATATGCCTTATTTTGAATACCTCTCTGTCAAAAGGGTAAACTTACTTACTGGCCATTCCCATTCTATCTCGATCCATTCTCTTCGTTTAGGTGTTTTTACTTTCCCATACCACTACTGGTATAGGGAAGTATTGATATCATGAAAATTTTCGAAATCGAGATTTTCGCGGAAATACGTGTTTTGGGCCCCCACGAACCCAAAAAAGTGGTCTAGAAAAAATGTCTGTCTATGGGTGTGTATGTATGTATGTGTGTATGTGTGTATGTAACGCCTCTAACGCAAAAACTACTGGACGGATTTGGATGAAATTTGAAATGAATGGGTATATCGAAAATTCATCGACAAAATAAGCTTTTCAAAAAAATCCAAAACCGGAAGCGGAAGTTAGACATGTTTTTTTGGTAGCATTTTTTTCAGAAGCGGAATTTTGAAAATCTGAGTAGGAAATATGAAAGAAGACCATAATTCAAGGGAATCAGTTTTTTGCCGGGTTCTCTAACTTCAAAATGGCGGCCGCTATGAATTTTTCACAATTTCGACTTTAACGCCCCATAACTCAAAAACCAGTTATCTGATCAGGTTCCGCAACAACTTGTTTGAAAGCCCTTTAGCGGTACTACACCAAGAAAAAAAATTATTTAGTAAATCCAAAAACGGTCGCAACGGCGCTCTTCCAAAAATTTTAAATTTTTGAAAAATTATTACAAAAAAACTGGTTTAACGATTTTGTTTAAATTTTCTACACGTATGCAGCTTGGTATTGGCTACATTTTTGTTTTTTGATGAACGCCAGAATTTCACTGTGGCGCCCTCTACGAGGTTTTGAAAATCCAAAATTGGTGCTCCTATAGCGCTTTTATTAGTCGAAATATGAAAGTAGTGTAAATATAAAAGTTATTCAGTATATAATTCTGCATTTTTCTAAATATATATCATGCATACAGGGCGTTTTCTCTCCATAGTACAATAAGCAACTTTGTTATTTTAAATGAAACACCCTGTATATTATTATATAATTGGATGCAGAATTTAATTGTCTATCATATAGTATAATGTATTCATATGGCTAAAATATACGGTTGATGAGAAATTCTTGAATTTTGAACTTTAAAACAGTGTAGGGTGAAATTTATAAGTGCCGATATGTTCAAGTGACCATGCGCGGGACGGGAATTCCTTGTCGCCGGCTAATCCTAGCAGCCTATGAATATAAGCAATCACACATGCGCAGATGAACACAATCGGCACTTGTGTTAATTTTCCATATACTAATTTTCAAGTTAAGTTTATCGGTTGTGGCGAACAATACTGTTGAATACCAAAAACGAATGTTTATTTTTGTATGGGAAAGTCCAGGGGAGGTTTGCACCTCCACTTTTTTTTTTATTAGTCTTGAGTAATAGGCATGATTAAAGGTCTTCTCATAATCAATATAACAAATATTCGTAAAGTTTAATTCGCTTTACTGTAGTAGTAAGTGTGAGCGACACATCAGAAAGCGTAAAACAGGAAATTCCTCTAGTCCATCAGTACTAGTCTATCACCCCAGTCAGCGTCCACGAGTGGATAATGGCGTCTTTTTGAAATAATTTAATGCTCCACAACTTAATCTGAATCGAACCTTTCCCCTATTTTCCAGAATTTATTGTATGAGCACTTCTGATGACTTTTTTCAGCTATCTGCGATGTCTCCGTCATTATCTGAGATACATCCTTTCTTTGAATATTAAATTATTTTATATAGAACTGTTCATACCCGACTTTAAAAGTGTTTACGTAATCGTATTCACTTAAATTATTTTGTGGATGTTGCAGCATATTCGGCAAACACATTTTAGGAATATATAGGTATTTTCGTTCAATACATTGCTATTAATTAGATATCCTTGATTCTATTATTCACTTATATGTGGTTAAGCAAATTGAATTAGAAATGAAGGTATTAAGGATAAGTTCTATGAGTGCGATACTTGAATACTATTCTTCTTCTATTATATGTTTATTTTGTGTTTTGTTATTATCTATTATGAAGTTTACAACGATTTATTACGATTTCGTTGTAGGTGTTTGTCATAATCTGCTAATTTAAATCTCAGTTAGGAGGACAGGGCAGTTGATACCCCCTTGTTCTTACAAGCATACATACATTACATAAACAGTAATTTACATACAATTTTAATGTGAGTTTTTTTTACAGTTTCATTAATTCTTGATATACTGTTTTTCTTGTAAGCGTGTACATTATTAATCATGGTGTCCACTTTCTTCAAGGCTGGATTGCTTTTTTGTAAGTTTTCTTATTAATAGCACCTATACATTCAGATCTCGAAAAGTTAGCGTCCGTGTAAGAAATGATTTTTTTGTAGTGACCAAAATTCTTTGGAGGATGTCTTTGTTGGAGATAAATTTAGTGATGACATCCTGCTAAATCGTAGGTGATGCTAATTGAAAATTTACAAACTGGGATTATCTCCAATATTCTATTTTCTTATGTAATTTTTTATGTATAACGATGTACCTATAAGTTTTGGCGCCTGGGTTGCATCACTTATGCTTATGACTTATGATGCTTCTCACGTTTTGTTCATGGATGATTACATGTTACACCGGATATCGCCAGGGGTTACTACATATAGGGGTTTTCGACGAAAAGTAGTCACCCTGAGCTAGCATCTTAACCGAAATAAACAAAGTTTTAATTTTTTTATGTCTCAATTTGAAGAGAATAAAAAAATAAACAGTAGAATGAATTCCTTATGAAATTACCTTTCCAACGATGTGCCAACACATGGTATGGTGCCGTTTGAAATTTTACAGGGGGTGACTGTGACGGCTGTATAGGAATAATTTTTATCTCCTGTAAACCGTGTAGAAGGCACGTTGGTTGGTTCATTGTTGTGGTTCTGACCAGGAAAAATTCTGTATAGGGTACCTACTTTTACTGTTTAACTACCAACACAACTAAGAGAAAACTGTCAAATGTTTCATTATTCTTTATAGATTTAAAATCTAAATGTAATAAGAGAACTGTTACCTTCAAATTAAATGTTTTACAATTTGTACATAAATAAGAAGGATCTTGTAAATGGAAAAAATCATTATTATTGAAGGATACATTTTATTTCATTAATACAAAGAGAGCTAAAATTGTTTTTCTGGTGTCTACATATTAAGAATATATTCATTCAACTCGTTTTCTGAATATAAATCTGCTTTAATTAATATTGAATATGCGAAAAATTTAAATGTCTCTGGATCTATAAATCAAGGAATAATAAATTTTGTGTATTAATTTTAATTATACCACTGTAATTACACAAACATTGATTTGGTATTACCTCTCACTGAAAAATAGTGACATTTACTAAATCAACGCTTGTGGCAACTATACAAGCAATTAATCTAAAATCCTGACATCCGGCTTGGAAATAAAAGTGCAGATGTGATTTGCTCTTTGCATTTCATTTTGCGAGTGAAAGATGTTAGTGCCAAGGTCCATATTGGTTATTAAAGTAGAATAAAGAGAAAAGGAAGTCTCACCTGCTGATAGTAACAGCCAGATTCCCGGTGGCTTCTTCATCCTCCTGTAACAATAAGAATTTGGTAACATTTTTGTAACATCCTCAGAGCAATATAAGATGTTATACGATAACATATCCTGTATTATATGTGCAACAGTAGCAATAGTAAAAAACATATACCAATTAACGTAATATGATGTTAACTTTTAAATCTGCAGGAAACACACACCAAGTCTTTTTGAATTAAAATCATATATCACTTTCATTTACTTAAAAGTAGGCGGATCTCCGTAATGAGTAAATATAAGTAAATGTAAAATAATAATAAGGTACCTTGCAGATTTCGCTAATTGTATTATAAATTCAGATCCATTCGATAACACAACAAAACGATTCGAGAACGGCACGTATCGCACGAGCTTTCAAGTACAACTAGATTGTTGCAAGAGAATCGAATATTTAAAATATCTTATATGTGTGCGTGGAGATGTTACCGAAGGATACTCTATACCAGAAACTGGTGGTTAAAAATACATTGGAGAATATTATTCTGTCCATTACCTACGTTTCGGCAAACTGGAGTTACAGGTTTTGCATAATAAATGCTTAAAACTTGTAGTATAAAATCGTCAGGTCGATAAATTGTTTTGCTATACCACCAGAATATTGCCAGTGGGTTAATATACTTTTACAAAAATATTTTAATATGTACCTACTAAGAGAATGCGATTAATTAGTTTTCAAGGTCTTTTAAAATGTCTATCAAAGTTGAAATAAGTGTTTAGATATATTTCATTTATATTTAGTTATTTATTTGTCATACTTGTAATAGTGAAATCGGAAATTATCTAAAAGATCAAAACATAAAACGTAAAAGCTCCAATCTAGAGTGCATCTGATCCTGAATACTTAGGAAATAGGAATGCATTATTTGAGTTGAATATTATAACAAAATTTACGTTTACAGCTATTCTAGAAAACGATAATCTGTTTCCTGCATGGAATAATAATTACTAGTGGTAACTAAAAAGTAAAATTCATGAAGTCCGTTCTGGCTGACTGGAAGAACTTATGGTAATCCGTGTTTAATATGAGATTTGAATGTTTATTTCATTTGTTATATGTTATTAGCTAAATTTATTTATATCTTAATTTGTGTAGCCTTGATGGACTAAAGTCCAAACGATTCGGAATCGATTTTACTTCGAAAACCGCGGTAGAGTAGATTACTTCATGGTAGGTAGTACCGTTATTGATCAATGGTAGTACTGCGAAATTCAGAATTCAGCTGGTTTTGTAAAGCTGCCTATTGAAAATTGAAAAATGCTTTATTTGAAAAATTCTTCATATATCTTTGTTATTGAACTTTGCAGATATCTAAACTGTTCTACATTATCAGTTACCATTAAGTGGTACCTAACTGAACAGCGTATATATTTTGCTTATTCTAGATGTTATTTATTTAGTTTGTTATTTGTGGTGTTTAGTATCCATATAATTTCACTTTAATCTCTTATTCGAACCAGTAGAGATTTTATATCCTTCAAACGACTAGCAGTCGACAAGAATTAATTGTAGTACCATGAACGTACTGAATTTTGTTTACCTTGGTTTGTTTCCAGTTCTTATACATATTTTTGATCAGTCTGATATCTTAATCAGGCATATTCTCTTTAGCTGAATTCCTTTGAAATTTAGGAAACACACACATCATGCTCTCTTATTATATTATCAGATTTTTCTAGTTGCAATAAAGTTTCCTGGTACCATTCCACTTCGGAAACTATACTCCGACTCATTAAGGATATTTTCGTATTTCCTATAAATTATGTTCTCACCAGTAGTTTCATTTTAGTGGGTATAGGTACCTACCTACATTTAATTTAATGTTTTAATCTATGATATGATCACTGCATGTAACATATTATACACTGTTTTTCTTTGGTAGGGTCATCAGTCACTCCTGGGGGCTACAAGATATCTAGCTTGACCTATTATACTTCAGTTTTTAATATACATAGTTAGATCTGTCTTCGTCCTCCATACTAACCTCCCCTGTATGGTCAGCGTCAACTAAAGTCGTTAGATCGTTTCCCACACATCGGGATGCTTCTCAGTTTTTCTCTCCAAATGTATTTTACCTTCAACTCTCTAACTATACTAACACTACATAGAATATTTCGCTTCATATTGTCAATTATTTTTTAGGTTTCACTAAGTAGCTATCTTTGATGGAGTTCCATTTCCTCCATTCTTCCGCTCCATTCTTCTTTTACGCATTTTATTCCTTTGCTCATTACATGCTTGTTTTTGTCCTCCACTAGATTTAAGATTAATAAAATTAAGAATAACTGTGTCCCTTTTTCTTGACATTTCTTCTTCTTTCCAAAAATAAACGCATATAGTACCTAGTTAATAAATTCCAGCAGTCTAATTAGAACTTTAATGTTTAGGAAACTCAACTCGTAATTAAGGTTCTATTACATGCAAAAGAAAGCTTCATATTTGCATCATCACCTAATTTCAAAAGAACGGATATATTTTACATTTTTTTGAAATTTATGTACAGTAGACAAGTTTCCGTTTGTATAAGAATTTAAAAGTTTACTTTCTTCTTACAGAATTGGTAAAGAGTTCTTGCAGGAGAATGTTGGATACTAGTCAAAATATGTAAACTAGACGCTTTATCTAAGGTATAATTTCACTCCTAAAGTAAACTTCATGTTTTAATTATCTCTAAACAAAGTCTAATTTCTTACCAAATTTGGTAATTGTAACTTACACTACTTTAAGGTAATTTCTACTTTTTACAGCTTTAATGAGCTTTAACTTTTTAGAAAACTACTTTTGAATTTTACTGGTCCATCATTTTCATTCCGACCTCAAGAGTCGAGTCGAGTTTTGATGTATTAAGTATAGGCACTAGACACGCCGAATAAAGTTTTCAAGAAAATTCCAAGAACATATTTCACTTTTTAAATAACTTTTTGTGGTAATCGATTAAGTTGTTAATCAATAATTGGGTAATCGGTTAGTAATCGACTGGAATCACATGTTACAGCTAAATTGAAGATAAATTACCAAATTTTTAAACATTCTAGTATAAAAGTGACCAGCTTTCTTTACTCTCATCTGTTTATATCACTTTCTCCGCTCTTTTTCAATAACTCGTAGTGACCTAACTCTATATCTTTCACTGTAATACAGGGTGATTCAAAAATGGCGCATAAGCTCTTCAGTACGTTGTAGGGGACGGTTATTTGAACTGTGAAAAAATCATAAAAAAATTTTAGCTGCTACATTTTTGTAGTTAACAACGAAGAAGTAAGTTGTAGATTTGGCAACACGGGTGCAGCTATGTAGTATATGAGTGGCTTTTATTTCCTTTCATTTACATAGTGAGCTTATTAAAAGTTTCAAACATCGTTGCCACATATTTTTTTCAAACAACTTGATACAAAAATATCAATTTTGAAAGCTAATATTTCAAGATAATGAGGTGTTATGAGCATTTTATTTATTACCCACTATGAAAAAATACTTAATTATTTATATGAAATGATGAGAAGTTTCAAAATCCACATGAATTCAAAGTTGAGTTCTCAACTTAACTTCTTCATTTCTCAGCAAATTAGCGGCTAAGAATTTTTTTACTATTTTTCCTACACTTCAATTTTTATTCCCAACAACGTACTGAAGAGCTTATGCGCCATTTTTGAATCACCCTGTATACTGTCTTGCAACATATTTTATATATCAGGTTCACTGTTTTATTTTCAGTATTTACAAATTCTACCTTATATAAAGAAAAAAAACTGCATGACTTTATTGCGAAATCAATTTAAAAAACAATTTCATTGTATGGCAAGTTATCATTTTCGATATTTCCTGGAACAGTTTCTAATTAATATAAGGTAGACTATAGGTACCTATCTGATAAAAGCAAAATTATTGGAGCTTAATTACCTACTAACAAATTCATTTGACATTTTTTGACCAAGTAATAGCAAAATTTTGAAAGTGGGCTCATCAAATAAATATCATGGACATTAGCAGATTAAAGGATTAAGATGGAAACTACGTTGTGTTGTATGTGTTATTAACTGGGACATCTGACAGCTGCAGTTAAACATTAGTACTTTTGATTGTACAGTGTTGATATATTATGTTAATTTGTTATTTACGTTCGTCTAATTGCTTAACTGAACATTTTCGAAAGCTCTTCGAATTGATGGCCCCCGCTCTGAAGGTATTAGACAACATTTTTCTCGACTAATAGTCAAACTTAATTAATATTGTGGTCAATTGTTAACGAACGTGTATTTTGTATTAATTTATAAAGCTCGTTTGTGTACCTACAGTTTTAGGTACAGGGGCGGATGGGGAGTAGCGAGAAGTCGGGAACTTTACCGATGGCCCGCTGTCGAGAACACGATTTTTTTTTAAATTTTTTTACTTTTCTGGAAATTATAAATTTGAAGCAAGGAAAATGCGCGAAAGTGATAAGAGATCATAATGTTTATAATAGTGATTTATGTGAACGTAAATTTGCGAAACGTACAGGAAACGAGAAACGACCGTTGTCGGATCGGGACAGTAGTAGAGAGTTTCCAAAAAATGATAACATTTCTTTTCTTGTATTGAGGACTGATAGTTAGCAGGATATTTGAAAGGTTAATTTTAAACTTGCACCTGTTATAAATGAACATGAACTGACGAAATCACAGTTTTCATTCAATCGTGTGGAAGCTTGTCGCTGCGGCCTGTACAGTTGAGATCTGTGCAGGCCACTGGAAGGGCTGCCTGAACGTGTGTAGCGGCCTTAACTGCTTCTGCATTTCTGGTCTTTATGGCGCAGATTAATTAAAAATTTGTTTAGCAATTGTTGGATTATTTATTCAACAAGCTTCAGTATCCAGCATCAGTTTTATGTACCACAGGCATCATTATTGTCGATGGCCCTCGGGAAATTAAAAGTCCCCCTCTCCGGGCTTTAAACATTCCTCATACCATAATCGGCTAATTATTTCCTGAATACATAAAAATAACAAGTATTTTTACTTGTCAATTATTTGTCGTTTATATCTTTCAAGGGAGGTATAGTAAGCAGTCCATAACGCCATGGAATGGTTTGTAGGTGATGTTTGCTTATGTATCTATGATTAAGGGCATCAAGAGTGTGCGTTATACATAACGCCCATAAAAATACATCACCTACCAAGCCATGCCATTGCCATGTCTATTTTATAAATCCATATTCAAGCTTCTCAATTTATTTACGTATTCAAAGTGAAAAATAAAACGTTATATATACCACGGGCAATACTTGATGTATATAGGTACCCTGAGGCGACTATTATCCCCCGGGCCAAGGGACCTCGGGCTTGCTAACTTGTCCCCCTTGGCGGGCATAAACATCTTCATAATGCCCTTGATACATAAACAACTAAAATGGAACAAAGAAAGCGCACAATTTTTTTCCTGACTTGAAAGGGCCGCTCCGTTGTTACATTTCCCGGGTACTTAATAGATCACCCTGTTTAGTTAAACATTATAATAAATTATTATATCCGGGCTTTCTTACTCCTACAACTAATAGAAAATATGAGACATTACAGTGTCATCGTCACCAGTAATACCTTTTCGGTTTATGTTTATATCAGTCATAGAAAAGAAAGTAAATTGTAGCATATTTGGCTTGTACAGGTACGTATATGTAATTCTGCCTTTAGATGTTGTTTTAAAAATTATTGTGATGTAAAGTTAGTTTATACTGGGTTTTTCTATACTCCAAACAAAATTTTACCATGTACGCCTCTTCATCGTAGATAATTTCTCTTTCACTTACAAGTTATATTATATACTGTAGGTTTGTTATACAGATTCATGTTGGATATACTATGGTCTGTTTTTTAACTAGGAGGAGCGATTCAAATTTGTCGCGCCAAAATCCACACCTGTGATTGGCTGCGGCCAGGCCGGTTTCACACCGCTAAGTAATTTGTATAAATTTTGACGTTTGACGTGATTTGATAATTATTTTTCTAGGCGCTGACAGTGACATAATTCAGGCAAACTACATTAAATTAGTTTTCATTTCAGCTGTAAATTTTAAACATGATAAAAATTCAAATTTACCGTCAAAACTTCGGAAGTCTTCTTTTCTAGTGACATTTCTAGTGTGAATCTGGCTTTTGTATTCACTCCTCCAAGTTAAAAAATAGACCATAGTTAAAAAACAGACCATAGGAACATAGGAGAATGTACGTATGCACGATAGTCATTGCTTTTACAGTCTGTCACTAAATTAATGACCAGGAAAATAAGAAATAAAATAAAAAAATAAAAAACCAGATTTTATTTATTTAAAATTACTCGCAATCAATATGACGCAAATAAATTTGTTCTTCTTTCTATTCCTTTAATTTCCTAAGCATTATTTTATGCTGTAATATTAAAAAATATCAAGGTGCATAGTATAAAAGCATGTCTGCTGTACATGTCCCTATGTTCCTAGTAACCGACATCGATCTGTATATTGTTACAATATTATTTACGAGGAGGATAGTTGAATGCATTAAACTTTTCAAATTTGTTTCAAAAATAACCTTCGTTACAAAAGATATACTATATGCAATGTGTTCAAAAAGTTGCTGAATTAGAAAAGCTCGATATGACACGCAAAAACGGATTCTTCATTCTTCTAAAGAACATGAAATGTTCAAGGTATTTTAGAAACGGTCATAGAGACAATAATGAAAGATGATTGTATTCAAGTAATCTAATTCAATAATAATGTAATAATAATCTAGAAAATCTGCAGAATGCAATCCGAAAATCCGAAAAGTGAACGTTTTGAAACGTCAGAAAAAAGGATCAGACTTTGTATGGAAAGTAATGAAAATTTCAGCTACTTTGTAGTTTTTTCTGCTATAGACAAGATTTTAAAAACTTCAACAAGTTTTATTTCACACATTTGATAGGTTAGCATTTGAAAGTTTGTAGAGTGATATCATTTGAGCCTATGATTCTATCAAGAATACAATTTTCATAGTATGCTACAATTCAGTTACTTTTTGAACACTTTATACACGATGAATCAAAAAGGTGACAAATAATTTCTAAATACTAAATTTTTGTTTAAATAAAAATGATATTGTGAAATCATCTACTATTATTATTTATGGGTTTTTTGTTTTCGATTGAATATTATCATCTGTTTAGCAAATGCGCGTGTACATTGTTGGTAGAAGGTGTACGTGTTGCAATCCAAAAGGTGGGCAGATGTCCAAGAACAAACACTTCGTGAGTGTCGTGAATGCATGATGCTCCTGTAACTTATTTGCAAATGTTACTAGCTGGCTTATTGCATTTCTATTGCTTTTCTATCTGTGCATATCCATCACGATTTGGTTCAAGGAAAATATACCTAAACAATTATACATTATGCAAGTGATTTTGCAAAATAATACAGTTATATAAAAATGTTGCTATCAAACTGTTCTTAGGTGCGCCCATAAATTTATTGCAAATGAAAAGCACGACCGTGAAAAATAGAAAATTAGATCCTAAAAACTTGTCCCATAAAAAAGTTTTAACTAATCCGTATATGAATGTTTCATCAAATTTTCTGAAGACATAAACATGCTTAGAATTTCGTATAAATTTTGCAGCAACAAGGTTACCTGCTTTTCTCTATGATTGCTCGTTTTATTGCACTTTTTTGAGAATCTTAAAGGTTACCGACTAGTTTTTGTTGCAGGTAACTTTTTTTTACAACTTAACAATCATCATCAGTCGGTTTTAAATAAACAATTTAGAGCGTGTTTACTTCTAGAAGGCTGCATTTTATGTGCCTAGTTTTCTTTAAAAGTTGCGTATTATTTTATATTCTAATTAGTAACAAAAATATTTCACAAGGACATACTGACATCCTGAAGTTTTTGCAGAATAATTTACTATCGACCTAATATATTAGGTTACAATTTTCTCTTCCTGATTACATAATCCTGTTTAATAAGTTTGTTGTTTGAAAAACGTTGATTTATGTAAAATTAATATTTATTTATATTAGCATCAACAAGTATATGCTACAAGGGCAAATCAACGTGAGATGTTAAAATACATCATTAATAAATTCACTCCACGCCCAGATGTTTTGATTTAAGAGGATACATAACTGTTAGTAATTAATTGGATTCAATCGTATTAAAACGTTGTTTACAGTATAAACTATACCTACTTCACTTTCGTAGGATCAATATAATTTGATTTAGGTTTTACTGCATAATAATTGTGTGTTTCACGGTTATGGTAATGAAAACTTTCTAAAGCTTCCAATTCGAACACTCAATTCAATAAATTATTGGTACTTTAAAAAAATAGCAAACCGTTGAAATGTACTTGGAAGTTAAAAAATATACACGTTGTCCCTAGAAATTTTGAATACGAGTAATGTAGGCACTGCGATTTTGTTCTTCTCGATTATTATAATAGATTGCCATGGTTGTTTATTACCAATTAGAAATTACTATTTCCCGTTGCTTAGTGATTTAAAATATTTGACTCGACTATGTAAAAAGTGATCGTGGTAACTAAGCGCCAAGTAATGCATTCTAATGTCCGTATTCAAAATTTCAGGGGACAACGTGTAGAAACATTATTCTCATTATGGAATTGCGAAGCATGTTGTTGTTGGGTATGGGATTGGATGGAACTGTTTCTCATCAATCAAATTTACTTCTACTTGACTTGGTTTTGTAATACATAACTGAAAATAATGGGAAATTTTTTCTTCATAATTGAACTTGTATAATTTATTTAGTGGCTTGTTATCAGTTGTCATCTTAAAAAATACTTTTTGAATGAATATAATAATTTGTGTTGTGGAAATTCCGTTTAACACACAAGGCAAAGTGATAATGAAGTAGGTATGCAATAATCGACAACTTTTACTTTTAATGCTCGATGAGGGTCGTATGTGTACTCCTCTTTTGAGGTAGCTTTTGTGAAATAGGAGCTAAGTTATTATAATTATCGTCATTATTATATGCTTATTATTAAAAGTAACCAATCAAATAAGAACAAAAATAATTAATGGAACAATAGCCTAAATAGACTAATTACTTTGCTGTACTGAAGGAATTACAATTTTAGTTGTGTTGAAAAGACCAGCAAGCGTAAACCTGTTTATAGTATAAACTAATTTTTTTGTTAAACTTTAGATTTTTGCTGGATTAGGTTATTTTTTACGCATAAGTAAAACACTTCCTGTTCATTTTAATTTTAGGAAATATTTAATTTGATTTCATAATACAATTATACAGTGAAAGCAGAATGTATAACCATAACACTGTTGATACTGGTATTTTTTACTAACGGTTTAAGAATGTAGATATCTACATGAAAATAATATCAATAATAATAGTAATCTTTTATGTGGTTATAAAATTTTTAAATAATAAATTTTCCCTGGAAGAATAAAAAGTCGTGAATTTTTTTTTATCTGTCTCAAATTAATAATTTCTATAGATCTAATAACATAATACTACCTATTTGAAAAACTATCAAATAGTGCGCTGCATTTTAAATAATTTAAAAGATAGGTAATATACACTTTGTGTTAACATAATAGCGTTTTATAAACTTCTATATTATTATACTAAATTACGAAATAGTTCAAAGTTCAGATCATAATTAGACGTCTTTATAAAAAATACTGTTCTCAAGATGCCTGATTATTAAATGAAGAGAAACTAAACTACATCATCACTTCTTAGAAATTCTAAATCGAGTGGGAAGTAAAACATTATCCTAGTTTTATAATTTCATGTACAAAATAATGGATACATACATTCTACAATGCCTTTAACTTAAACAAATGTCTTGTAGAAGTTAGTCAAATTTTGGTTTGGTAATAAGAAAGGGACAAAGCATAAGACAAATTTCAAAATTTAATTGAAAACGCCAGAATAACGAATTTTATTAAATCATTTTCTTCAATCAAAGTCTAGTATTTAGTATTTAAACCGAAAAAAAAACTATTAATTAAAATTAGATTAAAACTAAGACTAGCATGTTAAAGAGGTACCTACATTCTGCATAATGAAAATTACCTAAGCTTTTCCACCAGGTTTGGTTCATTTCATCAAACTTGATTTACTGATTATGCAAGATTTTTTTCAAAAATAATAATGAAAAGTGGAGGTGCAAACCTCCCCTGGACTTTCCCATACTCAAAATAAACATTTCGTTATTGGTATTCAACAGTAGTTCGCGAGGCAAAATTGGAAATCATTTGAATGCGTAGCTAGAAAAACGAAACTATGCGGGTTCGAAATGTACAGAAGAAGACACGTGTGTATCTGTTGTAATCACAGCTGGCGAAGCCGGACGATCGCTACCGACCGACGCGCATGATTCGTTTCAGTCAGAGTGAATATTCAAAATTCACGAATTTCACATCAACCGTACATTTTACATATATGAATACCTTATACTATGTGATAGACAATTAAATTTTGCATTCAATTATATAATAATATATAGGGTGTTTCATTTAAAATAACAAAGTTGCTTATTGTACTGTGAAAACCAAACACCCTGTATACGTGATATAAATTTAGAAAAATGTAAATTTATATACTGAACAACTTTTATAATTAAACTTTTTTCATATTTTGACTAATAAAGGCGCTATAGGAACATCAATTTTCGATTTTCAAAACCTCGTAGAGGGCGCCACAGTGGAACTATGGCTTTCATCAAAAAACAAAAATGTAGCTAATACCAAGCTGCATAAGTATAGAAAATTTAAACAAATTCCTTAGACCAGTTTTTTTGTAATAATTTTTCAAAAATTTCAAAATTTTTGGAAGAGCGCCGTTGCGACCGTTTTTGGATTTAGTAAATAATTTTTTTTCTTGGTGTAGTACAGCCAAAGGGCTTTCAAACAAGTTGTTGCGGAACCTGATCAGATAACTGGTTTTTGAGTTACGGGGCGTTAAAGTCGAAATTTTGAAAAATTCATAGCGACCGCCATTTTGAAGTTAGAGAGTCCGGTAAAAAACTGTTTCCCTTGAATTATGCCCTTCTTTCATATCCCCTACTCAGATTTTCAAAATTCCGCTTCTGAAAAAAATGATAACAAAAAAACATGTCTAACTTCCGCTTCCGGTTTCGGATTTTTTTGAAAAGCTTATTTTGTCGATGAATTTTCGATATACCCCTTCATTTCAAATTTCATCAAAATCGGTTCACTAGTTTTTGCGTTAGAGGCGTTACATACACACACACCCACCCACCCACCCACAGACAGACATTTTTTCTAGACCACTTTTTTAGGCTCCTGGGGGTCCAAAACACCCATTTCCGTGAAAATCTCGATTTCGAAAATTTTCATGATATCAATACTTCCCTATACCAGTAGTGGTATGGGAAAGTAAAAAAGGGAAAGTATATAACCTATGCAAAAGTTTACAACTAAAGCGTTTAGTCAGTTCTGACCTCCTCCAAGTTCGGAACAGACAGAAGAAAACTCTTGAAAATTGATTTTAAAATCATTTTTAGCTATTCTGTAGGTGTCTACACACAAATTTGTCAATCATAGATACACAGCATACCAGTGCGTTTTAAGAAAATACTTCTTTCTTCTTGCGATCCCTATAAAGTATATTACTGCAGGTTTCGTTAACCTCATACCATGCAGTTGTTTTGTGGTCAACATACTTTCAATTGATGAGCATTTGGCAAATACAGAAGATATCGTGCATTTATTATTTTTATGTTGATTAATAAGAAATTATTCTGTGTCTATAACTGAAGACCGGTGAAGAAAAAAAGAATAGTCCGAGTAAGGAGCCTTTTGAACCAATTCTTATTCATATTTAGTATCTTAACATATTATACTAATTTATAATTTGGGGCATTGGAGTATCTGTGATGAATTTTTTGTTTTTCTTTATAATAATGGTCTTAGTAGATCCCCCATATATGCGTTTCCCAGAATTTATGCCATGAAATATGAATGTCTGTGTCTCCGCATACGTCTCTAATTAGAAGATAACGAACAGGAGACTATAATTATTGTTGTGTGAAATATTAGCAAGAGCATCCGTGACAACTATTGGATAACACGCGTATGTTGGTACGTAATGGTAATAGTAGTTTGTAATTCACCATTCGTTTGTTGAAATATTTTTTTTTTTACGTAAATGTATGGACACATATGCTGAGAGATTTTTTTTAATTTTAAGAATTTTCGACCTTTACGGAAATGTAACCTAATTTCTATTTTTGTAACGGAACCATGTTATAGTGAAATTTTATGCATTTTGATGTTTTAGTTTGATACAGAAAAGAGTTATGCATTATTTTTATGGTCAATAAAATCAGAGAACAGTATACTAATTAGTATTCGAATTAATGTAAGACTTAACCGGAAACAGTTAAATTGAATTTTTAATAACCAATAGTGCAGCTCAACAATCATAAACGCTTTAACATTCTAATTACTACTGGTTATAATAATTGTGGTTTTAAAATGCGAGATATTAACTTAATAGGTACTTCCCTTACAACATGGATAAATAATAAATATCGACAGGGGGTAACACAAAAGTAGGTGTAGTATTAAGTATATAGCGATTATAGGTAGGTACGTGGTGCAACGAACTTGTTACTTGAATAGACT
Source organism: Hemicrepidius hirtus (assembly GCA_963082805.1). Taxonomy (NCBI): domain Eukaryota; kingdom Metazoa; phylum Arthropoda; class Insecta; order Coleoptera; family Elateridae; genus Hemicrepidius; species Hemicrepidius hirtus. The sequence continues at coordinate 29,700,917 of OY720160.1, read as the reverse complement.
TCCTGGACATATTTCCGTAATCGATTCATATATGGGAACGTTACAGTATTATTACAATAGTTATTTCACAATAATAAGTTGATACCTTGAATATTAATGTTACAATTATTACAGTTGATAATTGCAAACCAAATTTCACTGTATTTTTTAAGTCTTACATTGCATCACAATAAAATTCTGTTACAATTTGTTCGATAAATTGCTATAATAGAAAAATAATCAATAACGAAAGGGAAATTGAATCAACATAATTTACGCGTCAATGCCATTTCTATTGGCACCAGTAGTGTTGCTAGTATTGGTGTTAATTTCATTTCTTTTTCCTCTGGTTACTTACTTTCTTAATTGTTTATGTTTGTTTTTCAGTTCATAAACTTTTCATTAAATATATTCATTGAGTTGAGACAAATAACTTTTACTTGTTTTGACAATAATTAGGGAATTTTGATAATATTAGTTGAGTAATACTGTTCGAGTACAACCAACGACAATAGTGACAAAAATGAAAGTTGTATTGGAAAGGTAATTAGATAATAAAACTTCAGCTTATTGTGAACAAACAAAGTTTTTAAAGAAAGGTCGAAAAGTAATCTCTTTCTTAAAAATGCTCTTATTTCTTGATATTCATCATTTTGCATTCATGAATAATTTTCATCATTGAATTTCATTATTGCATACCCTTATAAGAATCGGTTGCATTACAGAGATTGTTTTTTCTAAATAATGTCTTAAATTTTTTTTCATAATATCATAAGACCCTAGAAGATGTTTTTGTTCTCTAGAATAATTTAAATACAATGACGATTTCCTTGGAGATGCATTTAATTTACTGAGCTGTCATGTGTGTTTCGTGCTTATTTGAATTACAATGTGAAGTGAATAAAATGTTTTTGCAATTCTATTAATTTATTATTTATAAACCCCTAGAAAATTTTGTAACTTTGTCTTTAGCATACAAAACAAGGTGTGTGAAAATTCCTCTTCTGTGCAGCCAAAGCTAAAAGCATTCAATTCACAAACTTTTGTTTAGATGTAATTACTTACTGCTGTCGTTTCCCATAGTTATAGATAATGAACTTTTGTTATTATGTATCTAGTTTAGATGTAATTATATAGCCAGATAAGTCACAAATCAAGCGTTGCATTAATTCTCAAATAGGAAGGTTAAACGCAATTTAAAAGCTGAATAAGTGGGAAACACCAACCTTTCACGAACGCAAGGAGGCTGTGCCCCATTTATGAAATTGTACGTTATGTGTATTTCTTAGATAAGAAGGTATAATGTTTTGCTCTACGAAATTTAAACTCTGACTTAAACATTATATCATAATATTTGCAAAACCATATAAGTTGGTATTTCTCAATACTATAAATTGTATTGCGTGTCGAAGCCAAAATACATTTATTTAGTGGGAAAGTAAAGTTATTAGAGAACAGTGTTGGGTAAGATCCGTTAAATAGGGATCTAGATACAGATCCAGATACATTTAAAAAATAGGTTCTAAATCTAGATCAAAGATCCAAGCCCAAATATGGATCTAGCTGAAGATTCAAGATCTTTGAAAATGTATCTAGATCATTTACCTATAGATCCTTTCGCACTTTGTAATTTCTGATCAATTAGTTTGGAAAACGGGCGGGGGTCGTAATTCTAATCCCTTACGTTGCCTTTTAATGATAATGACTATTACATACTTTATGCTATTATATGCACTGTTTTTCGTATTTTGGTAGGATTTACACGTTCCCAACGGTTGGTAATCGACAAGTTAAATAGAAATTATTACTTAATGAATTTTTAAAATTTCAGAAAAAAAATGGATCTAATCCTGAAAGATCTAAAAATATGATCTAGATACAGATACAAGATCCATATGGTGGATTGATCCTGGATCTAGATCCAATGGATCTAGATCCTGCCCAACACTGCTAGAGAAGCAGTTGCTAAATACGTTCAGTAGTACCTACCTTGTTTAAATTTTAATAGTTTTGCGGAGGATATAATACTATATTTATTTAAAGATATAGGGATTGACTAGCTGTAAAATGGCAAACAGTTTTTTATACAAAGGGTACGTAATACCAGTTAAATAACTCTTTAGCAACTAGTTAGAAGTTTGCAAATGAAAAAGACTATAGGTGTGTATAGAGGGTACGTTATACAATCGTACCCCCATGTGGAGACGCCACTGATGGAAAATATGACAGAAAAGGAAAGGGGAAAAATCCTAATAGTTTTAGTGTCTACAACCTCAGGGCCCCGAGATATTAACCCCCGTTTACAAATATCAACTCAACTATCTAGTATAATTATTTTTTTTAAATAATTTTTTGCTAATCGATTATACGACAACAGAAGTTGATTTGAATATAGACTGACCTAATAAATCGTATCTAATAAATTATAATAATTTCCAGTTGATAAAAGTTAATGTGCTTGAACAACGACTACTGCATGTATTTATTATGTTAGCTATTAATTTAGAAATAAAAATATTAATACCAAATAAAATGTTAAAAATGAACTTTAACTATGTTGTAAAAAATATCGTCTGGTATTTAAAGAATAATATTATAATATAAAAACTATTATAAATATGTCAAAATACAAAGAGTCTTAAGACCATCGTATAATAGTCTATCATTTCTCCCACATTGAAGTTTGACTATTATCAAATTAATTAGAGGATAATTTTTTTTAAATAAAAGGAAATTTAGAATCAAAAAAATCATTCCGGTACCGGGAATCGAACCCGAGCCTCCTGGGTGAAAGCCAGGTATCCTAGCCACTAGACCATACCGGATTGTTATTGTAAAAATAAATTTTTGAAAACATCGTCGTATCTGTAAATTTTATGTTGGGAGATTGTATTCTTAAAATAACATTTGACCGACATCTAATATGTAGGCTAGATCATGCGCTGTGGTAGTTCCTACCGTTTCCTCTACAAGTCGCACTTATTTATATCCCATTCGACTGTTGCCATTATCATAACCTTTTTAAGGAGAAATGTGCAACAACAAAATGTTGCCAGTTGATATTCTTAAAGTTAACTTATTAGTTATTATTAAAGTTTGTCATTTTGTATTGTCAATTTAGTTTAAGGTGACCAGACGTACCGTATTTAACGGAACCGTACCTTTTTTCAAAGCCTGTTTCCGTTTTATATCTTGTTCCGTAAAGTGTTCCGTATTTTAGGAATCCTGTGTTTTTGTTCCGTTTTTTTTTCACGTAATTAGTAATTACCCAAAAGTCAAAAATTGTGACAGATCAACGCAGACAACGGTAGTATGAATTTAAGATTTAAAAGTTTATCTCAAATTCGAAAATTTCGCTCCGAGTCAGTACCTACTTTGTTAATTTGCTGAATTTGCAATAATTAAGTATTAGAGCAACCTGCATATAGATCAGTAACGTATTTTTTAATTGATACAAGCGGATGGAATTGTAGAAAGTAAGTAATAGTGCATCACCTCACCGCATCCGTGTGTGTAAACTAAATTATATAAACGGTATTATACTCAGAATCAGGTATTTATGCCAATATTTAATAACGATTTTATTTATTACAATTAATATGGTAAAGTACATTATCTAAAACAGAACTTGTAAGTAATATAAATCACCTCGTAGCAAAAATACAATAAGAATTCCAACAATTTTGAAATTTGAAAATGAGAGGTAGTTATACATAGATACAGTGTCATAAAAAAAGTCACTTAGATTGGCTGTAAACTGATACAACTAAATTAAGGTGACCATAATGCTAAAATGAAAAACGGAACACTGAAAAAATTTCTTTACTTTGACTAAATAGTTAATGTATAACCAACTGAAAAAATCGGAAAAAATTTAAAAATGTTTCATAGAACAATAAGTACAACCTAACTAAAAGATTGAGTAAGTTACATTCATTCTCCCATTCTCTTCCACAAACACCTATGACGAGGCCAGGATTTGATCTCGCGACACTTAGAAATTCCCAAAAGTATAAATATGAGAAAGTATAAATGTGAGCAAGTACATTCTTATAAAATACGATTTTTTAGTGCAAAAACTCGGGGACACACTAAAACTGAAATGTACCTATGTTGGATAAAAACAGGCACTAGAATATTAGAAATGACAAGAAACATATAGGGAGTATTTTGTCCAAAAGTGTGTCTTGACCATCATTATATTCACAATGCTGTTTTCTTATCACCGATGCAGTTGGGTACACGCCCATGTGCACTAATAATTTATTGTAACTCGTCAGTCGATATACCGGTTCAAAACGAAGTAAAAGTTGGTGCGAATTCGAATACTGTATCAAGGATTTTTAAATGTTCTGCACTTTCATGAAACCGTATGTCACTTGATCGGTCGTTAAAGTCTCTAACTGTCTTATGCAAGCGGCGACAAATCGCCTAGAATAAGACCGAACACTAAAACCGAGCACTTTCACAAACGCACAGGGATTTAGATTTAAATTCCTATTTGCGAGCAAGCTGCAAGCAAGTTACGGTTTTGAAACAATTAGAGCATGCATGTATAAGTGTACTCGAAGAAGTTTGTATTTAATAGGTAGTTGGAGTACATACAAATTATTTTCGAGATTCCTGCACGTGGCCGATAAAAGTGTGTTCAACAAAAACAAGAGCATTAAATTCATTTCCAATGTTTTACTGATCAGAAAATGTTAATGTTTGTCACAGTAAGGTAAAAGTATTAACAAAATCTGCAAACTGTAAGTTGTAAGGTTTTTTGAAATCCCCATGAAGCAATTCTGTCTTTGAAGAATCTATACACAAAAAGCTACAACATTGGCCATTGAGACTAAGATAGGGCGATTGAACTGAACATAATGAAAAGTGCAGTTCATTATTTGGTGATCTACTGCGATTAACTACAGCAATATATTGTGTACAGTATGAGTATCGTATAGTATTAGTGTTCTTGTATTGAATTATGGCTGTAATAAAATTATCCAATAAATCTATCGCACCTCTCCTGGTTAATGTTTCTTTTATAGTAACATGGTTCAGCAAAGTAAAAGGGCTGTTTGAAGATGTATAATAACCCTGAACAATCCTCAAAGAGGAACTGATTTATGAACACGACGAAATCAAAGAATAAAAGGTCGTCAACGTGCATTTGTGACTTTGCTTATTTGCTGCATAATTTGCATCTTGATAGAAACAAACTGTCTTCAACTTATTATCAATGCATAAAAATGTTTTTGTTATATCATTAAACATGTCAATGCGTTATTTCTAAATATACCTTTATATAAATAATTTAAGAAGTGATATTTACTATTTTTGGACAATATCCGTTAAACGTATAATATGTTAATTTCTTAAAAGTTTACTTGTAAATTATAGCTAATATTAAATGTTTCATTAACCATGTCAGATTTATGAAATTTTTATAGTATGCAGTTTTGTTTGATATTCAAATAATAAACTTTTAACCTTTATAAACTCTTATATTATTCTGTATGCTTGTAATGCTATAAGAGTATTATTGCCACGCTGAAAAAGGGTTAATCTTGAATTCCAATAAATTTCGTGGGTGATAAACCTACACTGAATTTCAAGAGGACATTCACATTGATTTGTTTATTACAACAGTAAATTGCTTTCGTACCAAAGTTTGCTCAACTAATTGCATGCAAAACAAATCGCAAAATTTGCTGCACCTATATTTATTCCTTGCCACGAGTTAGACTACTGATTCATATATAACTAAAATATATTGCATATCTTATACTTTTCGACTAAATACCATACAGGGTGTTTCAAACCCACCGGACAAAAAGTGTACTGCCTGAAAGTTTGATACATTTTCATATAAAAACCACTTTCTGTTTTCTTAAAATATTTCCCTGCATCCAGGAAATTGATTCTGAAAAAAACTGTTGATGTGGCAACGCTGCTCACAAACCTAAATTTGATTTCTACAGCTCTACCGAGCTTACAAATGCCCCGGAAAATATGTCAATTAAATTTTAATAGATAAAGCACGACAATACGTCAACCAATAGCAAACAATCCTACTCAAAAGTATATTCGCTGGAAAAATGCAATTAACGTTTGAAATTTTAATAGTTTCAGTGTTTGTATGACATTGATATGATATTACATTCTTCTCCTACGACTTGGTTCCTAATTCTAGTTTTTTTATTTAAATATCCGTATTTACAATTATTTAAATTTGCCGCCTAAATGTTTATATTTTGACTGTACCTACTTTGACAAACTATATCAGCGCAGGACACGCCCCAACTTTATAAGCTTGGTAGAGCTGATATGAAAACAAAGCTATACAATAGGTATCTTGATGTTTCCATGGAAACAATTATCAACAAAAAATATGACAAGGGATAATAGTTATTTATTGTATAAGTGTCTTAGGTAGTATTTTATCCACGCAAGAATGTTTAAACGCGAGAACGAAGTTCGAGCATTTAATTTTCTTCAGTGAATAAAATACAACTAAGACACGTATGCAATACAACGTTTTATCCACAAACAGACCAGAAAGTGGCGTTTTCAAATTAATATTTTGGAAAAAATTTATTTTGACATTTTCAACTGACTTTTGTCATACGTGTTGCTATAGATTTACCATTGTTTTAATTATAAGACCTATGTGTTTTATTCATATCATAAGACGTCTCTTAGTAGTGGAATTATGACCTTATAATATACTGGTTGTGGATAAAGGATATTAATTCTAATATTGACTAATATTGAAGGCAGCTTTCCATAACGTAATCAATAAATATATATGAGCTAGTTTTTTTTTTATTTATGGACTATTTATTTAAACTTTGGCCACACTCCATACATAGGTTTCAATAAAAAATATTCTCTACGACCCCTATTTAAAAATAAAAAACGGTTAATTGTCATGGATACATGACAATTTGATCGTTAGTTTAACAGCGAGTTGATAACCCGCCCTTAATTAAAGGTTTTGTAGATATTGTTTTATCTTAAATCAATTTTATTTATAATCTTTAAAAATTTAACATCTAAATGTTTGTGATCTGATTTTCCTTTATTAGGAACTAGAAGAAAATGAAATTAAATTAAGGAAGTAAGAAATTTCACCTGTTATACTTAAAAGTACATTCACTGGAAAAATTCAATTGACCTTTGAAAGGAAGGAGGAAGCCAGAAATATCATTCGGAAGGTTATCGCATTCTTCAAATGAAAAGTATTTACAATTATTTAAATTTGCCGCCTAAATGTTTTTAATTTCACTGCACTTTGAAAAACTATATCAGCGTCGAACACGCCCCCTTTCAAGCCCCCTTGTAAGGTTGGCCGAGCTGTACCTACTATACGAAAATTTAGGTAATTCAGAATTTGTTTTATTATTCTAGACATCTTGATTCTTTATATTAGAATTGCACATCAAAATGACTATTTTAAATAATTATTTGTGATTCACAGCACGCATTTACAAGAAATAAAAACTTTATATTAAAAACGTTGAAATACTTGAAATGTTGGAAACCTAAACAGTGAGTCGAATATTTTATGAAGGAATTGTGAGCATTACTATATTAATTATCAAAATATAAAGTAAAAGTTTTTTATATCTAACAGATATTTTCGGGAAACACAGATGCACTTTTTTATTGCCATTCTTCTCAAACAGTCTTTTTATTATAAACTTAGAAAAGACTGTTCAGGTCTTAAATCAATATTCATTATATTTCCACAAGAAATTACACATATAAACGTATAAATATAACAGTGTTCATTAAAGAATAATTTATCATTTTCCAATAATTGGAATTTCTATTTTAGTTAAATTTTTCTTAATTATTAAGTAAAATTTAACTAAAATAGAAATTGTTATTAAGATTTTCATGAACAACTTACTTTTTATTTCTAGAAAATTGTAAAAGTTGTTTATTATAGGACACCTAATTGAGCAAAATTTAACACTTAATGTTTATTGCACATAGTACTATTGCACTAACAGTCATTTTTTTATTAACACTCGCGCGTGCTAGAAGTAGCACTACAAATATAAGAACACGACTTTTTCATTGTTCAGTAACTGTTAGAAAGGAAGTTACGACGACTATAATCTATTCGGTCAGTTATTTATGAAAAACAACTGAAAATAAAAGTAAACTGTATCACCGTCAACTTCCTATCTCAAACGATTTTAGTCTTTATAGGTCTTTATAAAACAGGTTAACGAAGTAGAAAATTGTTTAAAATACTACTGCTGCTACAATCTCGATCACCTTCACTTTGCAATGGAGACAGAAAAAATTTAACCGCACCTTCTAACTCTCGTGCCCTGCACAGGTGCATTTACGTATGTAGCATACTTTAAATTTCATGTTAGCCATCAAAATTAGTCAAATGTTATTTTTTATAAGCCAGATGCGGAAGTTTCTGGAATTTAACAAGTTACTTTGTTGAATTCTTTTCACTACTGTTCCGGTTTTTTTGTCATTATTTACTCAAATCTTGCCTCGCTGCACAAGGACAATGTGGTATTTCGTATTTGCTATACATTTCTTACTAAAGAAGTTTTTCATTAATAGGCAGTTAATTGTTGAATCTAAATTTTCTGCTTCGATTTCACTTTCGAAAACAATTACGTGTGGTCTACTAAGAAATTATTACTCAACTTGGAAAACTTCTGTGTGTTAAATATGCACCTCACATCATAACAAACAAGTAGTAAATGAGTTTGTTAAAAATCTTGCATCAGTTCAGACGTTAATCGAGCTTTAATATTTATAAGTAATTCATCAGGAAGTCGTGGTATGTCTATGTCTTCTTGAACTTTGAACTCCTACAGCTAGGTAAACTGAAGAAGAACGCCGCCGTCTGTTAATGTATATACCTACTCGTAGTTTCTACCAAGACCTATTATCTACGGCTTTAGGCAAAATAGGTGAATTGCTGTTTCGTAATGCGGTTATTATTTTAAAAATAACTTGAATGTTCACGTTTTCCTAATTTATTAGAAAGGAACTCTGACATGACTGTATTCATTAAACTACTATATCAGATTAATGACTAATGGGATATTGATTAAAAAATCAGAGTGTTTTCAGTTTTATATACCGTAATACTCTTATTAAAGGAAGCTTTTCGTATAATGTGCGAAATTGGACAGCATTATTTGTCAAATAAAGCATCGATCATGAGAATTAAAAAGAACATCAAGAAAATCACTATTATACATTTTTTTTTGAAATTTGAGTAAATTTTATTATTTCAAGAAAAAACGCTATTGTATTGTACTATATTATACTTTTCTATTGAAAACCTCTAGGAGGGTAATTGCGTATTGTTTTCTTATGTTTTCTCATTTTAGAAACACCCTGTATATAAAGTGGATAAGTAAGTAGTATATTAAATAATTACTTAAATTACATAGAATTTTATAAAAATATAATTATGTCTGTAAACTAAAAAAGGCACACACTTTGTACGTATTTAGTGTGCGTATAGTCAAGTGCATAAAAAATCGTGGTTCTGTAGGATTATTCTGGAATCGTAAGATTTTTCTCACTTATGGAACACCGTTGAAAAGCTGCAATAGGCCAGACTCACTAACTTTGCTTAAATGTTATAAATACATAATATATTTTTTTTTTTTTTTATTATACATTGCATATTTACAATCTACTCTTAGATTTGAGTAATAAGTAAATTTTATAATGTTGAACATGACATGAGGGGGGTATAGCCATCGCTAATCTCCCAGAAAAAGAAATTTATGAATAAATTTGTTTTTTTTTTTTTTTTTTTTAATTAGGTTGTAAAAGGTCTTGTGGCCAGTTCCGCTTGAGTCTTCTTGTAACTACTGGTAGGTGTGACAGCTGCTCTACAAGAACGTTTCCGTGTCCTGCTAACTTGAGATTGTAGGTACTTGCAAGTCTCTGGATTTCACTGGTGATGTATGGTATTTTCAGATCGGTGTGAAGGGTCTCGTTACTGATGTACCATGGCGCATTTACCAACATGCGTAATGTTTTGGATTGGAACCTTTGAAGTATTTTGGTATGAGATGCCTTTGCGCAACCCCATAGTTGGATTCCATAGGTCCAGACGGGTTTCAGTATTATCTTGTATAGTAGTAACTTGTTTGAGAGAGAAAGTGGGGAACGATTTCCGATTAGCCAGTACATTTGTTTGACTTTTATATCTAGCTGTTTCCTCTTGGCTTTAATATGTTTATTCCAAGTGAGTTTTTCGTCTAGGTGCATCCCAAGATATTTTATTTCGGTCTTCATCGGTATTGGGATGTTGTTGAGTGTGGTTTGTGGACATACTGATCGTTTGTTTGTAAAGGTAATTTGTGTGGATTTTTCACTATTAACCGTTATTCTCCATTTGCTAGTCCATTCTTGTATTAGATCGAGGTGGTGTTGTAGGTGCTCTGCTGCTACTTGTGGTGTTTCGCTGATCGCTAGGATGGCCGTATCATCAGCGAATGTGGCACTTACAGTGTTTTCGGTGGTAGGCGAGTCTGAGGAGTATATTAGGTATAGCAGCGGTCCCAGTACACTGCCCTGTGGTACTCCGGACATGATTGGATGGTAGTCAGACACTTCATTATTTATCTTGACTTGGAAGAACCTTTCGTCAAGGTACGATTTTAACACTAGATAGATTTGGCCTGGTAGGTGTAGTTTGATCTTATATAACAGGCCTCTATGCCATACCTTGTCGAAGGCTTGTTTTATATCTAGGAATGCAGCCGCGCATACTTTTCTTGTTTCAAGACTCTCCATTATTTGGGTGACGATCCGGTGGCTTTGGTGTATTGTCGAGTGATGTTCTCGAAACCCGAACTGGTGAGATGGGATTATGTTGTCAAGGTCTACTATTTCCTTGATTCTTTTAAGAAAGAGTCTTTCGAATACTTTTGACATCAAGGGTAGGAGGCTTATTGGTCTGTAGGATGAGGGTTGTTCGGGTGGTTTTCCAGGTTTAGCAAACATTATAATCTGAGCGTACTTCCACTGGATTGGAAAATAGGTTAATCTTAATATGCTATTATATATGGTGGTAAGAAGTACTAGAGCCTTTCTTGGGAGATTTTGCAAGATTTCGCCTACAATCAGATCATAACCCGGAGCTTTTCGGGTATTTGTATGTTTGATTTGCTGCCGGACTTCAGCTGGTGAGAAAGGTGTGATCGGTAGGGAAAGCTGGCACGGGGTGTCCAGAAAAGTTTCAATTTCGTTGTCGTCGTTGTTTCCATGGTGGGGCGGAGTTGTGAAGACATTGGCAAGGTGCGTGGCGAGGGTATCTGCTTTGTCTTTGTCTGTACGGGCCCAGCTATTGTCAGCATTTCTGATTGGTGGGATAGCTACTATTGGCCTTTTGAATTTCTTCGTTGCCTTCCATATGGTGTAATCATCAGGAGAGAGATTTAAGATGTATTCTTTGAAGGAATCATTGCGAGCTTCCACTAGTGTATTATGCAGTTGGTGAGCAAGTCTGTTATAGGAGGTTTTATCTTGTCTACTTCTTGTTCTCTGCCATTTTTTCCTGGCTCTGCGCTTCTCGATGATAAGTTCTCGTACATGTCGGGGGATGTTAATGTTAGTACTTTCAGTTGAGTTACTTGTTGTTGTTGGTGTAGCTTGCCACGCAGCTTCCTGTATCATAGTAGTTAGATGTTGAGTTGCTTCATCCAGGTCTTGGGGTTCTTTAATTCTAATTGTAAGGTTAATATTTTCTTCCAGTTGGTTTCGGAAGTGGTTCCAGTCTGTATTTCTTGAGGAGAGTCTTATGGGGGTTTTTTTGGTGATTTTTGTTGTGCTGATAGTGATAATAACTGGGGAGTGATCAGAAGATAGGTCTTGATTAGCTTCTGCTTTTATATAGGTGTTCGCAATACCATTGGTGATTGCGAAATCTATTAGGTCAGGTGTCTTGTTTATGTCGCTAGGCCAATAAGTAGGTTCTCCAGTTGATAGGTAGTTATGGTTATTTCTCTGGATTGCTCTTATTAAGTTGCGCCCTTTTGGGTTGATCAGCCTTGATCCCCAGGCTGTATGTTTCGCGTTCCAATCCCCACCTGCAATGAATTTGTTGCCTAGGGTGTGGAAAAACTCTTCGTACTCCTCGATTGATATGGCGTGCCTGGGCGGGCTGTAGACTGCCGCAATCGTTAGTGGGTAGGGAAGGACTTGAATTTTTATGCCGGCACATTGGATTTTTTCCGATTGATAGGATTCTAGTTCATGATGAGTAAGATTGTTTTTGACAATCACAGCTGAGCCGCCGTGAGCTGTTCCATCTGGGTGGTTGGTGAAGTATGTATTATATCGTGGAATTTTTATTACTGTTCTGTGCGTTGCGTGTGTTTCAGAAACTAATAGGATGTCGATTTGTTGCAGTTGCAAGAAAGTTATTATTTCTGGAATGTGGTTTGATATGCCATTGGCGTTCCACAATGCAACTCGTAGTGCCGTCGCCATTTTTAAGCTATTTTGTTTATAACTGTGGATAGCATGTTTAGTATCATGCTGTTTTGACTGATGAGCTGAGAGAACATATTTTTGAACTCCATTAGGAAATTTGATAGCGTCTCGTTAATGTTAATTTGTTGTTCATGAATCGGTGAGCTGGTATTTCTTCTTGTGCATGCTTGCAAGTAGTTTGCTGTATTTTGTGGGGGTCTTTGTGTTTCGTTGTTTGCATCATTGGTTTGGTTTCTAAGGGGAGGGAACTCGTTTGTATTTGAGGGTAGTTGTTGGGCACGAGTTTTATTTGCTGTTCCTCTGAAAGACGCATTTCTGGCTCTCTGGATGTCTTGGTAGACTGTACAGCCCTTGTAGTTAGCCGGGTGATTTCCTCCACATAGTGCGCACGTGGCAGGTGCGTTTGGGTCTTTTTTACATATAGAAGAATTATGTCCCCCGCCGCATTTCACGCAGGAAAACGGTTTGTTGCAGTAGGTTTTTGTATGACCATAGTCTTGGCATCGCATGCATTGGGGTACTCCATTTTTTTTCCTGGGTGCTTCTACCGAGACAATCATGTTGCTTATGTGCTTTATGTCGAATATCTTCTTATTGGTTTCGTTTGGTTCGAGGTCAACCATAAATAGCGGGAGTGGTTGTTTGGTTACTCTGTGTCGTATGTTTATAATGTTTCGTACTTGGTGACCTTGTTCGGCTAGTTCGGTTTTGATTTCGTCTATTGGCACAGAGTGATGAAGGTTTCGGATTGCCACTCGGTATGCTCTTTCTTCTTTAAGTTGGTAGGTGTGGTGTATTATATTTTCATCTTTTAAATGTTTCGTTAGTTTTCTGTATGAGTCCGCAGTTCGAGGGTTGATTTTGACTGAGCTATTGGACGTCGCTGACGTGTAGTATTGTTCTTTCTCGAGCACTTTAGTGATGCTTTCAATCATCTTGTTGTAATTAGTTACTCCATGAATATAGATTGGTGGAGGTTTGGGGGTTTTAATTTGTTGATCTTCGTGGGTCTGATCAGGGTTTTCGTTATCGCCTCTCATTTGTGAGAAGACTTCAAATCTGTTGGATGTGTTTGTTTGGTTGTATTGTGATAAATTTTTTGGTTGAGGTGAGTTTCTTTTTCTTTTTTTGACTGTTTGCCATTCATGTTTCGTTGTGGTATCTTGGTTGTTCTCGTCTTTATCGATGGAGTCTGTTTCTGAGTCATACTCTTCGTTTGTTAATGTAGCTTCTGACATGTTTGAGTTTTGCCCGTTTTCTTTGTTATTCTCTCCATATGTTTGTTGATTTGGATTGTATTGTAATGCTTGAGGGGGTGGGGCTAAATGTGAATTTAATACATAATTGGTTGGGATTAGTGTTTGATTATGGGTTGCATATGAGAATTGCGGATTAGGTTGGGATAATTGTTGGCTATAATGATATCCTTGAGTATTCGGAATATTAAACGTGAAACCGTAATTTTCCGGGGGGAGTTGATTATTTATAATTGACGTTCCCAGCGGCGGCGGCCTGAAGCCGCTGCCGTTTCCAGGTGGAAACATGATTTATGCAAAATTTGCATTTATTAAATGAATTGATTTATACGTACGATTTGCTATATTGTATAGATTGCGACCTCCGATTTCACTTATCAGGCGTGTGGCACTGCACTTTCAAAGATAGTAGAGCGCGGCGAACGTGTGCTTACTCTTCGAAAGTCGAATGACAACTACATAATATATGGGCTTACAAAAAATTAAATATCGTTAATGGATAATATTCTATATTATTACTACGACCTTTTAATATGAAATATTTATTTTATTTAAAAAAAAATGATATAACCAGGCCGGAAGCACTACTTTTCTTGATATTTAAAACATTAAATTCTTTTGTGCTGGAGGTTGCAATATTTTTACAGTAGACACCGGACGACCTTTCAGAATTGCTCTGAAGCTTTCTTTAATAAACTCAACAAATAATAACAGTGTATTTTATATTCTGCTATAATTTTATTTCAAAAGTAACAGCCTTCAAGATAAAAGAACCAGGAAAACAACTAACAGAAATATGAAAGTTAGATAAAACATAATGCTTCTGTATCTATGTTTATCTCATCTTTTGTTGCTAAATGTTATGTCCTCTGCTAAAACAATAACGTTGGATATATTTAATTTGATTTTATCTTTTAATAGTTGTGACAAACGTGACCAGAAACTGACAAACATATACGTAAGGAAGCTTTAGTAAAAAGAAATGGGGCTTATTATAACCGGATAGAGAATTCAAATCAATTCTTTAGTTTATAATTAACTCACAAATCTTCAGCCATCTATCAACAAAAAGGATGAAAATCAATTGATCTACGTAATCACAATTTCTATTAAGTAATAATTTTCTAAGTTTATGCGATATATGGGATATAATAAATGTTAGGTGTTTGCTTTACTAATAATGATTGTTGAATTATTAGGTAGGTACTCTAATAAATAGTCTTAGAGACAACAATCCAACAGTCGGTGGAATTTTGTTTACACTTTCTAAAACTAAAATGAATAACTAACATGAGTAGTTTTGTTGATTTTTAAAATGCGAATTATTTTTATATCCAGATATTTCAGAGCTTTATTTACTGCTTTTCGAAAACTCGATCTACGAAAGTAGGCGATATTATACAGGGTATCTCAGTATCTTTCAAAACTATTGTTTTGCTTGAAGACATGTCAACAAGACACCAAGGGGTACTTTTTTTACGTAAAATCCGGATGCCTGTTATCAAACCCTTAGCCGCCACAGCAACTCCGTCTAAAATTTCAAATGGCACCATAGGTAGGTACCATGTGTGACACATCCTTGGAAAGGTAATTTCATAAAGCATTCATTTTACTATTTATTTTTTTATTCGCTTCAAATAGAGACATAAGAAATTAAGAACTATATTTTGTTTATATCTGTTTAGCTGCTGTATAGCAGAACCTAAATGCTTTTTTTACACCGAAAGTTCCTGCAAACGTTCGTTCTCTCTTTTAAAGTCGTCTGTATTATTGTATGGAAGTTAGCGGAAGTCATTTTGAACAATTACTTTAACGGTAATTGCTATTCAGCAACTTAACCGAAATGAACTAAATAGGGTTTTTAATTTTTTATGTCTTGAAGCGAGTAAAAAAATAAATAGTAGAATAAGTTCTTTATGAAATTACCTTTCCAACAATGTACCACACATAGTATGCTGCCATTTGAAATTTTAGAGGGGGTGGCTGCCACGTCTAAGGGGTTGATGACAGACGTCTGAATTTTACGTAAAAAGATGTCCCTCTTACTGTCTTTGTTAACTTGTCTTGCCAATTTTCAATCAAACGATTATTTGGAAGATATTGAGAGTGGCTACTGGCTAGTTTTTGTTGAAAAACCCTCTAGAGGTACGTATTATGTTGGCTACTAGATCGGCTACTATTATATTATATGTTATCCAATAACGGAAATTTTCTGGAAATATGTGTTATATAAAGCATTGGAATATTTTCTAACAACCAATATTACGAAGACCCCGAACCAACACAAGAAATACAACAATATTTCATTCCTGAAGTTAAAGTATGGTACACTCCCCATGTATAGTATTTAAAAAAAAAAGTACTAAATTAATTTTAACACTATTTTGTTATTCTTTTTCAATAAAATGTAATTACAAATCAACATAACAAATCACGTAAGTAAGTGGCCTTCAGAAGATTTTACAGTTAAAACCGATTAAGAATAACAGTTTTCACATTTATTTTTTCCTGTAGCAGAATCTCTCCGATTTCATTAGCAAAGTTTAGACTAATTAACTCAAGGTATCGATTGCTTAGATTCGCTTTTACTTTTTCGATGGCGCTTGCAATTTGTTCGTCTACACGGTCTCCACCCAATAGCACCGGAAACTATAAGAAATTTTCCTGATACTAATCTGTAGAATTATTACATTATTATATGTAATAATTTTATAATAATCTGCTGCTTTAGGGTTATTTTTTCTAATAAGGAGTGTTTTAAAAAAAATAAAAAAAGCATGTAATAGGAAAAACAATAACTTTCATTGTCAAAGTTTAAAATAAATATTATAATGAGATTACTAATAGATGTATTTTTTTTTATTTTATTTCAAAAAGCATTGATGATGAACTTTCTCAACCTTAATTACATTACATTAAAGTCCTTCAAAGTTTTTATTATTTATTATTGCAACAGCTGATGCAGAATTAATTTTGTCTTTGAATTAACGATTAAAGTACAATATGGTATTGTGTGTTGTAACAATCAAAGTCCATACATTCAGCGAGTATAATAAATATCAAATATGTGTTTAATTCTTGTTCTTACCTAAATGAACTAGAACACCTGTTTCCTGTTAATTAAAAGTCAACGCATTTCACTCCAGCAGAAATAACTGCAGCAACGACACTGTAATTTATAAAGCACTTCAAGTTTATTTTAATTCAGTAGTAAAATATTTTAAATATAAATAAGTTATTACCGTTAAAACGATGCAACAAAATAAATATTTTAAATAAATTACTAAAACTTCTATCAACCAATTAAGAATTTTTTTGCCTATGATGATGGTATCTATATTTAAATATGAAAAGGGGAAGGCTATTATTAATATATTATAATTATTATTAACAAAGTTTTATACTGTTCTAATTAGAGACCGACTTTCAGATTAAAGCATATGCCAAAATCTTATAACAACAAGGAGAAATTATAAACTTAATTAATATATTTAATAGAGTTTTCCTTTGTAAATCTATTGACTTTAAATAATCTGAAAGGTAAAAATGCACACAAACCAAATTTAATGTACTTAAAGGCAAGTATTAGCAAAGGGGTTGTTTTTAATTTTCTAGACAATCTTTTTGCTAAAGACAATATTTGACACATTTATATAAATAATTGCTTGTTAGTAATATAACACAATAATTTTATTATTTGTAACCTATTTGCGATGGTGAAATGTGAGTTTCTTTTTAACTTCTTATCGACTTTTAAATTTCACTTTTCGCGTTTTGTTAATTTATTTGAATTTAAACGTCCGTGGGTCGTACTTGTAACTACACCAATGTCTTTTGGTTTATTTTACAACTTTTACACACACCAAACAACTTGACTGCAACTGTTGGAGTGAGCGCAAGTTATGGCATGAAATTGTAAGACTTAAATTAATTCTGTACACAAAACAATAAAGCGCTTATTAACGGGATTTCATTAGAACAGGTGTATCTACCAGCCGCTCTTTAAAAACAGTGTACACGATTTTACCTGACAACTTTCTAAGGTAGATTGAAGGCTTTTCCGTCTCACTTCAATATAGCCTGACCAACCCATTTTACACGCTTTTTTATTATTTGCCATTTGAGTAGCTAGTTTATGTAATTTCCATTCCAATAAAGGTCAATGTGGTATTCCGAAATATATATTTCCAATATTTCTGCGAAAATGAAGAGTCGAGATCATCATGCGAGTTGCTCTTGACCAAATTTTGCGACAAGTGGACAGCGGTTTGTAGACTTTGAATGTAGGTTTGCGTGTCTGCAAACTCCGTGTATAAAATGCAAAAATTTACTTTTATGTGATCCACATCAAGGACGAATGCCGCAAGGCTGTTCCTGTGCAGGACTAGTATCAGTTTTCATCGTATGCGTGACGAGTGATAAATTCTAGCAATTGCTACCTATATACTTGATTATACTTGTGATTTGAAAGTGAGAGTCGCCCAATATATTAATTTTTTGATCATTTTTTAAGGAATTGAAAGTGGACCGTAAACCGCCTTACGACAATTTTTTTCCCTTGGGTGTGGTCGTTATATCCACTATATCGCGACCAGAAGTGACTTATTGTGTTCCGTGTGAATATTAATCTTCTTCAAGTAGTTCTGTGTCTTTTGAGAAGTCCGGGATGTAATTGTGGGAGATGACCTGGAGTTCGTGATTTTCGAAAATGAGAATTCCAAATCTCCAAATCGTTTTGTCACCAACACCAATGCTTTACATTGACAAAATATATGCAATGGAGTTTCATCCTCCATATCACACGCTCTATACACATTTGATCATTTATTATCCCCATTCTATTACGGTGCTTATAATCTTACAGTGTCTGCAAGAACGCTAACTAGTAGTTTTCTATTTCTCCTGTCGAGTTTCAGGATTTTCGTTTTGTATTCCCTGGATGGATCTCGAACAAAGAGCTTTGACTGTCTCAATCCGGACACTGGCCTCCAATAATCGCAGTGGGCCTCATTCAGTCGGTCCTTGATGAAGCCCTTTGCGCTGCTATTAGCAATGCCGCAGGTGGACTCTGGACTAATCATATTGTCAGTTCGGTTTTTCTCCTAGCTAGTGCTTCCGCCTTTTTGTTCGCTTTCATGCCCTGGTGCTCCGGAATCCACTTAAGAGTAACTCTGTTATGGATAGCCAGTTCAGTCAAAGCCTATAGGCATCTATCTATACCTTATTTTTTTTAACTACGGCCTGGATGTAAACAAAACCACGTGATCATTTCTAGCCTACGTTTACAGTGGTAGGTAGTTTACGTAAAATAGCGCGCGGGGAAGTTTAAACCATAGGTGCAAAGAATTGTTTCACTGGGCGACGATTCCATTTTAAATAAATCTAAATACTAAAACACCAGGATATCATACACAGATGACGACAAATGCAACTGCAATTAACGCACGAATCGAACGTAACTACTCCTACAGTAAAGGGGTGAAATCCTCTTGCTACAACTACCAATCACAAAATTGCATTGAGATGACGTTTTAGAAATTGTCACGTGGTTTTGTTTACATCCAGGCCGTGGTTAGAAAAAATAGAGTATACAGTATTGGAGTACCTACACTTCCATCTGACAGGCTTTCAGGAAGACTAATTGTCTGACGTGACTCGTGATAAGGACATAGTGTCTCCCAACCATGTCGTGTAGGCAGATAGTGATTGCAATTCTGATTGAAGGACGGTGGCATAGCGCCCCAGGTTTATGTTTATTTCATCACGGCATTGTTTTCCGAGTCGAAGGATGTATTATCAAACGTTTCTTCGATGTATCTTCGATGCGAATGAGTCTCTAATGACTGTCGTTTGTTGAGTGTGCCACTGCAGTGGAAAACGACTTGGAAGTAGTTGAAAATGACATATGAATGTACGAGTAAACACAAATAGCTTTGGGAGAGGCAAGAAACAGAACTAATGTTAGAATCCAGCAATTTCTGAGCGGGCATGAAATGCCATGTTTTTAGAAACCGCTGTGTGTTTTTCATAAACCTTAGAGTTTTTCGTTCGCTCTAACCTATGAAGCTAGAAAGAAAGTATAACTAGAAATGCGCGGTATGTGTATAAATTAATTATAATTATAAATAATTAATATCGCCTTCCATGGACTACGTCGACCACAAAGATTCTATGGTTCGAGTTCCTAGGGACTGGTGAAACAATAGGAGCAATATTGGTGGAGGAATATGTATAAATGTTTCTTCAACTTGCCCTCACTTGCTTTACTTTGATCATTTGATTTTTTATCATCAAGGAACGTTCTCTTTTCGTTCGTGAAATAGACAAAAATATAAATTCTGCACTACTTAACTGAAAATAAACTACACAATCTATAAGAGATTTGTGTATTAATATTTTAGTAGATAATTATAATTTATAACACCATACCTTTAATGGGACCCGGTCATATCGGCAAAAAGCAGATATTGTTCACATCGGCAAAACTATCGCGATCAAAATGGTCACCATGTTCAGATTGGCAAATAGGGTTCAAAGTGTGTCTTGTTAACATCGGCAAATGATCATATCGGCAAAAAGGTAATGTTGTTCATATCGGCAAAAATCAGCCATCTTGGCAAACTTGTTCACAACGGCAAACGACGCCGGTAGGCGAAGGATTTTCATTCCTCATAAAAGAAAACAAAAAAT
Source organism: Hemicrepidius hirtus (assembly GCA_963082805.1). Classification (NCBI taxonomy): domain Eukaryota; kingdom Metazoa; phylum Arthropoda; class Insecta; order Coleoptera; family Elateridae; genus Hemicrepidius; species Hemicrepidius hirtus. The sequence continues at coordinate 29,680,503 of OY720160.1, read as the reverse complement.
GGTTAGCAGGTAAGCTGAGGGATATTATCGTTACGGTAGCGCTTCGGCTGGTTCCGGAGATTCTTACGTTTACCGGCGTCGTTTGCCGTTGTGATCAAAACTGAAATTTGCTGTTGTGAACAAGTTTGCCAAGATGGCAGATTTTTGCCGATATGATCATTTGCCGATGTTAACAAGACACACTTTGAACCCTGTTTGCCAATCTGAACATGGTGACCATTTTGATCGCGATAGTTTTGCCGATGTGAACAACATCTGCTTTTTGCCGATATGAACATTTGCCGATATGACCTAGACCCCCTTTAATGACTATTAACATCTCATGAGCGTGTACGAAAAATGCAGTGGAATCGACGAAATTGAAATTTCAAATGTGACAGTAGCTTTCTTTTATGGTATAATCTCGGGTATAAACGAATTTTAATTGGAAAGAAGTAATTTCTTAACATGGCTACGAATATCAGTAAAAAATATCAAGTTCGTCTGGCATGTTGCTGAAAAAGATGAAAAAGGTGTAGCGGTGCTAATGCCATGCAACGTCGACCACAGTTACGGTAATGGCTGATTGATTGTAATCGGTCGTGGTCTAGGGTTGCAGATTCTTACTTTTATACGACCCATGTCCTAAATATAAAATAAACATACAAAACGGCTTGTGTTATTTATATGAAATGATGAGAAGTTTCAAAATCCACATGAATTCAAAGTTGAGTTCTCAACTTAACTTCTTCATTTCTCAGCAAATTAGCGGCTAAGAATTTTTTTACTATTTTTCCTACACTTCAATTATTATTCCCAACAACGTACTGAAGAGCTTATGCGCCATTTTTGAATCACCCTGTATAGAACATTATTTTTATATTTACCTGAAAATGTACAATTTCCCTAAACTACGACCGTTACATTAAAGTTGTACTAAAAAAGGTTTAATGACCCTAATTAATTCATTCCTTATGGCGATTAGAAAATGTTCATAAAAAAGTGACAAGTACACAATATTTAGTAGTCAGCGAAATTAAGATTTTAGTAAGCAACTTTAAAACGTTTGAAGTACCTACCATTAAATGCAGTTCTTACCTCTCTGATGGTACTTCGACATTTGTCGTAACCATGTTGATTACATGATCTTTACCATTTTAAAATTGTTATTGGTCATAAGTTAATATTATGATAATACGTATCTACGGTATGTACATTCCCGATTCGGTACATAATTCCAAGTAGATGTCGAAGGTAAACGGGTCTATAGGTATAACATTAAATACTTACATTATTACATTTTGTAATTTTATGTTTATTGTTGATAGTTTATTTCACAACTAAATATATAAAATATTAAAAGAATAATACAATTGGCACTCTAATCGCAAATTGAATCTACTACTTAATTTCATTCGTTTACAAATACAAGAAGTTGGATGCGTAGAACGTAGAACCTCGTCCTTTTAGAGCGGCTTACGATCCCTGCAAAGTTGAAAATTTATATGGTTTATGTTGCATGGCAGGTTTCTTTTAATATAATATGAATAAGTAATATTTGATAAAACAATTTTATACTTCTAATTATAATCAAAGTAGTGTTTAAATGCATATCGTTATTTCTTATTTACCTAAACCGGATAGCAGTAATCGGTAGACCTAGCTAGAGCTTACAAAAAGATAAAAGTTCGGAGTCCAAATTGTCTACACGATGACAGTTTTCGCGATAGTGGCTATCATGAGTATCGCGAAAACATCGTCGTGTATTAACTGTTATAGAGTGTAGTAGACAAGTTGATAGTCGCCATCGCACTGTCGCGGGAAAACTCACACACAATCTATGGCGACTAAGATAGTTGAGAGTAGGTACCTAATTTTGTGATAGCAACAATAAATTTAACAATTATCGCGATTACTATCACTGTGAGTACTAAACTCTCACGATAATCCGGGACAAAGATAGCGGAACAGTTTGATGTTTCCAAGTTGCAAGCAATTCTTCCATAGCGGTCACTACTACATCTATCGCGAGAGTAAGGTGCCGTGTGGACAGTATTCTCTCATTCAAGTACCTACTATCACTGTTACTGTCATGATAGTACTATCACAGGAAACTATCATCGTGAAACAGAACGAATTTCCTGGTGTTGTAATTACACAGGGTTATTCAAATTCACTAGTGATGATGAGCCTAAAAAGTTTTAACCGCTAACATATATTTTCACGCATTACTACATCGACTGTAATCTTAATTTTCGGCAGCGCCGAAGCGGCCGGCGCCAAATCAGCGGCGCCGAGTTATTCCTCTCCGAGAAGATTTGTCAAAACAAGCAGCAGACCTATTGTGAAATTAAGAAGAACTCTTACTCACACAATTTTATTAATAACACAAAAGTTTCTATAAAATAAATCACATGTTTGCGTCAAGCTGTCCTGTGCCACGCCAATCCTGCGCCAGAACTGTCGCGCCAAGACGTCCTAGACCGGCAACAACTCAACTCCAAGGCACTATAGATTTTCGTCAAACGAACCTTTTCTATTTTTTCTTTTGTGTAAACGCAGAATTTTTTTTTTTACAAAAAAACCTAGATGATTTTTTTTTCTAAAATAATTAGGGAAGATAATATTAGGATACTCTAATTTTACCATTGAAATCCCAATAGTGCGTGATTCTATTCTACACCCTGTAGTATATTTAATTTCAAGCCAATGGCGATGTTCAAATCACACAACTTTAAATGCTCGTCAGGTCAGTCTAAATTGTTTATATTTGATTACAAAATGTGATGCATAGCTTTGAACATGGTGGGTTGTAACTATCGTTTCAAGGAAACCGCATTTCAATCATTTATGATAGATATTTATTATAATTCTAGTTCCAAAATGGGAGTATAACCTTGCAAAACGTAAACTTCAAAGTAATTTTAAGGACGTTCGAAATCATCATTAGGTATTTATGTTACGTAATATTCTCTTTTTGGGACGCAAAAGTTGAATTATTGTTTATTTCTTAGTAGCTCGTCGTGATATATTCAAGTTATTACCTATGCCTATACGTTCAGCCACTTTTAACTATAGGTACTTTTAACTTAACTTAACTTAACATACACTAAAGTTGTAGTAGTACCTTTATTGAAGTAACATTTTGAAGTAATATTTTTTGAAATTGTGTATAATTTTTACAACAATTTATATAGATACCTTTTGACAGTCCGAAAAGTTAATAATTGTCATCATTATATCAAGTTAATTATAGCAAAAGTTTTACAAAATATAAATTATTACTTATCTTATTCAACAACACTATAAGTTTTATTTATTTTTTTGAATGCCATTTATTAATTCAAATGCCATTCACTGCCATTAACCTGATTATAGTTTTAAATTAATTACAAAGACTTTTTAAATAACTTTTTTTCTTCTGTTTCTTACTAATCTAAAGAAAATTTTATCGAATGTATGAGAATCAGAAATGTTACTTTGTTAATCTATTTTTCTAGAAGAAAAACAATAACTTAGAAATATTAAGTACAATAAAGTGCAGGAAAATCTGAATATCTTGAACTTCTAGTAAGCGAAGGAATATGTTGTCTTCTACTTCTAATTCTTAAAAAAAAATTAAGGCTTCTGTGGTGTCAGCAGTAAGTGAATGTCGAAGTTCAGAAATATCGGGGACGGGAATATAAAGGACACGCGAAGAAGAACAAATAAACATATTAGATTTTTAAGCGAAATTAAGTTGATTTTATTCCTAGCACTCCTCGTACTGTTCTCTAATTAAAATTATGACCTAAATCTTATTGGGAACGTTTATGAAAAGCGATAGCCATTACGATTTGACAAAATCTGTTAATTTTTTCGCTTTTAAAAGAAAGGACAGGAAAACATAATATTTTGACGAAAACATACGTCGTATAAATCTTGGCATTCAGATTCATGTCTTAATGTGTTTTCCTGTTTTTTACAATAATTATTAAAGTTGATTTAGTGATCAAAACGGGTCCAACCAGTGATGCATACAAGACTACTACAAGCGTCTGAAAGCCCGTTCGTGTATAAAATTAGACCAATCTTTATCAGTTCACGATCAGTAAAATTCGACTATCTAGAGAAGTTAGTAACCAACAAATAAAGCCCGCAATTTCTTTTGTTGGGCGATGAATCTTTCAGTATAACTGTTTTCTGACAGTTTCGTTTTCTCCTCGTTAGAATCAATCAACATGAATATTATGAGGTCATTATTCAATATGAATGCACTAAACCGATTCTACTTTCTTCTGCCTTTTAATATTGTACCTCGACAGTTTTACCCCGGGACACATAATCGAGGATATACTTAATGCTTTTGTATTTCAATTTAATAAATGACACCTTTAGGGTAATGGTAACTATGTACTCTCATTAATTCGTTTATCACTGAAAGTACTTGAAACACTTTCCCTATGGTAAGTTTATTTGAAAGATGAAAAAGAAAGAAAACAATTTTGATTAATAATATAGATCAGATTTCTGAGCAATAATTAAATTATATACAGGGTGTCTCTAAACCTAGTACCATAAATTTACCAGCCGCTTCCTGACGCAAAAATAAGTCGAAAATGTCTATAAAAATTTTGTTCTAAACCGCAGGATAAGGAAGCTACACGTCTTTGAAAATGGTGTTGAAAAAACGGAAAACAATTGCATTTTAAAAACGGTTTGAGATAAAAAATCGAAATTTTGCAGGCAGCCTAACCTATTAGAGGTATAAACTTTCTACTATTTTTCTTTGTAAATTAACCAGCGGCGGCGCGAATGGGGGTTATCACCTTTTTCTTTGTAATCCGTTTTTCTTAACCTTTTGTTTTTTTCCATTTTAGTTTAGAGATTTGTATTCCCTGTTGCCTAATTAACAAAAAAGGTGGTACTCTTGTTTCAACTCGCTTGGACTAACCGTTTCCTATAAAATGCAGGTTTTCTGTTTAGCTAAAATCAATTTTGAATGCTGGATTTGCATGTAAATTAATTTATTGAAAAATAAATTAAAATAAAAATAGTTACAGTAAGTGTTCGTACTGTTTATACCTTCAATAGGTTAGGCTGCATACAAAATTTCGATTTTTTTTTATCTCAAACCGTTTTTAAAATGCAATTGTTTTCCGTTTTTTCAACACCATTTTCAAAGACGTGTAGCTTCCTTATGCTGCGCTTTAGGACAAAATTTGTATACACATTTTCGACTTATTTTTGCATGAGGAAGCGGCTGGTAAATTTATGGTACTAGGTTTAGAGACACCCTGTATTTATTGACATTTTTAAGCGTTACTTTATTGAAATCCAAAATAATTGTAGAAGTAATAAATAAAAATATTAAATAAAATATCGATTATAACGGGAAATAATAAAGATTTACCTATTGGTTTATACGTATTTCGGCATCAATGTGCCATGTGCAAATTGAGCTCTTAGATTCTCCTTTAATGGTAATTTTGGAATAGTAGATGTTTTTTTAGATTGTTTTTAACAATACTTACTGTAATCCTATAATGTTAAGATATACTTATGTATAAGTAAAAATAAACTAAATTGCCCAAACGTAACCCAAAAGAATGTTGTAATGTTGCCCCGGTAGTCGAGCGACTAGCATGCTAGGCTTCTACTCAGCGGGCCGGGTTTCGATTCCCGGTGCCGGCAACTTCTGGCCAAGGTTTTCTGCAGTTTTCCCTGGCTGTAACATGAATATGAGAGTTGTGCTATTCCATCTCTAAGTCGGCTGCAGGCGCAAGCGGGCCCGCTTAATAATAATAGCCTCTTCCTCCCCCCCGCACAAGCATTGCGCTTCTGGGGCCTGGCAACAGGATATGGGTAGTGTAGAGATTATTATATTATTAGATAGAGGTTGCCGGTTTTGTCACCCCGACAAAACCACGGGACCACTTATAAATCGTTCCATACTTACAGTGCAGTACGACAGGTATAGGGCAATGCGTTTTTTTAAATGACTCAAAATTGCACAGCGTTGTCAAGCTTTTCAGATGTGTCATAGCTTAATTTACGTAAAATATGTTACTAGAATATCGTGCACACAATCTTTATAAGGCAAAATTCCCTAGAAAGTGCACATTATGGCTGCTTTCATTGGTAGTCATTTTCTTAGCGACGGCGACTCCGACCAGGCCAATCAAACAGCAGTCCATTTTAAATGTAAGTTCCTGGATGCTGACCAAACGTGATAATTAAAATTTTCGATTAGTTGGATTTTAGTAGTAAATCGGTTTGAAATTACGCTATGTCGTATGAAAAACCAAACAATCAAAAATTAATTTACCGATTTGTGATTGGTCGAAAATTTATTTGTTTCGCCACTCTCGGAACAATTACTGTAAACTCAAACTGTGACTGTTTGTATAAAATTATAAAACGTCTAGTTTCTGTGAAGAAAAAATACAATTACTTATCAAATGTTTACTTATTTTGTTCACTTTTCGTAAGGGAATAATTAAGTTAGAATTCAATTATTATTAACTCATTACGCGTTATTTGTCGCATTAATTATAGAATATAACTAACGTGCTATACAAGGAAACAGACATTAACACTATAGGTATAGTCACAAATAATCATTTTATGGAAAAAAGTTACCCCTCTTCAAGCAACCACAAGCTTATTAGAAATACGTATATTAAAATTAAATTATGAAAACGGTAAGTAAATTAAGTTAAGTAAGCATTAAATGTTCAAAGTGATATGGTTTCCAAAGAACCCTACAACATTAGCAAATTTCTGATTATCGTTTATGAACTGAAAAGCTTGATGCCATCTACAACTGTAGTTGTTCGATATAATGCAGTGGTGCACCATCATGCTGGAACCACGATAGAGAACAGTGTGCCATGGAAAAACATGGTTACACAGAATTATAGATTATTGATTCCTAATTAGTTAAATAAATTTGTTCGTAATTCAATGTTAACCTATCCTGTATAGTAGATACTTGAAAAATATTGCGAGAACAAAGACTGCGTTTTAGGAAACATAAGATAAACCCCCAAAGCGAAGTACTAGAAGTAATTAAACAGACATTGACTAATTATATACTATTCACTATTAATATTTCAAAAATTAAATTTTGAACTTATATCATCAATAGTGATGTATTTTTTAGATTTATTAATAAACGATTGCTTTATTGACGTACTATACACTTAATTACATTTGAGCTAATAATGCGTAGTTCAAAAATAATTCTTAGTTGTTGATAAAGAATTTAAAAGTACTTTAAGAATGTTTCAAGGCGGTTTCTAGCACTTTCAGACTACGTAACAGCACGTGTATGTTCTGTTGTCATTTGAATTACCTGTTAAATTGCACATTGTTATTAATTATTATTTCAGTAATGTCCCATCACGTTCATAAGGCAGAGAGAACGATCAAACTATACAATATTTGTCATAAGAATATTCTGCGAATAACAAAATACAGTTTATCGATTTTCAGCGTCATAATCATAATATGAAAATGGACAGATTGCAGATGCAGGTAGCAAAAATAGTATCATTGTTGCACAAATAAGCAAAGAACGGTTAATAAAGACGATATTCAAGTACTTCAAGAAATACAACACAGCACAAAGTTGACAAAGTGAATAAGAAGCAAAAATATTACCCTTCTTTCTCAAACATTTAGCTGCATATGTGATCGATGAATTCTGAATATTATTCGCTCTGTTACTGCCGCTAATAACTAGTAAATAAATTTTCTATTTCCAAATTTTAACTTATTATTGCAGAAACATGATTATCATAAATAGTATAGGAAACAAAGCATAAAAATAGCCAAGTGCTGGAAAAAATTCCAATAAAGCTGAATTTTTGAATACACCTTCTTTAGAGCCTATACAACAAATCCTTAAAAGTCCCCAGCAATCCCCCCGGTGCGTCACCCCCTGCAGCCCCCTAAAGGTACACTTTTGTCTAAAAGTGGTTGTAACTCCAAAACGGTTGCGTTTACGAAAAAATATTAAGAGCAACAAATTAAAGCCTATAAAATTTTGTGTATTTTGATGTACCACACATGTACTTTAAGTGTATGCTAAGGGCGTAGAGGGTTGTCCAATCAGTAGAAATTTTACGTTTTACCAATGCAATGCCTCAGCGGAACGTGACCAAGATCAAACAAGTACACGCTGTCTAGCACGAGAATAATTGTGGAAAGATTTATTCTGAAAATACTTTTAGCGTCACAGGTGCCTAAATTTTGGAATTTAAGTGCAACTCTTTCTATTCCTTATATCTTTTAAAGGCGAAAATGGATAATACGGTAAGTATGTTGTGTAAAGGAGACATTAACAAATATGAAAATGTCACTGTCCAACGGGGATTAGGAACTTTAATAGAATTTTGTCGGGAAAGAAAAGACGACTTTTTAGACATTTTAATAAATGTTACTAGCATTGTAGTTCATAAACATTGTAGAAAGGCGTATACCAAAAAGCCTAACGTGCAAGTCGAAGAAGCCGGTTGTACCACAAGTGGTTTTCGATCAATGAATAAAATATATGATTTTAAAAGAAATTGTTTATTTTGCGGGGATGTAGCAAGTAAGGCGGATTATGGAAGTTAAAAATCCAGCTGAAAGACGTAATACAATACATAACGTTATGACAAAAGAAAAATTTTCTCTGTCTATTATTATTAATGCTGTAAAAAAGAAATGATACGTATATTGCAATTGCAACTGTTGTCAAACGAATAAACAGTGTAATAGATTTAGTAGCTGCCGAAGCAAAATATCATCAGAAATGTTACACCAAATATTTTACGCATAAGGAATCAAAGAACGCGTCAGGAAGACCTGTAGACGCCCATCTTCAGGATTATTTTTTAAGTATATGCAATTATATAGAAAGCAATGAAAAATGTCGGTATACACTAAATGAACTGCTGAAAATAATATAGGACAACCTTGAAAAGGATAACCAATGGTTATATATTATGGTCATAATATAATTATCACTTATTCTAAGTATGGTAACAAAGATACCATATATCTTTCAAATACCACTCATATCGGACATTTTTACAAGTGCAAACATGGTTCGGGACACGGTTGGGGAACGACTTGGACCCTTTACAGTGGGGGTGGGAAAACGTAGCGGGACAATATCAGCATATAACTACAACAACAAAAATAGTTCCAACAAATTTCCTGAAATTGATTAAATGTTCTTGTAAAGAAATGTGCAATGTGGCTGCAGAAAAGCAGGACTTTTGGTTGCAGCGCACTATGCACCAACTGCATCGGAATTTCTTGCATAAACAAAGATATGACGGTTTCTGTAGAGGAAGATTTAATTAGGTATGAACTAATTATCTAAATTAATCATTATAGATCAACTTTATATTAAAAATATGTTATATTTTTTGCAGAAAGCGAATCGTGTCTATAAATACAGTTAGAAGATCATTATTTATTTACTAGTATGCATTTTCAATATTTAGCTTTGGTTTTAGATTTTAGGTATTAGTTATATTATTATGTAAATATGATTCTCACAATTACTAGTTATGTAAATATTAATATTTTTAACGCTGCAGTTTGTTTGCAATTTGTTTTTGTCTGGATTTCTACTGATTGCACAACCCTGTACGCCCTTTAGCGCACACTTAAAGTATATGTGTGGTACATCAAAATACGCAAAATTTTATAGGCTTTAATTTGTTGCTCTTGATATTTTTTCGTAAACACAATCGTTTTGAAGCTACGGCCACTTTTATAAAAAAGTGTACCTTTAGGGGGGTGTAGGGGGTGACGCACCGGCGGGATTGCTGGGGACTTTTAGGGATTTGTTGTATAGGCCCTAAAGAAGGTGTATCCAAAAATTCAGCTTTATTGGAATTTTTTCCAGGAAAAATCCTTTGTTTCCTATACTAAAAAAGCTTTTCTTTAAAGTACTACCTAATCAAAGTTGTCTAATCGAATATTTTCGACTGACAAATAGTTTCAAACTTTTAAGGGCTTTAATAATTCGATCATAAAGAAATTCTGACTATATTTACTAAAAATACGTTAATGTAATTTAACTTCGACTTTTGTACTTTGTATATTCGTTGTGTATTATTTTTGCGTAGAAATGAATTTGAACATAAACTGTGTCAGTTGTTGTTCGATAAAGTAATCTATTTAATCTATCTAATAAATTAAAGCAATGTTTTTGCGTATGTAAGTATAAACAACAATTTACTTCAAATGAATATTTAAAAGCCTACTACTTTTTAATTTAAATAATTATAGTGTCGATACTTACATTGATGTAAAATTAAATTACGTAATTTTTACATAAAAAACTGTTTATTACTTATACAAAGATTATGTACAAATATTTTATTAATGCCGTAATAAAAAACGGTATAGTTAATTATAGGTGTTAAAGATGGTGTATTTACATTTACAAAGCTACATTGCGCACTAAGAAGAATGAATGTTAGATTAAACGGTATACTATAATGAAAAATAAATAAATAATGCCTCTCAGCAAAGAGATACGAATCAAAGCTGTTTCTCAAGAAAAAATGATTGTATTTTCAATCTAGCATAAACCCATAATAAAGAACAGATGAAAGGTGGCTTCCTTTACAATGGGTTTACAATAGGTTTTTAAAATTCTATAGGAGGTATCTATGGCGTCGATCTTTATTATTGAGGCTGTTGCTGTTGGTTGTAATTAGGGATCTTGTATAGATCTTCATTTATGTTGTAGAGATTCGGGGTAGCTGCACAATCTACGTTAAACCACCAGTCGCATACTCTTGCATATTGGTTGAAGATGGTTCCGTTTGGGCACAGGAAACTGTACTGGGCACCATTTGGAAGACACCAGTGCCAAACCTAAAAGTATTATTAAATTATTATGGTTTTAGTGTTCATTGCTCATTAATAATATGGTTTTAAAACCAGTAATACTTTTGGCAGACAAGTTACAAGTTAGTTAAACATAAAATACGGCTGCTACACTTTCAGATTGCTCTTTAAATAAATCTTTAGGTACTAAACGCAAGAGTTTTCGCTTACACCTGCGCTGCGCTATAAAAACTGGCATTAATTGCTAATGAACTGTATTTGTCTCACTATCATCCTGGTAAGGTATTTTCACTTACACTTTAATTACGTGGTCTGTAATTAACGAACCTGTAGAAACCATAAGATAATTCGAAAATATTTGTAATTTCCAATTGGGGCATAATGGATACACGAACTGCATATAAACTATAAGTAATGGGTAGAAAACTGTATCTGATGTTTTATTTAGGAAAAAGAAAATTTGTATGAATTATTAAAATATTCTCTTTTACGGATATCCTTTTAAAAATGAAACGATCGATATTGACGTGACTATTCCGCACTCATCCCTATACTTCATTCATAATGTTTTTCGTATCTCAGCGCCAAAATTGCGAACTTGACAATTTTTCAGCTCTATTCGGCCAATCGGATGCTCGGAAAGCTAACCACGTGACCAACCAACATTCAGTTGCAATTCTCAGTACTTGGATGAACGTTTCCATGGTTACCAATATTCAACGCGTAAAGCATCTATCAGTGTCGATTTATTTGTCAGAATTGAATGCTTATTATGATAATTTTGTGTTTAATAATTACTTAATTCATACTTAATCATTAGGAAATATTCCTCGAACAAAGTTCTCGGGAAATTTCCATGGCAACATCAATTTCGAAAATAAATCGCGAAAAGTATATTCGAATATACGAAAGCACTCTATGATATTATTTCCGAATATTATACTAGTACTAAGGTCAAAGAATATTCTTTGCTAAGGTGAATATTTTAAACAACTGAAAAAATTTTATGACAGGTGTTTACAAAAATTATTTTTCAACAAAATTAACTGTACAACTTGAAAAATTTATAGTACCTACCTATTACAGTTTTATTGCTAAATTTTAAACATTTTTAATTTTAAAAATAGATTTGATTAACTGAATAGTCCTCCAAATAATATTCGCAGTCAAAGTTGAATGGATTAGTATTTTTGGGATGGTATCACTTAAGAGTTCCTATATCAGAATTATAAATAGGAACTCTAGTATCACTCATGTCCATCAAGTCTGTTATAGGATGAGTAGCCGAAGTATTTGAATTCAGACATATTATGAAAATACTAAAATTGAGTAAAAAGTTTATTTACTATTTAGGTTGGAAGTAGAGGCAATTTCTATACACCACTGTTTGTTCGTACACCTAAACTACAGTCGCCACTTCATTAAAATTAGCGAATATTATATCTTTTTTCTTCTTTCTTACCTTCTTTGTACATTTACCAATCAATTTTTATGTTGCTAAACACCGCCCCTCGGATTTATAATTTATAATTTTTTTCGAAATTATTACGATAGCGCATCGTTATAAACTGTTATGTTGGAAAATAATTATCTCTGTATAATACTATTAACATTTTTAGTTATTCTGTGTGTCTGTGTATGCATGTATATAGATAATCTAATTCCAGTAGAGTAATCAAAAAATAAAACCTTTACTTCAATAAATCCATGTATCTCAAAATGTAAAGGTTCCAAAATTAAGAAAATATGGATTTAGAGACAAAGCTCTTGGGTGGATCAAAAGCTACCTTCGTTAACGCAGACAAAAAGTTAAATGTGGAGATATTATTTATAAAGAAAATATATTGAAGTGAGGGTACCCCAAGGTAGTATTTTAGGGACACTATTATTTATAATTTACATTGATGACTTAGATAAAATTAGGAATGGTAAATATCATTTATTTGTAGATGATACCGTAATTTACAAGTTGAGGAAATAGTAAGTGAGGTAAACAATGAAAATGGTAAGACTCCTGTATCAAAACTACTTAGTTTATAATACAGTAGTTCTAGCTCTCTTCAATTATTCTTCAACAGTTCTTTATTTAGCGAGTTGAGGGAAAAGTAACAGGTTACAAAAGAATAGGACTATGAGGTTAATTTTTAGATGTAGTAAATACACTCGAGTGGATGATATGTTGATGATTTTAGAATGGTTAGCTATTAAACAATTTTTGGAGTATGGGGCACCGACAAATAAAGGGAGGCCCTATTCCAGAATAATTTAACGGGATATTAGTTGGGAGAGAAACTGTAGATATTTTAAATACAAGAGGTAAATGCAAATATTTTTAGGAAGCAAAAAGTAAAAGTTTGACACAAAATTTAGTTTTTCATAAAGGCATATAGGTAATAAAGAGGGTGCTATAATTATTACAACTTTCAAAAACTGATTATTATGTCATTATATGAACAAGGCTGTTAATAAAATATATAAACGGAGTATGGATTTTAGAACTTGAAAATAAAAAGTGCAAAAATGTAAATAGCTACTGATAACAACTTATATTAATTACGTAAGTTTTAGGGGAGGAGTAGATTGCATAAATTACCAAAAATGTCGGAAGACCCCAAATTCTCAGGTCTACTAAATTAATAAGTTTCAACTAAACTGGGTTCGCAGGACAAAATTAAAATTAGTAAATAATCATAACTAATTTTTTCTAAACTTTCTAGTACCGACTGCTATATAATATTACCTATCCTTCTTTATACCCTTCGGCTGGTTCAATTTCAGTGAAGATTTATCCAGGTTTTTTAAGTCCTATCTCCCAATGTAAACTTAATACTACCTATACAAACTGCAATTAATTAGTAAAAACATATCCGAAATTTTTAGTAACAAATTTTTATGTTAACTGATTTTTATTTTTTTAAAAACTTTAAAGTTAATTACCTGACAGTGAGCTTCTGGGTCACTGTAGTATCCTGGTAATCTTTGATCGCATCTGAAAGATAAGCCTGAAGGAACTTCGCTGTAGACGGGATAATCTTGTCCTGGGACGTATCCATCAAGTTGCTAAAGAATAAAAATAATAAAAATTTTTAACAAAACATTTTTAATAAAGAACACATTTCAGAATTCAGCTTATTTAATTTTCTAAATTTCAAAAAATTTACATAACTACAGACAAATAGTCATTCTGCAAGTACGTATTGTGCATATTCTAATTTCATAACTTCGAAATGAACAATGCCATGTAAAGTAGCTGAATTTTAATTCAACGTTTTTGGAATTTAGTATTACGCGGACTACCCATGTGTAAATCCTGATTTACAAATAACACGCGGCTGATGTGTTTTTCACTTTTATAGCGGCCAATAACAATAGGCCGGTCAGGTCTTTGGGACTGCGCTTCCGCTTTTAAATAATGACATTTGAATGGTTTCCGGTGACCAAGCAGTGAGTGAATCCTGTAAATGTATGAAGCTTTGCCGACCTCTAAATTATTATCTGACAAACACGATCGGTTATTCAGTCATAACTCTATTGAGGCCGTGTGCTAATAACTATATGCCAGTATGCACTGGTAGCATTAATTAATTTTCGGATGGATTTTGGAAAGGATTTAATGGAAACTAAAATTAACGTAAATTGTAAAAATAATAGCAAAAATAATATTAATTTTGGAATAACAATATGTTTCAGGATAGATTTTATCACCTCACACATCGAGAACTATAAATATATTATTTCTGTCTAGAAATTACTTTGAGGTAAGTAATGAAAACTATCTCAAAATTGTTAAGGATAACGTGTGAAAAAATTACCATAGTGCAAATTGTAAACGTTAATTTCTTAATTCATATTTTAAAATTTACCAATAGCTACCACATTAATTTATTATGACTTACGTATACTACTTAATAGATAATATAAAATTTTAAACAATCAAACACTTTTCGGTGACGAACCATGACTGAATTCTGGAAAACACAAAGCTCCAACATCAGGGTCATCTAATGAATTAACTTTCATGTTAATTACAACAAAAATAGATTTACAAAAGAATACTTTTAATAGAGTTCAGAGTGAAATTGCTATAAATAATGCAAGAGCTGAGCATTGTTTTTATTATATAGGTAACAACAATGTACGACCACCTAAACAATGATTAAATTATAATTTATAACAGTTGTACAGAGTGATGTAAAATAAACTTGATGTAATTGGATGTAGTTAATTGGAACCAGAGCCAATTTAGCCAAGTTTATTTAAGATCAATCTGTATAAGGGCTGGACTATTAGTACCTGCTTTGTCAGTCAAAATTCTAAAAAAAAAAAAAACAGAGAGACTAAGTAGAAGTCAAAAGGGGTTGTTACACTGACATAGGTTAAACATCCTACAGTGTACAGTTTCACCTCTAGAAGCGCGTGGAAGAAAATAATATTTTGGTATTAATATTGGCAATAGATATTCATGTAGACAGACAAACAGCTTGTTTGAATATTTGAATAATGGACGACGTTTATAGGCACAGTCAAATTTTTTTTAGGCTTTCGGATGTGATATAAAAATCATTTTCTTAAAATCGATTTTTTTTAATTATACTCAGTTTTATTGCCATATTTTTCTTTTTAACCAGCTCTATATAAAAAAATAAAATCCTTGGAGAGTGTGGTTTGGACAATAACAGAATTAAAACCCTAAAAACCAAAAAATTAGTAAATAGCTAATCTGATCAGATGTCAGTCTACTGAAGATGGGAACGTAGTTCCCGAAACACGTTTAGGTTTAGTAAACTTTTTGTGGTTTTAGAGTTTTAATTCTATTCCTCTATATAAAAGTGATTACTAAAGTTGCTAGTTAAAAAAAATAATTACGTTATTAGTTCCCAAATTCACCTGAGTGCGGTTTTAATGTAAAACTTTAAATGAAATTAAATCGAAAAATAAGACAAACAATATAATCATAGATTAATTTAAAAAAATAATATCAAGGTACCCAAAAAAGTATTATATCTTATATCCATATCAGAAAAGCCTAAAATAGATTTTATTGTGGAGAGTCAGAGTGTGAGCTACAATAGTCTAACGCTAACCTAACATCTTTAATACCTGGTACCTATACCAGAATAATACGAATTGGTTTTATAATGAAAATTGTATTAAGTTAACTTATCCCGGATTAAATATTTATATTAGAACTACTTACGCTGAAAACTAGATGAACGAGAAATCCACAGAAAACAGCCAATAACACGGAACTGCAGGAATGCATATTAAAGTCTTTATAACAAATTACCAAGCACTTAAATCACTTAAAATTTAATTCAAAAAAATATTGAATTTATTAAATATAATTAGAATAAACAAACGCAACACTGATGATGATTATTTATAGATTAATTTTATTAATCCTGTTTTAGGTAAGTATAGGTGTTTAATAAGTTATAATTAAGGGTTGCTTTTAAGTCTCAACTAACAACCCTAGAAATTGAACCGTTAATGTTAGAAGACACAGATGCAATGAATCTCTTAATTGCTGGCAGCTTTTATATGTGGGAGATCTTTGCAGATTAAGTAAGATCTTCCTTCAATGTGATATAGGTCTCGGTGCATTCTCATACTTTCTGCGTTTATTCTCTCACGTCAATGACGGTAGCCAAGTATACGCATTTTTACATTTTTTTATTCGTTGTTTATTCATTTGTATTATTATTATCTTTGATACTATATAGTTGTTATTTAATGCTACTTAGGAAAATTACAGAACCATTTGTTTATAATGTAATTAATCTTATGCAGTTAATCGCTTGTCATTGATACGGATAACTTTGTACTTTTTGTCATTAAAGGAATGTAGGTACTTTTTACAAAGCCTTAATCCACGTAATTATTGTTTAAATTATCTACTATAATTTATATTAATCAGAGACATTTATCTTTCTGTCATAGGCATTCTACTATCAGTGAATTTAAATTTCGCTACATATAGCGGCAGCAAAAAATTGGCTTATGTCCAAATTTTCTATGTGATCATTGCTTTTAAAACGCACACAACTTGTTTGTAATTCAAATTAATATAATAAGTGCAGCACTGTGTATATTTAGTTTTTTTCAAATGCTACTGAAAATATATAACTACCTACATGAAGAGAAATGCTCAAGTAATAAAGATATAGTACGTTTTTTAAGTACCTACTCCTTGTTTTAAAGGAATTTAGCTTATCAGCTACGTCAATTAGATATAGGCTTGATTTATTTTAAAGATTATTAAAATAAAAATATACTTATTTAAAATATCAGTAGATTATATGAGAAGCAAAATACGGCGAAGAAGGATTTCTTAGTTTGTCAGTATTCTTAGCAAATCTATAATTAAGTGTAGTCTGCAGTTTCTTATACCTAATATGAATACTGTAATAAAAAAGGATGACAATGGGAAACAATAAAGGACTCGAGGTTGAATCTTAGATTAAATGTTAGATGGGATGTCATCCCAGCTAACACACACACGAATGAAACGGTTTGATAACAGTTTATAAACCGTTTAAAGAAACCAACATACGTTTGTCAAACGTTTATCTCAAAGCTTTGACAAATGTAAAGGTGACCGTTTGAGGCAAGTGTGTCGAACGTTATAAAATAAACGCTTTAGCGTGCTACGTAAACGTTCGGAAAAGCTTTGGTATAGGTTATATAAAATCCATTTGTAAACGGTAGTTAAACCGTTCACAAACAGTTTATAGACCGTTTGACAAAATAACAAGCGTTTTCTGAACGTTTACCCCAAATCTTTGACAAATTAATTGCTGAACGATTGAGACAAGTTTGTCGAACGTTCAAAAATAAACAATCTAGTTGAAATACAAACGTTCGGTAAACGTTAAATTTAAACCGTTTATAAAGCGTGTATGAATGGTTCAAAAGGATTTGTAAACCGATTGTAAAAAGGTTTGTTAAACGTTTACCGCAAAGCTTTGTGACACGTAGAAGATCGATCGTTTGTAAAGGTTTATGAAACGTTACTACACCAGATAAAAACGGTTTATAAAACGTTTATTAACCGTTTAGAAAAGCATTTTATAAACGTTTACCGCAAAGCTTTGACAAATGAATATAAAAGTAGTCGACACAGGTTTGCCAAACGTTCTAAAATAAATGCTTTAGTATAAAACACAAATATTTCAAAAAATGTTAAAATAATATTTATTTAGAATCCCAAAACACTCTTGAATTATATAATTTTTTGTATTTCACAGCATTGAACTTACATTCATAATAATAATAATAATAATAATAATAAAAATAATAATGTTTGTTGACCACAGAGTCAAATTAATAACTATAATTATATTAATAATAAATAGAAGAAAAATAAAAATAAAAAGAAATAATAATAAAAATAAAGAAAAATATTAACATAAAATAAGCCTTATGTTATTTTTATACTATCTATATATAAATTATCTGAACTAAACTAAAACTAAGTATCATTTACTGCTGTTCTCCGTAGAATCTTCTGAAAAAGATAAGAAAAAAATCCATTATTTTAATAGTACAGCTTAGACTGTAAAAGTACTAACTATTTTTTTAGTTTCTCTGTAAAATCCTAAAATCTTACACCGACGTTTAACTAACTTGACATTTTAAATGGAACACATTTTTTAAAGTGAACTTTGGTTCTCAAGTCTGAGTATCATGTTTATTCAAAAAAGTAAACAAAAAGTAATAATAGTATAATTGAAAATTTCCAAACTTACTTGGCCCTGTTAAAATTTTTCGGAGTGCGCCATTTTGGGGTTGTCAAAAACAATGTCGCCGATTTTTTGATGTCGGCATCGGAGGCCTTACAAAAACGTTTTCTGGTAGCAGCTAAAATAAAATTTAAATTAGAAATACTTGATTTTAATTAATTAACATTAAAAAATATAAATTATAAAAGTATATCTTACCCACCTTAACAGAAGAGTTGGCACCACACAACTTCAACAACTTATAAGTTATAACTATTTTAGAAATTTTTAAAATATGTTGTTGCTTTTGGCTTGGCAAACCTTTTATAACTGACCACTTGTAAAATGCGCATTGTAGAACCCCAGATTCTCAGTCTCAGAACAGGTTTAGCACCCCGCGCCGTACCTGCATCGGATACAGCATGTTTCAGTATATTACAGTACAGAAATATTTTTCGTATACCTATTTGAAAAAAAGCGGTTTTACCAAAATAACTATCTTTCTCTCTCTCTCTCTCTCTCTCTCTCTCTCTCACTGTGCAAATTTACGGTATGCTTACACAAATGACCATTCAGTGAATATAGAAGGGTAAAGGATTATAACAAAAACGTTAGAGCAGAAGTATAGATACGTATTCTATCTTCTTTCAGCACGCACGTTTCACTTGTCAACTTCGTCAATGTACCGTATTACACCCTGTTCATACTTTTATGCCTTTCATACAATTTTCGTGGAATTCTCCAACCTTACAGACATGCATCATCAAGTTGCGATAGAATTGTTAAAACAAAACCTTTACCTTATGCTTTCTCTAACATTACTCGAAAATAGGTACTTCTTACGTTTAGTTCCCAACGGTTTACTAATCATGTCTGTAAGAAGCAACATTATCATCTGTTAAAACCAAATCGCACTACTCAAATGTTAATCGCAGCTATTTAAAATTTATTTGAGTATTATTGATTAAGGGGAATATTAAATTAATAAAATTTGTGTATCTATTTGCCTAATCATTAATCTACTTTACTTTGGTGATTCTAGTATAGTAGCCTTCTAGCCTTCACCAACGCCTGTATGCACTAGCCACCATTAAATTGACTATCGCATTCACCTGTCACGTGACAGACGTAGACCAATGAAAGTTACGCATTTGTCTCGTCACAGCCTATCAAATCACAATTACTTGAAAATTTTGACACGCGAATATTGCACTAGTGCTGATATTCGGTAATCACCCGCGATGGCGACTAGATGAAACACAATTCAATTAATGACAGTTATACAACAAATAAATTATAAATTATAATGAAGCGTACAATTAGTATATTAAATTTATATGGTTTATGCGATAGTCTGAACAAATATAACTCGAGCAAGGCATATTACTTAAAATTTTTCCTTTGCTGTCGCACGCGTGTTTGTTGCCCCTTGAAAACTGCCCTCTCGCTTCGCGATCGGGCAGTTTTCATGGAAACAACAAACACTTGTGCGACAGCGCGAAAAAATTTTCGGTAATATGCCTTGCACTTGTTATATTGTATATGAATATCGACAGTAAAATCACAACTTATTATTATAGCTAGCATGTTTTGTTTTGTACTCGCCAATGTAATTTATGGAACCAGCATGTTTGATAAATATTATTTCTTATGGTTTCATAAGATAAACTTTTTCCAAACGTACATGTTGAAACGATTTTTTAATCTCTACGTAATACAAAACTTTTAGAAACGTATGACTGGAAACGTTTGAAATTAAACGTTTCCTGAACCTCTGAGAAACGTATCTCTGACAACGTCATTTTTGAAATGGGCAACAAACCATCTCAGAATGTATAAGGAAATATGGTTATTTGATGTACGTTCGAGAAACGTTTAAAAAATGTAGGGTACAAACCGTAATATTTATATGGTTTCATAAACGTTTCCCAAACGCATGTGTTGAAACGGTTTTAATCTCTACGTAATACAAACCTTTTAAAAACGTATGACTGGAAACGTTTGAAATTGAACGTTTCCTGAACCTCTGAGAAACGTACCTCTGGCAACGTCATTTTTGAAATGTGCAACAAACCATCTCAGAATGTATAAGGAAATATGGTTATTTGATGCACGTTCGAGAAACGTTTAAAAAATGTAGGGAACAAACCGTAATATTTATATGGTTTTATAAACCTTTCCCAAACGCATGTGTTGAAACGGTTTTAATCTCTACGTAATACAAACCTTTTATAAACGTATGACTGGAAACGTTTGAAATTAAACGTTTCCTGAACCTCTGAGAATCGTATCCCTGACAACGTCATTTTTGAAATGTGTAGCAAACCGTCGCCGTCGCGTCGCTGAATGTATCAGGAAATATGGTCATTTGATGTACGTTCGAGAAACGTTTAAAAAATGTAGGGTACAAACCGTAATATTTATATGGTTTCATAAACGTTTCCCAAACGCATGTGTTCAAACGGTTTTAATCTCTACGTAATACAAACCGTTTAAAAACGTATGACTGGAAACGTTTGAAATTGAACGTTTCCTGAACCCCTGAGAAACGTATCTCTGGCAACGTCATTTTTGACATGTGCAACAAACCATCTCAGAATGTATAAGGAAATATGGTTATTTGATGCACGTTCGAGAAACGTTTAAAAAATGTAGGGAACAAACCGTAATATTTATATGGTTTCATAAACGTTTCCCAAACGCATGTGTTGAAACGGTTTTAATCTCTACGTAATACAAACCTTTTAAAAACGTATGACTGGAAACGTTTGAAATTGAACGTTTCCTGAACCTCTGAGAAACGTATCTCTGGCAACGTCATTTATCGCTACGTAATACAAACCTTTTAAAAACGTATGACTGGAAACGTTTGAAATTGAACGTTTCCTGAACCTCTGAGAAACGTATCTCTGGCAACGTCATTTTTGAAATGTGCAACAAACCATTTCAGAATGTATAAGGAAATATGGTTATTTGATGCACGTTCGAGAAACGTTTAAAAAATGTAAGGAACAAACCGTAATATTTATATGGTTTCATAAACCTTTCCCAAACGCATGTGTTGAAACGGTTTCAATTGCCACGGAATATAAACCGTTTAGAAACGTGTACCCGGAAACATTTGAAATGTAACGTTGTCCAAACATACTGTGAACGTTACTCCTACAATGGTTTGAAGATAACATTTAACAAACGTTTATGAAACATATAAAAATTATTTTAACATTTTACAAAGGTTTGTCTAACGTTTGCAATAAACCGTTTTTTAGAAACCGTTTAGAAACGAACGGTGTGTTAGCTGGGATATGACTTGAGCAGTTGCGGTCCCCGATTGTGTGAGCCTAATATTTAAAAAATCTTCAAATCTATGGCTTTCTGTCTTAGATTATGAGAAAAAGTTAATCACATGTAAATAGTGGTCAATTGGAACATTTGCTGTAAGTATTTATTATTAGAACCGTTTTTGTTTTGTTATTACCTTTTTTAACGTCACCAAATTCTTTGGGCTGCAGTGCATGACTTACACCGAATAATTTTTTTTAAACTATGGCAAATATCGTAATCAAACCAGAGACAAAAAACGTGTAAAATAAGAAGTTCTGTCAGTTGTAAAAGTTTAAAAGATATTGGATAAATTGTTAAAAAATTGAACTTTCTGACAGCTGGATGATGAACTTTTTGGCCCCCATCGTGACACTCACGTCCAAAAAAATTATGTCAAAAAGTGGCTTTTATCAGTACAGTAGACTACTAACAGTACTTACATCCTAAATTCTATCCCAATGGCTAAAAGCATTCTTTTGTCATTTTAGAAAATAGAAATTTTTGAACACTGTATATTTTTGCGAAATAAGATTCTAAATAAATTTCTCGTGTATCACTACTAGCGTTTTGCTTTTAAATTACGCCTAATAATTCAAAAAATTCAAAGAAAAAATTGTGAGATTTAGTACGATTTCTATTATTTCCTTAGCGAGTAACAAAATTATAACAAAATATATTTAATTGCAAATTAATGAAATTGAATAACATAATGTGTCTTATAATGATTGTTCAAATTAATCAGCATTTAATTCTAAGCATTAAAAAGAAAAGAATATTAGAATCGCCTATTATAATTTTATTTTTGTGCAACCGTACGCGAAGTGGGCGTTTCGCGTCCGCTGTTCAGGACGCAAAATCTAATTTCGCGGCCGCTGCTATAGTAGCGTCCGCTAAAGTAAAAATCATTGTAATTTATACAAAAGTAATTGTTTTATTTACTCCATATCCATAGTAACGCGCTAACTGAAAGCCGTTTTTCTATTTACAATGAATTAAGCTGTAGGTTTTCTAAAAGCAATAACGTTTACAATTACACATTTTTTACGGTTGCACAAAAAATATTGTGTATACCTTGTCCTTGAAATTCTTTAGCGCCCTCGAGATTGTCTTTCCTCGGCCGCAAGCGTCCTCGGCGACAATTTTCTCTCGGTACGATAAAGACACATTTCGCGTCCTTGGTATACAAATAACTATTTTTGGATTATTAGGCAGAATTTAAAAGCAAAACGCTATTAGTGTACATGCTTGTAAAGAGAAATTGATTTAGAATCATATTCAGCAAAAAATATACAGTGTTCCATTTAAAAAACCAAAGTTACGTATTTTTCCGGAAAACACGTAGGTCGAGGAAAAAGCTATTTTATACACCAGCTTCTCTTAGCTAAGTCTCTGCTTTAACTTTTTCTTGTATCTTTAATATTTCAGCAGATAGTATATTATATAAGCTGGACAATGAAAAACCAGCCACCCTGTATACTCGAATCATATTCTTCATCCATATTGTTATGTTACAAAGTAATTTTCTGCTTTTCCTTTAGTGTATGGTTTGAAAATTATCTGAATTTTTTGATGAATATGAAGATTATAGATTATTCGATTTCATCCCCTAGTACCATAAAGGTCGTAGATTGCACTCTCAGCCGTGGGGAAATTTTTCTGATGAACAAATTAACTCGCGTTTTGTTAATGAACATTTGTGGTTGGATTTTGGATGTTAGGTGTTGGGGTATGTAACATTAACGAAATTGATTATGAAGACGTATAAGCACAAAAAGACGCAAAAATATGTACAGTCAGTGACAAATGTTTTCACCACTCTTGTACCACTCTAACCCGCTTTACTAAGAACAATAACATTTTTCTATATTTGATTTCATCTTGTTAACAGCGTTTCCAACATACCTACGTAAAACAATTAAAACGCCGTTATGTTCCCCCTTACATTTTTCAGAAAAGCGGGTTCAGTGGTATACCTAATACTGGTGAAAACATTTGTCAGTGACTGTACCTATAATAATAATATCTACTTTTGCAATTACTAAAATTTCCCAATAAACTGTTTCATAATTTAAAAATAGGAATATGCGAGAGAGAGAAAGAGAGAGAGAAAAGTCTGATAACACAAACTGGACAATGATGTAGCTTATAAATACTGCCCACTTTTAATTTATTTTTCGCAATACGTAACAATTCGTTTTTAAAATAATGCTTGATTGAAGTTAAATAATTGAATATCAAAATGAATTGCTTAATACAGGGTGTTATTTGGATAGTTTTAATAAGTTTTATACTTTATTTGATCATTTTTAGGAAATCACTACGTTTCAAATGATAAAGATTTACAACAAACACAATATCATTTTGTATTGCCCAAGATTAGTTTTTTTTTCTATGACCATATACGAAAATACATCTTGCAGTTGATATAGGTACCTCAACCTAAAACGCCAATTGCGTTTTTAGTTAGAGAATATTCCACAATTTTCGTCTCTAGTAACGAATGTATTATAAATATCCCACATCCCAATTGCGAGTGTCGCATTTTTGTTTGCAATTGGACCTTTGCCATTTAATACTATGTCCGTGACAAGAATTTATTGTATACCGTGTGTCCGTGGGAAGACTGAACATACGGTACTCATAACGGTGATTTTTTAAAATTATCCACTAGTGCTATGCATCATTTTTGCTTATCTATCGCCCTGTATCTGTGAAACGAAGCAATTTTCGAAAAATTATCAAAAGTAATATAAAGTTTCTTGAAGAAACCGAAGGATCATAATTATACTTTTTTAATTATTGTAGGACTTGCACGACATAGCATAATAGACATTTCATTGATTAATTCTTACTGATCATTTTTATTTTCTTCCCTAGTTATTTTGGAGCTAAACTGTATTAGAGGTTTTAGTGTTGAAAACACTTATACGGAGGCAAGTTATAGGTTCTCGCGTCACGAAAATCGTCACGCGGGATCTAAGCAGGGTGCGAGCATGCGGAGTTGGTTGCGTTGTCGGACTACACGCGTTGTTCTGGAAGCGGTTGCGCGGAAGCGTTAATTCTGTCCTTACAAAATATCCGAAAATATTTTTGTTATGAATACCTTCACTGGAAAAGAAAACAAAACCAAAAAATACAAAATGTTCAGAACGTAATAATAATCTATTTTTACCAAATGTTTCTTCTGCTGATATTCTGTAATATTATATTATAATATACACACTTATATATTCGTTTCTGATTTATTCTCATAAAATTATATATTTTGATTGCGCAATTAAACACTTGGGTAATCGAGCTGCAGAACAGCTTATACGCATCTTCGCAAAATTGTGCCAAGCTGAGGGTTTTGCCCCCAAAATAAGGGACTTTTATTTTTTTTATTTATTTAATTTTACCATTGAATTCCACATGTATAGCGTAATTCAATTCGACACCCTGTATAGGTATTCACTTAGTTTATTAGTTTAGACAAGTAAGCAACATTTATACCGAGTGGTTGGTCATATCGGTCATATCCCTGTACATAAGCCGTTTACATTGCTTATCACGTTTATGCGAATTCCTGCTCCCCATTTTTATGCAACAAATTGGTAATGGTACCAAATTAAAGAGAATAATATTCCGCGTCGTTCAATTTTAAGAATTCTTTGTATAATAAATAATATAAAAATAAATATATAAAATTTAAATACCTACATATGAAAGTACATTCGACAAATATGAGTATGTTTTGTTTTGACAAGTGTAGTACCTCCTATTTTTTAAATAGCTACATTTTTAAATTTTAAATTGTTATGTTGAAGAAATAGTACACAAAGAATTTTTAACGCGGAATATTATTCTCTTTAGTTTACTACCATTTACCAATTTTTTCCATAACAGTTAGGGGCAGGAATTCGGATAAACGTGATTATGCAATGTATACTTCTTATTCAGATACCAACCACTCGGTATACTAGTCTGTTATAATAGTCTGTTTGGTATTTGTATTGTTAACGTTATAATAAACAAAACAATGTTCATTATACAGAATGTATAAAAATGGTGGTGAAAGCTTTAGGTAAAGTTATTCCTTAGACAAAACCACGACAAAACTAAGACAAAAAGCTGATATCAAAAAAACTGGCAAACGCTTCCTGAACTTACAGTCGTCAAAGTTCAAAATTGGTAACAGTAAAGAATGCTGCTCTTTCAAAATAGTTACTTGATGAGTATATTCAGTGATAACAGCTAAAATTTTTTACCATTGATCGTTTAACTTAACTTCAATTTAATTGACGACTGTAATCGCTGTTTTTACGATTGTGAAATATTTAAACATCAACAAATTATATCAACTATAAATGTAAATATCCAGCAACAGTCAATGAGGTGCTTATTACCAAGTTAGAATATATAAAACATAAATGGCAAGAATGGGAGAAGAAGAAAAAATAAATAGTGTCCTAATAAATTTAGAATAAATGCTGTCTAAATTTAACCTATAGCTCCAAAGTACAGCCTTAATATTAAAAATGTAACTAAAATAAATTCAAGCTACCGCAGTAATATTTTGTTTTCCCAAAAGAACAAGTTTTCAGGCTGAAGAAATAATATGTTCGTTAAACTTGTATTTTTCTAATGATCGCTGTAAGATTTTCACATCTGAATATCCCGTTTTCCATCATGTTGTCTCACTAGCATTACAGAAAACAACACAAGACCACCAAAATATATTTTTTTTAATAATTCATTGTTTCCCTTAGCCAATCGCCAATCGTATAACACGAATTATAAGCCGTATTTGGTTTATCGAAATTAATTAAAGTTTTGCTCAAAACTATTGTTTAAAACACGAACTTGCATCTCTCCGTCGTATCCTAAATGTGTAGCTGCCGTTCAACTTGAAAAATTTTATTATTGATTACTTACATACAAAATCAAAATTAGTTTCCTTTTTAGTGCGATATCTTGCATTACCTGAAACCTGCACCACAATTTTTACACACTCTGTATATTCGATTACCGTATTAAATATACATCGTGTTTGTTTTCAACACCCTCCGATGGTTGCAAGAATTGCGAGATCTGTGCATTTTTTTGTAGAGAAAATATGGATTCCCAGTACCATCCAGCATATATACTCTAGGAATGTTGTTTGTTTCAATAATTCTAAGGCAGTGCAGATTTAATTAATAGGCTATTTTTAATTCCTTCAATTTCTACAGTTCCGAATAATGAAAAATTGTAAACAATGGTATGCAGTATTTTTGTTTTCTATAAAAAATATCCCATAGGTACAGCTTAGCTGTAACACAATTCTACTATATTTTTCTAAATTTCAAAGGTAAACACATAAAATTCACCCCAGAAGGGTATAATATTCGGTTATTCGGTATAATTATATGGTCCCGGTCCCATAATCTGTCTTATTCTGAAACATATGTGATTTGCTAGGAATTGCTAATTATTTAATAACATATTGTTGACACGTTGCTTACAGCTAGTTTAATTAACAAATAACAAAAGAATCCCCTTGTCTTTGATATAGTATTTATAATAGCAATTTGAATAGGGTTTGAATATAACGAAATAATAGTTATTTTAAGGTAATATTCGTTTGGTGTTATTACTTTTCCCATTTTAGTGCAAATAAATTAATTTTCCGCAATATGCTTGCGCAGAAAGAAAAGGCGGTTACAAAATTTTATTAAAATTCCGTATTACGTTAGAATATATCGTGGAATTACTTTCAATTTTTTGGTGCGTTTTAATTCTCGCGTGCATGGGTACCTACGTTTCATTCTCCAGCACTTTGGGTATTGGTATAATTGTTATAAATATGAAACATTATGAAGAGTGAGAATATTTCCCAGGTTGTCTACGTGAGAATTCAGGTCAGGTTTCAATTACATCATAATGTCATAGCATAAATTCGTATCATCTTAACTTAAAAATGAACTGAAATTCATACCTCATAATTCTCAAGATGGTCTTGTAATACACAAACATTATTCCTTAATTGCCTCCTTTCTTAATGGGCTAATTATTATAATTTTCTAATGCACACTGATTAATTAGCGATTACTATAAGGTAATGATCGTGGGCAATTATTTCACACTTGTGTGCTCATTGGTATTTGTCCTCTAAAGGTATGTGAAAATATGATTTAGAAACTTTACTTGAATATTAAAATTTATAAACATTATTGTGAGTAAATTTCGCAAGCTAATATACTTTGTGAACTACAAAGGTTGATATAGCTATAAAAACATAATAGAACATGCATTTCATTTGTTCTTTGAACTATGTATAATCGTTTGCTAACATACAAGGTATTTAAGAAAATTCAAGATGGCGGCCGGGTATGAGTCAAAGAAAATTTTTCTATACTGTAAAATATGGGAAGTAATGTCGTATTGAAGTGTTCCAAATTTCAAATTAATATCTTAAAATGTTTGAACGCTAACGACATCTTTAATAGCTACCCATATTAACCAACACGTTAAAGTGGCTAATAATAACAAATACTTGGTTTAGTTTTTAGTGACACAGATACGAAAGCAGGTTGTCGTCTCTGTGCGCGAAATTTTAAATTTAAAAATGGGGAATTGTTTTTTATTGTCCTAAATCGAGTTAAAAATATAGCAAATAAAATGTTCTATTTTAGATTTTAGAGCTGAATGAGACAAAATGATTAACAATGATTGGTAATTGTCCCGAAAAGTCGATTAATAAATAAGTAGGAAAGTCGGGTAAAGAAAAGAGTAAAACAGTTTTCAGTTATTGTTTTGAATTGTCCCACGAGCAGCCGTAAATCAATCACAGGAAATTGTTGATATTGTTTTCAAGCATAGTTTTGTAGTTAGTTTAAATAATTCGATGATTCGCGAATATGTTAAAGTAGCTAAACCGAAGGTATGTTTTCTGAAGGAAACCAGAAGGGTCGTCGGTCGGTGGCGATCGTCCGGCCTGAAATTACAGTTTCCGCACCTCACCGTTCGCAAGGGTTTTTTTAAATTATTTATCGTGACTGGTTCAGCACGCTGGGTGCTATTCACAGTACTTTTATAATATAGTATGACTTTAGAGAAAATACTTGGTCAGCTGTAATTTCAATCCGGACGATCGCTACCGACCAACGCAACGATCCGTTTCTGTCAGAGTTCAGTCTTAAATCTTAAACATTTACAAAACGCGGTTGAAATCCGCGACATTCTCATCAACCGTACATTTTATCCACATAAATACCTTATACTATGTGATAGACAATTAAATTTTGTATTCAGTTTATAATAATATCTAGAGCGTTTCATTTAAAATAACTTGCTTATTGTACTAAGACAAGCAAACACCCTGTATACGTGATATACATTTAGAAGAATGCAACGCTATAATACCGAACAACTTTTTTCATATATTCTACAAATAATGGAGGTAGAGAGGGCCACAGTGAATTTCTAGCATTCCTCAAAAAACGAAAACGTATCTAATACCAAGCTGCATAAGTGTAGAAAATTTAAACAAAATTGTGTCGACAGTTTTTTTGTAATAATTTTTCAAAAAGTTCCAATTTTTGAATGAGCGCCCGCCGCGGCCGTTTTTAAATGTTTTTTTTTTCTCCTTGGTATAGTATCATCATTTTGAAGTTAGAGTCCAGTAAAAAACCATACCATACAATCAATCAATCGTCTGGCTAGTAAGTAAAGACACACAATTTATATTCCATGGCCAACCTTTATCGAAAATTTTGTTGATTATATCGTATTTTACAACAGCAGCACCAGTTTTTCCGTTCTGGTTTAAACCCTAATTTATTGTCATGGATACAATTCTTATAACAATTATGTACGTACATGCGGCAATTAATCTTGGTTTAGCTGAAACGGGGTTTAAATCAGAACTGATAAACTGCCCTTTAGTTCTTTAAGATATAGGTAAGGTGACAATCACTGTAAAATATAGAATAGAATTGGATCCATAAAAATAAAAACACAAACTAAAAATTTCGATTTTTATCAAGTACCTACCTATTCTAGGAACCTTATCAGATAACGTCAATTTTTTTTGATGGCACATCAATAACCCCCCCCCCCTCTTATGCAACTATATGGCCTATGTAACCGTCCCCCTATAACGGTTTCCGAGATTGCTGTAGCGAATTCGTGAATTTGTAACAGCCTGCAAACGACATCGCCGACAGCTACAAGGAATAACCAAACAGCATATGGTATTCCACCTGTTGTAAACAATGTAATCTAACACCTGTCCTTCGTGGCGGATATTAATCTAAACGGTTCCTTGAGACAGTGGCGTGCGTCGCGTTCGTAAAATTCCATGTGAGATTTTGTAATGGGGGCTGGAAGAAATGCGCTGCAGGAAAAGTCGTATCTCCCAAAGTCAAATGGTATATCCTATCCTAAGTTAAAAATTCCTGCAAAACTATTTTTTGTTCGTTAAACATAATTTTCTTTTGTGGATGATAAAAACATATTTTAACATCGCTGCCCAATAAGGGCCGATAGTAGCGGGGATTGCATAAATGTAAACGGTTGACAGTAGGGATTAAAATCTTGTTGATTCATGTCATCATACAAGGTGTAAAGAAAACATTGCTCTTCTCTAACGGGCGGCATATTTGTTATAATTTCATGGAAAAGTCTATTCTGTAGTATTATTATATTCTTAAGAATATAATAATAATTATTTCATAACCCGCCATCTAGGTATTCAGTTCTTTTAACTCGCAATGAATAATTCAGAGCGACAGTTACGTTAAATTATTTAGAAAGAATTTTTAATAGTTCTAGTAGTAGCTACTATATGTTGTTGAAGACTGCATTCGACTAAAGAATTCATATTTTTTACACTTTACAGTAAGTAGGTGTTTTTAAGTTGTGCTATGTAATATTTTATTACACTTTATATTAACATGTTAACAGTCAGTTAACCAACTCAGTTGTAAAAGCTTGCCTTGAATAACCTCAAAATGATATAATGCCTTTTTTTTTTAGAGAAAATGACTGTCATCATCTAGTTTATTATAGCCGTGAACTACGCATTATTCTAATGTTATATAAATTCTTGAGAATTCTCACGAGTCGTAAGACAAAGGTGCAGTTCTCTATTATGTCATGCGTATTTCTATGTCATTTTCATTTACTTGTTTAAAATATAGTTATGTTAAACGAGTAACAAAAGTGTTCGTGAGGATGTTAAAATAATATCTTAAAATACATTTTAGTGAACCGCTTATATAGATATAGTAACATCCGTTTCCTAAATTATTTATGCGAGAATAATATGAGTAACGCAAATTAGATAATAAATAATAATATATGTATTGGGAAAATTTAAAGTTTGGTTGTGGTTTGATTATTAATCTACTGTAGGTACCTACTCCGAAACGCAATTCTTATAGAAGTCAATACACGCTTAGCTATTCTTTTTTAAAGCATTATGTAGGATAAGATGGGACATTATTGACTCTTGGTTGCGTTAGATTTGATTGAAGAAAAATGAACTAGTAATTTGGTGGTTGAAATATGTTATGTACCTCTATATGGAAAAACGGTATTTTGTAGATTAATATTTAAAATTAGAATTAATGCTGTGTAATTACATTCACTATAATATGGAACGCCGTTTTACTTTTTAAAGTCTACGATTTTCATCAGTACAGGAAATACTTGAATACCAATTAAAAATATCTATCTGTCATTTTTAATTCACTGTGTATTCTTTATTTTAAAAATTACGTTCGATATTTTTAAATACTTAAAATTATTCAGGGATAATTTTAATTTACCTATTTAAAAATATCGTTTGAGGTGTTTTTCGCAATTTTCAATATGGTTTGAGATAAATATACCTCTTCTTTATATGTTAAGCAAGGTGCATTCATTTAAAATGACCAACAGATATTTTTAAATGTCTGTTTAATTGTAATTTAATATTTAAAATATCTTATGAATATTTTAAATTCAATAAAGTATTGTGTACATTTAAATATATCCTCTAAACGAATTAAAAATATCATTTGATATTTTTAATTGAATTGTAAATATCGATTGATAATTTTAATTGAATTAAAAATATCAAATGATATTTTTAAATGAATTAAAAATATCAAATGATATTAGAAATTACCGCCATCTATAGATTCTGTACCAAACAACCGCATCGGTTTGTGTCTGTGATACATTACACACATCTGGCAACGTCGCTTTCCGCGCACATGTTGCGAGTGTCTGCTTATTTTTTGTGATTTATTTTTTATTTTTAATTCAACTGTTTCCTTGTTTTCACCGTTAATGATGGGTGTGTATAAACAAATTATAGGTAAATGTTACCTACTATTATATACCCGAACATTATCGAAATCCATTCAAATTTTCAGATACAAGTTACATCGTTGCCGGTTGTAGCTTTATCGAGCGCACGAACCTTGTAGATGGCGTTAATTTCCAATATCGAATGAATTTAAAATATCGATTGCATTTTTAATATCGATTGAATTTAAAATATCAAATGAATTTTCAATATCGATTGCATTTCTAATATCGATTGAATTTCCAATATCGATTGAATTTCAAATATCGTTTGAATTTCTAATATCGATTGAATTTAAAATATCTACTGATAGTTTTAATTACAAGATTAGTTAATTTACACATTAAGATGCATTTAATATAATGAAATAATCCCACACGTCCCTAAATAATTTTTTTTAAACATCTTAGAGGTAATAGTAATTAATTTAAAATATCACTGTGACAATTTTAATTATTTCGAAATTTAGGGAAAGCTTTCAAAACTTTAATACATTTTAAGATTAAAAATTAATTCTAAATGTGGATAGCATATTTTTAAATTCATACATATAGTTTAAACGTTTTATTAGCAAAAATAAAATACACAACAAACATTTATATTAATTTATTGAAAAACATTCGGATGTCATAGTATGAACCAAACAAATATTTTAGGTATTAATAATAATATCAAACTTTTAAGATAATTGTAATGCAACTATTTAATAATTCAAACAGATATTCGTATGTCAATTGAAAATATCTGTTGGTCATGTTAAATGAATGCACCTTGCTTAACATATGAAGAAGAGGTATATTTATCTCAAACCATATTGAAAATTGCGAAAAACATCTCAACCGATATTTTTAAATAGGTAAATTAAAATTATCCCTGAATAAATTTTAGTATTTAAAAATATCGAAGGTAACTTTTAAAATAAAGAATGCACATCGAATTAAAAATTACACATAGATATTTTTAATTGGTGTTCAAACATATTTCTGTTCTGATGAAAATCGTAGACTTTAAAAAAGGGAACTGCAGCTTATCTTATGCAATCATAGCTTTTCTACATTTTTTCTTAATATTGTTTATATCTCTTGATAAAACATGCGTTAGAAAACCTTTTGAAACGTAAATGGTCAAGGGAGGTTACATCTTTGAGAAAATCCAAAATGCAAAGTTGAAAAAAATGAAGAAATTCAACAATTTGAAGTCAATTGCTGCTATTTGGAATAGTATACTCGGAAAACAGTACAAAATGAATTAAAACACTTGCCAAGTCAGCTGTTCTTCTATTTAATGAAAACAGTCACCTTTTTTTACCCTTAAGAACCCATTCTCGACGTCCAAATTATTATTATTATTATTATTATTATTATTATTATTATTATTATTATTACGCTGTTGAGGTTTCTATACTGCGTCTCACGGTCAGTTTAGAGTGTGGAAGAGACAGGGCAATGGAAACCTTATGGGACTTGTCTGTACTACGTTGCCAGCTCTACGTGCCTTAACGACAGGGTATAATGCTTAAATGAAGTAAATAGGTTTGTTCGTTTGTCTGCACTAAACTGCTCCGAACAGGAAACAGAAAAAGATGGCTACATACGGCGTTGGTGCATTAAAAAGAGATAGCATGTTGTTTGTTTCCTGTTCCATGCAGTTTAGTGCAGACAAACGAACAAGCCTAATGGTAAGGGAGGTCCAGGTAACTCTTAAAAGTATGTAGTTATCGCCGATTAGGGTGTGTACAACAAAAGGCGGATTACATAATGATTGACAGGAGGTTAGTATTTCAAAGCAATTTTAAGGCGAAGTTTTGCAACACGGCGCGCCATAAGACCTCACACTCTAAACTGACCGTGAGACGCAGTATAAGTGGTTATGTATAGGGCTGGGAATTGTTTTCGATATATCGAATTCGAAATCTTGATATTTTTTGATACGTATCGATATTATCCGTATTTTTTCAATATCGCCCACCCCTAGTCCTGTGTAATCCAGCCTTGTTATGGATGGTCTACTTCCAAGGATGACAAAGACTGATTACGAAGAAGAATACTTTTGAAGGCAAATAGAATAAGTGCTACATTAATTCCTGCTATCACGACTTTGTTATATCAGTGCCAAATTCAAACAAAAGAATACTGTTTGGGAATTTGGTAAATCTATACTTTTCTGCACCTGGAATAACCAACATTTATTTTTTATAAATTGTTTCCAATGTTCTAAAATGATTAATGTTTCCCAAGATTAAAATGTCTTTTGGCGAAACTACTTTTAAAATATGAGTTAACAATGCGAGTCCTATTAAATATCGAAAATTATAGCGAAAACAAAATTTTATATCTTAGTTATTAAAATTCTTTCGCACTCAAATTAAGCTTTAAATTTATACTGGGTGTTTTTAAGCTATAGTCTTTTATAATTTCTGGAGGCCATTCTACGTCAGAAAATATGAAAAAAAGTTCCTATAAACATGGGTCCGCAAATGCTTCCTAAAGGAGCTGGGGCCCTGTGATGATACTATCCAAAACTTTGTTTTTATTTAATATCTCAGAAAGTGTTCGAGATACAGCGATCAGCTTTGGTATGCCCCCCAATTTTTTATTAGCAACTATTCCGAATTTTTGAAATCAGGAATCTATTATTTAGACAAAATTACATAAAAAAGGTCCTCTTGTTAGAAACCCATAGAAGCAACCGTGTCCGGAAAAAAATGCTTCGAAAATTATGTGCATGAAAATTTTTGATTTTTTTTCATGCACATAATTTTTGAAGCAATTTTTTTCGGACACGGTTGCTCCTACGGGTTTCTAACAAGAGGACGTGTTTTATGTAATTTTGTCTAAATAATAGATTCCTAATTTCAAAAATTCGAACATTTTCTGAGATATTAAATAAAAAAGTTTTGGATAGTATCTTTACAGGGCCACAGCTCCTTTAGGAAGCATTTCCGGACCATATGTTTATAGGAACTTTTTTTCATATTTGAGAATGTAGAATGACCTCCTGAAATTAATGAGTTTAAAAACACCCTGTATAAAGAGTTTTTTTTATTAAAATGATAACATGCGTGAAACGTGTAGTAGTAGGTACCTACTATAGGTACATCTTATTGATTTTAGTATTTTACAAATTGAAGGCACTAAAATCAATGAAGTATCCCTAGGAATTATTAGAAAGATACTTTTAATTTTTAAGACACATTGTGATAGAGTATTTTGAAAGAATTCCATGTAACAAAACATGTAAATAAATGTATTTCTCATAATTATAACAACGGTTCCTATACACTAAAATTCCATTGCTAAACGATTTTAAGTGTAGTACCTAATATACATCTTTAGCCTACTAGATTAAGGGCAAAAAAACATTATACAGATTAATATAAACAAAAATATTGCAACACAAAAATTTAAAATACATTTATCTACTAAATAAGCTTAGGTATTTAATTCAAATTTAAAGATATTTAAACTTTCATAATTATTAAATGTCATGGATAACATCTCAAGCATGTTAACTAACAACTCAGATAACTTATATGTTCCAATTCTGTTTGAATTGTGTGGTTACATTAGGTAGGTTAGTGTATATAAATTTTAGTTACGTAACTGCCAAAGTTAAATCTAAAACTTTATTGGTTTTTCCAATAAATCTTGCAGTACATTTAATTTTCATACAGAATTTTTAAAGCTAGAATTACAGCATTTTTAATTTTAATCTAATCCGTCTGATAGATTACAAATGATTTGTTAATAATCTACTCTACACCAATTTCCTTTCAAAAAAGTAATTCTGTCAATAAAGTGGGAACAATGTTTGCGATAAGCAATTTTATCGAGTGAACTTTATATTTACACACTGATAATAACGACTCTACCTGCGTACAGGTGGGGATCATTGTGCAACAGGTGTCGGATATCAGTAGTTACTGAATCCTCAAACAAGAGAGACTTGATGTTAGAAAATAGAAAGCTTTTATTATGAAAGTGTCGGTGGACAGTTTGATGGTCGAGTTTATGCGTGAAAGTGATTAGATTCTGATGGAATGCGCCTATTGCATTAATTAATTTACGTGTACAGTTTTAACGTTGCCTAATTAAAAAACATTCCAGCAATTAATATTTGGTTCTTGTCAACATGGCAACGCAAAGTGAACCTATTATTACAATTGATGATTTGCCCCTCAGTTTTCAAGTGAAGTACTTAGGTAATTTTTATATTATTAAGTAATTACAAAGATTTAAATACAAACCTATTTGTCGAATTCGTTTAAAAGTTATAGTCATTTCATTATCTTTTTTATCGCTTAAACCATTATTTCTTATCAGAATTCCTATTAATTGATATAGAAAAAATAATTATCAAGATATTTGGTTCATTTGTATAACTAAATTGACATAGTAAAACATACTAAGATATTTAAACAAGTTATACTTGAAACATGAATTAAGAATAAATTCCAAAAATAATCTCCAACATTAAAGTGTATGGATATAATAAATATATTCAATTTTAATGTCTTAGTGATAAGTGATAATTTATCATCTGCAAATGCACATTAAAAAAATTAGAACTCTCAATTCATTGGTTGAGTGTAATTAGTTCAAGAATTATGAAACTAATCGATTATCGCCAGAGGAAGTATTTTAATTTGACTGTTATGAGAAAACCATATAGGTATATAAATCAAATACATTTTATATCACAAACGTGTATCAGCCACCACTAACCTATTTTGCTTATAGCATAATTATTGACTTCAGCATTGAAATCATGTGAAACTGTATATCAAGAGGCGCGTCTTCATTGACATACCACACTAATCTAAAAGAACAAGAAGCGCAGTTAGAAATCGAGGAAAGTCTCAACACCTTTCGTAACATAACTATTGGTAAACTAGTTCGTCACCCTTAACTCAAAACAAAATGTTCATTTGACAAAAAAAATAAACAAAAGAAATTTTACATTCACATAGTATTAAAGATAACCAATAACTTTCACCCCGCAACACATGTATTTATTTATTGTGTTATCCACTGATAACGCTTGCCCCCTCCGCTGATCAATACTTCAGTAAAGTTAAACAAACATTAACTAAGACAATGGTTAATAATAATCCACTGTGCAACAAACTATACCTTACTAAATTACACATTCGATAACAACAACATATGGAGTTAAATAGGTAAGAGTTATATGAAACGCCCTACATACATTTTGATACTCTATCTAATTAAGGTTTGTAATCATTTTTACCCAGGAGTGGTAGGTAGGTTAAAAAATAGGATAGACAATTATAAGTTCAATTAATTTACGCATATAGTCTCTATTAATTAAACTTCACTTTTTCGTTGTTAATTTCAATTTGATAACGTAGACATTTCCAAATTGTTTCAATCTCACAGTTATAAGTTGCATACTTGTTGGTAGAACCATGACTTATAACTTGATAACGATCCATGATTTAATTATTGAAGCTTTTCATTATAGCACCCAGTAAACGCGGCTTTATGTAGAATATACCTCGGGTCGCGCACCCTAAAGCAACATTCGGCAAATTCGCAACTAATCAAACATGCAACTGCGATTACAAATTCACTCCTACCCCAGTTGTGCATCCATGGCCATGGAATTTTCTCACCGTGCGAGTTGTACGTTAATTAACAGAAGATTTAAAGAATGCAAGACTGATTTGGCCTTGAAAATTGCGAAAATTTTCTAGATTCTTCGAAGGATCCAAAATTAGATTCTTTAAAGAGGGCCTAAGCCCTATAGAAAGACAAAGGTATAGACATACACTGCATACCTACCATTAACTTAGGAAGTGGAAGTACTTAATTTACAGAACTGCCTGCACTTTATGACAATTTCATTTGATAAGTAATCAAATCATGGCGGTTTGAGCAATTGCTATAGTATTTGGTTTATAAGGAGCAGGATGAATCGCGCTTGCATGAAATAGTTATTTACAAACCAAATGCGAGAAGACGAATTTCCTATATGAGTGAGTTTTGAAGAATGAGCGAGCTTGCGAGCGAATTCTTCATTGCGCGAATGCACGGATAACGCTTTCTCGCATAAGGTTTGTACAACATTTTTTGTAACGAACAAAATATGATTGACAAATTAAAAACTCAGTTTTCATACCTTTGAAATTACAAGGGTAATTAAACAAAGTAGGGTTATAGCAGTTTTTGACTTTGACATTCCCGCTTCGATAGGATGCCACTCACAAATATTTTTAACCAAAGCCAGTTGATTTAACCAATCTACTGGCTTTGTTTTTAACATATAATTGGCGATTTTTCTTTTATTTGTAAATATTATTGAATGAAAAAAAAATCACGGAACACTTTATAAATTAAACTTAAATTATACTACTATTACAACGATTTTCTTGTAATATGTTTGAGAAGGCCAGTGCTTTTTGTTTTTGTTATTTTTCCCGGTTGAGGGGGAAAATTGACGTTTCGGTTCATCGGCAGCGTTTGTTGAATATCGTTTCCCAGGCAGTGAGTACAAAAAGTTATATTTAACGATTGTAACTACTTACTAGTCTGTACAAGTTGTTTGCCATAAATTGCTGTTTATTACTATTTCCAAGATTAATTGCAAAAGCACTTAGTTCAATAATTGTCCCAATTTAGCAATAATATAATACTTACTAGCTACTACTCAATTTTTTACAGTCCATGTCAAGTCTGCATAAAAAATTCTACTAGTTTACCCATTTAACCGACATCGCAAGGTACTTAAACATAGTTGACATCGTAGCTCCTATAATGACAAAATTAGCAACAGTGTAGACTTAGGAACTTTGGAACAACCTTATATACACTTGATATAAATATAATACAAAAAATAGTTTTGCTATAGAAAAAGGATGCAATAATTAATTTTCTACAATTATTTTTATTATTTACAGAAAAACAAACATTTCGTAATATCAGCTTTAGTATATTTGCACTAAACAGATAGGTATGCATTCATTACTTACGTCAGCGATAGATTTCAAGGTGCTTTAGAAAAACCAGTTGTGGTTTAATTATAACATTTGTTTACATTTACATGCTTCCAGGTTTCCAAAAAAAGGTTGTTTTTATCGAAAACAAGGTAGATGTTAGGTTAGGTTAGGTTAGGTTGTTTATAGTGGGAATAAGATTTTGTCCCTTTGTTATGGTATACATTTTACATGTTTTCTTTGTGGTTTTTTAACAAAGCAGATCCACTCTATTTTATAAAACTACAAATAAATACATATTTTTTTAATGAACAGATTCCGCATTTACGTCCAAACATCTCTGCGTTCAAAAGTTCTTGCGTTCAAGCGTCCCTGCTTTCAAACGTCCCTGCGTTCTAACGTCCCTGCGTTTAAACGTCCCTGTGTTCAAAGATTCCTGCGTTTAAACGGCTGCGTTAAAACGTCTTAGACCATGAGAAAGGGTATATTGATTCGATGGAAGCATTTGTCGCAGAACTTATAGAAATATAAGGTTTGTTCCGATTAGACTCCTTCCGCTTATAGTCCTCGGATTAAAATTTCCGCTTAGAGTCCTCGAACTCTGTACCCTAAAAATGCTAAAAGTTGCCTGTATTCTTATTCCGTTTAGACTCCTCCATACATTAAGTAACTTAGCTAGTAGGTACTTAAGTGCAAGTGCAAGTGATTTAAGCGTTGTCACCAATTCAAAGATGTTGGGATGAATTTTCCCAATTTTTTTATTTAAACCGCTATGCCACCCTTCAACGGTGTTGGTTGTCCGATGCCTCTCGCCGTAGCATATCCACATATCACGAACGATGCTGTTTTCCAACCACTGATTGACGAAGTAGTCGAATTAGTAAATTTTTGTATCAGCTCGTTATCAGGCGACGACTCCATTATATAAAGCCACCCATCATCAATGTATTGTTTTGGCAAATGTGCTAGTCCTGCACAGATGCGAATATGCTCGCGTGTATCTGAATTATCCCTGTAGGAAATCACTAACCCCAACTCTTGAACTTTTCGCCAAATGTCCTGGTTGAAATGAAAATTGCAACCCTTAACTTGTGCACTTGAAAAAACATGTCGAAAGTTTCGACATGTTTTTCCAAGTTTTCGACTTGAAACGCTTGTATGGCTGCGGTTTCAAAGTCCAACTTTATCATTTTAGGGGAAAAATTATAATTATACCCATTAAGGTACTGATCATTAGTGTTAAGATACTAAGATACTATGTACGAGGAGTCTAAGCGGAATTGTAGTTTGGTTTGAATAACTCGAGGAGTGTAAGAGGAACAAAAAGGCATAATGAGATAATGACTCGGAGGACTCTAAACGGAAGGAGTCTAATCGGAATACACGAAATATAATGCTACCCAGCTTAATTCTATGGCCACCGAGATCACAGATATTTGTGGCCACCTTGTATTTATAAGTTAGTGTCATGATCATCTTTCGTCGTAATTTAAGGGACGAATTTAAAAACTTTATCTTTAAATTTAATTTCCAATCTTAGGAGGTTATAGGTAAACGGAACCTGCTTTGTTAAACTTTTTTGAAAGAATTGTGAAGACAAATCATACTTAGAAATTTACTTTTAATACGCATCATTGCCAGACCACATCCATCATGGATAATCACTTACTTATGTCGGTATGTACTACGTAACAGTTAAGTAATAATAAGATTGAGTAATACAGTAGTTAATTCTGCAGTAGTATATTACATGCATGCCAAATTATAGTAGTTACTGTAAGTACAACCTTCTCCATTGAACCTTCCGTTTCCTTTCCCACATAAACATCAGAATTAGAAAATTGTTAACTATAAATATTCTACTATATTTGGGCTGCACGGGCGGGGTGGCATTATTGTCTGCCGCTATCAGCGTATAATTCGGTGACCGAAAATCACGCGGTGCAATTGTCTTCCATGATAACGGTCGAAATGTCTCCCGGCCAAGTAGGTAGGTACTTATGTAAGTAGATATGCGGATTAGTAAATGCCAGGAAATGAGTTCTAAACGTTGTAGTTCTATGTTTAAATATGGGTAATTGCTACATGTAGATTGTGCTATGAGCAGTCTATATTTGTTTTTTTAAATTTTATTTATTAATTTAGCTTCTGTTTGCTGTTATTTTTTATGGTTAAACGACAACCCTTCAAAGTTGCTCCTGGAAATTCTTTGTTAATACTTTTATAAATAAAGGTTTCAAAATATGTGGTCACTGTAGAACGCGAAAACTGAAGGAATTATAGTTTAGCACACTCTTCTTTTACATATGAGAGAGCTAGCTTGTAGGTATTTGTTATTTTAGCCGGTATAGTAAGAAAAACTCTGACTGTACATAGTGAGTAGTGAATACTGATTACTGAACATTTGTAAACGATATTTTGCACAATATTGGAAAGTTCCATTCATGTAGACTTCCTTTAAATTCGACATAAAACGTGTTTTAGTCTAACAAGAGAACATTACTATATTGTTAGTGGACTCGATCTTTAAAACGAAATTTTCGCCTTTGTTGCTAATTACAGCATTTAATTTTAAGAAATTTTAAGAAAAGGACTTCAATTCTGCTCTTCGGACGATTAGGCATCGCTGTTCTTCTGGCTTTGTACATATTGTTTCTTATACTCGATTCAGGTCATACGTTGTCAAAGTAGGGACATCGATGGACTTCAATTCATTACGGCTTCTCATTTTAATTTGTTACTTAACCGAAATTTTTTAATGGTTGTGCTTTAAGGAAGTTTCAATGATTAAATTTTCTCCTCCATTCGTTTTAACAAGTGTTTTGTATTTCGTTTTCCGATTGGGACAACTTCACCTTTTACTACTGCCTGACAACATTTTGTGGAAGGAAAACTTGAACAGATTTTATAGATGTTAATTCTTGCATTTGGAAGATTATTACAAGACCAGAAGTATCCAATGCAGAACCAACACTACTAAAAAATTTGAATAATATCACATATCCACGTTATCTGTATATTGTATGTACTTGCTTGTCTTTAACGTTCAGGTGGAGGGGGGGAGTAAACTTACGTGGTCCACCCTGTATATGCAAAATGTAAATATTTAGTAGTTATATAGCCTCGAAATTTAATAACAACGTTCTTCAATCAATAAATTGTCTATTACATCGCCAGCACGCTAAATGTGTCAGATTTCTATTTATTTATATATTTCATGGGATTATGAAAAATGATCTTGACATTGAAGAACCTTTATTACAAACCAATATTGATGATAAAACTGGAATATGACATTTTATCTACACTTCAAAGAGAGCTCTTAATATATATTTTCAACTTAAGGGCGTGCTGACACAGTGGGTTGCCTATATTCCAATGGTAAAGTGCTCACACCATTTAACTTGCAATATGCCTATATTGCATAATAAATGGACTTCACTGTATATACTAACACTATACTTATGAATAATACTTACGGTAATACCGTAATTATGTTTGTCATAAGATCTCAGATAACTATTGCATAAAATAATTTAGGAATCATGATTTGCAAATATCTGCGCATTTTTTTAAAAGTTAACTTGAACATACAAGAGGTTTAGAACTTTTTTAATTTACATTTTATAAGAATTATTTACAGAATTACGTACCAAAACTATCAGAAAATATTTGGGCTTACCTTGTTGTCTTAAACCTTAGAGACATCACAAAAACTGTAGATATATTGCGTACTAAGAACGAATTCAAATATTTAAAAGAGTCTTTCTTACAGTAATATTAAATATCATGACAGAATAAGAATTTTTTTAATAATATTTTCCATCTAATTTCATGATTTGAACCAGTGTGTGGTGGATGTAGGATTTGGTAGGTAGTTGGTACACATCATTGCACGTAACTGTAGGAACATTTTTTTAATAAGCACTGTTTAAATAATTGAAAAGTGGTACATCAACCGTGTATTCTATGTTTAATGACTAATATTGATATAGTAATTTTAAATTTCAATATAACTGCGGGTAATTGATAATAATGTATGATTGTATACTATTTAGCGCTACTGGTAGTGCCTATATATTTAAAATTTAGGGGCCCGCCAACTTCCTCAATATAATTATTATTCTACCACCAATTTAGATTAAAATTTAAATTTTCGTGTATTACGTTTCTTAAATAATGTCTACCCTTAATTTTCATTTAAAAACTTTCATATAAAATATCATAGAGAATTTAAGACAATAGTGGGAACATGAAAATTTCGCTTATCTCCTGCTTTTATCAGGTCAAACAATTTATTAATAAGCTGCCAAATTTGATACCGCTCTGACATATCAGGATTACGTAAATCAAATTAAATTCAGAATAAGATAAACATTCTTGGTATTAATTCCCCTATTCTGTGGTCGTTTTATTTTGTGGATTTCAAATTATACGTTTCACAAAAATGCATAAAAACTAAGGTTTATTGATATTCTGTAAGTAAAGCAACATACTATCTAATAAGAATAACTAAATTCTTATCACATAGTAACTACGTTGTTGGGCTATAGAAAATGATACAAGATACTGGGTGTTATGGAAGACTGTCACATAATATCAAGGGTTGGATCTAACAAAAGAAAGACTGGTACGACATACTACCTAGTCGTTCCCGGGTTGTAGTTACGAAAAACAGCGAGGTTAGACTACCCACACTGGAATTTCTTTGTGTGAATCCTCTGTTTGTTTGAAATACAGTGTCCATTTATTATGCAATATAGGCATATTGCAAATTAAATGGACCATCCACTTTATCATTGGAATATAGGCAACCCATTATACACTGCTAACACGCTTGTCCCTGATTACTGATTTTAATTATTGTTTGTCACCTGTTAAATTTGTTTATTATTATTATTA
This sequence comes from Hemicrepidius hirtus, assembly GCA_963082805.1. NCBI lineage: Eukaryota > Metazoa > Arthropoda > Insecta > Coleoptera > Elateridae > Hemicrepidius > Hemicrepidius hirtus. The sequence continues at coordinate 29,636,468 of OY720160.1, read as the reverse complement.
TTTATTATTATCTCCCATGAGGCGAGATCAGGAAGATGGTGACAATTAACATGTTGGATAAATTTAGTATTTTTATAGCTAGGAGATACTTATCAGTTATCACACTACTCTTACTCTTATTACATTCTACTAATCTACTTAATCATTTCCCAGGTAGTCAACCAGCCAAAGGATTATGGGGTATAAAACATACCAGAAGACCTGTAGACTCCCTAGTTGCAGCAGCCAAAAGTCTCTCCCAAGGTCAAATTTTACCCTTCGTAAGAATTGAAGTTTCAAGTGGTGGTTTACAAGTTAACCCAATTACATCAAAGAAGCAAGACAAAACTCCGACACATTACTATAAAGTCGACACAATTTCTTATGGGGTACAAGATCTAGTCTACACCCGAGTGTTTTGCATGATTGTAGTTAAAGATGAAGACTTGAAAAATGGCGTGCCTTTTGATTGCCACGCATTTGTATGCGAATCTAGGAGTCAAGCCCGACAACTAACCTATGCTCTTGCTGCAGCTTTTCAGGAATATGGAAAAAAGATTAAAGAAGAAAGCAAAGATAATCCAAATGCTGGGAAGAAAAAGTTTGCAATTGATTTGAGGACACCCGAGGAATTAGAACAAGCTTCAGATGACGAAACTGAAGCCTAGTTACAGAAAAGAGAGTTTAAGCTATTAGACTTAAATCCATTTTTGGAACAGCATTGTTCTATGTGTTATTCTGTGCGCCAACATTTTGTGCCTATGATGCAACTCGAATTAAAAACATTGAAGAGCAATAGGCTTAAGATAAAATTACACTTTCACAATCTACCTATAGTACAATGTAAAAATGTATTATACCTAAACAAATTTCTTAGTTTAGGTTAAATCTAATATAGAGAAATTAAAATCTTTCAAGTAATGACCAGCAGTTTTGCTACCAGATTGATGTTTCCCAGTGGCGTAGCCACGGGGGGGATATGGGGGATATATCCCCCCAAGGGTCAAAAACTGGAAAAAAATACCTTCAACCGGCTTCAACTGTGAAATCCAAAATCAGACAAAATTAGATGTCTTAGAATGTTTTAGGATAAAGCAACTTATATTATTTACTATTGCTTGTCGAAATCAAGATTTTTCAAATTTGACCTATCATTCCCTTTTAAAATATGAAAACCACATGGACCTGTACTTCTACAAAAATAAATACTGACATTTGTAGGTAGTATGTCATGTAGGGTTGCAGCTTAAGTATTGTGCCGCTAATTCCTATACTCGTATACTTACAGTGTGGAAGAAAAGTATGGAATAAATTCATTATTTCTAAAACGATGATGTTGCATTAAATTTCCTCGGACACGTCGATTTTGTTTTTTAAAAAGACCCTTGTTCCTATACCTGCGCATTTCCGATGTTCATTTGTTTTTGCGTGATGACGTCATCGGATATTTATTTTAATGGAACCCCTATATTTTTTTAACAGATTCCTGTACAGTTCAACTTGCTGAATTCGAAAATGTACCACTTTAATACTTTATTTCTACACCTTCCCGAGAAAAACAATAATAACCGATTCGTAGTAAGAATACAACTAATTAAATCAAGTTACCTAAGAAATTCTTTCCGGCAGTGAAACAAAATCTATTCAGAATCGACAAAAATATAGAGGTTCCATTATAAAAAATATCCGATGACGTCATCACGCGAAAACAAATGAACATCGGAAATGCGCAGGTATAGGAACAAGGGTCTTTTTAAAAAGCAAAATCGACGTGTCCGAGGAAATTTCATGAAACGTCATGGTTTTAAAAATAATGAATTTATTCCATACTTTTCTGCCACACTGTATATCCCCCCCAAGGGTAAACTCTGGCTACGCCACTGATGTTTCCTATAAGTAATATGTGTTTCTTACCGAAACCAAAAAGACAAACATAATAGAAAAAAAAGAAAGGAAACATGTTAAAAAATATTTTCGATATGCGATACTTTGGTTTTCTAAAAAATTCCCGTTGTGCGAGTTGTGGAATATTTTCCATGTGATTAACGGGCTGGCTAACCGCAAAATAAAGCAAACCTAAATTTAAAATTACCTGTAATCGTATTAATACATAGGAATGGTATTTTTTATTATCAAAATATTATTAGTACAGGGTACGCGTTGTTTCCGTATTATGTTGTAAGAGACGTATTGTATTGAGAAATATATACCACGATTTGTTTTTTTTTTTAATTTTAAGTAAAATATTTTTAATTTTTTTATTAATTGATGAAAGAACAAATCCAAATCGTACCTGACCTGATGATTTAACTTCCTGGCTGTACAGTTTATTTTTCAACAGTTTCCTGTTACGTTTAATACATAACAATAATATGAATATTTGAAAACGATAAAAATACTAAAATTCTTCTTTTTTTCCAATGTTTCTGCATGTTAAATATATAACTTGAGTATCTACCAAAGGTTTGTTGTACCAATCATTTTTGCAATAAAGTTAATTTAGACCTGTATAAATATTGTCTGTGTAATGTATACATATTTCCTATCTGTAAAGATTACAGTTTTACCGGAAATTGAAAAGGTGATGTGTTTCCTTTTATTTGTATTTGTGGAAATAATCATTTACCTAATTCCAATTTTGTAACTACCGACAAAAAACGGAATCGTGAATCATTCAATTTTCAAAGTAGATTAAATCTGGGTATCAGACTAAAGTTCCTCATTGAGTGGTGCTCGTAGGATATTTCATATTTGAATGTCACCTTCTTTCAAGCGTTTGTTGTAAACAACCGGAATATGAGTAGTTTTTACATTCTGTTTCGCATGGATTGCTGAAAACGATTGTGCCACCTTGTAATCTTACGTCACATTTTAATTAGCGTAGATTAATTTTTAGTTACGAATTGTGATTAATGATTGAACTGTGCTGCAAATAATATAATGTAAACAGTAAACTTCCCATCTTCAAACAGTAGGTAATAAGACTTTTCCAGTTTGAACCGACCCCTATTCTGCGATTGCACATCATTTTAGTAATTATATAGTCAGATTGAATAGAAATGAAATCGTTGACATGTTTGCAAAAATTATGTTTTTGCGCTACTGTGCTCTATTTCATTGTTTACCGAGGCTGTTTCCAAGACAGTAAGTTATGTTTACTAGTTGCTAAGAATAAAGTCGTCGGTAAAATTCTTTGGGGTTCTAGAACGGTAAGTAAATTTATTCAAAACGAATGTGCCATGTAATTTGATAAATTAATGTCAGTCACAAATGTCAGTTTAGTTAAATAAAATGAATATCATTTTTAATGTTAGTTAAAACAAATCCTGGAGCTTTTAATTTCTCATTTCTTGTAACAAAGTAGTACGCCAGCAAAGATTTTTCATCAATATTTGTACTTTTCTTGGTACACCAATTTTTAGAATGATATTGTAGGTACCTTCGTAGCGTCTCTCTGGACTTATCACTTATCAGCAATGAGAACCGAACACCCCACATTCCAAGCTTCTTCTATTTCGTTTTCGGAATCATTTTCATTAATTTTTAGCACGGAACTCCAAATAATTTTCACAAAAAAACTGCAATGGCGGTAACTGTTTACAGATTGCTATAGAAACTCAATACATCAATCAACAATACGGCAACGTGATGTGGAAACACAATTATCGCATTTGAATCTGTATTAGTTATTAATTTATTACAAATTCGTTTTACCGGATTCAGTAGCGCAAAAAACGTCATAAGCATCACGAACGTTAAGAACTACCGATCTCAGACAATAAATGGAGTCGTCGCTGCGCTCCTCCTCCAAACTATTGTCTTCGATCGGTAAAATGTCCTTACCGTTCTTAATACTTAATATACTAATTTTAATTAGTATTTCGAAAGTAATCAATCAAATAGAACTCCCTAGATTGTTGTTTGTTTTGCTGGAAACAAAGTGATTGTATCTGTATGGCAAAGTAACCAACCCTACTTGAAAAAATAGCGTTTTTCCGCAACCGTCTTAAAAGTGATCACTTTTGCTACCAAAAACGGACAGTGAAGTTGATGTTTTTGTTATTAGTAAAAAAATGTGTGTGTTGCTAGGCAACACTTTTAGTTCCTAGGAAGTAAAAGTACTTTTACTTCCTAGGAACTTTTACTTTTAACTTTTTTGGTTAAGATTTTGGTTTGTTATGTGAATAACATTAATTGAAGAAAAAACACTACAAAGATATTAGACAAAGAATTTTCTGTAAATATTTAAATAGCTATCTCCCATCACAGTAAATGATCTAGCCTTATTAGTTTTAGTGTTAGGATCTTAGGAATTTTAATCAGTAAGACTGATTTAAGATCTTCAATATCATTAATCTTTAAATGTAGTAACTCGTCGCAGGGACAAGCTCCAGCAACACCCAAAATTAATATAACCAAAGAGTATACTCTTTGCTAATAATACGCTTTCCGTGTACGATTTTGCGGTTTTCTCGTTACACCAATTTAAAAAAATTTGTTGTAGGCACCTTCGTATACCTACTTCTCGAGATTTATTGGGCAGAAGATTTGATACAACTTCTTTTGCACGGTCTAAAATTTCTGGTGGTGTATCTTCGTTACCATTATGTGCTATTATCTTGTTCAAACATTTTCGATGGTTTGGCTGGGTTTGACAGAGGAAATAAAATTGAAAACAAAAGCTAAGAAGACTTGATTTTAGTAGTAGTAGTGTTCTCTAATTCCTCGAATCTTAATTTTATTATTTTGAATCCGGTTGTTCCGGTTGCGGAAAAAATAGTATGTTTCATTCGGATTAAAAGTGACTTCTTTTGACTCGCAATATCGCATCCGTTCGATTTTGTCCTAATGTATTTAGTTTCCGAGTTATTCGCATTTTAAAAATTTTAAATTTGACAACATTGCGCATGCTTGCACGGACTTTGTTTTAAACGTTTGGTGTTTTAATAAGGCAGTATGAACAAGTTTCCTAGGTAATAACCTCATAGCTACAATGCACTGTTGCAACATATTGAAAAAAAGTTTAACAACAGATATTTATCAGAAAGAATGTCTTCGGAGGAAGGAATACAACATATAAAAAATTCCAAATTTATTAAGATTTAATATTTGATTGATGAACAATGCGGAACGGTTAAAATTTACGTTTTTCCAAAACATAAAGGAATTGAATCTCAATCTTTGACTGAGAATAACTCTGAAACTAGCGAAGAACGGGCATTATTGTATTATATTTTTCCAATTGGTATCTGGAGGGGAATGTAGTACTGTGCTCCGTGTCCCCGATTTAAGAAACACCCTGTATAGAGTCGACTTTGTGTCCACAGTCGAAGAAGTGTCCAAACGTCGCGGTCGCGTTGTGTCCAGGGTCGATGAAGTGTCCAAACATTGCGGTCGAATTTGTGACCACGGTCGACGAAGTGTCAAAACTTCCTAATCGACGTCCAAAAAGACCGGTCGACGAAGTGTGTCCAGGTCCCCTCGGAAACCCCAATTTTTAGAAATAAATTGACAACACATCTGAAATTTTCTTTATTTACTTCAGTTTGTTCTACATTGATATACGATTTAGTATCTAGAATTTTTAACTTAACACATGTTAGTAGTAGCTTTTCTAAACTATTTTTTCAAAACTATCAAAATATCAGTCGCCTGTAATATAAAAGAAAGCATTAACGTTTCAAGGAAATGTGAGTTTTTCACTTCAGCGAGGTTGCTTGAAAGATAACATTTAAACACAACTTAAAATTTAATCGGCAGTCTTACGCATGAGCAATAATTATATATTATAAAATAATTCAATAATTCTTAAATTGAAGATCTCGAGTGTTAAGAAATATTTTCAGTCACTTCCAGCTAAATTTATAAATCAATTGCAGTAAAATGCTTTTTTAGTTAGTACTGGTGACCTCTAAAGTTTTTCTTTTTGTATCATAATTCGGTCTACGAGCTAATTTTTCGAGACCTTGTTGTACTTCTGGTACAACAGTTCCGTCCTCAATTTGTTGTGGCTCTTCTGGTTGTTCAGCTTCATTTCCTCCAAAGTTAGAGTTTAATGAATAAAATCTAGGAGATTCCATACAATCGATAGATTCGTCCATATTTGTACATGTAAAGATTTCCTGAAAATAATTAAATGCATTAAATTCTGCTTTTCATCTTCCTACAAATTACCACATGTACCGTAGGCATATTAAAAGAGGCTTAATTTTTTGAAAGTTTAAATGAAAATTATCAGAGAATATTTTATTTTAGTAAAAATAATATAAAGTGAAAAATTAACTGAATCGCTTACTTGATTAAATATTGTGTCGTCAGGACAGATAAAGCTCCATCTAAAGGTTTGATTTCTACCATCAGAGTATTTCACAGGTAAACATACATGGAATATTTGGCAATCATTTTCTATATCAGCATAATATCCATAATCGCGACCTTCACAGCTAAAGGAATCTGTTATATCTATACGGATACTAGTGGCATTGCTGGGGAGCGTCAATAGCTGTGCTGGTGCTTGTTTTGGGTAAATCTGAAAAATTCATTTAGATAATTTCAGCTAATAGGTAAATATTTATAAATAATGTCCATGTATTTAGTTTCTACTAGTAGGCGGATTTCCTCTACATGAGTTTACTCTCTTAAGTCTCATTTACTACTTAGTACTCATTTATTATTAGCTTTTCAGGTAGATCAACGGATTAGACAAGATGCATATAGGTACGTACTACTTGCTTGTTCCAATCCTAAATTGGTATTGTCGTTAAAACAGAAATTCATTCTAAATATTATAAGCTGTTCATAACGTCAAAAATTGATATGGAGAACCCGTGCGTAACAGAACCAGTACAAAATTGGTAAAGGTGCATTTGTGAGTAAGAGCCGTCTGACACGAGACTAATTTCAGTACTGAATTTAATACAATTTTTGCGCGCGCAGATTCAGTTAAAAATTAGTTCGTGACTACAAAATTGCTGTCTGACACGTAAGTACCAAAATCAGTACGTGCGCATGCGCTATAGCTGCTTATTTTAGCCTCTAAATTTAAATATGAAGTAAGATGATCATGCTGAACTGTCAATAGAAACGTAGTTGTAAGTGAAATAAAAGCAGATTTGGATCGTCACGGGCGAATGCTCTAGAAGCAGCCACAAATATAATAACAATAATGATGATGCATATTAACAAAAAAAAAGAAGGCAAAAAAGGGCCCAAAGAAAGCTCGAATTTGGGGTATGCTTTATACAAATCAATTAGGAACTGAACTTGTACTTGTGGCCACGACATTTCACACTTTTTTATAAATAATAATAACAATCAGATGAAACTCGACCTAAACAACAATACCACGTGATAATCTGACAGTTATGATATGATCACACAGCAACGCGTCGATTCAGTCAGTTTCATGCTGAAATTTAGAACCTGTTCTATTTTCTTGCATCCAAGCTTACTGAATCTGCGCGCGCAGAAATTGTATTAAATTCAGTACTGAATTAGTCTCGTGTCAGACGGCTCTAAGTGTTTACAGTTAGGTACGGCAATAACGGCTGGGGACAAAACGCGGGGGCGAAATGGTCGGGGGCGAAACGGCGAGGACAAAACGTCCCTAAACCTTATAAAGTTGCCAGCATGCAACTAGTAACTCCAGTTATCATAATATTATTAAGGGGTATAAAAAGTTATGCTAGTTGTTATTATTAAAGTCAACTTATTACAGATTGTATTGACAATTTCGATATTTCGAATTAGTTAAGCCAATCGCAAAAGACTTTTTTTAAGGCACAATACAGCATTTATACTATACTGTGCTAAATACCAAAAACATAAATGACTAGTACTAATATCCTTTACCTAATCAAACTCCACACAAAAATCAATTTTTCAGATCATTATTAATATAGAGATAAGATTAGTTTTTGGATTTACTAAATTGTGTTTTCTTGATAGTACTATGCAATCAATATAAGCATATTGCAAGTTAAATGGACAGCCCACTTTATAATAATTGGAATAAGTATAGGCACCCTATTATAAACTTCTGGCACTCTTGCCCCTGTTTACTGATTTTAATTATTATTTGTCACCTGTTAAATTTGTTTTTTTTTACATTTCATACAGAACAATCTTATTCTTTATTAAAAACTTAAAAAAAAACTGTGTAATTTGACAGACAATAATCAAAATCAATAACTAGGGACAAGAGTGGTATCAGTGTCTAATGAGTTGCCTATATTCCAATGATAAAGTGCAGGGCTATCCATTTAACTTGCAATATGGCTATATTGCACAATAAATGAATTTCAACATATAGTACCGCCAATAGTACCACTGGTTTGGATTCCTGGAGATCCAAAACACATATTTCCGTGAAAACATGATATTAATACTTCCCATATACCAGTGGTGGGTATGGGAAAGTAAAAATAGAATAAACACTGCCGGGAAGAGACATGCACAAGAAGAGGACCACACCTTTGACTTCAAAAATCCAATAATTTTTACAACATACTTAAAAAAAAACAAAAGGGAGATATTGAAAATGCTCCACACAAAGAAAGATGCCAACAGCATTAATGATAGACGTGACATAAAAAGTCTTAGCCATAGCATACAGTCAATCAACACGTATAAGTGTAAAAATGGCCGTGCAAGCTTCAGGTAAAGTTATTCTTTGGACAAAAATAAAGCAAAAAGCTTATTGCAAAAAAGCTCGCAAAGGGTTCCTCAAGCTACGCGAGGCCTTCAAAGTTAGAAATTGGTAACACTAAAAGAAAGCTATTTTGCAAAATCAAGTTACTTGATGCGTACTTTTAGTGATAATAACTAGAATTTATTGCTATTGATCGTTTAAAAGTAATAGGATATTAAGCATTTTCATTATTTCCAATCATATAATTTTTGTAAATGCGTAAAAAATTCGCTTGGCAATATTGCAAATTAATAATGATAGCCCCCCTTGTTCTAAACTAAAATATAGCCTAGCAATTTAAGGCTTATAAGGTGTGAGGTTTGCAACCCGTTTAACAAACATCTATTAATTGGCGTTTTTTTCATTTATTTTAGCAAATAAAGAAAAAAGGCTCCGTAGGGACGTTTATACTGTATGTCTGTATATACTTATGCATCGAAAACGTTTTCAAAGTAATTTAGTAAAAAGTAATCTTTGACATAAGTTTCAACATGAACCTTGAACTTATGTCAAAGATTACTTTTTACTAAATTACTTTGAAAACGTTTTCGATGCATAAGTATATACAGACATACAGTATAAACGTCCCTACGGAGCCTTTTTTCTTTATTTGCTAAAATAAATGAAAAAACCGCGAATTAATAGATGTTTGTTAAACGGGTTGCAAACCTCACTCCTTATAAGCCTTAATAAAACAAGGTCCATGGACCGGTTGATATTTGTAGTTTTAAAATACAAGGTTGCCAAATTTACATTTCTTAATTTGTTATGGTGAGGGGTAGCCATGCGCCTAAGAACTTTTTTCAAATAAGCTTTTTGCCTTATTTTTCTCCAAGGAATAACTTTACCTGAAGCTTGCACGACCATTTTTACACACCCTGTATAATAAAATCGAAAGGTCTATGCCATTTTCGGGTTATGTCCATAGTTACTTTAGAGATTAAGCCGGGTTCACAGACCAGCGGCGGCGGCGGTAGCGTCACCCATCAGCTGTTAACAACAGACCAATGAAATTGCATATTTACCGAACGCAAAAAATTTCAAGGTTGACGCCGAAAAGTTCGAACCTGTGCAACTTCTTGCGTCAAAAAGTAGCGTCATAAACAAATATCCATTCCCGCTCTTTTTTTTCCACGTGTTTTTTAAAGTTGGGTTGAGGTTTAGAAGTTTGTTTTGGTTTGTTTGTGGTTTGTTTCAAAAATGATGCACTTAATTAAATATTTCCACTCTCGAGGTTGATCAGCAAGATCCTGATTTTGAGAAATTACGAAGTGGTTGGTTAAATTTTTGATCTGCAATTACAAAGCTTTCACGGAAATGCGTCTTGCGTCAACAAAAAACCGCCACCGCCGCGCCGCCGCTGCTTTGTGAATCTAGCTTTTAGTGTTAAAAATGATGCGTTAAATTTTTTAGACTGCTAGATTTAAAGTTATCGTGTATTGCTTTTTCCAATCTAGCGGTCTGATGTCGCAATTTAATATTATTTTATTACCTAAAAACATTTCAGTTATTTGAATTGATACAGCAATATGTACCTACTATGATGACTTTATTCTTTAGAATATCAACATTTTAAATAAAATGCTCAAAATGAGCACCATTTACCCTATGGTTGGCTTTGATAAAAATATGATTTCAGTCCAAAATATTTGAAGCATCGATTATAAAAATGATTTCTAAAGAAACTATGCACGTAATCCAAAAAGGGCTCAGCACTTTCCAACTTTATTTTGCGTGCTAATACACTCCTAGAAATATTACGGTTGACTTCCCTAAAACCTCGTATAACAAGATACTCTCAACGAGATAACACATCTATGTTACATAACGTTGAGAATCATTCATTCAGCCTTTGAAGAAGACGACCACTCTATATAACAGATTTCTAATTTTATTATTGTTGTGTATTATTGTATTGTTACGTTTACCCTTTGTATTCTGTAAATTTATTCAGAAGTTTGCAAACTGTTAACGGATGAACACCTATCCTTTAGATATTAAATCTATATAATTATTATTTTAATCAAATATTGTTTCTCGTTCAAATTATTTCCATAACGTTATTATTCCTTTTGCAGATCAAAACTGATTCTGATTAAGACATGGACTAAATTAAATATCAAAACGTTAATAAACGTATCTGGAATACTACATTAGTTTTACTTAAATTTCAATCTAGGTAAAGTAAAGCCTTAAACAAAGACCCTAAAGGCCAAGAAACGAATACAGGTGTTTCAAATTATTCTATATCGACTAACCAGTACTTGCAGTTTTTGTTGGAAAAAAGGATTTACCATTTACCCTTACTAACATATAGCAACTGTATACACTAATATTATAAACAAATTACATAGTTTTCAAACAGTTTTTTGTAGATCAACAATTTATTAACTTACTCGTAACTTTGGAGCAGCATATACAGCACAAAATACTAAAGGAAGTATACTTAGGATGTTCATTTTTTTAAACAATTTTTGATACCTTTGCGATAACACTAAACACACGTATGTGACAGTGGGATCATTAAATGAATATATAGTATCCCAAGAAGGTTACTAGACAAAGAGGAAGGGAATGAAAAGGAGAAATATGTCCTGACGGAAGTCTGTAGATTCATTGATAATCGTACAATGTAGTACAAATCGTCTAACGCTGTGTCGCCGACTTAACAGTCAACCATATAATTTTTCAAGAAATTAGCAATTTAATGAAACATTTTTGAATTGCGAAAAAAACAATGGGTGTTACTTAATCTTCAACAAAAATTAGATGGTTTTTACTTTTTTTAAGGAATTTCTTTTGTCTCTTTTTTGCTTTACTATGTTCATTGAATTCATCATTTCTGGTATGTTTCTATTATTGTCTTCTTCTTTTTTATAAATTTGTATTTTATATCATAGGATTCTGTTAAAAATAAGTATATTATGAACTAAGAAATGTACCTTGAGTAATTGGTTTGGTCTATTATTTTAGTAGACTGTACAAATCGTAAAAAATTTAAATTCAGAAGTTGTACAAATGTGAACGTTGACTCCTGCATTAAACACCTCTTATATTAGCCAGAACTGCATGTGCATACGCACATTTTTTTGTCTTTTACACCTATATACGTTACGGGACGTATAGTACGCTGGAAAATGCTACGGAACCCACATGTGTGAAATGAATTTTTAATTACTTATCAACTACCATTTTACGAACTGTTGATGTAACGAAAATCGTGGCCAAAATTAACAATATACTATTTGACGGCTCATTTTGTAGCGATAAACTGTTCTAACACCTAAATTTATCGATGCAGCATGACCATAGAATTTCAATAGGTGACTTGTAGATAGAATCCCTTGCATGTTGAACTTAAGAAAAATAATTTTGTATACACCTGTTCCCAACGATATGAATCCGTGCTATCACGTCATCATAAAAAAATATTCCTTCTCTCTGTTTTCTCGAGTCAGTTTAAAATTCAAGTGCTGGAGCCTTTCCCGAAGTATCAATTTGCCGCTTCCGGTACCCATATTTCTCATTCCCATTGTTTCACTACATCAGTACAATAGTCTAGTGTTTTGCACATCCAAAATAATGTTTTTATGTCTTATACGTAATCTTCAATCCACCAATATTTTATACGGTGTCAGGACTAGGACTGATTGTGGCCGATAGAATGTTGCAGGACCAAAAACTGTGTAGATTGTGTCGAAGTTAATGTTCTAACTTCTAAGCATATTTCCTCGATATTTTCGTACGTTCAAACATCTTTGAATATGTTAGGAATTCGCTTTTATACTATGAAATATTTTTTTGTTGTCATTAAAAAGTCAGTACGTTCAAACATCTTTGTGTTTAAACGTCCCTGCGTTAGGGGTGTCTTCCAACGGTCGCTTGCTAACTGTCCCAAACATCCTAAACCCTTTTAGGGTTACAGGAAAAGTAGATTCTCCAGTAAGAGTTGACTCTGCCTAGGTAACGTCGACTCTTACTAGTCGTTTCAGTAAAATAAGAGTTAACATTCTAGGCAAAGTCAACTCTTACTGGAGAATCTACTTTTCCTGTTACATATACAATATTTCTGTGCCTGTTTTGATATTTCTCAAGCATAACATTTTCCTTCTGCCTCTTTTATGTCTTTTCTCAATTTTCCCTTTATACTAATTGTACAATATTATTGTATCTCTAATTTATATCTGAGAACGTGTCCTAGTCTTAGATACTCCGTTTCTTTCTTTTTATGACTCAACACCATAAAGTCAGGACGAAGCATATCGTCATGCTGTGTTTTATACGAATGTATGTTTAGATATGTTTGTTACATATGGTATTCATTCGTAGAAACTTCCTTCTAACAAATTACATTTTATTTGTAATTTCCGTATACGGATTTAGATCTTTGCTTAAAACCAACATCATACTATTGTTCTATTTGCCTCTCAATTATTGTAAAGTTTGTTATTAATAAACTCACCTTTATCTGCCATTATGACGACTGCACCATGGACGTATCTAACATTTTTTATTATTTCTCCGTTAACATTTATGCTGTCTTCCATATCTCTTAACTCTGCCCTAAAAAATAAATTTTGGGGAGTACACATTGCACAATATCTGATCCCCTTTAAATATTCATTTTTTTCCAACGCGAGATTTTGTATATTGCTCACCCATCTTCATTCCAGTACAGTTTCTTGTTTAGAATAACGATTGCTATGTCCACAACTTTATAGGCAATGGAAATTTATTAGCAGATCATCAATGATACGTATATTAAGGAATTGAAATTGTGTACAATTATAACAATAAAAGTAACACAATATATATATATATATCTATGTGTCGATCTTCATGTTCATATGATATTATTCTTCTTCAAATACTTCCAATTTATATACCGTCTGGGTACTTTCAAAACCGAACATAGGGGAATTGCATTGTAACTAACCTTTATATAGATTCCTGCTCGCCATTTAAACCCACAAGGATGGTAATGGTATGAATAGAACGACAAAAATACAGCGCATCTGATGCTACCAATAAATGTTAGTACTTAGTTATCTTTTTATGTAAAAGAAATTATAAAATAATGCTATTTTGAAATAATATAGGTTGCTATGATTGTCAACTTTTTTTTTATCTGTCAATTAAATTATTTGAAATCAGTCGATGTTTCTGTTATTAATATCAAATAATATGAATAATAACGAGTATTCAGTAGAGCAGAGGGTTTTTTTAATAAAGACATTACCATCCTTGTGGGTTTAAATGGCGAGCAGGAATCTATATAAAGGTTAGTTACAATGCAGTTCCCCTATGTTCGGCTTTGAAAGTACCCACTCGGTATAAATAGGTAAATGAGTGATTATAAGTACATCGACAACTTGTAGGGGGCGATTACTCTCGTCAAAATAAGGAAACGTGTTTAAAGTATACCGTTCGTATCACCGCACACCATTTTGGTCACCAGAAATTTCAAAAATTTAAAAGGAGGAATAACCTCCTACGAGTTGTCAGTGTACTTTTGAATCGCCCTGTATAAACTATTAGTATTATCTCATGAAGTTTAAATTTTTTATTACAAATGCATTGCCGGGACGGATATCAAATACTGATCCTATGTTCCACCATCCAACACTTAATCTAAGACAAAAGACAAACGCTTATGGACAAAACGGTTTTAACCGTTTCAGGGTCGGGTTTGAACCACCAGCGCTAGAGTTACAGTTATTTGTGTCATTATTTTTGTTAGAAACCTGATCATTAAGTCCTTTTGACATGTTTTCGAATTGATGGTATAGTTAAAAACTGGAAAATTATTTAACTTCTATAAGTGTGGGAAATTAAAATATCGTTGCTAATGGATGTAATATCAGTTGTATGTAGTAGTACATACATAAACGACATGATATAAGGACATAGGTAAAATAATCACGTAAAGATAAAAATGGATTACGTAACTGTTTTAAACTGCAATATATTTGTTTAAATTCCCATACATTTAAAAATTCTACTCTTGAAAACCATAGAAAGGCTTGACTGGAATATTTTAAATCGTCAGCTGTGTTATAATGCACTTGAGAACTTTTAGGTATCGTACTATGCTCGTTAGAATTAATTTAATTATTCCACTTATAAACCCGCATTTTTGTTGCTTTAGGCGTTAACTTTGCCATGTAGAAATATATCAGTTTTAACTTATATTATTATATACAGGGTGTTAATAAAAAAAACTTTACACACTTTGGTAGGCGATAATAGAGATCAATACAAGAAAAAAATTCTAATACACCGTGGTCCAATACTCAATGGTTTTCGCGATATGGAATTTTTAAATTTTTATTTACACCTTCAAATTTGAATGCGATGTCGCGTTATCTAAATGAACGCCATAAAAAATCAATCGCAGCAACAGCAACAATAGATGTAATGTTGTGTCAACGGTGGGATTAATTATTGCTATTGAAGCAAGTTTATTTTCGCAATGGTTACATTTACATCAGCGGAATACGCCGATATGCATTTATGTTATGGCGAAGCTCGTCTGAATTCGCGTGAAGCTAGACGAATTTACCAGCAGAGATATCCTTTGAGGCATATTCCTTCTCATCCAACTTTTCAAGAAGTGCGCTAACTGTTTTGTTTATTGAAGATATCTTTAGAGTGCGCTAAATGTGTTGTTTATTTTATATGTAAAGATTTTGTAAGAACCATATCGCGAAATCCATTGAGTATTGGACCACGGTGTATTAGAATTTTTTTCTTGTATTGATCTCTATTATCGCCTACCAAAGTGTGTAAAGTTTTTTTATTAACACCCTGTATATCATATATTTTTATATTTTTGTTATTGTAAAATGGACATAGACAAAAATTTAATAGTAGTGAGTTTTAAAATTCTTTTTCCAAATTTGACCCTGTTTTGGCCAAATAGTACCTACTTAGAAAAACGTTGTAATAAGGTAATAGACATGCTGCTTCCATTTTCTCAACAACTACTAATGGGGAAAAAGTTGCAAATCATTTCTGATAAAGTACAAACATTCAGATATACTCGCCTTAATTGATGAAGAATGTTCCCTTAAAATCTGTTTGGACCCTAAAAAGCGAAACTTTCTTTATTCATTAATTTATTTTAAAAATGATTTCAACGCCTTCTAGAGCTGAAATTATCCACGTATGCATCTTTTTCTTACACATGGGAATTAGCGTGTTTTACTACTTCCGCTCACCGCAGGTAGTATGTCTTTCTTGCACATGTGAATCTTTTTTATGACTTCCACTCATTGCTGTATATTGCTGTGATTTAGACTCAGACTTGGACGAATACCTAGTTTAAATTAAAATAAAGGTTTATAGCTACTTTAAGCTTACGTTTTGTTTTAGTAATGTTGTCAAGTATTATTTTAAATTTCTTTTCAATAAATCGGTTAGTTCATAATTTTTTAATTTCGGTTTCTGAAGGCTCTTATCTCAGGATATTGGTTCTTTGCGTGCATCATATTGGTATTAGTTGTGGTTCATTTCAAAATTTCAAAATTTGGGCCATATACGGTTCCGATAAGCTTTCATTTGGTCAACTATAAAAGTAAATGTTATTTATGTCATAAACTTATGAGATTATGTAAAATTGGTTTAGCAGTTAAGGTAATTCATTGTCTACATGAGTTTAGCTATTTGTGCAAGGCTATTTGTTAATTTTAAGTTGTTATTTGTATAAATTGATATCGAAGCATCTTACGATATTCGGACAAACGTTGGGATGTTCAATATGTTTTCCCAGTATTTGTTGATGTGGTTTTTAGCTATCTTCATACTTAGATACGGTTTCTTTTCAAGTGTAAAATGATTTTCTTCAAAAATCGATTCTAAAATTTGTAAGTTATAGGTTATGTTACCAAATTTCTATTTTATTAATTCTAGACGATTGTAAAGTTTTCTGGTGGTATTCAAAGGACTGAATTAAACTGTGGGAAAAATTGAGAGGAACAAGAATTTTCCAATGATTTGACTGCAAAGTTTCCTTAAAGAGAAAAATCAAGAATTTTGACAAGTTGACAAATGAATTTTAAATTGTAGCAAGTGGGACCTTTTTCAATAGGGAAAATTATAAGGAGTCCAAAAATGCACATGTTTTTGAGAACTCTTGAAGGATAAAAGCCAGAAAGGCATTTAATAGTTATTTATTGTATAAGTGTCTTAGGTAGTATTTTATCCACGCAAGAATGTTTAAACGCGAGAACGAAGTTCGAGCATTTAATTTTCTTCAGTGGATAAAATACAACTAAGACACGTATGCAATACAACGTTTTATCCACAACCAGACCAGAGAGTGGCGTTTTTAAAGTAATATTTTAGAAAAATTTTATTTTGACATTTTGAACTGACTTTTGTCTGCTATAGATTTACCATTGTTTTAATTATAAGACCTATGTGTTTTATTAATATCATAAGACGTCTCTTAGTAGTGGAATTATGACCTTATAATACACCGGTTGTGGATAAAATTTATTAATTTGTAAAACAGTTGATGTCGTCTCCATGGTGTAAAATTTGAACATCAATATCGTAGGCGAATTTTGACGTTTGAGATTGTTTGTACAGGTATTTTTCGTGTTTTTGTTATTGGTAAATTTATAAATTAATTAGAAACATTATTAATGGAATAGTTTAGCTTATGTAATCGTACAATAAAAAAAATGGAAAATCTTAAAGCTGGTGGACAAACTAAGCGCAAAAAAGTTCAAGTTTCAATGGTAATATGTGAAGCCGAAGAAAAGAAACACCGATCCGGTGTCAACGCATTACAATTTGATCCATCGTTAGATCGGTTATTCTCAGCTGGTCGTGACAGTATTGTAAGAGTTTACGAACATGAAAGGCACTTACAAAGCATGGAACATCACACAGATTGGGTTAACGATATTGTTTTATGTTGTGGAGGAAGGAATTTAATAAGTGCAAGTTCGGACACGACAGTGAAGGTATGGAATGCTCACAAGGGATTTTGTATGTCTACATTACGAACACATAAGGATTACGTGAAAGATTTAGCTTATGCCAAAGATCGGGAACAAGTTGCTTCAGCAGGTTTGGACAAATCCATTTATTTATGGGATGTTAATACATTAACCGCTTTAACAGTCAGTAATGATACCGTGACAACATCGAGTTTAATTGGAAATAAAGAATCAATATATAGCCTTGCTATGAACCCCCCAGGAAGTGTTATCGTTAGTGGTTCTACGGAAAAAGCACTAAGCTTTTGGGATCCGAGAACTTGTGCTAAATTATTTAAATTAGAAGGACATACGGATAACGTGAAAGCTTTAGTCGTTTCAAGGGATGGTACACATTGTATTTCGGGAAGTAGTGATGGCACTATAAAAGTTTGGAGCTTAGGTGGTCAAAGATGTATACAAACAATTAGGGTGCATTCAGATTCTGTTTGGGCTTTGTTGGCAACAGAAAACTTCCAGTGTGTATTATCAGGAGGAAGAGACAAGAAAGTTATAATGACCGAATTAAAAAATCCTCAAAACAGTCTTGTCGTATGTGTAGAAAATGGCCCCGTTTTAAGAATGTGTTTCACTGCAGATCATCAAGCAGTTTGGGTTTCTACATCTGATTCAAATATTCATTGTTGGAAATTACCTACAGATAAACATTTTAAAGAAGAAGCTAAATTACCGACAAATCCAATTTCTTTAATACCTGGAGGAACCGCAATTCGGCAAGCAGAAGTATTAAATGATAAACGGCACATTATTACAAAAGACACAGATAATAATGTTGCTATTTATGATGTCCTTAAGGCAAGAAAAATTGAAGACCTAAGTCAAGTAGATTTTCAACAAGAAATTAAAAATCGCTTTAAAATGGTATACGTCCCAAACTGGTTTAATGTTGATCTCAAAACTGGAATGTTAACAATCCATTTGGGTCAAGATGATGTTGATTGTTTTTCAGCTTGGGTCTCTGCTCGAGATGCGGGGATTAAAGACATTCCAGAACCTGATCAAACAGTTAATTACGGAAAACTGCTTTTACAAGCACTTTTAGAACATTGGAGAGGGGTTGAAACAGATCCAGAAAATAAATTATATTTTAGTGTACCCACACATACACGTCTTATATTTAGTGAAGTTGGTGGTCGGACACTCTATCGCGTATTAGTTGGAGATGCTGCAGGTGATACCGAAACATCTTTATTGAATGAAACTGTACCAAGTTGGGTTACATCAAATGTACAAGAAAATTGTACAGGAAACTTTATAAAAATTCAATTTTATTTACAAGCACATTCTAGTGTTCCCTCTCACTTGCTTATACAAGACAGGTTGAAAAAGCCTGATAGATTAGTAGCAAATGATTTTATTCAATGTCGTAAAGTTGCTGAACATATCCTTGATAAGTTACTAGGAGAAGGTAGTGCTGGTTCTCCTGGTGGTGGGGATCTTGATAGCAGTACTTCTACTAACGGTATGACAGCAGATCAAATTGAACTTATGTGCAATGATCAGGTGTTAGATCCCTCGATGGACCTTCGAACTGTAAAATATTTTATTTGGAAATTGTCATCAGATCTTACTTTGTATTATAAGTTACGGTAAATAATTTAAACTTGCATGTTGTGATTGAATACTTTCATACTATTTTTATGTGTTGTAAATATATCTGTAAAATATTTATGTCAGCTTGACATAAGACAAATTTTAACTGAAAAAAACCCCTTCAGTCCCAAATTAAACGTAGTCAAGTAAAAAAATGTTTTATCGTTTTTTTTTGTTAATTAGACATATGCAGGGTGGATGACAAAATTCGCCCCGAGCCATATTTGTTTCATTCATTTTATTTTTCTTGCCTTAAGGACATCATAAATAGCAACATTATTATCTGTGTCTTTTGTAATAATGTGCCGTTTATCATTTAAAACTTCTGCTTGCCGAATTGCGGTTCCTCCAGGTATTAAAGAAATTGGATTTGTCGGTAATTTAGCTGCTTCTTTAAAATGTTTATCTGTAGGTAATTTCCAACAATGAATATTTGAATCAGATGTAGAAACCCAAACTGCTTGATGATCTGCAGTGAAACACATTCTTAAAACGGGGCCATTTTCTACACATACGACAAGACTGTTTTGAGGATTTTTTAATTCGGTCATTATAACTTTCTTGTCTCTTCCTCCTGATAATACACACTGGAAGTTTTCTGTTGCCAATAAAGCCCAAACAGAATCTGAATGCACCCTAATTGTTTGTATACATCTTTGACCACCTAAGCTCCAAACTTTTATAGTGCCATCACTACTTCCCGAAATACAATGTGTACCCTTGAAACGACTAAAGCTTTCACGTTATCCGTATGTCCTTCTAATTTAAATAATTTAGCACAAGTTCTCGGATCCCAAAAGCTTAGTGCTTTTTCCGTAGAACCACTAACGATAACACTTCCTGGGGGGTTCATAGCAAGGCTATATATTGATTCTTTATTTCCAATTAAACTCGATGTTGTCACGGTATCATTACTGACTGTTAAAGCGGTTAATGTATTAACATCCCATAAATAAATGGATTTGTCCAAACCTGCTGAAGCAACTTGTTCCCGATCTTTGGCATAAGCTAAATCTTTCACGTAATCCTTATGTGTTCGTAATGTAGACATACAAAATCCCTTGTGAGCATTCCATACCTTCACTGTCGTGTCCGAACTTGCACTTATTAAATTCCTTCCTCCACAACATAAAACAATATCGTTAACCCAATCTGTGTGATGTTCCATGCTTTGTAAGTGCCTTTCATGTTCGTAAACTCTTACAATACTGTCACGACCAGCTGAGAATAACCGATCTAACGATGGATCAAATTGTAATGCGTTGACACCGGATCGGTGTTTCTTTTCTTCGGCTTCACATATTACCTTTGAAACTTGAACTTTTTGCGCTTAGTTTGTCCACCAGCTTTAAGATTTTCCATTTTGGCTAATATGTAGAATCCGGGGCCGCTGTCAAACCGCTGTATTCCCCTTAAATTACTAATGGTCATTATCATAATGATATTATTTATTCTCTGTTCTGTTGTTATGGAAATATTAACTAACATTATTGTAATTTGTCAAATTTATTAAAATAAATCATTGACATTTATTACACAAAATTAAATCAGGTAAATATTTCCATAAATTTGGATTATTGAAAGGCAGGCATGTAACTATAACCGTCTAAGAATTGGCAATAAATGATGATTGTAATTTATTTATGTGAACATGGTATTAAAATCTGTATACATGTGGCCAAGGTAAGTGCCTCTTTGCAGGTAATATATAATAAGAATTTGAACGAAATTGTAATTAAAGCTGCAGTATGTGAACATGGTACCAAATTATATCTAAAAGAGACCAAGGTTGGTTGCTCTTGACAGGAAATATATATAAGAACTTGAACGAAATGGTGATGGTTAATGCATTATGTGAACAAATATGGGTACATGGAGGCGAGGTTAGTTGATCTTAGCAGTTAATACACATAAAAACTTGAACGAAATGGTGATGGTAGCTAAAGTCTGTGTACATGGTACAAAAGTCAGTGTACCTTCTGGGACCAAGGTTAGTTGCTCTAAAATCTGTGCACACGGCGCCTCAGTCTGTGTTCAGGTTAGTTGCTCTTCGCAGGTTATATATATAAATAAGAAATTGCACGAAAAGGAGATGGTTAATGCAGTCTGTGTACATGGTACGAAAATCAGTGCACATGGTATTTAGTAGGTACTTTATGACCTGGTCGTCTCGGCATTAGAAATGTGGCTAAAAAATAGAAGATGGTAACACAAAGGGATGCTCATCCCTCATAAAATAAAACAAGAAATGGTTAGGGGGTAAGCTGAGGGATGTTCATTCCTCATAAAAGAAAACAAGAAATGGATAGCAGGTAAGCTGAGGGATTTTCATTCCTCATAAAATAAAACAAGAAATGGTTAGGGGGTAAGCTGAGGGATGTTCATTCCTCATAAAAGAAAACAAGAAATGGATAGCAGGTAAGCTGAGGGATTTTCATTCCTCATAAAAGAAAACAAGAAATGGTTAGGGGGTAAGCTGAGGGATGTTCATTCCTCATAAAAGAAAACAAGAAATGGATAGCAGGTAAGCTGAGGGATGTTCATTCCTCATAAAAGAAAACAAAAAATGGTTAGCAGGTAAGCTGAGGGATGTTCATTCCTCATAAAAGAAAACAAGAAATGGATAGCAGGTAAGCTGAGGGATTTTCATTCCTCATAAAAGAAAACAAGAAATGGATAGCAGGTAAGCTGAGGGATATTCATGTTGAATCTTTGTATTAATTATTTTTGTATTTGAATTTTGTTATTTTTGCGAAAGCAATGTAGTGGTTAGCTATGATTTTATAAAATCTTGTTTTTGGAAACATGGCAACCAGTAAATAATATAAATTTTTTCTCGTAAAGTTTTAACGTGCGAATTTAGTGTCCGTGTTTTTAACTTTTATTTTTCATATTAATCTGATTATTTTCATAAACAAGAATTTATATTTACCTATTACTGAATTAAACGATCAAGATCGACAGGTTAGTTATTTAATTATATTAATTTACTTGGATTTTGTTTACCTCATATAAATTTATAGTTTTTAGAATTTATTTTGTGTTGCTAATAATCTGCTTTCAGGAACAACAGTTATTTTAATTTATTGTTCATTTATATATTGTGTAAATAATAATTATGTACTTATAATTAACTGAATGCTACATTTTTAATAAAATATGTGTTACATTTGTTTAAGGTGAGCGACTGCTGAGGAAAATCACCAAGTGGAAGAACAGTGAAATTGAAAAATTGTTTCTTCTAGCGTAACTAGCGCAGGTACTGATAGTATGCACAATTTTATTATCAAGTTTTATTTAAATTTGTGCAGAATACCAATGCCAACGCAAGTAACGCTAAAATTAGACATTTGTCAATTTTATTTGTTTTCAATAGGGTACCTTGATTGAGTGATTGTTATCATTCTATCATGGCACTCTAAATTTCATCATCCACGTGATTTACCTACGCAGAAACTCACCTGTGTTTATTTATTTTGGTTACCATGGTACCTATTTATTAAGGTTACCATGGAAACGGGAGGGGAAAGGTGGTGGGGATAGCGGCCCCGGATTCTACATTTATGCCTCCATTTTTTTTATTGTACGATTACATAAGCTAAACTATTCCATTAATAATGTTTCTAATTAATTTATAAATTTACCAATAACAAAAACACGAAAAATACCTGTACAAACAATCTCAAACGTCAAAATTCGCCAACGATATTGATGTTCAAATTTTACACCATGGAGACGACATCAACTGTTTTACAAATTAATAAATTTTAAATGCCTTTCTGGCTTTTATCCTTCAAGATTTCTCAAAAACATGTGCATTTTTCGACTCCTTATAATTTTCCCTATTCAAAAAGGTCCCACTTGCTTTCCTTCCTTTCTGCTATAAGTTTTTATACGAACTTCAAATTAAAGGTAACTCATATTTTTTTTAAATCATTCTAGTTAGCGAAAAGTCTCAATTAACACTATGGTGGGCTGTAACTGGATAAAACTACAAGGATCTGCAGGTATGTCTAAATAATATTATTATATTTAGTAAAAAACCAATAATAAATTGATTATAATCCATGGAGTTCCAAGTGGGTAAAAGGGTTAATCGAAGAATAAAGAATAAAAACTAGAAACCTTGTCTAACCCACGTATAAACGTGGGTTAGACAAGGTTTCTTGTTTTTATACTTTTTCTTCGAGTAAACCAATAATAATTAAATTTTACTAACTACTTAGTTAATAACGCCGTATTATATTTTTTCCTAGAACCTACAACTTTCTTCGAAAATTAAGTATAAAAATAAATGTGAAAACTTTTCAGCTTCATGATTACTTGCGTATAACCGTATAACATTGTATAAGTAAGTTCCCGTTAGTCTATGCAGTTTGTCCATAACGTAATTAAACTGCTTTCTTCAAGCTCTGACTAATTTTGGTAATACGATAACATTACCATCCCTATTTGGTAGTACGCATATAATTAGTCTACATACAATAAATTCGTCATCTGCAGACCCGCTATGTTGGTCTTAGCGTTCCTCATCTACTTAACATACCGGCATACTCCATATCCCTATTATAAGGGGACGGGTCGGCATCTGATTTATACTAAAACCATAACACGGCTTTTAAAAAGTTAAATATGTTTTTGTGCTACCGTACGCGAAGTGAACGTTTCGCAGTCGTTACACAGGCCGCGAAATCCAATTTCGCGGCCGTTGTTAAGGTAACTGCCGCTAAAGTAAAACTAATTGTTTTATTTACGCTATGCCGACTGACAGTCGTCCTTCTATTTACATTGAGTTAAGCTGTTCGTTTTGTGAAAGCAATAACATTTGTAATTACAATTATTTTTATTACTTTTATTAATTTTTACGGTTGCACAAAAAATATTGTGTATACCTTGTCCGCGAAATTCTTTAACGCCCTCGAGATTTTCTTTCCTCGGCCGCAAGCGGGCTCGGCGACAATTTTCTCTCGGTACGATAAAGACAGATTTCGCGGCCTTGGTACACAAATAACTGTTACATTAAGTGCGATTTACATTATTTTCTTGTGTAATTCTCTGATTTCTTCAGTTTCAAAAATAAAAATATACCAATAATTTGTGTAATATATTAGAATTTGTGTTTTATGATTTTTATCTTAAAAACCGACTAACAATTAGCAACAATAATGAATTTATTGGCATTGTAATAAATAAATAAATAATATTAAGAATACAATTACAAAATTCGTTAACACTAAATAATTAAGATGTGTTCACAAAAAAGTTGCAGTACAAAACAAACAAGCTCTTCTAATATTTACTTTACTTATTATACATCTTTGTGACTAGCTACTCAAAATAATGGAAATAAACAAATCGTTTGCACAATTTCCCCTTATAAATCTAATTCGATGTAATAGGTACCGAAATAAATTTAGTTAATTTACTATTATGTATTATTACAAAAAATTAAAAAAAAAATTAAAGTTAGAACCTTAAACTACCAAACAAAGACTATGAAAGTTTTAGTACCTATTCCAAAACGAGTAGATTAGAGCAAATTATGTTCAATCCTCGTTACAGTTTTCTCAAGTATTTTAATGTTAAACATATTACTAGAGGTACTACTAATTAGATAGAAGGGTATGGAAAACAAAGAAATAAACAGTATGATAAATGAATACTTAAATACGTGGACAAACATAATAAATTAACAAAATATTATAAATGCAATCAGTCGTTCTTTAACAGAACTGGATATATAATAACCCAGTTTTTTTAACTATTTATTTATATTCTATTACTAACTTAGAAAGGTAACAACAAGAAATGTGCGCACTTGATTTGTTGCTTTTAAGGGTAGGTATTCCTAAGCATTCTAAACTTGAAAATTTTAACAGTTTTTGTGTTGCAATTAAGAAAATATAAATAAGTCTTAATTATGTATAAATTATGAAAACTAGTCATTTTAATAAATATCTATCTGTAATTATTTATAGACGAGAAAATTTAAAAATAATATCAAAATATATGATTACAACAAGCATCCTGATCGTAGGAAGACGTTCTAAATTATAAATTTTACCCAAAGGGATTCCAGGATATATTCGGTTTATCGTCAATCTTAGTATAGGTGGTTCCTTTTGGTAATTGTTTTGCATAGGCTATATCTTGAGCACTCCTGTCGCTAGTGTCTTCACTTTCATAAGCTCTTCCCCAATATCCTCCTCCTCCTCCAGGGCTGCTCTGCCACTCGTCACCTCCATCATAGTGATGTTGATGTTGAGCATGTTCGTAATAGATTACTTTCTGCGGTTGTTCATGATGTGAACCCTTTTTCAAATCCCACCAGAAACGTGCAAGATTTAGTAGTAGGTTTGCCAAAGCAATTAACAAAAATTTAACTTGTAATTTTGCAGCTAGCAGTTTTAAAAGAAGAGTTATTTTGGCTTTTATAATTAGTCCAAGGAGCAAAAGTTTCACGATAGCCTTCTTCTTTTTCTTCTTTTTTCCTCTGCCGTCTGTAATAATTTATGGTATTATTATCATCATCATTACAACAATTTTTAGGTGCATTTATGAATTGACTAAATATAAAATTATTACTATTACTGCTGTGCAATGTATTACATCAAAATTTTCGAAATTTTCGAAATTTTCGAAAATTTTCCAAAATACATTAATCGCAAAAAACAAAAGGAGCTGCAATCGCAAAAATTACGACACTACTAGTAATTGATGCGATACAGAAATATCATATCTGTGTGAAAAGCGTAAAAAAATACCTTCAATTGTATAAAGCTGTGCTTGAGCCAATAATACATAAATTTCTAGTACATAAAAGTTCTACTGTGAATACAAGCAGCCTTATTTTAAACTACTGTGATTTACAACTTTTAATTACCTGCTTTCTCACGATTCTTTTGATACTTACTGGTTTTAATTATGTATTTACTTTTATTACTATACTCACAAGCAATGATAAATCTGTTTATCCTAAAAATAAGAAAACAATTATTTCGATTAACTATAACATTATGGACCTCTTGAATTGATTTATTTGATCAAATAATAATTCGTCTAATTCAAACGAAACTAAAACTAAAACATAATAGCTTGCCGGGACGCAAGCCTTTGATTTGACGAGCGCTATTGTAGAGTAAGTCTAACCAACAATTATTACATGAAAGCAGAATTTAAATTCAATTAAAGTACTTCATCAACAATGTGGGGAGTAAATATGGAGAATCTTAAGTATACAGTGCTTCCCGAAAGTAACGGATAAATTCAATAAAATCGTTGAGAAAAATATTTCAAATAAATGGTCGAACACGTCGATTTTTATTTATGTAATTTTCAACCCCCCACCACCCAACCCCTAAGCGTTGCCAACTCCAACTTTAAAAATTTAAATAGCAAGGAATCTTTTCTGAT
Source organism: Hemicrepidius hirtus (assembly GCA_963082805.1). Classification (NCBI taxonomy): domain Eukaryota; kingdom Metazoa; phylum Arthropoda; class Insecta; order Coleoptera; family Elateridae; genus Hemicrepidius; species Hemicrepidius hirtus. The sequence goes on along the minus strand of OY720160.1, from coordinate 29,609,786 downwards.
ACTTCATCTGATAGCTTTTTTTATGCTGAATACAATAAAAAAAAGTTTTTCAAGATCGGTTGATAAATAACGAAGATATTTACCAAAATGTATTCAAATTAAAGTGCCAATATTCGAGCAGGCGTTGGTACTGGGTGGTAAAAAACAATTGCAAGTTGTTTGCAATTGAATGTAAACAAAATGTATTGACATTACTTAGTGGAGTGTGTGTTACTTATTATTAACGATTTGAAAAATAAGATAACAAAAATGAGATTTACTGAAGCTGAAAGAATCGCAGTTTTAATGATGGTTGGGGTTGGAGATAGATAGATACATTTTGTTTACATTCAATTACAAACAACTTGCAATTGTTTTTTACCACCCATTATAGAGCCGTACCAACGCCTGCTCGAATATTGGCACTTTCATTTGAATACATTTTGGTAAATATCTCCGTTATTTATCAACCGATTTTGAAAAACTTTTTTTTATTGTATTGAGCATAAAAAAATCTATCAGATGAGGTATCAGAAAGGGTTCTTTGCTATTTGAATTTTTAACGTTGGAGTTGGCAGCGCTTAGGGGTTGGGTGGTGGGGGGTTGAAAATTACATCTCTAAATCATAAATTAAAAATAAAAATCGACGTGTCCGAGCATTTATTTGAAATATCTTTCTCAACGATTTTATTGAATTTATCCGTTACTTTCGGGAAGCACTGTATAACGAAGATTTCAGATAGAAATAAAAGTTATGGACATCCTATTAAAAATAACATTTTTATCTTAATGTTGTGAAACGATTAGTGAATCAGTGAGAAATGTAGTGTTTAGTACTTTTAGATTATAAGGTTGGTATTATAGAATGGTAAATAAAGATGCATGTCTAAAAGTATGGTCTGTTATTATTTAGTGAAAATACACAACATATTGGCGACGAGGATGTTAAAAGGATGAGAAAACTTGTTGTTGGTCCGAAAAGTCTATAGTGTATAGTAAGCAAGTAAAATTGTCCGTGTGTTAAAGGGCAAGGGTGTTAAATGCTTATTAGAGGTTAGAATTGCGGCGTGGCGTTACAGGCGACCAGTGAAGTCAAAGAAGTCAAACAGTAACAGTAAAGTCTGTAGTACTGTTAAGTAATCTATCGTTTTGCAGTCCAAGAAGTCACAATCAGTGCCTTATCAGTCAAATATGTCGTTCATAGGCACAATCGAACAGTTTAATCCCAGGGAGTCGGATATAAATTCGTATCTGGAAAGGATGGAACAACTCTTTTTGTGTAATAAGATAGAGGAAGATAGAAGAGCACCAGTCTTTCTAACGTTAGTAGGTGGCGAAGCTTACAATATTTTGAAGGATTTGATAGCTCCCGATATGCCAAGTACTCGCACTTATACGCAATTAAAAACAGTAATGCTATCTCACTTCAGTCCGAAGAGATTAATTATAGCAGAGAGGTACAAATTCTATAACTGCGTTCAAGAAAATACCGACAGTGTAGCCGAATTTGCAAGGAAGTTAAAAAATGCAAGCAAGCATTGTGCATTTGGAACTTTTCTGGAAGAAGCAATGAGGGACAGGTTCGTATGTGGGTTAACAGCAGATGGAATAAAACGAAAGCTACTAACAGTAGAAGATCTAACTTACACTGAAGCATATAAGATAGCAACAGGCATGGAATTAGCTGAAGGTCAAGTGAAAGCAATTAGTAATGTGGAAGTAGTCAGCAAAGTAAACGCTACCAAAAAATTTTGGGTAAACAAAAACATGAAAAGCCAACATGGAAAAGGGTACGAGGCGAGGACGAAGAGGAATTGTCGACGATGTTTACGCTTACATGATGAAGCACAGTGTCCTGCGTCTAAGTGGAGATGTTTCAGTTGTGATCAAGTGGGTCACACATCAAAGTCACCATTTTGCAAGAACAATGTTCATTACATGTTGAGTGAAAATGAGGAAATGGAGCACAGTTTACAGGAAGAAGATCAAAACGACGAAGAAGTGTTTTGGGTAAATGTCGAAGAAATTCACCAAACCGTGGCCTATTCTAAAGCCAGTCCTATGATGATAACAGCTTATATTGAACAAAAACCGATAGTCATGGAAGTCGATACTGGAGCCGATAGTTCAATAATACCCAGGAAAAGGTTTAAAAAAGTATTCCCAGGTATACCAATTACGGAAGGGAAACAGAAGCTAAAAACATTGTTTGGGCAAGTAGCTGATACAGTAAATGTAGCAATTGTTCAGGTATGCATTGCAAACAAATTAGTAAAGAATCTAGAGATAAAGATTGTAGATTATGATAGTGATGTATGTTTGATAGGTAGAACATGGTTAGATACATTTTTCACAGGATGGCGAAATGTCTTTAGATTAAATAATAAGTCTGTGTCGATAGTCAATAGTATAAGTACTGATTGGTCAAAAGTTATTTCAGAGTTGAAAGGAACATACGAGTCTATTTTTAATCAATCTGGTTGCATTAAAGAAATTGTTATTCAAATTCAAGTCAAAGATGATGCAAAACCTAAGTTCTGTAAACCATATCGTATTCCTTATGCTCTGAAAGACAAAGTAGATTTAGAAATTAAAAGTTTAGTTGAAAAGGATATTTTAGAACCAGTCGAAAGCTCTGATTGGGCTAGCCCCATAGTGGTAGTACCAAAACCGGATGGTAAAATTAGGATTTGTGGAGATTTTAAAACTACCGTTAATCCAGTAATTGAGAATAGGTATTATCCGTTACCAACCACTGAGGAGATTTTTGCTTCCTTATCAGGGGGTACTATCTTTTCAGTGATAGATTTGAAAAACGCATATTTTCAGCTGAAAGTTAGTGACGAAAGTAAGAAGCTATTAGTAATAAATACTCCAAATGGGTTATTTGCTTATAAAAGGTTAGCGTTTGGCATAAAAACAGCACCACACATATTTCAGCAGGTAATAGACCAAATATTAAAAGATATACCGGGGGTGCACTGCTATATAGATGATTGCTTAATATCTGCCAAAAATGAATTAGAGATGATAGGGAAATTAAGAGAGGTATTCAATAGGTTTCAAAAGTACAATGTGGGAGTAAATCTAGGGAAGTGTCAATTCTTTGTTAAAGCAGTTAAATTCTTAGGGCACGTTTTATCAGATAAGGGTCTAGAACCGAATGATGAGAAGATAAAAGCAATATTGGATGCGCCAAAACCCGACAACAAAAGTCAGTTACAATCGTATTTAGGTCTGTTACATTATTATGCTAAATTTATACCCATGTTAGCAGATAAATTAGCTGTTTTATATAAACTATTAAGGGATGACAGTAAATGGGATTGGAATAAACAAATAAATGACTGTTTTGAGAATAGTAAAAAACTGTTAATTAATGCAAATATATTAATGCCGTTTAACCCGTTGTTACCCATAAGTGTGTCTTGTGACGCATCACCGTATGGAATTGGGGGAGTGTTGGCTCATGTTACAAAAGATGGGAGTGAAAGACCAATAATGTACGCCTCTGCAACATTATCTAAGGCAGAAACAAATTATAGCCAATTAGAAAAGGAAGCGTTAAGTATAATTTTTTGTGTAAAGAAGTTTCATTATTATTTATACGGTCGGAAATTTACGCTATATACTGATCATAAACCATTGCAGACGATTTTATCACCGTCTAAGAATCTACCAGCATTAGCAGCTGCTAGGGTTCAAAGATGGGCAGTTGCATTATCCAGTTATGATTATTTAATTAAATTTAGACAAGGTAAAAATAACACAAATGCAGATGCATTATCCCGTCTACCATTGAAATCAGAGTCAAGTGGGGAAACTGTCAAGTATTTTTCAATAGTAAATAAATTACCATTATCTCACAAAGATATTGCTCATGCTACAAGCAAGGATCCAATTTTAATAAAAATAAAAGAATTTATCTTGAACGGATGGCCAGAAAGAAATTCTCAGGATGAAATTTTACCATATTTTAAAATAAAGGAATATTTAAATTTAGATTTAAACTGTATTACTTTCAATAGTCGAGTAGTAATACCAAAGAAATTGCAAAAATCAGTCCTGTGTTTGTTGCATGAACAACATCCGGGGGTAGTAAAGATGAAAATGTTAGCAAGGCAATATGTATTCTGGAATAACATAAATAAGGATATTGAACAGATTGTTAAAGAATGTGCTTGTTGTCAATTAAACACAACTAATGTAAGTAATGCGCCTTTAACGTCATGGTCATGGTGTACTAGAAAATGGAAAAGAGTGCATTTAGATCTAGCTAAGAAAAATGGCATTACATTTTTAGTTCTGATTGATGCCAGTAGTAAATGGATGGATGCGTGGATATTAAAATCCACCGTTGCTGAAAATGTTATTGGTTGTTTACGGCAATCATTTGCGGTATTTGGTTTGCCTGAGGAAATCCATTCCGATAATGGACCACCTTTTAATTCAGGAGAATTCATACAATTTTGCGTTAAGCAAGGTATAAAAGTTCTTAAGTCACCACCCCTACATCCATCGTCTAATGGCATAACAGAAAGATGTATACAAACTCTAAAAAACAATTTGTTAAAGCAAATGTTTGATCAGGAAAGCACAAAACAAAACATTTCAACTCAGGAGAAACTCGATAATTTCTTATTTTATTATAGGAATATACCACATAGTTTAACTCAGTTAACTCCCGCTGAAACAATGTTAAAACAAAAACCCAAAACCAGATTGTCATTGTTAAAACCAAATGTTAATGATTATGTTAAAGATAAGCAAGAAAAAATAATTACTGATAGAAATAAGGGCGTTAGTTTTAAAAGGTATTATAACTTTGAAATTGGTGAAAAAGTATTAATAAAAAATGTTAGAGGAGAAAAATATAAATGGTGTATAGGAGAAGTTAAGGTACAAGTAAGCCCTGTAACATACATTGTATTAGTAAACGAACACCCTAGATATGTACATGTAGATCATATTAGAAAAGCGAATAATAAAATTAATGAGATAAGAGATGGTGAAACAATGGATAACCCGGAAATGACAATGCAAACAAATTCTAACGGTGAAGAAAAAGTAATAGAAAGTGCGGTAATAATTGAAAATACAAAAGAAAGTGAAGCAAGTTCAACAACTGAAGATCCAGAGGGAGAAACCAATGATAAGTTTGAAGAACCACCAGAGCTCGACAACATCAAACCTGAAGAACCTATTTTAAGAAGGTCTCTTAGAACAATTAGACCTCCCCTACGTTATTTAGAATAAGTACCTACTATTATTAAGTTCTTTTTAAGGAGAAAGAAATGTAGTGTTTAGTACTTTTAGATTATAAGGTTGGTATTATAGAATGGTAAATAAAGATGCATGTCTAAAAGTATGGTCTGTTATTATTTAGTGAAAATACACAACAAGAAAGAAGCATAGATTTTAAAATCTATGGAGAGAAACAACCTGAAATGTAGATTATAAAAATAAATCGTGCATATTGCATCACTACAATGCACTCTTCCAACCCTCTCATCTAATTCGATAATTTTTGCTGAACAACAAAGACATCCTGATTTTCCATCCACCATATTCATAATTTAGCTGCGTGTTGTTTCTGTTTGTTTCCAAAATGTTTCCAACGCTTGTTAAATGGACACCGTTTTCAAATCATTAGGAAATAAGAAAGTATGACCCATAAGCACCTACTACTAGGAGACACCGCTATTACATATTCATGACACAAGCCGATTTAACCAAACTTTCAAAAGTTCTTCATCAAAGATCTTTAAAAAATGTATGATTGCCTTTAGCGATTTTCTATCTAAATTGTAGAAGATAGCGAAATCGACCGAAAGACCAACAATGTTTAAAATAAGAATATATTTTTTAAAGCTATTGACAAAACCATTAAAAAATATGAGCTACTTTGCCTTTGAAGAAGTAAATTTTGACCGCTTACATACACCACCAACAAAAGAAATGAAAGTCAAAATCACCAGTAAACATTCACCCCACAAATTTAATTCCCATCAATATTTGGCGTTCGACAGTAAGTAACTAAATCATCCTATTTTGATCTCAGAAATAAGTAGTAGCAATTTGTATAGACCTTTTAGAAAAACCCTATATACTTATGTATATACAGTGTGTGGATAAAGTTTGGAACAAATTCAATATCTCCCAAAATATTATTTTTTCTGGAAAACGCTAGGACAGGTATAGCGATTTAAATTACAGCGCATATTTTAAGATGCTTCAAAAATTGTTTGCGTTAGTCATTTTTTTGTAGTCACGACCTTGACTTTTTTTTAAATGGAAAGATGTATATTTGATTATCACATTTGATAGACATTGTTTTTCTCTTTTTAAGCTTCTAATATTTTTATACCCTTACATAAGAAAATTTTTGAGAAAATTGCTAAAATAGTTTTACGGCTCAGTAGGCCGATCTGGAACAGCGGGTGCAGCTCCAACTCATAGCAATTGTTTATTTAAGCTTATTACTTTAAAGTCAACAGAATCGTGAGTATAAAAGTACATAAGATTATAAAAAAGATAAATTAAATAAATTAAATTAACAAGAAATTGAAAAAAAATGTTGATAGTTTTAAATGACACACAAAAAAATTATGAATAAATTGTTATTGTAGATGTTCAAATTGATATCTGTTTATAGCGACAGTGTGCAAGACGAAAAATAAACTCTTGTTGAACAATTAAACAATTGCTTTGAGTTGGAGTTGCACCCGCTGTTCCAGATCGGCCTACTGAGACGTAAAACTATTTTAACAATTTTCTCAAAAATTTTCTTATGTAAGGGTATAAAAATATTAGAAGCTTAAAAAGAGAAAAACAATGTCTATCCAATACGACAATCAAATATACATGTTTCTAATTAAAAAAAAAGTCGATGACGTCACTACAAAAAAATGACTAACGCAAAAAAATTTTGAAGCATCTTAAAATATGCGCCGTAATGTCAATCGCTATACTTGTCCGAGCGTTTTCCAAAAAAATTAATATTTCGAGAGATATTGAATATGTTCCAAACTTTATCCACACACTGTATATCTGAAATGGGATTATTGGACAATCTTACTCCTGGAATAAACGACTACGACCAACGTATAGTATATCCACACACTTACTAACATTAATCAACATTTTTTGTTTCTATAGTTAGGCAGTAAAAATTTAATATACATCCGTCTGCTATACCCAAAAAAAACTGTAATATGATAAGCTCGTACGCACACTGAAAATGAAACTGTTGTAAAAATGTAATGTCGGTAAATCAAGACGATTGTGCATTCGCCCATAACATCATTATTGTTGCTATACTTTTTCTGATTCCAACGGATTCACATCCACTTTATTAGTGTCATATAGGTAAAACAATAGTGTCCAGAAGAGGCTCACGTTGGTTCATTACGATTCGTTCCGGTTTTATCTAGGTTAGGAATGTATGATACCGTAAACTGGCCTTGGATTTGCACACGCGTGAATCTACAATTAATAGTACCGAACATATAGGATTTTTGTTCCAAACGGTGTAATTTTATTCCTAATACTTCAGTTTTTAATATCACTGGCATAATGAACAATCAATCAATCAATCATAAGTAATCACTAATCAAATAACTGATAAATTACTGTACCAGAAGAAATAAGCTGCTATTTCTTCTAATCCACACTATTTCCCTAAAGACTATAACCAATCAGAAAGTTTGAGAATATTCTATAGTTTCATTTTTTTTAACTTGAAAAACGACAAGGCTTAGTTTTTGTTCCAAGAAAGAATAAAGGAAAAAATATTTATTATGGTGAGAATACGGTCAGAGTCAGAATAAGCTACTAAACGATTAGTACTTCTTTGTGAAACATTCTGTATACAGGGTGAGTCCGAAATGGCGCGTTTCCTCTAGAGTAGTTATAGGGGGTGGTTAGTGCAGCATGGGAAAAATGTTAAAAAAAACTTAATCGTTAATTCAATTGAGTTATGTTATAAGGGAAACTCTTTATTGACGGATGGTATCATTTTCTATAAAAAGCTTTGTACACTATAAGGATTTGTGTAAAAACGAATTCTCACAGAGCGTCTAATTTAGTCAGAATTTTTATTTGAAAATCAAAATGTCGTTGTCAAGGTCTCTGAAAATGCATTTGGCAACGATGATACATTATTATGGTTTCCTTAGAAACAGTGAACGATGTAGGTACTTGGTGCAAACAGATTTACCGCAGCCACTGTTTGTATTCATGTTGCCAAATGTATCTTCTAGTTCTTTACTTATAACTATAAAATAAAATCAGATAGATTTTTCATAACATTTTTCCCAGGCCGCATTAATAGTCCCCTACAACTACTCCACAGGAAATGCGCCATTTCGGATTCACTGTGTATGAACGATAACTTATTAAAGGCCGGTATTACAATCTCAGTTTAAACCCGAGAGGCTAGATCAGCTAAACCAAGCTTAATTGCCATGGATACAATTGTTACATGAATCATATCCATGGCAATTAAGCTTGGTTTAGCTGATCTCGCGTTTAAACTGAGATTATAATACCGGCCCTAACTAAAACCTAAAATAATAAAAAATTAAAATTGTCACAAACGAGCTATGCTCTAATAAATTTATTTCAACAGCAGCACTTTGAATGAGGACGGTTTCAATTTGTTCAATATTTTTTAATTTAACTGGAGTAACAATTAGTTGCCGTATTAGAATTTCTCCTTAGTTTTTCTCTCGTTTATACGAAAGAATCCAAACACTTTCCGCCATTAATTGTAGCATTGCATGTGACACGCTGGTAACTACAGTTACATTTTTACAATTTTTGGAAAACAAACAGAAATTAAACAATTTGTAAACTTTTGAAACTCACAAACACGCGAAAAATAATAAACCTTTAATGATTGAACAAACTAGGGTTTTAGATTCACTTTTACTGAAATTTTGAATGTTAATCCCGAGAATGTAAGTAACACTATGAGGCTATACCCACCGAAGCCGAGGGCATTTTCATTCGAGGGATTAACGATTGTTTATTCACAAGATGAATACAAAACTTTCTTCCCAACAGCCTACATTAATAATTACAGAACAAAATGATATTTTTTTTTCAAATAATGATAGCACGGTACAGATATCTAATTGAATGTATGTGACGATCTTAATAGAACCTCGTTATTTTCAATTTCATTTTAATTTTTAACAATTTTTTTAAACGTTTCATCTCTCCAATACTTTTTTTATAAATTTCACACACTAATTTATAAAAGCAATGTCAGTCAGCTCTTCTAAAACCGAAACTGAAATTAAATCGTTTGCATATTATATCTTGACGAGAGTGATTAATCGCTGAATCCAATTGGTTTTTGTTATAATAAGATACACAAACGATTTAATTGCACATCCGATTTAAGCCTAAAGTCCCAAAAGACCGGTATTTCAGTTCAGGTCAAATTGTCATGTTACAAGCATTGCATCCATGGCAATTATTCATCTTGGTTTAAGCGCTAGCTGAGTAAAACCCAAACTGAACTGCCGGCCCAACTAGTATCTATAATATTAATGTCAGTAGTTAGTCAATTACCAGTAATCAGTCTCATTTCATTAGTCAATTTCATTCTCATTAGTCAGTTCAGTCAGTTTAATAGTAGTAGTATCTAGTTTGTTAGGTGGATGCAGTTGTCAAGCGCGTCCATTAGTATTGTCGTTTAATATTGTAAAATGGCAATCCTTAGAAGCTAATAATAATACTTGCAAGTGCAACCCAGCGTTACCGTGCATACCCACCTCCAACCTCGCTACTAGTAGTACCGTCTGAAAAATAAGAGCCCATTCCATATGAGCATCCCTTCTTCTTGCCACACTTCTTTCTGCCGTATTCATCAATATCTTCATATTCCTTAGGTTCTAGTTTTGTCTTATCTTCATCATCTTTAGATTCATCCTCTTTTTCGTCTTCTTCCTCATCCTCGACTTCAGTTTCTTCACCATCATTTTCTTCTTCTTCTTCTTCTTCGTCCTCATCCTCTTCTTCTGAATCAGATTCAGTACTTTGTTCTAATTCCAGACCCGAGCTGCCAGATCTAAACATTCCACCTAAACCGTCTTTAAGTGCTTCCGGTAACTCTAACAACATTTGTGCAATTGATGCTATTAAAGTAGATGGGGCTGTTTCTTCTTCTGAATCTGCACGACCAACAGCTATTTTTCGTGCTTCTGCATCTGCTTGTTCTGAAATTAATAATTGAAAGTTATAACAAGTTACACACGTAGTTTTTTTTATTGAGTAATTAATAATGAAATAAAGATGCGCAGAATTTAATTTGCCTAAAATGTGGAACATTTTAGTCACACTAAACTAAAACTATAATTATACAGTAGCCAACGGAGCTTCATAATTTTGTACTTGCTAGAAAAAGTTACACTATTTGCATTTGCACAGTTATAAACAATTCATAACAACAATTACAAATACGTTTGTAACACTTAAACTACCTACTGTAAATGTTTTCTTTGTTTATGGAGTAACGTTATTATGTACTCGTATGTGTTTAATTTCCAGTGTAGTTTATGAATTAACAAGGAATATGAGAAATGTTAAAAAAAGTATAACGCATAATAGCTTGGAGATATTTACGTGAATTATATCTGCAGATTTCAACAACCTATACTGTCAAAGCTCTAGTTTTTATACTTTCTCTGATCTCATTTTTGGAAAAGGAAGATTTATTGCAGACCAATGTTCGATTCGAACTACACTTCAATACACAAGTTCACTTTCTAAAGAAAACTTCTGCGTTTTCTTATAATAAAAAAAGAATGTTTTTAAAGTGAAATTATTCGTCTAAAAAATTGAGATTTGGCAAAGATGATCTAATTAACGAAAGTGGTTTGGATATTATCTTGCAGGTCACATATTAGTATATTACACTTTCTGTACTGTTACTTTTTATTGATGCGTCCACAGATTAGTAAAAAACAAAGTGGAGGTGAAAACCTACCCTGGACTTTCCCTTACTAAAAATAAACATTTCGTTTTAGGTATTCCACAGTAGTTCGCGAGACAGCATTGGAAATCACTGGAATGCGAGAAAAACGAGACTATACGAAATTCTAATCAACCGTACATTTTAGCTATATGAACATCTTACACTATGTGATAGACAATTAAATTTTTCATTCAATTATATAATAATATATAGGGTGTTTCATTTAAAATAACAAAGTTGCTTCTTGTACTGTGAAACGTAAACACACTGTATACGTGACATACATTTAGTAAAATGCAGAATTATATACTGAATAACTTTTATATTTAAACTTTTTTCATATTTTGACTAATCAAGGCGCTATAGGAGCATTAATTTCCGATCTTCAAAACCTCATAGAGGGCGCCACAGTGAAATTTTGGCCAACGCCAACACTGTATCTAATGCGTAAGACGAAGTCGCATTAGATACAGTTGGCCTTGTTCTGGCATTCATTAAAAAACAAAAATGTAGCTAATACCAAGCTGCATAAGTATAGAAAATGTAAACAAAATCGTGTATCCAGTTTTTTTGTAATAATTTTTCAAAAATTTCAAAATTTTTGGAAGAGCGCCAGCACCGTTGCGACCGTTTTTGAAGTTACGAAATAAACTTTTTTCATGGTATAGTACCGTCAATGGGCTTTCAAACAAATTGCTGATGGACCTGATCAGATTAGCTGGTTTTTGAGTTGTCGAGCGTTAAGGCTGGAGTTTACACCTTGAAATATACCCCATTTTATGCACATTTTGTTCCAATTTTTCAGACCCAATTTTAAAGTAGGAAGGGCGGGCGAAATTTTTTTTTTATTATTGGTGTTTTATCTGTCTACCCATAGAACGTTTTTTTTTAATTTCTAAAAAATAACTTTTCAGCATAAAAAAATGTACAACTCTATTTTACTTTAAAATTTTCAAGTAGTATTTACAAAAATATGGATATCGAAAAATTCTCTCTATGAATAGATAGATATAACCACGCTCTTTCAAATGCCACAAGAATTTTTTTTTCTAAAATGCAAATTAATTCGGAAAAAATGGAAATAAAATTTTAGAAATATCAATATAATTCACCTTTTGCAATTTAGCATATAGGCAACACAACTAACAGGACAATTAACTGTCAATGGAGCCAATACACAAAAGACGGATTATAACGGATTACAACTTTCTACTAGGTACTTATTGTTATTTGACAAAAAAAAATTAAAATAATATAACGACAAAATCTATATTCAATACAGTAAATTCATCATTCTTTATTGCATTTATCAATTTTGGTAACGTCAAAAGAATCTGAAATATTTAAAAATTGAAACAAAATTCCAAGGCAAGCATTATTTTTGTTATTGTAGGTATGCAACTTTCCATACATCAAATTCGATTTTGCTTTAGGTAAATGCCAGCCTTAAGATCAAAATTTTGAAAAATTCATAGCGGAGTTAGAGAGTCCGGTAAGAAACGGTTTACCTTGAATTATGGTCTTCTTTCATATCCGATACTCAGATTTTCAAAATTCTGCTTGTGAAAAAAATGCTACCAAAAAACATGTCTAACTTCCGCTTCCAGTTTCGAATTTTTTTGAAAAGGTTATTTTGTCGATGAATTTTCGATATACCTACCCCTTTATTTCAAATTTCATCAAAATCGGTTCACAGGTTTTTGCGTTAGAGGCGTCACATACCATACACAATACACCCACACACCCACCCACAGACAGACATTTTTTCTAGACCACTTTTTTGGGTTACCGAGGGTCCAAAACACGTATTTCCGCAAAAATCGCAATTTCGAAAATTTTCATATCAATTTACTTCCCGTATAGTACCAGTGGTGGTATGGGAAAGTAAAAAACTATTTGTAGTATTATACTACACTTGCTCGACTCGATGTAAAAATTATTCTGCATTGCTAACTTATTAATAACGATTAATGAATATTTCGACTAGTATTAGCAAAAAATAGAAGTTGTAACCGTTCAAGGTGGTATTAAACATTATTTTCATTTAATTCAATTACTTTGACGGTAGGTAGTACTAAAAAATATGGTAGTACTCCCAAATAAAGTTGCTAATTCGTCTCGTCCTATCTTATCCTTAGGTGCATAATATGCAGTCTGATTACACCAAAAACAATATAGCAGTTTCTTTACGCCATGTGTTTAATTTATTAAGCGCAATGAAGTAATCCGTTAGAAGCTATAAAAGAATTGGTTTCACTTAAGAAGACTTAAGTAACGTTGTTTGTTAACATCGTTCCGTTTCGTAACCTCAATTGAGCATCACATTCAAAGGCACACGTTCTACTTTCCTTGTTTACTGAATAATACTCTAGGTTAATTTTATCTATCATTGAATATTTAAATTTTACAGCAAAATTTTCGGATGGTTTCTGGTTTATATTTGGATATCTAACGGATCTAGTAAGTAGTTATGTAACGGTTATTTTTTTTTGAACATATGGCACCCGTGTCAGAGTTGTATATGATCCACGCCAATACCTATATTGATTTAAACAGTTACCTATAGCTTTAGGAAAATCTAATCAAAGTCTGCTTTTTTAAAGAGTTTACTTTAATTCTATGGTGTTGACCTACGTCGTAAAATCATTAATTGGTGTGCTGTCTAACCTAATTTTTTTAAAGTAATTTTTTGCTTAAAATTATATTAAAATAAACGACACAATTGTTTTAAAGTCATTAAACCTAAATAAACCAACCGAAACCATAACATGTAATTATGTTTCTACTGTTATTACTTACGTGACTTTTATCAAATAGTAAAATGCACCTAAAATGAGATTAATATTCCTATATTGGCACATTGAAAACTTTAAAATATCCAATTTCCGCTCTGTCTTTTTAATATATCAACGATTAAGGTAAAGAAAAAAAAAAGATAAGTTTAGATCAAACTTGAAATTAAAATCAACACGTCAGAAACACCGCCGACGGACAATACGGCATAATTATTGTCTTGTTCATCTAAATGGTTTTAATTTTTGATTCGTGTCGCTACTTTGTTAAAAAAAAAAAAGGCAAAAACCAAAGGCATAACGCTTATCGCATTCCCTAGTGATAGATAGAGGTGGATCTACATAGAAACTAATAAAGCTGAAGTTTGGGGCCCCCAGTTTTTAGGGGCCCCCGTTGGCAGATTTACATGTAGCTAACATTCGCAACATACTATGCTATTGTAACGACATACCCATAGTAAAAGAATCTCCTGAAACAATAATAAATTGTTTAGTTTCGTTTAAGTAAAAGAGAAAACAATGAATATATTGGAGAATCTTGATTACGACTTTATATATACTTTAGATGACTTTTTAATTATTCCTTTAACAGAGAGCATATTACCCGTACTGTGAAATCAATAAAAGCGTCAAAAAAAAGTTGGCAGAACATTAAAACCAAATGAAACTGATATACAGAGTGTTTCTTAAATCGCGGACACGGAGCACAGTACTACATTCCCCTCCAGATACCAATTGGAAAAATATAATACAATAATGCCCGTTCTTCGCTAGTTTCAGAGTTATTCTCCGTCAAAGATTGAGATTCAATTCCTTTATGCTTTGGAAAAACGGGTAAATTTTAACCGTTTCGTATTGTTCATCAATCAAATACTAAATCTTAATAAATTTGGAATTTTTTATACGTTGTATTCCTTCCTCCGAAGACATTATTTCTGATAAATATCTGTTGTTAAAATTTTTTTCAATATGTTGCAACAGTGCATTGTAGCTATGAGGTTATTACCTAGGAAACTTGTTCATACTGCCTTATTAAAACACCAAACGTTTAAAACAAAGTCCGTGCAAGCATGCGCAATGTTGTCAAATTTAAAATTTCTAAAATGCGAATAACTCGGAAACTAAATACATTAGGACAAAATCGCCTATACTTTTTCAACTCAGTTTAAAGATGAGAATCGCGTAGTGCTCTCCGTATCCGCCATTTAAGAAACACCCTGTATACGTTCTAAATCTATTGATATTCCATGTATGTTCATTTATTCACAAGTGAATATTGTGTTGTTTATTAACTATAACCTGAACAATAAAGTTGCTATTAGATGCGAGGCTTCTTCTACAGATCCGGCTGCCATATCTGTAGCAACTTATATTTATACAACCTGAATAAACCACATTGCATGAACCATATCTTCGAGCGTTTTTACTTTTATTACTTTAATGCTGAAGTTTTAAACGTTCTTATATAGCAAAGGAACAGTAATTATTATGCTTGTAGGAAATTATTATAATAGTACTTTAGCTACTTCGGGTTTTTTATCACCATGTGGAAGATTAGCGTTCAACATTTAAATCTGACTTTATTACAAATACGTAATAATTTCATGGGCCTGAAACGGTTTCAGCATCAGCATACTACATTATGTAATACTTACCGTTTAAATTAGACAAGTGACATGGAAGAAAACTCACAAAACCTTTGTATAAAAATAAGACGATTCTAATATATTGTTACAAGTCAGTTAATTTTTTTGATTAAAAATTACTTCAGGTTATCTGTGTTCTTTAATGGTTGTTCCAACTACTACATGCTCCTGTTCGTTAAGACTGTGTAAGAGCATTTCTTTAATAAAATATTTTAAAATATATTGTAGTAACATTTTTATATGACATAGATGTTACTTGCAATTAAAATAGAACGGTTATATAGAACATGCATGCAACACTAACGCTAAATTGCCGTTATATCTTAAATGAGTTTTCGTTTACTTTACCCCTTAAACTCGACTAAAATTAAAAATAAGTTCAAATATTTAAACCAGTTACAACAGATTCAAACCAATGATTATTTATTTTTCAAAAATGTTTAAGTAGATTTTTGAAATTAAAAAACAAAATTAAAGTTTGTTTGATAGGTAATGGTTGAGAACCATACTTTTAAGCTGTAGGTAGGTACCTACATTTCTCATCCAATTGCAATGTGGCAAAAACGCAAGGCAAAAACGTAAATATACTTGCCTGGAAATTGATTTGTGCCAAGTGATAAGAAATCGTTTTTATGATGAGAAACGTCGGTTTACTTTTAAGAAGCCTGCTTATTGGCCTTTTATTTTCTTAAAACTCATCAAAAATTAGAGAAAAAAATATAAGGAGCCGGTTTTCTGAAATTTTACATAGGATGTTGATTTTACATTGTGAACAAAATATATTCTTAATGAAGTTTTACCGTAGTCAGTACAAGAAAGCTACTTTAGCTGAATAAAAAAACATTTCATTATCTACCACCAAGGCCCCCGTGATTTGAAAAAATCGAAAATATACTTAAAATCAATTTCAAGCCGAGCAGGACTTTATCCCCAAATATGGACACCAAATTCAATAATCGTTTGTCAATCATAAATTCATAAGTCAATTCTGTGGCATATTGTATACTCTGTGTGTATACTGTATCATGTAATATTTGTGCCATTATAATACATTCTGTATTGATGTACACTAATGTTATTTGATTTGGTGTCTACTGTTTTTAAGAAAATCATAATAAAATTTGTTGGGCAGCTTAAGAAATTACTTTGGAATTCACTTTAAAGGCGGTTCCCATTCGATTTTGTAGTGATAATATTTTTAATGTCGTTTATAAACAGAGTTGATAAATCTTAAAAACCAATGTTAGGTACCGATATTTTTATTGAAAGTGAAGATTTTGTGCGTAGAAACGTGAAATACAAGTTCATCTACAGAACAAGTTGCTTTATAGTAGTTTGGTAAAGTAAAACGAAATTTATCACAATTAAGGTTTTAAATGGAGAATGTTTTTATTATGCTTTCTATCCTGAAGTTCCTACTTTATAAAAGGGGATGTATCAAGTTGAGTCCCAATCCCTCATAAATAGGGGAGCAAGGGTAAAATTGATTGAATTATATAGTTTTCACCAACAAACCCAAAGATCATATCTGAACAAGTTTTCTGGAATTCACCAAATAATTTCTCAAACAATAGATATGTTACACACTAAAAAATATTTTGTTGTAGTAACAAAATACGAGTTACTGCAACAAATTTTTTGTGTCAGTATAGCCTCAGCAAAATTATCATTTGCATATACCAATTATTTTTGTTGGAATAATTTTAGCTAAGGAAACAAATTAATTTGCTGAGAATACTAGACAGTTTTAGTTTGTACTATTTAACGGGCTTGAAACCAGAACACTTACAGTTATGATTAAGAAAATAAAGAAACAAATTTTCTTTATTTAACATTGCTCGTACTTAATTAATAACAGGCAAATAAATTTATTCCTGTTCCTTATTTTCTCAATCATTATTTTATTTAACAGTAACAGCTAGTTGCATAATGACACATTCTTGCATTACTTTAAAGAAGGTTTAAATTTAAAATCGAATTTAAGTTGATTATAAAATCGGCTCTTAATATTTAAAAAAAAAATCAATATTATAGTGCATCCGTATGCGCTCTATTGTATCGTTGAAGTCTCCTCACATTGTCAATTGGCATGTTACACGATTTTAAGTAGAAACATTAAAACTATATACATACTTAATGGTATAAACCGTGCGTTATTAATTTCACATAATTATAGGACTAACTTACAGCAACTTACCTTATTAGTTGCACTAGCTTCTTTATTCTTTTAGTTTGTTAGTCCAAATTACACCGTTTATAATTATTACAGTATAAAGTATACTTACGTAAAAGGTTATTATTCGCATTATCCACAATGTCTTCAACATGATCTACAAGACAGGATGCATCGAGGGAAACTGCACATGTAAATAGTTCTATAGACGAAGATTTTTTGGCACGTGCAGTCCTGGCAAAGTTGAACCTTGGAGTTTGTGTAACAGTATCCTTTGCATGTTCACTTTGATTATTATCCTTATTAAGCGCTGCCGTAAGTTCTTCAGGTTTAAAGTAATTTTTTACTGTCACAACAACATTTTCGGTTTTAGCACCAGGAATAATTTCGGAATAAACCGTCAAAAAGTCCGATAATAATAAACTTATTGCAATTACTAATTTTATATGTGCTTTGTACATTTTAATATAAATTTATAGAAACTTGCTAGGATGTAAGTAAGTAAAACGTCACATTCATTACACTACACTATTAATTATAAAAAAAAATTCGATGATTATCACAAGCAACTGGAGGACGTTATCACCTTGAACTTCGAAGCATATCTGAAGGCCACAGGCTGCAAGAAGCATTTATACTGAGAGAGATCGCAAGAATCCATGCTTATGGCTCACTTATAGAAAATGTGGAACAACACGTCTGGTTGGTACAACCGAAGAGTACTCGGGTTCGTTGATTAAATTATTCTCGACCCAGAAGGTAAGGCTTAAGTTTTAGGGAATGTGGTAGATATAGGTAGATATTTAAACTACCTTTAAACGAAAGTTGTTATGTTAAAAAATTTACACCCGTAATCCTGACTTAAAAAATAGATATTTTAATTTACTCTTACTTTATTAATCTAGTTTTAAACAATATGCTTTTGTTTAAACCTTACTGCGTTCTTAATTCAGCTTGTATTCACATTTAATTTTTACAAACTGGATTATTCTTTACTTCATTACATGTAATCAAATCATGTACTTTATTGGTTAATCACACAATTATACTGCGAAGTAATAATGAATTATTTTATTTATTATTATTTCAATTAAGAATTTGTTACAGTTATTACAAAACCTACAATAACTGTTTCAGAAAGAATTATGCTTTATGTGTGTGTGATTATAATCAGAAAAGTTATTTTGCAGAACGTAATATAAAATTTAATTATTTGCAACCCACTTTTAGCATTATTTAAGGAAATTCTTATTTCATAAACTTAGTAAAAAAATATCTAAATATTCATTGCTGAATTAAAAACACTAAAATATACAGGGTGTCCGTCTTTCGAAGCTAAGCATGGGGATCTCGGTTAGCTTAAGAGGTACGAAATCGGTTAAATGGAGGCAAAGTTGCGTATTTTAATGCTGATCAATAATCTGAAAAGAAATTTGACCTACGACGTTTAGTTTAGAAAATATCTAAAAAAAATCAAAATTCCCGATTTTTGTTTTTCGCTGATAAAATGAAAACAAGTGAAACTACGAATTTTTAATTAAGACATTTTTAAGACACTTTTTTACGGGGAATCTAAATATGCGATTGTTTTTCTCGTATCGTTTAAAATAGCCAACAATCGACTGTCAACTTTTGTTTTTCTTATGGACGCCATATTGGTTTTTTGCATTTTTGAATGTAACTTTTTTTTCTGATTTCAACTATGTATGATACATAATACTTTAGCTTGTGTTTTTACCTACAATTTCAAGTTATCCATTTGTCCGCAGAGTGCCATGGAAACAAAAGCGACAAGTTTGTTTTAAAGAGAATTCTGTTATGAATTTAATTTTAAGTCATAAGGTTATTGGTTTGGCTAGTTTAATGAAAGAAATGCGAGTTTTAAAAGAAGAATAATGGGATATAACAAAATTGATTATCAACTATTATGATTTATGTTGAAACAATAGAATAAAAATTAAAAAACAGAAAATTATAGCAAATACTAAAAACTAAAACTTTAATCGAAAACACAGCGGGATATAAGAAATATTTAAGTATTGTTTTTCTTTGAACAGAGATATGTAATCCCTTAGGTCCGGTTTTTCAGTTCATGTTTCTGCCTGGGTTTACAAAAGGAGCCATATTCGCTTAGATTTCGAGGAAGACGGAAGAAATAACTAGAACCTGGTTGATTTCTCTCTGGAGTTCGTTGCAGATACGTTTCGGAAGTAATTTCTACTTTCCGATGTAAAGAATAATAAATTTAAATCATATCACGTTGTTCTTCATTAGAATTTTTCATTTTCTTTCAGAAAATTACATACCTATCTTAAAATTAGGGGAAGTACATCGTAACGACTTAAGCAATGTACTAGGAACTGTTAAAATTTTCTTTGAATCAAAATTGTCGCTTTTGTTTCCATGACACTGCATAAAAACGGATAACTCAAAATTGTAGGTAAAAACACAAGCTAAAGTATTATGTGCCATACATAGTTGAAATCAGAAAAAAAAGCTACATTCAAAAATGCAAAAATCCAATATGGCGTCCATAAGAAAAACAAAAGTTGACAGTCGATTGTTGGCTATTTTAAACGATAGGAGAAAAACAATCACATATTTAGATTCCCCGTAAAAAAGTGTCTTAAAAATGTCTTAATTAAAAATTCGTAGTTTCACTTGTTTTCATTTTATCAGGGAAAAACAAAAATCGGGAATTTTGATTTTTTTTAGATATTTTGTAAACTAAACGTCGTAGGTCAAATTTCTTTTCAGATTATTGATCAGCATTAAAATACGCAACTTTGCCTCCATTTAACCGACTTCGTATCTCTTAAGTTAACCGAGATCCCCATGCTTAGCTTCGAAAGACGGACACCCTGTATAGGTTTTAATTTCATTACAATATTAAAGCAAATTTAAAGAAACATTGTACTAAAGTCTGCTATTACTTAATTATCAAACATTTCATGAGACTGGAAAACTGATTTCTAGCTTAAAGAAACCCTATATTTTTTTGAACAGTCATCCGGAGCACCGCTTCAGTTTTGTAAAAATTTTGAAAGTTGCCAAAATTACTTTTTTAAAACTCTTTATGATTTCAATTTTTAAGTGACTTTAGTTAGTTTGGTGTTGGTATCATGTAGCAACGCCTCCAACTAATTGATAGTTTGGCTCAATTCTATATTCCAGCAACATTTTTTAATTTATTATACCTTCAATTTCATTATTCTATCTCCTATCCTTAAGATCTTAAATCAGCTAACTTTTCTTGTGATTCATAACGTCCTTTTTGTGAATCCTACTTCTACCATCACTTTCGTTGATGCAAAATGCGATGCAATGCAAATCGCTGAGAACCTTGCTGAGAACTAACGGTCTTCTATGTCAAAAAAAGTGTGGAAGATAAGTCAGTATTCCTAACAATCGTAACCCACGGGCCGTGAACTCGGAACGGAAGACGTTCAGATCACAAATAATGTCATACTAGAATCAGGCAGAACTTTTTATCACCATGACACGCAGATTTTAAAACTAAATATTCAAACTTACCAACGGATCACAATTCAATTTTTACCAGTGATTATTTTGAAGTTGACTTTTTTGTGTCATGCAGACGCATGTAACCTAATAATCAGTCGCAGAAGTAAAAAATTTGTATATTTTCCAGGTTTCTTTCCTTGGATGGCCAGAATTGACCTGTTGCGCCCCGTGTGAATATTATTCTGTTTCAAGTAGTCATGTATCTTTGAATTTGTCCAGGATGTCCTTGGAGGAGATGATCTGGGGTTCGGGCGTTTCCAAAAAGGAACTCCAAACCTCCTCAGTCTTTTTGCTGCCAATGCTTCACATTGACAGAATATGAAATGGGGTTTCATCCATCATCAATTGCGCATTGGGTCATTTAGTATTCCTATTGTGCTAAGGTCCGTTCTTATGTTGCAGTGTCCTGTAAGAAGCTTAATTAAAAGTTCTGTCATAATCCAGGCACTGCCCTCCGATATTAGTTACAGTGTCCCTAACCAAGTCGGTTCTTGATAAAGCCCTTTGCGCTGCTATGAGCAATACCGCAGGTGGTTACCTGTTTTCTTTTTCTGTGAACATTCTAATTTTTTTTGTATAATTCTAATTTGGCTATTTCTGAATTTTTTGTTCGTGTTTGTTTTACAGAAGTACGTAGAAACCTAACAAAAAATATTTTATTGATGTGGAAGATTTTACCCCGAGACGGCATCACAGAGAAGACCTGTCAAAAGCAAAATTTGAACGCCCTTATAACGAGCTAGAAGAATGAAGCTGGCCATGGTTTTGCCAACTTTGTTCCTTCTGCCGGATTTTCCGTATCATTCTGGGTTGACTCTTTACTATGTGTGAGGATGTAGTGTATTGGACCTTTAAACCACTATACGCACCTGTTAATAGCGTATACCATCTGTTTTAGATACATTAATGTGACTAGAATTATGAGTTAGTCAGCAATCAAGGCAATGCCGCCGCCCTGCTGATAATTGTAACTCATCGTCGAATGGTTTATCAAGCTCGATAGTGATCCACAGAACTACACAAACATATTTCGAAATTAAAAACCGATATTCTCGCATTACGAGCTTGAGTCTTTGCCACTGGAGCAATTGGTGAAATTATGGAAGTGATGCACGCATCTGAATATCAGTCTATCGAGTTATAAATAGAGTAGAGTATTGGACCTAAGTTTATTTATATTTTTTTCTTGTTTTGATGTCTACTAACACCCTTCAAAGTGTGTAAAGGATTTTGATTAAGACCCTATTTATTATTTAAGAATTAGGAACGATAACTGAAAATGTGCATGTTATTCAAACCCTACTCTCCTTGATTCAAACCAACCTTTTCTAAATAATTTTTTATTCTTACGTTTTTTGACAATAGAAATCCAATAAGTGGCTGTTTTGATATACCCATGATATACCTCATTATTTAGGAATTCCGATGTCACGGCATAAAATATTTAACCTAATTAAACCTACAACATTTAGAAAAAAACCCTAACTTCTTGTAGTTTAAAGACTGCTGCGTCTGTGAATATCAAAAATACACAAAGAACATGAAATTCCGCCTTCACTAAATACAAACGGGTGAATCAGAATAACTGTCCCACATTGTTGGTATAATTACTGTATAAAGCCTACGTGTGGAAAGTGAACAAGGTAACGTGCTAGAAATAGCATGTAGGTACTCTTCATTACGGGGTATAAAAGTACTGTTGCTGAATCGCAGGCGAAACTCTTTTGGCTAAGCAGCTTAATCCCGTATTCAAACTATATTTTATTACTTTAGTATATAAAAATATTTACTTTTTATTCCTGATTCAATGATTCAAACTTTACCAAACTTCTTTAATGAACCGGTAGAAACCAAAGATGCAAACTATCAGAAGGCCAATGAAAACTAGATTGCTAAAGGTTTGCGCATCAAGTTCGGGCCAAAAGTGAAATTAAATGAATGGTTATTAAAATAGCGAGCAATAAGTATTCAAAATATTTATAAACAAAAAATCAGTGAAAATGTAGGTGACTTTGACAAAAATTATGCACAATTTATTTCTTGTTTGTTTTGATTTTCTTGCTCTATAAGTGAAAGTATAGATAATTAAGAGTTAATTTTGTGGATATTTTGATTAAATAAAGTGTTAAGAACTGGTTCTCGTAAGAGACCTACATGTACATTAGGATGATTTATCATAATTGAAAAGTACAACAACAAATTTACATTTCAGTTTACTTTCGCTGTGATAGCTATCGTTCCCTAATCGCAGTTTTTTCAGTAATATGCAAATATTAGTTGCTTTTTCTATTTTACTCTATTGCAATACATTTGGCAATTAAAGAACGAGAGGCACCCAATTAATAAATATTATACTTTCCTAAACAATTCTTATTTTATTGTTGCTTTTATAAACAAATTAATATTAAAGTTTATTTTTATTAAAGTATTTATAAATGTTCGTTTCTACTTCATTAACATTTTGGAGCGGACATTAGTTAATAAAGATGCTTTCTGCTTATAACACAGTAAATATAACAGATTGTATATACAGAGCGTTAAAAATACCCGGAATACTATATAGGACACTCACAGTCCCTGTAGCCATGGACTTAAAACCCGCTTACATTGCTGGTAGCATGATTAAATCGTTCCGATATGTTCTAAAATTATGATAATTATGTTACTTCAATCACTTTAATACCATCACTCTCGAGTTGAAGGGAGGTACAGCTCCCTTAAAGGTGGCCTCTCATCGTCTTGTTTTTATTGAATATCTTCAAAACCGTTTTGTACAACCGTTACTCATTTTATGCGTAATAAGAAAGAGTAGAAATAATTGGAAAATGTTATCCATGAGTGTCCCAAACGGGGTGGCTATGGGGTAAAAAGCCTCTCCGGTAAAATGCCCGCCATCAAAATCCCGCCGGTCAATTACCCGCCGGTCATTTGCCCGCGAGGTGAAATGCCCGAGGGGTCAAAATCCCGCTATCCAATTTCCCGCCAGTACAAAATCCCGCTGGTCATGTGCCCGCCAAATATACTTTCAATATACCCAACAGCTGAGCTTATGTATAATACACAAATCCACTGGGTGAAAATAATTCACAAACTGCAACTAACCTAAAGCAAAGACCTTACAAAGACTAGTGGGGCGCCCCACTGACTTTAGGTTAGTTGCAGTTTGAGAATTATTTTTTACAAACCCAGTGGACTTGTGTATATACATACGCTCAGCTGTTGGGTACGGAATCGTGAGGGCTATCCGCTTGTGTTGCAAAGAAGCTTCGAGTGCACTTTCATTAACTGATAAAAATAGTTAATAAACCATACGAAATACTGCACAAATGTAATTTTGATTGGTTAGGTTAGGTTAGGTTTTTTAGAGGTGTTTTGCTGTCGAGTGTCGGTTTTTTAGTTAGAAGAATCAAAGTTTAAAGGCTTTTTAATTTTTAAAATGGATAGTATATTTGGCGGGCATATGGCCGGCGGGATTTTTTACAGTCGGGAAATTGACCAGCGGGATTTTGACCTCTCGGGCATTTCACCTCGCGGGCAAATGACCGGCGGGAATTGACCGGCGGGATTTTGACGGCGGGCATTTGACCGCGACTCGGTAAAAAGAACCCCAACTTTCTTACATACTGTTTTTTCCAGTTTTTGACAGCAAAATATGAAATTTCAGTATTTTCTACATAAAAAAGGTACACTTGTTGAACATTCCCAGGATGTGCCGTTTTTGAGCAAAATCGTTTGGAAAATTTTATTACATGGTATGCTGGGAATTAAAACAATTTGTTTGAACAATCATTGCAATGAAAAAACTTAATTTCATTTGTTTTATCTTGTTAAGCATAAAAAGATTAGTGTTTGTACATAATGTGATTATTTTATTACAACGTGAAAAACTGCCCCGCTTCTCGTACCTACGGAGCACGTAATAAAATCTTCCAATCGATTTTGTTCAACAATGGTACATCCTGTCGATGTTCAACAAGTGCACCTTTTTTTGTAGAAAACACTGAAATTTCTTATTTTACTGTCGAAAACGGGAAACAATTATACCCAAAAAAGTGTGGATTATTTTTACCCCACAGCCACATTTTGGGCAGTTTATAGAACTTTTTTTCTTATTTTTGGTCGTAGAAAACGCTGTTAAAGTATTGCACGCTAATTTCGAGCAACCCTGTATTTACTAATACGGTTTCTTTATTTTTTTTTATTAGGCATTGTATTCTTTGATTTAAAAAAAATCTGCATTTTGCTCAGAAACCATTATTAATTAATACAGTTCAGCCAATTTATGTAGACTACCTTTAAATTTTCTGTTATCGACGGTGCTGGACGTGAGTCGATGATGTCATTTTGTCCAGGCGGATGATGTCATGAGGGCACGTGCAGCACGCTGGAGAGCGCAAGATATTCGGGGCATTTCATTCTGATTTGTACAAGTATAACAGTTACATGCTTTTGTTACACGCTCGTCAATAAATATTAGTTTTTAATTATTTTGTTCTTTTGGTGTTAATTACTTTACATCAGAAGTGGGATAATTAATTGGTGTAGTAAGGTGAACAGGTGAAAAGGGACAACAGTTCACAATGCCAAAAGAAACCCGTCGCTCACACAAGAGAAAAAGGGACTCATCCTTTTCCAAAACCATAAGAGATGGGCATCATTCGTCGCCCCGCTCATCCCGTGGTTATACGCCCCCAGAAGCAGTAATGTCCAGGTCGAGCCGGGAGCAGGAGGGTAGTGAGTCTACTTTGAATATAAGTACTTTCAGTAATGCTTTGCTTGAAGGAATAGAGAAAATTGTCAAAAATTCTCAGAATTCAAATAATTCAAATAGAAACGATACTAAATTGTTGGGTTTAACGTTAAGTACTAATATCGTAAGCGAATTTGATCCTTTGGAGCATGATGTGGCTGATTGGCTGCAGTCTGTCGATGAGTACGCACAAATTAACAATTGGTCAGATCCTATAACATGTCATTTAGCGTTAAGTAAATTAAGGGGACCTGCCGAAACGTGGTATCGGGGGCTGCCGACACGTTTATTTTCTTGGGAGGAATGGAAAGGGTTGTTGTTAAAGCACTTCGAGCCGAAACGAGATTTGCATAAGCTCACGCTGGAGATGATCATGTGTGTTCCGAAACCCGGTCGCAGTTTGTATTTCTATTGTTTTGAAAAATTGGCGTTAATAAATAAAATGAAGCTGCACATGAGTGACTCTGATAAAGTTAACCTCATTATGGGAGGTATTGATAACGAACAAATTCGATTTTCGGTTGAAACTGCTGAAATAACAGACCCTGCTAAATTAGCGCGACATTTAAAAACATTTGACGAGAAGGGGTTGGAGTCTACACCATCCATGAAAGACAGGAAACAGGGAGGGAAAACTGTCTCCGACCGCGACATTGAAAAAAACAAAGTAACTCAAGTAAGATGTTACATCTGTAAACAAAGAGGTCATTTTAAAAACCAATGCCCTTCTAGGGATTACAATGTAAAAGCCCAGGTACCGTATAATGCACATGTAAACTTTGCCGGAATTAATTCTATGAACAAGTTTATGAAAGATATTTTAGTCAATAAAGTACCTATAAAATGTTTTGTAGATTTGGGTAGCGAGTGTTCTTTAATCAATAAAACGGTTTTACACCGCTTAGCCTTGAAAGCAAAACCTCTTAAGTCACCAATTCATATTCGTTCTTTAGCCGACGTTGGTCCAGTTGTTGATACATACGTCACCGCGGCAGTAAAAATCGATGCCGTGACGCGACATATTATTTTTTATGTTATTACTAAACGTATTATGAATGTTGACATTCTTATTGGACAAAACTTTACAGAATTAAATGATATTCAGTACACAAAAATAGGGAGTTCGTTGCGATTTACTTCTAGCGCACCTGAGATGCTTGTACTCGATGAAAAATCAGTAAATATTGGCACCAAGGACACTTCAGCCATCCAAGCTTTATTACGACTCCTGAACTCATACCCCGGGTTGTTTGCACGCAGTATGTTCGATGTGGGAACATGTGAAGAGGAAATGACTATTAAACTAAAAACGAATGAACCTATTTCACACCGCCCTCGCAGATATTCCGATTCTGAACGTGAAACGATTAGGCACATTGTCAATGAATTGCTACGACAAAATATAATACGGGAATCAAATTCTTGCTATTCTAGCCCTGTAGTGTTAGTTTCAAAAAAAAATGGGGAGAAACGCTTGTGTATTGATTACCGGGCACTCAATAAGGTAACAGAAGCTGATAGGTACCCTATTCCCGTAATAGAAGATCACATCGACCGGTTATCAGGGTATAAATATTATTGTAGTCTCGATATGGCGTCGGGATATTATCAACTCAAAATGGCTGCGGAATCCATTCCCAAAACGGCTTTCATAACTCAAGATGGCCTGTATGAATTTTTAAGGGTTCCGTTTGGCCTTACTAATGCGCCAGCTGTCTTTCAAAAAACTATAAACAAAATTCTTGGAAACCTAAGGTTTACAAAAGTTCTCGTATACCTTGACGACATACTGATACCCGGAAAAACTATAAATGAAACTTTAGGAACGTTAAAGGAAGTTCTTGATATATTGAGCAGGCATGGCCTCACACTTAAATTATCAAAATGTTCCTTTTTGAAAACGCATATTCAGTTTCTAGGTTACGAAGTGTCTAATTCTATTATTCAACCTACTGACGAGAAAGTTGCAGCCGTAAAGAAATTCCCTATACCTACCGACGTCCACCAGGTTCGGCAATATCTTGGTTTAACAAGTTATTTCCGTAAATTTATCCCTCGCTTTGCTGAAAAGTCAAAACCATTAAGTGAATTGCTACATAAAAACATTGTTTGGAACTGGGGACTTCGACAACAAGAATCATTCGATTTACTTAAACAATTCCTTCTGACAAAACCCGTGCTAAACATTTTTAATAAAGATTTAGACTGTACGCTACATACGGATGCTAGTCGAATAGGGATTGCTGGGGTTATAATGCAGGTAGAAAATAATAAAGAACATCCCGTTGCGTATTTTAGTAAACAAACCTCCCCGGAGGAACAAAAATATCATTCATTTGAATTGGAAACACTAGCGATCGTGTCTTCCGTAAAAAGATTTCGGCAATATTTATTTGGCAGACCGTTCACTATCTTTACGGACTGTGCGGCCGTAGCCAGCGCGTTTAAAAAGGCAGACTTGAATGCGAGGATTGGACGTTGGATAATTCAATTAAGTGAATACCAATATGAAATCAAGCATAGGTCAAATCAACAAATGCGTCATGTGGATGCGTTGAGTCGAAACCCTCTTAAAACCCATTCAGGGAACGAACCTACCCAAAATGTAAACGTTATCACCATAACCGAAGGTGATTGGCTGTTAGCGGCGCAATGTTCCGACAAAGAGATTGGAAAAATAAAAATAATATTAGAGACTGGTAACTTTGAACAAAACAAAAATATTTTTAATCATTACGAATTAAAGGGCGGCAAAGTTTACAAAATAACATCCACGGGTCCACGATGGGTTGTACCAAAGCATGCGCGCTTTCAAATCGTCAGACTAAATCATGACGATGTCGGTCACTTTGCGACAGATAAAACCGTTGAACTTGTTGCATCTAAGTATTGGTTCTCTCACATGCGAAGATTTGTTCGCAAATACGTATCCAACTGTTTAAACTGCTTGTATTTTAAGTCCGTGGCAAATAAAAAGCCCGGTTATCTACATCCCATTCCAAAACTAGCCAAGCCATTTCACACTATCCATATTGACCATTTAGGCCCTTTTATACAGACAACACGTGGGAATACACAATTGCTTGTTATCGTAGATGCTTTTACTAAATTTATACTGATCTATCCAGTCAGGAATACCAAAACTGTTCATGTACTCAACGCTTTAAATGACATGGTAAAAATTTTCGGAGCTCCTAATAGGATCATTAGTGACAGGGGAAAAGCATTCACATCTAAGACATTTGAAACATTTTGCAAATCGCGAGGGGTAACTCACTACCTAAATGCAGTTGCTCTACCAAGAGGAAATGGTCAGGTAGAGAGATATAACCGTACCATTCTTGATTCTTTGTCTACACTGGGGGCAGATGTCAGTGAAGACTGTTGGGATGAGCAGATAAATAAAATTCAATTGGGGTTAAATGGGACTTTTAATAAAGCACTAGGGTCATCTCCCAGTGAGGTGCTAATGGGTTTTCGGGTGGCTGGCAAGGTAACTTTCCATCCACCAGAATTGGATACCCCCATCGACGTCACGGCTCTCCGACAAGAAATTTCTCACAACAACCAAGCGTATCAAGCGCAACAAAAGAAGTACTTTGACTCCAAACGATGCTCCCCAAGGGTTTACCAAATTGGGGACTTGGTCCTTTTAAAAATAACTTCTACTCCTGCAACTGGCAGTAGTCAAAAATTACTGCCAAAATGGAGGGGCCCCTTTAGAGTGTGTAAGGTATTCGACAATGACCGATACGAAGTACGTGAGATATCTGGAATGGCTCGGTCGCAGATCCCGTATGTTGGGGTGGCTGGGGTCGAGAATATGAAACCTTGGATTCATCTTTAAACCATAAATACCAATAGAGAAGGTAAGGCACGGTCATAATGAGTCGAGTAGGGATGCTCGGTTCTCGAGAGTAGGGTTCCAACCCGGTACTCTGTAGTAGGGTCTTAGACCCGGTACTCAGACGAGATAAGCTAAAAACCCGGTACTCAGATAGACTCATTAATATGCTCAGTTCTTGAGAGTAGGGTTCAAACCCGGTACTCTGTAGTAGGGTCTCAGACCCGGTACTCAGACAAGAAGAGCTAGAATAATTCATTGATATGCTGTTTTTGGAGAGTAGGGTTCAAACCCGGTACTCTGTAGTAGGGTCCCAGACCCAGTACTCAGACCAAAAGAGTAGAAAACTATTTAACATCTGAAATATCTCATTATTGTCTAGTCGCTAGCTCATGCCGTTGTTCTTTACGTTTAGGTCGATTGGGTGCCACCGAATATGGAGTGCGGACACTCCTTTGTCAGGAAGGGCCGAATGTTATCGACGGTGCTGGACGTGAGTCGATGATGTCATTTTGTCCAGGCGGATGATGTCATGAGGGCACGTGCAGCACGCTGGAGAGCGCAAGATATTCGGGGCATTTCATTCTGATTTGTACAAGTATAACAGTTACATGCTTTTGTTACACGCTCGTCAATAAATATTAGTTTTTAATTATTTTGTTCTTTTGGTGTTAATTACTTTACATTTCTTATTATTTTTCCCAATGCCAGGAAGTAGTAGCTAATGGCGTATCTACCATCGACCGTGGCCACAACGTTTCGGTCACTCTGTACATTATGTACTCCCAACAACCGAAAACACGATTGAATGGTAATGTATAAGTATGTAATTTATTTAGTTATAAATAAAAAAAAGTACATAACATAAAGTATGATCAAATAGCTATTTATGCAACGAGTTGCAAAATGAGTGTCTTTTTTGCACTAGATGTGAAGATTGGATTACGAGCGTAGCGAGTAATCCAACACATTGTGTGCAAAAAAGCGCAATTTTGTAACGTGTTTCATACAACATTTTTTCCAATTTAGTAAGTTTGAATAAAAAAAAACACATAAAATGAATTAAAATTTGGTGATGTTTAAACGGCGACTTTAATTTTTTAGAAAGAGTGCCTTTAACCTGGTCGTTGCTATGCAATTACGCGTTGCTGTTTTGTAAATAATAACAATTAACACTAGTGATAAAATAATGTCACATATTATAACTAGTTATAAAATGAACCGCATATGACAACTAAAATAAATGTCAAAAAGTTTACTTTTCACAACTAAATTGGATAAAATGATTTTTGTCTATTATGGCTATGAAAAGAACAAATTAATGCCATTAAGATTGACTGACATGCAAATCTGACAGTTGTCAACTTCGAACATATGCTGCTCCTTTATTATAATAACTTTTTGAACCGTCCGCGTCAGTTGTCCAGTACAGCATACTAGATGAAAATCATTTTTGAGCATACTTTAGTATAGGGTGTGGTTATACGTCTCAGATACTTTTTCATTTATAGAATGACTGTGAAATTAGTAACTTGGTATTGCAGAACTAATCTCATTCGTTCAAAACTGAATTATTTTAGTTTTAATTTCACTATAATTCCTTAATAAAAAAAATTTATTAGAGTCGTGTCCATTAAAGTAAACCGTAAACGATCTAGGTGTGTGCGTGTACATGTGTGTTAATTAACGCACAAAATTTCTTTTCCTCTTAGCGGAATCACTTATTTGAAACAGTAATGAAATAGAACCAATCTAGTGAAATCATTTTTTTCTAAACACCGAAACATGCGTAAACCGTATTTAATAACTATGTTTATTTTGACGAACACACTTAAGTAGGCCTTGCATTCTCCATGTTAATGCTTTTGGTTAACGACTACGAAATGGAGTAATGTGTGAAATTTAGGACATAAAATATTTGTTTAGAAGCCACTGCAATGTTGATTAGCTCGTAATATATGGAACTAAAACTCAAGTAATTAGCAGCGAAATTTTAAATATTTTTATTGGTTACATATACATATAGAAATAACTAGAAGAATTATAAATATTTTTCACAACTCAGTAATTTTTGAAAGTTTTCTGACTACTAAATTAAATTTTTGTTTTCAATTAACCCTTACAATAAATGTATTTAGTTCAACTTTATAAAATGCCACAAATTGGCTATTATTTTTAATTTGTAGCAACTATATACTATAATAGCGGTGGTTATCATCAAATTCATGTTATGACAAAAATTCTAATGTAGAAGAAACCTTGGGGGGAGGTGAACACTACTAATTTTATCAGATTAGACAACTGTTCACTATGGCAATAGGTATATTATTTTTTAATTTAAAATTTTAATCTAAACACCGCACAGACCTTTAGATGACTAACATAATTAAAATAAACAAGACTTTCATGTGAAACCAAATTGTTTTATAAAATATTAATATACAGGGTGCCAATTTGAAGTTGTCCACCATTGGTAACTTTGTTACCTTTGGAGATGGAAAGTTGGGTAGATTCAGTATTTTTTATACTCATTTAGAAAGTGGAATTTAATTTTTTATGGCACTTCCGGTTTAGCGAGAACTGGTGCCAACTTTGTATTTTTAAATGGAACACCCTGTATTTTTTTTAAATGTTTTCGATTGGAAATAATTTTGGCTTTAAAAAAGTATAGCACACATGTACAATTAAAATTACTCATAACCATAATATTTAACTTTTATTTATTTTTATTAAATTGGGATCACAATTGGACTGGCACAAACCAATACCTAACTAATTTTGGCATTTTTTTAATTCTTCATTTTCTTATATAAAATTTTAATGGAGTTGTACAAAAAAAAGTTTCCCAAAAAAAGCGTCTAAATATTGGTAAGAGTTCATCATTCCACAAAAAAAAAACAAAATAGAGATGAACACTTACAAATCTCTAGAAACAATAATCATCAAATTTTATAGTTACGTAAAGAGACAAAGATGAGAACTTAAAAAGCAAGTTATATGCAAATATGCATTAGAACCGATTATCCAAAATCTTATTTACTTACTCCCTTAAATGATAATTTTCGGTTAGTAAGTTCTAAATAGTTTTTCTGTTCATTAAAGTTAATTTATCACAAGTAACAACTTTCGTCTTTGAGTGTTATCTGCGAACCGAAAGAGAAACCAGACGTTGACCTAATTAAAGCAATTAGGCTTAATTTTAAAAATTAACGCACCCATGTCTTAGCCAAAGTATCTAATCTTGCTTCATTAATTAAATTAAATGTAAGAAGCATAGCTGTAACTGAAAAAGAAAGTGTTCTTCTTCAGGGTACGCAAAAGGTTATATGTTTTCGGTTTTACAATTACCGGAAATAATTAAAACACTGTAAAATAAATAATAACATGTGTATAAGTTTTTTGAATTAACAGTTTATTAAAAGTTTGTAATATTTTAAAAACACTTACCGCTGATAATGGTAATTGATAATACTACACACTTTTAAGTTTCCGATTGTCTGAAAACTATTGCAGAATAAGTTCAAAGCAGGTGTAAATTTTTCGCAAATATATTAAAAGAATGTGAATAGAATCCAGACGCCTCTTCCAAAACGCTGCAATAAAAACCAACGGTAATTTCTTGCTGGTTTTAATACTGATTCACCTGGTGAACTTTTTGTAGAAAATGGGGTCAGAACAGTACGAGTATCAGTACTCAAGACACTCTGAGAATTTTAGTGATCGTATAATATAAAATATATTCCTCCTGTTATAAAGCTTTATAAATCAGTGACTTGAATTAATAGTAGAAGTAACAATACTATATAGTTATTATAGTAACGTATATTGAAAAACTAGTCCGTTTGGGGTTGGTTATGAACAAAAAAAATATAGTGTCTTTACTTATTACTTACACTCTCAAGTGAACAAAAATACATTAAGCAAATTGATTTGAGAAACAGATCTATACTACCTAAAAATATATTTTTAATTGTTCAATTTGGTAAATGAACACACAGAAGAGAGAATTAACGAATTAAAGACAGTTTTAAACAATTATTTTAATATAAGAATATACCTATACTAGCCAACTATATAGGCAGCGATTTTTCTTTCAGCCATACAAGATGGAAACCATTTTCGATCATACTTTATGTATCACTATCAACATGGAATGATTTCTATTATTTTTATGTCATTGACAATGACTGATGTGTTCAACGCACTTTTAAGCGCTTTACCGGTATAGAGTCTAAAAGTTATTTTTTCTGTGAAGTAATAGGTAGGTTCACGCAATGATCACAGTATACATAAAACTGGCAGTTGACATCGATACGTAAATTTGTATGCAATTTGTATGGAATTTATTTTTCGCATTTTGGCCATAAGAGCCTTCGAACATAGACTGTTCCTTTATGGAAACAGCATAAATTCCCTAATACTACAAGGTGTCTCAGAAAAGAAACGGCATCCAGTTAATGGCATGTTCCTTTCATGAAAATAAGAGGAAAAGTTCCAATTAAGTAACTTGGGTCTGCAAATGCTTCGATACCGAGATACAGGGTGTTGAAAGTTGTAAAAAATGTCGATCATTTTTCATTTATTCAGAAATAGCACTTTGTAAATTCCATAGCCAAAAAAAATTGCTACAGTGGTGTAGGATTCTGTACATAATGCACAATATGCCATTTTGTTTTTGGCAAATTTAAACTGCAGGATCGCGAATCTATCGCGGAAACCGTGTTAGGATACCAAAATGATTTGTTATTGATATTGTATTTATTGCAAAATTGCGAATTATTATTAAAATAACATTTTTTTCGTTAAGAATATTGTCTAACAACTATGCAGGATTATCGGCATTAACGATGTTTCCATAAAATTTTATTTATAATTACTCTCAATTCATAAATAATAAAACAGACGAAGGACATTTTCTCGTACTATTTTCTTTTAATAAGTAATTTTAAATAATAACATTGTATATTTGTATTTTTATTGTATTTATTATCCATGTATGTTTGTCTTTTTATTTATGTATAATAGCACAAAGCTAAATAAAGCCCACTTACTTACTTACTTACTAAAACAAGTTTTGATCTGCTCATAAATTAAATAAAAGGGATTATAAGACGTGGATTGTCTGTTCTGAAAAGATACGGAAACAGCATAGAAAATGTTAATTACTAAATTTATAAAGGAGCAGTAAACCAAGGATTATTACTATAATTCTAAAGTAAAACCAGGTAAAATCTTTATAATATTTTGAAATCCCCCTAGGATTTTGTTTGACAGATCGTTTGAAGTGGGCGTTTTATTTTTTCAGATGTAATATTCAGGACCTAAAGCGTAACTTCATCATTAAAACAGCACAAGTCTGATAATTTGAATCGTCTAGAAAACTTTTTTCTCCAGAAAACTGTGTAATGTAAAAAAAAAAGCAGAAGTCAACAGAATAATTTATGTGACAGTCACTAATTTTATATTTTCAATTTCATGCAATACTTTTATGTACAGCTATTATGTAATACTTCTATTACTATACAATTTTTAATTACCCACTCAGATGATTAGAGCACTCGCCTTTGGCTCGTGCTGCATCATTATACGCTCGTTGAATAATATACTATTAATGGTAGAAAATTCAGGAATTTAAGGAATAAGTTAGAATGCACGTAGTAATCCGTATTTTAGTTTTGGTAGTAATTTATAATAAAAGTAAAACACAGTTCAGATTGATTTATTTTAGCAAACATCTTTTTCTTATGGAATCCATCTAAGAAAAACATGACTTTAAAATTCTAAAAACGAAAAATATTTCTATAGATAAGAGTACAGGTGCAGATAACGCGTTGCATAAACACCTGTTCGGTTTTGATTGCAGATCCTTGCCTTTGTTATTGACCATTTGGGGGAATTTTGATCTCTTTCTTTAGTATTCTTGAACGTGTTTAGAGTATCGATGCGATGTAGTGTTTGCATTTTAAATTTGTTAATAGCATATACGCTATGCGGGGTGAGGTAATTGCGGTTCCAAAATGATATTAAAATAAGGAGGTATGTGTATTTTTTTGATCACTTTAGGATAAAAGTGATTATTTTTTCTGTTCTAATGAATATGGAGATATGTTCCTTGCATGCAACAGGCGTTGAATTCGAATCCTCCGTTTTTATATTTGTTCTGTATTTTCTGTAAGTGTTTTCGCAATTTTATAAACGTTTTGAAAATGCATCTTGCAGGTATTCCATTACTTGAAATATCATAACATACGTTTTTTTAATTCGGGAAGCATTGCTGCTTATTGTTATTCATAATCAATTACCTAATAATTGATAATTTTTAAGCTTTTTTTAGTCATAATTTGTAACTTTCATAGATTTGTTACCAAATATAAATATCAAGTAAATAATTTGTTATATACAACTTTTCGAAAGTAGACGTAACCATACCTTATATCAACCTCCACGTACCTAAAATTATTTAAATATTTTTGAACAGTTTTAAAAAATTCTAACTAAAATGATATACCGGGTGGCCGGTTTCAAAGGTGTACATAGGGATTTAACATTGTATTGAACGTTTCTGCTGATTCCTGCTCGTCAATTCAACTTACAGGAATGGTAATGGTATTAATTGAAAGGTAAAATAACTGCGCTTCAAATGGCGCTAATAATAAAATTAAATGTGCTATACTTATTTTAAAATATCGATTTAAAATTTTGCGATTTTTAAATATGACGTGCCATGATTTTCAAATTTTTGTTAAATTAGTTGTCATTTACAGAAATCCACTAATTTACGCCAACTAAATTATCAAATTTTTTGACAAATGCTTTAAAATTTGAAAATCATGGCACGTCATATTTAAAAATCGCAAAATTTT
Organism: Hemicrepidius hirtus; assembly: GCA_963082805.1. Lineage (NCBI taxonomy): Eukaryota > Metazoa > Arthropoda > Insecta > Coleoptera > Elateridae > Hemicrepidius > Hemicrepidius hirtus. Next base: position 29,573,230 of record OY720160.1, on the reverse strand, counting down.
AAATCGTTATTTTAAAATAAATATAGCACATTTAATTTTATTATTAGCGCCATTTGAAGCGCAATCATTTTACCTTTCAATTAATACCATTACCATTCCTGTAAGTTGAATTAGCGAGCAGGAATCAGCAGAAACGTTCAATACAATGTTAAATCCCTATGTACACCTTTGAAACCGGCCACCCGGTATATTATGATATATAATAATTGTTCTAGTGTTGAAATTTGTTTTTTATTCTTGTTTCAGACATCACCAATACCATTCTCAAAATTGAGGGAATCTTGAACATTTAGTGTGGTGTAGTGGACTGTACTGTACTTTTGTGTAGTGTAGTGCGGGAAATGGATCGATTACGTGTTTTAGAAAGGGGCCACAACGGAGACTTGAAAAGATAGGTTCCACTTTGTTGGAAAATGTTTTTTTTAACATCATTTTGAATGTATTTGCGCCTACCCATGCAATTCTGTTATTTAGGTATTTACCAATTCAGAAAATGTTCCCTATTCTCGATATGCTTGATGACCTACAGATTACAGTACACTGTAGGTCTATACAGGGTGTTAACTAATAACTGCAAAAAATTCAGGAGGCGATTCTACATCGAAAATTAACATAATAAGCCTTTACTATAAAGTTTTTTCCGAAACCCCCTCCTTTCGGAGTTAAGACCTTCGAAAGTTGAAGGTTAGGAAAATGTTTTTAATATTTTTCTAGAAAACGGGGAAATCTGTGAAAATTAAATTTGGTGAAGTTATTATACATTTATGAAAAGACACATTATGAATATTTTTTCAGTCACCGACTGGAGACATAGAGAAAAACTGTCATTCTATTTTTCCTTATTGTGTATCTAAATTTTTTTGGATCACTATCATGCTGAACCATATAAAAACCTACTGAAAAGAAATTATTCTTGAAAGTAGATTACCTGTAAAATTATGACCGAAAATAAAATTATAAAAACTAGATAGCTCTCCTGCTAATCATGTTTGATTGAACTACGCCCACAACAGGTTTTTTATATACAAATACATTATTTAATGTTTGTTGTTTTCTTTGCAGCACAACCATCCTTAAACGATTACAAAAAAATTTTTTAAATGTTTGTTAATTAAAAATTAATTCAATTTCTAATTTAAAAAACTCTTTAACTTATTGACAGATACTTTATATTTAAAAACTTTTACTTATATCAGGTCACGCACTTAAATTTGGTCAACTAAAATCTGTTTTTTAAAAAAGGTTTAGAAATTAAAAGTTTAAATACGCCTGCAACTATGTTTTTATTTACAGTTTTAGACCAGATATACAAGATTTCCATACCACTGATCGGCATTTATTTTGAAATGCGATTTTATTTTGCGACCTACAACTTACAGGTGCATCTTTTTAAACAATTTACATCTGTTATAAATGTACAACTTTGCGTCACAAAAATTCTAATAAGGATATGCAAATGCAAATAACTAATGCTAAACACTGATGTCAGTATTGTTCAAATAAGCTAGGTTTTGTGTGGTGATGACCCAGAATAACTACGAAATGACCCACTGACCTAAAGGTTAGAGAAATAACATCAAAGGACGAAAAATGCAAATTCGGTAGGCAAGTTGCTCTTCCGATATTGTATTGAAATTTTCAAAACTTTTTAGGGTTAGGGAAGCTTTAAATTAAATAAAAATTTTTGATAATAATTTTCTAGCATGAAAAATGTTGTAGTACGATTTTGAAAATCGCATTAATTATTAAAAACAGAATAACTAATAATCTAATAATAATATTTGCATAACGGTTCTCGCTAAAAATATAATTTTCTAGACAACTAACTGTGTTAGTTATGTCGGCAATTACTGACCATGTCTTCATTACTTAGCTCATATTAAAATATTTACATTCTAAATGGGTTTATTTGTTATTAACGAGCATAGTCGCATCTATCAATTGTTAGTTAATTTAAATGATCCCATTTAATAAGATTTGCTTAATAAATGTTAAACAGAAGATTGACATTATTTCCTACTTATAATACTTTTTTATAATAAAACATTATGGCTATCTAAACAATTTTATGATATTCTTTATTGAATATTCGAATCTTTTAATAGAATTTAATCATAAACGAATAAATCTGTTCATAGATTTCAATCACCCACTTTTCAGAAAATATCATTAACATTAACCGTTTACCATACGATATAATAATAAATAGCGGAATCTCGACAAACCATGCAATTTAATTTTATATGCTATATTTATTTATCGTTACAACAACACGTAATCTAAGTTACAATAATTATAGGTAACGAAACTGCACAGATCTCTTACATAGTTTAATTAGTCCATCTTTCAAGATCGTGAACGTTTATATTCCTGTCGTGAATTACAAAAGTCCAGTCCGTAGGTCTGGTCGTTCTGTATAATTTTACTAGAGATGAAATGAGCTGTTGTTCCCTGGACCCTGGCATAATGATTTTACACAGACACAGTGTATTCGTATTAAATCACTCGATGTCATAACATACGTCATTAAGTCTCTATAATTTACATGATCTTATTATATTCTACATTACATTTAACATTAAAATTATCGATCTATTCAATTTTAATGAAAATGTAATTTAATTTCGTAAAGCAACTTTCGGTTAGTAATGTTGGAGAATGATTTAATTAGATAAGACAATTCTTGTGAATATCTTATTCTATAAGTATAACGTTTTTATTTTATTGAAAAGAGAATTTCTAAATCCTAACTCAAAAATCAGCGATATTCATTATATGCGTAATTTTACTTAGGTACTAATTCTGTTTACTAAGACTTTCGTAGCTACATTAACGGCTTCTTGGCCTAAAAATACCTGAGGTATGCATCACACGCTAATTGTTTCTTTTCTGTAATCTACGAATTATGTATGATATACTTTGTTCTAATTTTTCAGTGAAACGGTTTAAAGTTATTATGACAGTGAAAATGAAAAGGAATGAATTTGAAATAATATGCACGTCGTAACGTGCAATATTTATAATTATAAAAAAACGAAAATAGGTGATTTACCATTAAACTTGACTGAGAAATTCATATTTTATCTCAGGTAGGTACTAGGGCAAATACTAAATACGCCAATGTTAACAAACAGTGACCTTTAATTAGTATTGTTTATGTAGTATCTAATACTACAAGAATGAAAATCTCATCACAATTTCCGAACTAGTAGGGATGTACCGGGTGTAACTGAATTCTGATAACCCCAAATTTAGGACACCGCAAATTTTTGTATTTATACATAATATACCTTTATGAAATTTGGTGTAGTGTTTTCCGAAAATAAGTACATACAACTGTGGATCTACAGGACTACCGCCCATTTTGTAGATAGTACGTAACAGTTTTAGGGTTTTTAACAGTTAACTCCTTGTTAAGCTAATCAACAAGTCAACTGTCATGGATGTGATTCTTGTAATAATTCGTATCCATGACAATCGACCCTTGATTAACTTAGCAGGGAATTGATAAACTTTAATAAGCTAATTCCATTTGTCAATCAAATATAAATCCCACTAGGGCCGGTTTTTCAGTTCGAATTTATACCCGATTCAGCTAAACCAAGGTTAATTGCCATCGATGTACCTAATTCTTTAAAACGCGAAGTGAAACACCGGCCCTTAAAACGATTAAAAAAGTGGCAGCAATTTTTATTTAGAGGCAGATAAACAATTTGCATCTCACGAAGTAGATTTCTTCTTCTTTTTCTTCTTCTTCAAGTTTAGCGTATGTACGAATGAAAAATCTTGTTCCATTCGGATTTACCCCCCTGATACGCTAACCCAAGGCCAATTCTCATGGAAACAATTCTTGTAACAATAATATCCATAACTTATCGTTAGCTTAACTGAAAGATAAATCCGAATTCAAAGACCGGCCCTAATGGTTATAGTATTAACCCTTGATAGCTATTGCTTGATCTTATTAACACTAACTCTTTCTATTACGGCTTAAATGGTATAATCAAGCAATTGAAAATATTTTTCGCATAATGAGAGAATTAGCGGTAAACTACAACCTAATACGCTGATAGACCAGACCAAGATTAATTGCCATGGATACTACAATATTGTTAGAAGGAGTGTACATGGGAATTAATCTTGGTTTAGCTGAAGCAGGGTTTAATCCAGAACTGAAAAACCAGTCCTATGAATAATTTTGAAAGAATGACTGATAGTAGATTAAAACATAATTTAAGGAATAATTTACATTTCAATAAAACGAAGTCAGAATTCCTAATTCCGAAGCATATTTTGACGATTTATTTTTAATCTATACAGATCAAAATTGAAGTTTAGAATATACATCCGGTATTTAATTTTAATAATTGCTTCTTGTAAAAATAATTTTTCGAGTAGTAGGTATAATACGTTAAATAAATATTAACTTCTTTCACTCATGTTTAGTTGGTAAATATGCTCTTTCTTAACAAACATAACGGTATCTGGAAATCTGTACAACCACGATTGTTAAATCACTATTTAAGAAAATAGAATGCATATAATGTTTACTGACAACTTCCATGATCGATTGGTATAGATTTTGCAATATTACCACCAAAATGGTTCAGAAATATTGTCTAACTTTGAACTCTCTGAGAAAAATCGTTTGAGGTAATACAGAAAGAAGATTTTCCAACGTGTACTGCATAAAGTATGCAGTAAAGTGCCAAGAATGGAAAATATGTGAACAGGGTGTGTAAAAATTGTGGTGCAATCTTCAGGTAAAGTTATTCCTTGAACAAAAATAAAGGAAAAAACTTATTGCAAAACAACTGACAAAGGCTTCCTGAACTTACACGACCGACGCCCTCAAAGTTCAAAATGTGTAACAGTAAAGAAAGCTGCTATTTCAAAATCAAATTACTTGATGCGTACATTCAGTGATAATAGCTAAAATTTATTGCCATCGATCATTTAAAAGCATAAAGAAATTAATAATTTTCATTATTCCAAATAATTTAATTTTTCTATATGCGTAAAAAATAGATTTGGCAATATTTCAATGTAATAGTGTTAGCTTTAGCGTCTTTTAGAGTGCCTTAATGCAATGATAGATAATAAATTATGGTCATCTTAACCTCATCAGTGATCAACTTATCATAGCAGGTGGCACAAGGTTGCCAAATGTACATTTCTTAAATTGTTATGGTGAGGGGTAGCCATGCCTTATTTTTGTCCAAGGAATAATTTTACCTGAAGCTTGCACCACCATTCTTACACATCTTGTATACAGTACCATAGACAGTACCTAGTGCCACTGTAATCACAAATTTTGAAACCCTAAATAGGAAAAGTATCTAAGTATCGTGTTTAATAATAATTAAACGAACATTAAAAGAATATTAGATATAGCGTATAGAGTATTTACGAAAGCATACGTGAAATATAGTAGGTACCCTGTTTAAAGGAAACAAAACCTACTTTAATTCATTAATGAACGAAACATTGTATCTAATGCAAAAAGGCACATTGGTTTTTAAATTTTATCAATAACGTCACAACCCCATTATAGAATGCCTGAATGGCAAATGAACATAAACAACACCATTATACCTACTACTACTATATTTCAATAGACGCTGAAAACTTAAACAAGAAGCTTTTCAAATTTCGTAATATAGCAGAACTTGAACCTCTTCAGAGCCGTTCTTTTTTATTGCTAGCATCATAGTAATTTTAAAAATGCGGTTAACGCTTTTGAACTAAATTCTGCTCGGTCTATGTTAAATTACCAACCTGCAAACTAGAGAGAAACCGGAATCAGCTTAATTATCCTCTATAAAATGTCATTAAATCGGACCGAATCGGACCTTCCCAATTATATCATTAAGAATTTAGGAAGTACTAAATCAACTACATATTCCGAGAATTACTAGAGATTAAATTTTAAAAAAAATGCGTTCCCAACGTTAAAATAAATATGAGTACACCTATTGGGATGTCTCAGTCACATTAATTTCAATATTACCCTATTCACTTCTAGTGCTGCGGAAAGAAGTTTTTTCAACTTATTACATAAAAAATTTGGATAGATTCTGTTATTACAGCTATTGGAAAACATCCGGTTCAGAGACTGAAAGATGGGTAGAGAGGAATAAAATTGATTTTTGTTTCTCGGAATAACAATTATATATAATATATGTTAATTATGTTTATATGTGTTTAAGTATTTTGAATTTAAATATTACACACCTCAGTTTTTTTTGCTAAATTTAGTATCTTAGTGTTTCAGCTCAGGTGACAGTCAATATGAACTCCAAAGTATTTTATGGTATTAGAATGCTGCATTTGTATGGTTGTTCGAAATATGCAAATTGTTATTTATAGTGGTCGGTTATAATTATGCCAGGTAATTATATATTCAGCTTTAGCGAAGTTTACTGTGAGAAGTTTCCAATTAAACCTTTCCTTGATGTTTTTCATGGAAGTTTCAGCTTTTCGTTTTAAGTTGCCCAACTGGTGTCCTTGTAGGGAACAGCTGTATTATATGCAAATGCATATAATTATGTGTCCCAGAAATGGTAGTTGCAGTAATTCGAACATACTATATTGTGAAAAGAATAGGCCCTAAAACGGTTCCTTGAGGGACTCCGCACTCAACAATTGAATGGTTAATTAATGTATTCCCAACCTGTATTCTACGTCTTTTATGTTGTACGAAAAATTCTGTTTGTCGCGATATCGTCCAGGGTTTCCAATAACTTAAAACTGTTCATGGTTTATCGTGTCAAAACCTTTCCTTAAGTCAATAAGAATGTTTAAACACGGTCTACCTTCGTTTAATCCCTCATGTATACTAACCCAGTGATAGCATCCTGGGTCGATTTTCCCATTCCCGAAACCCAAATTGATTATTGGAGATTAAATTGTGTTTATTTGTAAATTTTGTGAGTCTTGTTTTCAATACCTTTTCAAAAAATTTGGCGATGATAATATTACTGGATAAGAATGATTCTAAGTTCTAAAGTGAAACAATTTTTAAAACGTCAAATTATAAGTGATTGAATTCAAAAATTCAGTAAACGGGATAATGAAGGATTATCCACAAATTTATTAAGCCGTCGTTTGCGTTGATTTGTCATATTAATCATTACAACAAAAAATAAATAACATAAAATGTACTAGGTACCTACTATACGATTTTTGAAGCTGTATCAGAATGAACCTCTTTTGTAAGATTTAACAAGGGGTGATATAAATTCTTTTACGATGGAACATATTTCATACCAAACCTCTACAATGAATTTATATTTATCGAGGATTTGTGAATCCTGAATATAAATTTACAAACTCACGAAACAGTCTCATCTAGCTAGTAAATAAGGTTACATTCGAATTTTATTTTACTGCTATATTCTCTCTCATATTGGTATCTTTCCTCTGAAGATTAGGACTAACACCTAAGGTTCCAGCAAATACTGAAAATGTCCCTCTGATATTCTTAGCAAATTCTTAAAATCTTCAGGATGGGTAGGAAGTTTCTTGGTTAAAAGAATTACAGTTCTTCGTAAAATCCACTCCCTTGTCCACCATCTTCCATTCTTTCTTCTTACTTTCAAGAGTTTTTTTAACAGTTCTTGCCCTAGTAACTGAGACTGGAGACATAACTTAATATATACGGCTGCCACCAAGGACTGCATTTTCACGGCTAGCCTTAATTTCATAGATTTACCATATACATCTCCGCCACGAAAATAAAAACTATTGAGTAGTGACCTCGTAAGTTTTGTGAATCCACGACCATGGTTAACATAATTCATGTCCCTTATCAGCGGTCCTTTATAGTTGAAATCTTGGAAATCAAGATTCAAGAAGGTCGTGGTTGAAATAATTCCTATTGAGACGCCGCTATTCCATTTATGTGCAATATAGCCATATTGCAAGTTAAATGGACCTATCATTCGAATATAAGCAACCCATTATACACCGCTAGCACGCTTGCCCCTGCTTACTTTTTTTTTAGTTTTTAATAAAGAACAAAATTTAAAACTAACGATTTATTGGAAATATGGTTTATACCTACACACGAAAAAAAAATAGAAATGTGTATACCTACTAGTATATCACTCTGGATTATCGGATTATTAATAGGTAATGTTAGGGATTATTTTAGTGTAAAATATCCTAACAGACCAGTCCCTAATGTGTCTACAATATCAAGAACATCTAGGAAATTTGGCAAAAAAAATTGGCGTAAAACAGTAACACATGAATTTGTACACATTTCTATTTAGTCTTAGTCTGTATAAATGATGTTTTCAATTTTGTTCTGTATTAAATATTAAAAAGAACAAATTTAACAGGTGACCAACAATTATAGGCAAATCAGTAGGCAAATCTGATAAATTAAGTCATTTATGAACAACGTTTTTCTTTCATAGATTTAAGAATGAAAATCTCTTAAAAATAAATTATGTTTAACTAAAAATACTAGTAAATAAATAAAACAATAAATACATAAATCAAGAATTAAATAAATAAATTACAATTATAACAATAAAATTAATTACATGAACCTAAAGTTTATCGAAAACGATCAAAGTATCATAGAATCAGAAAGAAGTCTTTGGATAGAGGTTGCTGTAGAAGTCATCTATGAAATTATTTTATGGCATAGATATTTATGAATTATGACAGACTAAAATATTAAAAATGTAATAAAAGTAACTTTTCAACACGAAAATGTAATTAGCTGTTAAGTAAATCACAATCATATAAAAATAATAGAAATACCTAAATAATTTCATAGATGACTTTAAATTCCACAATAACTGACATCCAAACACTTTCTGATTATATGAGACATCGTAGATTTACACCTGTTAACAATGAACAAAAAAAAAACAGTATTGGTAACTAAAATTATTTAAACGAAATTATCAGTTATCAACTGAAGGTGCCAGTGCCTCCTCCACTTGTGGTTCCATATAAACTTTCCGAAACTTTTAGTCTTTTGTAAAGATCAGCTATTGCCATTCGTTCTAACTGATTTTTGGGAACAACGTGATCCAAACGATCATACCAGCTACTAGAGTGCTGGTCATGGTGATCATAATGGTGACCTCCACCCTCTCCCCCTTTATTGTACAGATGAAGATGAACTGCGCCGTTATGTGAAGATTCGTGACCTCCTCCAGCACCTTTCAAAGCAAATAGCTTGGTGGTAAGACCAATCGAACTGATTATTAATATCAGAACACCAAGACCAAGACTTTTAAAGGCAAGAACTGATAAAAATGCAAGAGCTGTCACAATCACCCCCAGTTTAAATATTATAAAGTTTATTGCCATTCCAAATTTTTTAAGTGCACCTGCACATCGACCTGAAATTATAATTATCTGTATTAATTGTATCTCATATTATTATAAGTACTGTAACTTACCCACAAATGTGTCTTCGGCACCTGCTTGTTGTTTTATCCAAGTCCACATGGTCTTGAATTTTCTGACAACGTTTTCAACAACTTCTGCGTCATTCCTTTTTTGTAAAATTTCTGTTTTATTCGTGGAACAATGAGAAATTTTAATATGTATTAAAAATAATACAAGAAATATTACTATGGTAAAGTATTTCATTCTTTGTCACGTTTCATATCCAAAGTCGTCTATTCTAGTATTTACCTATAAATAGAAGAAAAGATAAGTTCATCAACAAATACACTTACTATCATTAAAAGTATTTGTAAGGGAACAACAATAAACAGAAGAATCGATTTCAAATATTTTCTTTGAACTTTAACTCATGACGAACAATGAATAAAATAATGAAATGTTGAATTTGTTTGTTATCGGAATTAATCATAAACAGTGTAGAAGTTTCGAATAAATGCGAACTCATAACCCATCAGATGTTTCATATATTTTATACTATATGAACTTTTATTAAAAACATTTCCTGCTACTTCCTCAATTTTAATAAATTTGGCTGCTTTATACCACTCCCGATTATTGTCAAGTTTACCAGCCGTATTTTTTTAAAGCTTTGCTTTATCTATATTCAAAATTCTATTTGTGACATGTACTGAAACCTTTTATATTCACGAATGCAAACAGTTCTCAATTATGTGCGGCATAGAATAAATTGACCCAATTAAACTATTTTGACAAAGTAACAAAGATATTATTGTCACGAACTTTTGGCACACTTTTTTAAGTGTAATTGAAGTAACACGTAAATGCGACCGCAGACGTCTCTAATATAATTACATAACAAAAGATAATATTTATCATCCTACAATAATTAACTGACAAAGCTTATATAAAAACAGAATTAATTTAATAACATCAATTAATCTGGTTACCCTCATTTCTATGTTAAATAGTCACTCAACAGTTTTCTTGTAATTGTTATTGCGTTTGCAATTATACTGACTGGGAAAGTGAGGAATGATAATTCGGCGTTGATTAATGAACTCAATAGATAATAAATCAATAAAATAATATAATTTAAAATAAAGACAAGATAATCTTATCTTATAAAGACGATTTAAGAGTTTAAGAATTGTAGAGGTTTGCGATATTCTATCTTCATGGACATACCGATACCTATACAGGGTGTCCCGAAAATGGCGCAAAATATTTATGGGGCGTTGTAGGTGACTGACAAGGGAGTAAGGGAAAAATACAAAAAAAATTCTACCTGCCGTGTTTTTGTAGTTATTAACCGAAAAAGATGTGCACAATCTGGCACATCCACATTTTATAACTTGTTAGCAAGCTATTTATTTTGATTGTTACCTATTCATTATTACCTGGGAAACCATACGACTGGTTTTTGAACAGAGGACAATGTTGCCAGAATCATTTTCGCGCTATCTCGATGTAAAAATGTCTTCAGTAATAATTTAATAATTTGTAATTACGTGCTTTTTTGCAATTTTTAAAATGTGGAAACAATAAAAGACATTATTTTCTACAAATAGAGTACTCTTAGTCAGTTTCATTTCCAATTTTTAAAAAGTTAGAAGTGTTAACTTTATATCTTCATATCTTACAAATTTGACCGAAAAGATTTTTTTTAACGTTTTCCTCACACTTGTTTAGCGGTACTGAACAGCGTACCATATATATTTTGCGCCATTTTCGGGACACCCTGTATAATTAGTAAATTAGTAGTAGTAGTAAATTAAACATCAAAAATATCGGGTGTTCAAAAATTAATCAAATTCCGGTTGGCTATGCTTTTATTTTTAATGTATATGAAACCATCACAGCCAACTAAAGCTGGTTAATTTTTGAATACCCGATATTTATAGGTCCTATACCTATTGAGTATTTGAAATAACGGTGACTTTTGAGTTATAATTTATCTGCTCCATAGTGTTATATTTTTCAGGAATAAATTTTCCATTGCTTGTTAATATCTATAAGTAGGCGTTTGAACAGGAATAGTTTTAGACGGAGAAATTTCAAAATTTGTCGCCAATCGGCATCGCGCCCTAATTACATTCGGCGGCGAATTTCTAGCGGCGTGATAGGCATTAAATTGAAGTTAAACACGTTCGGGGTTTTTAAAGAAACATTGATTTTAATGATTTGGAAAATACTAAAAAAACTATTGGGAAAATTATCATAAACCCTTGTTATGTAATAGAATGACACTTATGGAGAAATCCACACATCGAGTTCAGGTCTGCCTCAAATGGCAGGAAAATCTAAATTTGTAATACCTATCACACAATAATAAAATTATATGGGCAGCAAAAACTACCAACATCTACGAATCCTTTCACAGCTTCTTCAATAAAAGTTGTATCCTGGCATTTTATCTAAATTAACAAGTGTTACCAATATGAAGCTCAGAAATTGCTAGATTCTAACATTTACTTCCGTTTTATTGGTACTCGTAAAGCTATTTGTGTTTAATTGTCGATGTGCGTTATTTCGACAAAGACAAAATAAATGAAAGTATTGTGTTACTGGGATTGCTGTTCCAAGATGTACAAAAATAAATAATTAAAAAGGGATAGATAATTTGACGTATTTATCATTTTTTCCAGATGAAGTAAGTTATACATTCCCCAGCAATTTGCCTGTACGAAATTATGCTTTGTTCTTCAGCTTCGTTATCTTCATATTTTTGTTCTATCATATCTCGTAGAATTATTACCGCTTGCCAAGAGCTTCTATATAATTTCACAGAAAAAAATTTACAGTTTTTACAAAAATTATATTAAATGGTAACATACAATCCACTTGTTTTAAATGCTCACCCTGCTCTACTTTGCTCATGAAATCTTTTAGTTCCTATGTTTTCAATGATAAATGGTTCACTGATGTTATTATTAAAAGAAGACGTTGAATAGAATTCTTGTTGCAAAAGGATAAAAAACTATTAAGTGTTCATGATTATCATCTATAAAATGACAGAATTAAAGTTTGTACTACTTCTTCACTGTTGAAGATTAAACCAGTCGAGTCGCACAAAACAGCTCTATAACAATTTTCTATGAATAATCACTTTCTAGATATTAAAAGTACCGTTGTATTTTATTCCGCAGTACGGTAGACATTATACATGTTAAATTAGATTAAATAGTTGTAATTTTATTATTCAAGTTGTGGTTTGGTTGTCGTTCACCACATATAATATTTAAACGTGCTAAAATAAAAACATGTTAATCTGTTTAAATTTTGAATAGGTACCACTGGTATATTTTATGTAATATTTGGTTGTAACTGATATGTACACAACGTTGAAGAATAGAATAAGCTTTATAAAATGCAAAACTGAAGTATGTATTTCGAAAACCAACCATACCACTTCAATTCTTTTTGTTTCATGTGCTCGGTTTATGACGTAACCAATACACGTGTGTCTAGTCTATGGTTCTCAATACACGTGTGGCGTGATGCTTTTAAAAAAACAAAAAAACTGTTCCAATATTTAATAATTTATTAATAATTTTGTCTATCTTTGTTATCTTTTACAGCGTGGACATTCACAACAATGGCCCTGGTTATTATAAACGTACTATAAATAAACGTAATTTAAAAAAAACTTTTATTTGTATCTTCAAATTTAGTTAATAAAAGTTCCCAAATAATAAAATTTTATAAAACATTTAATTGATTTGCTATTGCGATTTCGGTCAATTTCACTGCCCGCAGTAGGTACTTATCGACAACAGCAGGCCTGAACTTGAGAATTGAGGCCTACACACCTAGTTCGATATAAATATTTAAATAAAAAAAAAGGAGCGAGACGTCTGAAAGTTATTGGGGCAGATCCGTACAGTCAAAGCAGGACAAGTAAATACACAAAATTTAATTAAATATTATTATTAACTTGCGTTAGAAAATTATAGATTATTATTATTATAATTGTTGTAATTAATTATAAATTGCATTTCCAACCACCGTTTTCATTAAATAAGTTTGATACCACGCACCACCAATGAAGTCATCCACGTGATCAGAAAAATAAGTTTTCACTGCATTTAGATATTCTTATTACAGACTTCCAATTTTGTTCTGACTGAACTATACAAATTACAAATTATAATAAATACTTACAAAACTTCAAATAGTTGCTTCTTTTTCACATAACTATTTCTAGATCATAACTCCTTGCAATTTATGATATTGACCCTCATATCGAAATTCACAAATTTTTCAATACACTCGAGTAGCAAACTTCTTTTAAGGTTAGCACTAACCAAATGGTACAAGAAGTAATCGGCCAATATGTTTTAACTTGTACATGTAGCAAGTTGTAGTTTATCGTAACACAAAACTTACATTAAACTTTCTACCAAAGAATCAGGATTTAAATTTTGTTCCAAATGTATCGTTTTGTCGATTGTTTGTCGAAAACATACGAAACCTTTCCTTCTTTCTGTGAATATAAGAATTCTGCAAGAAGTAGGTTTCTCTCTAACCAAGGCATCGTTATCGAGTACACGTTCCTATTCATAACTGTAAATCGTGAGCATCATCACCACGTGGATATTGTGGTGTACAAAACCATTGGTTGATTACGAACAGAAAGAGAAATTAACTTACCATATAAACTTTTTAAAGTCACAGGTACAACTAGAAAACAAATATATATTTGGAAAAATGTCAATGATAATAAAAGACAACTTGCAAACTTGTTGTTTGTCTACAAAACGAAACAAAGATTGCAATTTTATATTTTTTTATACAAAACAGTTTAATAAAATCGATTAGGGAATATTCTTTTTTTAGTGTATGTTAGCGTATGCGACTCATTGTAAAAATTATAATCTGCTTCGGGTTAATGTGTAGAACGTTGTCCAATTAAAAATTTTTAATTGCTAATATTTCAAACACTAAAGTGCAAATTAGAATTATAAATAGTTTATATTCACCTTTTAATAGAGAATTGTGTGATGTAAATATTCTCTGCACGTTTTAATACACCTAGGTATATTTCTATTTTACATAAAATATTAGCTTGAACTAGAACTAGAATGGAGGAATAATGATTACCAACATTAATTTTGAAATACCACCCTAGAGGGGAAAAGGTGGAAAAAATAATCCTAACAAAAATAACGACGTTTGGAACAGGCAGCTAAATGCCGAATCACAGACAGATAAATAATTTATAAACAGAATACCCATTAAATTTTTCAATAGCAAGTGCCTGCTGCAGATCGTTGAGTGTTAAGTCATCTTACTCCAACAAGATGAATGAATCCTACTTTATACATGAGATTATTGCAGTCTATCTATGGTAACTATTGGAACAAGGCGATTCTGGAAATACATGTAGGTAACTACAGTAATGGGCTGGCTGATCTGCCTAAATCCGATCAACAACTTATAAGATACGTAGGATGGAAATGGAAAAATAAAAACCCAACCTGTACCTCCAAGAATTCCTCAACAGCTTATTCCAATTCTGTTTAAAACTTATAAGCCAATCTACCTTAAAACTTGATTGAAAGTCGGTGTGTGGACGTCAAAGATTTAGACGTTTTGATGTTAGGGGTGGGTTTGGAATTAGAAGATGGAAATCATTTGTATTACCTAATTCATTTTTATTTACAAGTTGTTTACAAGTCAATGTCTTTTCAAGAGAAAAAATTAAAGAAACTGCGGATGCTGTAAATTCTTAATTGTCATAATTACAATCCTGGATTAGTAGTGAACTAAATTGCTTGACAACGTGACGTGAAAGGCTGGCATAAATTCTACAACTATTATAATAGCATAACTAATAATTGTAGATCATAAACAGATCGGAAATATACTTTTATTATTTTTCTGCAGCAAATTGCGAATGAGGTATTTCACAGTAGGTACCTATTGTTGTAACTTATTTTCGCATCATGCTGTCAATAAATTGGCCAATTTGCAAATTGAAATACAGATACCTAAATCTGGTGATTCAGTAAATTTATTAATAAAAGTACAATGCAGTACAAACCATATATACACTATATACAGTGCCTTCATTAAATACAGATACCCTAAGTGACTTGTGATCCGCAGTGGTCTTGGGAGATTCAGATTTAGATATTGAAGGATTGGTACTCGTGGTAACTAAACTAAGTCAACTACTGACATTGTTTTTAAAGGCTTTGTTTTCAAAACACTCATTTTCTAACTAAAAACCATTAAAAATATACAAACATATTTTCTAGACCAGATTTTTTAAAAACGCATTTTTTTGAGCAAAAACCGCTCGATTTTTAAGTTTTTATCGTTGGAAGTTTATAAAAACTAACAAAAATTAGGATTTTAAACCTGATTTTCAAGCGTTGAAGTTTTTTTCATCCCAAAAAACCCATGAAAATCGATCCATTTTGTCTAGACCAGATTTTTCAAAACACGTTTTAGAGGGAAAATGGGTTGTTTTTAAATTTAATCCGTTGAAGTTTTCGAAATTCCTGAGACAGTTTGAAACCAAAATGACCACCCCTCTTTTCTACCCCTTTTTGTTTAATTTCTTTAGCTAAATATTAGTCTTGTTTTTTCATATCATTTTCAAGTAATAAGCGTCATTTTAAAAAATCTGGTCCAGCAGCTTTTCAAACATAAAATCAGACTCATTACCTAAAAAAACGCAAAAATCTGGTTTAGTTTTTGAATCTGGTCTAGCAATTAAACCACACTTGACGTTGAAGTTTTTGAAATCTGATCCAGTTGTCGAACCAAAAAATCTGGTCTATGTAGCAATTAAACCAAACTTGACAGCGGTAACGATCTAAATGAGTGTTTTGAAAACAAAGACTTTAAAAACAAATCAAAACAAACAAACAAACAAACAAAAAAATCTGGTCTAGAACATGCACTATTATAAAACTACTAAAAGGGTTAAAAATCAGGGTAAAAAGTCAAATTCAACGTTGTTTTTGATGTTTGAGTAGAAATACCGGTTTTTGTTGAGAAAAGTGCATAGAAAATAGAAAAATTACTAAGAACACTAGGCATAATAATCCGAGTTAAAAAGTTACACACATTAGACTACTAAAGTTGTTAAGAAAACCATCGATGCCAGAGGTCCCAAACGGACCCGCTGTTCATTTTGGTTGTTTATTGGCCATTGCTAGCTCCACGGCTAACGTGGATATAATTCTGAGACTAAATCCACGGCATTATATCATTATCGTGGGGTGACATTTATCGGCCGACTCGGCGCATGTCTGGGGACTTGGAAAATTATTTCAGCTTCCTGAGATTATAGAGACAGAGTGCTGTACGATTGGTTGCCTACTCCCAAACGGTAAATATAAGGCCTACTTAATTATTGTTTTGAATTTGGAATTTATTTTGAATAAAATATTTTTTTGAAATTTATTTTCACTAATAATTGTGATTTTAAATTTTTAAAGTTTTATAATAAGTCTGTCCTAATTTACGTACATACAATCAGTTAGGGAATTATTGAATAAAGGTTTACCAACTGTGTAAATTGGGTTGCCTATATTTTGTGGTCACGTGGGTATCAGTATTTAATGAAGGCACTGTACCAAAATAGCATTTGGTTAAAAATAAAATGCCAATTCTATAAGTTACAATACAATATGCATGCTATTGTGCTACATAACACGCCGAAATTTGCATTTGAATATGTCCTTAAAAGTCCCTATATCTGCCGTTACCAGCTATTTCTTAAACAAACGCGCAGCTGATCTATAATCGATTGCCATGGATATATTTCTTAAAAACAACAATCGTATCCATGACACTTAATTGTGGATCAGCTGAACTGGCCACTGATAGTCAAATAGTACTGTTATACAACCATGGCCAACTTCATTCCCTAACTTAAAAAGGGACTCCCCATGATACAGCTGGGCCTAATATTACTTTATACACGGACATAAATTGATTATTAATTATACAAAAATTTCTTTGTCATAAACCTCTTTTTATAGCACATGGACTCCTTCATTACCTATGGTCTATAATAAAATGTCAAACAACGATAAAAAAATAAAAATTGTACATTTTATTGAGAATAAGCCAGAAGACTCTTTTCACAAATCCTTTTTTCTGGTTTAAACAGGCACTCAGTTTTCTCTCTCCCATTCATTTCCCAAGATGATACTATTTGTGAAGGCGGGCAGCGCAACATTGTTTCCAAGAAGAAAATTTCAATTTCATGATTATTCTAAACGGATGAACAATCAAGACTAATAATTGATAAGTACCTTTATAATAGGAAAATTATGACTAGAATTTACAGATTAAATAAAGTATAAATTTTATTCAGCTAAATTCGAAGTCTAATCATTTACGTTCTTGTTCTACTTCTATAGAAAGTTTACTTATGCATATTCTTGTACGTTTACTCCGTGTTCTGTGATTTCAAAAAGGTTTACATGAAATTGCATACATGAAGTGTGATCAGTTTTGCTCTACATAATTTTTATTCGTGACTTGTAAGTGATAATCACTCATTTTAATAATCATTGTTTTTTATCATTAACATTATTCTTTTAATAATTTGGCCAAGGTTTTCTGCAGTTTTCCTTGGCTGTAACATGAATATGAGAGTTGTGCTATTCCATCTCTAAGTCGGCTGCAGACGCAAGCGGGCCCGCTTAATAATAATAGCCCCTTCCTCCCACCCCACACAAGCACTGCTTTCGGGGCCTGGCAACAGGACATGGGTAGAGTAGATTATTATTATTATTATTTTGATTTATGTTGAACACCAAGAGGACGATGGAATATAAAGGAAAATAATAAGTCAAGAGTTTTGACTTATAATTTTCCTTTATTATTCTTTTAAATACTATTTACTTAATATTCAATGCTTGTTAAAAAATACATGAACGATTTTTTTAAACGGCAATTTACGATGTTTCGTTTTGTGACGGTTTTGGTTTGTGACTATATCACTACACCCAGTATTCGACAAGGTGTCTCTCTTATTATAGTACTTCCATTTAGCTACATGGAAAAGGACGTACATGTATGTGGCAAATAAAGTGGGTAGTACAAAGTACATTGACTAGAGAAATGAATTTGGGTTACGGCAGAAATGACTAAGATTAGCCCAACAATTTTTCCTATAAATAAAGTGAACATTAGGTCACATATAATCAAACTATAACAATTACATATACTTTTCATGATAGAAAATTTAACAATTACTAAATAAACAAACACATCAATGAATTACAAAATTTATTCATTGTAAACAACCCAACATAATATACACAATTGACCCGTCTTTTTTCTCAATTAGTATCTAAGTTCTAACTGGTATTTAATTATTAACCATTTATAGATGTAGGGTTTCGATTAAATTTATAATTTAGTAGGTAATTTGTATTTTAGGATTTACATTGACATGGAATGGATTAATCGCTAATAGTGAAACCAGGCTATCTTAAACTAAATACGGCAATACACATTTATTCAATAGTAGTACCACTACAAGACGTTTAGAGAAGCAAACATTTAAATATTACAACGCATTATTTATTTCCTTAATTCTTCATATTTCTATATTTTAATTATAACAAATTATGATCTACTATTCGGAAATATCATCTTCTTCATCTGGTGGAGGATCTGTTGCATATGTTAGCTCGTTTAAATAGTACCTGAAAAGGTAAGTATATATTATTAACATCCAATAATACTTATAGATAGTAATTTTTTTTCCAATAATAGTTACGGATATAATATAAATAATTGATGGGTTCAAAATTAGGGATAAAGCTGCCATATTAATTGGCATGTCACTCCGAAAGTGAGAAACAAATATAGGGAGGTAACACAATATATGAATGAGAAGTTTGCGAAAAGAGACATCTGCAACATACACCTAGATTTTGATTCGGCCAAAAAGTGCTTTTTCGTCCTTGTCCGTTTTTTCTCAGACTAGGACAAAAAGGATTCACTTTTTGACCTTGATACAAAAATAACTATTCTCTTGTTTCTTTGCAATATTAAAATCTTACTGCGGCCTGGGAACTACTTCACTTTCATTTCACAAAGCAACATGCAGCACAGGCATATCGTCAGTTACTAATAGATATTATTATATCAAAACCACTACGTCAATCCAGTTTCTACTACCTACATGTTTTGTTTTAATTTTTCAAATTATCAAAAAACTTTTATGACAAAAGTTATAAATAATAATTCTTTACAAAACGTTCTGTAAAAACTGAACAAACCTTGTAGTTACATAAATCACTGATAGTTTATAATCTGCAATAATTTTTATAATTTAGTGAAGTAGGTAAATACTGCGTGACTTTGACGAGCTTGTGTTTGGATTGAATATTGGAAATCTACAGTCTAGAACAAAATTTATATTCGTTCTTGGAAGACTGTTATAGCGCCAAAAATTGTGTCCTCACTCTGTCGCAAACGTAATAGGAATACTCAAAATATGAAAACCTCCTTAAAAGAGCTGAAACATTAATTTACAAATAGAAGTATGAAAGGTCTGACAATACAAAGCCAAATAATAAAACCATCAAGGACACTACAGAAAATATAATAATATAAATATATGAGAATGAGAGAAATATGTAAATATAGGTACAATAACATTTGGAAAATATGCTAGAATTAACATATAATAGATATAACAATTAAAATGTAAAAGAGTCAAGCGTACAATAATTAAATATGTAGCAAAAGTACACACAAATTCCACTACAGACAAACAAAATTAGTTTGATACTGCTAAAATAAACTTGGGCAAGTTGGCTACTCGCTACTTCTGTTTCGGTTAAATAGAACCAGACCAGAGCCAACTCGACCAAATTTATTTTAGATCACTTTATGTATCAAAAAACTGTGCCTCATTCTATAGGCATTACATAAACTTACCACTTTTCTGCTTCTGAACAATCAAAATTATACTTCCAGTCGCATATCCTGAACTCTTGATTAAAACTAGTTTCGTTGGCACAAGCATGGGGTATCCTTTTACCTACTTCGTTACACATGTGAAATATTTGACAGTTATATTCCAAATCAGCGTAAAATCCTACTGCCTTGTTCGAACAATCAAAAGTAAAAGTCAGATTTTCAAACTCTTCTAGAAATTCAGTTTCTGGTTTTTCTGTTGGGTTACTCAATACATAAATAACAACTGAAAAAATAACCAAATATAAATTAAACTTATTTCTTGCTACACGAATAATTCGTAGAAGGGAACTCCTACGGAATTTTAAAATACAATCAAAAAGAAATTATATGTATGTATTTTGTAATTGAAGGATAAAGTGAACCTATTATAATTAGGGGAAACTTACCAAAATAAAATATACAGACGGTAGATAATTGAATCATCACTAATCTAAAATAAAATAATTACAGGAGATTAAGTATTAAATCATAAGCACTAAACATACTACAAAGTGGCCCAAAGTTAAAATTTATTTAATATTCTATTAAATATAAAGTAGAAAGATATAAAAATATTCATGAAAGGTATCCTTTGAAATATTTAAATGTAGTTTAACTGGACCCTTTCTTGCTGTAGGTAAATATCCAAAGATCAAAGAAATTACTGTTTATAATAATAGGATCGTCTATGTATTTTTTATTGTAATGAGAAATTGAATCAGTTTTGACTAAACTTTACCTTTTATTGCATAGTCACTTTTATCTGATTAACCAGTTTATTTAAATCCGTTCATTTTCTAAACTCACTACACGCTATAGGTACTTTTCTATTAATTTTGATCACTAAATAATATCACTAGTACTTATACAACTAAGTAAATTATTAACACTTTCTCTCCATACACTTGTCTCTGGTTAGCGAAACCTGTGGTACATCAAGATGCATGCCATCAAACATGTAACCGTGCCCATTTTATAGACTTAGACGTGTGTTTACCCTCCCATTACGGTAACAGAAAAAGAAAGATCTCCCTTGCGAGTAAAACTACAATATGTCATGACCAATGATCGCATAGTTCACAGATTACTGCTCACATAACGCTTTCACCAGGGAAAACTTTAGAAATAATTTATGAGCAGTTGCAGATCAATTACTGAACTGACACTCAATTCGCGGTTAATTAAATTTTGATTTCTGTTCTTAACCAGTGGTAAATTTTAATTAAGATTGATTCTTATGTGTACAGTTAATAGCTTAGTTGAAAATTTCTATTTTTTCATTTTGTAATATACAGTGAGCACCAAAACATATGGAACATACCAAATAAAACCGAAATGAATGTTTTTTTCTAAAAATTCCGAAACACGTCAATTTTGTTTTTTAAAAATACACATTGGAATGTCAAAATAATTTTCCGGCCTTCATTTGTTTGTAAGTGATGACGTCATCAGTATTTTTTTTAAATGTCAACCCCCATTTTTTTTCGCGTTTTTGATACATCTTTTAATTGCTTAAATGACAGTATAAAAATGTTGATACCTTACATAAGAAAATTTTCGAGAAATAAATTTTTTAATGTTTAATAAACACATTCTTAACAAATGTTAAACATGGTTTAATGGTATTAGTATTGATAAAAGAGAATCAAAAGTACCAAGAAACAAATGCCCGTAATCTAAACAAATGCCCAATTGTCAAATATTCAGAAATGTTAATTGCAGTTGACTTGTAATAATTAACATCAGTTTCATAAATCTGATATGGCTCATTTAACAATATTACAAGTAAACGACAATTAACATTTCTGAATATTTGACAACTTGTAGGCACTTGTTTAGATTACGGGCATTTGTTTCTTGGTACCTTTGATTCTCTTTTATCAATACTAATACCATTAAACCATGTTTAACATTTGTTAAGAATGTGTTTATTAAACATTAAATAATTTATTTCTCGAAAATTTTCTTATGTAAGGTATCAACATTTTTATACTGTCATTTAAGCAATTAAAAAATGTATCAAAAACGCGAAAAAAAAATTGGGGTCGACATTTAAAAAAAATACTGATGACGTCATCACTTACAAACAAATGAAGGCCGGAAGATTATTTTGACATTCCAATGTGTATTTTTAAAAAAGAAAATTGACGTGTTTCGGGATTTTTAGAAAAAAACATTCATTTCGGTTTTATTTGGTATGTTCCATATGTTTGGTGCTCACTGTATAATTGCAGAATAATAAAAAACGTGTACCTATGTCAATGTGAATTATTAAAATAAAACTCGCCTAAGTTGAGAAAAATTTATTTTACTTCAGTTTTCAACTTCTTTAGACTTGTATTTAATTTGTTCACATACGAGACATATTTTATAAACATAAAATCCAAGAGTAGGTAGCTCTCTATTTTGTAATTATTAGTAATTTTAAATACCTAGTGGAAAGTTATAAAACATAAAGATATGATCACACTACATCTGTCGGCACCAATATATTCATATAGCCAAATACTTTTATTAAAAGTTTCCTGAAACATAAATAATAAATATGCACATCAACGATCTTAAAACGAAACTCAACCAGTGGGTACCGCCCAAACTTTCTTGAAAAGGAAATCTCATGAATACATATGTTATCCTTCCATGAAATACAAATAAACTGAAAATGTTTTTATAACAAATATTTTCACTAGATGGGCAGTAGTTGTTCTTCAATTATTATATTGGCCAAAGGTGCACTACTATTCTATATGCTGATGCTGAACCATATTTCTAATTATTAATAGAAAGCACAAAACCAATAACGATGACGATGGTGAAAAGAAAAGACTTTATGACAACATTTACTTTAATTAAATATCATACTTTGAAACAGATGCGTAAAGAATTAGAACTAAACGTAATTACATATATCGATATAAAAAAGAGCTATTGTTATTAACATAAAATAGATAATAAATATATAGTAGTATAGTATAAACAATTAATCGTTACCATTCTTCCACACTTATCTCAATATAAAGTAAACAACCAGAACATATATAGTATGTGAAATATTTTAAGTATTAGAATGCGAAACTACAATAGGAAAAATGTAATATACTATTATTATAAATATAAGTATATAATAAAAAGTTATATTCGTTAATGGGATAAAAATAAGAGTTTTGAAAGCAACGTTTTTGTATGAGACAATAACTTTCCGAAATTAATTAAAATGCCACACAATTTAATTTTGAAAATTAACTTGAGAAAATATTCTAATTTATGTATATGTATAAAAAACTGCACACATTCTTCTTTTCTTGCTCTTTTTATTTTTCAAAGATACTAGTTTCTTTATCTTGTACATTTTTGAAGAATTAAAAAATACATAATGACCATGGTATACCACAACTCACGGTAAATCCGCTTTCCTAGAATAATTTTACATTAGCACAATGCCACCCTTAATATAAAATACCCTTGGCCTAGTATGCTCGGTATTTTTAATTACAGTTAAGTGTCTCGTGTGAAAAATATGTTAAAATGCATATTATGAAGTAGTAAGTATTATGACTAATTAGGAATTCTAACAGAGCTATTTAGGAGCCGCCTCATAACAATCTGTCTTTTAATATGCGATTTAAAATACGAACAATAATAATTGTAAATGAAATAAAAATTCTCTTTCTAAAATTGATAAAACAACTACTTAATTGTCATTACATTTATTCAAAAAATAAACGTTGAATGAAGGGGGGGGCAAGGTAAAATAGGGGAGCGCGAAATACGAGAACCGCTGGGCTAGAGTATGTAAATTTATTTTATAATTAATTGTATGCATTTAAAATTCAATGAAATATTATCATTATTTTATTCTGTATGCAAACCTTTGTAAGGTTATAAAACATTTTAAACACTAAACTTCAAACTTTTTAGAACAAATTCATGGTTTATAAGAAATTCTCAACAAAAATGAACTCGCAATTGCAACAATAGTTCACTTCATCAGAAATTGTATTAAAATATTTCATCGAAAACTTAGCAAATGCCCCAGGTGTCACTTGGTATACATTAGGAGAAAAATCTATACATAAAAGATTAAAACGGAAGTTAACCCAAGATGTATTATAAAACAACCGATAAAGAATCAAGGGACTGAGGAACTCCAACCAGACCTCCATATGTCAATAAAGTAAAAACTGAATAAAGTGACCACCACCGTATACAGGGTGCTGACTTGAGCAACGCAGCATAGGGATTTCAATGGTAAATTCTTAATGTTCAATTATTGGCTCCCCTAATTATTTTAGAGCAAAAGTGTGTTGAGCTTTTTGTAGAGAAAAAAATTCTGCATCTATTCATACTATTATTTATAATTTTCCTTAACCGGAAGCGTAGAAATAGAAGAAATTAAAAATGGTCTTTTTAAAAAAGTTAGTGGTGCCTTGGAATTATCTAAACCAACAACGTTGGCACTTGTATCTGTCATTACGGTTTGAAGTTTATAACCAATCATTAAATTCTATTATTTTTAAAATGTATTGAACGAAAGAAAAAGTAGAAATGATAATAGTTATTTATGTTATTAGGAGTATAAGCAAAGCTTTATGTGCTATGGCTGGTTGACTGCAGATCGTAGTGAGGCAGCCAAATCAGCCGAAGCACATAAGCGCTTATACTCCGAATAATATACAGGGTGGAATGCGAAATTGGAAACACCTTTTTTCTCGGAAGTTATTATAGATACTGAAAAATTGTTTAAATAAAGTTTTTAGTACTTTGAAGAAGCTAACTAAATCTGTATAAATTTGGTAAACAAAAAGTTTAATTTTCGTAGATATTGCCATATTTGTACTTTTTTTAAATGGAATACCCTGTATATTATTACACTAATTAAGAGAAAATAATTTTCGCTTTAAAAAAGTTTAAGGGTTCTTACCTTCTAAACTTAATAGTTTTTGAGATATTATTAATGAAAATATTTAAATGTTTCTTCTCAAAATAAAGTGTGCGTTGAAGACAAAATTTATTGACAGTTGAGTTATTTTGTATTGTATTTTATCCAAACCATTCGTATTTATTCAAATTAGCAAGAAAGCTGCGTAGGACTGGATCAGTATTAAGGAATTACGAAACACGCGAGATAAATGAAAATTTAGAAGTTGATGTATTGGCATATTGCAATATTAACTCGAAAAATTTTGAATATTTTTTGTAGTTCGATAACATTTATTTTGTATTTATCTATGAGCTACTATGATAATAAAATAATTGTTTATTTTGTACATTGTTTTTAATAGGTAGTAATTTTGTTTTCAACGCACACTTTATTTTGAGAAGAAACATTTCAATATTTTCATTAATATCTCAAAAACTATCAAGTTTAGAAGGTAAGAACCCTTAAACTTTTTTAAAGCGAAAATTATTTTCTCTTAATTAGTGTAATAATATACAGGATATTCCATTTAAAAAAAGTACAAATATGGCAATATCTACGAAAATTAAACTTTTTTTTTACCAAATTTATACAGATTTAGTTAGCTTCTTCAAAGTACAAAAAACTTTATTTAAAAAATTTTTCGGTAGTATCTATAATAACTTCCGAGCAAAAAAGGTGTTTCCAATTTCGCATTCCACCCTGTATGTTATTTTTTCTCCAAACGTGTAAAATTATAATACAATAATAAGCATCTAATTAACAAGGTTATTTCGGGAAACATTACACTTATACGAAAATCGCATTGCCTGATAGCCACTTTCTAGATATTACCGTAGCAACCCACCAAACAACAAATTATTTTTTGATAAAAGTTAAATGCTTAGGCATATAAAGTACTTTATCTGCTTAAGCATATAAGTGAAACTTCTACTAGCAACATTCTGTCATTTAAATACCACTTTTATGACGTTTGGAGAAAAAATGGTTTTATATTGGAAATACCTAGTACCTACTCGTCAAGTAATTTCTTGTTTGTTTTGTAAAATAAATATAATCTTGTTACTCGTCTTATTACTTTGAAAAGAAAAAAAAATGTAATGAGACAGAAATGTCAGTGCGTTTGTTGATTTTATAATTCCATGACATCACTGATTTTTTTAAAAAGGCTATGTTTAATTTCTTCTATTTCTATGTTTCCGGAAAATGGAAAATTGTAAATAATAGTATGAACAGATGCAGAATTTATTTCTCTACAGAAAACCTAAACACACTTTTGCTCTAAATTATTAGGGGAGCCAGAAATCCCTATGCTGCGTCGCTCAAGTCAGCACCCGGTAAGTTAGCTAATTGGTTGGATTTCTATTCAATTTACATGGAACCATATCCAACTAGGCAACAGATTTTTATTTATAAACACCGTTTGCAAATAATGTAATAGCTCAACTAACCAGATTAACTAATTAATGGTAAAATGATCCTTTTTGACACAGAACTTAACAATAGTGAATCTAATTTAAGTTTTCTTTAGTTCCATCCAATATTGTGCTCAAGCAATTCAATGCCGATTTGCGTGAAACAATAGTCCACAAAATATATCAACACATTATTGACTTGCAAGCGGTTGCAACAAACGTCAACAGAACTAATATTTATTCTGTCTAACGTAATTTTTAAATAATGCACGTTCCGTCACATGATAATTTTAATGGGATCCGAATTAAACATTAATGCTAAACAAGGTTTAAAGATTAGAGACTATTAATTTTAAAGCAATTATTTATTTATTGTAACAAATGTTCGATGTAATAACGTATTATATGCATACTTTCAACATATTTATTGTTTAGCCAATATAGTATTCTGAACCTCTAGGCCCAAGGGTGCAATTACTTGGTACCAATCCCTACTTAACTTTAACTTTCTCGTATACTTCAACATCCATAATCTACAGACTTTACTACTTTTCGCACTTACCTATAACTAACAATACAATAAGTTTTACAGCACCATAAAGCTGCCAGATTAATTTATGACATTAGTAATTTAAAGTACCATATCGGAAATGAAATATCCATACCACCACAGTCATTGCACAATTATCAAGCAAACAGTTATATAACCAAACACTTTTATCGCCATTAGGTAATAATATAAAATAAACTGTTCGACGCAACTTATAATAAATATAAATACTAAAATTAAATAATAAAAATGTTATAATTAATATAAATTAATGTTTTCTATAAAAAATATCTTTAATATTTTTTTGTTGCTGAAATATGGAAATTAAATAGGTACTAACTAATGAACTAACAAAATCCTATAAGAAAAACTTTGGGCACTAATTAAAGTTCCATCCATATACAGGGTGGCTGGTTTTTCATTCCCCAGCTTATATCTGCTGAAATATTAAAGATACAAGAAAAAGTTGAAGCAGAGACTTAGCTAAGAGAACCTGGTGCATAAAAGCGCAAACAAGTTTTTTCCAGCTATAGTACTACTAGTAATATTTCTCTTTACAAACGCATGTATCACTAACACCGTTTAGCTTTTAAATTACGCCTAATAATTTAAAAAATGAAATTGTGAGATTTCCTACGGTTTCTATTATTTCCTCTGGGAGTATCAAAATTATAACAAAATTTATTTAATTACAAATTAGTGAAATTAAATAATACATAATGTGTCTTATAATCAGGCGCGGATCTAGGAGGAATTCTCGGGGGGGGGGGGTAAAATATTTTACAAGAAATCTTAATAAGTACTCATTAATTAGTTTATTTAAAAAATAACAAAAAATATCTAGAAACCAATCAAAACAACAATAATTTATTATTACAAAACAGTAAGCACATACTGCACTCTGCAGCTTAGCACAGAACCTGGAACCTGTGGTATTATTTTCTAAATTTAGGGAATGTTCGGGGGGGGGGGTAATTACCCGTTTACCCTCCCCTTGTATCCGCGCCTGCTTATAATGAAGGGTCACATTGATCATCATTCAATTCTAAACATTTTTGGGCCCGCTTAATTAAAAAAAAAAGAATATCACAGCCGTCCGTTATAATTTTATTTTTTGAATTATTAGGGCGTAATTTAAAAGCAAAATGCTATTAGTGATACATGCTTGATATAGAATCTTATTCCGTAAAAATATATAGAGTGTTCCATTTAAAAAACCAAAGTTACATATTTTTCCGGAAAATGGGTAGGCCGTGGAAAAAACTTGTGTGCGCTATTTTATACGACAGATTCTCTTAGCTAAGACTTTCCTTTAACTTTTTCTTGTATCTTTAATATTTTAGCAGATATAAAAGCTCGACAATGAAAAACCAGCCACCCTGTATAAGGCCTCGAATTGGCACAGAAATTGTAAATTATTTTTGACGTTGCCTGTAGATACTAAACTGAAGGGCGGATTAAAATAACGCAGTTGTCCCAGTTTAAAGTTACTTGGCGTTAAGCCCTAGCGCAGTTGTCTCAGTTGTCCATCGCCGCCGGTTAAAATGACTACATATTAACACTATACCGTTCCACGTGATTGAGGAAATTAAGAAATTAAAATATTGGCTGTAAAAGTCAACGTACATATTTCTAATCCGATACAATGTGATCCTCACCTGACAGCTTTGTGTTATTTGTATCCGAGTGTCCTTTCCATTTCTCATTTTCATTGCGAAGTGTATTCTATTACAGTTACAGTTGGCATTTAAAAGGATAGGATTAACCTCAGTTAGGCTATGTCCTTTTTATAATATAGACAAAGCCTAGGAGAGGCTACCCTTACCCCTTTTGAATAATAATCATCCTTCAGGAGTTATTCCAGTTACTTTCTGTATAAAATAAAAACTTTGGTTTATTCATGCAATCTTATGTTCCATAGTATAGAATATTAAACAATTTAAGATTTACAATGCACGAGATGATGCTGTATGATGTCTTTCAAGAGAATAAAGTGTTAAACGTGCATTAATCTACATGATTAGTTGAAATTCAAATCAACAATGATTATTTAACTCAACAAGGAAATTGTGCGCGTAATGCATGGGATGTCGTTGCACAAAACTGCCTATTACTAGCTAGCACCACAATGTAATATTATTTGATTTAAAACACTAAACAGAAATAATACCATTTGTAAAAATAAATAATCCTTTTGTTGTTAATTGTTTTATTTATTCTAATTTCCGTACCAAGTATACCTAACGTAAATAATATAAGAATAGATGTTATCGAACCTAAAGTTTCTCAAAACATGTTACAACCAGATTTTACATTTCATAAATATAATTTGTAAGTAATGGAAAATTCAGCATCCTGTTCGAAAAAAAAACAACTAGATGACACGGCCCTGAATATTGATGTGGTAGATGTTTTTCCTGCTATACTTTTAGGAAATCCCTGACTATTAATAGATCAGTTATCGCTTACGTTTTAAAGTAATTAAATATTTTTGCAATTCTAAATTCTTTGGTGTTGAATAATTGATAACAAGTAGACATTTTTCGTATAATAATTATTTATATATCCAGTGGATCAAATAATACTGCTATCAACGTTTTCGAAACAGTATAATCAATACTTATTCAATTTACAAAATGAAAGCCACTTCTAGTTAACCAAACGCGGACCTAGAGAAATTCTCTGGGGAGGGTATATGATGCGGGAGGTACAGAGAACCCCCAGGCGATGATGTTAAACGCGAAAGAATTTTGTGTAATATATTAATACCTGGCCGGGGGGGGGTTATCCGTATTATCCCCCCCCCCCGTAGATCCGTGATTATAGTTTAGTTAACCTGTTTCCCGTTTAAAATAGCACCCGATAGCACCTTAAACTTTTGAGAAACTACTATAATGCTATAATATCGAATATCTGAAGCTAAAAAAGACCCTATTCTAAAAATAATAGTATAATTTTTTTTCTTATACTCGTGTCTTAATAGCTCTAAATTTTAAAGTTAGAAACAATCATAATTTAAAGTCAATAAAACGCACTTGTTGAATTATTAGGTTGTCGAGCAATCGCAGAAGAAACATTTCGGCAGGTGCAAGAAAGATTTTGTGACATGCTGTACCACTACTGTACCGTTGCTGGTGCCACCCGGTGTATGTTTAATTCTTAGCAGTGAACAATATTTTTTAAATAATTATATTTATTTAACAACGCCCCATTCCTGATTTAATACCGATGTGAAAATAATAGAATATACAGGGTGTTAGGTAAACATGCGGCAAAATTTCAAGGGGTTATTCCTCGGCCTATTCTAAGAATATTTTGTCCTATGATGATTTCTGTAAAACCCCTTTATTTCGAAGATACAGGGTGAACAAAATTTGCGACAACCATATTCGATATTTGTTGAATCGGTCCCAGTTGTTTACATTGGTCGAGGTGGGCCACACGCATGCCCTACTCGATCCCCAGACTTAAACCCCCTGGATTATTTGTTATGGGGGTCTCTGAAGTCATTAGTTTACGCTACTCCAGTGGAGAATTTGGACGAAATGCGAAATCGGATAATTGCTGGGTGTTTTATTTAATTAGAAACAACCCTGGTGTGTTTGAGAGAGTTCGGCACTCTATGACGAGAACATTGAATGCTTGTATCCAGGCTGGAAGAAGTCATTTCGAACATTTATTGATTAAGCAACTTTACATAACTTTTTGATAATAAAAATATATTATTACTGTCGCAAATTTTGTTCACTCTGTATCTTCGAAACAAAGGGGTTTTTCAAAAATCATCATAGGACAAAATATTCTTATAACAGGCCAAGGAATAACCCCTTGAATTTTTGCCGCATGTTTACCTAACACCCTGTATATGTATTTTTATTTTTCTTCTCAATAATTTTTTTTTATATTTTATAATTTATCATGAATTTTAGTTCTTGATTAAATACTAAAATTTGAGTTGAAGGTTTCCTTATTTTCCAATTTCCCAAAACTTTAATAACTCCACAAATATTTGTCTAATCAAATATTCATAGAGTAACCTTTTGCCCCATTTTTATTTATTGTAGGAGTGCTGTCAGCTTATGTGGATTTCGAAACATCTCGATGTTGTTAATCTTAATAACAATAAAATAAATAAGTTATAGAAATTTTACCGATGTCCCTAAACTACATTCAATTCATCACAACAGATATTCCTACTTGAACCTATATTGAATATGGTCTGTACTATATAGAACCTACGAGTGCAATTGCAGTTTTTACAAATAAGTGTAGCATTCTTGAGATCGAATTGTTTGTTTAACTGATTTTTCTGTAGAATTCACAACAAACAAAAAATCCCCTTCGTGTTTTACAATCGCCAATCCCCCTGTCCCGTGTTATATATATAGTATATTCGGGATACTATACAAAAAACTTTTTCCAATGAAAGTGGTAGGTACCTAATAATAAGCTTGCACTGTAAACTGTATGCTTTTGTGAAATAAATTACACGTGCCTTTAAAGAAAATTGGTGAAAACATTTCCATTCCTTATTTGAAATACTTCCATTTTATTGTTACTACACTAGTTTCTTTTGAAATTTCTTAATAAGTACAAGGTTGTACAACTTAAAATTTCCCGTATACAAGCTTAAACAAACCGTTTACGAAACATTTAAGTTTTAGTAACAGATGTTATACTTGTAAATAGTTCCAGAATCAATAGTTACGGTACCAACTTAACCAACAAACAACTGAATTATTGTAAAAATATAATATTTTTTCTATAGCAGATGTTAAAGTGTGCTTTGTTCGACTAAAAATAGTTGATCAAGTATTACTTTAACCGCAAGGGTAGATAAAGTAACACTTTAACCGCAAGGATAGATAAAGTACTTTAATTTTCTGGAAACTCCATGGAAACCGAATGGAAACCTTTGCTACTGAGATTTTCGGGTTTAATATAATTTAATTTTAATTGGTTTTTTACAAATTTTTCCTATTTTTCTTTAACATATGCTATAGAAAAAAATAGAATTTTATACACGACGATAAAATTTAATTATCGACTCGCGAAAATTAATAATTTTATCGTCTTGTATAAAAATAGTTATTTGTGTACTAAGTTAGGAAAAGTAAGATTTTTCCGTTTTAGACGTTTTTTTGATCGAGGCCGGAGGCCGAGATCAAAAACACGTCGTGAACGGAAAAATCTGATTTTCCTAACGAATTGCACACATAATTTTTTCTAATTCGGTATAATAATTTTACTTTCTGAAAGGCCGAGATAAAAAAAACGTCTAAAACGAAAAAATCAAAACGTCTAAAACCGAAAAATCTTACTTTTCCTAACTTAAAACAGTTTTCGATACAAGTTAGGAAAAATAGTACTTTTCCTAACTGAAATGAATGTTGATAAGTAAGAATTTTCGATACCGAATTAGGAAAATAACTATTACTTACTTATAGCTAGCGACGATAAAATTTCCTAATTTTTTTTATTAGTTTGATACAATTGGATCTTAAAGTTGATATCTATAGTATTCTTACAGAAACATTCAATTTCAGTATCCATTTTAGGCTTACTATATTCGAAACATTGCCTTCACTATAACAACAAAAACCCTTAACTTATTGCAATATGGTTTCCATAATTCAGCAAATACTTTTTGAACAAAAAAATAAAAGATAATAAAATAATATCTAAACCGAACTGCTATCTTAACTAGGTACTCCAGTTAAGATATGGGATATTCACCATAATATGATAAAAAAAATTCTAAGCATTTCATTATTTGTTTAAATTGCAAAAATATTTAGTAATATGAATACCTACACCTACCTATGTGCTTCTAATCAAAAGTCTAATAGTTGTAATTAAAAATGTCTAAATTAATCCCTACAATTACAATGAAAATTAATACTTGGAAATTAAAAAAAAGATTCAAACCTCAACAATTACAGTTATAGTACTTCATTGTGAAAAAAATTAACAGGGTATTATTTTAATTGTCAACTATTTGTGAGCCAACTTAAAAACAAAATTAATGATGACTTAAAAAGATATTGACAAATTTTGGAGTAGGTATTATGCTTTAGGTATGTATTTCAACCCATTACATACGAAACCGACGCTGACCAAAGCAGGTATTAATTTGTGCCTAATTGTAAGCACGCGTAGTATAATAATACTCCAAATTAATAAATACTGCTATAGAAGGATGATGTTTATTAATTTTCAACTAATTTACTAAATTTAAGATGACTATACACTCTGAAATAATTATATTTACACGATAACGGAATTAACTACAAAAAGTAGTGTGTAGGAAAACTTGTATTCAAACTTTTCAAAAGCACATCGTGCGTATTTTAAATTTAAATAATGCAAGTGCAATTTATGTTAAAATTACAATGAATCATAATTTGCATCCTGTTATCGCCGGTATCTCCATTTCCTCTTAACATATTCGATAACAATACCATGTGCCCGGAAACTAAAATAATTTGAAACTCCTAATCAACAAACAGTTGTAACGGAAAAACTATATACGCAACTACAATCCATAAAAAATTAAGTGGTGGATTAAAAACATAAACAGTAATCATTAATAGGTACATATAAAAGAACACTTACTTTTTTTAAATTAAAAATACACGTTGTCTACTTAAAAATTTCCACTTGACGTTGTGGCGTATTTGAACATTACACGGGAAAAATTCGTTTGTTTTAAGCGTTAGAACTACATCTTCTCTATTAGTAAGCCCTCCAGGTGTCGCCACATATCATTTAATTCCGGTGAATTTAAAAAGTTGATTTAATGGATAGATTTGTATTTTAAATTTCCTTAACAATCTTCAATTTAGTTAAAAATGCTTATTGTAGCTTATAGTTGAATCATATTTATAATTCAGTTGTAAGTGAAAATATTATTTAAAAAAAATCGTTATAGAGGAATATATTCACCAACTAGGGGAACAAACCAAAGACAAAATTCTTAATTAAATTGAAAACTGTTATGTAAGAATTACAAAGTTTTTTTTTCAAGAAGTGTAAAACTGTGAGCAATAAAAAAAGAATGATGATAAATTACAAGTAAAACTTATTATTTGTTCTGTTATACAATTAATAGAGAAAATAACAAAAATAATTTGAAATAATTTTATAATAGGTGTATACTGTCTTATTCAATTTTTCAAACTTTATTTTCTTGAAATCCGTATTAAATAAATAATAAAAATAAAAATATCAAATATAGGGCATTGACATCAATCAAACTTAGGAATATTTCCTTTTTTCGGGTAAATTTCAATTATTTTCAGAAAACATAAATCTCTCTCTATAATAGCTAAAACCAAAACTGAATTCTAAAAATTAAATCCATGATAAATAATAAACATGAACCTACAATTAACTCTTTTTTTTCGAAACCTTATCAGCTTCATCATTTTTAAAATAGTTACAGTTACACATTTTTACCCATTAGGTATTTAGTACATAATTATATCATATTTGAATTATTTTACCCACTTTTTTATATTATAAACAAAATTTTGCAGTTTGTTTTCCTTTTAATTTATTGTTATGTATAAGTCCTATACAGCTGCCTATGATTTCTCTAGGTTTAAACAATGGGCAACCCAACATACACCAAACACCACATTGTTATTAGATTAATTAATCGACCAAGTAATAGGTACCTTTCAGTCTACTGATATTTATAATTAATTACATGACATTTAGGATAACCAATTAAAAATCAGAGTAATTACGTTTTCATTTTCAAAACTAAACGGGTCATAAAAATATTTATTAATTACATTTATCGCAAGTAAAAGATTATTTTATTTTAAAAAAATTTCTTACATTCCCACATTTTTTTGTAAAAACAAACTAAGCGAAAATATATTTATTGCTAGGAATTTCTAAGATATTGAAGGAAAATTTTATTTTAATTATGTTGGCTAACTAAATAACACCAATGTAATATTCTAAAATACGATAATTTACGGGATATATAGCCTACCATAGATGATGAAAGACTACATATTATAAAACTCAAAAAATGTCAAATTTCATGTGCTAATCGTTAATTTTTACATTTGGCATAATAATAAAAGAAAAATTCCGGTCAAGTATTATTTTTTCAATCGAAAGTACTACTCATAGGTCCCGCTCTATCAAAAAGGCCATGCTTATACAAATCTTTGACTTTAAAATTCAATCCTTTTTATTGCTAAATCATTATAACAGGGTTTTTTAAAAACTGAACAAATGATCTTGAATACTATCGAACTTTATATCTAGCACAATCACAGTTCCTTCCCTTATGACTTACTTCCGGGAAATTTGATCTCCTCGCGTATCGTTAAAGCGATAGCTAACTAAATAACCATTTACGATATTATATTAAACATTCGTTTAAACTCAAAATTCCAATATATAATTAATGATAATTTAAAATTTAACTCAACTCAACTCAGATACCGCAATCACTCCTTTAAGGGACGAACATTATCACAGTGTCTATTTACTCATTGTGCCAGCACTGAACAATTATTAACACTCAACTCATGTTAAGTACACTTTAAATTTATCAAAGTTCATGTTCACAGTCACTGCCGAGGTTAACACTGAGTATATGAGGGAGTACAACTCTATTTATTAATGTTGTTACACTATAGTCGGTCGTGGGGATATAACATAATACTATATTAATGTGACTACAGTTCGATCACTGAAAGTTCTAGAAAAAATGCCGATACTGACCTTGCTAGAGAGCATTTTTCGTGCATTCATTCGTAATCGTATTGTTTGTTTTGATTTGATACTGGAATGTGAAGGGAAGAACATGAAGATGGTGTATAGGTGGTATAAATAGAAAACCTGTTGCTTTACATTTACGACTTGATTGCATAAATGCATCAACCGAAAGTGCACTAATTAACTACACATATATTTTAAAATGCGAAAGCTTTTATTGAAAGAATGCCATTTAACCCCACAAAACCCACGGTATGAGCATTAATTCAAGAAAAAATCCCACTACAAGAATGCACTTCCGCCTGAGGACAAAAAATGTCGAGGACCTTTTAAGTTATAAATATCTTGTAAATCGTTAACTACAGTAAAAATTTTATTACAGTAGATAGCAGATAATATTTGCTTTCAACCTTCGGGTGCATTGTTTAGAGCCCAAAAATTTTTAACACATACAAAACTCGTTATAAACAAAATGACGTACTAAATGAGAGAGTAATTTAAAATATGACCAGTTAAACTTAAAAAAAATTATCGTAATGAATAACTCTAGTGAAACTTATTATGTAGCAGGAAAAGTTTACCTGTGACCTTTGACTTTTTTAAATCCAAATTCTTAGTAAATTCTTGTCACAAACTTGTCTCAAAAAGTTGTTTTCTAAAAATATAAATAAGTTAGTACCGTTCAGTGAGTGTTCTCTATTAGTGTCTAATTTTTAAGTACAACTTGTTATCTTCAATATACGTTTAAATTATACAAATACTTGTCGGTGTTAATTGTTAATGTCTTACATGATTAAGTAATTATCGTGTTCATATTTTCTCCAAACATGAAAATTTAATGCTTACACGATGGATAAAGCTAAGATAATCACCTAATTTGTTTATAAAATAATGTTAGTTAAATACATAACTTAGCCTTTTACATTATCATAAATAAAATCAAGTCCCTGTGAAATCTAATGACTTGGAGATAAAAGAAAATATTTGTAAACCACAAATCACACATGCTATGAAATAAAGATAGTGATAGTGTACAAGGATTTGAAGTTGTAACGGTATCTGAATAAAAGAATATTAAATCATCTTCGCAACTGAACATGAGTTTCCTTTAAATCTCTTCTATCAATTCTAAATATCATACCTACTACTTAGTTAAGGGTTTAAATTTACTACACACATTTTCTTACATCAATTTAAAAAGATATCTTGATATCAGAAAAAAACAATATTACAGTTTATTGACATTCTCTAAATAATAAATATTAAATAAAATATCGATTTCAACGGGAAATAACAAGATTTATTCGCTTTATACGTATTTCGGCATCATTGTGCCATTGTCAAAAGCTATATAAAATATTATAACAAATGCAAAATATAGTAACTCCTTGATTCTATTATTTTAACACTGCGTGAAGCAGCTGACCCCAGTCAACCCGTCGGAGGTCAGTCGCTTATCAGTGTTTTAAAAAGATATTTATTCCAAAATCTTCAGTAAAGGAGAATCTAAGAGATCAATTTGCTCATTCATTAAAGGTATGTTGTTTTTTGTGTGTTTATAAATTTCAAAAGCTTCTAAAATGTTTAATTTATTTTTGTTATCAGAAAAGTGTAAAAATTTAATTGTATTATTAGATGTTAATGTGTGATTTTGTTCTAACAAATGTTTAGCAAAATTTGATTTATGTGCATGTTTATATTTGTAACAACGGATATGTTCTTTTTGCCTAATACTAAAATTTCTAATTGTTTGACCTATATATACTGAATCACAGTTGATGCAGAAATTCCAGTTAAGAAGACAAGAATGCTGTCTATTGGCCCTCAAGAAGAAAATTGCCAAGAAGACAAGGCTCAGGTGAGGAGAATCTGGGAAAATACTTCAAACTTCTCCAACAAATCGCACTATAATGGAGCTACCACTGAACTCAAAAATTTAATAAACGATCTAAAAAATGAGACTTTTCAAGTATAGCTGGAAAACTTAACCTCAACCAAGGAGGACACAAACTATGCCTTGTGGAGACCAAAAAAAGGATAAAATACCAACATCAACAAACTCCTCCATCGCGCAAGTAAGACAACAGTTAGGCACGTACAGATTTAGAGAAAGCCTAAATTTAGTTATGCTTATGAGTTTATTTAACTCTGTTCTGCGCCTAGTGCAGTAAAGTTATTGCTCCATAACATTCTCGCATTTAATATATTGAGGGATGAAGACTATATAAATTAAAAAGATCACTAACTTCCACACTCGCAGAATGATAATACAATCCTACTTAGAAGAAATATATCCAGGTTACGTTTGATCAACAACTCATTGAACTACACCCAATCACATCAGGGATGCCACAGGGTAGCGTTGTTGGACCACTCTTGTATATCCTTTTTATAGCTGATATGATGCGTACCCACGAGCAAGCCTGACAGCCACGTTTGGGGGTGACTCATGATAAAGTAATCCTGATAAAACACAAAGATCCAGTTATAGCTGCGGAAACGCTAAAAAATATCCTAAATGATATTGAAAAATTGACCAAAAAGTAAAGAATACAAATTAATGAGTTGAAATGTCTTAACATTACTTTTACTAAGTGCAGAAGAAATTCACAAGTATTCATCAATGACAAACCATTAGCTCAAGCAAGCTCAAGTAAAAAAAGTCAAACATCTCGTCATGTACCTGGACAATAAGAGTCTGACATGGAGATTAGATTATGTAACCGGAAACGTCTTGGTACAAAATTTAACAAGTAGTACTAGAAAGTCAAAATCGTCGCTTAATATATAATGTTGCGTTTAAGTCAATTTGGACTTATGGTATTCAGCTCTGGGGAACTGCAGCAAATACAAACAAGTCATTAAAATATTTCAATCAAAAGCTTTACGTGCTATGTGCAACATTTCCTTTTTCGTGAGAAGTTGACATACTGAGTGATATGAAAGTGGATACAGTTAAAGAAACCATTAAAGAATTTAGTGACAAAATATTTAAGTAAATCAGAACAACATAGTAATTTCTTAGCAATAAATCTGCTGAACAATTATAGTGAAAGCATATAAAGACTAAATACTTCTAGTTATTGTGATTTAGTATACTAATTAGTTCAATCAACAAATTAATCTGAAATAATCTCAGAGTTAAGGTCGTTACATATTCAAAGAATTTTGTTATATAGAATCATAATACTAAACAAAATTTTTTAAACAAATGTGGCGTTTAATATCAAATATAAAGGATGTTTCGTTACTAACCTGTGAAGCCGCTATTACTTACTCCTCTTCTCTAACCAGAAGTTATATTTCTCAACGGAGGTAAATAATGATAATGAAAAATTACCTATAGGTAAATAATAAAATAAACGTTCTATAAACCAGTTGAGAAAAATGTCTCCTCTACCTTGGTCTATAATGTACTATTATTTAATTTTGTAGTACGCGGAAATAAATAAAACAATACCTTATTTCAAAGAAATTTATACTACTTCCAACACTACAGTTTTAGTAGTGAAAACTCATTATAAAACTACTACTATTTACTATTTTTAATGAGCCCGTAGAGACTTATTAACAAAATCCTGAAAGGGCAAATTTTAAAATGTATAAAATTGTCGTTCAAATGCAACGTGTGGATCACGAAAGGGTATGATGTAATTTTCTTCGTGTATAAAGATTTTCGTTAAATTTATGTTTCTAAACAAGCAATACCGCATATTATAATTTCCACAAAGTAATGCGTTCATGGTTAGTGGAAACTGCAGTGATCAATCAAAGAATGAGTATAGAGCGTTTCAGGAGGTCCTTTTGCTGTAATTTTTAAGGGATCGAATATTACGTCATAAAAATATAGTTTTAATATTTTCTTCAATTTCTTTTATGACTTTGCGTCCAAAGCTATTATCTCACGAAGATTGCCTCATGTTGAAGAATATTCTAACATTTTAGATTTTTAAATTATTCTTCCACTAAAACAAATTGATGTACAAATAATTTTTATACCTGCAGAGAAATAAAACAAAAAAGTTTTAATGCAATAATGCGTACTGTAGGTACAGTATCCACCAATTTCGAAACACCATGTGTAAGAACCTAAGAACTCATGCAAAAAATTGTTGAATTTGTTAATTCTTGAATTTGTTAATTCTAATGCCAAGTAAATACCTTTGCTTATTTTGGTTAATTAATTAATTAGTTTGTTACGATAAAAAATCACTGCATGATGTCTATCATGAATCTCCCGCTGTGCATATCCCGTATCGTGCAAAAAAATTGACAATTTAAACAGTTTTTACAGAATTAATCTTAAAATGTATTGGTGTGATCATCTGAATGCTGCATTTACGCTAATATCTTATTTACCAAATATGAAGAAATTAATCACAGACGCAAAAATGACAACTATGTGTTAAGAAAAAAATGAATCGTTTCCTTAAAAAATCGTTATTTTATAGTTAATTTATTAAAGTAATAAAATTGTTGAATATACGTTAAAAGATTATACATAACTGAAAGAATTTAGAATGACATTATAATATCTAAATTAATATTCATAATATAGTTATTTGTATCACTAGGCCAGAAACAGCACATTTGCGAGTGCGAGTAAGGTTGCAGGGCGAGGCGGAACGCCGAGTCCTGCAAGTAGGAGCACTCGCAAAACTGTTTCTGGACGTGTAATACACAAGATTTTTTGTGCCGATGTTTGTTTAAATAAATTAAATTTACATTTAAAATTTAGTATTAGGAATTTTTTTTATGATTTTAAAATCAAGATTCCTTGTATTCATTAAACTTAATTCATTTATTTTCTTACAATTTCCATTGACGTTTATTTCTAAATTTCATTATCTTTGATTTAATAATGGATACACCGGCGCATATTAAAGATTATATTCAAATCACCACAGTGGCTCTAATAGGTAATCATATTTTTGTAAAATTTTGCTAATTTATTTGTTTGATCGCCTCCGACCGCGATGCATAAATTTGACTTTGACAGATTGAGCCGATGCAGCCAACTAATAACTTAAAATAATTACTTTTGCCGGCCTAGGCCGGCAAAAGCTCTGTTTCTGGCGGATTTCGCGATGCAGAAACTCAGTGATGCCGACCGGAGGCACAAAAAATATATTAAGGATTTTTATTTGT
Organism: Hemicrepidius hirtus; assembly: GCA_963082805.1. Taxonomy (NCBI): domain Eukaryota; kingdom Metazoa; phylum Arthropoda; class Insecta; order Coleoptera; family Elateridae; genus Hemicrepidius; species Hemicrepidius hirtus. Next base: position 29,532,120 of record OY720160.1, on the reverse strand, counting down.
GTAGGCAATCATAAAACGACGTGATTGTATACATTTTAAAAGAATACTAAAAACGAATTTTGAATTGACGCAAAACTTTTGGGCAATACTCACTATGTAATAAAATTTGGAATAAATTCCTTAAACCTGTAACGAATGAAAAATTACAAAACACTTGGATACATTTAGATTTTTCTGTACCTACTATTTATACAATTTGGTTTTCGAAAGAAACATTTTCCTTAGTTTCAGTAACAGTAATTTTGTCTTTGTGTAATGACGAAGCCTTTTTTAAATCATGTACGAAGTCTTTTTTAAATCATGTACATTAGAACTCTTTTGTTGTGAATATAATTCGACTATACACGAATCACCGAAGCAAAACAATAGAATAGGCAATAGCACGCCATTCTCCGGTAGTACACTCTTCATCACATCTGCTATTAGATTATTTTAAGACATTTTGAATTATACAGTATCTACTCTAAAACAATAAAATATCCTTATACAATTTTCTCAAAAGTAACACCCGTGATTAATTTTCCTCAACTGTTGTGACAAAACGTATTCAAATAGGTTGTCTCCTACTTCAACGTAAGCATTCGCACGATTTATCATGAAGAGACGGAAATTCTGTAACCAGGTTTCTCCTATTTACTTCAGATTCGCGGTAGGCTTTTTCTTTCAAATAACCGCAGAAAAATTAATCCAACGGATTTCCATTCGGTGACCTAGAAGGCCATTGTATATTGTATTGGTTCACCTTTTGCAATCTACCTCTCAAGGAAATTTTCATACAGGAAATTTCTCACTTGTATTCCAATAGTTTAATCTAGCTATAAACTTTGTTTACCCAAGATATGCATATAGACTCCGCCCCATAAACGCTGTCAAAAGTTGAATATAATTTTTCAATTGGTCGTATTTTTAAAACCCACAACACACAACTGCGCTAATTTTCAGTGACGTTTACGAACCACTTCCGGTTGTTTCTTGTCAGTCTTGTCAGAACGTTTCCGAGCTGAAAAATATTCTTTAAAATAATTAAATCTCATATACTGACACTAGAAGTGTTATCATTTAAAATAAAAAAAAATTAAATTAAAAATGAATAGTTTTTGAATTTCCCGCTTTGTACCATGTACCATGTGAAACTGGCTTTAGTGTTCATCACGCTCAAGGGGCGGAGTCTATATGCATATCTTGGGTAAACAAAGTTATAGTAGCTATATACTAAAGAAATTTCACCGAACAGTGTCCATAGCTACCTAATTGCACTCTTTACACAAGTAATTGGAACGACCGTGTGATGAAACTATGAACTTGAACTTGAAAGTTTAGTATTAGTACTATGCTCACATACACAAATTAAAATAGTTGATGATAATCTAGTGCAATGATTCTCAAAAGTATAGGATTACGGTACGTATTATGAAAAATAATCATAATATGAATATGACTGATTTTATTTTGAATTTCCCGCTGCGGCAAAGTGCACATCACGGTGGCACTCAGGGAGGAGTCATTTGTTAAACCATTAATGGCAGTGCATTTTAAATATAAGTTCGTGCTTGGAAGTGATACAAATATACCTAATACTTGATAGTTAATTAATACTAAATAATAAATTAAATTATAGGTACAGCTTTAGTAATAATCATGAAATTAACTGCTTAAATTGTAAACCATATTAATAATCTAAATTTTAGGTACTTTAAAGGTTTTAAATCTGAAATACAATCACAAACTTCTAATAAAAGGCTTCAGATTGTGGGGTTTTTGAAAATATGAAATACGATTCTTAACTATCACAACTTTAGGTTGCCTTGTTACAATTATGTACTAAATAAGTTGTGTGACGAAAAGCAGCATACAAGTAGTATTTTCATTCATTTTATTTGTTTTTTTTCCAAGAATAGTTTACCTGACTCTGAAGGAAGGTTACAATATTGCTTAATTTATTCATTTACTATTCTAAGTGTTTTCTTTTAAATGTGAGAAATTTAATTTGTTTGCAATAGAGTGCCTTGATACTCTCTGTCAGATTTTGACTCTAATCTGCAAGATTTGAATTTAAAATTTAATTTGGAAAATAAAACAACTCTTACATTTCTGTCATTGAATTATCTGTTTAGATTATTGACGTTTAATTTTCTAAATGTGGGGTTCAGTAATTATTGGTTAATGTCTCATGATGTGCGATTTCAAATACTATGAAACAAACATTTACAAACTCACGTCAATATTATGATGAAAATAGATAATTCAGCGACAGAAAACTATCGTCTATAAACTTTTCGCTCGTACTATAAAAACTAAACATAATATTCTTTTATTGTAAATTTTTATCGACAAAAATCATCAAAGGTAAAAGGTATCAATATTCTTATAATGGCCCAAGGATTTATCTATTACATTGTTTACATATGTTTAAGAAACACCCTGTATAAGCAATAGTTGATGTTAAGAGTTATTAATTTATAAAGAAAAATTCAGGTAAATTTGTTTTGAAATTTCTAACAATTTTCGTTGCTTTAGTAGAAAAGTGTTCGTAAATAGTAACCTGCAACTAATCGTAGAAAATCCTATAATTAAAAAGTGCAGTAAGATTGATATTTGTTAAATCAAATTGTCCTTGACAAAATCACTCAACTAATCTATTTTCCAATAATTATTTTAATCACTGTGTTCAACAACAGCTAAGTATTAGTTGCACTATAACGATATACAGTTACTTTCCTTTTTCCTTACCTTTTATCCATAGAGTGTAATAAGCAATAATTATAGTATTCCTGACGAATTAGTAATTACTCACTACATAAATCGTGAGGATAGCATAAAAAACGTGTTCTCTGAATTCTGTATACTCGTTTGATTCATTTGCAATGTTAAACAAAACTATTAAGTCATAGCGGGGAAAGAAATAAATTCTTTCGGTCTCCGTGCGTACTTCGAAGTTCCGTTGCACGAGAGTAGAATTAATGTAACAATGCCCGAATTTGAATAAACTAGCAGTGATCGCGCTCTATTTGGAGTTAAAAGTAGGCAGCAATAGCAGGAGTGGTATAGGTCGGGATCATTTAAAATTTCGGATCCGGATAGTAACATAGCTGTTCGCAAATACCAATGTAATTTACCATTTGTTTAAAAATAATGCTTGGCTAACTTTATTTTTTGTTCTTTCATTGTAATCATTTCAGTTTCTTGGAAAGATGCGTACAAATTATCTTATTATTAAATGCCTTAAACGTCGTTTCGTCATCGAACGACGAATTTTCCACAATTTCTACGTATTGGATTTTAAGCTAACCTGACCAAAGCAACAGAGCAACACGTAAAATCTCCATCGGGCGATTGGCGCTTAAACAATTACTTTATTAATAGATTATGAGGCAACAATACCTTATTGTTATCGCATAAGTTAACAATACCTTTCAACAGAAATGTTTTATACTGATTGCTAATCTCTTTAACTGGTAACTGTAAATAATAATTATTATATTACTTCAACTTCTAATAGGTGTACCTACCGTTAAAATCACTTAAATTATATGTACTTGTTATAATTTATTATAGATGTGCATTTTTGCACTTAGAATCAAGACAATAATAACACCTGCTGTATATCAGCTTTACGTGAGAAACTGATTTTTTCCACTACTAGTTTTAAAACGTACCGTTAATTAGTTTGTTTTCAATGCAAGAAGTTGATTTTCTCGACTAGTGGTTACTATTTTTTTTATTATTAACTATTGGTCAATAATGAAAACCATTGCCTATTTAATAGTATATTATACACCAAGGTAGAGAAGACATTTTTCTCAGCCGACCATCAAGCTACGAGACTGATAACTCTTCTCTAACGTGGTTTACATATACAGTGCTTCCCGAAAGTGACGGATAAATTCAATAAAATCGTTGAGAAAAATATTTCAAATAAATGCTCGGACACGTCGATTTTTATTTTTAAATTAAGAGATGTAATTTTCAACCTCCCACCCCCCACCCCTAAGCGCTGCCAACTCCAACTTTAAAAATTCAAATAGCAAAGAACCCTTTACGATACCTCATCTGATAGCTTTTTTTATGCTGAATACAATAAAAAAAGTTTTTTGAAATCGGTTGATAAATAACGGAGATATTTACCAAAATGTATTCAAATGAAAGTGCCAATATTCGACCAGGCGTTGGTACGGCTTTAGCAATGGGTTGTAAAAAACAATTGTTTGCAATTGAATGTAAACAAAATGTATTGACATTTTAGTGGAGTGTGTGTTACTTAATATTAACGATTGAAAAATAAGATAACAAAAATGAGATTTACTGAAGCCGAAAGAATCGAAGTTTTAATGATGATTGGGGTTGGAGATAGATAGATACATTTTGTTTACATTCAATTACAAACAAGTTGCAATTGTTTTTTACCACCCATTGCTAGAGCAGCACCAACGTCTGCTCGAATATTGGCACTTTCATTTGAATACATTTTGGTAAATATCTCTGTTATTTATCAACCGATTTTGAATTTTTTTTTCTTATTGTATTCAGCATAAAAAGAGCTATCAGATGAGGTACCAGAAAGGGTTCTTTGATATTTGAATTTTTAAAGTTGGGGTTGGTAGCGATTAGGGGTTGGGGGGTGGGAGGTTGAAAATTACATCTCTCAATGATAATCTAAAAATAAAAATCGACGTGTCCGAGCATTTATTTGAAATATTTTTTTAACGATTTTAATGAATTTATCCGTTACTTTCGGGAAGCACTGTATACTATTTTTCACTACTAGCACCTTTTTACATTAATAAAAAATAAAGTTTTTCTCCGATAGACATGTAAAAGCATGCTTTGACTGACATTTGACTGTCTCCAAAGTTCCACATTTACTGCCTAGGCAAAAGTGATCATTTTTACTGACAGTAGCATTCAAAATCAGGTTGCTTCGAAAAACAAATAAATTTGAAATTTTTATTAATTAAATTTAAGTTCCATATTTTTCACGATTTCTTTAATTTCAGATGGGGTGAACATTTCTTCGTCATTTTCCATTGTAAATATATTATAAATTAATTAATATTTACGAATTAACAAGATTAAACTATTCTATTCACAACAAATAGAATGACATTTCTGAAATATGTTTTTTCATAGCAACCAATAAGAACTGCATAGCAACAGATGCTTGCTGATACTAATAGCACAAAAAATATTAAAAATAATAATTAAATTAATGTTAAATGTAAACAATCGGAGAAAAAATTATATGTTCAACACGGCAGAAATGCAGATTTACTGCCTTGGCTGGTTTCACAGCTTCGGCTTCGCCTCAGCTGTGAAATACCAGCTGCGTCAGTAAATCTGCTACTTTTCTGCCTTGTTAAACAAATAACTATACATTTCTAAATATCCACAAAAATCAAGTAGCCTTTGCCTGAAAACATTTCAACTGACATTTGTGTAAAATTTGACGTTTATCTAAAACATATTTATTTCTCATTTTTAACAAATAATTATAATTAAAATTAATAAGAAACAATACTAGATTGAAATAAATAAGTTTTAGAAAGTGGTTGTTGTATTATGAAGGTGAATAATATTCGATATATTTTAACATAATTTTAAAGGAATCAGGCTAGCATGCTAGATCAATAATTGTTTCTATAATAAAAAATTAGTAACCACTAGCTGAGAAAATCAACTTCTTGTCCTAATAAACAAACTAAATAATGGTACCTTCTAAATCTAGTAGTGGAAAAAATAATGTCTAAAATTGAATAGTCACCTTCGTAATACAACAACCACTTTCTGTATAATATGTATACAGGGTGTTTCATAAATGGCGGTGTTGCCGCCCCCGAACTCCGTGGTGCTAAGATTTAAGGGGCAGTAATGCTAAAACCTTCGAACGTGATGGTCGAAGGAAAATATACGAATAAAGTGTTGCTCAAATTAAAAGTATTGTTTTAATTAAAATAACCAATGATTAATTACATTCCACTTAAATTTCATAAAAAATATATTATTATGTTGAATAGGTAACTATTTTAATTTATTAGCTATCTCAATGCTGTCAAGCTATATACCAACATTCTGAAAGTATTCTTTTGAGTGGAATTCAGTGACATAGGTACTCAACTAGCGTTCTAATGTTGAAAAAATATTGTGGATTTTTAAATGGAAATCATATTTAGCTGTGTCCTTACTAAAACGAGCTTTTTTTCTGATTTTAGAAATATATACTTTAATGGATACCATTAATAGTATTTCCAGTATTTTTTCAGAAAAATTGGAATTTAGGTCTTTTAGTTACATTTATTCATTATGTTGTTAAAAATTGAGATAAGAGTTTGAAAATGCCATAGCAACTGTCATTAATATTCTAAATGCTCAAAGTGTAGTGTTCAAAACAGATGCGAGTTTTGTACACAAGCAAACGAAAAGGCAATTTGAACATCTTAAGTTAAATAAGTTGGTTTTTTATTTATGAATTAAATTTGAATAGGTAGTATTTGTTATCATATAGTATTAGTATTATTTTGTAAAAAAATATAAACAGTAATACGATAATAATACTATCTACTACATTTTTAAAAGAAATAAAATAAATGTAATGAAAAGAAATCAACTCCAATTTTACTGAAAAACTACATGAACGTACTTCACATCGGTAAGAACAATATTCCCGTACCTAGTACACGGTACATTTACTGTAATTATTTTTGTTGTTATTTGCGTTAAATTTAGCCATTAGAATAGTTTTTTTTTATCACCTTTATTGAACGACACCAAACTTATTTGAGGTGCAATGCAAGACGTACACAAAATCAAAATTATTTTTTTTGCCTAAACTATGGCAGCTATCGTAATCAAACAAGAGACAAAAATGTGTAAAATGAGAAGTTCTGTCAGTATAATAGTAAAAGTTTAAAGGGTATTGGATAAACCGTCGAGCTTTTTGACAAATGAATGATGAACTTTTGGCCAACTGCGTAACACTCATCAGCAAATATAGAATGTCAAAAAGTACAGTACAGATTCGCACCTCAAATTCCTTTCCCATTGCTAAAAGCATTCTTTTCTTATTGAAAAAAAAAATATAAATTTTTTGAACATCTTTGACGCCTAATAGACCCTTAACGAAGCACTTTTAGACATAGATAAGTTGGTATAGTGGTATGTGGTAGCGTTTTGTACAGATCTTTCAGGGACACGCGTGCTACATGTACTTCTTATACAAGTTAGAAATATGGAAGTAAACATAGATTAGAACACCATAAACACTATTGTTAAACATTGAACGGAAATTTTGACTTCATTCATTTGACACGAATTTTTTCGTATTTTCGCTAAATGCTAATTCAATATAAAAGACATGGAATGTTGATGATGTAAAACTTAATTAACAAATTAGGTAAATACTAGTAGCTGTTGCCCTAGGCAAATGATTTCAATTAAACCCGAGTGATTTAATCAGTGGTCCAGTAATTTATTTAGATAAAAAATGGCCATAATTACAGTATAGTGCATGTTAACTGGTTACTGCTTCACATTACACAAATTGCTCTATATTTAACAGAATAAGGGTGATAAAATGATGATAATAGAAGTCAAAAATTCGAAAAATTTAACAAATCGTTTTTGATTCTTAGAAAACAAAATTAATCAATGAATAACACAGTATTAAACGATTGTATCACGTTTATTTTGGAAACTAACTGATATCCAACAAAACTGATTTTCTGAGAATATAAAGTAATTAAAAGACAGTTTGTGGCAAAATATTGAATAATATAAAATACTGCCGCACTTAAAGTAAATAAATGTATTTGTAAACAGTCAAAAATAAACTTGTGATTGATTTTCAAATAATACATCAACTCCAATTTTAGCAACATTTAGTTTTTATTATCTAATCTTAAATTAATTACAATTCATAACAAAAATTTTAAAATTTTATTACGTTATTATTGGTAATATTCAGTTTTAGTTTTCTATTGATTTTAAAGATGTTTTCTTAACTTTGAAAAAATTATTTTGTTCTTTCTATTTACTCCCCACAAAGCAATAGGCAGGTTCTATCAAGGTTCGTTTAACCAAATACTCTGTTTATTTAAGATTAGGTAGCAAAGTCCAATCAGAGAACTATCTTAATTTAAAATACGCATTCATTAATATTAAGTGGTCTAGTCTAAAGAAAATTTAAAGAAAAAACATAATTTCAACATTGAATAAACTAGTTCTATATCGAATTTTCAAGCGATACAAATTATTATAAACAAGGACGTATCCGGTACCTGCCTACAATAAACATATTTTACTTTATATTTCGTGTTTAATTACACTTATCACGCACACCTTATATTTGTTGTCCACGTGTTGATTCCTTCACTTTCTAGTAATAAACCAAAACAGATTTCCAGTTGTTTCATTTACAACCTATTCCAAATTTGACAGTTTTTTTTAATCAACTGATCTCATTATTAATCATAGAAACAAATGTTGATTACAATCATGTTTGGAAAGGCATTAGTTAGTAGTGTCTATTTTAATATATTAACAAAACAGGGAATCCCTAGACATTTCTTGGCAATTCCACCTTTATGAGTAAAATTATCTACAAATGTTAAACTCAACAATAGAAATAAAAGATCCCGCATTCGACTTACATAAATATCTCAAAAGCAAAAGGCGTCATAAATACTGATTTAATAAATTTCTCGTGTATAAAGAACAACTTTCCAGGGTCGGATTTACAAAAAAGGTACCAAACAGTTACTATACGTTATTATGCTTGAAGTGTATTTTATTTATTATTAATATTTATATTAATTATAAATGACATAAATTTCAAAACTGCATTAGGAATAGTTTTATTTTGCTGCTATAACTGAAATTTACGAAAGAAAATCTGTCTATGTTTGTTCTCACGCCGCTTTGTTATTTCCCTCCGCCAAAATCCTATGCTAATTATAGAAAATAAGGTTTTGAAAATTAAAGGCCACAAATCGACAATTGATCCACGTTTACCGTTCCACAAAAATAATGTTGTTGGAAAAATACAAAACAAGACAATATTTGTCTTATATTGATTGGAAATATACCTCTAACAAAACTGAAGTTGGCGTTTTATATACCAAGTCCAACCAAGGAATTCCCCCTTAAAGTGAGTTTGGGGATTCCTCTTAAAACGCCCTTGGAGGTACATTAATGACTAATTGAAATGACTAAATCCGTAGATATCGATGAATATCAATCAAATACCTACTTACCACTTTGATAGTAACTTTATTGGGCAATTATTTTAACTGTATGGCATGGAAATGGTCATTATACCCTCATTTGCCTATGGCACATTTTAAAATTTATGTGACGACTAGCCAACACAAAAAACCAACGCGTCATTATGTATATTATATTTTAAAAATGATAATAAAACCACATGGCCTTACACCTTAGTGAAATGAACCATTTGAAAATTTATAATTAACATTTGAAAGTTAATTAATTCCTTACATCAGGGGTCGGCAACCTTTTGGAGGGATCGGGCCGCTTGAGTAACCAATATGAGGTGGCGGGCTGATAAAGTCATGCAATGCGAGCGAAGCGAGCGAAAAAACTGCGCCGCAGGCAATTTTTTTTAAAAGTGGGCGTGGCTAATTTTTAATTCGTTTTACGAGCTTCTGAGAATTTTGATGTCAAATAAAAAAATCACAAAATATTAGACTTTTTAGAAATGAAATTGAAAATTTGCAGTTGAAAAACAGTAATCGATAAAAAAACATTTAATTATTTCAAAAATATTATTTTCCTTATTAATTTTTATTTCGTCGCCTCCGAATAACAAACACATAAAGCAAAACAACACATTTTTTTTCTTGATAGCCGCATAGCTATTTGTTTTTATTATGAATAGTTTTATCAAATTTACGCGTGAATGCAAATTTTTTCTTACATGCAGATTGATGCTGAACAATGTTTAATTCAAGAACAGGTGTGTCACCGTTTGTCCGTTTTTAATCTTAATTTTGTCTGGCAAACTCGAGAAGCTGAACACACGGCTTTTAAGTAAAAACAGTAAAAACAAAAAAAAAGTGATGAAGTATATATTCTAATGAAATATTATTTTATTTCCGATACATTACGCGGACCGCACGAAAAGAATTTTTTCACGAAACTACGCGGGCCGCACGAAAAGTTCTAGAGGGCCGCATGCGGCCCGCGGGCCGCGGGTTGCCGACCCCTGCCTTACATAATTATTATACATAATAAAGATTGAGATTCTCATCTGGACTTATTAGCATTAACTGTAATAAATATTTTACGTTATAAAATGCGCGACATTTCACCTAAATCCGGGTTTGTCCCGGAAAATCCGGAACGTTGGACCGATCATTAATCAACATATCCTACGACCAGTCGCTTGTTGGAATTAGGAAGCCGTCAACAACAAATCAGATCGTATTTTATACAAATTTAGATTTCTGCTCTTGGGAAACTATTTAAATGAAAACTAGACTATAAAAATAATTTTTGATGGGCAATTAATAGAGTTAGGCAAAGCTTTTATTTTACATTTATATCATATAATTTCTCATCCAAATAAGACAAGCTTAAACTTTAAATTAATTAAAATTACATTACATAAACATATTTTTAGTCGACTACGATAAAAACAGCGGTTTTACGTATCTTTTGACAGCCGAAAAGTGTCAATTTGTAGTAGGCATTTGTCAATTTCTATTTTGCGGCCGAAAAAGATCTTTTTCGGCCGCAATTTGTTTTTTTTCGGCTGTTTTTACTTTTTCGGCCGCTGATTTATAATTTTTTAGTCGACTATGATAAAGGTCACGTGACCAAATGTCATTGGAATATTTAGATAAAAATTTAAATTTGTTAATAAAATTTGTAATATTCGCCTAAAAAATGTTGTTTGCACCTCTGCCAAAAAGTCCTTTTTCGTCCTTCCCTGTTTTCTGGTCTCGGCTTTGCCTCGACCAGAAAATCAGTCGCGGCCGAAAAAGATTCACTTTTTGGCCTTGATACAAAAATAACTATTTTTTCTCCGATAGACAGTAATAGCATGCTTTGACTGACATTTGACTGTCTCCAAAGTTCCACATTTACTGCCTAGGCAAAAGTGATCATTTTTACTGACAGTAGCATTCAAAATCAGGTTGCTGCGAAAAACAAATAAATTTGAAATTTTTATTAATTAAATTTAAGTTCCATATTTTTCACGATTTCTTTAATTTCGGGTGGGGTGAACATTTCTTCGTCATTTTCCATTGTAAATATATTATAAATTAATTAATATTTACGAATTAACAAGATTAAACTATTTTATTCGCAACAAATAGAATGACATTTCTCAAGTATGTTTTTTCATAGCAACCAATAAAAACTGCATAGCAACAGATGCTTGCTGATACTAATAGCACAAAAAATATTAAAAATAATCATTAAATTAATGTTAAATGTAAACAATCGGAGAAAAAATTATATGTTCAACACGGCAGAAATGCAGATTTACTGCCTTGGCTGGTTTCACAGCTTCGGCTTCGCCTCAGCTGTGAAATACCAGCTGCGTCAGTAAATCTGCTACTTTTCTGCCTTGTTAAACAAATAACTATTGTAACCCTAATTGTTAAGAGAAATTACAATTTACGTACCTATAACAGAATAAACATAATCACTCTGTAGATCATATCATTTTAATAGAAATTGTTAGTAAGTAATCATAAATTTTTTATATTCTTTTGTTGTATAACATATTTTTTCTACTCTCGTTCGTCAAGTGATAGTCTCACTATTTTTCAAAATTGATTGTAAGCTACTGGCGCGACTATAATATTTTTCCTACATCCTACTTTTAGTATGTTATCAATAAGCCTCTCCCCACATTTGCGCTCAGAACAGCTTTATATAAATTTGTCCGAATTATCACCTGTTTTGATGCTAATTTCCCTGTACTATTTGTCGCATAGAATACTTTTAACGATTAACGAGTTTTGGGGTGCACACAAAATTAACAGAATAAGTAAATAATTATCGCGGTGCTAGTTATACCCCATCTACCTATGCTTGATTAATCCACAATCTTCCTTCAATTTTTGAAAATAAAGTCCTGCTTGTGCATTTCAGAAACAATATATCTGGGTCACGTTTTTCACTTTTTAAAAGGGGAAAGCAATAAAACACAAATACCATGCATAGTGCTGTACAGTTTATAAAACTTAAATTAACAGTTTTTCACAAACTACGCATGTACCTATAAGCCTAAAATAGATAGGTACACAATTTTTACTCCATTTTTTATGCAGAATCGCTTGGTCTAATATAAAATGAAACGTTTATTGCTGCTAAATAGAAAACGGGGAAATAATAGAAAAACAATGATCTGAATTCTGAAGTGTTTATTGCAATACGAATGTTGTACTACATGAGCAATAAAACAGAATACGCGTATACGTACAGATTCTTTTTACAAACTGTTAGCATTAAACATTACTAATATTCAGAAATGCTCTTAAAGTAGACAAAGTAATCTAAAATTCTATTTAAAGGTCCTCGCAAGTAATTCCGACCTCGGCTGACGCCTCGGCCGTCAACAACTTTCTCGTCCTTTAAAATGTCACTTTTCGTTCTAGATAAATAAATAACTATTAATTCAGAATCCAATTAGTAATTATCCGTTCTTTAAAACTATACTAAATATTTCGATTGTATTTTAAACGAAAATAAAGCTAGTAGTATTACATGCAGTGTTGTGTGTCCACAGACTCATTCTCAACACATCGTTTGAAAGTTTATCTATGGGGTTTATTTAATAAATATTGTAACAACCGTGTACAACATAATATGATGTACTACCTATCATGTAAATAATTAAAAAAAAATGAAAACATGTTTCAAATATACGAAATTCAACCTTTTTCATTTTAAATGGAACACCCTGTGTGTTTCTAGATTCATGGTGAAATTCTGCATATAGTAGTGTGTTTCATTTATTTTTGTACCCACTTTTTTTTATTTACCCTTGTAATTCTAAAGGCATGAAACTGAGTTTTTAATTTGTCAATAGTATTTTTGTTCGTTACAAAAAATGTTGTATAAATCTTATGCGAGAAAGCGTCGCAAACTCGCTCATTCTTCAAAACACGCTCATGCAGGAAATTCGTCTTCCCGCATTTGGTTTGTAAATAACTATTTTTTACGTCACTCTGACAGTTTGCGTGACAAATTAAAGCAAACGACGTTTTAAGAAACAACAAATAATTACAGAGTAATTTGTGACGTCATGGACACCATTAAAAAAATAATGACGTGTGCACCCTCAGCGTGCCCCAACTATAGTTGTCCAATATCATACAATTTTCAAGCGTGCTGTGGAAAACAACCAGAATGTTTAAATTTTATGGAAACAATATTTAAATATAACTAGAAACCGTATTTACAAGGTGTTGCTCAAATTTGCCGCCACCTGTTTGATAACAGTTGATTATAACAGATTTATATCTGTCTTTCTGGTATATATTTTCAAAAACAATAATATTCCTACAATCTGTTAAATGTTTTTATAAATAATAAATATTAAATAAAATATCGATTTCAACGGGAAATAACAAGATTTATTCGTTGAAATCGATATTTTATTTAATATTTATTATTTATATAATCATGGATTTCAACAAAGTTACGCTTGAAAATGTCAATAAATGTTTTTACTTTAATTAAATTTTTTATGGTTATGGATCATTTAATATTTGACTCCTATTCTAACGCATCATTAAAGTCACCGACAAAAAAATAACTTAATACCTACACGCGGAAAAGTTTTGTGATACATAAACAAAAATTATATACTAATCACTTAATACGTAAACAGAGAAGTAAACAACAGCTTTGTTTTCTTGTTTTTACCAGTTTTCTGATTAACAATTAATATCCGCGGGCCAGTCCGACTCTGAAATTGGAGAACGGGCCGTCAAAGCCGCGGAAGACCAGTGATACCGGAGCTAAAGCGACCGTTGCAATTCGCAGACCAGCTCTTGGTGGCGCCTAACAAGGCCTTGCGACTGCTCGCGACCTTCACAGCGCTGGCAGGAATTTCTGGTATGCAGAACCGCGAGTCCGCGACGCCTACTGTCACCAGCGGCGACAGGAAGATCTACTCCTATAATGTGTCACTTCTATCCAAAGTCCTTTTGTCAATATACATTTTAATCCTATTGCAATGTTGATAAATATAGATTTTTCTTCAGTCTTATTGACCTGACACGTGCGTTAAAATTTGGAAATATTTTATGAACTCTCTTACAAGCCACCGCGTCGGCGCCGGCGTCGCCCTCAAGTCGAGTTTGTTTTCGACGAATAGACAAATGTTTTTATTTCCAATCTCTTAAAAGGTAGGTATCGATCTTATTTTTACCAAACATTAAATACTAAAGTGTATCGATCCTTATGTATTCAAATAAATTAAGGTGACGGAGTAGATACTAATTAGCATACATAGACGGAAATGGGAAAGAACCTATAAAGAAAAGGTGGTCTGAAAATAATAAAAACAAGTTGTCTACATAAATATTGTTTGTATAAAAAATTCTTTGCGCAATCGGGAAAAACTTTTATTGCAAAAAAAATTAAATGTAAAAACTAAAGAACAATACCTGACTTCGAACAAGCTTGTAAATTTCCATAGTGATTTTAAATCCCAAGGGAATAGACGGTTGTTTAACTCTCTGTCTTAATAGAGATTTTCTTAGTTGATCGATTATTCTCGAGTTACTGGCAACAATAAACATTTTTTAATGAAACGCCTTGTTTATTTTTGTACTACTCCATAACTTTTGTTTAAAATTAAAAATGTCCTACATATTTAAATAACTGTAATAAATCCCATAATAAACAAGTCGCCACAGAATAGAACAATAATTGATTAAAAAATTACAATCGTGTAAACAACAATTAAATTTAAAATGTTCCAAATCGTTGGCTCCTGCTTATAGAGGCTCTTTGCAAAATACTACGACTTACGAGCCCCTTCCCGTTTCAGTTTGCCCACCCTAGAAATATTCAGAAAATTCGTCCTTAGGGAATATAAATACAAGTAGGTACTATATGAACTTCAAATTGTTTTATTCGCATTTAATAACATCTTTTAACTGCAAGAAATAGGTACCTATTCAGTGATTAAAACCTTGGATTAAAACCCGAGTTAAAACCGATAACTAACAAAATGAGAACAAATAGTAAAAATATGAAGAGCTACCAAAGTCTGATGAGTAACATCGTTATTATTTTTTATAACATCCGAAACTGTTGGGGGATGGTATTAACGAAACTTTGGTAAAATTCCGGTATAAACGAAACCCATGTCTCCTGCAGTTTTTGCTTCACGTTGGGGACTGTTCCAGCAAGATATAATTTCCGTAGCACCTTTTTGATCTCTTTCCACAAAGTCTCAATGGGAGACGAAGCAGGTCTAGGTCCTAGAAACCGATTCCAAATTTGGGACGTAAAAAAGCATGCAGTAATATTTCATATTTTTTTATGGTTGCCCAACTGAAATGGAAAGGGGCTTGTACGTTTTGCCTTAAAAAGAACAGACTCAGCGGTAGCAGACCGTGCTAGTGACAACGTTCTGAAAAAATGTTTTAAAATTTTGTTGAACACATAACTGAACTTCTTAAGTTCTAATCCCTCCAATATGATACTCGAAATGCGTCGGCCAGCCCCTGTCCTTGGACCAGCCCTAACTACTAAGCGGAACTGCGGCGGTGAATGAATTTTGATTTGAATTTCGCAAAACCAACTTTAAATAATCACTCTGTACCTAATGGCCCAAAATATAGCGTAAGTAATGATGTACATATGAAAAATAAGTTACGAAAATAGCATTAACTAGAAAGAAGAAGAGAAATGTGGTATTTACAAGTCGTTAAGTGTGACAATATTTATCGAGCTGGACCAATTCCAAATTCCATAGTCCCTAATATCTCCATATATGAATCCATTGTACTTTTTTGGGTTAGTTAAAAGGTTTAGTGTTTGCAATTCCTGTTGATACAATTGAGAATTTGCGACAACTCAATAATTGTAGAAGCTTGCAATATTTTTCTGGACACCCTATACCTATTTCCATTACAGTGGCGTTTTACGTAGCAACTGTAGGTGAGTTCTTTACACGCTGGATACATAAATAAGATTAATTTTTGTTTGGGTAAATTCTTAGCAGATTTACGTAACCATCAAATTCTGTTCTATCTATACATACTACATTTTTATGAGTTTACGTATTTTTTTACGTGCATTGTGTTATTGTACTTGATGTTTATGTACATAAAAATGATATTTTGACTCGTTCGTTAGTACAGCTATATGAATGCAGGGTTAACAATCGTCGTCAAAACAAGCAGAAATCAGGGACATCGGACGGACTACTACGAATCTTAATAAAGGTGATTTCTAAAAATAGTTCCTGACTTAATCAGCAAACAAGTGACGAATTTCCAGAATTCATCAAGGATGATATGCATGTACCACGGCCTAGACTATTAGTCGTCTATTAGAACCAACCACATTCGAAAAATGTTAAGCAAAACCGTACGCTGAAAAGTGTACCAAACTTATAATATACTACTAGTATATTTATTTTTCTAAAAGTGGCACGAAAGTGATTTTTTCCTACCGCTTATGGAGTTATGGCGCTGTTTTACTTTCGTGCCGCTAACAAGGTGTTACCAATACCATGGAAACGAGACTTAAACATAAGGAATTTCTTTTTTACATATTTTAAAAATATTCCGCATACAATTTATTAAAGCGCCTTCAAAAAAAATATTATACGTAAGATGTCACGAACATTTTTTTACAACCTGTAAAATATCACTTTCGTGACATGTTACGTAAATAACTATTGTAGGTACACTAAAACCAATATTGTTTTAATTATAGTAGTACCTCTGCCTGATTCTTACATCAAACATGATTACCTAATTACTTAACAAAGCAATTCATTCTTAACCGACTATTACTTTTCAATATAAAAATTCAATGCCGATTAGCAGCTCTGCCAATTACATGGAGATTCCAGAACTGATACCCAAATATCCTTAACGCCCTATATTCAATTTCCACGCCATATAGGTAGGTAGTATTTCTGTAAATAATTTTATTAAACTTAGAAAGTTTTATTATTTTAAGAAATAGATAAAAACTGAATCAAGACCACTACACCACCAGTATAGCCTATAGATGTTTTCACCGGTTCCTTGCAGTACAGAGGAGATAGGGTTGTATGTTTCTTATGAGAAAAATAAGGCACTATTGACATTAATTCTAAGCTCTTAACAATAGAACGTCGGGTTTAATTTATTGAACTGAGGTAAACATTTAGAAGTTTTGTGTAACTACCTGCAACCTTCACAGTTTTATTATAAAACTTTTAAGTATAACCTAATTGAAAAATTCGGCTCTCAAATGCTTAAGACAAATTAAAAACAGGAAGCACTATTAAGGGTACGTAGCGTAGCAAACTGTGCTGAACTGTCTTTACACCTTGTTGAATAACATTGGCTCCATTAATGTATAGTACATTAGGTTCGTTTCATCGAACAGTTCTGAACGGTTCTATTATTGTTTAGAACCGATTCAGAATTCTTCTACGAGCATGCGTCAAATAAACGATTCTAAGAACCAACAAGAACGGTTCCATAACGGTTCATACATAGACTAGATGAAACGGGGTTATCCCTAACTCTAACCTCAAATTCGAACAGTGAAGGAGGTGGAAAGTGTTTTGGGGTGATTTGAAAATACACATTTAAAAAATGAGTGATTATAGTGATTGTTGTACGTATTTATATTACTATTTTTCAACAAATGTTATGCTCGCACCCAGGTTTTAAGTTAGGAATGGGAATAGTTCTCATTAGTTCTTGCTAGCGACGTGGAATCGTTTTTGAACTGAGAAGAACGGTTCACAACGGTTCACGTACTAGATGAAACAGAGAATTTTAAATTCCATGAACGCCTTGTTTAGTTCTGAAGTTTGATGAAACACATTTTCTCTATTGCGCATGTGAAGTAATTTCAGAACCGTTCAGAACTGTTCGATGAAACGAACCTTGCCTCCCGCAGGTAGCCAAACGTCTATTTTCGGTAATAGAAAACCGTATGAGCTGTGACGTAGATGATGTCAAAAGACTAGGGAAATTTAAGAGAAACAACCCAAGGCCCATGCTGTTAAGAATGAGAAAGTACAGCAACAAAAATAGAAATATTAAAGAAAGCCAAACTATTAAAAGATACTAATACTCGTATATGGATTTGCGAAGACTTCCCCATTGAAATTAGGGAAGAGAGGAAACAGTTAACCCCACTGATGAAGGAAGCGAGACAAACTGGAGTTAAAGCAGTTATAAAATATAATAAGTTGATCCTAAACAATGAAGTATACGGCGTAGAAGAAGAGGATGCCAATAAAACAATATCTAGCTGAAGCTGTTAAAGAGAAACATGAGAATACTAAGGCAAAAAGATCAGTCAGTGAAAGATCACCGGAGGAAGACCCCCTAGTAGCTCAGTTAAGGAAAATAACTAGAACTAATAGAGGAAAAAACTAAATAGGAAAGTTAAGGAGGAAAATACTGGTAACGACAAAGGCAACGGACAAGGAATAGAACAAAAGGATAGAGAAAACAAGAAAACAAGGAAAGAAGAGGGTAAAGTTAGAAAGATAGGGACCTGGAATATTAAGAGTATGAGCGGAAAAGAAGTGGAGCTAGTTAACGAATTCGAGAGAGCGGAATTAGAAATACTAATAATCCCCGAGACAAAAAAGAAAGGAAAGGGATTCGTAGAATTGGAAAATGGGCATATACTAATGTGGAGTGGAGTAGACAAGAAAGAAAGGGCACAAGCAGGGATAGGATGCATAGTCCATAACGACATCAAAAACACAATAAAGAATTGGGACGCAATCTCAGAAAGAATCTTAATAGTAGAATTAAAGAACTCAATAGAAGAAGAAACGATGATTGCGGTATATGGGATTTATGTAGTGGGTGACCTAAACGCTAGAGTGGGGAAACGAGATGAAGAATACAAAGTGATTGGCAAATTTGGAGAAGAAATAAGGAATAACAACGGAAGAAGGCCGCTGGATTTTTGTGCAGTGTACGATTTAATAATTGCAAATTCCTTTTATCAACACAAGGACATCCACAAATACACGAGAGCAGTGCCAAGCAGGGGAGAGTACTCCATTATAGATTACATAATAGTAGAGAGGAAAAGTAAAGCAATAATAAAGGACATAGTAGTTGGAAGAGGATTTGAGATTGGCAGCGACCATTTCCTGGTAGTAGGCAAAATTAAATGTAAACACGGGGAAGAGGACCTACAAGAAGACAAGAAGCAACAAAAGAAAAGAAAAGAAACGTTAGTAAATTACAAACTAAGGAATGAAGAAATAGCAAGAAGATACGAAGAAGCAGAAGCAACATTGAAATTTTAATTGTAAACTATGAATACACCATAGTGAAGCAGTTTTAGTTTATATTTCCATTTAAAAAGCCAATTAAACATGGCCTAATCACAAAATAATAAAATCGTAAAACTTTTAAACGACTACATGCAACATGGAATCAAAAACCATGGTTGTGACAGAAAATGTCACTTTTGGATACATGTGCCGAAACAGTTTTTTTCTCCGATTGACAGTATAAAGCATGCTTTGACTGACATTTGACTGTCTCCAAAGTTCCACATTTACTGCCTAGGCAAAAGTGATCATTTTTACTGACAGCAGCATTCAAAATCAGGTTGCTGCGAAAATAGTAGATTGTTTTATTAGGATGAAAAGTGTCACTTTTTTTGACGAGCAAATTTTGCATGTGTGAGGCGGAGCGTAGCGTAGCCGAACGGATGCAAAATTGCGAGTCAAAAGAAGTCACTTTTCATCCGAATGAAACATACTATTTTTTCCGCAACCGGAACAACCGGATTCAAAATAATAAAATTAAGATGCGAGGAATTAGAGAACACTACTACTACTAAAATCAAGTCTTCTTAGCTTTTGTTTTCAATTTTATTTATTCTGTCAAACCCAGCCAAACCATCGAAAATGTTTGAACAAGATAATGGTAACGAAGATACACCACCAGAAATTTTAGACCGTGCAAAAGAAGTTGTATCAAATCTTCTGCCCAATAAATCTCGAGAAGTATACGAAGGTGGCTACAACAAATTTTTAAATTGGTGTAACGAGAAAACCGTAAAATCGTACACAGAAAGCGTGGTATCTACTATTAGCGTACTTTTCCGAATTGTCCACTAAAATGAAGGCTTCTACTCTTTGGGCGCAATATTCAATGTTGAAGGCAACATTAAGTTTAAAAAATGGGGTAAATATCGAAAAATTTTCAAAACTCCGTGCCTATGTAAAAAAAGAAAATAATGACTACACACCGAAGAAATCGAGAATTATTCTTAGTAAAGAACAGGTGGATCGATTCTTGAAGTGTGCTCCTAATAAGCAATACTTGATGATGAAGGTGTGTTTTAGTTTTAAAATCGAATATTTTACGATAATTAAATTTTGACGTTTGTAGGTTATATTAATTTTGGGTGTTGCTGGAGCTTGTCCCTGCGACGAGTTACTACATTTAAAGATTAATGATATTGAAGATCTTAAATCAGTCTTACTGATTAAAATTCCTAAGATCCTAACACTAAGGCCCGGTTTATTCACCTACCAGTAAAGTCCCGAGTAGCTACTTGACAATTAACTTTATAGGTTACCCGGGTAACAGGACTATATTAGTCCTGTTACCCGGGTAACCTATAGAGTTACTTGTCAAGTAGTTACTGGGGACTTTACTGGTAGGTGAATAAACCGGGCCTAAAACTAATAAGGCTAGATCATTTACTGTGATGGGAGATAGCTATTTAAATATTTACAGAAAATTCTTTGTCTAATATCTTTGTACTGTTTTTCTTAGGCCCGGTCTTTCCATCTCCTACTAAAGCTCCTATTAACTTTATTCAGCTATTAACTTAACCGACCAATAACTGAAGCCCATCTGTCAAAATTGGCGTCAGTGATTGGTCGAAAAAAATTTATTCGTCAAATAGTTATTAGGAACTTTATTAGGAGATGGAAAGATCGGGCCTTAAATAAATGTTATTCACATAACAAACCAAAATCTTAACCAAAAAAGTGAAAAGTAAAAGTTCCTAGGAAGTAAAAGTACTTTTACTTCCTAGGAACTAAAAGTGTTGCCTAGCAACACACACATTTTTTTACTAATAACAAAAACATCAACTTCACTGTCCGTTTTTGGTATCAAAAGTGATCACTTTTGAGTCGGTTGCGGAAAAACAAATAAATTTGAAATTTTTATTAATTAAATTTAAGTTCCATATTTTTCACGATTTCTTTAATTTCGGATGGGGTGAACATTTCTTCGTCATTTTCCATTGTAAATATTGCTGTGATATGATCACATAAGATTAAAAGATAAGATTAATAATGGTAGTTTTATTCTATTAAATACTGTTAGTTAGTGGGTTAGTAATATTGTTGAGTATGAAACACAAAATAATAAAAATTAGGGTTGCGAGTATCATTTCCGATACAAGTTTTCAGTTTTCAAATTTAATTTTTCTTTCATTTAACTCTTTTCCATATGTGGTGTATTTTAGTTCGTCGATGGTTGTATTCTATTTCAATTTATCAATTATAGATAGAACTTCTTCTTTAAATGGCTAAAAACCTATAAAGTAAATTTTATTAGTACGGTTAAGTTAAAACATAAAAATTGAACTGGTTAATGGATTTTGATGATTGTAATTGGGGTAACAAGTATGTATAATCTTTGTAAATAGTTATTTTGGTTGTTTAAATCTATGTATAATTAGAATTAAGGTGTGAAAGTATGAATGACTGGATATTTTTATAAATCGGGAACTGTCAAAAGTTTTGTATTTATTTAAATATTGGGTTTTAAAATTGATTAGATGTTAAGATGGTTATGTAAAAAGGAGTAGTTGTTTGTGAGCTATAAGTTTATCATAGTGATTTTGAACAAAAAGAACAGAGTAGGGAAAAATTTTGTGAAATTGTTAAAAGTGTGCAAAAGTGTTCGCTTCGAAATCAGCTTTATCCTACATCAAAAGAAAGAGGAAAATTTATGGATCAATAAGATGAAGAAAGTTTTAAGAAGTTTTCAGGCGCCAGAATGGAATAATTAAAAAGAAAAGTTAATTAATTCTAGTGATTAACTTGCAATTGTTTTTGGTGTGATATCCTAGTTTTATTACTAACTGTTGAATTTACCATGACAACGATCTTCTTTTGTCCAAAAATTTGCAGAAGTTATATATAGGAGAGCACAGAAGACAAGAGGGCTTTTTCCTCATTAATATCCTACTGAACCTATGTGAGGTTATAGTCAAAAATTTAAGGAAAACTTGGAAAATTCTTAAGTTTGTCCTTGTTTCTACAATAATATTCAAGTTTGAATGTTTATAAATGGAAAATTAAGTGTTGAAAGTACAACATACCTGTTTTAATGTGGTGAAATGAAGATATAAATTTCGTTTTGCAATTTGGTTAGCCATTTGCAAATTTGTGGGAATTCAGTTTGAAATTAACTTGCGCAAGTCTGGAATAGCTTCGAACTTCAGTACCGGATTTAGGATTATCTAAGATAAGTTTAATTTTAATTTGTGTATTTATTTCTTTGTGACAATTTGTAAATTATTTAGGGGGGTTTTTATTGTTGGACATTGACAGTTCAATTTTGTGTAATTTTTGTGTGAATGATTTGGTTTAATTCGTAAATAGTTAATTATTTTTTTTATTTGTTTGCTTGTTTGAATAAATTTATGTTTTTCGTTCAGTTAATGAAGGAGGTTTTATTTAAAGTTTTACTGTGTTTCATAACTAGCTCTATTCATCGACAACCTGAAACGACCCTGAGGAAAAAGAGTTGTTTTTTTTTTATTTTGTATTCAAAAGAGGAATACTGGCGCCCAACAATTTTTTTATTGTGTGTTTCAGGACAATAATTTCGAGCATATCATTGCATTTATTTTAACACACAAACGAGGGGCTTTTTAAAGTCTCTTAGCATAGCAATATATTATAAATTAATTAATATTTACGAATTAACAAGATTAAACTATTCTATTCACAACAAATAGAATGACATTTCTGAAATATGTTTTTTCATAGCAACCAATAAGAACTGCATGTAGTCGGATTTTTTTTAGATGTCTGCTCTCGATTTACAAATTTGTGTTTGTTTGAGAGATAGAAACATACGTTTCTCTAATGGTACAAAAAAAATAGGGAGCTCTGTTTCTTCCTTTCAGCCTCCCTATCTCTTTTTGTCGTATTAGGGAAGCGTCTGTTTCTATATCTTTCAAACAAACAAAAATTTGTAAATCGAGAGCAGACATCTAAAAAAAATCCGACTATAGCAACAAATGCTTGCTGATACTAATAGTACAAAAAATATTAAAAATAATCATTACATTAATGTTAAATGTAAACAATCGGAGAAAAAATTATATGTTCAACACGGCAGAAATGCAGATTTACTGCCTTGGCTGGTTTCACAGCTTCGGCTTCGCCTCAGCTGTGAAATACCAGCTGCGTCAGTAAATCTGCTACTTTTCTGCCTTGTTAAACAAATAACTACTATTACGTGACATATTACGTATACTATTTTTTCTGAAAGCGCTTTAATTAACAAAACAATTACGTCTTCAGTATTCATAATTACGACGGATAGGGAAAACAGATAAAATTAAGGAATTATTACTAAAATTTGTATGAATGTTTTTAATTTAATTCATGAAATATTCGTTTGTAGGTACTAGCTAATATTTTGAACAACAGGTTTAACTCCATTGCAATAAATAGTAAATTCGGAATATTTTTAAAATATGTCATATAAAATACCAATTTATCGTTTCTTCGGTAACACCTTGTTAACGGCACGAAAGTAAAATGATACATGGAAGTGCTACTTTCGTGCCGCAAAGCAGCCTTAAAGCGTCACGAAAAATTCACTTTCCTGCCACTTTCAGAAACAAATATCTTTCCTTATTTTAACGGCAGGATCACGCAGTACGAGTTATAGGAGTATTTAAGTACTTGTGAATCACCCTGTACACTATACACTTAAATATATCATTCTATAAAACACAAAATGTAATCTGCGGTATAATTTTGATTAAAATATGATAAATTATTGATAAATTGGTGATTAGTTTCCTAGTTTAAAATCATTTAGCGAATAAGTATGCTATTATGAAACTATTATAAATATATCACATGCAATTAATGTACATTATTCAAAGATTAGTGGAATAATCTATGCTACAAATTATTGTAAATAATAAACATCAATAATAAAATTCATCATTTAATTCAATGGTCTATAGTTAAACGTTAGAAGCATTTAGACGAATGAATTATGTATTAATATTTGAACATATTGTTGTTAATAAGAAATAATTTTCAAAATTATATTTTTTCTCCATCACTAAAGATGTCACTTCCTAGAGTTATATTTTGTTACCTTCTTCGCTTCCTAGTTGTTGGAGCTGCATCATATACTACCATATACTTACCATATACCATGGCGTAAATATTGCCATATACTACCCAACTACTATGTTATGACATCACAGGCTTTACTATATCCTTTTTAAAAACCTTAATTTAACTTGACTTGCTTATAGAATAAAAGTTGTATCTATTGAAAAAATTAATAATATATTGTTTAAAAATTAAATTATTATACGATAAAAAAGTATTTATGGCGTCCGCCTGTCCGACGCGCTTGAAGGACTCATTATAGAATTAAGCTCAGCTGTATTATGGAGAAGGTATTTTTGGATTGTTAGAGGCGTGTTGTAGATATAGTAATATAGTTTTCCTAACTACACGGAAGAAAATACATACTGTTTTAATATTTAACTTTCATTATGACAGAACTAGCTGTATGGAATTTGGGAACCCCTTCCTATATTACACTGCTTACTTATTATATAAGTCGTTCAGAACTGGTTAAGGTTAATTATTGAAATTATTAAGCATAACTTGTTTAATAACAATAACACATTCGTTTGGATAGAACAACGTGAAGATGGAAGGACATTGCTAGGAAGAATTTCGGCGCCTTCCCCGTTTTTTCATCAACTTAATTATAATGGATTTAGGTCATTTCCTTCATATTGAAACATAACAGAAGGTAAACTAACTTCTACAAATACTTACACAAAATTAATAAAAACAGCTGAAATATACTTTTTTTCAATTGTTCGATTGAAAACAACAAAGTTCCTGAAGATATTTACGTTTTCTAACCATTTTGGTAATATAAGAGGTTTTCGAATTTCTTATTTTTTCTATTTGAAAAGGTTTAACCAGTTTTATTATTTTCAAAAAGGGGATATTTTAAAACCACCAATTTATTTCTGATTGTAACTTTTTAATGAATCTAGTAATAATATGTTAAAGTTTAAGAAATATTACCTACATAGTTTGTCAGAATGTTTACGCCGTTTATCTTATCGCGCAACTTTTGGACATACTATAGATTAAATATAAGTTTGAAAAACCTTTTGGTCCAACACATGTGCGACTGGGCTCGCATAGAATAACAAAGTAAATAGAATTTTAAAATAAAAATATTATACCAATATACCTACCTACGATAGTACGATCCAATTTGTTCGCCATACTAAATTTTGTGACATAAATGCTGGTGTAAAGTACGTAGTAATGTTACAGGTACCTCCTACAAAGTGACATTTTTATTAGGGTTGTTCAAAGATTCTTTAAAAAATGATTCCGGTACCGGGAATCGAACCCGAGCCTCCTGGGTGAAAGCCAGGTATCCTAGCCACTAGACCATACCGGACTGCATAATAAGAATAAATTTTTTGAAATAATCGTCATGGATTCTAAATTTATCTTGAAGATTATTCTTAAAATAACGTTCAGCGTGCGTTGACCGCGCTGTAGTAATCCACTGTTTTATCTACAACCGACTCATGTAATATCCAGTTCAGTCCGTTTTCATCTGATTT
Source organism: Hemicrepidius hirtus (assembly GCA_963082805.1). NCBI lineage: Eukaryota > Metazoa > Arthropoda > Insecta > Coleoptera > Elateridae > Hemicrepidius > Hemicrepidius hirtus. The sequence goes on along the minus strand of OY720160.1, from coordinate 29,506,035 downwards.
TTACAAAGTAATATTAAGTTATCATTATCATAATATTTTTCGGCAGAGTCGAGTTGGTTCCCAACCCCCTTAATGACCCTTAATTTCTTCTGCATTGAGGGACGAGTTGGATCCCATGAGTATCTTATCTTAAGCATAGGCAGTAACTTTTGAAAACCATTAGCAATAATGATGTATCTTATTTATTAAGTATTTTGATATTTTGGTAACATTCACAATGTTGCTAATGATTAACTATTTAACTAAGGGCGGAGGTTGTCTACAACCAATCATAGCTGTACATTTGTGTTGTATTGCCGATGATTCTTCATTTCCACCTTACATAATATGGGCTGAGCATTCCGCGTCGGTGCAAAGGACCACAAATGCGTGTGAATCCTTTCACGCCAAATTTAATTCTTCTTTCTATGCTCCGCACCCAAATATCTACCAATTTGTAAATATATTAACAAATTTTCAAATAGATTCCTACATAACGAAGTGTGTTGGGCAGGAATAAGATTTACGATCGATCGTGCTGTAATTAATAGGAAGAAATTTTTAGAAAATATAGAATACGCGAGCTCGCTGAAGGAAAAATAAAAACTATTGATTTTATTAAATCAGTAGCCCATCAATTTAAAGCAGTAAAAAAATTGTGATTTGGATATTTTTTATTCTTTATAATTCTATAATAAATATATATCGTTCATCATCAACATTTTTAGTAATTTACAATTTTGTTTTGCTTTTCTTTGTAATTTTGTATGTAAGTTTTGCAAGCGGGAACCAACTCGTCCCCGTCCATATTTTTAAGGGAATAGGTATGTAGATATAACAACAAATGTTGCCAGTTGTTATTCTTAAAGTCAACTTATTAGTTATTATTAAAGTTGGTAATTTTTTATTGTCAATTCAAAATAGCTATTTTCCTAACAAGTGCAGAAAATCGATTTTTCCGCACGCAAATGCCGTTGACAGCACGACGCGTAGCGGAGTGGTGTCAAGCATTTAAGTGCGGAAAAATAGGTTTCTGCACGTGTTAGGAACAATAGTTTTTCTACTAGCGTGCGGAAATGGCACATGTTTTAGTGTTTTAGTGCGGAAAAGTGGATTTTCCGCACCGTGCGGAAAAGTGAATTTTCCGCACTAAAACATGTGCGGAAAATGCGTTTTTCCGCACGCTAGTAGAAAAACTATTGTTCCTAACACGTGCAGAAACCTATTTTTCTGCACTTGTTAGGAAAATAGCTATTTCCTACAACCCACTGGGAAAGTAACCTTTGACCTACTAATTTTAGATTGCAAAGTTGTGCTTTGTTTTACGATGGGCTTTTCTATTGTATGCGGTAAAATTTTTGCCGCATCGTTTCCATTGTTGTTGCACATTGCAACGTACGGTACAAGTTTTGTCTTACGTATGTTAATATTTATAATAATTATAACCATTTCTTCAAATAAATTTCTTTATATTTTTAACTACTTAACTGTTAATCAGGATCTAATTATGTATTTCTTAATTAAATTTGGGATTACTAAAGTGAAATATAAAATACCTAAGAAGTTGCTGTTATATTTAAAGGTTAAATTTGTAAAAACTTGGCGCCGTTCACATAAATCGGTTTGCATATTTTTGTTTATTAATTCATTTTTCTTTTTCTATTTTATCGACCACACATCTGTTAAAATGTAATATAAAAGGAAATTAGTATAATACACGGTGTGCATAAATTGGCGAAAAAGCTACACGTGACGATGTTTCTTATATTGTAATTTAAGTAGAAAATCCAAAAACCAAAATGTTGCACCAAGCTTCTTGAGTTCGATATTCGCCTTCTCAGAAATTATTTGAAAAAAGTGAACCTCCCTTGGATTTTCCCATACTAAAAATAAACATTTCGTTTTTAGTATTCACAGCATAGTTCGCGAGGCAGATCCGGGAAATCATTTGAATGCGTAGCTAGAAAAAGGAGACTATGCGGGTTCGATATGTACAGAAGAAAGACACGCATCTATGTGTAGTAACCAGCTGGCAATTACAGCTGCAGGCGAAGCCGGACGATCGCTACTGACCGACGCGCACGATAAAGTCCAGCCTAAATATACAAAATTCACGAATTTCTCATCAACCGTACATTTTAGCCATATGAATGCCTTATACTATGTGATAGACAATTAAATTTTGCATATAATAATATATAGGGTGTTTCATTTAAAATAACAAAGTTACTTAATTTGTAGCTACTATGAAAACAAAACACCCTGTATACGTGATATAAATTTAAGAGAATGCAAATCTATATACGGAACAACTTTTATATTTAAACTTCTCTCATATTTTGACTAATAAAGGCGCTATAGGAGTATCAATTTCCGATATTCAAAATGTCGTAGAGGGCGCCACCGTTTAAAACGCACTTAAAGCAAACCTAAAAATCCTGTGGAAAGGTCTTGCACTTAGGAAATTATGGTTTAAACCTTTAAGTCATTGTGTTGTGAATTAATTTCTGCTGCTACAGCTTAACACCGACCCCAGAATAATAATCCACTTAATAAAGTCGTATTGTCCGTGACTCCTTAAAGTCCAATAAGGTTAAGCCGGCGCTACACGATGCTACCAACGTTTGACTCAAATGTTGGCCTCCAACCTTTGAGTCAAACGTTGGACAATTGGCATGGCGAGTCCTCTGCTACATGGTGGAACGAACGTTTGATCCAATGTACATTTGTTCCAACTACCCAACGTTGGCTATAGTTTGTGTATGAAGTCCTTAAATTTGTTTAAATTTTAATTATTTATTAATTATTTAAAAAATGGAGGCTGATGACTATGATGAGGATATTCTGGCTGCTGCCCCAACAGTAATGTTGTTGTCTTGTTGCAAGTTACAACTTGAAATGAATAAAAAAAGACATATAAAAAAAGGAGGTGGTGGATGGTGTCTCTTAATAGGAACAGAGAAAGGTACCTACCTACTTTTTCTATTACTTTTTATTACTATTTATTAAAATACATGCATATTTTAATTAAAATAAAAATAAATAAATAAAAAAAGTTTAAAAACATAGCTGTAGTTACAATGTCAACTATTCTGGGTTTGGACGGAATCGTGTAGCAGTGTGTCAAATGTCGTCCAATTGTACCGTCCAATGAAACAAAAACCCTTTGAAGCGGGTCAAAAGACCGACAACAGGCCGAACACCTTCCAGCACGAACGTTGGACGCTTGACACTGGACACTCGTAGTTCGAGAATCGGCCACACGATGCGTCCAACCATCAAGCGTCCAACGTTGGAGGGTGTTGGTAGCATCGTGTAGCGCCGGCTTAAGAATTGTTCCGATGACCAAAACCTCACACGTGCATTCCAAATTTTTTGCAGGTGTTCTATGTTACTCGACTCGCTTAGGCTGGGTGTCCACCAGATTTAGATCTGGCGAGAAACAGCATGTATAAGTATTTTTGTTAGAACATCTCCACTTACACGATGCGACTCGAAACGTGTCAGTGGACAGGCCCCAAACAGAAATTCTTATACAAGATCTATATCGTGCGATTCAAATCGAAACAATCACGGTCGGTAGGATCTGGTGGACGTCCGGCCTTATTCTGTTTACCCCATCTTATCAGAAAAAAACATTTCTGAACATTTAATAAGGTAATGTAATAATTTTAATTGCAAATTATCGACGTTCAATCTCGAGATCTTTCAAAAAATTATTATTTAATTGTTATTTTCTACGCTATTTTTATTTTCTTACAGATTATGTGACGAGGAATCGGCATTAGCACCCCCATCCATTAAATTTTTGCGATTGAAGAATAAACAGAAGCCTGTGCCTGATGTCCTGTAAGGTAAGATTTTTAATTTTCCTTTCGATTTTCGAAAATTAGAGAGCTCTTTGCGAGTATTTTTCAATTCTTTCCTAGTAATCTAAGAAAAAACCATATCCCTAAAAAATATAATCTTCAAATACAAGGTGTTAACAGTAGCTAACCTAGAAATTTAATACAGAGGGTACGAAATATCGGTTTGCTCTTTATCAACCATTGGGATGAAAGTTCCGAAAGACAAAACACGTTACGAACAGGTACGTTCGTACTACAACAATTAATCAATTATTTTATTTATTTCCGGAGGTATCGATATGCTAATCCCTGGCAACCCTTGTTCTGAATTTTACACCCTAATCGAGAATTTTGCGTATCTAGAAAAAATTCATAAACTGCACAATAGGAAACTGGTCCCGATACCAGGGGTTGAGCTTCCAAGCGTTCATTTTTTCACTGTGAAAAACATACAAAAAGAAACTTATTAAGTTGTAGAAAGGCCTTGAATTAAAAAAATCAAGTTTAAAAAGATCCAAAATACAAAATTTTATAATTACAAAGCAGTCACCTCTCCCCAATCCTATTACCTTGGGGGTTGTCGTTCAAAACTTTCAATTTTAATATTCAAGGGGTTAATAAAACAAAACCTAAAAATCTATAGAAAAGCATTGCACTAAAAGAATATTTTTTTAAGGAATTTATTTAGGAAATCAAAATAAATTTTGGAAAATTACAAATAAAGATTTGCCCCCAATCCTATTTTACTTGGAGGGTTGTGAATCAAAGTTTTAATTTTTAAAACTGAAAAAGCATTGAAAACAAAACCAAAAAAAACTTATATAAAGAATTTTTATTCAAAAAATAACAAATAAATTTATTAAAAGATCAAAAATGCAAAATTTTGAATCTACAAAACAGGGATCTGTCCCTAGTTCTGTTACAGTGGGGTGTAAATTTAAAGGTTTTATTTCAAAAATGTAAGAGGTCTTGAAAACTAAACTCAAAAATTTGTAGCTTTACACTCAAAAATTAAGTTTTCGTAAATTTATTAATAAATCAAAAATACAAAATAAGAAATTTCAAATTTCCTTGCCCAGGTTTTATTCCCATGGGGGTTGCGGTTCATAGCTTTCATTCTTTTTAAGAAATATAAAGAAAATGTACATGATACATTTCTAATTTATGAATCACAATATTACTTTTAAATTTTAATTGTATTCATTTTTATTGCTTTTTATTTCTTACGTAGATACATTCAAAGTTATTTTGAAAGTTATCGTCTTATAGCAGATAAGAATTGAAATTGTTCGGATGGACAAATAAACTTCACATGTGCATTTCAGACTTTTTTGAAGGTAACAAGATATTTTTGTTTTCAGATATTCGTAACTACACGAACATGTAGAGGGCGTAGTAATTGGAGGTTTTACCGTAAAATGTTTAATCAGTTTGGTAAAAGAATATGAAAGTGCAAGAGACTTAAAGTGGACATTATACTGAAGTGAAGTGGACATTAAAGTAAAGTGAAATGAAAGTGCAATGAACGTCGAGGGAGGGGAACATCGAGGGAAAGGAAAGGACACCATCGCAGTGTAAAAAGGTTTGTTCCGACTACCAACGTTGGAAGGACTTCTCTCAGGATCCAAGGTCTGAAAATATTTAAGAGCAGCACAGCCAGTAGTTAAAACTCATTACGACTTCCTTTTTCATGACAGTTTGCAAAATAAGAACTGTTACATTCGACAATGTATCCAACAAGAAGAAGAATTGCCCTCCAACCCCTACCCAAAGAATAATCTTTCAATATTTTATTATGAGCGTACTTTACTTTAAATTAGAATTATTTTGCCAATCTCTTTCCGCCACCCCCAACCCTGTTAAGAACGTTAGGTGTGTCATTTTTTACTTTTTGCGGTTGTTATTAAGAAATTCAAACTTGAATAAATTTGTTGCACAGATTCATGCGTCAAAGCCCCATATTTTTCCCTAATGGATATTGTCGCACATCCACCCATACCATACCACTTTGCAGGTTTCTAGATGATTAACAGATACAATCTGAAACCATTTTTTTTTATAAATACATAATTTTTAATATAAATTCAAAAATCCTTATCACCCTGTAGCAGATTTTATTTTGTAATTGTAAAGCTCCATTTAAGTTCGAATATTATGCTCGTTTTCGTATCCGGGAGTGTCTGTGTATAAGTGATGGTAACAATATTGCGGATGCATTGTCGTTTTATAGTTTGAATATTTTATTTTTTTGACCGACCCTCGTATATTGTGCATTTTGCACGTTAGATAGGTAGCGGATGCGTTTAAGAGCGACATTTTCGCTTTTGAACGCTTTATACGAAATTTTTTATTAGGAATAGTATTCGGATTTTTTTCTGCGGAGTTAGGAACTTGTAAATTCTGTATAGTATTTCGAGCCTAACGGAGCAGATCACAGTAAAAACACGTTGGTGTACTTTTATCATAACCAACTTGATCATGTTTCTCTTTCCACGTACACCCGAGAAAATTTTTTTTCATGATCGAGTTTTAACAATTTTTTTTCATAAATTAAAGGAAGTACGGTGAGCTTTAACCGAATAAGTTTCCTTTCTCAATAACATTTTGTTAAATCATATTCATACTTCAAAATTAAAAGCACAACCCTTGACGAAAACTCAGAATACGTTTCGGAGTTTCTCGTTCTTGGCAAGTCTTTTTCCCTCTAACCTGGTCAACCCTGGCGCTACCGCTCTGTTTTTTTTATTCCTGGGCCATTTTAAAAAGTTTAGAAGCAATTTTCTATCTTTGGCGATCTTTACAGATCGAATATTATTTTTGAAGTTTTAGGTAAATTAACGTGGGTGTGATTTTGTTACATCCCCGTTTCTCGTAAAATTTCTATTATTTTTTGCAAACAAGGATATTTTTAAAATGGTCCGTCTTTTGATTCTTTATATTTGGTGTGTAGTATTTGATAACCTGCAAAAATGCCCAAAACAATGTTTTTTGCAATCGGAAGATGTTGTTCTTCTTGGGTTTTTGGTAAAACTTTGTACTAGTTTCCCCCTCACTCTAATTATTTACTAACATTATTATCGATAACTATAGTGCAGAATTAAAAGATTCATCAATTGTTTGGAGCAACAATACTTAATTTCAACTGTAACTGTATTATAACTCACCTCTAAGCCAAAAAATAAAATAAATTCAAATAAATGAGATTAATCTTTTAAATTCTAACAATTATTAATGTACCATAATGTGTATGTTTACTGATCCATTTTTTAGCACTGTGTTTCCGCTAGCGAGACATTAGGTTCGTTTCATCGAACAGTTCTGAACGGTTCTATTATTGTTTAGAACCGATTGAGAATTCTTCTACGAGCATGCGTCAAATAAACGATTCTAAGAACCAACAAGAACGGTTCCATAACGGTTCATACATAGACTAGATGAAACGGGGTTATCCCTAACTCTAACCTCAAATTCGAACAGTGAAGGAGGTGGAAAGTGTTTTGGGGTGATTTGAAAATACACATTTAAAAAATGAGTGATTATAGTGATTGTTGTACGTATTTATATTACTATTTTTCAACAAATGTTATGCTCGCACCCAGGTTTTAGGTTAGGAATGGGAATAGTTCTCGTTAGTTCTTGCTAGCGACGTGGAATCGTTTTTGAACTGTGAAGAACGGTTCACTACGGTTCACGTACTAGATGAAACAGAGAATTTTAAATTCCATGAACTCCTTGTTTAGTTCTGAAGTTTGATGAAACACATTTTCTCTATTGCGCATGTGAAGTAATTTCACAACCGTTCAGAACTGCTCGATGAAACGAACCTATTAGTGCAAGCTTTCTGAATTATTGGTACTGTAGAGGAAACACGTCAGTGCTATTAACTTTTTTTTCAATCTCAACCTATCGGTTATTAATTGTGATTCCTCAATAGTAGCAGGAGGGGTTGTATATTTATATTCTTAACTGATTCTAGTAGTAATACTCTCCCTGAAATGAGTTTTTGTAGTACTTGGAAGTACTTTGCGGATTATTATTGCGTACACTTGATATTACTTTTACGTACTGCGGAATATTATTGAGTACAATGCGGATTGGGATTACTTTTGCGTACACTGCGTAATAATTTTGCGCACTATGCGAGTTATTCTTGCGCATAATGCGGAATATTTTTGCGCACAATTTTTTAAACGCAACATATCGGATTTTTTGGGAGGCACTGCCTCATTTTCGCGGAGTGTGACAGTGTCAGTGAAGTTTTTTTGACTTTTACTTCCCTATTTGTCGTAAGTATGTTTTTAAGCTTTTTTTTTACAAGCACTGTAGCAAATTGTGGGACAGTATGTACTCTAGTAATACTTATCCTGTATACCTAGTGGGAAACTATTTTATTATTATTTTTTTTGTATACCAAGCGGACAATTATGCGGATGATTTTTTTTTATTTCGGCGTTTTTTTTGGTTTTACGGTTTTACTCAGTTTATATTTTTCGGGTCGGGTTTCGGGTGTTTAGTGTAATCGTGTATCTAATTCATCATTTACCTTCACTTAAGTGGTAAGTATCAGAATTGCCGAATGGCAATAGATTATACAGGGTGTTTCTTAAATCGCGGACACGGAGCACAGTACTACATTCCCCTCCAGATACCAATTGGAAAAATATAATACAATAATGCCCGTTCTTCGCTAGTTTCAGAGTTATTCTCAGTCAAAGATTGAGATTCAATTCCTTTATGCTTTGGAAATACGGGTAAATTTTAACTGTTCCGCATTGTTCATCAATCAAATATTAAATCTTAATAAATTTGGAATTTTTTATACTTTGTATTCCTTCCTCCGAAGACATTCTTTCTGATAAATATCTGTTGTTAAATTTTTTTTCAATATGTTGCAACAGTGCATTGTAGCTATGAGGTTATTACCTAGGAAACTTGTTCATACTGCCTTATTAAAACACCAAACGTTTAAAACAAAGTCCGTGCAAACATGCGCAATGTTGTCAAATTTAAAATTTTTAAAATGCGAATAACTCGGAAACTAAATACATTAGGACAAAATCGCCTATACTTTTTCAACTCAGTTTTAAGATGAGAATCGCGTAGTGCTCTCCGTGTCCGCCATTTAAGAAACGCCCTGTAGTAGTTTAATTTAAAATTTATTCTTTATTTTTAGTTTTTCAGATTGTTGTTTTAGGTTATTCGTTAAGTCTTGTGAAATGCACGTGTGAGTTACTTTTTAAAGATTGATCAAAATGAAGGTTAGTACCTAAATGTTTCCCGGTTCTCATTACCGGATCGATTTCCATTGCGGTAATTGGATTAGGTAATATAATAAATTTTTTTCTTATAAATTGTAACAGAAGTTTTTAGTATTCACAGTATACTTCGCGAGGCAGACCCTGGAAATCATTTGAATGCGTAGCTAGAAAAACGAGACTATACAGGTTCGATATGTGCGGGAGAAAGACACGTAGGTATGTATCTGTAGTAATCAGCTTGAAATTATAGCTGCCGAAGCCGGTCGATCGCTGCCAACCGACTCGCACGATGCGTTTCTGTCAGAGTCCAGCCTAAATATTCAAAATTTACGGATTTCTCATCAACCTTAGATTTAAGCTTAGATTTTGCGTTCAATTATATAATACATGGCAATATTGCCATCTAAAATAAAATCTAAATCATAAACGTAGACACTTTAGGCTTGTTCGTTTGTCTGCACTAAACTGCATGGAACAGGAAACAAACAACATGCTATCTCTTTTTAATGCACCAACGCCGTATGTAGCCATCTTTTTCTGTTTCCTGTTCGGAACAGTTTAGTGCAGACAAACGAACAAACCTTTTTGTGTTTCAAATACCTCGTCATCTAAGGTAATCCAACGGACTTAAATCAGGTGATTGTACAGGCTAGACTATTTTTGCTATTGCTGTCCAAAAAACAATTTTTAGAAACTTGTATTAAAACATTTTTTTGTAAAACTAAAACTGAAGGTGGTCTAGTGAAAACGGTTTGATCAAATTTTTCAAAGTGCATGTATAGTATACTAACAAATTTAACAGCCGTTTTGGACATCCAATTAGTAATGATAAGCAAAATTTTTACAAGAATAAATGTTCTTTTTACAATTTATAATTATTCATAATAATTACAGAATTTTACAAGACTGACGTATAAAATTATTTTCGGTTTCACAATTTTAGATTCTCTAGTGGCACCTAGTGGCACCTAGTGGCATCATGATTGCAAAGCGCAAATTATACTTAAGGTGCAGAAAACTTCAACGCCGAATTATGCAGAGGAATAAATAATTATAGGAGAACGCCAATAGAGCGCGTAAGCATCCAAGAATGATACAGAAGAGGAAAAATTAGTCACTGAACTGGGAAACCTCCACGTGTAGCGTTACGTCATATGCTAACAAACGGCCCTACCCTAAAAGTGGTGGGAATTTCTAGCAGTCTCCCTACCACAAGGTTGCCTTTTTTTTGCAGTACAAGAGATGGGCGCTTTGGACTTGAAATAAAGAAAATTACCAGTTGTCATACAAAGTATGTTTGTTTTCCTTGTAGGTGTAGCAAAAATTTATCACAAGGCCCTTTTTAACTCTTAGAATTTAGCGTTTTGCTTTAGTTTTGTCTACTTTTTAGTCCAATGCCAGCTCGGAAGTGTTCGTGTAAAAACACTCCAAAAACGAGCTGTGGTACTCACTAGTCAAACGAAGCACTTCCCAAGAAGTTTCCGAACGTTTTCCTACGTTTGTAAAGTAGAAAATATTGCAATATGTGACGATGGATTCGCGTAAATGATTGCTGGATGATGTACTAATGTTGTTACGAGTTGTTATGGAGATTTAAAAATCCGGACCAACTCAGTATGAATGAACCACACTCCATACTACGTGCGTAAAAGATTCCCGCGCACTGCGTGTTGGTAGTAAAATTTATATGGTTCCATGGCAGAGCCGCCATGATGGCTATCTGTATTACACGCTCAACATGCAAAGTTTCAAAGTTGTTTTACTGTATTTGTGACTGAGTGCGTGTAAACAAAAACAATGGGAACGTACTAAAGAACACGAAGAATCGTTTAGTGCCCGTCTCGGACGGTCCGAGGCACGGGAAGGTCCATTTTAAGGAGCATTTTATGTTGGCCTTGTCGTGTGGTCCGAGCTGTCAACAAATATGTCCAAGCTTTCATTTAGGGCGAGGGCCCTGGATGCTAGCAAGCCCATGCCTGTTTACATGGCCGAGGAACTCCCGGATCTCCCTGATTATTCAGCGATCAACCGGGCAGTTCCTCAAATGCCGTCTGGAATGGAAAAAGAGGAAGAATGCGTAAGTTTTGTGCATAAATGACATCCAGGCAGTTGTTTGAAGGAAAGTGTCAGCCATATTGGTTTTCATTCGCGCTACACGCGCCCGGCAAACACAAATATTCAAATCTTTTTTCTACAATATTTTACATTAATCCTTGAAACTGAACAAAGATTTACGGCTGAAATTTAAATCTAAATACCGATATTTACATTCCATGAGCTGTCACTCTCAAACAAACACTTCAATGTACTTACCTTTAACTCGAATAAATACTTCCTATACACCAAAGTAATACCACATATTTTCTCCTTTTAAACACTTATTTCGTATAATAACATGTTATTCTTTACAAATTAGGAGCATCACCTGCAACGAGCAATATGTGCGGGGCTCATTATTCCTACCCCAGAGGTGACTGCCATTTCAGACGAAGAGGCCTATCAAAAACTCTATCCTGCCAACTACAAGCAACCTCGACAACTTATACATATGCAGCGTAAGTTCTTTGAGTTCTTCAAAGGATTATTTTAAAGAAATAGGAAAATTTTGTTCTTAAAAAAGCACTTGCTATTTATTCATTACCGTGGAAATCAAGGGATTGTGACCAACATTCCTTTAGTCAAAATTAATTGTTTACATGGTATCTACAGTAATCTAGTATTAACCTCACTTTATTATTAGCCTTTTTTTTTCCTAAAGTATACAATACATACTTAGTTGTTAAAGGGCTTTAACGATTTGTATTAATTTTATTTACTATGGCCTATGGAGTATAAAGTGCACTTCTATTTAGCACAAGTAAATATTTATGAATATACCCAATGCAGATAAACAAAAACCTAATGTATCTGTTATATTTTGTGGTGATTTAGTTATTCTATTGAGACCGGCTATTAAAATCTACAATATAAAGATCACATCATACAAGATATGAACTCTGCTTAAAACCATCAAGACATTAGTGCTTGATGGCTTTGCTGCTCAATACATGAATGGCTTATACAATTTCTTTAAGCAAGTCTGATTTTGTTTACCCATGAAATCCTAAATGAGAGATGACAGTACAGGAGAATCAAAATTCCATGAATATGCGGCTATTCTCAATGGAGTAAACAATGGCAAAAAAAGTGTACAAATGTACCCAGGCTTACATTCTGGTCCCAGAGACCACACGTCCCAGACTATGTATACAAAACTTTCCACTGGTTTCCCTCTTTAGCTATTCCATTAAGAATAAAAAAAGAATTTAACTTGCTTCGCATTATTGTTCTTCATAAGGGTTTTTATTTCTCTTAGTAAAGAGCAGTTAATAAATGGTAAATAAGCAACCACAAAATAATAGAACTAGAGAAACACTTAATAACACTAGCTACTTACGATTTCCATAATCATGAAGGTATCTTAAAACTTTAAAACTACCAACATAGAATATTTTAATTTTGCAAGCATCTAGCTCTGTCATTCTTTACCATTATTTGCAATTTTAGAATACAAACGGAAGATAAAACAATAAATTGTTCAAATAATTTAAAAGAAGAACCTCATTTGATATAATGAACATCAGTACGACCACAATATAAACAGTGATAAAAGATGCAAGGGTTGTGTTATTTAACATAAGGTGCTAATCAGAAAACAGGAATGCTACGTGAAAAATGCTATATGAAGTGGGGTTTCATCCTCCATGTCACACACCCTACATGTTTGATCTTTTATTGTCCCCATTTTACTGAGGTGTTTCTCCAACCTACAGTGTCCTGGAAGGAGACATTGGTGTGAGGTTTCTTCTCTCAGAGTTTTAGGGTGTGTTGTTTCTCAGATGACCCTCCAATGAGTGGCCTTGGCTACCTTAATCTAGCCACTGCCTTCATGTAATTAATAATAATTATAGATTTCAGCAGAAATCTGTCTAGATGTAACAAAAAATTTGTGTATGAAAATAACGAATGAAATGCTACTGTATGCAGAATTTCACCCTGAATCCAAATATGTAAAAATGTGTGTTCTGTTTAAATTAAAAAGTTGAACATTATAGTTTAAGGCCCGGTCTTTCCATCTCCTACTAAAGCTTCTATTAACTAATAAACGATTAGTTGTCATGGAAACAATTCTTGTAACAATGGTATCCATGACAACTAATCGTTTATTAGCTAATAGAAGCTTTAGTAGGAGATGGAAAGACCGGGCCTAAAACAGTTAATAGATACTATTATTATTATTGTAAATATACAAAAGGGTAATGTCAAAAGATAAGCTTTTATTTTACTAATTAAAATTTGAATAATGAAGTAATGAGTAGACATTTTTTAAAGAAACAGCCTGTATAAATCTTAAGGAATACAGCAAATAGAATCTGGACTAATCATAGAGTACATTTAGTTCTTCTTCTGGTTACCGAATGTCTACTAAATCTGCCTTTTCCATTTCGCTGTAGGTCATCTCAACGAAAAACTCCACTAGCCGAAGAGAACAACGAATATACCTTACACCTGAACAATATTGGTTGTTATAATAACGAATCAATTGGCGATTATCATTCATTATTTCTCTTGGCTAGCAGAGTTTTCCCCTGAGACAACCTATATATGTTATATACCACTCCAGGGTAACTGTTGTGGACAGCTAGTACAGTTAGGGCTTGCAAGCACCCTTGTACGGTGTTGGACTAAACTTTCTCTGCCAATAGGGCCTAAAGGTATATCGACCCAGGTTTACGAAAATGATGCTGTATTCACTCTTCTATGTTACCTCTTTTGCCCTCCTCAGAAATAATCACTTTGAACAGTTTTGTGAAGTGAAACTTTTTGAGTGTCTTTGGACTTTTAAGCCATTTCCAAATTTTTTAAACCACCATAACACAAATAGTACAAGTCCAATCAAAAAATTCTAAAGGAAGTTCAGTTTTTATGCCATAGAGAATTTAGTTTAAATTGGAAAAGAAAATTACGACATCTCTTTTGTAAATAAGCCTATAGAATTTTTTTAACATCGGTTTACTCCAATTGTACATTTAAACAAACAAAGATTTAGATCTTCATTTTCTTTATTATGAATTTTCTGTTTTCCTTATAAATCCTGTTTTGTTTAATAGTGTATACTCGTGTTTATCTGCATACATTTTATTTCTTAATTTGAATATAAAGTAATCCTTCTTGGTAAAGAATAAAAATGGATAAATAATTCCTAGATTTGATTAGTTTGGGTTACATAATATACAATAGCATATTTAACTGATGTATTGATAATAATGAATAATTAAAATCTATACAATTATATTTTTATAATCATATGAGAAGGTGACGTTGGGTAATTCTACGATTAATCTCATAATGATTATTTTTTTATTATTTAAGGAAGTAACAAATTAGTATGAATGTTGTAATATACAAAGTGTTTCCTAAAGGTTCAACACAAGTTTGTGTATCCTAATGTTAAAGGATCGAAGTGTACGGCCTCCGTAATCCATACACATGCTAATCTGACACCCAAAAATTACTGTAATTCAAAAAAATTTAAAATATACATGCAAACACCACCTGAAACCTGCAATCAATATGACACAAAGTACAACATATACCTCTTTAGTCCGTAAACCTTGCTAATTCAGCATTGCATCAGAGATACACAGTAATCAGAGTGGTGGGGTGGGCCGGGAGCTCACATTATAAGCTGAATTAGGCACTGCATCTCTGTGCTTCGTCATTCTAACTCCTTATACTTATACACACATCCCCACTTGCAAGGTTAGCCTTGTCCAACTGTAAAAACCTTTAACATACATTTAACAGTACATATATTTTTGGAGTAATACCTATAAGGTAAAATTGTTGGGAAAATAATTGGTGAAAATAATTATAAAACATTGTCATAAGTAGAGCTAGGATAGTTAGGCAAAATAAAACCTTTAAAAAGGCAGGCAAAAAGGCAAAAAAAAAGAAGCAGAAAAAGCCCTAAAATAGGAAAAATAGTGAAAAAAAGGCAAAAACAAAAAAATAAAGGCAAAAACCACTTCACGATCTTAACCCATCAGAAAATTGTCACAAACTGGCCGATGCAGTGGTTTAGAGAAATGAGTAGAATATCAAATTTTCTCTGGCAATACCCAGTCATAAAGTTTTTTCCCAAAACAATAAACATTGTAAGAAATTTTTTACCCTTAACCCTCGCCCGGCGGAAATAAATTAGTAACGTACACGGCGGAAATGGGTCAGTTTTGACCTGGTGTAATTTTCGATGTTATGCACTCATTGATTTGTAAACAATGAAATCTAGTTTCTTTGAAATGAAATGATACATACTGTAATTAAAAAAGTTACATATAGTAATGGTTCTTAGAAATAATATGATATTATACAGTGTATAGTAATGTAGATCCTGCACACATTGCATTTATTTCTTTTTTGCCATTATTCTATAATGTTTTCTACAATACATTTAAAACCGGTACATTTTTTTACAAATTTTTTCACCAATTTGTTCAAAAATAATTTTTTTTTTAATAAAATAAACAAAAAATAAATTAAATTTTTAAAAATTTCAATTTGTATACCATAAAGGGCAGAAAAAGGCAGAATAAATAGGAAATGCCCCTAAAAAGGCAAAATCGTAAAAAAGACCCAAAAAAGGCAAAAAAGGCAAAATAAAATTTGCATTTTTGAATTGCGCGTACTCTAAAACGGATTTTTAATTGGGTCTACCTTTAATCTTCCTATTTATTAAAAAAAAGGCATTTGCCTAACTATCCTAGCTCTAGTCATAAGTTTTTTGAATATTTTTTTAAAAATTTAATTTTTCTTAGCCTTTACCATGGAACAAGACATCATCGATTATGACATGGACTCAGATGATGAACGATGGCTGATGTCTCAAACACAGAGATTAGAACTGACACCATTAAAATTTGAGGAGATGATGGATAAGTTGGAAAAGAGTAGCGGACAGACAGTTGTAACACTCAACGAGGCCAAAGCTCTCCTGAAGGAGGATGACGATCTCATCATTGCCGTATTTGATTATTGGCTCAATAAAAGGCTGAAAACGGTGAGCAGAAATTTGATGGTAAATATGAACAAGATTATATTTAAGTTAATTTTACGTAGAAGCGCTAATTTTTTAATGTTCAGTGCCAAGTTTATATATAGTTTTGAGCAATCGCAGAATTAACTCTAAAGAAGTTAATTCTCTGATTTGTTTGTTCGCTGTCATGAATTTGGTACTTACTATTAAAAGAAAAGGAATGCTCCTATGTACAATTAGCTTTAAAAATATGGAGCAATTTAGGAAGGTCAAATTATCGAAGAAAATCAATTTTTACGTTTCTTTTTAAAGTGGGGATTTGTTATGTCATAATATTCAAAAAAATTAAAGGTATTGGAAAAATTAAAATCCTGATTTTTAAATACAATGCCTATCAAAATATTCACATACTATGTGCCCAGAGGCATAAAAATCTCCAATGTTGGTTGTAGGTACAAGGTATGAAACAAATTCAATACCTCCTTAAACAATTGCTATTTGGGAAAATTCATAGCGATTTAGATTATAGTGCATATTGCTAGAAACTTAAGTTATTTTGAAAGCAGGGTAGTCTGTGACAAAAATAAAAATCCAGTTAGGTCTGTTTTTGTCGAAAGTGTCGTGCCTTTTTTTAACATTTTTGTAAGAGTGTAGAAATTAGTAAAATATCATCTGCCTTTATAAAATTACCTATTTGGGTTATGCTGTATTAAATTAAATTCTGCCATTATTAGGAATTGAATTTTCGAAACTTAAATTGAGAATAAAGAAAAAATTTGATAATTTAACACAAAAACCAACCACGTCTGCTTAGGTTTAGTAATTTTCAAACAAATTTTAATGGCTTATGGTAGTCTCTATCATTACTGTTTGATAAAATAAAAATTTTCACCCTTCTCATAATCCTAAACCACAACGTACATACAGACCTTCATGGGTTGATGGACGCATACTGCTTCCAGTTATATAAATCCATGTTTCATCGAAATAAATAAAAACCTTATTTGCATTTGATTTAAAAATTTGCAAATATTTTCTGAAAATATAAATTTTTGCAGTAACCATTTTCCATCATCAGTTGTTTTAATTTGAAACCCCTTGACTTTCGTGCGCTGCAGAGTGAATTGTTATATCATTAGTCATGTCTTCGCAAACCCCAATACTCCTAGTATTTAAGTTCAGCCGGCTATGATATACAATAAATTGTCAAATTGAAACAGTTGATGTTGATGAATGTAGAAATCATTTGGGCGGAAACATATACACCACTTAAGTGGCGGACACGGAGCACAGTACATTTCCCTCCAGATACTGATTGGAAAAATATAATACAATAATGCCCATTCTTTGCTAGTTTCAGAATGATTCTTGGTCAAAGTTTGACATTCAATTCCTTTATGCTTTGGAAATTTTAACCGTTCTACATTGTTCATCAATCAAGTGTTAAGTCTTAATAAATTTGGAATTTTTTTATACGTTGTATTCCTTTCATTTAAAATTTCTGTTATAACTCTTATAACTAATATAGAAATTCAAGCTATTTCATAATTTTAGTGAGAAACTCAGGTGTAAGTGTATTACTGGGTATTAGCAAATATTAGATACCTTTTACAAGAGTAAAATAGCAACCTACCTGGGTTATAGTAGCCCAGATAAATAATCGCTTATAACACAGTTTGTTTCGACCACTGTTTGTTAATTTTACGATGCAACTGCCATCTGTCGCGCTTATCCGGCGACTTATTTTACCGAAACGCCTTTGCCATTGAGTTAAGATGTCTAGCTCTAGATAGTATATACCTAGTCCTTGATATTTAAGATAAATTTTATTATAATACGGTATGGACCATTTTTAAGTACCTTTTGTTCCAAAAAAAAAAGTATTAAGTTATATAAGTAGTACCTATATTTCTTATTGCCTTATACTTTAACTATACATTATGCAAAGTATACTTCTATCTAAATACTTTTAGCAACATCCCTTAATCCTGCATGTTAAAACTGAACATCGCCCTGGACAAGCAAATAACAACCCATATATAGCCTTTCGGAGAAGAACAGAAAAAATGCAAACAAGAAAAA
Organism: Hemicrepidius hirtus; assembly: GCA_963082805.1. Taxonomy (NCBI): domain Eukaryota; kingdom Metazoa; phylum Arthropoda; class Insecta; order Coleoptera; family Elateridae; genus Hemicrepidius; species Hemicrepidius hirtus. The sequence goes on along the minus strand of OY720160.1, from coordinate 29,487,793 downwards.
ACCGTAAAAATGATGAATCGTCATATGAAAAAATGCTCAAGCTACGCAGAGACCTTTCTCGAGCAGTTACACTACTGGAGTTGATAAAACGACGAGAAAAAATGAAACGGGAGTATGTGCATCTTACATTGGAAGTGTTTGAGAAGAGATATCAAGGCAAGGACTTCAGTGGTGCAATGGTTGCAGAACTGGCAGCCATTAAATCATCTAGACCTGCTTTTACTCCAATCTTTCATAACCATTATACGAATCAAGGCTGGTCGAATAAGGCTATTCTTAAAGATGAGGTTTGTTGAATTTTAATTTTCCCTACATTTTTTACATTTTTTAATAAGTTAATCAAAATGTTCATAACAGTGTACAAGGTGGTCCAAATTAGATATCCATATAGGGTATCTCGGGAACTATTGTCGTAAGAGAAAACTGAAGACATATTCTTGAGCTCATTTTTTTAAAACAAATTTAATGGCGTAGAAGAAATTTTGCCATTGTTTCTGATTTTTAAAGAAAATACATTTTTTTAAAATATGCTTATTCCTATTGTATGTTGAATATTTTTTTTATTTCAATAGCAACTTTTATTTTTCTTCATTAACAGTTTTCAAACATCGATTTAACTGAAGTAATAGAACTGTTAGTTACTATTATTAAAAAATGTTTTTTTACTTTCTATTTATGAAAATTATTTTCCTAATTTCCTTAAATCATTTTTTTGAAAAAGTTTTGCTATTTTTACAGGTTATACCACGTAAGGAAAAAAGACAGTACAAGAGACGGAAACATAAATCTTCAAATCATCATCGCTTAGGATTAGGTTCAGGTGGACTCGATTTAGGAAATCTGTCTTCAGATGACGAGCCGTTACCTCGTGCATCTCCTGAACCTGATGAACTTGAAGATGAAGGGCAATTTGCCTTCCGTCGCAACAAATTGTGTACCTATCACATGGTGAGCAAAATTTATAATTTTTTTGTGCATCAAACCATGTCACAGATTATCAAAAGACTACCTACCTAGTTTAGTATAGCATGGTATGGCATAATTTTCAGTGGTAAATGTTAGAAGTGGATACAAAATAAACTGACTTTGAATTGTTTTTGTTATAAAATGACGAAAATCTTCATTACCTTGTAATTAGTATTTATAATTATCCTCAGCCACAAAAGAGTGAAGGAAACTGGCCATGGTGTTCACGAGAAGAAAATGGTGCAGGAGATAAAAGATATCGTTACACTTTGACATCCCTATCCCACCCACGACGCTGCATCGGTTTTGCAAGAAGAAGAATGGGTCGCGGTGGTCGTGTTGTTTTAGACCGTGTTACTAGCAACCTGGATGACTTTTGGCGAACTGTTGACTTTACGATATATGAACCCGAAAAAAGTATCAAGTCAACCGAATGCAAAGCAAGTGCAGTGAAAGATGAACACAGTGAAGACCTTAATACAAACTTGTTTACTAATTTAGATATAGGTAGTCACTTGAATAACCATATGAACTTGTTAAAAACTGGCTTTAAAACAGAGTTAAGTCGTAGTAGAGATAGTAGTTTACGGACAAGTGTGAGTGATGTTAATACTGAAAGTGTGTTTAGTGTGAATAGTGCGATTAAAAATGAACCAGAAGAAACTGTAGAGGAATGGAGTATACCTGTTGAAAGCAATACTCGCAATCAAGATCAACAGCTTGAAATGGTTGAGTTTCTCGAAGAAATCAGAAGAGATTGGTAAGTTTCATTGTAAATTAATTTTTATTTCAGTTTGTGTACTGGAAATTTGAATTATGATGTGGTACCTCTGCCAAAAAAAGAAAACTAATCTTTATTAAGTATAAATAAAATAAGGCGAGTATGTTCAGATGCTCTATACCTAACTCAGTATTACTATTAAGTAAATAAATTGATTTCATACAAACATATCACTTGTAAGGTATATTCTTCGTCACTTTAGTTCATTCACTAGGTTTTCAGTGTTAAGTATCCGTATCCGTAGGTGGTCTGCATATTAGATTAGGGGGGGGGGCTATATCAGGCTTGATGTCCCATAATTTACAAGAAGTCTTATCTCTTAAACAAAATTAAATAAAACTTAAAAAGTTATAGGCCAAATCAATCAACAAAAATATTTGGGATACACATGTTACCTATAAAAAAATCACCATCTAAGGTTCCTCATATAAACCCCCCAATTCCCATAAGTCAATTCAGGCAATGGTTGTGGTATATTGAGAAAAGAAAGTTATGATATACAGTGTGATCATTTGAAAAGCATCTGACAGCTGTCATTTGATTTTCACTTTTGATGTGCAGACGTCTTAAGCACACACACTTTTTTATGTTTTTTTTTAATTTCTTCATAAATCTATCGATTTTAATTTTCTTTGCGTAAAAAGATAGCATTTTAAAAGACCTTTAATTTGAGGTATCATAAAGGGCATAGTACCATTTAAACTTTTCAAGTTTGGATAGGTGGGGGCGGCGGGGTAAGGTTTAGCGCGACGTGGATTACGCTATCCTCTATAAAAATGGATTTTTACATTTTGTTCATATTTGGTATGGTTCGCGAGATATTAAGAGTGGGTCGTTTTCAAATGATCACCCTGTAGGAGTAGTTGTAGGGTAAACCAAGCCTCTTTTCAAACTAGAACTCCACTCGGTTCAAACCTAATTCGCATTGGTATGAATATTAATAAATAACTGTTACACCATATTCTTGAAGGAATAGGTCCCATGTCCATATACTGTTTGACGGTATAATTGGTAGTAAAATTACTCTAGTTAGACAAAATTTACAATTAGGGTTTTAATGAATCATTGGCCTGAGTGGAGAAAGGTGCCGGAGATCTGTATACTGAGACCTCGATCCATTACAACGAGAACAAGGCTTACATTATTTTCAAGACTTCAAATTTGTTGTACCTACTTATTAAAAATTTTAAATTAGGACATTAAAATATAAAGTTAGGAATTGTTTTATAGTAAGCCAATCATTCCAAAGATATTTATGTCGCGTGATCCTCCTGGAGGGCAGTGTAATCAGAATACATCACAGCCCTATCATGTGACCTTCGTGGAATGCACTGATTTGTCTAGTTTGTCACGTGATGTGGCTATGAGGTAGTTTGCTTATAGTCTTACAGGAGGATCATGTGATCAAATAAATGTTAGATTGCCTTATACAGAGTGTAATAAAAATGATGTCCGCTATTTTGGGGGTGGGTAGAGTACCAAATGTACAGTCAGTGACAAATGTTTTCACCAGTATTATACCACTGAAGCCGTTTTTCTGAGAAATATACAGTGCCTTCATTAATGATTGATACCCACGTGACCACAAAATATAGGCAACCCAACTTACGCAATTGGTAAACCTTTATCCAATAATTCCGTAACTGATTGTTTGTATGTAAATTGACAGTAACTTTAGTAACTTTAGTGACTTTAGTTACTTAGTTTAGTTACAACGAGTACCAATCCTACCTGACTTCAACATTTAAATCTGAAACTCCCAAGGACACCACGGATCTAAGGTCACGTGGGTATCAATCATTAATGAAGGCACGGTAAAATAGAACATAACGGCGTTTTTATTATTTAACATAGGTATGTTGGTAACGCTGTTAACAAGATGAAAACAAATAGAGAAACGTGTTATACTTAGTAAAGCGGGTTACGGTGGTATAAGACTGGTGAAAACATTAGTCGCTGACTGTACACATCAAAATAATGTACCTAAAAAAAATTCCTATCAACATTAGTCAGCAAATGACTCACTACCGTATGTGTTGCCTATTTCTATACATATATCCAATCTACACTAGGCTCTTTAATAGGGGGGAGGGGAGAAATGGGTCTATGTACAATTTTCAATATATTCTGTTCATTAATAAACTACTCATTTGACACCTGTTCAATTATAGTTGATTCCAATTATACAACCATTAAGTAAAAATGTAATTACAATCCCCTGCAGAACCAACCACCTCCGAGCATTTCTTTGATTAGTCTACAAAATGTATGCATTTTCTCTATAATTGTCTCTGTCTTTGGTGCTGTTTCATATGAGATTGGCAGACATCATATTATATTCTGTTCTATAGAGCGTTTCACCCTGAGATAATAGTACAGTGAAAGGAAGATAGGCCCATGTATTTCTTATGGACCTTCAGTCTCCGACGTTGCCAATTCTGGGCGTCAGTGAGCGGCAATTTTACTGACTTAAATACAATCAGAAGTTCTCAATAAATCTTCCCATGGCTGTCTACATTTAAAATTATATTTAAATATTTAAAACGTATTTGAAAATGCCAGTATTTAAATAACCAATTCATTACAGTCATTCACTTTCAAGCTACTTTCTGGGGTAATATGGCAATACTGTGTATTCCTATCTTCCAAGCACTGTGTACTCTCAAATTGAACGTTTCTGCATGTACAGTCGGTGGTGACAAATGTTTTCACTGTTACCACTGTAACCCGCCTTACTGAGAAGTATAATACGTTTCTCTATTTGATTTAATCTTGTTAATAGCGTTACCAACATAGCTATGTAAAACAATAAAAACGGCGTTGTTATCTCTTATACTTCTCAGAAAGCGGGTTCAGTGGTGTAATACTGGTAAAAACATTTGTCACTGACTGTACACCTTTGAGACCAGCCACCCGGTATAATATTTAGAATAATATTACAGATCTGTAAATCAGCTCTTGTTGAATGTAATGTGGTGTTAGCTGATTGAAATGGACTGGCTTTCAAATAAAACAAGGTCAACTGATCTGAACGACTCGAGTTGCAATTCGTTCAAATGCAGTTATCCATGACGAATAAATTGTGAGATAGAGATGTGACGTATTTTGTGTACATGGAGGCACACCTATTTATCGCTGATAATCTCAAAATGAGCATTTTTTGAGTTATGGCACTGTTTTTGCTCAGGTATCATATGGCCGTGTTCTTTTCAGTTGTTTTTTTCTGGCTTATTGTTTTGTTTTTGAACCATGATTTTTTTCTTCCTTGACCCATTGCCATTTATTTTTCTTTTTTTTTTTCTTTGTATTCTCTTGTATCTCATTATGTGACTAAAGTACCCAAGTCCAGATTATTTTATAACTAAATAAATATTATTAGTTTTAAATATAACTGTAATAATTGGCTAAAAGCACATATTTTTGCAGGTTGCATTTTCGACCGAAAACACCACCTCCTGATTATGAACCACCGTGTCATCTGTTACCTCCAGAAGATGAGACTTTTACACCTAGTGCCAACACTCCATTCACTTTGGAAATACAGACGTTGGAAGCGCCAAGTTCACTTCTGGATACGTCTACTTTCTTAACAACTCCATTCACGCTTGAAGACCTCTGTCCTAGTACAGAGGTTCCTGTAACAGATACAAGGCAATTCAGTGATATGAATGTGCAAACAGGCATTAATTTAAATGTTAATGTTGGTCTGAATACGCTTACCCCTAGTGTTAATGATAGTTTTACTTCCAATGTTAGTCTTATTAATGATGACTGTACTGTAACGTGCGACGGTGCAAATGCTGATGAAGACAGGACTATAGGTTGCTCGATGTTTAGTGTGTCCAATATTAGTGAAGGTGCAGATGAGTTAACCAAGAAACCCTCGATACTTTCAAATACCTTAACTAGTCCTAAACTTAACAGTGTTAATCTTTCCATTGATGGCAGAATAAAATCCGGTCCCGATGCTCCAGTTACTAGTGCTAATGGACTTCTAACTCAGTTTGGATTTGAAGGTTTGAAATGATTTGCTTATAAAATCATGGTGTCCCAGAAATGGTGGATTTGGGTTTCTGTAAAAAAAATTTCTGCAAAGTAATTATCCAGGCGTATCCAGGTATACTTCTATAATACAAAAGATTTCCCACCATTTTCGGGACACCCTGTAAATCCTATAATAGATAAAATAAAAAGAAAATAGAAACACTACAGTGTACTATTAACGTATTATTCACAAAGATCCTTTTGTTTCAGTATCTGCAAGTGACAGAATGAAAAACAACAAAAACCATTCTTATATTTACAAAAGTGGGATGGGAAACTCCAGTGCTCCTCCTTCCAGCACACTTAACATTCGCACCTCCGCACATACTCTTAATACGCTTAATAGTCATAGGTATGTTAATTTATTATTAAATCTGTTGATTTCAATTTTTTATACACCAAAAAAAATGTTACCCAGTAAATTTTACAGAGTGAATCTAATTCGTAAGTAAATGTGGATCATGTTAGTAGGTTGATCAAGCAACAGACATTAACATTGTAAGAAAGAGACTATTTTTTTAAGTAGTATAATCTACAGGGTGTTTCAAATTCGAGGACAACCATGGGGAAATGGCTTATTATAAGAAATAGGGGGTACGTTTAAGTTCAAAATATTTGCAGAATTTTGTGCATAACAATATCCCGCAAAGAAATTTTACCCAACTGCATCAATTTCCGTCTTATAGAGAAAAATCTAAAAAAAATGAATTTCGTTTTTTATTTATAGCTTTGCTATTAGAAAAGCTGAAAGTACATTCTTGGGACAACTTATTTTCTAGGAGCTGAAAGTATTATTTCCTGTAAAATGTTTCAGTTTTTTTATTTTTAAATTATCTACTTTGTTATTTCCTATGGATTGGGTTAAATTTCTGTGCTGCATGCGGTTATTCATATTATTCTGAAAAACTGCCAAATTTACACCTGCCTTCTTATTTCTTACAATAAACGAGATCCCCCATAGTTTTCCTCGAATTTGAAACACCCTGTATAAAGTTATTCAAAAGAAAGTTTAATTTTGAAGTTGTCATGACGTTTTAAAAACTAAACAGATAAGTAAATGAGAAAATACACGCATAACGCATATTCTCATTGTTTTTATGGATATAATCAATTTTCTTGATTAATTATTTGTAAGACTGCAAACTAGCTATGGGTACACTCTTAAGATATTTTGATTATGACCATAGTAGTTTTGTCCTAGACCCACGACAAAATTGAAAGTGCTCTATTAGTTGTTAATGTATAAATAATTTCCTATCCAATTTTGCATTGGCAAAGTTTTGTGAAATACACCAAGTAATTAAAAAATAGAAAACATCAAATCACTTTTATTTTATAGTGCCAACATTTTGGAAATACCAATGTCAAATGACCCAGATACAATATCCCACAAACAGTGTACAGAACCGAGTACGACACCGCCCAATAACAAGAACAAGGCCATCGTCCAAAAAAACAATCTGGTCATGGAAGTGACCTGATGCTCAACACTATACCTGTGTTTCCAGGAGGCAAACACAGGGAGGTTTCTTATGTCCTTGCTGTTAAGGTTGGTGGTATGCTTTAAGTTCAGGCTTTGAAGTGCCTGTTAGACTTGTTTTAAGCTGATTGGCTCTTATTCGATCACCAAGTGATGGTACCTGTCTAGTTGCTATGTTTTTATTGGTATTACATTCTTAAAACAACATCATACTTGTAATATGCATAGACTAAAATAAAACTATATGCGGCCACATCTAAGAGTTTTCCTTTTTTTGTCAAATATAATTATTATAGTAAAATTTAACTTGTTTATTATATTTTATGGCATTAAAAAAGAAGTTACTGGACTACTAAAAATTGTTTATTGTATGTATTTAGCTCTATTAACATCTTTTATATCCTTCCATGTTCATTCAACTTGGAAATCCAATTTATCTAATGTTTTAAATGGGGAGTGAAGAAATATTATTTAACTTTAAAGAAAGATTTATATTTACCTACTGCTTTTATAATAACTTCAAATACTCTATTGTTATTATTTATATTAAATTTACGTAGTTTACAAAATTACAAATTTTTAGTTGTTTATATTACTTTATTAAAATAATCACCACTTCGTGTTTATCACTGATTTTTTTAAACCAAATTTTTGTTTTAAAAAGTATTCAAATAATATGGTCTGTGTAACATAAATAGAAAGTCCCTCTTTAGGGATATAATTGCAATATGACCTTTTTACTGTAAATTATGCTTTAAAACTTGGGTGAAGCCAACTTAGATTTGATTTTTGCTTTCTCACTAAATGGACATTGAAATCTTCAGAAATCTTTATTAGTATGTTCAATCTACAAACCTGGGCTCTATTAACTCAAACTTTTTGTTTTACTAATTACGGACAAAACAATGTTTCTCTTAGGAAAATGCTATGCTTTGACCATCCATCATCACGCTTTGGTGTCATATTTAAAGCATTTTCAATTGATAAGTCCATTGAATATTGTAATTTTAAATTAGTATTCATAGGCAGAGGGTAAAAAGCATTCTGTTGGTAATAAAGCAAGATTTCCTTGTAAAACCAACATTTAATTCAACTATAAAATTGGAGTGTTCGTATCAACATTAAAAAAAATTAACAATAATTATAGATTGCTACTGAAATAATTGATTTCGTATTATTTGTATAAGGTAGCATAGGTCTTTACCATGTTATTATTGTAACTCTTCCGTTTTATCAATGTTTGTAGGCTGAAAATAGTTAATCACAGCATTATTAGAATATTTTTTAATTAATAGTAACATAACGAGAGATCAATAAAAAAACCAACTAGGGTAGGCTATGAAATTGAATTATTTTAAATTGGTACTGTAGCGACATCCACAGAATGACATTTCTTACATGAAAAGTTAAAACTGAACGCTCTTGTCTAAGTTTTTTATTTGATTATTAAATTATTAAAATATTATGAAATAAAATACTTAAAAACTTAGACAAGAGCGTTTAGTTTTAAATTTTCATGTCAGAAATGTCATTCTGTGGATGTGGCTACAGTACCAATTTAAAATAATTCAATATCACAGCCTACCCTAGTTGGTTTTTTTATTGATCTCTCGTTAGTTAACTACAAAAAGAGCGGTTAAAAGCTTTAACATCAAACATCACACCAATGTTTTACAAGGCATATAATATGAATAAGTTTATTGTTAATTGAAATAAAACCTGTCCTATAATATGCATCAAAAGTAATTGAGAACTGAAAAAAACCTAGGCAAACTTGCTCTACATTGTGGCGTTTATCAAATGTATTGTTACTTTTTCCATTATTATTCTTGTAGTTCTCACTTATTATATTTTAAAATTCATTGCTTCGTGCTTCAAATACCAAAATTATTCGTATGCAGGTTGCATTCCTTATAATAGTGCTGTTAGTCACTAGTTGATGATAATATTTAAAAAAAAAATAGTTATAATAAGCAACAAAAAACATTAAGCTACTATGTACATTTCTTTATCAAATATAATCGTTTTTTAGAAAAGTAATTTTTTGCAATAATCCTAATTATATTTGTAATTATTATCTATATTCCTTCAAAATTCAAATGGTAAAGTTTTCAATATTTTAATTTTTTTATAATATTATTTATTGTTTTTATTATAATTCTATATTTTTGAATTTTTCTAATTGTTTTTAATATACATCAAAGGAAAATTAGTCTATGCATATTACATTTTGCAACTACAAAATATTTGTAAATGTGTTAAATATTTTATTTATAAATTTCTGGATAAATTTCTTATTTTTCACATTTCCTTCCATTTTTAGTTATCAGCTTACTTCTGCTTAAAACTCAAACCAAATAACTAGTAACCATGCTGGTTTCTCTTGCATCTCATGAACTGTAACATTAATGAAAAATGATATAAAAATTGATCATTACTTTTGTTCACCTATACTGATCTATAACACTGAAGATAAATCATGCAAGGAATAAATACAGGGTCCCGCTAAAGTATGGAATAACACTTGCAGATATCTAAATATTGATTTTATCAAAAATATGTTTTAATAAAAATTGTTTGTCACATTTTTTGCTATCCTTTACTATTTTTTAGCACAATAACAAAAGCCCGACGACATTACCTCCATTTTATTTACATAGCGACGTACAATTTTTTTTATAGCAATTGATAGACAATTTTGTTGTCTTTTTAGGCATGTAAAAATTATATACCCTAACACTCCAAAAATTTTAAGAAAAAACAGAAAAACTTTTATGCAATGCATGCGCACCTGGAAACAAAACATTTTTTAAAAAATGATAAAATAACTTGTGAACTAATACAAGGAAACAAGGACCACACTTGTGTTATTATACCAGATGCAAGCATTCTTCCATACTTTTGCCAGACCCTGTATATTTTTATTATTAAAAAAACAGTATAATTTTTTTTGGTTCCTACATTACCTTGAAAAATAAAAAAATAATCTATTATGGAAAGCGATTCAATTTGCAATTTTAATTTGGTCAAAATTGTGTTTTACAATAAAGCAAGATTGCTAGAAATAAAAATTAGTTAAAGTGTTTAATGATGGTATTCCAAAGCTAATACTTTTTTATTTGTTGGTATTCTTCAAATTATACTTTTATATTGTGCTGTTTATTTTAGTAATGACTTTTTACAGTTGTTGCATGACTTAATTAATATTTGAACACTATCACAAGGTGATCTCTCAAAGAATTCACAATTTATATAACTTTTTTTATTATTGAAAATAAAGATTCAATATTAAAAGCTTAATTTTGTACATACACCTGTTTGCTTAAATGTATTCAGTATTTTGAATTTATATTATAATTTACAGTTGCAATAAATTATAGAAACATTTAACAAATAATAAATTATACTGAAAAATACACAAGATAGGCAAAGCTGCGTGTTTGTTTAATTTTATATTTCTTAAAAAATAAAAATCTCACTCAATGTATACTTTCAGTAATGAAAAAAGCAAATAAAAAGTGACAGAAATTCAAGTTATAATTTATTGTGGAACAAAATGTATAATTAATTGTATTCAGACATTTTGTAATGTAAGTTTATGAGTTGTAGAAGAACCATGTGTTCAACTTATTTCAGAATATCTACGTTGATTCTGAAAAACATATAGTACTACCATACAGAAATAAATATATTGTGTTCATTGTACCGTTACTCATCTTAAGCTTTTTGCGATTTGTATTAGAACTGAACGTTCTAACAACCGATATATCTTGATGCGCTGCTGTAACATTATGTAAACTTGATTTTAGGAATTGTTCTAATTTATTTTCATGTAAAGTAAAATCTAACTGTAATTACCTAACTAAATATTAGCTGTAAGAATTCCGAGGCTGTTGAATACTATTAGTAATTTATTTTGTTAATGAAAATGTTTTTGTGAAATGTACTTACACTTTTTGTGCAACACTGTAAAAAGTGATTGTAATTTTAAAGATATTAAATTGTATATAATTTTTTACACATTGGTCGAATTTTTTTTATATTAATTTTGAGGTAGTACTTGATAGTGTGTGAAACTTATATTTTTTTACCACTAAAACACATTTTGCCTCATAGAATACGTAACAAGTACAAAATCATGCATCATAAACTGTACATACTTTAAAAGAATATTAGTTTCACACATTTCCAAAGTATCTAAAACTATAAATTCATTGTCGTGTTTAAACAAGAATACATTAAAGAAAACCCTTTTAAAGCAGTGTAAGCAAAATTTCAAAAACCATAACCACAATACTGTTTTTAAGTAGTTTCACAAAAAATATTTTCTTTTAGTGTTTTAATTTAGACACGATGGAATTTTATAATTTTTGTAGTCATTTCGCTTCTGGTGAACTCTGCAAGTTTGGTTTATATTTCCAATTTCTCAATGCAAAAACTACGCTAATTTTAAAATTGTGTATGTTTTTCTAAGTAAAACTATTAAATAACAAGGCTGTTACGAGGATTAAAATAATTGGTATAGTTTAAGCTCTCTTAATGTGCGATTTTAAATTTTAAAATGCCATGAACTTGAATAACACAAAATGTCATCAATAGCTGTTGTAGATAGTATAATTAATTTTTTCATTTAGTAAGTGTATATATTAAGAACTAACAGTATTTTTTGTACAAACTGTCAATTATGTTGTACATATTTTTTTATTGGTAGAATGAGTTTGCTAATGGCATACAGTGTTATTTAAGTTTGTGTAAATCTAGAATCAATGGTGCAAATTGCTAGAGTATGTAAGTGACATTCCTATTTCTATGTGTTTCAGAAATGCTGAATTAACAGTTTTAAGTGCAAAAAATGCCACTTGTGATTGTATATTTTATATTAGTTTCTTAGATAGGTAGTCTAATTAATTAAATAAAAGTAAACCAAACTTTAGGCTGTTAATTCAATAATTCATTGAATTAAAAATTCAAAAGTAATGCAGTATAGTAATGCTTATATCTACCTCTGTATCAATGCAATCGTTTTTTGTTTAAATCTTTACAATAAAAAGATTCGAAACTCTTGTCTATTACAGAAGTGCGTTTAAGTTTATATTTTTTTTAAATACACATCTTATAAAAATTTAAATTACAAGTTTCTTAATTTATTTATTATGCTATAAATTATATTATATTGAGTTAGTTACATAAAACTTTTATATATTTCCACATACTACTTCAGCTTCTCAATTTTTGTATACAATTAATGTGGTAATAATTTGATAATAATCATTTGAAGCTCCAAGTGGGCAAAAGGTGATTAAAACACAGTAAAAAACCTTGTCTAACCCATGAATTTATTTTTGAAAATTGAGGAAAAATGTTATGTTTTTGCTAGTGTTAACCCAGCATCTTCAGACAACTATAAAAAAGGTAATGCATAAGAAAAAGCACATAAAAAAGTTAATAAAAACTTAGCGACGACAAAAACAAACTAGTTAAAAAATTTTGTTTCATATGAGTTCTTAAAACCTCAATTTTTTTAAATTTTTAACTAGTTTGTTCTTGTCGACGGTAAGTTTTTACTTACTTTTTTATGTACTTTTTCTCATGTATTACCTTTTTTATAGTTTGTGTCTGAAGATGCTGGGTTAACACCAGCAAAAACGTTGACATTTGTCATCAATTTTCAAAAATAAATTCTTGGGTTAGACAAGGGTTTTTACTGTGTTTTTTTTGATAATGTGATAATTCCAAAATATTACAAAAAAATTCTGTAGTTACACCTGTGTGTCCTTGTAACAGTTGCAAGATGTTAATTAACTCTATAATGAAGTTCTATTTAATATAACGGAGAACAACATATAGCATCGTCAAAGCCTAAATATTTTATATTTTCTGGTCTACCAATGTGGTGCGCATTAATTCATACTTTATTACCTTAATTTTGAGATAAATATTTGCTTTTTTTTTCACTACTGTACTATCAGTGGATCATACATTTCTGTCATGGGTGCCAACTTTAATTTGTCCACCATTGGTAACTTTGTTATCTTTGGAAATGGAAAGTTCGTTAAATGAGGAAAGTTTCAGTATTTTTTATGCTTATTTAGAATGTCAAATTTTATTTTTTATGGCACATCCGGTTGAGGCAAAAATGATACCAACTTTTTATTTTTATGTGGAACACCCTGTACTTTTTTAATATTTCAATTGGAAATAATTTTGGCTTTAAAAAAGTATAGCACACTTGTATGCTTAAAATTACTGGTAACAAAGATATTTCAGATTGAATATTCTTTTATTCAAACTAAATCACAATTGCCATGAAACAAAGGGACAACAATAAACAATTCATAGAAATTAATGAATGTCAATTTTGTTTTAATTGTTAGGCCCAGTTGTATAAAAGATTTGACTTCCAGTTCAGCTGATCCACGAGCAATTGTCATGGATACCAATTGTTATAACAATCATATCCATGACAATTGATCGTGGATCAGCTGAACTGGAAGTCAAATCTTTTATACAACTGGGCCTTAGTAGTACTGTCAGGTAAATCATCTAAAATGAATTTTTCTAATAACGAGAAGGTGGATATGTTGGTGGTTTACTTATTTTTTCGAAGAAATGCATAAGACTCGCTACGACTCTATGACCAACATTATCTTGATCAAAATTTGCTGGCGATTAAAACCGTTTTGACCTTCCCTTTATTAGAAAAACTCTTTTTAAATAATTCACTGGCAGTACTACTTACAAGTAAAACGAGATTAACATTGGTTCATTTCTATGTATTGTTGCATTTTTGTTTCATGGCAATTGTGATTTAATAGTTTGAATAAAACAACATTCAATCAAAAATATCTTGATTATGAGTAATTTGAATTATACAAACGCTATACTCTTTTAAACCCAAAATTATTTCCAATCGAAATGTTTAAAAAAATACAGGGTGTTGCATTTAAAAATAAAAAGTTGGCACCCTTTCTACCCAAACCGGAAGAACCATAAAAAATAAAATTTGATGTTATAAATGAATATAAAAAATACTGAAACTTTCCATTTTCGAAGGTAACAAAGTTACCAGCGATGGACAAGGTAAAATTAGCACCATGTATTTATTTACAACTACGTATTTAAATTGTTGTTGATTTTAAACAAATTAAATGTTTTATAAAGCATCAATTACTCATTATTTAATATTAATATCATTTGGGTTGTAATTTTGTGAATCTCACAGTACTGCTGAAACGAATTCTAGGTTGCTATCTGATTACCTTGCATAAAATACATTTTCAAAATTATTAATATACGGGATTACAGACGCTAAAATTAATGTGCTTATGAACTTCAATTTACCTAAAGCTGCTGTTAAATCAGAAATTTCTAATACGCAACTCTTTTGTTCAATGAGATATAATAATAATTCTTATCCCTATTAATAATAATTATGTCCAAAATTCTTGATTCAATTTTTGCTTAATTTCTATAACAAATGCGTAATAATTTTTATACTGTAAAATTATTTCTATTACATGGCAACATTTATTATTCAAAATTGAAATGAATGTATTGTATAGCTTAAAAATATATCCCTTTTGTTTTCTATATCTATACTGCATTTACTTATATAAAACACAAAAAAAATGCTTATATTAATGTAGCTCTGGTCAGATAAGATCACTACATATGATCAAGTGTTTTTCTGAATTACAATATTTAAATCATGTTGGTTTTTTATTAATAGCTATACGTTTAGTAGGTTTGTATTCAGGTGAATGTAAGGGTCTTGTATGATCAGATATAGAATGTGTTATTATTTAATTTAAAATGCGATTACTATACGGGTCTCTATGAACGTTCTGGGTTTATTAGGTCATCTGAATGTGAATACCTGTAAATATAACTAGTTATGTGTAAGAGTGATCAATAAAATCTGTCGTGCAGGTTTTAGAATTCCTGTTCTTTTATGTATTGCCTCATTAAATTTCCTTTAATAACCCACAAATAAGTAAGCATTAATAGCCTTGAACTTTTCTATTTAGAAAATCTACACCAGCACAATGCAGTAAAAACGAGGATGTTTTAAAAATGACACTTAATTTGAAGTGAAGAGCACCTCAATAGTTATTTGTATCACAAGGCCAGAAACAGCACATTTGCGAGTGCGAGTAAGGTTGCAGGGCGAGGCGGAACGCCGAGTCCTGCAAGTAGGAGCACTCGCAAAACTGTTTCTGGACGTGTAATACACAAGATTTTTTGTGCCGATGTTTGTTTAAATAAATTAAATTTACATTTAAAATTTAGTATTAGGAATTTTTTTTTATGATTTTAAAATCAAGATTCCTTGTATTCATTAAACTTAATTCATTTATTTTCTTACAATTTCCATTGACGTTTATTTATAAATTTCATTATCTTTGATTTAATAATGGATACACCGGCGCATATTAAAGATTATATTCAAATCACCACAGTGGCTCTAATAGGTAATCATATTTTTGTAAAATTTTGCTAATTTATTTGTTTGATCGCCTCCGACCGCGATGCATAAATTTGACTTTGACAGATTGAGCCGATGCAGCCAACTAATAACTTAAAATAATTACTTTTGCCGGCCTAGGCCGGCAAAACCTCTGTTTCTGGCGGATTTCGCGATGCAGAAACTCAGTGATGCCGACCGGAGGCACAAAAAATACATTTGTGTGCAACTGTCAAAAAAAGGTCACTTTTTTTGTTTGATTTTGAGTCGTGAAGTAGCACATTTGTTTATAGTAAAATAAAACCTTGACAACGTAAAAAAAGCCCTGACAACGTAAAAAAAAGACTTTTTTTTACCGGCCGACAAAGACTTTTTTTTACGGGTCATGATCTTGAATGAAATTAGCTTTTAATTTTATGTAAAGATTCGATCGAAACTTTAATTTTGGTAATTTTTCACAGTTGCACACAAAATTTTGTATGCCACATGGCCGTGAACTATCTTTTTTTTATTCGAATGATTATTTGGCTCGGCCTTCGCCTCGCCAAATAATATTCATTCTAATAAAAAAAAGTGCTACTTCACGGCCTTGTAACATAAATAACTATTTTGTACTCGCCACCTGGGAAACGACATTCCATGTTAATGTCAATTTCCCGACCTACTCAACGGGGAAAAGGAGCATAAATTTCCGATTTTCAAAACCTCGTAGAGGGCGCTACAGTGAAATTCTAGAAATTAAAAAAAAAATGTAACACCAAGCTGCATAAGTGTAGAAAATTTAAACAAAATTGTGTGGCCCGTTTTATTGTAATAATTTTTCAAAAAGTTCAAATTTTTCAAGTGCGCCGTTGCGACCGTTTTTGGATTTACTAAATAAATGTTTCTTCATGGTATAGTACCGCCATAGGGCTTTCAAACAAGTGGTTGCTGAACCTGATCAGATAACTGGTTTTTGAGTTATAAGGCGTTAATGTCAAAATTTTCAAAAATTCATAGCGGCCGTCATTTCGAAGTTAGAGAGTTCGGTAAAAAACCGTTTCTCTTGAATTGTGGTCTTCTTTCATACGAGATTTTCAAAATTCCGCTTCTGAAAAAAATGCTACCAAAAAAACATGTTTAACTTCTCCTTCCGGTTTCGGATTTTTTTGAAAAGCTTATTTTGTTGATGAATTTTTGATATACCCCTTCATTTCAAATTTCATCAAAATCGGTTCACTAGTTTTTGCATTAGAGGCGTCACATACATACACACCCATCCAGCCAGCATTCGGCGCTTTGATCATGCTATCTAATTTGTTCAATTTCGGCGATATGTCCACTGGCAACATTCGACGTTTTGGGAATTTCTGGCTTTTTTTCACCCTAGCTAATTAGACAATTGAAACTGAAGAATTAAGTTTTTCAGTCCGTACTGAAAACTGATCAAAATTTATAGAATTTGAATAATGATCATAGTAGTCCTCACTATACACAATATTTCTTCTCCTTTAACCAAATCTCTTGCATGCATGCGCTTGTTTTATCTTGCACACCCTACCCTGTATGAAGTTTTGTTTTTTGTAATTTTTTAAGATACGAAAATAAAAGTATATTGTATTAGGTGACTATACTTTAATTACACTTCTAATATAAAAGAAGATACTTTCAATATAAATACAGTAATTATAACACTAAATATTGAAAGAAAAATATTTATTCAGTAGCTGCATCGCCACTTACATTTCCTGGTTTAAGACCTCTTATACTTAAATCGTAAACAACTTCTTCAATCTTTTTGACATCATACTTAAGAGCATCAAATCTCTTCCGAAGAGAATCATTTTTTAAATTGAGTAGTCTAAACCCAGCATTCAACTCTCCGACAAATTTGGATATTTCCAAAGGCCTGTTATAATCACCACTTGTTACTGCATTGACAGCAAATCTTGCCTTAAAAATACAATATTAAACTTCACTTTATGGATATTGTTAAACATTTACCAATTCTGAACACAGTTGTAAAAGGCCCATTAGGTAATCTTCCAAATCTAAATGAAAACCTTCAGAAGCCTGAGATTTTACTAAAAAAAAATTAAAGCGGTTACACAAAAACTGATCTAGTTGGATGTGATTCTATCAAAGCAAAATTGAAGCAGCAACACACCGTATGCTTAAGATGCTTACCACCTAAAATTTCGGCAACTGTGGTTATAGAAACCAATATTCCTACTTCTAAAAATATTGTTAATGCAGCTAAAAAACACAATCTTTGTGTAACATATCTCCAATGATCATTGTACCGATAATACTGCCCTGCTGGTATAATTTCTCCCAACTTTTTATAATTCTCTCGGACATCTTCAAACAACTGCCTTGCTTTCAGACAGGAAGTAGATACTACAAGGACAATAATTTAATAAATGTTTAGTATAATTCTATTTTTCTTACTGTTCTGAACTTCATTCTCCTGATGAATGATTTGTAAAACTGTTAATATCTCTCGTGCACTTTTTTCTATTTCTTTAACAATGTTGCGAATTTCCTTAAAAGAAAATAAACATACAAGGTAACCGTTTTTTTTTTCAAACATTAAATAAAAACACAAACCTCTCGCACGTTTTGTTCGGAATGTAAATAGTCCTGAAAGGATGTAAATATTTCTGCCATTACTATATTCGACATTTTTACGTTTAGCTTTTTGATCAAATTGTTATCGAAAACATAAATTTTAGGTTAGAACACCAAATATTCGATGAAAATATACAGTTTCCAGTTTTACCGATTGTCATATTTTAAATTTTCGGCAAAACTCTAACCTAAGTTTTAACCACGGTTTAACTGTCAGTTGACGTGTGTGAGATTTTCAAATTAAAATTTAACATTTTACCAAAATGAATGAAGATACCAAAACACAACTAAACGGTATATTAGAAGAACTGGAAAATTTGCATTATCCTTCAGGTCCTATTTATACAAGTAGGTTATATCATAAATGCCATAAAATATATCCCAAATGCATAAACACACAAGGTATTCTTGTTTAAATCAAATTAATTGCTTTTTTTCAGAAATTCATAAATCAAGGGCTTTGTTGTGTTTGGAAGATAATGAACTTGAAGCTATTTACAGTCTTGTAGAATCTCTTAGCCCTAATTTACGTTTTACTGCTGCCTGTCGATATGAAAAAGCATCAGAACCTTTAAGTGAAGTTTTACCTCTAAATAAAAATAATTTTAGTTTTAACTGTAGCTCTATAAGCACCGATAATAAAATAGAAAATATGCTCAAACAAATAAGAGAACTGCCTGAAGGTTTGTTATGAAATGGGTGACTGACTGACTAATTGTTAATAATTGTTTATGATTTAAGAATGGACAATGATACAGTTAACATCTATGTTTAACATACAGGAAAGCCTTGAATTGGATACAACAAAATTTTACACAAGTCCTTTGCACTTGACAGTTTTTAATTGTGGAAAAAATCAAACTCTTCCATTTACTATTACAGTTGATGCACCTAAAGATAAAATAAGTGGAAATGCTATAGAAATAAGACAACAGATGCATTCAATTATTCTTGATACTACAAAATCTTTTGAACATTACAAAGTGGAAGGAAACGCAACACAAGTCAGTAGGGCACAGTATTCGAAATTTCGGACTTCGTTAAATCACAGATTAGAGGTAAAGACATACCTACTTTAAACTTACACAACATATTTATAAAATATTAATTTTAGGATTTGGTTAAACAAATTGAAAGCAAGTGGTTGGCTGAGTGGCGATGTTTGTTAATAGGTAAATTTGTAGATAAAAATATTGAAAAAATGATAACGTCTAGAATTGAAAAAGCACTAGAGGAAGAAGAATGGTGAGTGATTTGTTTTATAGATGTTCAACTTGTTAAATGGACTGGGATTCTTTGTACTAGCCTAGACAAAACGGAAAAGAATAAAAGTTTGTTAAAATACCTAATTAAAGGAGACAACCAGTTGAGTCGAACTGAAGTGAGGAATGCCCTTCATTATATGTTTCCTAAACCCCAACACAAAAATTCACGTATTGCTCTTGCCAAAATGATCCAGAACGTATCTAAGGAATATAAATGTAACGAGCAACGGAGACATCCAATTATTTTAATCGTTGATGAGGTAAAATACACCATTCTGATTTGTTTTTCTACATTTATTTTACCTGTATATTTGATGAATGGTTACGGTGTTACTTTTTTTCAGAAACTCGATTTTTTGCCATGGGAAATGATAGATATTTTAGAAGACCATCCAGTATCACGCATGCCTTCACTACATTTTACATTTGCGTTATTTAAAGAACATGAAAATACAATTGTCAATGGTTGGAAAATAAACTCCAAGAATGGAAGCTATATTATTAATCCCGGGTTGGATTTGAAACTGATGGAAACTCGATTATGTTCTTTCTTTAATTATTGGTTGCCTGATTGGTCCGGTCTTGTTGGTGTCAAACCAACTGAAAATGATTTCCAAAATATTCTAACTAGCAGCGACATTTTTGTGTAAATAGTTTAAAATTATTTTTATTTTATTCATTTTGTAATTCCTTTTCAATTTTAGATATAGTGGTCACGGGAATGGAACACAGTTTTTGGCAGGTGAACAAATACAGAAGATGAGAGTGAATGCTGTAGTACTCTTATTTGGCTGTGGTAGTGTTCAGTTAACATCAATAGGTCCGCAAGTGGAGATGTATAGTTCTTACCTGATGTACTTAATTGCCTGCAGGTATTTATAATTATCTTGCAAACCCACTCCAATACCATCCTGCAAAAAACAAAGTTCGGTTGGCGATGGATTTACAATTTTAGAAACCAGAACAGGTTTTCAAAAGCTTTGTTTAGAAAATGAACACAGTCTAAAACTTTTAATGTATATTTATACATTTTGTTTTACACTACCCCCTACTGGCTTTTTACTCCTCAAGTAAAAGTATGGTTGGTTGTATTCTCATTTTATCTCGACTAATTTTAATTTAATTATTTTAAAATAAATGCTTATATTTTACTTTTAATTGAAATCATTATATTTCCAACTTCTAATTAACGACGTCAATTGTATAAAACTATTTTTTATTTTGTAGTCCAAGCATAATAGGCATGTTATGGGCAGTTACTGATATTGATACAGATGCAATCACTGCTGAATTTTTAAGTCAGTGGATACCATCAAAAGCTGCGAAGCATTGGAAGTTAATTAACAGAAACAAATGGAGTGTACAAGGAATCCGTAAGTACGCATACTATAAAAGATAAAATTATTTTTGACTGTACTAATTTTTAGTTGATTTTGCTAATAACAAGGCAACTCTAAAGGCATGTGATGAACACGAACCAGAATCATTAAGAGCACTTTCTATAGCAAAAAAAGCCGCAAAGTCTTACTTAATTCAAGCTGCCTGTGTTGCTAGAGGTTTGCCAGTTAAAATTCAGTAATTTGATTTTATAGTTTTATGTAAAATGTGAAAAATGGTAAAATAATCAAAAAATTCAAATTTTTTTTTTTTAATATTTTAAAAGTATCCAGTTCGATGTTACTCAATATACATTAATTATTATAGCACCTGTTTCAACAGTATTTTAAATAAAACACTGGAATATTAACAATGAGTTATATTTTTAATTAACAGAAGAATGTAAGTACAATAAAGATATGTGTGTTAAGGGCGCGCTGACACAGTGGTGGGGATGCACATTGTCTTAGTAGGGAAAACTTCCAATTAAAGGTTTCGACAAAAAAGTAAAGAGGGCAGTAGTTGTATGAATTTGAACAAAAATTAAAAATTGCGATTTTGGAATACAAAAATAAATCCAAACATCTGGAGTGGCAGATCCCTTATGAAAATCGGAGTGCCTTGATAATCAATGTCAGTTGACAGATATTATCAAGGCACTCTGATGCAAATTTCTTAATTGCAGCTACGGTCATGCAAGATAGGTGTTTCCAATTCTGCGTAACCACTTCTAGTTTCTGTGTTAGCAATAATATCAACTATCAGTTCTTCTCATATCGCTATATGTCTAAATATATCTACAGGGTGTTAACTAATAAGTGCGAAAAAATTTAGGATTCTACATTAAAAATTAGCACAAGCCTTTACTATGCTATGTGAAACTTACAACTCTTATCAACTTCTCTTTCAGAACTTTTTTGTGAACCAAGGTAAGGGTTTGTAATTTTTTTACTTGAAAACTATCAACGTTACGGGAAAAACGAGAGATACAAAAAAGTTTCCAGACTTATCAAGCTATGTAATTCACATTTTTACAAAACCCATACCTAGGTTCACAAAAAGTTCTGAAAGAGAAATTGATAAAAGTTGTGTTTCACATAGTGAAGGCTTATGCTAATTTTCGATGTAGAATCACCTTCTGAATTTTTTCGCACTAATTAGTTAACACCTACATATGCGATATGTTCAAATATTACGGCCGCGGACCGAATTCGCCGTCTGCCTCCAACGCATATAGATATAGTAGATGGTATAAAAGGAAGTAATGAAACATTTTCCTTGTTTGCAGTAGTGAGATGTCTTGTAAAGAACTTAGAAGTTAAAAATACTATTCTCCAACAGTAAACTACTACCTATATCTAAACACTTTATTTTTTTAATTTATTAAAAAAATTATAAAAAATTTGGTTTGAAATAGCAATATTCGAAACAAAAAATCCAGTTGAACCTAAATTTCTTAAATAAATTCTAGATACTTTGCATTATTCATAACAATTTTTAAATAGGTTTTACTCTTGCATGTACCGGCATTTCTTACAAGTTTTAAAATTTGCATTGTATGTTCCTAACAAAAAATGTCAGTTTTAAATATTTAAGACAAATAGAAAATATTATCCACAATCATTTATTAAGTGGTAGTAACATAAATAATTCTCCTTAGTTTTACACTGTGGTTTTACGAAATGTCGTACAGTTTTGGGATAAAATTTCATATTGTGTATTGCCAGAGGGTACCTATTTTACTATTTTCGCTTTTGCATTTTTTACATTATTTCTCCTTTTTTATGGCTTCTTCTTTTCCTTTTTTGCCTTGTTGTCTCCCTTTTTAAAGGTTTTATTTTGAATTGTAAGCACTTCTTTAATTAATGCCATAAGTACAAACTGACGTTAATTTTGTTCAGTAGGCACTCACCTATACGAAGTTATTTTCATTTATTCATTATTCAATGATAAACAGAATATTTGGCATAAACTAAGCTGTTTAATTGATTATTACCTATAAATTATAAATTACTTATCAGCATCACCTTACAGATTGTGAAATTGACGTTTTGCGGTAAATTACATTCTGACAATCAGTTGTGGAATTTTTACGTGGTGCAATCTACCCGAAATGGTCTGAACTTTAAGACAATATGTCACCCTGATATGGTGTGAATCTCAACTAATGGTTGTTAAAAATTTACGATTTTTTATTAATCTCGTTTCAATTTCAACCGATTGATGTGAAATTTTGCTAGTAATTATTAAATGATGTGGGGACGGCAATAAGCTATTTTCAAATTATTTCGTCACTTAAAATTTTTAATTTTTATTAATTTCAATAATTTATTTAACCTATTAAACAACATAATTAAGCCATGAAAATTGGTTATTGCCTTCAGCCATCCTTATTCTTCAAAATAAAAAAATATAATTGGGCATATGATGATTAGTTTTTTAGATTAATAAAAACGCGCAAAGGCTTGTTTTCAACTGTGTATTCCGTCCACTCGTCAGCGCCCTCTTAACGTTCAAACAGAGTAGTGTATGTTCGAAGTTAATAGTTTTTTGTAGCTGTGTAATATAAAACAAGTGCAGGTTTGTTTAGAAAAACAATTGGCTAAAATAAATATTTGATAGGAAATGGCGATCGTCTTACTTTACCTCACCTTATGAAAAAACAATTAAAGGAAATAAATATATCTGTGATAGTATTCTTATACAAGATGATGATTGACAACATCAATTTCATCTCAAATAGATAAGATACTTTTTCCATCCAATATTTATTTTTGAAGTCTTTCTTAATAACAATGAAACTCATATTATATGTAATAATATTTAAACTGTAATAAGGCCTCAAAATCTGTTTCATATTTTTAAAACTTATTTTAAATATAAATCTTATAATCAACTACTGATGGTAATCATTTAATAATCATTTATAAAATGAACAAATTAAAGTTTTAAGTTTATAAAGTTCACTTTTTTGTACAATTCTTGTTTTCAACCTCTAGGCTATACTTTTAACTAATAGGAACTCCTTTATTTACGTTTTATTCATTCCTTGTTTAGATAGCACCGTTTTCATTGCTTTAAGAAGGGATGGAATTAGTTCTACATGCCTGTCTACACATTTAACTGCACAATTTTCAAACATAAGAGTATATTTATTTACCTAAAAGAATAATTAATAATACAATATCATCACTTGTAAATAAATTCTTACATCTGCATCTGATGGATTTGGCCCCATTTTATCCTTTACTTCATCATTACATTCCATAACACATCTTTGTAACCTATTTTGCAAATGTTGAATTTCTTTTTGCACATACTCCTGTGATTGATTTAAAGGGGTGCTACATGTATCTACACACTTTTGCACACTTTCTAAAGACATATCTGAATTGTCACAACATCTTGCTGCACACCTGTGCATATCGGCCTAAAAAATTAAATAATAATCATGCAATCGGTAACTGAAGACTTTTAAAGTTGGCTCCTTTCTGATTATACTAAGTAAACAATTAAACTTGAAAATACACCGAACCCTAAGCATGCCCTAAGGCAGGTTAAAGATTTTCAACATTCCTCATTTCAATTGTCAAATGTCTCTGGGAGTGATCCACTTTGTCAAAGCTACTGCCGAAGGGGCTAAAGTATGAATACCCTCTTAGCTATGTTCTTTACAAATAAATATTTTTATAATGAATGTAAGTACCTTATTTTTTGTGGGAACAAAGGTTGTATTTTTTAAAAGTTTAATACAGTAACTTACAATTTTTAATTTGAAGGTAGCACACCTCTGGGAATGATGCTTTTAACCTTTACCATAACCTTAGTTTCAGACTTTACCTGCATTTTTCTGAGATATTGTTTATCTAGTTCGTCTACCATTTTTGTCATTTCTTGTTCAATGCGTTGTTTTTGCCTTTCTACCATTTTTTAGCTGTTTGATTTAAAACACCACAAGATTAAAAATGTTAAAAATGCAGTTGCCTACACATTTGCTTTTCACTGATTTCTGTGTTACTTAGGGTTTTTTTTAATTTGTGTTGCTCTTCAAGCATTTGACTAACAAAACGAAAACCCCAACCCTTACTAACTATACTTAATTATTTATTACACTACTATTTGAAGGCAGGAGAAGATTATTTAAGTTTCAGAATGTACCTATTTCGATGAACTTTAAAGTACGTATTAATTAATAAACCACTCTACTTCCCTTCTTATAAACAATTCGATTTTTTATTTCTATTCATCCTGTACATTTAAATCTTTTAGTGATTTAATTGTTTTCACACTGCCAACCGTGTGTTTTTCTATCTAGAAAATATGTCAACAAATTTTAAGGTTAGGTTTTTAAACGTCAAAATTATTGCAAAAATAAAATGTTAAATATTAGTCGCATAGCGAATGCAATACAAAAGACTCCTGCTTTTCGTAATTATGCAAAACCTGTAGTGCAACCCTTACAAAACATAAAAGCAGAATTAATTATCAGTGATACATGTGTAAAACGTTTAAATAATGTAGCAAAAGATTCCAATGATTTTTTAAGGGTTAGTGTTGAAGGTGGTGGATGTTCAGGTTTTCAGTACAAATTTGAATTAGATTCAAAACTAAAAGAAGATGATAAGTAAGCCTTACATGGACTTTTTGAAAAGCTACTCATGTTTATTACTTGTAGAGTATTCGAGCGGGACGGAGCAAAAGTTGTGATAGATGAAACTTCACTGGAATATGTTAAAGGAGCTACTGTGGATTACCAGGAAGAATTAATTAAGGCTTCATTTAGAATACAAAATAATCCTTTAGCAGAACAGGGATGCTCATGTGGTGCTTCGTTTGCTGTTCGTTTGGATTAATTTATTTTTAATTTTTAAATTTCAAATGTAAACAAGCTAATACTTGTTATCTCTGAAATTTGTAAAGAAATATGAATTATATTAGCTGTAGTATAATCTATTAAAGTTTAAAACAGGTACGTGATGTTATTATTCCTTATTAGAATAACGCAAAATGATTAACAAGATTCTCTCAAATTTTCTGGAAACACAACTTACCCGAAGATCACGGGGTCAAACCTGCCTCATGTTAGTAAAGTTTTTATAAAAGCAGAATGAATCTTTGCACGCCTTGTCGAATAGATAAAAAATTGTAGGACTTATGTTATGTCTCGGTCTCGCCTATGGTTGAAATTCTTCAAAGTAGACAAACTTCCTAGTTTAGGTGTACAACACTGACTGAAGTTGAAATAAAATGCCAGGGAACAGCGTACCAAAACCACAAACCTTAATCATCAAAGGGTGTAAGATGAAATTTAATAGTTTATAATTTATACTATTAATATATTTTAAAATGATTCACATACAAAGGACATAATATGCATAATTAAAATTATTACTTTATATGTATTAAGATAAACTGTTTATATAAAATTATTAAATTCATAAAGGTATAAACAATATATGGACTGGATATATATTATATATTTAGAATAAAATATAGGAATGAATTATTTCTTTAAACTTAATCTATGTTTTAGAACTTGTATTTCATCACACTGTTTGGTAATCTTTTCATTCTGTGCAGCTAAGTGTTCAGTCATAGCATCTAATTGGCTTCGGTAGTTATCACTTGTGGTATGAAGTTCTTCAACATTTGTTAGTATACTATTTTCTAAATGGTTCTTTTCCAAAATTAACTGTTCTACCCTTGCACTTAATGCTGCATTTTCAGCTAACAAACTACTGCTTTCTGATTGTGCCAGTTGCTTGGATTCTAATAGTTCTCTAATCTGGGATTCAAAATACTCTGTTACTTTTTCATTAGCCTCTGGTTTTGCACGTAATAGTTCACATTCTACCCGCCATCGGTCTGCTTCCTGTTGCCAAAAACTGCACTAAAAATCATTATCAAATAATTTTAACTATTCACAACATTTTTTTCTTTTAAATTATATTCTTACCATACTATCCCCCTGACCTTTCTCTTCTGTTATACAGGTTGTAAGCAATTTGGCTTGGGTATTACCAGCGGAAAGTTCTCGAGATGTAATAGAATTTGTTTTGTTTGCTTCCTTTCGGAACTTTTCTAGTTGTTTACTATATTGATCTTCACTATCATAAATTTGTTTCTGAAGTTGGCATATCTTTTGCTCCAACCATTCTACTCTTTCTTTATTATTTGCTATTTCTTGATCTTTATCTGCCATCTATAAATACCACAAGTGAGAAAAGAAAGAAATACAACTGGTTGAATACCTACCGTACTTGCTAATTCTGCATTTTCTAAAATCTTCTTATGCAACTCTTCATCCAGAATACCAAAATCAACTACGTGACTTGTATTTTCAGCTTTCTTATTTTTCTTGCTATGACTATTTATCTGCAATTCCTGCTGTAGGACTAATATTCGTTTTGTAAGTTGTTCATTGCGAAATGTTAAACTATCCATTTCCTGATCATGTTTGCGAACCTTTTGTTCAAGGTCTTTTAATACTTCCTTCAATTCCACATTTTTGCTTTGTTCATCTAGGACCGCTTTTTTTAAAACGGTTGCCTGAGATCTTACCTAAAAATCATAAATTCAGTATTGAAAGTAGGGAAATGTTGCTCAACTTACTTTAGAATACTCTAACGCTATAATGTGGTACTTTTTTTCTAGATCTGTGGGTTTATCCATTTTTACTGAATATAATTTATTAGACTAGGAATTTTGTGCCTTACATTTGTTTAATTTAACTAGATTTTTTAATTTGTTTATGATTATAACATGACGTTTAGTATGTTTGGTTATGTACGTGTTTGACGTTTGACGCCTTTGACGTTCATACGTGTGTCACACGTTCACACATACGTTCTGCCCAGTTCTGCTTTGCGCCTGCAGCTTCCTGAGATTATAGGGACAGAGGTGCGCACGATTGGTTGCCTATTCCCAAGCCGTAAAAGTCTGTTTCTGAGAAATCTAATTATAATAATTATTAACTACAAACAAAATCAATCGCTCGGATTTAGAGAAACTTGACTCTAGTATTTTGTATTGGTCATATTCAACTTGCAAATTAATTAAAAATCAATTTAAAATATGAAAATGTTTGAAACTTTCATAATGGAATAATTTTGTCCCCGGACATGCGCAGTAGGTGCAGCTCGTATTCGCGTCGCCGAATTCATGACGTCTCCCCTTGACAAGACAAGTTGAATATGACCAATCAAAAATACAAGAGTAAAGTTTCTCTCCGAGCGATTGATTTTATTTGTAGTTAATAATTATTATAATTAGATTTCTCAGAAACAGACTTTTACGCCTTGGGAATAGGCAACCAATCGTGCGCACCTCTGTCCCTATAATCTCAGGAAGCTGAAATAATTTTCCAAGTCCCCAGACATGCGCCGAACGTAATGCCGTGGATTTTGTGTCAGAATTATATCCACGTTAGCCGTGGAACTAGCAACGGCCTTTATTTAACAGATTCGCTAAAAATTAACATTTTAGCTGGCGTTAAAATTTAACGGGATTGTTACAGAATAGACCCTATCGTATCTCCTATAATAACAAAGTTAGCAATACCATTGAATATTGTACCTACTACAGTACTATATTAATAATACTGCTTTTATTTAGCTTAAAAAATTCTAATGTTTACAAACTCTTACTTTTCTAAAATACAAAATTACTTAACACTACTTAGGTACTAGGTAGTACTATAACTTATTTCTATCATATTAACTATTTTCACCTAACTGTTAAGAAGACTTGATTTTAGTAGTAGTAGTGTTCTCTAGTTCCTCGCATCTTAATTTTATTATTTTGAATCCGGTTGTTCCGGTTACGGAAAAAATAGTATGTTTCATTCGGATTAAAAGTGGTGACTTCTTTTGACTCGCAATATCGCATCCGTTCGGCTACGCTACGCTTCGCCTCACAAATGCAAACTAGTACAATATTCAATGGCAATACGAAAGGGTCGTGGAAAATTGCGAAAAAAGAATGCCAGTGTATACCCTTTGAATTATTCCTAAAAAATTTCCAACCCGGTCGGGAGGGACGTGAACAATTGCGAAAAAAAGTGCATTTAACCTTTGCATTATTCCTGAAAATTTTCCAACCAGATCGAAAGGAGCGTGGAAAATTGCGAAAAAATGTAACTGTATTAGGCTCTGAAATATTCCTGAAATTTTTCCAACCAAATCGGAAGGCTGTGTGTAGCCACAAAAAATGTTTTATACAAAAGCTACTTGATTCAGTACCTAAATGGCAAATTAAAATATCCATTTTCAAAAAAATATAACCTACGCGTGTTCGAGATATTGATAGCAATTTTCTTATGTTAAATATAGGAGTCATCTTGGATTTTTAAACCAATGAACTGCATTTTTGTCTGCATTCAACGATGTATTTTATCAACTTTTAGTTACGTATTACCTAATTAATCGTTTATTTCAAACGGTCACTTTTTCACAGGGCCGCTTTTACAAATCTGGGATAAAGAAACTAAAAAAGAAACTATCTGTATTTTCATTGTTCATGCTAATAGATTTTCAGAATTTTCCAACCGGCGCAAATGTACTAGTAGTATAGGTAACGTATTTGGATTTTGGACCACACAAAAATGGTAGTAGCAAAGACTATCCTCACTTTGGTAATAGGTACCTAGCTACTATAACTTACTAGAAATATGCATAACTTAAGTAAGTTTTAGTTCTGCAGGGGATACGTTTCTTGCAATAATCCTCCAAAGACAAAAATTAACATCTACAAAATCTTTTTTATTAACTACGTTATAGAAAACTGCCTTAGTTTAACATTAGAATTAACAAACTCCACAATAGTACCTATACGCTGCGTTAAACCGGACAAAGTTCCATGGGTGTGTTCAACCTAGTTCGACGGTTGCTTGAAATGGAAATCAGGGTCGCACCGGTCGCAAGATTAGTCGGACTAAAATTTTTAAACAATTCCCAGATGCTATTGATTATTTATTCTCACTGTTTAGCAAAAAAATATTTATAAATATTAATTATTTTCTATGACCTTGTTATACATGTACCAGGGACTCTCATAAGTACTACTTCTAGATAGATTACGTTATGAGAAATTATGAATAAGTAATTACTAATTTGGGGAACTATTAAAATATTGAATAAGTAATGATTAAAAAATAATATCGAATAGTCACGCACAACTTTGTGATACGTGCTTAAGGTAAGATGATTTTTTCTGATTGACTAGAATTTGGAACTTTTACAAGAAAAAATAATGTTTTTTGTATGAATAGATAAAAAAATTGTTATTTAGCACATCTAGCTAGATTTACCACGAAGCCGCAAACATCCATGGGCTAGACAGATTAAATTTTATTTTTTTTTATTGGAATATTATTGAATCTAAACTCTCTTTTTTTATGTTTTAATAAAAGAATTTTGTTTTAAAAGCTTTAAATTCATATTTTTTATTTTAGATGGGAAGTTTCCATATAGATGAAGTTATTAGTCAAAGTAAAAAACGAATGTTAATGATAGGGACATGGCCAGAACAGTCTCCTTCCTTAACATATAAACTTGTTGGATCTTTCACTATTTTAATATGGATTGCATTAACTATAACGACTTTCACGACAGCTTTAGCTAATATAAAAGACATGGCGGTTGTTTCATACGGAGTTTGTGTTTCATTATCAGCATTTCACACCGCAATCAAACATTTGATGTTTTTTTATAACAAATCTAAGTTTTATGAAATTTTAAACTGTCTAAAACAACCAATTCTTGTATCCCATGAAGATGATTTGAATATTTATTTAAAAAACAAAATTCGCTTGTCTAAATTATGGCCTCAACTATTTTCTCTGTCGTGTTTTTCTACAATGATTATTGGACTACTATGTCCAGTATTTGATACCAAAACTGAACGATCATTGCCTTTGCCATTCCCTATTAATATGAAGGATTACCATTGGATTTTTTACTGTTTGGTTTATGTTTTTCAGTCTATTGCGTTATTTTTTATTGCTTTGGGCGTTCCTAGTTATGATGGAATTATTTTTACTTTTATTGTTATAGCTGCAGGTCAGTTAAAAATTGTTAGAGAAAAAATTGTTTTTGCTACTAAATTTACTTCATCTGCAACATCTTCGCCTAAAAATCGTGACAGTGTAATCAATGAAATTTTGAAACAATGTGTGAAACATCATATGGCCATTGAAAGGTATGGTTTTTAAACTTTTAGCATATTTTGATAGGGAGAAGGATACTAGAGTGTCCTCTATGTTCTATCAACGGTAACAAGTAACTAGTTACATTTCATAAAATATAGAGGACGTCTTAGCAGTGTTCTCTCCATCGACAAATCATTTTTATTTTTATTATATTTCAGACTCGTTGGGTTGATAGAAAATACTTTCAGCGTTGGATTTTTAATTCAATTATTCATAAGTTTATTTATAACTTGTTTTATAGGAATTAATTCTCTTTTTGTAAGACCTAATTATATCAGTGTTAAAAGTTTTTAAAAATTCCTTTTTAGCTGCCAATAGCGAGCTTCGGTTATTTAAGAGGAATTTTTTTATTTGGTGCTGTTTTAACAGAACTAGCATTTTTTTGTATTCCTGCCAATGAAATTATTCTTCAGGTATGATAGTTATTTTGAATTTTTATTTTTAATTAATTAAATAATTTTTTGCACAGAGTGAAATGATTCAAGAAGCTTGCTATATGTCTGAATGGACTAATTGTGGCTCATCAGTTCGTAAAACTTTGTTTATTATAATGGAAAGATCTAAACGTCCTTTTCGTTTAACTGCAGGGAAGTTTGTAATTTTATCTCTTAACACGCTTGTTACGGTAAATATTTTTCATATGAACAAGTTAAATTATTTTATTCTAATTTATTTTTTTAGGTTTTAAAATCTTCTTTTTCGTATTTTACTGTGATTAAGAATGTGTATGCAGATTCAAAAAAAAATTAATACATATTTTAACATCCACTGTAACACCCAATTATTATTGTCTCTCTAAATTAAGAAAAACATGCGAGCCAAGGTTCGAACCCGCGAGATTTTGGTTGCTATAGTCAAATTATTTTTCAATGACTCCCCTAATGGTACAAAAAGAGATATGGAGCTTTGTTTCTTACTTTTAACCTCCTTATCTCCTTTTGTACCATTAGGAGAGCGTCTGTTTCTCTCTTTCAAACTTTTAATCTACTAACCCGATAACAGACATCGATAGACGGACAGACATTTAAGTCAACTGTGATGTGCAAGTCTACCGCCCTTAGTTTATGTTTCGGGTGTAAATGCGTAGGGGCTGTAAGTCAGTAAAAGGGAGGAATTGGCGCGTTATTAGTGCCGTGCTGTTTGTTTTCATACATCGGATTCATAAATAGCTAGGTTCAATTGACTCAGCAACTCAGCACTAACGCGTGTCATGTTTTAGCGCCAGCCAATAGAACTGGACGTTTATAAAAATTCAGTAATTCTATTGAGTATTGGTTGACGTTGAGTTGCTGAGTTAATTGAGCCCAGTTATTCGTCGCTACTAAAAAAATTTGTCGAACGGAACCAAACACAAACTATAAGCGTACTAAGACCTGCCGACACTTCTATACAATTCTTCTTCTTGTAAATTGTAAAGTAGCGCATATTATCGTATATTAGTATACGCATTCTCTAATCAATTTGAGCATGAGTCACACTCTCACTCATTTTCCAAAGTCAAGAAATTTGGAAGCGTCGTCATAGCAAGTGTTCAGCAAGTATACTAAGCAACCACACAAAATTTTAAGTAAATTTGTAATACCGTTTAAGGGATTTTCTAATCTTCCTTAAATTTTATTCAAAAAGTAGTTAATTTTAAGGCTTCGTAAGACATAAGGCATAACGCATAATACATAAACTTAACGCATAATAAATTTAAAGAATACATTACACATAGTCAGCAGTTATGTTATGGTTACGCTTAAGGTGCTTCCAGACCAAACGCGCTGCTCTGCGCCGCGCGGCGCAAATCCGCGCGGCGCAAATCCGCGCGGCGCCTTGAATTTGGACGACAACCGCGCCAAACTGCGCCACTCCGCGCAAGAGCGAACACGATCCGCTGAATGTCGGTACATCAAAGAAAAACGCTTGTTTGTGATTATTAATTACAATGATAGCGGCAGCAATCTTAACTTTTTCGTATTCCATATTTTAACTCGCGCGCGCGCCAGTTGGAACAACGCCAGGATTCAGATTTGTCTTTAAATATTTAGCGCTGTTCTGCGCTGAGTTGCGTAGTTCCGCGCGGTGTTTCTCGGCGCGGCGCAGCGCGGCGCAGAGCAGCGCGTTTGGTTTGGAAGCACCTTTAGATTAACCAATCAGAAGCTAAAATTTTAAAATTGTATTTGTGTAGAACGCGTAAAAGAGCTAACCTGTTAAGGTGCTTCCAGACCAAACGCGCTGCTCCGCGCCGTGCTGCGCCGCGCCGGAAAACACCGCGCGGAACTACGCAGCTCAGCGCAGAACGACGCAGAACAGCGCTAAATATTTAAAGACAAATCTGAATCCTGGCGTTGTTCCAACTGGCGCGCGCGCGTGTTAAAATATGGAATACGAAAAAGTTAAGATTGCTGCCGCTATCATTGTAATTAATAATCACCACAATTTAGGTTTTTGGCGATAAAGGTCAATCAATTTTTCAATAACCTCATGTGTCCATTCAGTTACATTACTCATTTTTTATTATTCGCTTAAACGTATATGTATGTAACCTGTCACTATAAACTGACTATTTTTTTAAATCGAATGCACGAGGACAAACGTTGTTCTACAAAAGGCCGTCCAAATCAAATGCGCACAAACAAGCGTTTTCCTTTGATGTACCGACATTCAGCGGAACGTGTTCGCTCTTGCACGGAGTGGCGCAGTTTGGCGCGATTTTACGCGGGTTGTCGTCCAAATCCAAGGCGCCGCGCCGCCCCGCGCTGATTTGAGCCGCGCGGCGCAGAGCAGCGCGTTTGGTCTGGTCTATTTTTTCTATAGCAGATGTTAAAGTGTGCTTTGTTTGACTAAAAATAGTTGATCAAGTATTACTTTAACCGCAAGGGTAGATAAAGTAACACTTTAACCGCAAGGATAGATAAAGTAGTTTAATTTTCTGGAAACTCCATGGAAACCGAATGGAAACCTTTGCTACTGAGATTTTCGGGTTTAATATAATCTAATTTTAAATTGTTTTTTTACAATTTTTTCTTATTTTTTTAACATCTGCTATAGAAAAAAAAAATAGAATTTTATACACGACGATAAAATTTAATTATCGACTCGCGAAAATTAATTAACACTTTCGGCTTGTCGATGAAGTATAATTGTATCGTCTTGTATAAAAAATAACTATTACTGTTTTTTACACTAAAAATATTAAAAAATAATGAATGAAGTGGAATAAGAAAATAATTTAATCTTAGTAGCGTTAGGGGTACAATTAATGAATCTTTATGACCTTAGCAAGATGTACTGTCGCGCATGTCACAGTGGGAATGATTTTGATTGGTTGAGCATAAGCAATGCTACATAAAAATCCAACCTTATGGAAATTTCTAACTTTATGTCTTATGGTTTATGTTTTACGCGAGCATTGTGTTAAGCTCTTAAAGGTTGTAGCAGTTGAAATTTTATGTTTAAGTTAAGTCTTATGCGTTATGTTTTACGTAACCCCATTGTGTATTGGGCTTAAGGGTAAATGTAGACTGTAGTAGGAGTGTTCCTTAAATGACGTCTCTGAATTCGAACCTTAGCCGCCTTATAGATAATAAATACATACTATTACGACTTTAAACACATATTATATGCACTATAAAAGTTGATAATCACATGTTTATACACAGTTTGAGATAATAGTACGTAAATTACGTCATAGATCACGTGACCAACGGTCTGCAATATCTGATCTAACCATGGGCCATGGGTCTGCAGTACCAATAATATAACATGTAATGACAAGATAATACCTACACTTTTTCAATTATAGGTATATATTTTCTGTCTTTTGTTGTGCCGCCGACTTTGTATTGTCTCAACAAAAAAATGAGGTAGTATTTTAAACAGGGCCCATTTTAGACATTTGAGGGCCCTAGACAAAAGAGTCAAACACGGGCCCTAAATATAGATTTACTGGTGACATGATTTTAAATAATGGCGGTCGCCTATGTAACTTGCACCAAAAATTTATTAAAAAATAAAATTCAGTTGAAGGGGATGCATATAAGGGACACGGTCGGTTTCAAAAAATTATTTTATTAGGAACAATACAAAAATAGGTCATAAAACGAAAATAAAATTTGGTTAAATTTTCGGTTAACTCGTCCATATTGCCCATATCGATATCGGAAGATTCTAGATTAGCGAAGAAAATTTTAAATATTTCGTTCACTGAAGAATTATATTTAATTTATGCAAAACTTGTCTTGATTATGTTGTCAGCTCAAAGTGCTGGTAAAATAGTAAATGATATCCAGGTAATACTTAAAGTAAGATGTTTGGCATTTTCAAAACCGTTTTAAGATGAATTTTTGCAATGATAATCCCTTCGGCAGGGTATACTTGACACGTTTTGCATTTACTGTAGTTTACAAGCACCTAAATTTCAACAACTACAACTTTGTGAATTGTTATCCTCAAAAAAAAAAAGACTATGCTCACTGAAGGAACGGAAGGTCAGTAGCGTAAACATTTGGTGTCATAAGACATCATAAAATAAATTGCAACCGGATGTGTTTTATAGGTTGTGCCATATAATTTTTATTTTTCAATGGGTAGGTATGCTTAATAATAAACATTTTAAACTAGACATTTGTAAGTGGGATGAAAGATTTTAGGTTACAAATAGAAATGTAAAATAAAGGCCCGGCTCGATCCGGGCCCTGTATAAATACGGGCCCTAGACAATTGTCTTATTTGTCTAGGCCTAAGTTCGGCCCTGATTTTAAAAATATAATACCTACATTGATGATTAGTGGTTTTCAGTAAATGTGGTAAATAGTATATTACCAAAGCCAAATCCATCTCCAATTCCTATGAGTTAGGTAGGTATATAAAGGGTGGCTCAGAATGAATTTCGATTTTGTTTCTAACATTTAGGGGAAACTATCAATGTCAGAAATTTTTTAGCGTCGGTGTTCCGATTAACGTCTTTTGGAGTTTCTGTCTAAATGGAGCGTTTTATGAAAATGCTCATTCTTATGTGCAAGTGCAGAGAATGTTTCGGAACCAGTACCTACAATTTACGATATGTTCATCAAAGCCCATCCGCCAATTTGATTAAACATTGGATTTGCAAATTTGAAGAAAGTCGTTCAGCAGTCAATTCTCGGCCCCATGGACGTCGGAGATCCATCAGAAAGAAATGAAGCCAACATCGAAGCTGTACAGTGTACGTGCTGCGGTGAGGCAAAATCCACATCGCTCGATAAGGAGACATGCGTCTACTTTAAATTTACACCAATCCAGTGTTCAAAGGATTTTGAAGAAGGACTTACACTTTCATCCTTATAAAATCCAGCTGGTTCAAGATTTGAAGAACGACGATTACCCTATCCGTCTTAATTAATTAATTAAGTTCTAATAAATGCAAGACACCGTTTGGAGGAGTGCATAAGACGCCAAGGGCAGCATTTAGATGATATTATTTTTAGGGTTTAATTTCTAAGAGCTATTAATTGTATTCCTGAGTTTAAGTGATTAACAGTTTTAATAACAAGCGAGCTATAATTTTTTTAAAAACGCAATTCATTCTGAGACACCCTATATATGCGTATATGGACTTATTTTTAAGTTGAAGAGAAACAAGAAGCTCTTCCCTAGCGCATTTTAAATTTAATAATTATTTTATTGACATTCTCAAGCGTTACTTTGTTAAAATCCATGATTAAATAATGAATATTAAATAAAATATCGATTTCAACGGGAAATAACAAGATTTATTCGCTTTATACGTATTTCGGCATCAATGTGCCATTGTCAAAAGCAATATTGTTATTTCCCGTTGAAATCGATATTTTATTTAATATTTATTATTTAATACTTAATTATTGTTGAAAATTTTCAGAGTAATTTTCACAATAATTTTCGGAGTAATTCTTTGACGTGTAAAAAGGCTCTAGTCTGTAGCTACTTTAAGTTTGAATTGTCATTTTCAGCTTTTTTTCGCTTTACCTTTAGCCCGGCCTTTAGTCACACGTTCTATTGGTAAATATTTAATATTTCAATTTCCTATAGGTAGTAATATGTAAAACAATTATTGGTGCCTTACAATACAGCAACCATTCATGATTAAAGAAACGGATTACGAAAATAATAAGAAAGCAAACTGTCTTATCACGTTTCTTGCGAGTACTTTCAAATGAGCTTAAGCCCGAGCCCCGAGAAAGGACCAACATGGATGTCGTGTACCACGTGATGCGCTCTAAACCAATCAACGGGTGCTATTGTCGGCGAGTGCGTTTCCAAAGGTTGTCGCTACTTGACCGAGCAACAGGCGAGGGCTATACAGTGACTTTATAGTGAATAGTTGTGAAGCTCCACCAAGCTTACAAATGCCCCGGAAAATATGTCAACTAAATTTTGAAAGACAAGGCGCGACAATACGTCAACCAATAGCAAACAATTATACTCAAAAGTATATTCACTGAAAAAATTCAATTGACTTTTAAAATTTTAATAATTTCAGTGTTTGTCAGATTGTTTTGACGTTTAAAATCTGTTAAGTATGAATGCTAAATCGAGGAAGATAGTTCATTCTGAAGCCAGAAATATCATTCGGAAGGTCCTGGAATTCTTGGAATGAAGAGTATTTACAATTATTTAAATTTGCCGCCTACATGTTTTTATTTTAACTGTACTTTGAAAAACTACAACAGCGCCGGACACGCCTCCTTTTAACTTTGTAAGCTTGGTCGAGAATATCGTGTACCCTAGCAATAACCGAGGGTTTGCAACTAAACTTATTCTGCTACTTTCTGAACAAGTGCACATAGCATTTTGAACTACCTGTCAAATCGCGGTTTACTCTTTACCGTTTTATAACTGTGTTTTATAACCTGTGAAGAGCTTTTTACGTTTGTGTGTGTTTCTTTACTAAATATAAATAATTTGATGATCACAATAAGAACTTATCATATTTCCTTAATTTAGAATTTCTTGCTTATATATTTTTTGTAATTTAGGTACTGCAATAAACAAAGCCAGTAATGCATAAATGTAGAATCCGGGGCCGCTATCCCCACCACCTTTCCCCTCCCGTTTCCATGGTGACCTTAATAAATAGGTACCATGGTAACCAAAATAAATAAACACAGGTGAGTTTCTGCGTAGGTAAATCACGTGGATGATGAAATTTAGAGTGCCATGATAGAATGATAACAATCACTCAATCAAGGTACCCTATTGAAAACAAATAAAATTGACAAATGTCTAATTTTAGCGTTACTTGTGTTGGCATTGGTATTCTGCACAAATTTAAATAAAACTTGATAATAAAATTGTGCATACTATCAGTACCTGCGCTAGTTACGCTAGAAGAAACAATTTTTCAATTTCACTGTTCTTCCACTTGGTGATTTTCCTCAGCAGTCGCTCACCTTAAACAAATGTAACACATATTTTATTAAAAATGTAGCATTCAGTTAATTATAAGTACATAATTATTATTTACACAATATATAAATGAACAATAAATTAAAATAACTGTTGTTCCTGAAAGCAGATTATTAGCAACACAAAATAAATTCTAAAAACTATAAATTTATATGAGGTAAACAAAATCCAAGTAAATTAATATAATTAAATAACTAACCTGTCGATCTTGATCCTTTAATTCAGTAATAGGTAAATATAAATTCTTGTTTATGAAAATAATCAGATTAATATGGGAAATAAAAGTTAAAAACACGGACACTAAATTCGCACGTTAAAACTTTACGAGCACAAAACACCTGACTGTCAGCGTATATATTTAATAAAGAGGTTAAGTTATCTCTGTTTACGAGAAAAAATTTATATTATTTACTGGTTGCCATGTTTCCAAAAACAAGATTTTATAAAATCATAGCTAACCACTACATTGCTTTCGCAAAAATAACAAAATTCAAAATTTTCAAATACAAAAATAATTAATACAAAGATTCAACATGAATATCCCTCAGCTTACCTGCTATCCATTTTTTGTTTTCTTTTATGAGGAATGAACATCCCTCAGCTTACCTGCTAACCATTTTTTGTTTTCTTTTATGAGGAATGAACATCCCTCAGCTTACCTGCTATCCATTTCTTGTTTTATTTTATGAGGAATGAAAATCCCTCAGCTTAGCTGCTATCCATTTCTTGTTTTCTTTTATGAGGAATGAAAATCCCTCAGCTTACCTGCTATCCATTTCTTGTTTTCTTTTATGAGGAATGAACATCCCTCAGCTTACCCCCTAACCATTTCTTGTTTTATTTTATGAGGGATGAGCATCCTTTTGTGTTACCATCTTCTTTTTTTTAGCCACATTTCTAATGCCGAGACGACCAAGTCATAAAGTACCTAGTAAATACCATGTGCACTGATTTTCGTACCATGTACACAGACTGCATTAACCATCTCCTTTTCGTGCAATTTCTTATTTATATATATACCTGCGAAGAGCAACTAACCTGAACACAGACTGAGGCGCCGTGTGCACAGATTTTAGAGCAACTAACCTTGGTCCCAGAAGGTACACTGACTTTTGTACCATGTACACAGACTTTAGCTACTGCCACCATTTCGTTCAAGTTTTTATGTGTATTAACTGCTAAGATCAACTAACCTCGCCTCCATGTACCCATATTTCGGTATATTGTTCACATAATGCATTAACCATCGCCATTTCGTTCAAGTTCTTATATATATTTCCTGCCAAGAGCAACCAACCTTGGTCTCTTTTAGATATAATTTGGTACCATGTTCACATACTGCAGCTTTAATTACAATTTCGTTCAAATTCTTATTATATATTACCTGCAAAGAGGCACTTACCTTGGCCACATGTATACAGATTTTAATACCATGTTCACATAAATAAGTTACAATCATCATTTATTGCCAATTCTTAGACGGTTATAGTTACATGCCTGCCTTTCAATAATCCAAATTTATGGAAATATTTACCTGATTTAATTTTGTGTAATAAATGTCAATGATTTATTTTAATAAATTTGACAAATTACAATAATGTTAGTTAATATTTCCATAACAACAGAACAGAGAATAAATAATATCATTGGTCATTAGTAATTTAAGGGGAATACAGCGGTTTGACAGCGGCCCCGGATTCTACATATTAGCCGTGTAATCTTTTATGGCATCAAATTAAAATGGTTTAGTATGTTCAAGAAGGTTGTAATAAACTGAAGACCTCTCCTCTTCCACTGACATGGATTTTGTGCTCTACATAAACGATGTCGCAGTTCATTCGGAAGTTGTAGATGAGGGATTAGTGATAAATCCGGAAGATCCTACTCTGAATGCTGTGAATAGCAACAATATCAAGGATAACTTTTCTCAAGGAGAGTTGCAAGCAGATGGTAAGTGTTTAAAATTAATTTTACCCTAACGTGAAATTTTCTCTACATAAATAACGTTGCAGTAACATCAGAAATTGTACAGGAGGGTTTCGTAATGGATACCGAGAATCCTACATTGGATGTTTGGAATGGGAAAGACACTATGGAAAACTTTTCTCAAGCTGA
The DNA here is from genome assembly GCA_963082805.1 of Hemicrepidius hirtus. Lineage (NCBI taxonomy): Eukaryota > Metazoa > Arthropoda > Insecta > Coleoptera > Elateridae > Hemicrepidius > Hemicrepidius hirtus. The sequence goes on along the minus strand of OY720160.1, from coordinate 29,447,071 downwards.
GTTGCAAACAGGGGGTAAGTAGGAAAATCATTTTCAGTGATATTTGGTTTGACAACTATCCTTTCTCTTTTTTTTTTATATACAGGGTGATTTAAAAGTACACTGAACACTCATAGGAGGTGATTCCTCTTGCCAGACAAACCGGAGAAATATTTTCCGTAAGAACCAAAACAATATCTTATTTGGTGGAATTCTTACAAACAAAATTAGTGATTCTTCGTTCCATCTTTGTCGGCTGGTAACTAGCAACTAGCAACTAGGCATTTGCGAACCATGGGTCATAATTTTTTTCCTTATTCTGGCGAGAGGAATCACTTACGTGTTTTCGGTCTACATTTAAATCACCCTGTATATTTAAAAAATAAGTAGAAGTTGTGTCTTATACTGTTTGTACTACTTTCAGTACTTATAAAATATTAATATCTTAATAAACTGTTGATTATTTCAGTAAAATATGAAAATACCAGCACCCATTTGCATGCCCAAATAAAATCTGAAACTCCTGATGTGAAATTTAATATTAAGAGTGAAGATGATATCTATATTAAGATTGAGCCTTTGGTGGGGGAAGAACTGGATATAAAAGAAGAAATTGACGAAATTGAGTCAGAAATCAGGCAAGGCTTTCAAGTTGAACAATTAGATTCTGCAATGTACAGCACCTTATCTCCAATTGAAGAAAATTCCAAATCCAATAATGCAAGAGGTAATTCAGAACCATATACAAGAACTATGAGTGATGATGGGAGTAAACAGGGAAGTAATTTTGAGACTTGTGGTAAAATAGCTACAAGAGAGAAGTGTGATTATAGAAGTTTACAAAAGAGTAACTTACATCAACATATGAAAACCCATACGGGTGAAAAACCATTTAAATGTGATATATGTGGTTATAGCAGTTCACTGAAGAATAACTTATCTAGACATGTGAAAACCCATACGGGTGAAAAACCATTTAAATGTGATATATGTGGTTATAGCAGTTCACTGAAGAATAACTTATCTAGACATGTGAAAACCCATACGGGTGAAAAACCATTTAAATGTGATATATGTGGTTATAGCAGTTCACTGAAGAGTACCTTATCTATACATATGAAAACCCATACGGGTGAAAAACCATTTAAATGTGATATATGTGATTATAGCAGTTCACTGAAGAGTACCTTATCTGACCATATGAAAACCCATACGGGTGAAAAACCATTTAAATGCGATATATGTGATTATAGAAGTTCACGGAAGAGTAACTTATCTGCCCATATGAAAATTCATACGGGTGAAAAAACATTTAAATGCGATATATGTGGTTATAGAAGTTCACGGAAGAGTACCTTATCTGACCATATGAAAACCCATACTGGTGTAAAGCCATTTAAGTGCAATATATGTGATTATAGCAGTTCACTGAAGAATAACTTAGCTAGACATATGAAAACTCATACGGGTGAAAAAACATTTAAATGCGATATATGTGGTTATAGAAGTTCACGGAAGAGTACCTTATCTGACCATATGAAAACCCATACTGGTGTAAAGCCATTTAAGTGCAATATATGTGATTATAGCAGTTCACTGAAGAATAACTTAGCTAGACATATGAAAACCCATACGGGTGAAAAACCATTTAAATGCGATATATGTGATTATAGAAGTTCACGGAAGAGTAACTTATCTACACATATGAAAACCCATATGAGTGAAAAACCATTTTAATGTAATATCATATATGAATATAAAAATTTAAAAATATGAGAATTATTAATAATTAAAGTTTAGAATGGTCACCCATAACCAAACCCATAACAGTGTTAGTAGTGCAGTAAAACCATATTGTGTAGATAACTGAATCGTTTACTTAATAAAATATTGCTACCGTATATTCTATTAAATTGTATTATTTAATAAAGCCTCATGTTGCACCAAAAATATATGCAAATTTTACCCTAACGTTTCACTAACGTCAAATCTCTCTATACAAATGACGTTGCAGTAAAATCAGAAATTGTACGTAAGGGTTTCGTGGTGGATACAGAGATTCCTACTTTGGATGTTTGGAATCACTGGGAAAGACATTAAGAGAAACTTTTCTCAAGCTGAGTTGCAAACAAGGGGTAAGTAGGAAAATCATTGACAAATATCCTTCCTCTTCTTTTTTGATATACAGGGTGGTTTAAAAGTACACTGAAAACTCATAGGAGGTGATACCCCTTGTTAGAATAAGGAAACCCATGATCCGAAAATACATTATAAAATATAAAAATTGGTTCAGTCAACGTCTGGCAACCCTGCCTGTATTATTTTGAACTATCTGTCAAATCGCGGTTTACCCTTTACCGTTTTATAACCTGTGAAGAGCTGTTTACGCAGGCCCGTAGCTAGAATCGAATTTGAGATAGGGCATCAGAAATTTGAAGTAGGGCACAAAGTTTTGGGGGTCCGAGTTCAAATTATAATTAGGATTGCCATTTTCATATGGATTGATTATTATTATGGATTACTACATATTATGTTACTGATATTTAAAAAAAAACAGGCTTGCATCCTCAATTTATTATACATATATGTATATATTTTTTAATAAACCCAAACAAGTATTTCACATAAATACATATGAATTAACTAAATAAAACTTGGTATATAACGAAAGATCAATAAAAAAACCAATTAGGGCAGGCTGTGAAATTGAATTATTTTAAATTGGTAGGTACTGTAGCCACATCCACAGAATGACATTTCTGACATGAAAATTTAAAACTGAACGCTCTTGTCTAAGTTTTTTATTTGATTATCAAATTATTAAAATATTATCATATATAATACTACTAGTAACTACGAAATATCCGACAATTTTTGGACAGTATGTAAGAGTACTTGATGCGCGATAATTCGCTATGAGTCCGAAGGACGAATAGCGAATTATCCTGCATCAAGTACGAATACGTACTGTCCAAAAATTGCAGGATTATTTCGTAGTTACGAGTAGTATTCGGAGGACAATTTGACGAACCAAATTTAAATTTTTATAGTTTCAAATCAGACTAATAATAATTTTCTTCGTAACCATGGTTTTATATACAAACCAGACAAAAGTCAAATTTAATTTTTCTTTCTACCTACGTATTTTGTGTATACTTTGTGATATTTTCGGTAAAATGGAAGCAAAACGGGTTCAACAGAGTAGCTTGAAGAGATAGAGGGAGCTTAGAAGGTAAAACGCCCAAGAATTGTATGAAATTTAATGTTTTTTTCTACGTATTTTGTGTATGGTTTGTGACATTTACGGTAAAATGGAAGCAAAATGGTTTGACTAGAGTACACTTGAAGAGATAAACGAAGCTGTAGAAGGTAAAACTCCCAAGAATACTGTGAAATCTCACACCTCGGTTTGGAAGCAGTTTTTTTTTTGACAGAAAAATTATCGGGGGTAATACCACGAGTGCTAAAAAATTACCGATAATTTTCATGAAAACGCGTTGATAATAATTTCACGAGCTCGTAGAGCGAGTGAAATTAGACAACGTGTTTGAATGAAAATTATCCGGTTCATTTTTAAGCACGAATGGTATTTAGGGAGAATATTTCTCGAATAAAAATACTCGAAACCAATAGTATTTTTCAAAATGAATGCAAGTTCGGATACTGGAGTCTCTCGATCGAATGTGTACTTTTTTTGGCGCAAAATGACATAAACTGTCTCCAGACACTGTCCTTGCTCTTTTTTGTATTTTTGCATTCACTTTTAATAACATTTTCGTCAATTTCTCGTTCCGAAACATTCCCAAAACGTTTCATGACGTTTAACAAAATTTGTTTTTTTTTTAGTAGTATGTTGTGGTTGCAAGTAAGTCATGGCAACGTGGAACTATCGCTAGATTGACCTGGCAACGTGGAACTATCACTTATTAGTTCTGTACTGTACCTACTGTTACAACAATGTATGAGTGAAATATTCGCTGAAATTTTGTACTAGTCCTAAATATCCGAGAATATACAAATTTGGAGTGCGCTGATTGGCTTGTCAAGTGAGTAAAACGCAACCGGATTGGTCAGTTTAGGGTGTGTCAAATTGTCAAATAAAAAACTTAAAAACTTAGACAAGAGCGTTCAGTTTTTTTATTGATCTCTCGTTACAATATGAACAGCAAAATTCCTGATCTAGCTATGCCATGGAAATATTTAGTTTGTCTTTATATTTGGAATTTGGAATTCTATATTTTTAAAGTAGGGCATAGAAATGTTAAGGTAGGGCATTGCCCCTCTATGCCCCCCCTTGCTACGGCCCTGTGTTTACGTTTGTGTGTGTTTCTTTACTAAATATAAATAATTTGATGATCACAATAAGAACTTATCATATTTCCTTAATTTAGAATTTCTTGCTTGTATATTTTTTGTAATTTAGGCACTGCAATAAACAACGGGTATAATGTTGTAGATCCGTCACCTAAAATTCGGGCGTTCTGCGCATGCGACACATTTTCAAATGAGAGGCAGTGCGAAGTTGCTAATTTGGTTAGATCCTACCCCTTACATTGAAGTTCATAATAATGTGTTCAATCAGATTAAAAAATATATAAGATAACACACAATCACCGATAAACTATTAAAGTTAAGTTAAATAAATAAATTGAATTTTAACATTACAGTTTGCTATCGCCAACTGTAGGCTTACGTTGTATACCAGGATAGGGGTGTAAAATTGCGTTTTGTAACAATTTTACATATCGACCATGATATTAGCTCATAGAAGCAATTTAAGACTTAACACTGCTTTATTTTACTCATTTGTTGGTCAATGTTTCAAACTTTCACTCCTTGCCACTATTGGTGAAAAAGTAAACGTGACAATGTCGCTATTTGTACATGGATGGAAAAAATAGACATTTTCTAAAAATATGTAGGTATTTTTTAAGCCTACTTTCCCAGCCCCAGGTGGATGAAGTAGTAAGTTCAGTATTGGCGTAACACTTACTTAATTACTAGATATACATATTTAATTTTTTTAAATTTTTATTTCTATAAAGTTGCGGATTCTACCCACTATGCGACGCTACCGTCGGATAGGGCAAACCTTTTGGCGCGTGGTGTATTCCCCATAAGTACGACGGCGTTAAGAGGCCGCATAAAGAAATAAAAACACGAGTAATTGTTAGTTTTAAATTGACCATTGTTAGTTTTAAACTGTTTTCACCCCCTCCGATTTCCTTCTAAAATTTCCAGAATGTAATATGGACGCTAGAGACTTGGAAAATACGTACCCCCTCCGATTTCCTTTTAAAATTCCCAGAATTTAATATGGAGGCTAGAAACTTGGAAAATACGTGCCAAACATCCCTCAACCCCTCCCATCTGTTTAAAACTAACAATGGTCAGTTTAAAACTAACAATTGTCAGTTTAAAACTAACAATTGTCAGTTTAAAAGTAACAATTGTCAGCTTAAAACTAATAATTGTCCGTTTAAAACTAACAATTACTCGTGTTTTTATTTCTTTATGCGGCCTCTTACGCCGTCGTACATTATTGCAAAAGGTAAGTTATTTACAGAAAGCGTTTTTACGTTGTTATGTTTATGTTTGTAAAATGATCACAGCCACAAGCATGAAACTACTGTTTACATTTTAAAGATTTTCCCACGGTTTACGAAACTTAATAAAGAATACAATATCATCTTCTGGCTTCCTGGAATGGCTTTTATAAAGCCCATTACAACAATGCTTATTGGGTATCTTCAAATCAATCAAAACACAACCGTTTTCCTGAACTTGGAGGCAAAGATCTTTATCTTAACCGTAAAGAGCTTGCATACATCTTTCCTTCTACATTAAAACCAGTCAAGTATTCGTAATTTAGAACATTGTTAGCAAAGAAGTTAGAGCTCTTTGTTATGTTCCTATAAGCAAATTAGAAAATCCAATTCATCTAGTCTACATCTTAGGTCTACATAGGGGGTTCAATAAATCTTGTCAACGGTGTTTTTTTTGAGTAATTTTAAATTTTCGTAGACTCAATTTACATTCTTACGGGAATACACATCCCGCCAAATAGTTTGCCCTCGCGCTGTTAGTGAAAGCACAACTAAAATTGTCAAATTAGAAACCTGTTCAACTTACAATCGCCGCGCCATCTTCTAATCAGTAGTTGGCTATGCCGTGACTGGAGTGCTCAGAAACGTCAAACAAACTGCTGCATAACCAAACATACCAAACGTCATGTTATAATCAAAACAAATTAAAAAACTTAAACAAATGTAACGCACAAAATTACCTAGTCTAATAAATTATATTTAGTAAAAAATGGATAAATCCACAGATCTAGAGAAAAAGTACCACATTATAGCGTTAGAGTATTCTAAAGTAAGTTGAGCAACATTTCCCTACTTTCAGTACTGAATTTATGATTTTTAGGTAAGATCTCAGGCAACCGTTTTAAAAAAAGCGGTCCTAGATGAACAAAGTAAAAATGTGGAATTGAAGGAAGTATTAAAAGACCTTGAACAAAAGGTTCGCAAACATGATCAGGAAATGGATAGTTTAACATTTCGCAATGAACAACTTACAAAACGAATATTAGTCCTACAGCAGGAATTGCAGATAAATAGTCATAGCAAGAAAAATAAGAAAGCTGAAAATACAAGTCACGTAGTTGATTTTGGTATTCTGGATGAAGAGTTGCATAAAAAGATTTTAGAAAATGCAGAATTAGCAAGTACGGTAGGTGTTCAACCAGTTGTATTTCTTTCTTTTCTCAAGTTCTGGTATTTATAGATGGCAGATAAAGATCAAGAAATAGAAAATAATAAGGAAAGAGTAGAATGGTTGGAGCAAAAGATATGCCAACTTCAGAAACAAATTTATGATAGTGAAGATCAACATAGTAAACAACTAGAAAAGTTCCGAAAAGAAGCAAATAAAACAAATTCTATTACATCTCGAAAGCTTTCCGCTGGTAATACCCAAGGCCAGTTGCTTACAAACTGCATAATAGAAGAGAAAGGTCAGGGGGATAGTATGGTAAGAATATAATTTAAAGGAAAGAAAAAGTGTTGTGAATAGTTAAAATTATTTGATGATGGTTTTTAGTGTAGTTTTTGGCAACAGGAAGCAGACCGATGGCGGATAGAATGTGAACTATTACGTGCAAAACCAAATTCCAATGAACAAGTAACAGAGTATTTTGAATCCCAGATTAGAGAACTATTAGAATCCAAGCAACTGGCACAATCAGAAAGCAGTAGTCTGTTAGCTGAAAATGCAGCATTAAGTGCAAGGGTAGAACAATTAATTTTGGAAAAGAACCATTTAGAAAATAGTATACTAACAAATGTTGAAGAACTTCATACCACAAGTGATAACTACCGAAGCCAATTAGATGCTATGACTGAACACTTAGCTGCACAGAATGAAAAGATTACCAAACAGTGTGATGAAATACAGGTTCTAAAACATAGATTAAATTTAAAGAAATAATAGGTAGATTCTTATATTTTCTAAATCCTACTATCGTTTCACATCCTTTCATAGACATGCTTTTTGGTGACTAGGAGCTAGAGGTAATTTTTACTTGAAGTATATCATGTTTCATAAACTGCTTTTAGCTTTTATCATTTTTACATCTCGGTATCTTTTTGGACTCCTTGCATATTGAATACAAAATGATGTTCCACCAATACATTTTTTCAGTTTGCAGTTATCTATATATTGTTACTTTACCATTGAAGTCAAGTTTATGCTCGGCAAGATTGCTATAGTTTCTTTGTGTATTCTGCTTAGGATGGTAATTAATTGGAGCTGGATTTGTACACCACACCGGAAACATATGAAAAGACCAAGTAAAGAATGTTCTACATCTCTATTTTTATTTAAAGAAAATTATATTCTAAAACCACTATTTATTAATTTTATATTGATTAGGGAAGTAATTTGCAGTTTGCATATACAATTAATTTATAAAGGCAATACTTAAAGGTAGTAGGTCCCAGTGCAGAGAGAGATTAATCGAGAGATTCATAAAAGTTATAAAGATGGTTGAAGGAGATAAATTATTCCAATGATTATTATGCAGTTTGTATGAAGATATCTCATTTAATATTAACAGAACAATTATAATTTTATCCTCCCATTCAGCTTTGCTTTTAATATTATTAAGATATTGTTACTTCATTTAGTATAGCATTTAAGTTATTCTATTTTTGTATTTACAGTGCAATAATAAAATAAAAAATGTCCAACAATTAGAGTTTTAGTAAGTTTCCAATTACAAATCTGTAATAAGATATACAGATTGTCTCTGTACATCAACATTTCTTTTCTGTCTTAAACTATGGCAGATAGCAAAATTGAACCAGTGACGATAAATGTGTTGTAATGCCTGTGGGTGACGAATTTTTAACCATAGAAAACATCTTTTTCTAGGACAGATTTACATTCCACATTTAATCCCCATTGCCGAAATTCTTTTGTTTTAATATATATTCATGTCATAATGGCGCTTTAAAAAGGCAGTTTTGGATAAAGGTAAGTTTGGGTAAGTCGTCCTATTTTAGTCTAGGGGGCATATGGCAGAATTTTGTAGTCGCACCTTTAAGAGATACCTTGTATGTTACCTGCGCAGATCAAGAACCTCGGCATCATGTACACACGCAGTAGTAAGCTATAAGCAACACCGTTTCAAGCTATTTTTATAATAACATGTGGTTGACCAAAACTCTGGACATGGGCTGTTTAAACTGTTTATCACGTTTATGCCAGCCCCATTCTGCTAGTAAAAAAGAAAATATGAAACCATCGCATGGTTGTTGATTTTAGGCGATTTTGAACACCCACTCGTTTTGAACGACGACCAGTTGGACCTAGCCTATTCTACAGTCTTAGACCTTGCTTCTGGTTTTTACTTTTTACTATTTGCCAGTAGACAAAGTTTCCATCGCCAAGACGGCTTTCGTTTCGCCAGAATCCCATTATGAGTTTCTTAGAATGCCTTTTTGACATTTGGCTACTCATTGTTGAACGCGTATTATACAAAATTGAGACCTCTACGATAAATAGGGCTGGGCAAAGGCATATTTGCAATGTTTTGTCCTATTAGCCTAAGCATAATCAGTTCACTTTTTATATCTAGGCGTTTCTATATGTTTACTTTACTATAAACCGCATTTTATTTTGCATATAAGTAATGATGGTTTAGAGCATACGGCATATGTGAGTGCATATAAGATTAGGTACTAAGCTTTAAGGGCATAAAAATGCATGTTATATGGTGAAATTTCATGTCATAAAAATTGACATGACATGATTAGAAAAACATACAGAAACTTCTAAATGCCGAATTACTTTGAAATGGATTTGGAATTTTTGTTAATCTTTGAATTTTCCTATTCAGTATCTCTAGGCAAACCTTCTCATTTTCTGGTAAAGCAAAGTTACTGTTTATACAAAAACAAAAGAAGTTTATGCAATTAAAACTTTAGTATTGGTATGACTAGAAAAGAGCACGGTTGTCTTGAGCATATTACCTATAATAATTTAAAATGCCGAAACGGTGGGTATGTGACGCCTGTAACGCAAAAACTAGTGAACCGATTTTGATGGGTAGGTATATCGAAAATTCATCGACAAAATAAGCTTTTCAAAAAAATCCGAAACCGGAAGCGGAAGTTAGACGTTTTTTTGGTAGCATTGTTTTCAGAAACGAAAATCTTAGTAAGGGATATGGAAGAAGACCATAATTCAAGGGGAATAGGTTTTTGGCGGACTCTCTAACTTCAAAATGGGAGGCGCTATCAATTTTTCAAAATTTCGACTTTAACGCCCCATAACTAAAAATCCAGTTATATGATCAGGTTCCGCAATAACTTGTTTGAAAGCCCGTTGGTGAAAAATATTTATTTAGTAAATCCAAAAACGGTCGCAACGGCGCTCTTCCAAAAATTTTGAAATTTTTGAAAAATTATTACAAAAGAACTGGCCACACGATTTTGTTTACATTTTCTATACTCATGCGCAGCTTCGTATTAGTTACATTTTTGTTTTTTGATGAATGCCAGAACAAGGCCAACTGTATCTAATGCGACTTCGTCTTATTAAGGCCGTTCCAATTCGCCATTTTCATACTTTATCAATATTACAGAGGCGTACACTGCGTCAAAATGTGAAAGAAGTTTAAATATAAAAGAGATTCAGTACCTATATAATTCTGCATTCTCCTAAATATATATCACGTATACAGGGCGTTTGCTTTCCACAGTACAATAAACAATGTGTTGTTATTTTAAATAAAACACCCTGTATATTATTATATAATTGAATGCAAAATATAATTGTCTATCAGCTAGTATAAGGTGTTCATATAGCTAAAATGTACGGTTGATTAGGACTTCGTAAATTTTGAAGATTTAGGCTGGACTCTTGACATAAACGGATCGTCGTCGGTCGGTAGTGTTTTTCTCGCTACGCATTCAAATGATTTCCAGCGTTTGCCTCGCGAACTATAATGTTGAATACCAAAAACGAAATGTTTATTTTTAGTACTATGGGAAAGGCCAGGGGAGGTTTGCACCTCCACTTTTTGAGAAATGACATAAACTTGCTTTTCTTTAATGAAACCCATACTCAAATTACATTTTATTTTAAAAATAGTTTCACTTCCTTTCTATAAAAATTCTTGTCTTCATAAATTGATAAGAGTTAAAAGGTGAAAGTCTTTGTTCGTATTTATTTCTAGCTTCTAGCCGAGAAATCGCACCATCTGCTTGATAAGAATCCTTACGTTAACGTATCCGACGACTTTTTGTTATCTATGAACAATTCGATTATTGCAGTTCGTGCATTTTAGTATTCTTAAAGGTGGTGTTCTTTATGGGTGCTCAGAAAGAAAATAAATGCTTATTGTAAGTTTAATAATAATTAATGCAATTAACTAATTTTTATTTTATTTTTGAACACAATTCAAAAGGGATGAAAATGCTTGTTTCCAATGGATCCCTATTTAAATTTACAGTGAGAACAGAAATTCCTTTTACCTTTGCAGCAGAGACGTTTCATTTATGGTAAGATTAATAATTTTGTTTTTTTTCCATTAAGATTTGCAGCGAATTTTTAAAAATTGTAATAAAATTGAATGAATTTTCTTTGTTTGATTTTTAATTCAAGAAAATCATGTTTCGACACGAAAAATTTCCTTAGGTTACAAAATGAATCATCTTGCTATTAAATAGTTTTGTTTTACAAATGTAAAGCCAGATGTTCTTATCTGCTATTCATTATTAAGAACTTTTACCAAATTTATTATCAAACCAGGTGCGCCATAATAACTAAAGGAGTTTTACGTTTACTTACACAATTTTTAACCAATTTATGTCTTTAAATGATTATAGCAGAAATAGAAAATTCCGTTTACTTCGAATGACAAAAATATAATTTCGCGACTTTATTTATACAGGATGTCTCAAATTAAATTGAGTGGTGTAATAATTGATTAAATGGGAAACCAGGTGCATTTGTAAGGACAACCTGTACATCAAACTAAACTGTAAAAAAAATTCGCCAAATCTGGATTTTAAAAAAATTGTTTGTTCTCCGTACCTATCATAAATTCTTAATCCTTTCCACGGTTTATGCACTTAATTTTAGACGCTCTGTATAGTAGTATAGTAGGTACATTTTAGAATTATTTTGGAATATAATAAGTTAGTAAATTATTAGGTCCTTTAGCATTTTACTTCGGTCTCAATTTTATTCCGCAGTCGTGATTGCTCTCTATGCAGTCGATACTAAGTAGCATCTTATGGTCAGACCGAAGTCAATTTTTACCGAAATATGACTTGCAATAATTTTACATTTTCAAAAATTGCTTTTTAAATTTTTCAACCAAAATTTTACTGTGGTAATTTAAAATATCTGAAAAAGACTGTGATCTAGTCTAATGGACAAAGAAGGGTGAAATATAGGATAGTTAGTTAATTTAAGATTTTAATATCCGGTTCTATTTCAGATATTCTTCAAACGTATCCAAGGGCTGTATCTGATATACCAATAACTTGAGTTGCTGAAGCGCCTAACTGTTGATATCTATTGGACAACACTAACGGAGGATTATATCAGGAAGTGCAGTGCTGTGTAGTGAACTGTACTCTTACTCTGAAGTGTGGTGTAGTAAACTATACTGTACTATAGTGTAGTGTGAGTGATTGACATTGTTTTGGTTTTTGGACAGTGTTTGGTTCGGGAAATGGATGGATTTCGTGAATTCGCAATAGGACAACGCAGTATTATTAAAGGTAGGTTCGACTACCAACGCTGGCAGGAAGACATTGTTATGTGAGTCGTCTTTGGTTGAGAGATTTTGATAATATTTGAAAATTATATATACTTTGAAAGAGAAACATTTGCTGAATGTTTAATGGATATTTTACATTACCCGAAGAAGCGTTCGCGTTTGCGGTACGTTCGTTCAAAAGTTCGTGTAACTACTGCTCTTGTACCATTCGCGTTCGGTAGTTCTTGCGCTCATGTAGTTTGATAATATAAAGAATTATGAATTACTATTACGTAAGTAGGACTTTAATACATACATACATATATAATCCAGATCCTCTTGTACCCATGAGGGTGTCGAGGTTTTGATCTAATGCATTTTCTTAACAAAGTTTCGCCATTGTTTTCTGTTTCTTGCCGAAGTTGTAGCTTCATTCCACGTCATACCCCGCTTGCGTATTATGTCTTCCACACTTTCACTCCACATTTTTCTGGGTCTTCCTCTTCTGTTTTTACCTACTGCTCTCGCTTCCCATACTTTCTTCACTTGTCTGTCTGTATCCATTCTTATGAGGTGACCTATCCATTCCAATTTCTTTTCTTCTATTTTTGTTTCTAAAGCCGGTTTTTTGAGCTTTCGAATGTATTTTTTGTCTCGACCTAACGGTCTCGACAAAACACCTAATATTCTCAAGCTTAAAAAAACCTTTGCTTTGCGCACTTACCTAATATAAAAATAACGATAAATGTGCTATATTTATTTTAAAACAACGATTTAAAATTTTGCGATTTTTAAATATGACGTGCCATGATTTTCCAATTCTACAGCATTTGTCATTGGTGAAGCTTACTAGACTGTTAAATCAAACCGCAAACAATATTATGATAAAGTGATATATTGTAAATGGAACAGTTTGAAATAGAGTAGAACCTGTATAAATTGACTACCCAAGGGACTAGCCCTAAATGGTCACTTTAGGTAGGTGGTCACTTTAGGGAAGATGCATTAGAAGTGTCTTTTGTAAAACTATGAATGTTAAAAAAAATGTTAAAGAATAATTTTGTATTGAACCAGTTGTAGGTATAAATATATACCATATAAGTATAAATATACCATTGGATTATTAGAATGCAAACTAGAAAACTTGCATGTGCAACAGACAGCACTATTGCTTTGATCATCAGCCTGTGGTAAATTGCTCGGAGTGTTCTGAACATTCGATTAATGTAATGCACCCATCTCAGCTTTACTGCGGCTTATCAAGTAGTACTAGTAAGCGGATGAAGTCAGATGTAAAAGAGGGACTTTTTGGACTAAAGTTAGTTTAATCCCGGATTTCACTGTTGTAAAAGAAATTAATTAACGAAATTTGTTTGTTTAATATTAATAATTGACTTTTCTTTTAATACGATGTGGGGATAATGTACCTTCCTAGTAGTTAATAAAGCGTACGTTCTAACGCATATTTTTTTGTTCATTTTTTTTAGGAAAATGGTTGGATTTTCAATATCGTTTTTAAAAAACACTCAGTTTTTGGTCGTTACCACCATCATTTCTGGTTTAATAGCTAGACCAGATTTTTTTGCGTGAATGGCTGACCAGATTTTTTTGCTTGAATAGCGCAGATTTTTTAAGTCGTATTTTTTTAGGTTCCACCCCTCGAAATTCGGGGTGTTCATTTTTGAGTTGGATTTTTTAAGGTATTCAAGAATCGACCCATTTTTCCTCCTCTAAACCACGTTTTTAAAAAAATCTACGCTATAGTAAAATCTTTAATTTTTAATGAGTTTTTGACAAAAAAAAATGAGTTTTTTTTTTCAAAAAAAGATGTTGAAAATCAAACCATTTTCCTAAAAAAATGAACAAACAATTTGCATTAGAACGTACACTTTTTTAACTATTCTATCTTCTTTTTATTTAGCTATTAGAACAATAAACAATATTTCTACTTTGTGAATTTTAAATCATGAAGTGAGTTATGTATAGGTACTATACCTATTTCAGTTACTTACGTGACGATTGTTTTCATCTTTAAACCACCAATCGAAATATTACTGCTACAACTTCTCCACACAAAACTACATGGGAATTTGTTAAAAAAATTCATGGAGTTAGTACTAAAATTTTTTGTAAACGTTAGCGTGTTTAAAAAATAAAAGTACCGGACATATAGGTACCGGAAAATAGTACAAAGTAATTCAATTATTTTAAGTTTTACTTCGATTTCGAATAGCCTTTGCTTGTTACTTATTCAACTAAATTTCAGTAATTTTAAAAAAAAGATTGTAATTTAGCTTGAATATCTTTTCTAAATGTGGAATTGAACAATTTTCATTTCAGTTGTCCGCTTATTAAGCTCCTTTATTTTGAAAATAAAACTTAAGCTGTTGAACAAGTTTAAACCGAGATTCTGCAATAACAGCACAACATACCTACCTACTATATTTCTGTATTCTATCTATATCTACGGTCATTCATCATTGATATCGTAAGCAAAATGTGGTTATAATTTGAAGACTAAACTTGTAGCGTGGCAAATTTTTATGAGATCTAGCTAGTACAGAGGGGAATTCCGCGTTGGCAGGGCGACACCGCCCTTAGGGCAGCGTTCGATACCCCAGGAGTCTGCGCCCTTGGAGCCACTGAGCCCCAGGCTTTCCCGTTACACACGGAAAACCTAATTCGAATCAGTTTCTGTCTCAGTCAGTTTTCTTTTACTATTTTGCTATTGTCACATTCGTTAATTATCACTTATTCGAAATTAATTAAGTATTTAATGCTACTTGACTTCTCACTTCTATATCCTCTAAAGTCTGCGTAAAGTATTTTTTATTTTGTTACTAATATCCAGTGAAAAGATACTAGAATGAATTTTTCTACTTAAATCTTCTCATATCTTATAATATTAGTTATAGTACGTATAGGTACTATACAGCTCCACCAAGCTGACAAATGCCCCGAAAAATATATCAACTAAATTTTAAAAGACAAAGCGCTACAATACGTTAACCAATAGCAAACAATCTTACTCAAAAATACATTCGCTGAAAAAAATCAATTGACGTTGAAATTTTAATAATTAATAATTTCAATTTAGACTATGACATTGTTGTGTTATATTCTTCTCTTACGACTTGGTTCTTAACTTTAGTATTGTTATTTAAATACCCGTTTTTAGTAATAATAATACATGAAAACTATTTACGTTTATTTAAATTTGCTGCCTAAATGTTTTTATTTTGATTGTACTTTGAAAAACTATATCAACGCCGGAGAACTTTGTAAGCTTGGTAGAGCTGTACAATATACCACCAATCTGTTAAATAAAACTTAAAAACCTTCAAACCTTCAAAAGACATTTGGGTCTATTGCGTATCGTAATCGATTATTTGACGACACATGAAAATTGCATAAGCTGTTGTAATTAGAGGTGGGCGATATTGAAAAAAATATCGATAGTATCGATATCAAAAAAATATCGATATTGTCGATATATCGATTTATCGATATATCGATATTTTCCAAATTCAATATCGGTATTCGATATATCGATATAAATTTCGATATATCGAAAAAAATTCCCAGCCCTAGTTGTAATCCCACTTTTCTATAATTTTATGCTCCTTGTCAGAAAGGGACTTCCAAATAAAATTTGGCCAATATTTAACCGCTCTTCAACCAATCAAATCAGAATCAGCCGTACCCCAGGGTAGCGTTCTTGGTCCGCTGTTATATTTGATCTACACAGTCGATATGCCCACAAATCAGCATTCCCTGACTGCAACTTTTGCTGATGACAATTTAATTATGTTTATGGTAGAGCAAAATGGCCCAGTTCTGGATAAGCCAATACCAATCTATAAATAGTGGCACAAAAATTTACATGCAAACAAATTTCACAGGTAACTAGATGTAATTCATTTTTAGAAAAGTTGTACAATACGAGTATAGTCGAGTTAGATCGGGTGATCTAGGGGGCCGTTCAAACGGTTCTCTTTTACCAATTCAATTATTTGGATAACGATTATCCAACCACGGTGGCTAGACTACTAAAGATTACTAAACTATTATAGCAGTATGAATGAATGGTCACAAGATCATTTTTGTCATGGATGCAATTCTTGTAACAATTCTCTACCCATGGAAATCGATTATTGTTCAGTCGAACTAAAATAATATTGAAATTTTATTGTAAGAGTAAATTGAAATAAATAAGTTCCATGACTTTGGCCATTTGTTTTTGAACAAAATCGAGAACTATCTTATTAAATATACCTTTGTATACTATGGTTGAAAAGCATTTTTCAAGAGCTTTCTAATGATGCGTCACAAGTAGGGTGTTGCTGTTTAAGATTTTTAAGTTGCGGTGGCTGTGGTTCAAGGGGTAGGTACGGGTGCGTTACTTGATACATAATTTTGTTTGTCCACGACTACTAAATTATACATCGATTATTTATGTGTTTTGTTAGACAGAGATTAGACTGAGCGATCAGCGTCGGTCGTCCGCGAACGGTCACCGTCGACCAAATTTCCAACACAAGTATTCTAATGGGCAAAGTTACATTGATCGGTCGTTCACGAACGGCCTCGATCGCTATGCAACGAACAGTTTGAAATTAGAATTTTGATCGGTCACGAACGTTCAAAAGTAATTCGTAACCCAACTTTTTAAAAGTGCCCTTGTTTTTTCTACCAATAACAGTAAAGAACGGTCACCATTTGTTCCTTTTCACTTGAACTGGACATTTTTTAATGAATTTAAAAGAAAAAAATGTATTTTCTTAGTCTTCAGTGCAATGCCACAAACAATTTTTTACCGCCACCGACCGCCACCGGTCGCTCAGTCTAATGTTACATTTTTAGAACGTTGCTAACCGATACTGATCGATCGAAGACGTTCGCGGACGACCGACGCCGATCGCTCAGTCTAATCTCGTCTTAAACATAAGACTACCCATAATAAATTGCCGTGAATTATGGGATGGGAGTGAATTATGGTACATAATTCACTCTTAGGTACGTCAAAATCACAAATGTCAAAATACAATACAATACCAGCAAACTTAAAGAAGTCATTTTCGCAGCTTCTGTTATATGCGGTGGTGTACAAGACATCTCGTCACTGTCGCTGTCCATTTTTAACTTTTTTAATACAAAATGCTTGCAAAATCAAAATCTCGCGCACAGTATTAATTTTTTGACGTTTCTCGAATAACATCAAAAACAATTGCTGCCTTTGATATAGTAGGTACAATGTCATGGCTGATCAGATGAAGTTTTTAAAAAAATGTTTCTGGTAATTATAAATTTTTACAAAAATTGTTGTTATTTAGTATAATAGTCGTGGACAATGGCTATTATTCACTCCGGTTATTTACGAAACTCACCTGCGGCTCGTTTCGTAAATGTAACCGTCGTGAATAATAGCCATCCTAACATGCTCGTTGAATAATATACTATTCCCCCTTAGTGTTATCGAAACGATTTCGAGCGATTTTGATATGTTTTTTGGTTACAGATATATGTCCCAATGAAACTTTTAAAATTGTCTCTAATGTGGTACAAGAAGATGCAATTGCACCCCCTTGGAAAACTCGCTAGGTTGTTAGAAAACTATAAAGTTACGCTAAAATACTTTCTTTAACCTTGAATGTGAAAAATTACCTATCAGTTATTTTTCTGTTTTAAGTTATTGCCAAATATTTCTCCTTTATATTGTGTAACGACCAAATATTCTAAATTTTTGTCTGAATAGGCTAGAGTAACCGACGGCAGCAGCGCTGTTACGGGGTAGTTATAATATCAATAATATCAGTTATAATTTATAAGGACCATTAGCGTTATTAAACGAAGGCAACCAAAATTCGTCGAGTTTTGGATAAAAACGACAATTGCATGAGTAGCGCATTTTTTCTTTGATAATGCGAGTTTCTCTTTGTGTTAGGTTCGAATTTTTGGTAGAGTTGTCCCAAAAGATTGACATAGACTGTCCCATTATCGTTTGACTTTTTGGATGATAAACAATCAGCAATATCCATCTCCTTAGCATTACAGAAAATTGGGGTAATATCAATTCCTGCAGAATTGATGACGGAATTACAATTACTGCTTGCTGTTTTATTTTGAATATTATTGAACCTTAGTTTCATCAAGCTTTATACAAATCATCGGAGAAAGTTAATCGTACGGTATGTTCTTCTTAAAACTATCCAAACATACGGAAATTCGGATTCAAATGTGCATTTGCAGAATTATTAGCAACCGGGGTACCTATTTTGCAGATAGCTCCTTCAAACCCAATTCTGGTTCATATATCGAATGATTGGATATATCTCTGAATATAGGCCCTTTACACTGCTTTGCTTTGCCAAAAAATTGCAATGTTACTACGTTAATTAATAGTTATTTACATAACAAGTTTTGAAAGTTATCTATTACTGGACGAAGAAGCATGTTGAGGGTACGAGGCCGTAAGGCCGAGTACTTTTATGCTTCTGAGTCCAGTAGAATAACTTTCAAGACTCGTTATGTATAAAATTTTACCTGAAATCGTATAAATTACTTCAAAATTATTCATAAATTCGCAAATTTGAAAATGTCATTTTGACAATCCTTTAAAAAATAAAAATCAGATATGTTAAGGAACAGCAGATTCGTGTATCCATGGTGAAATAAAAAATAATTTATTTATTTATGTTTTGATTTTTCTTGGTTTTTGTATGGTTTTGTGTGGTGTTAAATGGTAAATTCGGCATGTTCGAAGAAGAAGACGTTTCTTATAATGTGACTGAGGCTGCGGCGTCTGTGGTACAAGATTTGTTACCAACTAAATCAAGGGAAAGATACGAAAAGGCATATTAACTTTTCTATGACTGGTGCAAGGTATAACAACTTAATGAACTAACAGAAGATGTCCTCTTGGCGTATTTTGGAGAAAAGGCTAAAATTTATAAGCCATCAAGCCTTTGGAGTGTCTTTTCAATGCTTAAATCAACCTTATTGATCAAAAATAATTTGAATATTGGTCAATTCTGCAGGCTAATTGCCTTTTTGAAGAAGAAAAGCTTAGATTTTTACTTGAGTCCCCAGATAAGGAATTTATTTTGATGAAGGTAAAATACCAACCAGTGCAATATTTCTATATTTTTTATTTTTTCTAATTTTTAGATTGTTCTAATTATTGGTTTGGCAGAAGCATGTCGCTGCGATGAGTAATAAGCTTTCAATTGCTAATCGGATACAGCATCAAGAAATGTCACAGACAAACGAAGTTTCGGATAATTTTTCCGCAACTTCGAATAATAATGAAGATCTAGCATCTGCATGTCGTGTTGTAGTAGCAAAAACTTCCTCGAAAACTGTCCCACCTTCCATAAATATTTCTAATGTTCAGAATACTACTATTAATATTAATATTTCACATTAATTAGTTAAGTTAATACTATTGTATTTAATAATTTTCTTAATAAAATTCAATTTATAGCTTAAGAAACGTATTATTTTAGTTTGAAACAACCTAAATTGTGCATTCCATATAAGTAGGTATAGGTGGAATTTGTACCTACAACCAAGAAATTTTTTATAAACTTTGACATTGACAGTTGCTTCATGTAATAGAAGTACGCTCAAGATTTTACATTACTAGGAAGGTAATGATCAACTTTCAAAACTCAAGATAGCTGTGAAAGTTTGACTTTCTTGACGATTTCGGGTAAAAAATTAAATTCATAATACATTTTTTAATTGAAACATCCTTAGAGCTCCTTAAGGGCTAATAGTTTTCTAATTTGTGTTTATCGAAAACGGTTACATTTATCGACATTTAATAAGAGTGCCAATTTTTGTAAAAGGCAATGGTCATTAATAATTTTAAACTAATATTTAATCAACCGTGGTCCCTGGTCCCCTATGTATAGACCTATAGACGTAAGACACATTAGCTACCTTCTTTTTCGACATAGGTATACAGCGTACAGGAGTGGAATTCGTCCACTGACAAACTTGTTTATATACTTTTCTATTATCTTCTTTCATTTAGAAGTTGCGATTGATTTTTCAACTTAAACTTAAATTAATATTATTATTTTAATCAATTCATGACATACACATATAGGAAACATTTAACATTTAATTAAATAATTGAACTACCATTGGAAATAAAATTATTCAGATTTGGAGATTTGAATGCCTGCAATGTCTAGAAACACTAATTTTGAATGATTTTGTACTATTTTTATGAACACTATCATTATGCCTTTATACTTTTATAGTTTAGGATACCTATTACCTTTTTTATTAATACTCTGTATATCACTGCTAGTTGCCTATAGTTCTCCGCAGTTGAGATAGTTGTAATCCATTTTAAACAAAATTTGTTACTCCGGGAGGGTCGGAGTGATGTTTATCATGCTAAATATTTTATTAACACGGGATCTAACTGTTTTGCTTCCTGCATGCGATGTGTTTAAGATTCTTTCCGTATTAATAAAACTCTTTCCACCCGAAGCCCTGGTTTAATCCGAATCTAAAGGTACACACGCTAACCATTAGCTAACGATGTAAAGTGTTTTTGTTTTAGTTAATTATTTAAATTGGTGTGGAAGTAAGTTATTATTATTCCCATACACGTGAAATTTGTGTATTCATAAAATGTAAATTGGAAAACATTGAATGTAAGCACAGCTGTATTGTGTTTGGTATTAACTGTTCAACTTAACTAACCTGTAACATAATTTGGATTGTTTTTCAATTACAAGATTTATAAGGATAATGTTCTAAACTGCAATAGCTATTATAGCAGACTGTATCGTATTTTACCTGTCTAATATGTAGTTAAGCCAGAAGAAGTTAAATTTATTACCTGACCATAAATCTCAAGTCACACTTACAATCAAGTAGGGTATGGCCACGGTCGTGGTAATAGCATGGTTGTGGTTGATCCCTTTGTGGTTTAGTACTGCAAACTACGACCAATTTAAACAATACCATTAACATCTTGTTACGGAGGTATTAAATTATCGACTAGGTGTTCAGTAAATGTAATTGCGCTATAATAGCTTCAGATTTTATTTTCACTGTTAATATCGAAGCC
The DNA here is from genome assembly GCA_963082805.1 of Hemicrepidius hirtus. Classification (NCBI taxonomy): domain Eukaryota; kingdom Metazoa; phylum Arthropoda; class Insecta; order Coleoptera; family Elateridae; genus Hemicrepidius; species Hemicrepidius hirtus. Next base: position 29,425,727 of record OY720160.1, on the reverse strand, counting down.
GAAATCAGCTATACCTAGAAGATTTATTACAATTTATTATAATCAACCGAAAGGGTAGGTACATTTATATAAATTTAAATGCATAATATCATCTGAAAGGCAGTTTATTTTAACTGTTTATTACAATTTAATATTAAAGGTGAGTTTACCACATAATTTCTTAAACATTCTCATCTGCTAAGTATAGGATACAACAAACACCACTTCTCCTGTTCTACCCTTTTAATAAAGTTGAGACATTATTATTCAGCAAACGCATAAGCTTCGTAACTTTCGTGTAAAGACAATGGATTTCCTCTTTTATCTACCCGGTCTGCTCTTTGATTAAAGTTCGTGAGCGAAGAGATAAGCAATTGAAGTCCAAGCACGTTCTTCGGCGGGGCAAGCGAACTGGTGCCACCTGACCCCAACTGACCCTCACGGACACGGCACGCGTATCTTAAAACCTCGAGTTAACATCACTTCTCTGCTAATCTGCCATTGCTCACGACGATGGTTATTATAACAGTAATAATGATTTAAGAGTTACTACCAGTATAAACAAACTGAACCTTGAAAATAAAAAGCAATTTTTGTGGACTCATGAAAACTACCACAATTAATTTGATTACTGAATTAATTATTTAATACCTACAGCTATGATGTCATATATTTTCTAAAATGTTGCGAATTACGCTATAAAGCATGTAATTTATTTCAGATAATTGTGTTAAAGCAAGGAAATGGAGATATATTCAGAAGAATAGATCAGAAATATAGAATGAAGAGAAAATAACATGGGCAGGAAGGAGAAATACGCTTACTACATCAGAAGAGGACACAGCTAAATGAAGCATTGGAATAAACAAAGACCAAATTAATAAAAATTAGCGGAGAAATAGGGTAAGGAGAGCTCAAGATTTTAAAGAAACTTTTACGAAATGAATGAAAAGCCCGGGGGACATCTTACCAATTTGTAAAAAAGGGGATACAGATAAGTATTCAAACTATAGAGGAACTAGTTTATTTTATTATGCATACATGATATGAAAGAATTCTAGAGTAGGTACAATCTGAGAAAAATAATAGAACCACGACAGGTGGTGGAAGTGACGAGCGGATTTAGGACAAGACAGTGTGGTGTGGTGTATACAAGACAGCACATTCAAAGTACAACAGGTACCTATAGTCTAGTCAAATGGTAGAAAATAGGGGAAAGTTTTGGTGTAGTTTTGATATTTGGTTCCTATACGTTTTTTGGGTCGCTGAATGCGAATATCAGGTTTGCCAACAAAAATTTTGACCGGAAATACGTTTTTTTTTCAAAAAAGAGTTTAGTTTTTATAAAATATTTCGAAATGTATCCATTTTTTGTAAATATTGATCCTATATGAAATTAAAGAGGATACAATTTGCTACATTTTATGTATTTAAGGTTTTTTTCTCCAATCAAGGGTGTAACCACAGGAGTGTCACCAATTGAGATTATAGAGTGTAAAATTTTATATCACTTGGCTTTCAGCATGTAACATTTTTCGTTCATCCCGCGCGGTGTTAACTGTTGGGGTTCATCTTGTTGGCTACCTGAGGGGCCCCCCTCTTCATTAAGAACTGCCTCTTTAAAAAGGAGCTTCTTTCGTTAAATTACGAATGTCTGTAAATTAAATTTCTTATGAGGAATTCAATTAACATTAAAGTGCAGTTATACTGAACCAGAGGAGTGTGCACTAGTGTAATGTAATAATTTCTATAAATCTAGTTTTACTTTGTTTGTTTTCTTCATAATTAAACGTTCAAACCAAATTACTTTCAAGATTTTGGCTCCCGTGGGGATTTGATACCCAGAATTCCGCAATTCACATACGTAATTTGGTTTGAATATTTCCTTATGACAAAAATTGCCAATGAAAAATTATATTTATACAAAAATAACATATTAATACGTCAGTAGTAGTTTTTGATGGGTACCCTGATGGCGAAGAAGGTGGTGCAAAAACTGCAGAGCGTATGAAAATAACAAGAAAACTTTGTTCAGCTGACATATTGTTTGACGACACCATGATACCAACGACGTCCAAAGAAATTTTCCTTGCTAACCCGAAAAACAAAAATCAGTTAATATTAATGCTCGCTAAGAAGTTCTCATCAGCAGGAATGACATGCAAGCAAGCGAAAGAAGATGCTGACTCCCTGGTAGTGATCACAGCATTGTCCTTGGCTCCAACAAATGAGACCATGATTGTAGTTGGTGAGGATGTGGATCTCTTGGTAATTCTGATAGGTCTCTGCAAACATGAAAATATATTCTTTTTGAAACTTGGAAAAAACAAAGTTTCTCCAACAACATTCTCCCCGATCGATGCTGTAAGAGAAACAACAATTGCTGATAACATTCTTTTCTTACACGCCATAAGTGGTTGCGATACAACGTCAGCATTGTTCAATCAATGGAAGCTGAAGTTCATTCATACTCTGACCAAGAACCCTAATCTCGCCGACACAATAAAAATATTCAAAAATTCAAACGCTACTCAGGAGATGGTTGCTGATGCTGGTGAACGTTTTCTTGTTTCACTATACGGCTACAGCGGAAAGAACGTACCTTCTCTAAACCACTTGAGGTATGTTTGCTACATAAAATCTGCCTTCAAATACAAGGCAAACATTGCTGCACTACCACCATCAGCAGCTGGAACCTTTACAGAAAAGGATGCGTCGGTGAAGATGAAGTTCAGTGTTCGAAGATGTGTTATGTGTTTTTACTATTTAATTTCGTTTATTTATTTATTTCTATATGAAGATTCCTTTCATATATAATTTTCAGTTAATAAAAATGGATAGTTTTTAATTACTTTCAAATAAACTGGGATAATTTCCGTTTATTGTGTCTAAAACCTAATGTCGCGGCGCTAAACCGTTGAACGGAGAAAAAAACCTCAAATACATAAAATGTAGAGAATTTTATCCTATTTCATTTTGTATAGGATCAATATTTACAAGAAATTGATACATTTCGAAATATTTTATAAAAACTAAAAAACAATCCGTTTTTTATACGGTTTTTGCTAAATAAAACGCATTTCCGGTCAAAATTTTTGTTGGCAAACCTGATATTCGCATTCAGCGACCCAAAAAACATATAGGAACCATAAATATCAAAACTACACCAAAACTTTCCTTTAAAAGCAGTTTTTGAGCACCATTTGACTGGACTACTAATCCAGAAATATAAGACTTTTAGCTATAAGAAAAACGCGTTTGACACATTTGGCAGGAAAAAAATGTAGGACAGCGAAACAAACAAAATAATATCCGAATATGTAGTAGGAGAAAACTATCAACCAAGTAAGAACATGCAACCAATTTTGCGACAAAATTCCAATCTAGAAAAAAAAGTCCCCGGAAAAAAGGTACCGGAAATAAAGTCCCCAGAAAAAAAATCTTCGGAAAACAAGTCCCCCGGAAAAAAAGTCCCCCGGTAAAAAGTTCCCCGGAAAAAAAACCTCCGGTAAAAAGGTCCCCGGGAACTTTATTTCCGGGATTTTTTTTTCGGAGACTTTTTCCGCCACCCCAAAATTCATCACTGGAGGGAGAGTTACGACACGGCACTATAATCCTAAAACCATTAGTATTTCATACACAGTGGAGTACAAGAATTGACAACCTTTATGCCTGGAGCCTTGTGCATTTTCAGCTGACATCATACTGTTTGCGAATTCGGGAAAAAATTTGGAGACGAACCTAAGAAAGAAAAGAAAAATTTGGACGGAAATACTACTTGCACAGAATTTACTCCTAAACAAATGAATTAAATACTATGGTAATTAACAAACGGGGGTACTGGAGCTGGATGCCAAAAGGTAGACAAGAAGGAAGATTACAAACAGTTGAAATGAGTCTTAGAAAAATTCTAAGAATAAGACCAATAGAAAAGAAGATATAAAGAAAGGGACGGGTGTTAAGTAAGCGAAAGAACCACTTGAAGACAAAAAATGAATGTAGTTCGCACATCTAATAACAATAGTACATGATAGGTAAGTGAAGAAGGTATGGGAGATCGGAAAAATAGAAAAGAGGGAGGAAAGCAACAGGCTGAAATAATCCTAAAGCGCTAGGGAGGAGAGCAGCACAGGTCGAGGTAAACCTCAAGCGCTCGGGAGGAAAGCAGCAGCAGCTTAAAGTAAATCTCAAGTGCTAGAAAGGAAAGTAGCAGACTGACTAACTTCGGCAACGATATTCGGATGATACAAAATCTGGCATTTTTTTTGTTAGGGGGTATACAGAATGCGGTGGTGCAGCCATGATGTTATTGTATTGTATTTACTGCATACACGGGATGAAAGTAAATATTTTAAGTCGTTAAATGTATTCTGAAATATATGAACAACTCTTATAATTCGATTGTAATACCTTTGACGGAAACACTATGGCTTATAAAATTATAAAATCAAACTATGTTATTCACTACCCATCTATTGACTCTTAATTTAAAAGGGTGAATGTAAATCAAGGTTCTAATTACAAACATTTTACAACCTTCATCGAATAGAAAAAAATTATATATAAATATTGATTATGTTCACACTAATTGTTATGGTTTTATACTTGTATAAAGTAAATTCGATAAATATATACGTTTAGCATATTCCACCTCGGGCGCAGGTATTCCGAAAAATATACGAATAAGACGAAAGGGGAAACCATTTCATGAATATTTGAAACCGAATCACAGAAAGATTGTAAACAGAAAAAATAAAGGGAGAACTTCGCAAAGACGAGGGTGCATGAACTTGCAAACTGATATCATTTGGAAAAGTAATTTATTGTTATTCTTTTTCAATCTCACATTGCCTTGCCAAGGGGATTATAGTAGTGAAATATTTATTGTAGGTACTGAAGCCTTTTCACTTAACTAGATAGATAAATATAAACAGAAATAAATCAAATACAAAGTATAACATAAAAATTAGGAAATTAATGCGGCAAACGTTTTTATTACATTTTATTGCATTTTTAAAAAAATGTATCTATAATTATTAAATCTATTTCTTGATTTACACGTTAATTAGTATAGGTAGGTTGTAGGTACCTACCTACCATGATTTAAAATTTAGGTAATAGTAAATTCACTAACATTCTTAATTGTAGCGGCTAATAGGTCATCATTAATACACTAATTGCTATGTATTAGTTATTATAATTATTTACTTTTTTGTAAAAGTGCTGAATTTTAATGTGAAACGTTACAGTTATCTACAGTTTCTATTAACATCCATCATGACAGAGAAAATAGGTAAAATAATTACGTTGAAGAAAAATTTTTATCTTATCTTAGTCTATGCGGTTGATCTAGCTTAGGTACTACCTATAATAACAGAAGAAAACCGGTAAATATCTCTTCGAAACATTTTTATTTCGGCTAACCCAGATATTGAGTGTGCTATATGTAGATTTGAATATAAATAATGCATGAATTTTTTGTGGCAGAGGTACACTAAATTAGTCGAGTCGATTCCTTATCAATATTCATTGGGGGCGGGAACCATCTGTCCAGTAAAAAACCGTTTCGGCCAGCCGCGTTAGAACATAAACTCATATGTTATTCGAAATACATCGAAGTACCTTTCGACGATCAACACCAATTTATTCATAAAAAGGAAATTCTGTCTTTGTTTTATAGATATAATTAACATACCAGTAGTTAATAATTAATATTAAAATAAATCACAGGTCGATTAAAATGTTATGCACTCCTCAAATCATTTGAATAGTTTTGCATGTTTCCAGTTTGACTGTAACCTGTAACTTCTACCCTCAGTTATAGAGTCTGGTCTTCAGTCTATTTTAATTTTTAATCACCGGTGTTTAGTAAAATCTATACATAATTGAAACAAACACTAAAAATATTCATAATTACAACAAATTTTTGCATAACGTAGATTTTGGTACAATATTATCATTCAACTTAATACAGTTAAGATCTTCAGATTCAAACATCAATCAAAATGTTCTGTCATTTTATGCCTGCACATCGCTACATTTCAAATTTTAAATTTTAAAATCTTAATTAAAATATTAAGAAGTCTAATCCAATATAAGATTTATTTTTATTGATGAAACTTGGATTTACAAAAACGAATGACTATTGACAACCTCTTCAAGATGGGTTTACAGTGCTCCATGCCGGGTGTTCTGAGGTTTCTTAGATAAATGTAATTTGCTTTTAAGATTCAGAAACAGGGATTATCACAAAACGATGAATAGTTAGCTATTTAACGAGTGGATTAATCAATTAATTCTAGCTCTACCATTTGATGGTTTTAAAGCTTATAATTTTTGACAATGTCCCAGCATATCATTCTGTCCGTTTGGATGCCCAATATATAGAACTCTGTGGTTTGGATAAACCTCCAACACGTTATTCCTACAAAACGGCAATGAGAAATTATTTAATAAAGTGTAACGTTCCATTTGACTAATATACAGTGTGTGGATAAAGTTTGGAACAAATTCAATATCTCCCAAAATATTATTTTTTTTGGAAAACGCTCGGACAGGTATAGCGATTTAAATTACGGCGCATATTTTAATATGCTTCAAATTTTTTTTGCGTTAGTCATTTTTTGTAGTGACGACCTTGACTTTTTTTTTAAATGGAAACATGTATATTTGATTATCACATTGGATAGACATTGTTTTTCTCTTTTTAAGCTTCTAATATTTTTATACCCTTACATAAGAAAATTTTTGAGAAAATTGCTAAAATAGTTTTACGGTTCAGTAGGCCGATCTGGAACACCGGGTGCAGCTCCAACTCATTAGTAGACTGTAACTTCATAGCAAATAATTTTGTTGGATATAACATTATATCTTAGCATTATAGGTACCTAGATCAATTTATTCGGTTTAAGAATTGTTTCGAATTTCTTAGAACATTGTACCTATGTGTAGCACTTAGTAATTATTTTCTACATGCGATAACTGATAAAGTACGTTCGAATAGTGGGTTGTATACAAACAGCCCCTTTTGATGAATGCATGGTTACATATGACCTATAATGGCAAATTAGCCCTCAGCAAGGATCAGCCTAACCAAACAAATGGGAACGCATGGCACTCTCGATATTGATGCCACACAGAGCCCTACTTGATGTGTGATAGCCGCGTATCTCTTACAACTTATTGAAAAGCTCGAATAAAGCTCTATTATACCCACTCTATTGGCGATTGATCCCATATAAAGGTTTAGCTTTATTGTATCTAGTTTTATTGAATTTAACTGCGTACAATACACAAAAATTGACAAAAAGGTACCTATCTAAAGACTTTGAGAATGTTCAGCTAGAAATAAAACATACTGGATCAACTAAAAAAATAAAAATGTAACTAAAACTAAAACATAGGTGAATATAAACCTGAAACATTTATACAATATATACAGGTACTTACCAATGTACAAAAAACAATGCAATTATTGCTACATTTTTACGATCGTTTATCAGTTCGAAATTTTGAATTTGGAGGAAGTTTATCAGTTGATTTGTAGAACTGCCTCCCCATTTCTGAATTTACATCATGCTTATTTTGCCGGAGAAAAAATAGCTCAGGTAAATCTCAGCAGAAACAAACACAAATTTATCTTTATAGCGTTTGCAATTTGCCACGCTGCAAGCTTTCTTATAAGAATGCTCTTTCAGAGCAGTTAGAAAATTTCATCGTTTTGTAAAATAAATTCTGTTCTTATGACTACCTACTAATCTTATTTTCAGTGGAGAATTGAAACCATTAATATTATTATAGGTAGTAGGTACCTACCTACCTATATCTTGATTTTAATGATAAAGGGAGAACTTGTTTAAGTGCTTAGCAAGATTCGTTGAAAAAAAGGAAATTAAGTCAAAAAGTATGTTGATCTAGAAAATATATTTCGATTATAATGGGTAAGAAACAGTTTGACTGTGGAATTTTACAGATATAAGTAAGTATATAGAAAACATTTTGACATTCTCTGTTAAATATAACACACGGGAGTGCATAGAGAATGCAAAGATAAATGAAATGAACTCTTGGGATAAGAAATAAAGTAAACAGCACTTGTCGCCTCGGGGCTTGCATTGTAACATTGCAGTCCGTGCAGGGCGGAGGGACTTAAACACAATATGGCCGACCGTTTCGCGTTATTATTGCAAAGTGCAAACCGGCACAATAAAGGTTATTACCGTTATTAAACGTCTAACGCTTATTATTAATATATCAGATATCAGAATTGTTTCTAGCATTTGAATACATTTTGAATTTTAATAGCTCTATGATCTTTGCTACCTCTACCGCAAATCGTAGTAAGTAATTGCAATTATAAGCGGTATTAAATTATTATAATTATAGAGAATACGAATGCCAACTGGTTGGCTAGTTTATGTTTTATTACGGTAACAGTTTGTATTCAACAATTAAAACTTCATTCAAGATTTTATAAAAATATGAAACTGGGGTAGGTACTACCTATAGGTATTATACTGGTACCTATTTGTATGAAGAGAAAACTATGATGGTCAGTTTGTTAGAATCCAATAAATTAGGAATGGGTTCTTAAATTTCATGTAGGTAGGACTCAATTATTTTCATAAAATAACCATTTCAAGGAGTCCGTTAACTTGAGCGATTTTTCATATTGAATGATTAAGAATTTGTAGATAAGGTGTTACCTCCCTCCTTATTATTGTGTTTTTATCTCAATTGTTTGTAATAACAGTAACTAATTTGCAAATAAATAAAATTCTAAACATTTATGTAGGTACCTACCTACAGGGTGTCTCTAAAATATGGTGCCATAGCTTAACCACAGATTCCGGGGATCAAAATAAGACGATTTAATGCAACTTACCTCTATCCGAAATTGCTTCGTTAAAGCGCTATCGAACGCCAAAGATCTTCAAAAAATTTCTATTTTTTCAAATAACAAAAGATTGTTTTTAGCGATTAGGATGAAATTTAGGATGTGATTCTTTACTGGAAAAAGGTGTATTTTGACATCATTTTTTTGTTCAGGAGGGTCGCGTAAGTGGTCAAAGGTTGATCATCCACAGTCAAAGAAGCTCATATCTTTTTAACAGTTCAGCCAATAGTTTTCAAACTTTTTTCACAGAGAGACATTCTTATTTCACATATTCTTTGTCTCTTGTTCGATTTCGGTATCTGCCATAGTTTAGGCTGAAAAAATTATTTTGATTGGCTGCAGTGCATTTCTTAAAACAGATGTAGTAATCTAGTTGTCCCGTATGTTGAAAAATAAATCACGAAGAGACAATTTGATATAAAGTTTATTACTAACAAGTATGTAAAGGGTGGCGCAAAATAATCTGAACCGTTTCTCAACCAATATGGTTCAGCTTATTTTGTACCATCACCGGAAAATTAATAGATTTACAGCAAATGCTCAATGTGACCACCATTTTCCCGGATGCAAAAGTTGATTCTACGCAAAAAATTGTCTCTTCGTCACTTATTTCTCAGCATACGGGACAAGTAGATTACTACATCGTTTTAAGAAATGCACTGCAGCCAATCAAAATAATTTGTTTCAGCCTAAACTATGGGAGATACCGAAATCGAACAAGAAACAAAAAATATTTGAAATAAGAATGTCTCTCCGTAAAAAAATTTTGAAAACTATTGGCTGAACTGTTAAAAAAATATGAGCTTGTTTACCTATAGATGATCAACCTTTGACCACTTACGCAACACTCCTGAACAAAAAAGTGATTTCAAAAAACACCTTTTTCCAGTAAAGAATCGCATCCCAAATTTCATCCTAATCGCTAAAAACAATCTTTTTTATTTAAAAAAATAGAAATGTTTTGAAGATTTTTGGCGTTCGATAGCGCTTTATCGAAGCAATTTCGGATAGAGGTAAGTTGCGTTAAATCGTCTTATTTTGATCCCCGGAATCTCTGGTTAAGCTATGGCACCATATTTTAGCGACACCCTGTATAGATAGGTACGACATAAATTAGGTGTGTAGTACAAGAAGGAACCGTATGGGAAGAAATATGAAAGTAAAATCAAAGTAAAATGTATAAAACCAAAACCGTTAAACACGAATCTAAAAATCAAGTTACGTTGAAAAAGTGCAAGTAAATGCAAAATAAAAAATCCGAAATTGAGAATACTTATAGAAATTACCCACGTTTGGGTTGGTATACATGGATTGAATATTGTATGTTCAATGGTACTATATGGTACAAAAGCTGGTGGAATAAAGCGTAGGTAGGCATGCTATAAGAGGAGAACATGTTTTATAATATTTTCGCACACCTATAAACATAGTATTATCCTCTAATGTAGTAATTGCCAAAATAAATATTTTAATGTATATCTTATTATATTAACGATTAAATGTATTGTTTAACATGTAATATCTTCCATTGGATTTACATTAGAATCTGTCATATAGCAGAAGCAAAAGAGAATATTTTCCAGTGGCAAGATTGGCTGTCATCACACTGCTTTTCATATTTCATGTATGCATGCGTGTCTCTTGAGGCGGTGAGGGTAGTTAAATTGTCGTACAGGGTGCGTATCGATTTTTGCAGTCCTGAACACAGAGAGAGCTCCAGGCTCTTCCAATTAGTCTATACTTTTGGCTATGACAACATATTCTACGAAAGTACGAAACAGTGAGTTCTTGTTCGCGTATAAGAAAACGTTTCTTTTTTATTTTTGTGACCGACTAGTGTAGTACCTACTACATATACAGGGTGTCCTAAAAATGGCGCAAAATATTTATGGGGCATCGTAGGTGACTGATAAGGGAGTAAGGGAAAAGTATCAAAAAAATTGTACCTACCTGTTGTGTTTTTGTAGTACCTACTACCTATAGGTAATGTTATAATGTAATAATAATTTAATAATTTGTAATTCCGTGATTTTTTGCAACTTTTTAAATTTGGAAACAATATAAAAGACATAATGTTCTAGAATTAGAGTACCTACCCTTCATTTACTATTCATATCTTACAAATTTGAGCGAAACATTTTTTCTCACACTTGTCTAGCGGTACCTACTACCTACCTACTACTGAACAGCGCATCTATATTTTGGGACATCCTGCATCTAATTTAGTGAGACCTATGCTAAAATTATTTAATCTATTTAACCAAGATTTAGGATTTCTTTTATTAACATTTAACAATAAAAGTAAAAAAGTATTACTACCTAGTCAGAGTCTTTGCTGTTTTACTTATTATCTGTTTGTTTAGTAAATTGATATTTCAACAGAAATTTGTATGAACAAATGTTTGACAATGATTCATTATACTATAGTGTGTAGGTCTTACATTTAGAAATATGGTATAAATTATAAATGCGTGTGTATGATGCATGCAGATCAAGCTTGGTACATCTAGGCGTGATCTTATAATGTTAAACCCACTACTCCTCCAAGGACGGGCTCCCTCATTATTTTATTGATATGTAAGTTTTAATTTTCGTATTCTGATTTACGATAGGTAGGTATGTGTTATAAGTTATTTATACGCTTCTTTTGGAATTATTAGGTGTTTTCTGTGTATCTTTAAGTTGATTTAATTTAGCGTATCGTTGCGTATAAGTTGAGTAATTTTTTTTTCCTATCTTGTCTGATTTTTAAACATAATATTTATTTACATGTTCTACGCAAAACAATCATACATTTCTTGGTTGAATACGCACCCATGTACCTACATTGTTAATAGCAAATGTTTTCATACTACATGACCTTGTACTATAATTAATTATTAATAGACGAATGAAATTTTTAAATAGAAATAGGGTTTGAAAACTTTTCTATTTACTTTACAAAAGTTTATTAGGAAAATGGAATAGTAAAAGTTGTGAGACTCTTTTTGAATAACACAAGAACAAAAGTTAAGCCTATATCATTGAAGAATGGATAAAGAATTTTAGCGAAAAAACAAATGAAAATAATAAGTAGTACCTACTAAATCGATAAGTATTAGGTTGGTAGATACTTCTACAACGATCAACAAAAAGAAATATCTAAACATTTTGTTAGAAATTTGTAGGTATTTTTATTATACAATAGTGTAATAAGACTTAAGAGAGTACATTGTAGCATTGAATTTTTCAATAAGTTCTAGGGAGTTTCGATTGAAGCAAGTGGGTAACACTGCGGCAAGCTATTTTTAAACTGTCAAAACTGACAATTTAGTTTATAATAAACTTTTTAAAAGAAATCTTTATTCTGTGAGTTGTGTGTGAGTTCTGTGTTTGTTTTACCAAACACAGTTTTATAATAGCCTGTATTGTGAAACTGTTTTGTGCAGTTTTCAGTGTCACAATGGAGCTATTTTGAACGCGAAGTAGAAAAAAAGTATATTTTGTTTAATAATACAGGATATTTATTCGGCTTTTTTATGGTTAGAATAAGGATTTGGTATAGTATTACTGTTTTGAAGCTTATTTCTTCAGCGCTTGTTTTACTATTCTATGCTTAAAAATCCGCGCAGGTCCCAAAGTCCTGCACATTTATTGGGTGGATATTAGACATTATATGGCAAAATAAACGTTGGTGGCACAATACGTTGAATATTATTTGCTGTCTAAACAGCTTCAAGTGGATTAAATTATATGTAATATAGCTCACAAGTTTGAAAATAATATACAGATTGTGCTTACAGACGGTCATGCATTTACACTAATATATGCTCCTTGATTTTTATTAAATATTAAGAGCATTTACTGCCAAATAAAATAATGATTAGGAGAATAAAGGAGCAGGAAGAGAATCAAATTTATATGCATGTTATAGGTTTCCGGTACCTAATGCTAAATAAATAAAATCGGGTCCTATATTTTTCTAATTATTCATTTATTTAACAGTTGTAATTTAAAAAAAAGTGGAGGTGCAAACCTCCCCTGGACTTTCCCATACTAAAAATAAACATTTTGTTTTTGCTATTCAACAGTAGTTCGCGAGGCAGCATTGGAAATCATTTGAATGCCTCGCGAGAAAAACGAGTACGGGTTCGATATGAACAAAAGAAAGACACCAAGATACGCATCTATCGCGGCTAGAAGTTACAACTGGCGAAGTCGGACGATCGCTACCGACCGACGATCCGAGTTCAACCTAAATATTCAAAATTCACGAATTTCTCATTAACCGTACATTTTTGCCATATGAATATCTAATACTATGTGATAGATAATTTAATTTTGCATTCAATTATATAATAATATATAGGGTGTTTCATTTAAAATAACAAAGTTGCTTATTGTACTGTGAAAACCAAACACCCTGTATACGTGATATAAATTTAGAAAAATGCAAATCTATATACTGAACAACTTTCGTATTTAAACTTCTTTCATATTTTGACTAATAAAGGCGCTATAGGAGCATCAATTTTCGATTTTCAAAATCTCGTAGAGGGCGCCACAGTGGAATTCTGGCGTTCATCAAAAAACAAAAATGTAGCTAATACCAAGCTGCATAAGTATAGAAATTTAAACAAATTCCTTAGACCGGTTTTTTTGTAATAATTTTTCAAAAATTTCAAAATCTTTGGAAGAGCGCCGTTGCGACCGTTTTTGGATTTAGTAAATAATTTTTTTTCTTGGTGTAGTACAGCCAAAGGGCTTTCAAACAAGTTGTTGCGGAACCTGATCAGATAACTGGTTTTTGAGTTACGGGGCGTTAAAGTCGAAATTTTGAAAAATTCATAGCGACCGCCATTTTGAAGTTAGAGAGTCCGGTAAAACACTGTTTCTCTTGAATTATGCCCTTCTTTCATATCCCCTACTCAGATTTTCAAAATTCCGCTTCTGAAAAAAATTATACCAAAAAAACATGTCTAACTTCCGCTTCCGGTTTCGAATTTTTTTGAAAAGCTTATTTTGTCGATGAATTTTCTATATACCCCTTCATTTAAAATTTCATCAAAATCGGTTCATTAGTTTTTGCGTTAGAGGCGTTACATACACACATACACACCCACACAGCAGACATTTTTCTAGACCACTTTTTTGGGTTCCTGGGGACCCAAAACACGTATTTCCGCGAAAATCTCGACTTCGAAAATTTTCATGATATCAATACTTCCCATATACCAGTGGTGGTATGGAAAGTAAAAATTCAAGGGACACAGTGTAAAAACATGCCTATCGTGCATGTCCCTATATTCCTAATAGCCTATAAGTAGTACATCAACCTTGCTCGTTCGTCGTTCTACAAGGCTGCACGACGGTCTTTGAAAACTTACAAATCCGATAATTAGAAAAACGTATAATATATCCATACCTTAATGATGAAATAGATAGCTTATTACTATTATTTTTTGCAGCTCATAAATGTAACGCCCATATCCTGTTAACACTTATCACATATATACATGTATAGATACAGCTTATAATAAATGATCAATATAGACGGAACGTCATGAAGACGTTTAAGTAAGGTGCAGGTTAATTTATTTTGTACCCATATGAACTTCCCGGAGACCACAATGTCTTCAAGATATATTGATGGTTTTGTTTGCTCCTAACCACACAAATTAAATTTGTTGTTTAAGTCCGGAAATTAGATACATTATTAAGAGTTAAACTAGAATCTAATCTGAAATTAAAATAATTTTAAATTTCATGAAGTAACAATAAAATTAAGTAAACAATTTTGTAATTTTGTAAACAAATTTATATCGAACAAAGAAGCCGATTTGTATTTTTTCCTTATATTAATACTACATGAAGTTTAGCTAACAGCAGTGTACGTGAGGTTTTCTGGTTAAATATGCAGTAAAGGGCGTTATTGGGTTGATTAATACTGCGAATGGCACCCTCATGGGGTTAGAATTGTACGGTCCTTAGGGATGAATGGGAACAACATATGCGAACGCGTGGCTCACCGTGTGGTCGCACAAACCACAATTTTCCGAATGAATTCTCATTCTTTCGTGCCTTATTTAAATGGAACCACGTTGTTCGAAAACTAAATGAGTATTATTTTCTGAAGTTGGTGATTTATAAAAAAAATATAAGGTCGAAATTCAGAAGCAAACAGGTTTTATCTATGATTGGACAGACCATACTGAAAGAAAATAATTTTGAAGTGACATTGCTGTTACTGTTAGTTACCGTTTCTCATAATTACCTACAATGTCAAGAGGTGTAACAAAAATTTTTTTATTAAATAATTTGAGTTCATGGTTTACTGTCTTTATGTCTCTTACACCTGTCTATGTACCTACTTTCCCTCTTCTTGTGACTAATATTATTAGATTTCGGAAGAGATAAATTGCATCCTCCACGTGGTAATACGCGATGTTACTGCGCGCTAAACATCCCTACCCTGTCAAAAACAGAAATTCGCCGGAATTTCCAAAAGTGGTGGGTTTTATCCGACTACCTACCGATTTTTCCTTGTAAATGCTTTTTACATCTTTCTTTCGTTCTATATAATCTTATTCTGGTTTTTCTATTTTTTTATAGCAGATTCTTCTTTATTGGACTTTCTAATATGCATCTCACACGTTTTTAATCTGCCTTTCTGTGAAAATGCATGATTTATTACTAGCTTTTTAAAATATATTTATATTTCCAAACTATCTGAGTTCTATTATCGATCTTGTTTTCAATTTCTCATTCACTAGATATTGTTGTCCGGACTCCATCAGGAGCAAACCCTAATAGGCAATCGGATATGCTATACGTGCTACCATTGAATATAGTAGTAGGACAGAATGCTTATACCAGCGCCCAACTTTGAGAATGTTCCACGGCCGTTATTTTCCAGTGGGCGCCACCGTAGCGGCCGTTTAAAGTTACGCCAAACATTTTCGATAGGTGTCGCCCCTAAAATTTAGTAATTTCAAAAATATACAATTTACAATAACAACTGTCACCGCTATCCATCTACAGAGGGCGCCTTTGCGGAATGGCATTACACTGAATATTTCGTATTTATACAAATGAACCATAATTTTATTATAGCAACCCAAAAGTTAATGTATAAAATTTAAAATCGATAAAATTGCTAAAAAAAAAAGTTTACGCAAAATCAATCGGAAATGCCAAGAGGTTTGCATGACGTTTGTTCAGAAACCGGGAAATCAAAAAATAATAAATCCTATCTGCAGTGCCTTGGAATGACAATCTATTGTTCATCAGAATGCCGCTTGTACTGTCAACGTTTATTTAATACGAAAAAAACTGGAAATCATAAAATGCGATTATTTAGGAAATGGTAACAATAAGATATCACTGAACGGCAGTTGTCAACTCCATTTCAAGGCACTAGAGATTTTCGTCAAAACAGCTTTACCACTGGTTTTACCTATTTTTTCATTACTCAGCCTTTGAAAAACTATAAAATTAAAAATGAATGCATGAGAAAACGCAGAATTTTTTCTCTACAAAAAACCTATAGGTAGTATGGCCCTTTTTTCTAAAGCTGCAATTAAGTACTTAGTAAAACTATTTTTCCTTTATTAATTATAATTTGTTTCAGTTTAATAGCTTAGCTTTCTCATTACTAGAGCCCGGAAATTTATGAAATTTCATATTCTTCAAAAATGCTTAGATTGTTCCGAAATTTAGAATTTTCACCTCTGGTAGTAGATATAGATACATTTAATTAGTGCAATAAAATTTTTCATATTTCATTATATTTTGGTTGTTTTTTTATATTTACGAAAAATTTTCATATTTTATAAAAATCTTCATATTTAGTTCATATTTTTATAAAGATTTCTATAGTTATTTCATATTTTCTTTAATTTTTAAAATAACTTTCGTAAAAGTAATATTAAAAAAGTTCTTGAGAATATTTTTGGAAAGCATCATAATGTTTCTAAATCCTGTAGCATTTCTCGGTATAATCTGTCCAAGGTAGGGTTTTAAGTGGCTCTCGGATTAGCTACAAAAAATAAGAACCTACTGAGAACAATCCCTTGATTGTTCTCTTATTGTAAGAAGATCAATAGCAACATAAATTAGTTTTTAGCAAAGAAAAAGAAATTTCAGAAATTAAACATGATCATATTTCGAATTTTTAATTTGCGCCAGTAACATCCTGTGATTTCAAAAATATATTGACCGATAAAAGACAAGGGCTTCTGCCTGAAAATCTAGAGAAATTGTTAGTGATTTATTGTAACAACAAATTGTAAAAATAAACATGTTTTTCAGTGTATTTTCTAATTTTTATGTTATTTTTGAAAGTAGCATAAAAGTTTCATATTTTGCATATTACCCAATGTTTATTCATATTTTAGCATTATTCCTGCTTCATAGTTTATGTTATAATTTGATATTTTTTTGCATAACATTTCGGGCTTACAGTTCTTTTGATAAGAGCAGCTCCGCTTCAGTAGATTGCGTAAATGTTCGTAAGAGAAGACATTTTTATAAACGTTTTATTTCTCTTCAACTTGTATTTCAGTGGGTGTTCTTTGAAATGAAGAATTAGGTACATAAAGTATGTTTCTCCTACTAATATAATAAATAAAGCTAAAGTTCATTAAATGTTGGTAACTTTGCATTAACCAGTTCATTAAATTAAGGTAAACACAATAAAATGGGAAAATGTATTGCCTTATTGTCATCTGCACTTTTACCCAGACAGTAAAATAAATAAGGAAACATTTTTAACTCTTGAGCGGCCGGTGTAATTTGTGCCTAAGTGTAGGTACCTTACCAAATATGGACGTGTAAAATGCGCGGGCTATACAGGGTGTTTTTAAACTACAGTCATTAATTTCTGGAGGCCATTCTACGTCAGAAAATATGAAATAAAGTTTCTATAAACATGGGTCCGGAAATGCTTCCTAAAGCAGCTGGAACCGTGTGAAAATACTATCCAAAACTTGCTTTTTATTTAATATCTCAGAAAGTGTTCGAGATACATCGATCAACTTTGGCATGCGAGTTAGTGTTAACAGGGCTATTATTTGGGCTATTATAACGTGCTAACAACCAAAACGAAAATCTGCCAGGGACGTGCAGAAATACGGGGGAGGGAGACCCCTGCACCCCCCATTTTTTTATTAGCAACTATTCCGAATTTTTTAAATTAGGAATCTATTATTTAGACAAAATTACATAAAAAAGGTCCTCTTGTTAGAAACCCGTAGAAGCAACCGTGTCCGAGAAAAATTATGTGCATGAAAATTTTTGTTTTTTCATGCATATAATTTTTGAAGCAATTTTCTTTGGACATGGTTGCTCCTACGGGTTTCTAAGAAGAGGACCTTTTTTATGTAATTTTGACTATATAATAGATTCCTAATTTAAAAAATTCGGAATAGTTGCTAATAAAAAATGGGGGGGGGGAAATGGTCGTCCTCCCCCCTATTTTCGCACGTCCCTGCCAGATTATCGTTTTAGTTGTTAGCACGTTATAATGGCGCTTCTAACACTAACTCGCATGCCAAAACTGATCGCTGTATCTCGAATACTTTATGAGATATTAAATAAAAACAAAGTTTTGGATAGTATCTTCACAGGGCCCCAGCTCCTTTAGGAAGCATTTCTGGACCCATGTTTATAGGAACTTGTTTTCATATTTTCTGACGTACACACTGTTCCGGGATACTGCTTCATGGTAGTTTTTTTAACATTCCGCATTTCCTATATTTGTATGACTGCATTATCATTAAATCACAATTTCTGCTGCTTTTCATTATTTCGACGAAGCCATGATTATTGAAGTGACCAGTTGTGCAGAATATAATTCACAATGAGAAACATTTTGAGTGCATAATAGTATATTATACACCAAGGTAGAGAAGACATTTTTCTCAGCCGGGCTGATAAGTTTTCTCTACCGTCGTTTATATAGGTACTATTTTTTCCACTACTAGCACATTTATTCCTTTTATAATTAATCGTCTTAAGTTATTTAATAAAATAAAAAAAAATGTGCTATTTATTTATTGTTTATTAACTCATTATTGGAGTAAGTATAGTGATATACCTATTATACTAGTAATTATTAATATTATTAAATTATATTATAAACCTGAAACATTTTAATTCACATTATGGTATATGCACACTTCTTATTCTTACTCAATAGGCACCTTCACCAATTCTTAGAATGTATCCAGAAACTTGTTTTCTTGATCCATCCTTTCACGATGTCGCCTTTCAACATTTGACACAATGTTATTATGTTTCTTCATGTACCTATGTGGATTAATATTTTCTTTTCTTGAAAGCAGGTTCTTCAGATGTTGAACTGTTTTCCGATTCCTGCAGCTGCTCGGGTGCTGAAATTTCAGGCTTTTGTATATAATTTTATGCATTAGATATAAGTATTCCCATTTTTTTCTATTTCTACCACTAGTGGAATTGTGTTCTTTAATATCTTTATAAGTGTTATTCAATCCTTTCCATTTGGTATCACATTGTTGCCATGTAACATTAGAAGTACCAGTGCAGTTGATTTTCTGAGCAATTTTTGACCAAACATATTTTTTAGAGTTCTCTGAGCTTCTTCATGTTCTTCAACTAGTTGTATTCACAAACCAGTGCGATCATTTTTGTCCAAATTATTTTTTTGTCTTCGGCGCACACACGCTCTCAGCCTTTCGTTCTTTTAATATGTTATCTAAAATAGTTGTTGCATATACCTACTGCATCTAAAATATACAATAAGAAATGTGCTGGTTATGATCCAACGCTAACAGTAATAATTATAATTTAATAATACATACCTTCACGACCTCCTCTTTCAGTATCTTGTTAGTTTCTGCATCTTGTAACTCCACAATTATTGTATCAAGATATACTCTTGGAGTGGGGCCTTGCATACACCAAAGATAATACAGGCATAAATTTTAACCAGCACCTCAATATTATGACTGCGAAATGTTATAACCTAACTTGACATTATTGGAAACCACGTGACCAAAATCCGCAGTTGCTCGATCGGCTCTCATTCGGATATTTCCGAACGGCGAACGCAGTTAATAAATGCCGGTATCTACGGTATCTATGTACGTCATTGCACTCTGTTGAGTGAAAGTTGTAACAAGGAAAAAAATCCACAGATTAAAACCCTTGTTGACAAATGATTAATGCATCCGAAAAAATCTGAATATTATATTACTGCCCCATCTACCGGCCCTTTTACAGATGACAAAACTAGGCACAATCTTTACCATTGGAATAAACATTCTGACCTACTACTATATTCAATGGTGCTACTATTGTATTTAGTATTATGGTACTACTACGTACACCTGCACACATACAATTTATTAATTATTATAGGGCTATTATTAAGAACCCGGTTTTAACAAAACGCTTATTATATTAAACACATGAGAATGGTTATTAAAGCATTATCGAATAAAAAAAACTTTAATGTGACCAACAATAATATATTCACATAGAAAAAGAAGACCTACTTCTAATCGTTACTACAATAAACTTTATGAAGAAAAAAAACTAAAGCCATTTAATGCGGATAATTTTCTAACATAAAAGCAATCCATAATCCATAAATAATGGAAGACTATAATTTAAAATTTAAAATACCGACGTTCAGAGTTATCATGTGGTCCAATCAGGACGTGCGCGGGCAAACCACATACTGTTTTAAATTCCGCTTACATCCCCCAAGTGTTTTTATCTTCAAATTCTATCAAATCTGGACAAAAAATAGCACTTTACAATTCAATACGGTCATAAAGAAGCTATGAAAGAAGTCGATTTTATATGTCTAGTGATGGGGTAGCGTATAACAAATTTTCACAAGAACCATAATTGTTGAGCTTTCTGCGTGCAGAGATTTTGATGTTATAAAATTATTTTCATTTATTATGGTTTTTTTCTCTCCGTAAAACCACCGCAGGTATGTATTTCCTAGAAATTAAATTTTATAATCTACCGCTTTTTATTTCGATGTTTTGGCGTGCTTTTTGTAATCAAATGGACACTAACATGTCGTTTATAAAATGACAGTATTTTGTGTGATGCGTGATAACGAGTCGCATTCCCACAGACGAAATTTCCATCAAACCCTGTCATTATGACCACAAACAATACTTGAACTTCGTTAACACAGTTCGCGGATTTGAGTGTGTAATTTAAAACCGCATTTTTAAACATTTAATCTACGTTGTCCGATTTCAAAAAATGTCTGCCCATAAACCCATAATTTGTAACATGGAAAAAATATTAAATTTAAATTACTATTTTTGCACGATATTTTCTGGTTCATAAAGCGTTGGAAATTATGATAGCGGTTGTGAATTAAAATACACCTACATTAATTTTATTCACGAACGGGAGTAGATGAAATCAGGAGCGCATAACAAATGAGCATCACGAGCCTCAGGTGCGATTGTTTCGATTGACTAACCGTCTAGTTGCCGTAGCTCAACGGGGTGCACATTTACGAAACTATCCCACAGCATGGGGCAAAATCACTTATAATTTACTTGACTGCTACCGGGTTTTACAAACTCCGTATGTATGCGTATTGTTAAAACTTTTTGAACTTATCTCATTTCACCAATAAGATAATACCAACATGTAGTAGTACTTACTAAAAAATCATTTAATATAATAAGTACCCTGTATAAAAATTTTAAAACCACGGATGACATTGAATGTTGTCCAAGCGTCGACTGAGCATATCAATCGATGAAAAGATAAAAAATGAAATCTACGTTTCAAACAGATTAGAAAGTGCATTAGATTAGTGGTAGAGATTATTCCTCAAATAATTTACATAGTAAATTAAACCATATAGGACCAATATACAAAATAAGAGACGCCCCAATTGATTTTACAACAGCAACACCTCGTGTCAATGTTAATTATGAACTTACCAATTCTTTTTGTGCTTCGCATATCATTTAATTTGGATATGTATGTACTACCGAGGTTTCAACTGTTATGGTCATAGGTATCACCCTTATCTAAAACACATAAATCAGAAAAAAACAACTATACCTATGACAAGACCAGGATTCGAAAAGGAAAACGGGACCTCCCGCTTACTAGGAGAATTCTCATCCACTTAGCCGCCCCGGCCTTGGTTGTAACATTGTCATTTTTGTTGTTTATTCACTAGTGAATAATGATAATTCATGATACGTATTATATTATAGATATCAATAGCAGTATCTTTTGCCCACACGTAAATATAACTCATAGATTATTATTTACCACGGGTGAACAATACAGTTTCTAACTATACAAACCAATGTAGATTGGAACAAACACGACAGTCATTGAGCAAACTCGGAAAACAAAAAAAATTGAAAAGAATAATAAAAGTTAGGCAGATATATAGGACATTATAATTAAAGCTTTTAAGATCAACTAGGAATTGTAAATCAACATACGGAGTTGGCTGTCGCGGGCGGGTAGCTTTGCCCTTATGAATAGTGTATGAGTCTTTCGATATTAAGGTAATCATAAAGGTACGCCTGGTATGCACCGTGCGTGCGTCCGTCATGTAATCTGTTGTGTGGGAGATGTGCCAGACACGCAAGAGAAGTCGCCAATCATCATTCCAGTTTTCTTACAAAAATTCGTTCCCACCATCCACACCCACTAATAGAGCGGGTTGTGGTTTGTTTTTTATATTATCTCAATTAATATGAAATGTGAAGATAAACCGACTACTAATTGGTTATACATTATATACTGACCATTTCGTGCAGAAATTTAATTGTATTAAAGTTAGGTACGCATATATTAGTGGGGAAAATTATTTGATTATGAGAGTGTAATTTTTTGTTGACTTCATAAAAACTGTTATGGAGAAAGATATAAAATTCTTCAACTATTTTCTAAACAAATATGATATAATATGTGCATTTGAAGTAAAATTTAGTATAGGGGACGTTATCATGTTATATTATAATTCACCCCATATACTGCTATATATAACTTCAACTCTAGGGACAGTTTTGCTCCTGTAATCCCTAGAGGTTTAGTGTTAGCCCTAAGCAAGCGCGACGAAACCAAAACTGCTCTGGGTATATAGTTATATTCTCGAACTTCCATGATATAATCCGCATGCGATAAAAAAATTGAGTCAATCAAAAAACTGCTTTCCTGACAATTGCAAGAAATGACGTTTATTGCATCGTGCAAGTTCGAGAATAGGCACCCTGGTTAATTTATTGTCAATTGTCATGTTGAACTTGAATTTATACCTGCACGGGTATTTAAAGCAAATTGGGAATCGTTGTTATTTATAATTTTAAAAAGCCTTCAATTTTGTCGAGTCAAACTTTTGAGGCCGTTCATTTTTCCTCGACATTGCAGTCTGAAGCCCT
This sequence comes from Hemicrepidius hirtus, assembly GCA_963082805.1. Lineage (NCBI taxonomy): Eukaryota > Metazoa > Arthropoda > Insecta > Coleoptera > Elateridae > Hemicrepidius > Hemicrepidius hirtus. The sequence goes on along the minus strand of OY720160.1, from coordinate 29,402,450 downwards.
CTTTGGTGCTCTGTTTGGGTCCAAACCTGTGGACATGTCCTAGCCACTTTATTTGTTGGTGTAGCGTATAGGTAGGTACTTTGATATATGCTACGGATGTAAGGACTATCATGCTAGCTATGCGTAATTATTTATACGGTTTGTTTACTACTTATGGAGAAAAGAAAATACTGTTTATTTTTAAACAAATATATTTAAAATTAGATACCAATTGCCATGTTTTTAATAGATTTTACTGGTGGTACTAACCCTGAAATATTTAATTATAGAAGTTTTAAATCGATCTACCAAATAGGTTTTATAATTCTGTTAATTATTCTTTGTTTTTGAAAGAGAAAATACTAAACTGATTTTTGCAGTTTATATAAACTAATAAACCATTTTAGGTAAACTGTTATGTTGTATTTTGTATTTATGTTAATCTTATATACTTAGCTAATTGCATTCCCCTTAAGCGTTGTTGATTCGTGTGAAAATTGGCACTGGTGTAAATTAATTCTTTCCTTAAGCTACACCCAAATTACATGAAAATAAATTTAAATCAATCAACTTTTGCGTGCTGTTAAACATAAACATGCGAAAAACTGAAACATTTGAGAAACTTGGTAAAAGATATCAGATTTTCTTCAATTGTTGCCTGAAAATGATAAGCCTAGTAGACTTTTATCTACAGAGACCGGGTTGCACATGCACAAGGAAGTATTTAGAAGAAAGTTGAGCAGGTGTGACGAAGTCGTTCACAACAAACTAAACGGGGTGGATCCAGACAGAAATACCACAGGAAGTAATAATTTTCTAGAAAATATCTAAATTAACAGTTTTGGATTTGGCCTGAAAAAATGTTCATTGGTGGGTCGATACTTTTTCTCTTGAGTAATTACGAACGGATACGAGCTGATACTTTCCTCACAAAGTACACGAAAGGGATGTTTTTGAGCTGTTTTTGATGCTAATAAGAACCATAATTAATTTTGATAAGCATCTGCACAATCTCCTATGCAAAGACAGCCTTATGTGGTACTCGGAATTCGCGACGATGTTAAAGTTGCAAAACGAAGACAATTACTAGGTACTACTACATTGTCAATGGTGTCTTGAAGAGCATGAAACTATGATAATTATTCGACATTGAAGTGCCCAACAGGCTCTTACGAATCAACTGAACAGTTATGGAACCAATCAGGAAGTGAGAAATTTGTTTATAATAGTCGAAGAAGTTCTGGTAAATAAGTGGATAATATCATCAACAAAACCTCTATAGGCTTATCCAAAGCAAATATCCACAGTATGCCAAAAACGCCGAAAAGGATATTTTTTGAAAAATGACTTTAAATAAATCTATACCGTGTACTTGTATTAGAAAATCATTACAGGATAGTATTTTGTATTTTTTGTACTTAATAATTTATCATCATCAGCTACACGGTATCGGTCCGTTCTCCGTTAACCTCTTCTAATAGCTGTTTATAAATAACAAACCCCTTGAATTTTATTCCAATAAAATTGCAATTTTCCGCCAATCGTTAGAAACTTTGGACATTTCTGATCAAATTTATTTATAATTGTTCAATATTTCAGTAAAATAGGAAACGAGAGATAAATGTACAGGAATATCATTCTCGACCTAGATCGCGAATATTATTCCCGTACAGTTTTTATTTTATTCTTCTATTTTTATTCTGCAGGGGTGATTAAAAACTACAATTTTTTACAAACACATAATCGGCGGAAAAATAGTATGTGTTTCTGCCGACTCGGCCAGCAATTCTCACAATCGTCGGAGAAAGTTTCGCTTTGCCTACTAGATACACAATATTCTATCATATTTTAGCAAAACTAGAAATTGTGATGAATGATATTTCGTTGTTTGGTAACAGAAATTCTACCTACTATTGTATGTTGATCAAAACTCAAAAGAGCAAACGCAGGATTATTATTAGATACATCTACAGTGTTGCTGTAGCGTGAGACCGTTTGGTTGGTTCATAATAGATCCATAGAGCAAATAATACGGAGCAGCTAATTTGGTCCATAATCCTTTTATGCTGATAACAGAATAAGCATTGACTGGATTATATGGAAATGCACTCCGTAATGCAAACAAATGAGATCGCCAGCCACAGCAGCATGTGGAAGATAATTTGACGTGCGAAATATATAGAGAAATATTTATATCAGTTCCACCACGCAACCCTTGTTAAGCTTTTATAGGAGTTTATTATTTTCATTTTATTATTCCGAGAAAAATGTAGTCAAGAACAAGTCACGTTTTAAAACCATCCCTCAATGATAATAAGGATCTAAAACAACCCAAAGAAAGGGCGGTGTAAGCCCTTAATTGTCACGTGAATGATTACTGTATAAGTGAAGGCGACGCTACACCACAATTTGACAGATTGTGGAGCTGAATTCCCCCTAGTCTGTAAATACAACCCGCTGTTTATAGCGTTTATTTGACGTATTAAGACACTTTTTACTCACATTTCTAAAATATATTTTTTTCATTATACGTCTGTATAATACATGCTTGTATTGAACAATGTACAAGAAATATTATACTGCACTTTGTTTTTTTTAATAGTTTAATACATTGAAATACAAATAAACACTTACATGTAATTGTTTAACAAATTGGGTAGACATCCTTAAACAAACCAAATTTTGAAGACAATCCAAAAGATGTACTACTTTGTTGAAATACAGGATGTTATGTAAAGTAACTAAAACTAAAAAAGGGAGAATCTATTTTTCTTTCTTAGATAACATAAAAGCGTTCAAATAAAAACAATATGAATTTGCAAATTCAAGTATAGGTACTACTTTTGAGGCCAGACCCAAGGTACTTCTTGGCCAGACCCAGTACCTTGGCCAGACCCTCGTCTGGTAATCGGAGAATTAAAATCAGATATCGTTGTTGACGAACAGCTGAAAATTGGAGTTTGTAGAAGTGGGATGGTTAATGTTTTGCACTTGCACATTTCGATTTTTTGCGTAACTATACAGATTGATGTCGGCTAGTAGAAACATAGGAACATGCACGCATACATGACAGTCATGCTTTGACACTGTGCACCTTGATTTTTCTTAAATATTAAAACACTTACAACTGTGAAATAAATTGATAATTATTAGGAAACAGGAACAGATTTTATTTGTTTAACATTACCTGTAATCAATAACATGCAAATAAATTTGTTCCTCTTCATTTTCCTTTATTCAGATAATCATTATTTTATCTCGTGCATGTCCCTATATGTTCCTAGTAATCGACATCAATCTGTTTGAAAGATCTAGTGAGTGACATGCTAGTTTTTATGCTCCTATCATACATAATTTTTGTTCATTGTATTTTCATACAGATTACAAATAGTAAGAATTTATTAAAAAAATGTAGCTGGTTTAGGACGTTTAGGTAAGGAATCCTTTTTCCTAATCGTGTTAACATTTTTTTGCAGAAAAAGTGTACCTTAAAACTTAAATGCACTACAATGCATGACTATACAATGAACTTTCTAAGTGTTTTTATTCGATAAAGTTTATCCAATTTTTCGTAACAGGTACTATACTAACATAACCGACCCAAAATTCTGCGTCCACCTTAAAATGATTTAAATGCTTTTAGGGGATGTTTTCACGCATAACATGATTTATTGGACATGAAATTGCGTGAAATTTTATATAATAGGCGATTTTACACCCATGAGACGTTCTAAAAAGCCTTTTCTGATTTATTTCTTAAAGGTACGTAACGTGGGAAGTAAAAGATTGTGTAGAGATATTGTGTACTTTGAAACAATTTAAAATTCATGTAAGAAAATAATTAATTAATTAAAAAATATGTTTTTTTTTCTCAGACAAACTATAAACTATATACAGCTATTGTTAACAATTTATTCATAACTCGTCAGAAAATTATTTTCAGATGCAGCCACTTCGTCAGAATGCATTTTATACAGCTGTGCTATTTTAGCGTGTAAATTAGATGTACCTAAAATATATCTACCTTTTTCTCATTTAATCCCATGCTACTGATTTGGGTTCGCTGAATTTCTTTCGACCACCTTCACGTTGATTGGCAGGTGTGAAATTGCAAATTTATAGTTCCATGTCTACAGGTTATTACTGCGCTTACCACCAGGTAACATGAAATCTCTTACAAAACTTCAAAAGACACACTTTTTCTGTTGAATCTTGTTGTTAGACTTATTCAGAAAACTATATAAACACTCGACATAGTACAGTAGTTTATTTTTTGTGGGAGAAATTGGTTTTCGGTCTGTTGCTCACTTGACCCAATCGAATTCATTTCTTACTTGTCGTATTTGTCCAAATGTCACCGTTTTTATTCCTTCTTCTTTTTTTGCGTGTTGCATAACCAAGAACAAACAAACAAACAATTTCTCACATATGGATTTTGCTTGACGTTGTTTTCTACGTCTTTCTATAGTCTCTTCAATACAACAGGAAACTACTCTTGGAAGGGACCTAAGACACCTGATTTGTTTTCGCTAATTATCCAAACTTTTTCGTCCCTCCTTTTGCATGGTTGTGAAAACTATTGTGCTAACGGAAATTTAGAAATACCCGCACACTGTCTTCTCTTACCTTTTTCATTACCCTAGGATTGCCACTAGTGTTAGTTTTGCAACAATTATAAAAAAATACGCCTCGAAATGATAAGAAGTGGTTTCGATGTTGTTAAAAAAAAGGTCTAACATCTTATTTTGATCGACCGAGGATCTTGATCGCTTGCTGTTGGAATTCATACAGGATTTCAAAAAATCTGATCAAAGTGCCTTATCTATGAACAGTGCAACAGTTTCTCTTTGTTTGTCGAGATAATTTTTGATTATATCCCTTGTTTTTTAATATAGGGAAACCGCAATGTGCAACGATATTTACCCAACTTTTCTATGTAAAAGTTAGATCACAAGGTAAAGCGAAATTTCGCAGATATTGATTTTTTATCGCCGTGTAGCGTAAGTGGCTGTTCTCACCAAAGCAACCGGCGACCGCAACGCAACTGCAACGCAACTGCAAAGCGACTCGGCGCTAATATTTAAATACGAGTGTTCCCACCTACTCAACGGCAACGCAACTGCAACGCAACCAGTTGCTAACTGGTTGCGTTGCATACCGCGTCACTGGCAAGAACTGCTGTCATGACGAACGAAACGGCAAAAACTTTAAATTTTGTGGCCCTCGTTGAAGCGCACAGATGCTTATATGATTTTAACAGGATCATTATTCAATTCCTGCGCCACTATATAAAAGCTATGTCCCAAATTTGTGGTATAAAAAGGGTTAACCCAAAATTTTCGGTATGTTTTTTTTACGCTTATTCAGTAGCAAGTATGCAGCGGCCATATTTTCATCTGACGAGGACGACATTTTGTTCAGGACTACCTCAACAAGAGACTTCGAAACAGTTGATTTCAGTGAGAACACAAGAGGAACGCAACTAAAGTTGCGGTCGCGTTGTCGTTGCCAGTTGCTTCGGTGAGAACAGCCCAGCAACGCAACTAAAGTTGCGGTTGCGTTGCAGCCCTTAAGGCGCTGTTCTCACCAAAGCAACCGGCGACCGCAACGCAACTGCAACGCAACCGCAACTTTAGTGGCGTTGCTGGGCTGTTCTCACCAAAGCAACTGGCAACGGCAACGCAACTGCAACGCGACCGCAACTTTAGTTGCGTTCCTCCTGTGTTCTCACTGAAATCAACTGTTTTGAAGTCTCTTGTTGAGGTAGTCCTGAACAAAATGTCGTCCTCGTCAGATGAAAATATGGCCGCTGCATACTTGCTATTGAAAAAGCGTAAAAAAAACATACCGAAAATTTTGGGTTAACCCTTTTTATACCACACATTTGGGACATAGTTTTGGCCCAGAAATTGAATAATGATCCTGTTAAAATCATATAAGCATCTGTGCGCTTCAACGAGGGCCACAAAATTTAAAGTTTTTGCCGTTTCGTCCGTCATGACAGCAGTTCTTGCCAGCGACGCGGTATGCAACGCAACCAGTTAGCAACTGGTTGCGTTGCAGCTGCGTTGCCGTTTAGTAGGTAGGAACACGCGTATTTAAATATTAGCGCCGAGTCGCTTTGCAGTTGCGTTGCAGTTGCGTTGCGGTTGCCGGTTGCTTTGGTGAGAACAGCCCCTTAAGGTTACAATTTCCTGGCATCACTATTAAGCTTTAGGTTTAGAGGCAGTAATAGACAAATGTTATATAAATATACAACTAAAGTGGTAACCAGAGGATGGATTGGAAAAAAGAAATATGTTATTACGTGGCCGTAATCCTGATCGGAATCATCAGTTTTAAAACGGTGTTGATTCCATGGCTACCAGGAACACCGATATTTGTTGCCCATCCAGTATCATGTGAACCACAAATTTTCTCCTCTGAGTATGGCGCAGACGTGAAAGATGGGTATATTGGTATACCTCAATAAAATTTATCTTCATATGCGGGCTGTCGTCTGTTATTGAGAAATTAAACTGGCACGTTGAGTGTATTTTTTCAAATTTGTAGCTAACTAATGACTTTTTTATTTAATGAATAATAATAATAAAAACATGACACAAGATAATTTAACCTAAGTCAGTCTTTAAATGAAAATAGTGCAATAGACCTGGATGCCCACACCTAATAGACATACGTAATTTATCTCAGTGCCAACTAATAAAAGAAGAAAAAGTTTGTAACTCACATGTCCCCCGGGCACAGCATCAATGCTAATTCTTGTAGTTCCCTTATATAATAACAATTTGTAAAGAGTTTAAATGTTGGCATGGCCAGATAATTTGCAAACTGTTCGCAGTTCAGTTTTATTATTGTATAAATAAATTTTTAAAATGATTTAGTGAGTATAACGTGAAAACGTGCTATAATTTTGAGTCGGCGAGTTTAACAACGTATTAAAATGGAAGTCAATGAGAAGTTTGAGTTATGTAGTGGATCTATAAACTCATTGACAGCCTCATAAAATCCGCGACGAGTTCATACGCCCGGCTAAACAAACACCCGCAATAAAATAAATTACTAGAAAAAATAAAAACTAATTAGGTAGTTGAGACTATATTTTTCAATAGTTATTTTTAAACTTCATTAATATATCATATTTATATACGACAGAGGGCATCTAATTATAACTAAAACAGTATTTCATTTTACTAATGCCTTGACAAGAGCCACGTCAGTGCAGCGCCGAACTGTTCTCAACATCCGCAGGTCCGTTAACAAAAGAAAAAGATATTATAAAAAATATACAATTCCTCTGCGATATGCATATTATGACCATATTCTTGCATACCACTAAAGCGCAAACGCCACCTCAAATCTAAGATCATTTCGTAAATAATCCTAGCAAATAATAACCATTAGTACATTGCGATTAAATACAGTAGTACCTTGTTCATGATTGTATTCTGAAATAAATAATATATTATTATACAAATGTAATGTACACTACAACGGAAATACCTCCTCTACTAATGATAAGAAACTTAAAAGCTATCATATATATTCATAAAGTAGTAAACAGAACAACAAGCTCGAATACCGTAGTAACAAGCAACCAAGACACACATAACCATGACACCAGAACAAAGACCCATCTGCACATGAACACAATAAATACAAAGAAGTACGGTAGTAGTGGACTGGAACATATGATGAAAACAATATATAATGACATTATGACGACAGAACTAAAACAAATAGGCAAGCCAATTAAATTCAAGAGAGAAGTTAAACGGGTGCTCATGAAGGACATAGGAAAATATCTTCTATAGGATCAATGTTTAAGCCAAAATTTATAGCCTAAGGATAATGTGAGAGTGTAAGACTAAGAAAAGTGTAGTAGTTTAGTTTAGTAAAAACGTAAGCAGTACCTACCTATGTTATCTAAGTTTCGTTTAACAATAACAATGTAATAATGGTAACTAGCAAAGTAAACCTCTAACAATGAGCACGAGCTCACAGAGGTAATATCTGTTAAATCAATAAATCAAAATCAATAATAAGAGGGTCGTCATTGTAGCATGAACGGAGCGAGGAGTGCTCCAATGCAGCGAATGCTACAAAATGCCTCCTTATTAAACGAGTATAATAGTATACCTATTATCTTTTTACCTTGCAAAATTTATTTAACAAAATTTGAATTTTTAATGAATTTATTATGTAGGGAGTTTCGATTAAAAAAAGTGGTAACACTGCGGCCAATCATTTTCAAAACTGTCAAAATTGACAATTTAGGTTATAATAAACTTTTAAAAAGCAATATTTATTCTGTGAGTGTTTTTCATTATTCAAAATCAAATAAAAGTTCAGGTATTTATAATTTCTGTGAAGAGGAACTGCATGTCATTGATATTTGATGTTGATGACGTTTGATAATTTGATACACGAAGTAACTGCTGCAAGAACTAACATTTTACCAAACACAGTTTCACAATAGCCTCTATTGTGAAACTGTTTTCTGCAGTTTTCAGTGTCACAATCACAATGGATATATTGTGAACGCGATGTAGAAAAACTATGTTTATAACAATTTTACAATTATTCATTTAACAATTTCATGTCAAAGTCAAAACTTGGTTCTTAATGTGAACCATCAAATTTAATAGTGCGCATAATTTTTACCCGATATCTTGCTAAGTTTATGTTACTTTTAACATAAATAAATAAAGATATGTCCTAACATATTGAGTAATTGAGTGTGCAAATATTTAAATATTTTACGTATTCATATTCAACTGTTCAATAAAACCGTGGTCTAGTATATTGTGCTTCCATATAAGTTAAATGGAAGAACAGCCAACTAGAGTAGCTGCAAACCCGATACTTATCTAATGATACACATGCCTTCTATAAATTCCATAGCCACACCTTAAGACATTATTTTTTGATCATACTAGCATAATAGCGTCGGATATACTTTGCTAATATCTTACCCATGGGCTGGTGCATTTGTTTGCTTTTTAGGAATTGCCATAGGTATATGAAATTGGTAAAGTTCTAAAGCCATATTATACTTATACAGTACAGGGTGATTCTAACCCCTAGCATATTTTTTACAGGAAATTTTACATATTAAAATGTATCAAAATAAGACGATCTATCTTAACATGCCTTATACAAAAGTGAACTGCTGAGGAAATACAGTCCCTTAAAATCATCATTTTTTCCCCAATATGTTGCCATAACGTTTGAACCGTTTACACTACGTTAATGAAATGTTGTATACAAAGGGTAATTATAAGGGTGGTTATTTACAAAAAATACCAAAATTTTTTAAGGAAAAGGGTTGTCTTCAGTTGATGGGGGTGTTTACCAACCCCAGAACTTCCAACGCTGTTGCCCTATTGTAAAAGTAATTTCATCCTGTTTGAGAAAATGTAATAGAGAACCTGAACTCCTTCAAAAATCTTAAGGGATTTAGGAATACTTGGTAAAGTCAAAAATAAATAATGATTTCTTCCTTTTTCTTTTAGGGCCGGTTTTATAAAGTCTGGTTGACCGACAGTTGACTCAACCATGATCAGAGCCGGACTGGGTCTTCGAAACGGCCCGGGCGAACGACCCCAATGCGGCCCTTTTACTTACAAACTTTTAGGAAATAAAATATATATTCAAAAACATCTTATAAATCTCATATAAAAAACATAAAACAGTAAATTCTTAAATAAAAAAACTAAATTCACTTATATAATGCATAATTAATTATGTACGGAGTAAAAAAGGAACAAATACACTTAGTAAAATATCAAATTACAAGTAAGTCTCTCATGCTTTTACACTTATTTGTCAGATTACGCAAAATTGCATTATTTTCAATAGATATTAGAATGTCTTTTTCGGAAGACATTAGCATGAAAGCTTCCAAATGATCTTGGGACAGACAGCTCCCGACTCTATTCAAAATATACTTCAATTTAGAAAAGGATCTTTCACATGCAACTTGTGAAATGGAAAGGGTTAGTAAATATTTATATGCTTTTTGTAGATCTGGGTCTAAAGTCAACAGCCAAATCTGATAATCGTTGTGTGTTAACGTTGGATTTCTTAAATAATTCTTGATTGTCTTTAACTTTGAAAACGAACGCTCGGCCGAGGCCACACTAACTGATAATGTTAAGAACAAAATAATGGCACTACAAACATTTTAAATATTAAATGTTAAATGTTACTACCTATTGTGGTAATTTTCACAGTTCACACACGACGAGTTCTGAAAATATCCCGGCCACAATCCCGGCTGCAACTAATTCTAAATTCAATAATTTTTTCCCCCTAAAAAATTTCTTAGTATTTTGCTGATATTGAAATATAACATTTTTTTTTATTACTTAGTCTGTGGTGTTTGAATAATTTTTATGAGCATCATGCCATTTCCGGCAAATCAGCTGCGACCAATAATTGCTACATTTCTATTTTTAGTATTTATTGGTTGAGTACAAAATATCTCAAGTTACATAAATACCTATACATTAATACTAAAACTTGACGTGTTTATGATCCTAAAAATTTCGTGTAACGTCGACCTCTGTAAAATGTTTTATTGTTTTCATTCCCAGCGCTCTGGGCCCCCTAAACGCCTGCCCCCCTGCGTTGTGGGGGTTGCAGGGGTGTTTGTTACGCCACTGTTAAGCGTAGCTCAAGCTACTGCAGGTCGTGGCCCCCCAAGGTGACCCCCACCCCCAATGCATTTTCGTCGCAGCCAGTTTAATGAGCAGCCACGATGCTTCTTTGGTAACCACCAGCCCATCGGGCTCACCAGCCCATCGGGCTAGCGCCCGATCGCCCGGCCTCCCAGTCCGGCTCTGACCATGATCAATTGTCATGGATACCGGGATACGATTCTTAAAAGCAATCGTATCCATGACAGTTGGCGGTGGTTGAGCTAACCGTCAGTCAAGCGGACTACAACCGACCCGTAGAGATGTCTCTCCAACTATTGAGTATTCATTTCTACGAATGTATGTTCATCTTAGGCCCGGTTTTATAAATTCTGGTTGACCGACGGTTATCTCAACCACCGTCAATTGTCATGGATTGGATGCGATTATTTTTAAGAATCGTATCCTTGACAATTGCTTGTGGTTGAGCCAACCGCCGGTCAACTAGATATTATAAAACCAGCCCTTAAATTTAAAAAAAAAAAAGGATTACCGTTTTGTAAACAAGATTGTTTCCATGTCGCTATTTATTCTCTTATGCCTTCAAGTTTTTCTATCGTTTTCTACGTACCTACTTATCTACATATTTACTATTTGTAGCATAGTAAAAAACAAAAACATTAAATAATTTGGTTCTCGTGCCTCCGGTCGGGATCACCGAGTTTCTGCATCGCGAAATCTGCCAGAAACAGAAACAGAGGTTTCTCCGGCCTAGGCCGGCAAAAAGTAGAAAGTGTAGGTTATTGGTTGGCAGCATCGACTCAATCTGTCAATGTCAAATTTATGCATCGCGGTCGGAGGCGATCAAACAAATAAATTAGCAAAATTTTACAAATACGATTACCTATTTGAGCCCCTGTGGTGACTTGAATATAATCTGTAATACGCCCCAGTGTATCCATTATTAAATCAAAGATAATGAAATTTATAAATAAACGTCAACGGAATTTGTAAGAAAACAAACGAATTAAATTTCATAAATACCAAGAAATCTTGATTTAAAAAAAATCTTGTGTATTACATGTCCAGAAACAGTTTTGCGAGTGCCCCTACTTGCAGGACTCGGCGTTCCACCTCGCCCTGCAAAGGTTAGTCGCACTCACAAATGTGCTGTTTCTGGCCTTGTGATACAAATAACTATTTTTTTGCAATTTGTGACAGCTTTGTGCGTATTATCCACATTATTCAACAAGTGTTTAAAATATATTGGCTAGTGATTACATACGGTTAGTGATTCAAATTCAAGCACTGATGTGGAGTTTAGTGTTGTACTCTTATTGATTTACGGGAGGCCGCAGAAAAAGCTGAAGAAGTTGGTTGCTTCAAAAAGGGAATCAAGGTAAGAGAACTAGAGAAGGCTAAGGCATACAAATCCTTCTTAGGTTTGGTGCACCGAAAAGGCGTTTTGCATGTAGGATCAGTAACGATTTTACTGACTTATCTTAGGAAAAATATCAAACCGTTTCGAATAATAAAACGACAAGGAAATATTAAAGTTTTGATATTTTTACTTTCCACCCAGATGGAAAGTGATAATTTTCAACCTGGTTGGCATGTCACAGTTCTTAAATGTGAATTTTTCAACTTATAAAAGTGTCAAAATATACTGCTGTCATTGCATATATTGTTAAAAATAAACAGTTAAAAATGCATCAGGATTATTGTTTGTTGTTATTTTCAATGATTTATTAATATTAATGAAATCAACTTATATGCAAATAAACATAATTCCTTTTGTTGGTGGCAACGGCTACCGTCGCTTCGCTACCCATGTAAATTAAAAAACCTACGGCCTTAGCTTCCATCTGTCACGAATTTGCCATTTTGTACTACCACTCCTTCCCAAATATTAAAGCAGGGGCCGCAGGGTTCTTCTTTTGATATTCCACGACTTCAAATATCAAATCATATAATAAACAGGCATTTACTGAAATTTCGAAACATTCTGGAAAATTGGCGTACAATTGAAGCGTAGGGGACCGAAGACAATTATTGTTATATGGAATAAACGGTGTTTAAATAAATTTGAGGGCATTTTCGGCAGATCTTCACACAATGCAAGTAAGAATGCGAGCGCAATGACTTGGCTGCGGGGGACAGTCGTGGTCTGGCTTAGTGTAGCAGGCCTCAGTTCTGTGGCTCATGAGTGCCCCATGAGGGCCTTGGGCCATCATGCCGACACCGTAGATTGTAGTGGAGCTTGTACAGTTTCTACACGCGACCGGCTGCCGCGGGGGTGGTAGCTTTATTATAAAATATTGTAGGTTGAAGCTGCTCTTACTGGTCTATCGGGAACAGGTTGCTGTGTTTGCTGGAGGATGAGTTCTTTATTGTATAGAGAGCTTCTCCAATTCATTATCACTTTTCTGTTTCCATTTACAAGGTATATGCAACCTTGGGCAACTTAAGAAATCATCAGTTAGGTACGAAATTAAAATATTCTATATATAGAATATTTAATATATACCGGCTGTCCAGTTTCAAAGTTGAACATCAACAATTAATATGCATTCGATTTAAAGATATTTTGTCATTTATTGTTACCAAATTTTTTGATAAATGCTGTCAAATTCGCATAGCATGACATGTCATATTTAAAGATTGCATAAATTTTCAATTCCTATGTTCCTATGAGTTTAAGAACGAACTGAATGGACAGGGACACATGGTATACAGAGAATGGAGAATTCTAATGTCCGTGATTGTATACGTTTTGCCACTAGTTACATTGCTTATAAGAAAATAGAAACGGTTATTAATATTTAAGATGAAAAAATTCGACGGAGTTTGTCAACAAATTTGATAATTTGATGGTTAAAACTTTTTGGCTTTGAGATTAGATACCCCAGTACTAATATATAACATCAGTTAGAGTTACCTTTTATAGAGCATGGTCATAAATATCTATAATCCTGGAAGGCATGAAATTGGCTATTTGTAAATATTGATTAGCAACAGGCTATATTAAGCTATGCTGAGCTCATTCAGATTACTAATCTGTCTAAAAACGTTATCTTCATTAAAGGAGAATTGAAAAATCTGGCGAACATGCTGGGAAAGGATGGTCTGTGAATGAACTCTATATTGGTAAACTTTTATAAATTCTTAAAATTTTCATTCATTGAACTGTCGTGTTGAAAATAGCGGTAATTTTCAACGCCTTTGAGTTCGTCAAAAAATTTGGTTAAACGTTTTACTTGTAGTATTACTGATTATTAATTGATTGTATTATTCAAAAATACATGCCCAATTAAACTAGTCGCCTTCTGGATCCCGCTAGCCAGATAGTAGCTATAGCTACCAAGTTGTTCAGAATGAAGCGGTGTTTCCAGATAGGTTGTAGGTAGGTACCTACCTACTGGTGTGTTCTTTCAGCACTCCATCAAAAGTGAAAATTCTGAGAATTTACATGTTTAGATATACCTAAGCTACAAATGGTCAAGTTGGTTGTAATTCGTTATAAGTTAAATTTATTGAACCACAACCAATATATATGAACCCAGGTTTCGTCGATGAAAAAGGCTCAATCCTGCAGCAATTTATCATTTAATGTTTGCTGGTACCATCGATAATAATTTTGATATGCTGCAAAATCCTGAATTTCGTTGCTGAAATACAAAAATTGTAGGTATATAGATTTAATTTTAATTTGAATTTAATATCTTCTGGGAAGTAAGTAGGTATAATTTATACTTCTTACTTAACGTATTTCTGCTTTTGATTAATCCTTTCCTGAATATCATTTACAACGATAAAATTGTTAAAAACGTTATACACAAGCTCTTTTAATTTTCTGTCGCAGAACATGATCATCATTGTGATAGGTAAATTGGCCTCTATAAATCTTTCGATACATGCTTCTACTCATTACCATTATTGAAGTCATTACACGACTCTATTAATAAATCTCTTGTTCTAATCCTAATTATTGCAGTCTGTAATAATGTTGATAGATAAAAATTTCCGTTGTCATGAATCGTTTAGTTTAGGTAATTGAATTTATCAGTTTTAAAGCTCCAGTGCTGATTCAATGGCACCGTGATCACAGATATTTATGACCACCCATGTAGGTAGTAACCTTATTTCTGTGATGCAGTGTATGCTGTGTATGCCTGTGATTTGATCAATACGTAAATTCTGTTTGGAAGAGCATTCCCATCTGAGTATCATTTGGAAAACATCGATCTCCCTGAAATCATAAATGTTTAATTCATTATCAAAACCAGTATTAGATTAATATTTAATAATTTAACTTTATTTTGTCTGAATTCAAAGATTGGAATAGTACTAACTTGAAATTCCCAGGAATGATTTATCTAGAGGTAGATATAGTATACTCGTATAGGTAAGGTAAAATATCGAAATGAAAACAAGTAAGTAGGTATGCAATACTCGATTTTTCTCTGATGATATACTTACCTATGGAACATACTTAGGTATCTACGTTTCTTGTAGGCATACCACATAAGCACTCGATTACAGAAATTCGTCTCATGCAATTTAAGCATTTCTCTGCTTCTTAGGATTTTTCAAACCCCTATATGAATAAAACTCGAATTTTGTAACACCCTGTACTGTATGCGCAAAAATTATAAGTAGTAGGTAGTACCTACTCGTATCATTGCTATTTAAAAAAAATGTTACCTGATGATACATAAACCTGGAAGACAAAAACTCCATTTCCATAGCAACATTCTATTCTTGATTTTCAAAATACTATAGTCTGTTTTTTAACTAGGAGGAGCGATTCAAATTTGTTACGTCAAAATCTACACCTGTGATTGGCTACGGCTAGGCCGGTTGCACACCGCTAAGTAATTTGTATAAATTTTGACGTTTGACGTGATTTGATAATTATTTCTCTAGGCGCTGACAGTGACATAATTCAAACGAAATACAATAAATTTTATAGTTTTCATTTGTGTAAATTTTAAAGATGATAACAATTCAAATTTACCGTCAACAAAACTATGGAAGTCTTCTTTTCTAGTGACATTTCTAGTGTGAATCTGGCTTTTGTATTCATTCCTCCTAGTTAAAAAACAGAGTATAATCTAATCGCAGAAATGTGGTCCGCATCTTTCGTGTGATAAAATTCTTCTTTTCGATAATAACTCGAAGAAAACTTGATTCGTTAATATAGATAGGAACTTATAATCATATTTAAGTATGTTGACTTCTACTACCTTTCTAACTAAATTTATTTACAACAAACCATTTTACATTCTATGTTGTATGTAAGTAATTAATGCGTTAGAACAAAACCTCTGAGCCATTTTTACAGTTACTCACACACAGATTACTAAAAACTAATAGAATCTTCCTTAAAAACTGTTGAAATATCGAAACCCTTCTGTTTCCTAAACTGAAATAATATAAACCATCATAGAAGAGTTTAAATCTTATAGATTTAGTATGCTACTTATTTCGTCAAAAGAAAATTTTATTATCTCGGTTTCTCTCGCTTAGGTACAACGAATTTTTCCTAAAGATTGGATTTAAAATAAAATATTTTCCTTCTCCGGCAAAAAGTAGGAACCAAAAGCAAATGAAACAAAATAAATATGATATGATTAAATAGATTCGGGGTGTTTTAAAGAAAGGCTTGAAAGCTCCCAGATCCTGAACCAGGACGAGGAGATAGCCTGAGGCTGGGCGTGTCCTGAGGCCGCTATTGGCTGCCGGAGCTTTGCCGAGGGCGGAGATATGCCCGGGCGCTGTGGGAAGCCCTAGCAGGGTGCCCCAGGCCCAGCTGCGGGCCAGTTATCCTGCAGTCTTTGTTTGGGGTACACCTAAGTGCGCGATTCGCCCAATTTCTTTACTCCTTGCATCTTATTTTATGTGATATACAAAGTTAGGGTAAGTATTTTAAAATAGTTTACTTATTCACTTTCTTATGTTTATGAAAAAATATGTGAACCAACTCTCGACAAAATTTAGGATTTTGTTAATACATTTCTTGATGTTGTAGGTATATCCTGTGTGTAGATTGAAAGGATGTACCTTAGGGGTTCTGTTGTTATTAATAGGTTCCCATTAGTACATATTACAACTCAATTATTCGTAATTTAAAGTGCATTAATCATATTTTGTCATAAATTTGCATTGTTAATGTTTTCTATAAACCTTGTCTATGTAGGTTCTTACTAACTTCATTAGTACTGAACGATTATGCATCAATTTAAATTTTAATGTGTAATATAATTTTCAGAACTTATTTTTACCAAATTGGTTGACGCTTAAAAATAAGTCAAAAACGTGCGTTTGTGTAAATAGAAAACCATTGTGTTTGTCATAAAATTCTGAAGTTAATTTTAACATAATTGCAAATTTTAAAATCTTAATCTAACTGCAAATTATTTTATAACTTGAATATAACTCGGAATATAACAAAACGCGGAAAATATACATGAACTAATGTGCGTAACTAAAGTTTCTAGTGTAGGTAGTACATAAAAAAACCTTTAGGTACACTGCGCTCGGGCGGGTTGTTGGTTAAGATTAAGCCCCAAATTCGGAGACAGTCATAGTCATTTAAGAAACACTTACACTAAACTTACCCTTAAATCAATTTCATCCTTAAATTTGGTATTCATAAACACGAGTCACTTATTTGTGCCTTAAAATAAACTACTTTTTGAGTATAACATTTGAGTAAAACTCACAAATGATTAGGAGGTCCCTTAAAGGTCACTACAAATTATTGTTATTTAGGGCCGATTTTACAATACTGGTATAAACCTGGAATAAGCCATTCCTCACTTCCTCAGACAATTACCAGGGTTACAATTTTTGTAACAATTGTAACCATTGCAGTTGTCGGAGGAATACCTAGTTTGTTCTAGGTTTATACCAGTATTGTAAAATCGGCCCTTAAGGTTGATATGTCGACTCATCCAAATTCGTGCTCAAAAGTCACTCATTTAGATACTATGTATTTATCTTCTCTTACTTGTATACGGAAAATGAGTATTATTCTCCAAATGAGTAAAGAATTACTGTAGGACTACTCAAGGAGGACTACTGAAGTTTTGTCTCTGAATTCGGCCCTACAACAAAAAAAATGTTAATAAACCCGCTCAAATATTCAATGGTTTTTAACATCGAGAATACCTACCTATAGGTACTTATACTGAAATTCTTTAGCATGCGATGATTTTAGAAGAAGAAGATTTTAGATCAGGAAAACAAGTAAATAATAAGTAGTACCTACATGGTGCCGGATTTTATCTGACCATTCAGAATGCGAGTAAAATAATCAAGAAAATTTGGACATTTTATAGATGATATACCGAGTGTTAACCACCAAACCTGGCCATAGGACCTATGCAGTATGCAATACTATGCATGTTTCAAAAAAATATGACTTGCCTTGAAATATTTTTGTTTAATGTCATGTTGCCAGCTTATTTTTTTTAATGAAATTGCGTTATAAGTCGTGCTGTAATTTGTGTTATAAACATGAACTATTCAATTGAAGAAAAGGTGTTCATGTTCAAACCTTTTATTCTGGAAATAGTCAAAAATGAAGCCCTCAAAATGATAATAAACAAAAATATTTCAAGGCAACTCATATATTGTTTGTGAAACATGCGTAAGTACTATGGCCAGGTTTGGTGGTTAACACTCGGTATAAATGCAGTCATGCAGACTTGCTCTTTATAAAAGGACTTGCCAAAGCAAAACAGACACACGAGTTAAGCCTAAATATTCATTAATTTGTCTATATAAGGCTTCAAAGTACCAACATTTCAAAAATCCATATCTTCCTCAAAGTTATATGAATTTTTAAGCTGCTTTCTTGTCTGTGTACTTGTACCTTATCTCTACATGCTTAATGTTGGAGAAACCTGCAAGGATTGTAGTGGGTGTTTCATGCGGACTGTCATATCATGCCAAGTTTCAGACGAACGTTCCAATGATCATTGTTTGTTAATTACCGTAGTAATTTTTATTTATAAACTGTGCAATCAAAAATAACAATAATAAAATAATTGATATGCTTATAAGGAACATTAAAATTTAGAAGGTGCTTTTATTCTTTCCTTCATATAGGTGCCATCTAAATATCTTTGGATACATTTAACAATGTAAAACAAACATTACAAAAATATTGGTACATACCAAAAATTTTTTTTAATTAATTACCCATCATAGACCGTCTGATTTTTAGTATATACCTACCTACGTTTAAAGTTGGCTAAAAATCACGAAACTCTGCAAGGCACTATGCAAATTAGTTATATAAGTGAAAAAATTAGCAGATTCCGTGTGAACAAACATCTGGCAATACAATTAATTTCCAATTCAAATATCTTAATTGCGTTGCTAAAAAAAGCAGGAGTATTCTGTGCCTGAAGACACAAATCAGAACAACAGTTAACCCACTTTTGGTCATTACACAATTGAAAATTAATGTTCTAGCTGACCGTTTCGGTGATACCCTTTTCAGGTGTTTAATTTTTTTTTTACAGAATTACTAACTTTGGTAACGATTGGTGAAGTTCTTCGACCATAATTATGTCATTCGTCGCAACGTTGGACAACAGCACTTGGCAGGTAAGTCCTTTAAAAATTAAAAGATAATTTATATGTCATCGACCTTAATAGCCCAAGATAAATAAACAAATGGAAGGTTAAAAATAAAAATCTCCTCAGGTCATTTACAACTGAATCAGACAACTTGTCGAAATCGGAAAGTGACTACAATTCACTTTTCCGGCGGAAACTACCCGGAAATATCCTGTTACACTGGCCGCACTGATTTAATAATTCCACTCCCTAACTTCCTAAACACTATACAACTTCTCGGACGAAATTTTGTTTACCGTCGGGTTACACCTTTTGTGAACTAATTTGAAAACTGTTACCTGAAACTTAAAGACGAAAATTAAAGGTTGTGGAATAACAGCTTTTTTATAATTTTTGCTCGAGGAGATTTAATTATACTATTTTAAATCAGCTAATTTTTACTTGTGAAATTTACAGGGTGTATGGAATTTGATACCTGAGCTAATATAAGTACGAACGTGTTCTGGTTAAAAAAATAATTCAAGAGTTCTTGATACAACTCTGTAGTATCCGCAAACTGGAAGAGCGTCACCCACACCGAACTCATAGCTTTATCTTGTAAATTAGGTGGTCTTTCATGGTAATTACTAATTAGATATAACTGGAGAGATGAAGTATTTTGGGGAAGGGTTGACGGTTGTCTTACCAGTACTATCTAATCTTTAAAGCGTTTAAATAGAAAACTTATAGTCAAAAATTGATTCGAGGGTTTATTCTTCTTTTAAGCTCATAATATGTTTTTAATATTTACTAAGACTTTATACAAGGGGTTATATTAATTTGGGCATTTAGTTTCCCAATGTCCTGTAGAGGATAGCACTTCCATTTGAGGAAAGATGGTTTGGCAACTTTCTTATACAGGGTGTCTCTAAAATATGGTGCCATACCTTAACCACAGATTCCGGGGATCAAAATAAGACGATTTAACGCAACTTACCTCTATTCGAAATTGCTTCGTTAAAGGGCTATTCAACGCCAAAGATCTTCAAAAAATTTCTATATTTTTAAATAACAAAAGATTGTTTATAGCGATTAGGATGAAATTTGCTATGTGATTCTTTACTGGAAAAAGGTGTTTTTTTACATCATTTTTTTGTTCAGGAGGGTCACGTAAGTGGTCAAAGGTTGATCATCCACAGTCAAAGAAGCTCATATCTTTTTAACAGTTCGGCCAATAGTTTTAAAATTTTTTTTACAGAGAGACATTCTAATTTCAAATATTTTTTGTCTCTTGTTTGATTTCGGTATCTGCCATAGTTTAGGCTGAAAAAATTATTTTGATTGGCTGCAGTGCATTTCTTAAAACGATGTAGTAATCTAGATGTCCCGTATGCTGAGAAATAAGTGACGAAGAGACAATTTTTTGCCTAAAATCAACTTTTACATCCGGGAAAATGGTGGTCACATTGAGCATTTGCTGCAAATCTATTAATTTACCGGTGGTACAAAATAAACTGAAACATTGATTCAGAAATGGTTCGGATTATTTTGCGCCACCCTTTACATACTTGCTAGTAATAAACTTTATATCAAATTGTCTCTTCGTGATTTATTTCTCAACATACGGGACAACTAGATTACTACAACTGTTTTAAGAAATGCACTGCAGCCAATCAAAATAATTTTTTCAGCCTAAACTATGGGAGATACCGAAATCAAACAAGAGACAAAAAATATTTGAAATAAAAATGTCGCTTTGTTAAAAAATTTTTAAAACTATTGGCCTAACTGTTAAAAAGATATGAGCTTCTTTGACTGTGGATGATCAACCTTTGACCACTTACGTGATCCTCCTGAACAAAAAAATGATGTCAAAAAACACTTTTTTCCAGTAAAGAATCACATATTCACATCCCAAATTTCATCCTAATCGCTAAAAACAATCTTTTGTTATTTAAAAATATAGAAATTTTTTGAAGATCTTTTCGGATAGAGGTAAGTTGCGTTAAATCGTCTTATTTTGATCCCCGGAATCTGTGGTTAAGCTATGGCACCATATTTTAGAAACACCTTGTATAATTGAAGTTTTTGGTCGTTTAGTACTTATTTGGTTATTGTTGCATAAAAGTATATGAAAATTAAATTTAAAATGCTATACTATAAAAGTACTTATATTTTATAAATATCCAATAATCATTAGGTATAATAATATATTGTAGATTTTAAAACAATCCCATACCGTGAAATATTTCTGAAATCACATTTAATAATTTAAAAAAATCGTATACGAGGTGTTTCAAACCGACTGCACAAAAATGGAGATTCGTTGTTCTATAACTTACTAGAATGCAAACTTAATTTTTTTCTGTGGTGGATACCTACTTTTCTTGTAATAGTTCTCCAAAGGTAATAATTAACGTCAACAAAATCTTCTTTATTAATTACGTTATGGATAAACTGCCTTAGTCCAATATTAGAATTAACAACTTTTGTCTCTTGCGATATTTTTTTATATTACCTACTACACGACCCATTATTATTCTCTTGGGATTTAAAGTTTGTTAACAAAGCTCTGAAAATATGTATGGCAATAACGCATGAGAATACGAAGTGGTTTCCATGAAAACAGCATCAACATTATGTATTATAGCTTTTTGATATAGAAATTAAATTTGGGTTTGTATGCTGCGTTGCCAAATTAACAGTTCTTTAGGACCAATTTCTGTATGCAGGGAAATATTTTAAGACTTTTTGTGCGGCCGGCACAAGCTTTGACAAACTCTCTCCAGCATTAAAATTACACTAAATTATGTCGGTGTATACTTATATGTAATATGAACAAAAAGTATGTCCATGGAATACAAATTATGTGTCTTTAATTAAGCCACACGATTGATTTATCTAAATACTTTTTGTTCATATGTTTAACTTATCTTTTCATACTAATTTTGTTTAGTTAACCCCTAGTAATAGTAATCACGCGTATACTCTACAAATATGTCTTATTTTGTTCATTTGTTGTCGATATTTTTATGTCTTACCTATTTGTTCTAAATTCCGTCGTCTTGTCTTCTTAGCTCTAGTAAATCAATGTTCATTTAGTGTTCAACCCTAGGTAATTCAGATTGCAATTTAAATCACTGATAAGAGTGGTGAGGGTGTGAGTAGCGATGTCACGCTTGGCGTAGCGCATCACTCGTCGCGTCACGCTCAGCCAAGCGCTTAACCGCTCGATCATCGCCTGGTGCCGTTTCTTGCGTCTGCTGTTCTTATACAATGGTCCCTCTAGTTTAACATTTACCGTATTAAATATATATTAATTTATGACAGTAATTATGCGAATAAAGATAATTCTTACTATTAGTAAAAACATTGATTTGCTATAAATAATAGTTCGTTTTTCTGTTTTAATCAACTGGTCCCACAAGTCTTACAATGAAATAGAAACTTAATTTCTCTGTAAAAGTACAAACAAAATTAAGCTGTTGAATAATGCACTATCTACTATCTATACTACTATCTGCTATCTGTAGAAAACTACAAAAAACATTTGTTTGACAATAGGCCCCGATACGAACAAATTTGCTCAAAATTGTTTGAATATCGCTACCGTTGGTCATTGGATAACATCAAAATTTTGGGTTCAAAGACTTCTAAAGAACTAAATCTATAAAGCAACACAGTATAATTAGAATAAATACAATAAATGTTGCACTTACTATATACTGTTAGATTTTGGAGCTTAGAACAACGAGTAGAATTTCTCTGCACATCTTTCTCTGTTCCATTCCGTTTTCTATCCATGTCTCCATAATCGTTCAATAGAGTTGCTAATTTGCAAACATTTTTTCTTCTTTATTCCAGAATATAATTACCTACTTCTGAAAATACTAATACTCTTTGTTCCATTAAATATGTTCTGGTATTTTATGATATAAATTAATAACTCAGGATTAATTAAAAATATTGAGTTTGGTTGCGGGTAGCGTGTGCATTGTATATGTGACACTAACACCGCCCTTTGTGGTTTTTGACTCAGAGAGCACGCGGCCTCTGTCAACACGGTTTATATGAAACACTTCAAAGGCCACCGATTCCATCTCACAGACACACGACCTGCCTATATTAACTTTTCCACGAAGCGCGTTCTTTATTTTGCTTTTACCTACCCGCTATAACCGCGATGCTTTGTATAATGCGTTTCAACTTTCAAAAGATCTAAACTGAAAAGCTTTCCGATTTTTAAAAATAACTGTTTTGAAGTTATATCAGATTGTTTACGTATATATACTTGAACTATCTAGTCTTTGATTGTATAATAGTTAAATACTGCCTCGCGTTTATGTTTTAGTTCATTTCTATGTTTATTTAACAAGAGCTTTAGGAAAGCTTTTCGAGTAAATTTAGGCTGGTAAATTGTTTATTAAATAATGATTAATGAAAATGTATTCAAGAGTAAGATTTCGGAATTTATGAGATATTTGTTAATTATACAACTTATTTTTGAGAATAATCCTTGTGCCATAAACCCTTAGTTGGTGTAATGACGGATACAGGGGGATCATGTCATGGACAATGGCACTTGAATCAGCGTTACTTACCGTTTTGAAAAGCTCTCGCAGCTCGTTAGCAGAACAAACAACAAGCACGTGACAATACCCACTTATGCCATTGTTATATCTTCTACTTATTATTTCCACAGTTATGAAATAACTGGACTTGTTAACAAAGAATTACCCTATCATTAATTAAAGAACTTCTTTAGTTTATATGTTTAGCTTAATATTTGAAGACGTTTAGGACTACGTGTTTAAATAATAATTTATGTGAAAGAAGCAATAATCAATTACTCTGAAAAAAACTTGGCGTAACAAAAATTTAGTTCTCCCAAAAATAATTTTTGTGGCTATAACAAAATCATTATGGTCACAACAAATAGAAATTTGTTGCGATATATTTGTTAGGTCAACAAAAAAAATATGTTAGGCTGTTGTTATTATTTCCTGCATCAAAGCGTTTTTACTCCGACAACAAAAACAAGAAAGTAATATTTATGACGACAACAAAAATTTATGTTGCTAGAACAGACTATTTTATTTGAAGCAACAGCATTTTGTTACGTATCGTATAAACGAACTGAAAAACAATATTTGTAGGTGTAACTTGTCTTTGACCAACAAATTCTATTTTGTTGGTACATTTAAAAGTGTATTAGGTATGTATGATATCTTCAATATGGTGGTCTGTCCAAGAGCAATTAATAATAAATTAAAACCTTGTTTTTTATACTGTACCTCTAGCATGATCGCATATTATATTTCTTTACAACATTAAATGTTTATGATTTAAATCACTGGCATGTTGTTGGGCAGTTGACCAGTTTTCCATCTTACGCTGCGACGATCCTATACACTTAGGTATGATATAATTTTCTTCGGTGAATCCACCTATTATACTTTCGTACGTACTTGTACTCTTATTATGGTCATGTACATCTACATAAAATGTACTGTCTCGGCGAAAGCATGCATTTAATAAGGGTATAAACTCTAATTGTACTGTAGCTGTTGGCAATACCGGTACGTTCTTCAGCTTGGCCTCGGCAGGTGCAGTATTGTAAACGTAGGCGTACCTCTGCTCCATCAAGTAAAGAAGAAATGTATATGCATACCTCAGGCTACACCTCGAACGCAATCTTTTACTGAATCCCTATTTTAATAGTAGGTATGTATATGAGTACATGTCCTAGAACACTCACTACATATTATTATCCAAAATGGCTGAAGGTATAGATTACAGAATTTCTACCAACTTTATTCTTAATTGGTTTATGTCATTTTGTACAACAATGTTTTATTTTTTGCTAACAGTGTTTTCTGATTTAAAAAAATACAAAACCTTTATAGGTATGTTGAAGTTGAAGTGATTACAGAAGAAATATGTTATAAACATACTTTCTCTCTTAACTAACAACATCATATCACAAGCGTGCTGGGGGCAGACAAACTGTTTTGAGAAACATGTTGTATATACATATGACATTACACAGTTTAATCAAAAAACTTATTAACCTGCCAAATTCAGGAAACTTATTCCATCATCTACGATGCAGGAAACGGCAGCCGACGTCCTTTCAAGGAAAAGCTCGTCCCGGTATAGACGTCCCGTAAACAAATTTGCGAAACAACTCAACAAAGTAAAATAGAATAAGCAGAAGGAAGAGAAGAGAATTAAGTTATCCCTTAACGAAGCCGCAGTTATTCCGCTCAAAGACAATATTAAATATTTTTTATTTACTTCGTTGAGCTACTTTGACGTTCCAGAGAGCAATATTTGAATAAAGCTCCTTTATGCAGCTTATTTTCATAATTTTCTTGTTTTTAAAACAAGAGGACGTTTTAATTTAAGAACTGCGTTTACTTGGGGTTGGATTTTAATTACGCTGACGGTAATACCAGTTTATAATATTGTTTGTTGGATATTTAAGTCTAATGATTGAACATTAATTGTAACGTTAGATGCTCCAAATAACACGAATCTAGAGTTAATTACAGGAATTACCTGAAATCAGAGTCCTTGCACCGTCATCAACTCATCATGGGATCGAAATTGCTTGTTAATTGTTTAATGCTCTCTGATGCAATATATCACGGGCTTGAACTTTAATAGTAAGGCAAGAGTTATGCGATATGTGGTAATTATCAGAAAATTACCTATTATCTTCCTTCAAATCATACTTAATAAGCATTTAATAATTCTTAATGGACCTGTTATATAAAATGTTTACGAATAAATTTATATCTTAATGCGCAAGCAATATAAAAAAAACTGTTTTAATTTCATGTTTAACATCAGCGTAAAATTTGCTGTTATCCAGATTTACATAAAATTAGAGGCACGTTAATTTGTAAAACTCTCTTGATTATAATTTAAATTCGTTATAAAGTCATGAACGATTATTATCAAGTGTAATGATAATAACTGAACAATCCCTTTTTAATTTGTCTTTCAGACAAGATATTTCCGTTTCAGTTAATTATTATGCCAAAGTGCAATAATAATTATAATAAATTACCTTGTGGGCATCACCTGCGTATAGTTTGTTAAGTAAATGAATTTTAATAGTATATTATTGTTGTTGCATTCAGATGTTTGAAGTTGACAGCCAGTGGTAAAAAAAGAATATTTTTGGGAAAAAAATGTACAAAATGCATATATACCTACAGTATTTCGAAAGAGATTTAAAAGTGTGTGTCAGAAGTAAGACGCTAAAATGTTGTTTGTATGTCATTGCCCTTTAAAGTAGATTAGCCGAAATTTTCAAATGCGGAAGATTCATTCCCTGGAGTAGGTGATCGCTATAGTAATAAATAGACTAACATTAAATATATACATACATAAAAAATGTTTTGTCTGAACAAATCACTAATCGCTACTAGTTTTATAAAAAAAAGTCATGAAATACCGATGTAATGATCCGTGTAATGATTGCAGTCAAGTTAATAATTGAGGAACAATTACTGTAATAAATTGTAGGAGGAATAAGTGCAATACTTTTCGCAAATATTTTACTACGTACACCTGTAATTGATGGTGTTTATTTCGTTAGTGCTTGAAAGTTCACCATTGGCGGTTTTAAGATGTAATTGAGGTGTACTCGCGTGACTTGGCGAGTGCTGGAATGGAATTTGCTCGCGTGTAGAACGTGCGCGCACTCGACTCTACCAATCTTTGCTTACGGCTTTTAAGAACCATGTAAGTATACTTAATACAAGTTCTTGTTTTTTTCGTAAATATGTAACGTTAATGAATACTGTAAGTCGACACTTATATCAAAATTTCATTTTTGTTTAAGGGAAAGCAGAAGGCAAATTAGTCATTCGAGGACAAACTCATTATGTGGTTAATTTCTTATAAAATTCTTTTCATATTACAATGAATTTCGATAAAATTATGAAATTTCGAAAGAGCTTTCTACAACAAAGAAACTGTATCTTTTCTAACTAACGTACACACAACACACTTCAATAAATTATGCAGGTACGGTACATACATCCCTGCTTCTAAAAATATTAGAAATAAATAGTCTACTTCAATCCAACAAATTTTAAAATAAATGTTTAGTTATTATAAGGAACCAATTACAACAATATAGTACATAGTTGAAATATTTACTATCTTATCGGTCTAAAGTAATTGTAATTCTTGAAAAAAATCAAGTATAGCAATTCAGAATGCTGGAAAAAGTTTCTAAATTCTAAAGATTCTAAATTAAAACTGATTGGCTTTGTCTAACTATAGTATTAGACTGTGTTGCAAGCTAACAAAAGTAGGAGTTTTCCAGCAAGTGTATAAGTACGAACGCAGCTAAGCGAATGCGTTGAAAAATCACTCTTCTAACGTGTTGATCTTTAAACAGACAATTTGTTGATGTATGTAACTAAAAAAAATTAAATAACAAAATTAAAATTATAACCTACTAATAAAATTCAATCAAAGAACTTATGGAAGTCACGTAAATGTTGTTAACATACTAACAAAACATGCCAACAATAAAGTTTGGTCGTTGCTATGATCACTTATGTTTCGAACAATTGCTGTCGAACAATTATATTTCGAACAATTGCTGTCGAACAACTGTATTTCGAACAATTGCTGTCGAACAATTTTACTTGGAACAATTGCTGTCGAACAATAATTGTATTTCGAACAATTGCTGCCGAACAATTGTATTTCGAACAATTGCTGTCGAAATATTGTATTTCGAACAATCCTGTCGAACAATTGCTGTCGAAAAATTGCTTTTGGGATAATTGTTGTCGAACAATTTTCCGGAGACGCGTTGCTATGTGTTTATATGATAAAAAGCGAGTTGTTAGGTAGAAAAGTGGCACATTTACCTATAGTTACTGTTTTCCAGGAGAGAGGCGACGTTTTAAGTTTTATACAAAAAGCAATTTGTCTCTTATTGTTATACGTTTTTGATTTGGAATCATGAGTTGCTTTCCAGAGCATCGCAATCAACAATATTTTCATAAAGCAAATTTATTAACGATTCTTGGTATACACCTACACGAAAAGTATCCAATTTTTTGATCTCGCAGTCTATCTAATATTATATAATCCCTTTTTATATATTGTCACCTGTTTACTAATGTGTATGTGCTTTCTCTAAAAATCTATACAGCATTGAAATATTGTACTTAATATTGCTAAGGGTTGCCTCCTGGTATATAACAATAATTTCGTGGCAAAGACGTTAGTTACATTTGATTTTTTAATTTCAATTACATCGCTAGGGCGAAATCACTCTTGTGCATTTATTAGGCTGTAGCTTTACCACGATTCTCCATTTATGTCGAGTAATTAATTTAACAGTAGGTACAGTATTAAGATCACAAAGAATGTTTTACTATAATAATTATAGAAGTTGTGTGGGATCAGTTGAATATAATAAAAAAATAAGAGTGCTTTAAATCAAAAAGCTCATCTGAGTATTATGACCGCTTTTATAACAGCGAACAAAACCTTTTACAAGGCACGTGCAGTTCATTAACTAGCTACGCTAATCCGTAAAAAGCTCTTGTATCGTGTTTATGTTTTATAAAGTAAGGCACACTCCGGTGAATGTGTTATCCAATACTGTAATTTTATGATTAAATAACATGATAGACATTGTAATTATCTCAGACTGTCTTTTTTTTATTACTTTATAGAATTCTACCCGTGTTAATACATCAAAGCCGAAATGTATGAATAGCACGAGTTTAAGAACTTTCGGGTTTTGATTAATGTCTCGCGTGTTTTAGAATTAAGTAACGCGATTTCGGAATATTAGTATGTTGTTTTCCAAACGTATGCGTTTTAATACATTCGAAGTATGATATAAATTAAAAAAAAACATTTAGAATTTATTTTTTTATAGATTGGTAGAGTAAATTAGAAATGGCACACTTCACTGTCGTTTTTAATAATTACTAATGACCAACACAACTGCACGTTAACTTTTTATGTTTATTGAGAGCATGTGAAATATCTAATTGTAACTAAGGTTGAATTTCCGCTAGTAGGTATTGTTTGATAGCCACACCAGGCAGATATTATAGAGATTAAAAAAGACAAACAAACCTGGACATTTCATCAAATCTGTAAATTCAACAAAACATAAATTATTCGCTTTCTGATTCTGATTCTACAATATGACGAACAAAATTTTCAATAAGGGTTAGCCTTGAAATATTATTACCTAATTATTGCCTAACCATGGAATGATTTTATTACTGCATGACGGTGTTCCATTTTCAACCTGTTTGTCTAATATTATGGTTAGCAAAAGTTAAGGTTCACTTTTGCCACATGTTTAGTAAGATCTTTTTCATTCGGTAAAACATAAGAAGAGGGTTACGTGCTTCTGTGTTTATTTCTACAAACACGATGGATGTTTTATCATTAATAAGTATACAAAGTTGTTCACCAGTCAAATACTAATATTGAATAAATTAGTAATGAATATAAAGCACAGCAATTTAAATTATTGGTACATTTTTAGTAATTTTTAGTATTTTCTAGGGACACATTAAAATTGCATTTTGGATTGCGTTTAAAATTTTTACGGTTCACCATCATTCATGAATAACGCTGTACTGTACCTATATTTACATTATTTGCTAACAATATATTCATTTAATCATCTGTTGCTGCTGCTTTTCACTAATGCCAGAAAACAATTTATTGTGTTTCTTAATTATTATCTAAATCATCTATAGGACCCCTTTTAATTGCTGTTTGGGTTTTCAGGTATCTATGTGTAAGTATATTATCAATACATTTACATTCTTCGTTAAGAAACAAAAATAAAATAGGATTTTCAATTTATAATTCTCTATATCGTGGTGATAGTGAATATACCCTAATGATAAATGTTTGAAACATTTGTCATATTTTAATTAAAAATAGCATAAATGTACCTACATTAGAATTTATAATTAAATCTCTGGCCGTCATGAAGTTCTCGACTAATGAGCTAATTTGTCATAGTTTACACATTTTCAACAGTCTTTAAGGTCATAAAGCTATCTAAACATCGATATTAGTAATAAATTTCGTGCGAAATGAATGTTGGGTCGGAAAATCATCAGACAGGACCGAAGTCATCACGCAATCACAGTCTGTAAAACAAGGGCTTCGGTATCTTCAAAAGAGCTCCCTCGACCTCTATAAATTTGGTTCTCTCCCCCACTTAACTATGGCTAATTTAGACCGATTTTTTATAAATACATATGACCCGAACCATTTCACCGTGAGGTTGCAGCGACTGCGTTTTTATTCGAGGGTGCAGACCCTGACCAGAGCGATGTAATTTCGCCGAGGAACAAGAGTTTATGGTTTTTAAAGATAATTTTCATGACAAAATGTGATAGATTGATTAGTAGATTAAGCGAGTTTTATAATTTATGTTTCTGGTCGTGTTTGTACTGTTATGATGGATAGCACAGTTATCACGCAATTATTGTGCATTTTGTTTTTTTTTTGCTTTGTGTTTTAAAATGCGTTGGTTGAGCAGGTATGTTCAGACGATGATGGTTTTAATTGTCCGGTTTTTCGTTCTGGTCCGCAGTTTGAACTTTACTGCCCCTAATCTATTTTCAACTGCCGAGAATATTATAGTTTCGCTAAGTTCATTTTTTTTGTTTATTTTTCTCATTATAGTTTGTCTTGAACGTCAATTTACCGTAAAACATTATTACGTTTTCTAATTTGTCTTCTGGTTTCAACTAATCGCTTCGAGAACTCGACCACATGTATGGATAAATAACCGGATGATTGTTAACTGTTGTTTTTTGATTTAATGCTTTCGGCAGTCAACTAAACCATAACGCGAAATAAATCTATTTGCATAACAAATAATGTTGTTGTGGTGCACAGAAATTCAAATTAATGTTTAACAAACTTTTACTGTACGCCTAGAAGGCAATCGTATTTATATCTTTAATATTCACAATTAAGGAGATGAAGCTATACTGCTATTTCCGGAAACTATGCATAAGAATTTAAGAAACTATGGGATGCCTTCTCATGTTTGCTACCTGGTTGTTTTATGTAGGTTTTGTTGTACCTTAAACTTGAAAAGCTGTTCTTTGTTTTAATGTCTGTTAAAGATTAGGATTACTATACCCAAAAATATATGTACATTCTATAATACAACTTAAACTTGATTAAATCTAGGAATTAGTTTCTTTCGTTTTCTTTGGAAAAATATCATTTTTATTATTTTTATAATATCCAGATACTTCTGGTAATATCTAGGGTGCCTTGTATTGCACAGAAAACAAGAGTATGAAGATCGTTGGCACCTTGCAAGGCACCCTAGAATACCTAACTGAGAAATAGTTTAAGACAGTACTACATTCTAGATCAACATGTTTAATAGGTACCTACTTGATCTAGTAGCCTGGGATTCCATGGAACCACCGGTAACTATAGAAACTTTCTGCTGCAATCGATAAGCCAGTGGCGGCCGGTGGTCAATCATAAAGGGAGGTCATTTTAAAAAACAAAATATAAACAAAATACTAAAAACGAAAAAACTTTATTCTTACCTTAAAGGGATTTTTATTTCAGATCAATTCCTCTATCTTAATTAAGGTGTTTTTTTATCGTATATCCGAAAAACAAATTACACTAAAAAGTGTGGCTGAAAACGAATTACTCTTTAATGAACGCAAAATGAATATATTAATACGATTAGCCGAGGCAGCGGCTCCCAGCCCAGCTTTAAGCTATTGTAAAACAATCTTGTACTAAGTCAAACGAAATTCGAGGCTGTCCGTTTCACTCTGGAGTATTGTAATTCCTATCTACCGCATAAACACGTACGTGTGTGCTAAAGTCAACGACGAGGCTGGATCCAGAATTGACCCAAACAGTAGCCGTACTCGAATTGTATCAACAATGGCACATGCAAGCAGCCGAGATTTCATATTCAGGCACGATTGGGTAAGATGATATCTTACTAAAAATAAGAGTTGGAAAACTTTGAATTAAATATTTATTATTTATGTTCTGACTTCATTAGTTAATAGTTTATCAATGTGCAATTTTCCTGGGGAGGTCATTGACCAATTGACCTAATGGAGGAGCCGCCACTGGGTACCTACTTGATCTAGTAGCCTGGGGTTCCATGGAACCACCGGTAACTATAGAAACTTTCTGCTGCAATCGATAATAATAAAATTTTGAAAAATAATTATTGATACCTAGTTGTATTTAGAAGTGCATTAAGATTGTGTTTACATTTTGAAAGAATATTTTTCATTATGATTGTCACACTATGTGCAGGTATAATTATCAACAAAATATACTACATGTAATTATATTACTTATCATGTTATAAAAATTGGAGTGAATATTTAAATTCACATTTTATATATCATGTAACGAAAACAGATTATTTTTTCAGGACCCTCATTACAAACTAAATATTTTGTATGTCATACGGTTTCCCTTCTGAAGTCTGATACATATCTAAATTGCTGAGTAATTGTCGAGCGGTGGTTAAAAGAGCTTGAAATTGTCCCTGGGTGATATTTACATAGAACCCCCTGTCGCCCACATTGCTTAATTAACCATGAGATGATCTCTACTACACCACCGGTCTCTGGGGAGCTCTTGTTAAAGATGCTTATTGCAT
The DNA here is from genome assembly GCA_963082805.1 of Hemicrepidius hirtus. NCBI lineage: Eukaryota > Metazoa > Arthropoda > Insecta > Coleoptera > Elateridae > Hemicrepidius > Hemicrepidius hirtus. The sequence goes on along the minus strand of OY720160.1, from coordinate 29,369,570 downwards.
AAAAATGCATGGTCCCACCCTATGTCGAATAATGACTACTTTAGGGGGCGATTCGGTACACTTTTGGGCTTTTGATTCTTCTCATTTATTTTTTAATGTTTTCTAGTTTCAACCTAAAAACAGCTTGGGGTTGTATATTAATTGGCAAGTTTCTAGTTTGACCCACACTAATGACAACCCACATTTGCTTTAGTAATATTACTGGATGAATTATAGGTAGTGAAATGAGGCAGAGTAAAATTGAAAAGGTGGTCTTGAAAACGTAATTATTACGGGTAGCAGTGCAGTGGTGTATAGGGAGATTCTGAGAAGATTTATAACTTTGCAGATAATTTGCGCTCGTAAAATATTTTAAGCATGTATCACCTACAGCCAAAAACGATAGAATATGTAGATTGACAGTTCCCGCCTTCAATGAGCTAAGTAAGTGACGGAATTATAGATAGTAATCAGTTCTTTTACGGTCGCCATGACAGATAATTGAGACATAAAATTGTGTATTAATTTGGCAGGCGTGGAGCGTGAACAGGTAGCAATCAGGTTGTGATTAGAGGTAACTAACTAGCTACCGGTTAATTGGGGGTTAGTGGAGGGCGTAACAACATCAAACAATCACTCCACTATACCTACTTCACACCGCGATGCTACTATAATGCAGTTACCGTAGCTCAGGTGGGTTGGAGTGTCTTAAATGAATTTGTGGTGGATGGCGCCCCGGGGGCAGGCAGTTGATGTGTGCAATTTTTTTCATGCCCCTAACATCCTAAACTATGAAATCTTAAAGGCGAACCAGCTGCTAACTCAAACGTAATATAAACTACACCCTTCACTTCTCATTTAACTTTGGCCTGCACAAAATGTTAAACTCAGAGAACAATCATTGTAGACCGTACTCACTAGTTCTGATTTAAGATCAGAAAACTGTTTCGTTTTAGCGGATACAAAAGACAGCTTTGCTTTCTTTATTTCATGATTTCGAACTGTGCCAATATTTAAAATCATTGAAATATCAATCTCAACTAGCAATGGTTTCCTCTGCAATTTCAACAGCGATGATAAACAGCCAATGGCAGCTGGAAGACCAAGCAGTTTTATTGGGTTTCCTACTGCTTAGTTTTCTCTGACTATATACACTCAGCCGTATTCCCTCTATAAGTTTAATAAAGGTTTTGACAATAAAGTGAAGGATTGGGGTAAATACAATGATAAAAGTAAAATCTAAGAAATACAGCATCTGTCACATACCTATATACCTATGAATAATTTTACACTTTTCAAACGTACCTATAGTACCAATTTGCCTGAATATAATTCCTTTTAGGATTGTACTGGAGAAGTTGTGCATATTTTAAGGTGGTTTTCAGTATTTTCCAGCGATTTTAAAAAACAATAAACTGTAAATATCGTCTGTATTAAACAATCTCTGTAGTAACTAATAGTCCAGGAGCTAGCGGTATATTTTAAGACTAATTTCTATCAAGCTGAAATTTTTTTTATGAGCTGGTATGGTTATGTCTGCCAAATGTAGGTGGTCGGCAAAATAGGACCGCGGGACATAAAGCGCCCAGAATTTTTTTGTTTTTAATTATTTTTTGATGAAATTTACAAACTTCAATCAAGCTAATTCCTATTTTGCTCGTTATTTAAGACATTCCGACAACAAAAAATTAACTGTCCGACATAAGAGTCGGAACTGAATCAGTGTTTGCCGTTTGGGGTTCGTATTGTTTTTAAGACATTTGACTTATTACCATCAACCTGATTTTTTTTTAATAACTACCTATATACTAATTTAACAAACACAAAAATCACCTTGTCCGACAATTTGAGCGGGACAGAAGCACTCTCTGACGTCCTGGATTGGTTAGTTGGCCAATTTTTTTTCTTAGCGCTCTATGTCCCGCGGTCCTATTTTGCCGACCACCTACATTTGGCAGACATGACCATACCAGCTCATAAAAAAAATTTCAGCTTGATAGAAATTAGTCTTAAAATATACCGCTAGCTCCTGGACTATAAGTTTATTATTCCTTGTCTCCTTCCACCTTCCAGTAATTTTAATGTACCTACCCATTTTTTATTTTATTGCGTTAATGGCAGTGAAGCTGCGGTTTTCTTAAAATATTATATTAATTTTTTTGGTACGACAATTAATTGACGTATTTGATCATATATTTTCTGAGACTAATTTATTATCGATGAAAAGTTAGATAATCGAATTTAAAGATACACTATCATAACTTTTAACCCCAATATTTCTCGAAAACCATAAAAGCAGTCAAAACAAAACACTTTCGGTCATTGAGAAACCACTAGGCGAGTTCATTATGATGACTGAAGCTAACAACCGGTGCCGGCGATCAACAACAACAGGCACCCGGGAATGGCTCCGTTAATTAAAAAATGAATTAGTAACAGGAATCTGTCATACAGCAAATGAAATGCCAAGCGGTTACATATGAGCGGTCAGGTAGATTGGGTCGTTCGTTATATGACGCGGCGTTGGTGGAGAATTAGATTGACTTTTCATGAAGATTGGTTGCTAGGGTTTACCATTAACGGCGCTAAATTAGCTTTTATGAAATATTTTAATGGCTTTCTACGCGTTTTAATTTAAAATACCTCGGAATAATTAATTCCTGATATCCTGATTGTTATTATTCGTATTAAAATGCTGCAAAAAATGTTACACCAGCTTTAAAATAGAAGCGTGCGGACACAAACCAATTAAAATTAATTAATTCAGAAATATTTTTATGTTGACATGCTAGTATGATAAAACAATTGAAAAAAAAGTGAACTGTAGCTAAAGTTTCAGGCTTAAGTAATTATGAAGAGAAATCCATTATACCTACTACTATACTATATACATGATTACTATACTTAGGAGTAAGATATTTAAAATATAATATTCGACAGAGAAACTTTAATATTAACCTTTATTTCCATGTAACAATAGAGAGTTTTTGAGCACCGTGCGCTAAGGGTACGGTAACGCTAACACTAACGTCTTTGCTAAGCAAAACAATATATTGCTTAGCAAAAGGCGTATGTTGCCTAGCAAAGACGTTACCGTTAGCGTTAGCGTACTCTTCCGTATAGTGCTCTAAAACTCCCTATTAACATAAGTTCTTACTCTCCATTTTTTTCTTACCACATTTAAATTGCCCAAAGTCTCTTCGTGATAATATCTACTAAACCGAAATCTGAAATTCTGGCGCATATAAGAGGGATGGGAGAATTTTGGGGAAATTTGATCTAAATAGTTTTGGAAAATTACTGAATAGTTGATAGCGTAAAAGATTGTCCAGATATTTATGATTTACAGAGAACCGAACACAGAGAGCTGTTGGATCATTCCTCAAAACACCTTCAAGCATAAGAACTTTTAATAACCCTTCAATGAAAGGTGGCCCCAATATTCAATCGCCAATAATATCCTCCCAAGTGCCACTATTGTCCTATGTGGATTTTCTACAGACCAGTATCTGCGAAATTGTGCAGAGTTTCGTCTAGAATATTATGCGGTTTACGAATTCGGAATTATTGGGTTCGTCATAGTCTCACACATCTGTGTTCTGCAATCAGGGATATATTTTTTTAATTGTACTAAACTATTTTGTAGCGATACCATTTGCCCTTTCTAGGATGTTCATTATCACTTTTTGGTAGCAGCCAACGTCTGTGTGATTAGTAACACATGTTCTGCTCATCTTCTATACCATTTTCAAACGACCAATTTATTGAAGGACGAATTTTTTTGTTCGATTTCGGACACTGTCGATCTAATGATAGGTTCTTGTCCTGGATACTTATTATTGAAGAGTTCCCACACGATCAGTTTGTGTTCTACTTCGATCGTCATATCCAACCATCAACAAAATTTCATTTATTTGGTTTTTACTACAACATAGCACCAGTTTTTTAATTAACCGTACAAAAGTGCACACTTTGTAACAAATAAACGGAAACCCATAAAACAGATGCTGAACTGCCAGATTTGATGTTTCGTAGTCAGGCAGTGAACATCTTTCTCTCTGATATGGTATATACTTGTAATCAGAAAGTCTACAGATTTTTTAGTTGTGAAAAGACATGTATAGTTCTAATTATTCCGTTAATGGAAATTAAAAAAAAGTGGAGGTGCAAACCTCCCCTGGACTTTCCCATACTAAATATTACTGGCGAAGCCGGACGATCGCTACCGACCGGCGCGGCCGGCGCGGCGATCCGTTTCCGGAGTTCAACATAATATCGAAAATTCACGAATTTCTGATCAACCGTACATTTTAGCTATATGAATACCTTATACTATGTGATAGACAATTAAATTTTGCGTTCAATTATATAATAATATACAGCGTGTTTCATTTAAAATAACAAAGTTGCGTATTGTACTGTGGAAAGCAAACGCCCTGTATACGTGATATACATTTAGAAAAATCCAGAATTATATACTGAACAACTTTTGTATTTAAACTTCTTTCATATTTTGACTAATAAAGGCGCTATAGGAGCATCAATTTCCGATTTTCAACATCTCGTAGAGGGCGCCACAGTGGAATTCTGGCGTTCATCAAAAAACAAAAATGTAGCTAATACCAAGCTGCATAAGTACAGAAAATTTAAACAAATTCCTTAGACCAGTTTTTTTGTAATAATTTTTCAAAAATTTCAAAATTTTTGGAAGAGCGCCGTTGCGACCGTTTTTGGATTTAGTAAATAATTTTTTTTCTTGGTGTAGTACAGCCAAAGGGCTTTCAAATAAGTTGTTGCGGAACCTGATCGGATAACTGGTTTTTGAGTTACGGGGCGTTAAAGTCGAAATTTTGAAAAATTCATAGCGACCGCCATTTTGAAGTTAGAGAGTCCGGTAAAAAACTGTTTCCTTTTAATTATGCCCTTCTTTCATATCCCCTACTCAGATTTTCAAAATTCCGCTTCTGAAAAAAATGATACCAAAAAAACATGTCTAACTTCCGCTTCCGGTTTCGGATTTTTTTGAAAGGCTTATTTTGTCGATGAATTTTCTATATACCCCTTCATTTAAAATTTCATCAAAATCGGTTGACTAGTTTTTGCGTTACAGGCGTTACATACATACATACCCACCCACCCACGCACCCACAGACAGACATTTTTTCTAGACCACTTTTTTGGGTTCCTGGAGGTCCAAAAGACGTATTTCCGCGAAAATCTCGATTTCGAAAATTTTCATGATATCAATACTTCCCTATACCGTAGTGGTATGGGAAAGTAAAAAGCAATTATATTCGTTATTCTATGCAATATACATTTAATTAGAAATTGTCCTACTGATCTTACTAACTTTACAGTATAAAAAATTCCCCCCACCTAATTATTTTGCACAACGCCAATTGCCAGATGCCAGGAACAATCCATTTCGTGCTAAACCAGTAGAATTATTCAAATTAGTCTGCTGATGAGAATCAAATGAAGCGTTGCATAGTCTGCCATTACTAAGGAATGCTCAAATACATGCAACATTCCAAACTTTTGGTGGTTCCTTTTCAGTAATCATCATTCTTGCATACCTCAATTCGCGTGATTTGAAACATTTATGGGTAGTTGTGCTACAAATTCTCTTCAAAATTTAAATCAACCCTTTCCTGTTATAACCGGCTTAAATTTTAGCGGCTACGACAGCACTCGAAATTATAAACTCAAATTTAAATCATTTGGTACAGAGAATTTAAAACTGTTGGTTTAGTCCCTCTCTTTCATGAATGACAATTCAATATGCGATTATAGAAGGGTTCGTATACGGTGATTACAGTGGGGTTGTTTTTTAAAACACGTACCGCCTGAATGGAACGTATAATAGCGGAGACACAAAGAGCTGTTTCAATTACAAATTACCGTATTAACGATACATCATCTCTTCTCACCAAATTGGTTCTGTTTCTGATCTATCATTCTCTAATTTCCATTCGCATTAGAATATAAATTGGATGTCAAATATTGATTTTTAAAACTTTCGAGTTTGTCATTGATAATAATAATTATTATTTGGTATAGATCGTATATACCTACACATGCTTAAAGGAAATTGAAAATAATTAAAAATGCAAATAGATGAAGAAAAAATAAACTAATTATTTGCATTCAGTTAGGAAAAGTTGAACCCTCCTCGTATTTTATTTTCGCCAGATATAAACAAGGTTTAAGTTGTCACTAAAATATTTTTTAAATAAATACACGTAACGATCCTTCATCATTGAAAGGGCATATCACTTTTGCCACCTCGATATTAATTGGCGAATGTAGTCACTCTAGTGATTGAAAGCCTCTAGGATATTGCTAATGGTGTAATCGGTTTTATTATGTTCAATAATAAACCGTATAGGAACAGAATGGTTGATATATTCATGTAATTAATAACTAGAGTTGGGCCCGGTGATGTGGTGGGTGTAGCATATCAGATAGCGTCGAAATGGGAGTTAGAACCTTGCCATCGGTGTTAGAAATATAAAAAACAGGCCTGCTCAAATCGAAGGAACATCTATGTTTCTAAATCGATGTAAAAGTTTGGATATTATGTATTTCTTAATAGTATTTTTTAATTATTAGAAATAATAATATTATATTGTAACAATACATGCATGCTTTAATTAAACAGAGTATAGTTTAAATTTGAATGCTGATGGAATTATTGAAAAACTTTCTATTAATAAATAGTTCAAGTTATTGCTGCAGGATATTCATTGAGAATCAAAGCTGCTCCAAGCCCATTCATAATTTCATCTCCAGTAGTTCGGTACATTTATTTCCTTGATTGACCGGTCACGCGGATTCTTGTGGTTTATTCAGTAGCAGGACCCAGTGGGAGCCCTGAATCCTGTGGAGAGGACCTGCTGCGACGGTGGCGACCCCTGCTGTTGCGACACCATATCGATTTATCCCTGCGGCCATTACACACCCTTCCTGCCACAAAATGGTCGACACATTCACAATATCTCCGATTCGCATTTTGTCCTCTATTTCCCTTTTTATCGTTTCTATGCCATTTCGTTTTATGTCGTCGTATTTTAGTTATCATATTGCAAGTTATAGCATTGCCCGTCATCTCTTTTTACGACCCTTTTTATTGCGAGATCGGGGTTAGCATCAAACTGATATACTGCCCTTTTGGTGAAATAAAAACGGAAAAACGGTTCCCAGCTTTTGTTCTGACTCCTTACTTATGTTCGTATATATGAACGAGAGTTAGCAGATTTTCTTCTAAACGACATTCTTTTTGTTCTTTATACAAAACGCTTCTTAGAATATCTCTCATCTACAATTTAATAATCCATTCATGTTGAACTATTGGCATAAATCATCTCTTCATATACTAGTACCTACAGGTGTTTTTTTGTTGTCTGAACATTACACCATATTACCACACAAAGTAACTCAGATTGTTTTAAAATAGCCGCTATATTTTTTAGGGGAATGTTATTAATTAATATTAGTAATTGTGATAATTATATATTTTGATTATTCAGATCTTACTGCCATCAAATTTTAGCTTTGTTAGTACAAAATGATAATTAATAAAGTATACTCTAACTCTACTAACAAAAATTTTATCAGAATGTTTGTATTTTTGATTTAGGATATAAGAAAATCATTAAACTTTTACATAAAATGTAACAATGAGAATTGCACCTGGACATAATTTTAATCAGACAAAATGAAATATCGGTGGTATGAACATTTTTATTGCAACTTTCGGATTGCATGTTATTACACATTTCTGTTTATGAATAGCGTTACTGCTAAACATAGTCGTTAAAAGACTATTTTGTATACTGAGTGCTTGTCATAAAAATCCTAAAAAGTTTTTCTCCTTTCTAACTTTTTGCTTCTTTTTATTTCAGTTTTTAGACTTCAAGGGGCGTTAGCATTTTTTCGGTGTTATCTATTACATAATTCTTCAACCTTAGCTGCCACGTTATCCCAAAACCATAATTTGGGGTCTGATTTTTGATATACAATGTCAAAAATATGCGTTCTAATTTATGGGTGTAATATCAGAAAAGATTGTACATCTTAAAAAATTGTTCAGAGCAGATCCAAGTATCGTTAACGCGCGCTCGTTCTCGTCCACGTGTATAATTAGGTATGGTAATGCTCGGCGGGCGGCGAGGGCGAAGGCCTAATGAAGGGGGCCTGGGCCAAAGCCCCGGGCCATCGTGTACACACGCGATCATCTACAGCTCTATGGTTATCATACACTGCAGGAGATATGATATACGTGTATATAGAAAAGTTTATAACGATTATGATATTGTTAATAATAACCAATTTTGCATTATTTTTTGCCGAATTAATATTTACTGTTGCTGAAACGCAAAATTTAGTTTATTTCATTGACTTCTTATACAGTGAGCACCAAAAGTATGGAACATACCAAATAAAACCGAAATGAATGTTTTTTTTCTAAAAATCCCGAAACACGTCAATTTTCTTTTTTAAAAATACACATTGGAATGTCAAAATAATTTTCCGACCTTCATTTGTTTGTAAGTTGAGACGTCATCAGTATTTTTTTTAAATGTCAACCCCCATTTTTTTTTCGCGGTTTTGATACATCTTTCAATTGCTTAAATGACGGTATAAAAATGTTGATACCTTACATAAGAAAATTTTCGAGAAATAAATTATTTAATGTTTAATTAATAAACACATTCTTAACAAGTGTTAAACATGGTTTAATGGTATTATAGTATTGATAAAAGAGAATCAAAAGTACCAAGAAACAAATGCCCGTAATCTAAACAAGTGCCTACAAGTTGTCAAATATTCAGAAATGTTAATTGTCGTTTACTTGTAGGAATTGTTAAATGAGCCATATCAGATTTATGAAGCTGATGTTAAATATTACAAGTAAACGACAATTAACATTTCCGAATATTTGACAACTTGTAGGCACTTGTTTAGATTACGGGCATTTGTTTCTTGGTACTTTTGATTCTCTTTTATCAATACTATAATACCATTAAACCATGTTTAACATTTGTTAAGAATGTGTTTATTAAACATTAAATAATTTATTTCTCGAAAATTTTCTTATGTAAGGTATCAACATTTAAGCAATTGAAAGATGTATCCAAACCGCGAAAAAAAATGGGGGTTGACATTTAAAAAAAATACTGATGACGTCTCAACTTACAAACAAATGAAGTTCGGAAAATTATTTTGACATTCCAATGTGTATTTTTAAAAAAGAAAATTGACGTGTTTGGGATTTTTAGAAAAAAACATTCATTTCGGTTTTATTTGGTATGTTCCATACTTTTGGTGCTCACTGTATAAATGTACCTAATACTTTATCAGCTCAGATACTTGTCCAAATGAAATTATAATATTTTTTCATCAATTACAGTGTTGATACTTTCCTTGGTACAACATCTTCTTATAAGATGTGATCAAACCAATATCCTCTTCAGCAGAGGCACTAAATATTGTATCTTGTAATAATTAGGACAAATTGGCCTGATTCACTTAACAGAAGATTAAGAAGTAATTAATTATGTCCTTCACTATTTTATTCTTCATTTTAATTCCATTGTGCTAGAAGAAGTGTTGAAGTAGCAATAGACTTTAACCAAAGGTGGTTCAGGACTTTTTGATTTCGTTTTGCAGGTGCACCTAGATACAACCCTTAAAATGATGTGGTCGTGGTGAGTTTCCCTAATAACCATTAGATTGTGTCTAAAAAACTGAATATTTGGAAAGGTATTAATTATGACTGCAGGAACATAATGTTTTTAAAAACTGTTGTCTTCTATGAACCTACAAATTGCATTGAAATTGACTTTCTTTTTTGAAATCGCAATTGCTAATAATGGAACACCTTTGTTCTTAAAGAATTCCACAAACATTTTATTCAGATTGCAGGTAATAATGTGATCGTGTGGCCTATAGAAATGGTATACTAGAAAAATTAATTTAGTGCATAGATAATTATTGCAATTTGCTAATTTAGTAGGTACCTAATAGAAATACCTACTGACGCACCTTAACCGCCTCCAGCAGTCAAATTATCTGAGGCCTCAATTCCCATCAAATATTCTTCTACCTCGGACCTTCTAATTTATCTCAACTGTGTTAATGATATTTAAAAAATTATTAAATTATTTTATTACAACTGTTCCATAAACTTTAAATTAAACGTTGAAGAAAATTATTGCACTGAAAATTGATATATAGGTACCTACCTACCTGCCTATTTTATAGTCACATACGTGAATGTTTTACAGTTTGTGTAACTAATTATTTTCATGCAAATATTCAATTGCGTATTACTTAGATGTAGTGATCTGCACTGTAGTATATATCACTAAATTTAGAGTTTAAATAAATTATTCACTCGGTTTTAAGTGAATGTGCAGATTACAGTTTTATAGATACCTATTGGATAATTGTAAATAATTTAGTTATTATCTTAAAATAGCCTGTTTTTGTTAAAATTAATCGCAAATGTTAATATCAATAGTAGTGGTAGCAGTCTAGTAGCTTGTCGGTAGCTTGTCTAAATATTAATTACAAATCTAACAGTAAGTACCTATGTCTCTAAGCTAGAAATTTTAAATGTGTTTTAATATGGATGGATACATGTACCTAAATCAAAATTTTAAATCTTCAGAAGATTATATTTGGAAATTCACGTTTGATATTGTTTTTGGCAACTCGATCAGTAGTGAAACAAAACAGGTAGCAGCTCAGCTCCTAACCCATTATTCGAATTCTATTTCTTAGATACATAATTTGATGTGTTAACTATATCCGTGGACGATTGTGCAACAACACAAAGCAATTTTTCCAAACAATAAATCATAACTAAATGTCATTTTTAAACACATACGTAGAATTAAAACCACAATATTTCTGGGAAGCATCAAGTAATTACAGACTTTAATTCCTATAATAAAACGTTTAGAATTATTTATATTCTCAAGAAACTCTAATACTCCCACTAAACTGGGAAATATTAAGCACACACATAACTTGGCCTAATAATAACACGTTAGCAGTTTGTATGATCCTAACAAACTTATATTTAACGTTTCCGAGATCCATTTAGGTACGTTCGTAAAGTCGACCGGATAATCCGAGGGGTTCAGAATGCGCTCAGAAAAAGGACGAAACCACTTCGCGTTGTTGAACCTGCTGAAAGCAAAGGTTAAGTTTGTCTGACCACCCTCACTTTGGCGCTAGGTCAGATGAAGTGTGTATAATTTTGAACGTTTGACCTGTGATTAGGCGGTCAGGACAGTCGGCGCCGGTTCAGCTAAGTGTCTATTTATTAACCTAATCACAGGGTGCGTTGATATCTGAACTTCACTACGTGCTTGGGGGGGCCGTACGCGAGGCGGATCCACGAGAACCGCCCATGGCTCACGACTCCGATCGCTCGATTTCTCCCTATGTCTCAGTTAGACATAGGGTTGTCTCTATGCAAATGATTTCTAGGGTTTCTGCACATACCTGATGCAGAAGAGCATGTTAAGGGTTTGCCTGTGAGCTTTGAAACTGTTCTGTAAAGACCGTTTAGGGATGAAGCGGCGCGAGAGAGTGCAAGAGGGGTTGGAATTGATAAATGTCTGGATAAAGGGTTAATGTAGGGTTTTAGCTAAATGCCTGAGGCCGAGTTGTAGTTTGAATATTCCCTACACGCCGATGCTACGGATAGCTCACAAAGACCCACAATATAGGTACATGAATTGTGATAGCTGTAACTGAAACATACTGCCACAAATTACAACTTACACAATGTATTGTGTGCAGTATTGGGTTATTACCACACATTTAACAGGAAACAGAAGCAGGGAAACTAAAAATGTCACCGATCTTATACTTAATAGTACGCGTGCTTTGCCATTCTAAAATATGTTATTACATATGAAATAATCCCTGAAGTCCACCACTAGGAGAAAGTTGGAATTTTTACGAAATAATTTCAAATTTATTATGTTTGTTTTTCGGCTACAGTTTCAGGACTATGATTTACACACAGCAACATGGGTGGCTCACCTGAATCGGATGCACAACAAAGTTATATCAAATATTACACTACTTATAGGGCATAAAAAGTCAGTTCTGAGGAGACGTAATTTTTCTACTCGTGGATCCAGTACAAAGGAAATCAGAAATCCACACTAATTTCAAATGAGAAGGTAGATTTATTAATTTTATTGCAGCGCTAGATAGAGATTAAGACGATAATTAAAATTAAATCATTTCCACCTTTTTTTTGCTATTCCACTCAATTTAAATTAAAATAACAGTTACTTAAGTAACAGGAAATGTAAAGACGTATTAGAACTCGATGCTAAGAAATATGGACCGAGGCGTAACCGAGACTTGTACCCCTTACATTTCTATCAGTGTTAATATAACCCTCTATAACAGATAGGTACAATAATTATGTTAACAACAAATCTCCTGTACCCTCGTTTATGTATTAACTGAGAAGTAAGTCAGTTATTTATTTGTTGGGTAATTAAATTAATTCAGTTAATTAATTGCAACAATTAGGTATAACGTATTGAAAACATACCAGTATAAATATGCATAGGGTGTCCGAGATAAGACCCTGTACATGAGAAAAGTTGACTATGATATCTCTGCAAATAGTTGACTTATAAAATTTTAATTGCCGGGGCGTCCGCTTATGTAAGAATATATACCGAGATTCAATTGCATAACTTTATCAATAAAACTTATTATTCCAGATGTTCGGAATTAAGACACAAATTTCAGTTTTTTCAGGATAGTTATTGATAGTCCAGGAGCTAGCGGTATATTTTAAGACTAATTTCTATCAAGCTGAAATTTTTTTTATGAGCTGGTATGGTTATGTCTACCAAATGTAGGTGGTCGGCAAAATAGGACCGCGGGACATAGAGCGCTAAGAAAAAAAATTGGCCAACTAACCAATCCAGGACGTCAGAGAGTGCTTCTGTCCCGCTCAAATTGTCGGACAAGGTGATTTTTGTGTTTGTTAAATTAGTATATAGTTATTAAAAAAAAATCAGGTTGATGGTAATAAGTCAAATGTCACTGATTCAGTTCCGACTCTTACGTCGGACAGTTAATTTTTTGTTGTCGGAATGTCTTAAATAACGAGCAAAATAGGAATTAGCTTGATTGAAGTTTGTAAATTTCATCAAAAAATAATTAAAAACAAAAAAAATCTGGGCGCTTTATGTCCCGCGGTCCTATTTTGCCGACCATCTACATTTGGCAGACATAACCATACCAGCTCATAAAAAAAATTTCAGCTTGATAGAAATTAGTCTTAAAATATACCGCTAGCTCCTGGACGAAGTGTTTAATATTTTGAAAATCGATACATTTTTGTAAGAGACAATTTTTCTACAATTTAATCAATTTCATGTCTCTTTTAGCTAGCCGAGATCCCCATGTATACATCATATTATCTCGGACACCCTGTTTAAATACCTACTATACGAGTTTAAAACGCAGTTTAAGATGGCGAAGGTACAAGGAAAATCAATCAAATTTGAGTGAACTGCAATGTTGTCACGGCACATGTGATGCGAATCGGCGGCTGCAGTTCAGTTTGTAAATATCCTGCGGCCTCAATAACAATCCGGGCTAAGCCCCTTGTTGTCCTCTGTCAGTTCTAAGTTTTGATCTAGTCCTGTGATGTGCTGCTGCATTAGTTTTGAGTTGGACCCTACTTACCGAAGCAATGTTCGCTCGATTTGGTAGTAACTTGATTACAAACGATTTGATGTTTAAAATATGAATTCGAGGAAATTTATTATTTATTATTTCACATCAAACAACACATTACAATAATTATTCGAATTCATTAAAATAAAATAAATGTAGGGAGGATGATGAATCTAACTAAATACCGAATGTTACTTTTTAGCTTTAGCTTTTTCTGCAGCTTTTGCTTCAGCTTCTCTTATTTTCTCAGCGATTTTCATATAAGCGCCGCGTTTCTTGGCCAGTGGAGTCTTTTTAAACCACTTTTCAAATTTTTTCCATTCTTTGTCTATTATTGGTTCCGGGCCACAAACTAAAGCATCTAGTACTTCATGTGCGTCTAACGGTCTGTATTTTAACTGTATTATCCTGCTTGGTATTAAGACCTTTTCTGCGGCTTCTTTGATGACTGGTAATGGATAGCCAATAGATATTTTTGCTAATTCTGAAACATTGAAATCTCGATCTACCCCATGAGATGCCATTAAAATTTCTCTCCAGTACAAATACACGCTCCCATAGTCCGTTTTTGGAATCATTATTATCTGTAATGAAAAAAAATAATTCATATAACCCTGATGATTGTTAGTATAGGAGTACCCTTTCAAATGCTTTATTCATCTTTCCAGCTTTTGCAGCAAACGGTTGTCCAGTTATAGCCAATACTAGAACTTTATCTTCAGGTGTAATTGGTTTCACTATTCCCTTAAACAAGGTTTTTCCCATCCTTTTTGGTTCTAAGGGTCTTTCTGGTTTAGGAACTTTTTTATAGAAAGGTTTTTCGCCGCCGTCAATAAATATTACTGAAGGCTGAAGTATACGAGACATTTTACCAATGAGATGAACTAACATTTTCATTCCCTAAATAATAAAATACATAAATGCTCACATTGTTTGTAATTATAGTATACGTACCTTCTTTCCTGGATATTTTCCAGCCAAAATAGGTGGAGATAAATCAAAAAGTACGCAACGGGTTTCATAAAAAACAGCTTTTGCAAGTAAATGTTTGCCACTCTGTCTATGGCCAGCAATTAAAACTGATTTCGGTTTAACCATTGTTTCAACTCCTAAAGGTAAGATGCAGTTCATCATAACAGCTTGACGAACATCACCCAACGTTGCAGGAGGATCAAACAATAAATTTCTTTTTTCCCAGTTGGAATAACTAAAGTCTCCAATGTATTCCTTTAAATGTACTTCTTCATAAGGGTGAATGATTCCATTATCAACGAGTTCTTGGAAAAGATCCTCCGTTGACCGATTTCCAGTAGGATCCTTTTTGCCCTTACCTTTCTTACCCTTTTTTCCTTTTTTACCTTTTTTCTTTTTGGGTTTACGTTTACCCTTCTTACCTTTCGCTTTCCATTTGTCATTTTCTAAAGCTTCGTTTAACAGTTCTAACTCAATTCTAAGAATATATTCTATCATTAAATTTAATTATTTTTTGCTCTTTAAAATTTACCTCATAAGTTCATCTACTTGCGGTCGTACTTCCATTTGCATTTCATAGCATTTTTGTTCGGTAATCATGTCCATGTAATGTTTCTGTTCAAGATTTTCTTCGAAGGGACGTTCATCCCAAATTTCGTGATACTCTTGAAAACCAACGTCAAATTTAGGAGTGGCTGCAGATTCTTCAAACTTAAATTCAAATTCTGCATTCTTTTTCTTTTTAGCGGCTGCTGCCGCTTTCTTTTTCGCTTCTGCTGCTTTTTTCTTTTTTTCAGCTTCCAGTTTCTTCTTTTTTTCTTTTTCTGCATCTTTACCACCACCACGAGCCTTCTGTTTTTCCTTTTCCCTTCTCTTTTTTTCTACATCATCTAGCCATTCTTCTGGTGTCATAGTTTCACCTCGCACTACTAAAATGCTACCACCTTGCTCTTCGGGTGGATATTTGTCGAAATTTTTAGCTCGTATGTACCATTGGTAAAACCACTCCCGTATTTCATCTCCTATGTCTTCCATTAATCCAGGTGCAGCTACTCGAAGAACCCGTTCTTTTTCATCAAGATTTGCTTGAATATATTCCCGAATATGTTGGTCTCTTATAACCCTTCGTTGTTCTATAGTTTTTTTAACTTTTTCTTGTTCTTTTGTAGATGTCCAACTAGGTTCGGTCATCCCTATAAGTTTAATAGTTTCCTTTACACCTTGAAAGGATCTTGTACGTTTCAGATGACAAAATATGCTTTTAAAAGCGATTGTATTCTAAATAAAATAACTATTACGACATGCATGTCTTAATCAGCGGAAAAAGTATTTACAATTATCGCAAAACTTAAAGATTTTTTTTTAATATTACCAATGAGAAGCCTCCTTTGTTTTTCACGCCTTTTCAGTAATTGTCTGTCAGCGTATCCTTTCCATAATCTTTGAATGTTCGTTGCAGCTTCTTCTTGCACTTCAGGTTCGGCATCTGGTGGAATCGGTGGTCCTTCTGCTGCTCTTTTTCTCATTGTACGCCTTATATCCAAGTCACCATAGTATATTCGACATTGTCTAGCACGTTCTTGAATTTGTATCATTAATATAGCAGCGGATACTGCTTTTTGGCGTTCTAGTGCCGCTATTTCTTCAGGAGTTAATATTATTACTGGCGGGACATACTTTTGAATTGAACGCCTACGGAAAAAACATGAATGATAATTTTTAGCTGCGAAATTTACTTAATACTTTCGATGCTTTTTCTTCGCTCCTGCTTGTTCTTCTTCTTTCGGTGTTTCCTCTGGTGGTTGTTCTGGCGGTTGCTCTGGTGCAGGCTGACCTTCAGTCGGTTGTTCCCCTTCAGCAGGTGTTTCTCCTGCCGGTGTAGCTCCGTCAGCAGGAGGTGCTTCTCCACCCTCACCTCCTTCTGGAATTTGCGCGTCCGCTGAAGAAGTTTCAGGTTCAGGGGGCGGAGGGGGTGGAACATAAATTGTTTCCCCATTCTAAATCCGCGTTTCTTTCATTAATAGCATATTCGTATTTATCTTATAATACATTACTTTTATTTTTGTCCATAAGTCTTCAATATCAATTGATCTATCATATACCAAGGCAGGATCAAATATTTGAATATCATGAGGAATGAGCTTTAACTCTACAAGATTTCCATCTATGTAGTGGTATTCGGACATATTAATCTTGCACAATTCTTCTTTCAATTCGTTTAATCTGGTTGTTGCTGCATCTACTAATTTCCGCATTGTAAAGCGTTTTTGTACCTGTGTATAATATTATTTGATATTATTCATTAATTAATCGCATTGTAACTCTGTTTACAAGACAATTTTGGTCCAGACATGCAGCAAGATCTTGAACCATCAAAGAATATCGAGCATAGAGACCACCCACGAGATGATTTGCAACATTACGATCTTTCGTTGGTTTGGTAGAAGATTGTATTATTAGATCTTTAATCCGCAGGTCTTCTAGTTGTCTTTTCGAGGTTATCCACCACTTATTGTAAGATTCGTGGGACATTTTTGATCAAATTTGGTTATCAGATTAATAATTTAACAACAGTTAATGATGTTTATGTTGATCTGTAAGAACAACCATAACAATTTTAAACTCACGAAATGGAAGAATTTTTAAATACCCATTAAATGCCTACAAATATGCGGCAATAAATTTAAAATTTGCTCTTCCAAAAGTTTGTCAGTGAACTAGAATTTTTGAAGATTTTCAAATTGGTTACGCTAAAATTTTGAATTCGACGTTTCTATTTTTTAAACGTCGCCAAACATCAAATTTGTGATTATGTAACTGTTTTGTTTCAGATTAACATGATCCATTTCTTGTGTAGCGATAAGCATGTATCGTCGTCTACGGTGATCCGTCAGATCAACGCAGACGACGGAATTTCTTAGGTTTCATAGGTATAGTAGCCCATAACCAATTCCAGGTTTTGCCGGATATCTGTAGAATCTTTAATTAATTGAAGAATCAATATTTACTTTGCTTCGTCTTCGTCTAGCATGAATCCTTCAATTAAGTAGGAACTTTCACTTTCTATGGTTTTACAATAAAACCTTTCATTCTGTATCTGCACCTTTAAAGTATAGGTAGCTGTTCGCCCAGGAAATCTTTTGTTTTATAAGTGCATACGCATAGCCACAACTTCGAGTCTTGAATGTTATTAGAATTTTCTAAACCAGAAGAAGATCCCTCTACACGCACCAATACTTAGGTACTTACTTATCAAACACGGGAATAGTAGAAGAATTGGCGGTTGTTGAATTCTATACAGGGTGTTTTTAAACTACAGTCATTAATTTCTGGAGGCAATTCTACATCAGAAAATATGAAAAAAAGTTCCTATAAACATGGGTCCGGAAATGTTTCCTAAAGGAGCTGGGGCCCTGTGAGGATGCTATCCAAAACTTTGTTTTTAGTTAATATCTCAGAAAGTGTTCAAGATACAGCGATCAGCTTTGGCATGCGAGTTAGTGTTAAAAGCGCTATTATAACGTGCTAACAACCAAAACGAAAATCTGCAGGGACGTGCGAAAATTGGGGGGAGGGCGACCCCTTTCCCCGCCCATTAGCAACTACTTATTCCGAATTTTTGAAATTAGGAATCTATTATTTAGACAAAATTACATAAAAAAGGCCCTTTTGTTAGAAACCCTAGAAACAACCGTGTCCGAAAAAAATTGCTGCAAAAATTATGTGCATGAAAATGTTTGTTTTTTTTTCATGCACATAATTTATGAAACAATTTTTTTCGGACGCGGTTACTCCTACGGGTTTCTAACAAGAGGACCTTTTTTATGTAATTTTGTTTAAATAATAGATTCCTAATTTCAAAAATTCGAACACTTCTGAGATATATTAAATAAAAACGAAGTTTTGGATACTATCTTCACAGGTCCACAGCTCCTTTAGGAAGCATTTCCGTACCCATGTTTACAGGAACTTTTTTTCATATTTTCTGACGTGGAATGGGCTCCAGAAATTAATGACTGTAGTTTAAAAACACCCTGTATCTACCTATTATATGTTGGAAATAATGATTAATTAATAGATTTGTAAATAGCTTTCTTTATGATATCAGTACGTAATGACTCTACCCAGTTATACATAGGTAGATACACATTGAAGTGATTAAATAGTAATTTATACATCAGGTTAATTACAAAATACATATTTCTACGTCAAGAACTTTCTAAAATTTTGTCAAATATTTGTACTATTAAAAGTCCTAAATTCTGCTAATGTGTATACTGACAAGTACCGTATTTAATGGCATAGTTCTGTATACCTACCAAAAGAATGCCACTCTATTGGTACCATGTAACTAAACAATATTTTCTTGAAAATTTCTTCATAAGTGTACAACTGAAATTAACTTGGTGTAGCTACTTTCAACTACTGATGTTTGTGGTACTATTTCAAAGTTGTATACAACAGTAAACTATGAAATGGAAACAATTTATTTAATTTGCAAATAAGAACATTTCATATAGGATCAAAATATCCATGATTAGAATAAACATGAAGGCACTGCTAACTGCATTGTAATAACCATTTAGATACAATCCTTGGAAAAAAAGTGTATTACAAGCACGTTTGTAAACAACATTTACCTATAGTAAGTAAGTACATTAAAATAAAAAAAATCCAAAAGAAAACTAATGACTATCATTCCTGATACGTTTGTGCCTAACCAAATAAAGTAATCTTGCATGATCTATCCTTCAGATTGGATTCAATTTCTTTTTGAAATATCTAGACAATTTGCTTAAGGGAGTGAAATTATTACTGTCCGATATGCTTTTTAGAGAACATAAATTATTTAGTGTATATAGATGGCATTACAAGTTTGGATGTGTAACAATGGGTAGTCGGCCATATTGACTACTCAAGAAGCCATGTTGTGTCCTCAGGCAGATCAAGCAGGCCGCCCACGACATGTACTTGATCACAGAGATCAGACCGCGCATTCCGGTATACATCGCGACCGCTTGACCAGTTCAGTGCCTGATTTAAATTTTTTGAATAATCAGCATACACAGAATATGCTTAGGGTTTCTCAAATATTTTGTGTTTTGATTTATATTTTCATCTAAAAATTGTATATTTTTTGAAAAGAAATTATAACTCACTGATTGAAAATATTTCGTTTGGTAGGTATCTAGTAGGTACAATTATTTATATAATATGCGATAATCGAATCGACAAATTTTAGAAGTCCATGCTAGATTATAGGTATAATTATAAAAATATTGAGAATTGGTGGAAATTTCAATGCTACACTACACTACAAACCAATTATTTTGTAAAAAAGTTTCTTTATTTTTTTTAACCCTTCCAAGGGTTTTCAGAATCATTTAATAAGTATCTTTATTTATGTTTTCAATAAGAAAAAATATTAGATAGGGATAGGGATAGGGATAGATAGATTAGGAATAGGAAATTTTAGCATTTACCACCCAAGTTGTGTGGTGCATTACCTGATACTTTTAGACTGACAGCAGGAAATGGTTGTGGGTCAAATTTTAGATTATTCACTGTTAAAGGGGTTGCGAGTTTCATATCATAGGTATGGAAAGGTCATTCAACGAACATCTTCAGCACAAAAAATATTATTACTTTGGTTTGTTATAAAAATAAAAGGTATAAATAAACAATCTTGAAATATTATACTCGTTTACTATGCAGCCAGAAGATAAAAAATATTTTGGAATTTCTTGGTTTTAATGAATAGGAAAACAACCCTAATAGTTGTACCTACATTAATTACAACATCCAAATGAATAATTTTTTGCACAGTAGGTACCTACCTACGATAATACCAAACAGAAAAGTCTTGAGGTGTATTTATTTATTGTAGTTTGATTATAGGGTTTAATATAAGATTTTCCCTACATGTTTTGTAGAGCTTCTGTTTCTGTTTACCTTTACAAATAAAATGAAGCTATTTCCAATACCTATACGAAAGGGAAACAAAACTAGCATGTATGTATCGCAATATGTAATTATACTGCCAAAGAAATTTATTGATAGTATCATGAAGCTGTGTGCAGTTTCAGTAGTTTTATTGTGCATGTTCAGTATCATTTTGTATTAACCTTTCGTTTGTGGTTGCAGATTTAATGTTAGTATTTAATAAAATTTATGCTTCCTCGTCTTCAGCTTAGAAATGAAAATTTCAGATTTTAAACTTAGAATTACTACTAGAAACGCAATAATTTCCAATTTTTTTGGATCTTGTGCATTTCACAACACTGTAATTGTTTTCTTCTGTAAAACACATGAACATTTTCTATTGAATTCACAAGAAACATTATTGTAGAATTGTAGATATATAGTAAGAAAATGAGAAAATGAACCAATTATCTTTAAGACACGGTTAGAAAAACATTATAAAATAGGATTGGGTTAATATGATTATAAAAATTTCAGGAAGTAAAAAATTTACATGGATTATGATTTAAAATATTTAAAAACATGTGGAAACGAATATTAATAAATGGGTATAGGTGGGGTAAAAAGAATCAGGTACAGTTTGTCTTGCAAATAGATTAATGCATAGTTATAGCATAACAGGAACAGGTGCATTTGTGTATAATTCTGTTGGCAAAACAATAACCCGGAAAACACGGAGAATTCTATATAAACAAGTATGTAAACCGTGAAAGCGCACAATTCGTAACGTAATAGGATGATGAATGATAGTCCTCCCCCTAGATCCGGCCCTGCAGCGAACTATTCGTTCTCTATAACTTATTACCACTTGCACAGCACGGCATACACCCACAGCAGTACCAAGAAGTAAATCAAAAGATGAAATTGCAGGTTTGTGATCGTGGTCGCCTCTGGCACGTAACTCGGTGCACCAATCGCGCGACTTTGCTCGGTTACTCTGGCCAATGGCCGCTAGTGTTACCCCCGGCCTGCAAGGATCACTAGCCAAAGGACTGTTGCACCTTTACAATCACACAGTGCCTGTAAACCTGCCTAAAACCAACAAACATATCGCGTATACAAACGTATTTTGATAACCCCTCGTTTTCACGACTATGTGCTAAATATACGCTGTGGGCGAACAGAATATGACTGTGATAATATCATCAAATTTATTATTGTTTATAAAATCAAATTTTAATCCCGCTCGCGCACGTGTTTTAATATTAGTGATATAATATCGAAGTTGTTATCTCTAGTTGTACCTGTTAGTTGGTGGTTTTTGTTGTTCTGAAATCTGCTTTTATTACACAGATTTATTGAAGCACGATGGAATGATGTCACGGTTCTATTTGAATTCAAATGCGACCTTGGCAAATTACCAGCAATACGAAGTAAGTAAAGTTACTTCATTAATCATACTTTTTCAACAGTAATTAGTTAGGATGTATAAGTAAAATAAATGGATGTGTAGTGGAAGGATTAAGTGCAGACAGGCCGTGACTTCAAACGTACAGCCTCCATCTAGGTAGTACCTACCTTCCATCTATCTACAATGTAAATCTGTATCATGTATTAATTAATATTTTATTTATTAATAATACACAACGTAAATGTAAGAGTCGGTAATCTAGAATTTTTACAGTTTCTTTATACAATTTGTAAATAGAGTAATCTGAAAAAGTAAAAATCTATTTTAAAATTCGTCAAAATGTTCTTCCTGCAGACTTTTATATGATTAAAGTTTGGTTTTCAAAATTGAGAAATCAATACATTCAGACAAAAGAATAATGAAAAGCTTAAACATGGAAAATGGCTTAGGTTTAATTTTCTAATTTAAATATTAAATATTAATTCTTCTTATGCTACATTGCTCTTAAATTAAGTTAGCATATAGACACTAGCCATAAAAGTCAGTCTTACTTTCATTCATATGAGCATAAAATTCTAATATTCGATAAAAAATAAAAACATTAACGCTAATATAGGTACTAAGTACTAGTAGTACTTCTCATGCGGTGCTAAAATGATCTGTATCTGTCTGTATAGTACCTAACATTAATTTTTTGAAACTCATAGTTATTAGTTCGTGGAAGAATACCAAAGAAACTTTTCTGTTCTCTTCTAAAACATCGTTACAATTTTTTATTTTAATTAATGTGTCCTAAAAACTATCTATTCTTATTAATGTTTAAGGAAATGATTTATTTTATTAAGCTGCAAGTGCCTAAGTAGTAACTGTATCGAATTTTAAAAATAAAACTACCCGGTATAAGTGCCCGATATTTACGAACCGTTGAATTAAGATGTGTTCACAATTTGCAGATTAAAATAAGAACACACGATACCTAAAAATTAAAATATATATACCTAAAATAAGGTTATAAAATATAACTCAAAAACCTTCAAGCTCGTCCAGAATAATATATAATTTTATTCTTCAATTCTGTAAAAAAAATACACTTCTATGAAAATTTTGTGTATTTTACGCCATTATCCTTCGTTAAAGAACTTTTCTGATTTTTCTATACAAATTAGAAAATCGTCATACAAAAAACAATCGTCCAATAGATATAGATTAGATTTTTGATTCTCGCGGTTGTAGTTTTTTGCAAATGTTTCAGTAGGTTACCTAATACTTGCTAGTGACACATTTGTAAACATCGATATTACAAATAACCACCACTAAACTAATGTGATTTTTCTGGAAACTTTCTATTCTAACTATACCTAAGTATTTGAAGTTACTTACTACTCTTACCACTTCGTAAAGTTCTACTTATTAAAGTATCGATTAAAATGAAATAATGTAAAGCACTGATGTATTAATAGGAAATTTTGTCTTGTTATGCAATCGTTATCCATCAGGAGTACTAGTTAATGCAATTCAGTTCAAATCATTCAATGAAACCAATGTATTTCTATCATTTTCGGAAAGTATCGAAATTTATTTAATAAGCCTATCCTAAGTTTTTTATTTATATTTTAGTTCTTTCATAAATTATGGATTATTCCAAAGTATATAGAAACCCCCTGAATATCTGAGTTACCTACTTTTTATTAGTGATCTATGAAGTTTGCTCCTACTGTATTAGGATAACAAAATACAAGAAAAACAAAGTATAGATACAGCTGATTTTTTATGGGTTCCGCTTAAACTGGAAATTAGATTAAATTTAACAGTCTGTTAATATAGTGGAAAGTAATACCTAACCCATACCCATACCTATACCAACAGCGATATATAGTAGGTGCCCATCTCTGTTAAAATCACTGTTCCGGAATCTATTGTAATAAACGAAGAGCAAACTTGCAAAAGCAGACTTGTCAAAAATTCTAAATTAACCAAGAAAATCGTTTAACGTCCACACTTTTAAATTTTTTGAAAACTTCTTTTGCCAATAAATGGAGCTATTTATTAGAAATTGATAGCCTAAAACAAATATTTGGTAAAATTGATAATAGCTAAAATATTAAGGGGACTGATTTCAATTCATTTCATTTCATTCTATATTAATTTAATCAAAACCTAACACAAATGCGCGTTTCACATGTAACAAATTTATTAACCTTTGTTCGAGCAAATGTGGACATTATGCCAAAATTTGGACATTATGTCAAAATTTCGAAAGTTAATTGAAAGTTTTAACAGTTTCAGTAAAAACCTACACCTTGGACATGTCCAGTTTTAATGCATTTGACTCACTTATATAAATAGGACTAGGACCTATATAAAGACATGTCGCACTTTGCTTGATCTGTCTTGTTTATAAAACCTTAGACATGTCTGGTTTTGATCGAAACCCCAATTTTCATATAGGAGTTAGCATTGGATAAGTACAGATTTGGTGAAGAAATGGAAAAAAGTCAAGGCTTTACATTGAAATGATGTAGATATAACAAAATTTTCGATATTTTGCTTTTGCATGTTTGCTCCTCAAATAAGCACTCCTGCAATAAACTCAAATGACTGCTAACAGTGTAGTTGCAAATATTCGATTAACAACCTTTAAACCA
Source organism: Hemicrepidius hirtus (assembly GCA_963082805.1). Classification (NCBI taxonomy): domain Eukaryota; kingdom Metazoa; phylum Arthropoda; class Insecta; order Coleoptera; family Elateridae; genus Hemicrepidius; species Hemicrepidius hirtus. Next base: position 29,344,910 of record OY720160.1, on the reverse strand, counting down.
CAATTTACTGTTTTTGAGTTTACCAAGTAAATTCCTGTTCATATTCCTTAAGGAAAGAGGCTGAAATTATTATAGGGTCTCCTAATTCGTACCAAGGTATTCTATATTGTACAGCAACATGATACAAATTTGTTTCTGATTTATATAGGTATGTACAGCCGGGGACAAAAGTAATGTCTCTCACAGCCTGACACTATATAGGTACAACCTCCTTGGCGAGTTGCAGTAAACTGCCACACGCGTGTTAAAAGCGCAACCGCAAGTCTCGCCAAAGGGGTTGTACAACAGTATAAGGCTGTGGGGGACATTACTTTTGTCCCTAGCTCTGTACGTGTCATAACTGTTATGCCTATAATAGAAATTTTAATTTGTAAAAACAAGAAAATATTTTTTTATATATGAAATTTAGGGGGGGGGGCCTATATATTACATGATAAGTCAAAACTTAATATGACCCTGGGAGCCGTGGCAAACAGTAATACCTTTAGGACCAACGACGAACTCAATTATAGATGAAAGTTCAAAAAATTGTTTCACACGATTATTAAAGAGAAATTAAAGCCGTAATAAATGAAGGAAGTAGATATCCAAAAATGTCTGTAGGCGTACTAAATTTATTCTACTACAATTATTTTTTTATGAATATTATCTTAATATTGTAGTGTATAAAATCAGTATAATCGTCACGCTCACGACTATCTCGTAATTATGCATCTTATGTGTCTTCTGCTTGGTTGTTTGTGCTTAATTTTTCCTTAAATACATTTCCATATATTTTAATGGCTACTAAATGCAGAAATTAAATTGTTGACATCTAGTGTGCTTTCCTTCACAGCCATTAGATATAAGTTTATGAATACCTTTTTTTGCTGTAATAACCATTTGCCCAATTTCTTGCCGTCATTTGTCAAAAAATGACTAACGTAGATATCGGCAAATGTCAAATGTCCAAGTAGAATGTAAAATTCTATCCATTTTAAATCATATTGCTATTTTCCATCGTCATGGCAATTAACATACCTAAGACTAAGGCAGTTGATCATTTGCCTAAATTTGCTTTAGTCCTACGACAAATTCGCCTTAGACTAAATTTTAGTGATTTGCATGTTATCCCAATGCCGTCTTCAAACAACACTTTTCATTTTTTCCAAATACTTTGTAAAGAAGTTAACTGCAGTAGAATGAGGCTATAAAAACTGTTTCTCAAAACTTCTGTGATACAATAAGGCTAAGAAATGCTTCCAAATCTTGAAAGAATAATAAACGTATAGTTCAGGTATTTATTTAATGAGGTAGCCTGATTTTCGTGTTTTTATTCAAAAAAGAGGAAAATACTATAGCAAACGTAGCTTATACGTCGAAAAAGGTACAATTTTTTATCTGCGTTGTAATACCCGCAAGGAATTTTCTAAATTACAAAATTGGTTAATATTTAAATTGCATGGTGTAGTGTGCAGAGACCTACCCAAGTGTCAGAACTATTAATACTTTTCTTTACTAACGCTGCACTTACTAATTTTGCTATTATAACTCTTGCACATTACATAAATATTTACTAATAGTAATACACCTAGTATCAGAAGTCAGGTAACATCGTTACGACGTTTACATTTATAATTTTCCATTATCTTGCTAGATGTTCCAAACATCCATTGAAGATAGTACCTTGTCGGAAATTCATTTCCATGTTAAGAATAATGGGCAGTAAATGTCAGAAGGTAATAAAATCACTTGACAGAACAGACTATCAGCAGAGGCGTTGCCATAACTTTGTATATTCTAAAGAATATTTTGCTGTGATGTCATCCTCGGTTTAACATATTGCTACAAATATTAGTTACATACTAAACCGCAAAAATTCATTACGATTAATATTATTTACGTTTTGTTGTTTATTATCTTAATAACTCGCAATTAAATACCTTTTAAACACGCAGGACAGAGGTTAACATTTAATAATTGGGGAAACGCCATTTTACGTTGCTGTATTGGTTTGACAATTCCATGTGCAAAAATCCTTACTCGTACTACTTACTGCTTAAACCTTATCAGATGTAGGCACCCTTAAAGAGAATGGTGAAAATTAAATTATGTTTAAATTGTCTTTAAGTGTAAATTCAATTATTGTAGTAAAATTGTGTATTACGATATAATAAATTTTTGAGCAAAGATAAACGTTTCCGTTTTTGGTAACAATTTCTATTTGTCCATTTTTATATTAGTATCCTGGAATTAATTCAGTATGACTTTACATTTACTACTGCTGACTAGAATAACCAACTCTCTCAGAATAATGCCTCATACGATATCAGCTTGGTTACGTTAACTGAAACGCAATTTAAAAATAACATTTTTTGTAAAATGTTTCTTCGTAAAAGAAGATATTATTGGGATTCAGGAGATTTGTTTAACTTTTGTAAAATTATATCCATTATTTATATAGGGTGAGGGGCGCTAATTCTGCTTGGGTAGGCTATAATACGCAATAACTCTCTCTGGATCTAGGCACTATCAAATCTTTCCTTTTTTTGAATATGCTCGATATCATTATTTTTCTGTAAATTATAGTGTATCTGTATCTAGTAGGAAAAGAGTAATATTTCCTAACTTCTATGGTCTCGGCCGTCGTCTCGACATAGGTATGGTTCTACTACGACTTGCACATACTAATTTTCCAGCGATGGTATGATTTCAAAAAAATCGGATTTTCATCACTTCTGCAGAACAAAAATAAAATAGTATAAGAATAAAATGAAACTTTACGGAATAATATTCCCAACCTACATCAAGAATGTTATTCCAGTCTCTCGTTGTCTAATAACGAACTAGCTATATAATCTACTGGAATATTCAATTTTTCTAAAACAAATTTAATCATCAATGCCGTTACGGCATCGCATACAATTATTAATTACCAGCTATGATCACAAAAACAGTGCGTGTTGCTTTCATTCTACATTTGCGGCCGTCTCTCGCATCCCAAATCCCACTGGATGTTATTTCTCCCATCTTCCTTCTGACTATTATACCTTGTTTCAATTGTTTACTCCATGTATCATAATATCTAGGGATCTGCGGCGTCTAACTCTCTTTTCCTGATGGGTTCCAATTTATAATTTTTTTTGACATCTTTGGGGATCCATTCATTTCTATTTCTGCAATTATTGCTTGATCTTTGTCCATTCTTTCGATTTTTGGGTGTTTCTGATATGCTCCATTTTGGATAGGTACTCTGTGTCTACGCCGTAAAAATCCATTTCTACCGCATTTATTGTTTGTCTGTCTCTATTAAGACATGCCCCAGGGTTCCAAACCATATATCTGTAGGTATGCTTTGTAATTTGTATTACGCTATTCTATATGTTCTTACCGTTTCATGTACAATGTCAAAAAGAATTAGGTATAAGTCACTTAATCATGTTTTTCCCCCTTGGGTGTGGTCGTTAAGCCGACTATACCGCGGCCAGGATTGACCGACAGTGCCCCATCTAAAATTATTCTCCTTGGAGGAGATGACCTGGAGTTCGTGTGTTTCTAGAAAGGGAACTTCAAACCTCCTCAGCCTTTTGCCTCCAATGCTTCACATTCGCAGAATATAATGAAATGGGGTTTCATCTTCCATATCACACGTTCTGCACGTTGGGTCATTTAGTATCCCCATTGTACTGAGGTACTCTCTCATCTTGCAGTTTTCTATAAGAAAACAAATTGGTAGTTTTATGTTCCTCCTCTCGAGTTTCAGGATTTCCTTTGTGTATTCCCTGAATGGATCTCGAAGGAACAGTTTTAACTAGCTCAATCCAGGCACTGTCCTTCAGTAGTTGCAGTGTACGTCACTAAGGGCCAGTTTTATAAACTCATGGATACGATTTTGTTTTTAAGAATCGTATCCATGACAATTGGTCGAGGTTGAGTCAACCGTTGGTCAAGCAGACTTTATAAAACCGGCCCTAAGTCGGTCCTTAATAAAACCCTTTGCACTGCTATAGCGATAAGCGATGCCGCAAGTGGGCTCTGTACCGATCATTGCCAGTTCGGCTACTCTCCTAACTAGCCAGTCCTCTTCGTTTCCTTAGATGCCCTGATTGGTACCTCGGCACCCATTCCAGAGTAACTTTGTTATAGGTAGCCAGTTCACTCAGAGCCTGTAGGCAACTATCTACAATCCTGGAATAGACTTCCACCGACAGTATAGGGTCTTTAGGGCAGTCTGAGTGTCTGTCCTGATAAGGATCTGCCTATTTTCATAGTGTCTCCCCACCGTATCTTTTTTAAAAAGTCAACTTAAATATTTTTTTCTATCGAGTTGAACTGTCATCTATAAAAAGTTGACCAATCAAATCGACTGATTTTTTATCTCAAAGCCAATCAAAATGAATTCTAGTGGTTATTGTTGATCTATTGTTGACTAGTGCCTAGTCAATTGCAGCGAATATTCAATATTTTGACTACTGAAAAATCTTTATGAAAGATGCTTACAAAAATTGTGTTTTACCAAATTAAATGTAGATACAATTTGAAAAATTTACATTATTACAGTTGTGTAACTAGAGGCATCAAGTTGCAATAGAACCCAGCCATAATGCATATTCGTGATACCTATACTTACTACTTCAAAAATAGTATTTGTAGTATTACGAAAATTGTACATACAGAGTGATTCACTAAGCGTAGCTGCCTGTTCTAGCCCTGAAAAACTATTTCCCACATTAACGTAAAAAGTTTCTTATAGATCATGAAAAAACTATTAAAAATATATTTAGACATAAATTCTTGCAGGGGGAACCACAATCTAGAAGCGGTATCATGAGTTCGCGAATTTTTTTCAATAAATGAAGGTGCATTGAAATGTTTTTAGATCGAAAACCCGTCTATTTTACATATAATCCATTCATTGAAAATTCACAAATTCTTCATGGTAAGCTCATGGCCGAAGACATACTTCCAAGGTTAAAACACTTTGGAAGAACGCGCTTTCAAAAAACGGGTTATTTTTATGAAGCTCTGAATTGGTACCTATTCTTCATTGTTCATTGAAGGTTTCCCTTGAAATTACATTTTCAGCGATTTCCTTCAAATTTATTCTAGTTTTAGTAGAGCTTTACAATTTTCTATAGTTTTCTCGAAAATATCTAGTATTACTTGACACGGAGTTACGAATGAGAATGTGATAATAAAATATTTTTTTGACTTGGTTCTGTTTTCTTTCCTCACACCGTTAGATAGCTGAAGTTTAGTAGTTTTCTTACTGAGAATGGTAGCTTAGCTGCCCAAATACGTGTTTAGGCTTTACTTAAATATTTTGGTGGTAGGGGTTTGTGTTCCTATAGTATTTAGAAATCATGGTTTGGTTGATTAAATTTTTTGGAATATTTTAAACGTCAAACTCTAATTGTATTTGTTTATTTAATTGTTATTTACCCAAATAGTTTTCATTTATTTGCGAAAATAATCAGTTACAATACCACAAGTAGTAATCAAAGTTATGTCGATGTCGATTATTTTTGAGGTGGACATGAGTGATAGTACCACCTCAAAAATAGTCTACTTAACTTTGACTAAGAGTGGTATTTGAGAGACTATTCATTGAATTAAATCTACTTTTAAAAAATAATTGTGTCCAAAATTTAGTTACGTCATTTCATTTCCATAACGACATGTGAACAAAAAATTGTCGGTTCGTATCACTCGTGAAAATTATCGATAATTAAAATTTTCACGAGTGAAAATTATCAGTACAATTCATTTTGATTGGTTCAAAAATATCAAATTCTGCCTCTCCATTGGTGAATTTTTGACAGATGACGTATGAAATGAATAGTCTGTATTATATTTAAATGCATGTTTTTTGCTATTTGCAAGGTTTTAAAAATATAATGTACATATACGATTTTCAAAAATAGTATAAATATCAGGAATAATAGGAACAACAAAAGTTCGCTTTGAAATGTAATAGAGCAGGGTACGTATTCTTAAACTTGAACGATAAAATCCGAATGCGATAAGCGTCATTTCCCGCATGAGAGTTAGTTGATCAGCTGTCAGGAAAACAGATTTCTGATTCGCTCAAATTTTTTATCGCATGCGAATTTTACCGTACAAGTTGGAAAATAGGCACCCAGATTATTTTAGCAAGTAAATAAAAAACATTTGAGATTGATTTTTAACGTGCATTGATATCGTACAATACACGGCACCCACATTTTTGCAGCTCTCCCGAAAAATGTTGTTTCTTAAAATACATTGTGATATTAACTGGTTATAATGTTAAAATTGCTTTTGAAATAGGTGCATGATAATGGTGCTGCAATACAAATATACTTACACAATACACATACGGTGGTTTGTTTCCACTAAACGAATTCGTTTCGTTTCTTTTCTGCTCCGTATGTATATTCTGCATTCCACCCGGAGGCAATTAGATATTTCAGTGTTGTTTCCTTTGCTGCTGTGTTTTGCGGTTCCATAAAAATTATAAATTTAAATTTTAAATTATTTTGTAGACAAACGCTAGCATGTTACACCGATGTAATTTCTAAGAATGTTAATAATTTTGCCTTCCACTGTTTTCAGTCTTATAGGCTACATTGGGAAAGTCAAAACAGATGAACAAAAACAAATTAAATTACTTTATTAAAGTTATTAATTACTTTAATTAGTATTAACTGTTTGTCAGTTTTATGTGGACATTGCTTAACTATTGTTTGTATTTGACCTTAAATATGTTAAAAATAATGTTTAAATGTAAACGATTTACGTTAAATCATTTACCAGTTACCTTAATTGTATATTAGGAAAATAATTTAACATTATACTTACTTAAGTGCATACAAAATTAATTATGCTGTTTTCCTTTTAAGTGTTATTATCAGGTCTTGATCAATCGCGTTGATAAAATTCTTTAAATGACAAAGGCTTACTCGTGCCCTTACCATAGAATTCTACACCATTCTTCAATACACTTGTAAGTAATTGGAACAATTAAGCAAAGCATTTTAACGACTTCAATATATTACCGAGTTAAAACAAATAGGTTTTTCCAAGAATTTCTTCTGATAATCAAAAGCAGCGACACTTTAACAAACGTAAATTTATTCATTGTTTTTAAAGATATGCTCAGATTTGCAGATATAAATATAAATCTGAATTATTTCAATATATCATTAGCAGTTTATGTATTACAGCTATTACGTAGTAAATAGATCTTGCAGGAGCATAACTGATTTAATTAATTAAATGAAACCACCTGCACTAGTATTGTTTTAAGAGGTGTCACCGATTTCGTAATTTATATGTTAGCAAATTTTTGTTCCTTCAAACTACCATGTAGACAATGTTAGGTAGCCCATAAGGAATGTGTTCTGCCTTATATTTAATTGATGAGGGGCTGCAGGAATGCAGATAATTACTTATGGTAGTCTCGAGACGTTACAGTGAACAGGTGTGCTGTGGTTGGTTTAACATGTGTGTACACGTTTTAAATTCATGGTTTAAATCATTTATTCATAGATTTTAATCCAAACTTATTCTAATAGAACTTACAAGAGTGAGTAATTCGCTAAATAGCTGTAGAGGAGTAAGTAACGAAGTTTTAGAATCAAAACTGAATTTAGAAGTTTAACTTTGTAATTACAACTTTATAAATGTAAATCACATGCGAAACTTGAAACTATTAATATACCTTAAAGTTAGTTCCAGTGAAACTACAACAATATTATATAAACTGCATAAACCATTACTTACCATTAATTAGCTACGCAGTCGTGTATTATGATATCTGTAATACTTCCATACAATTGTAACAAATTACAAAACCCCCCTGCTACATAAATGTGTAAGAGGTAAGACGTCCTACGTTTCAAATATTAGCCAAGTTCTTATACTCAGTAGGATAGTGCTGAAACTAAAAATTGTAATATTAAACGTCATCTGTACGAAACCTGGTAATAAACGGGTTGCATTACTCTTGGAGTGGTCAAAAGAGACCATTCTCTGAATATTTCTAGTAGGTATAGACGTTCGTAAATCTGTACCACGCGCCATTTCATCTTTAACAACTTATCGACAACTACCCATAACGTGCATTTATTGATTGGTAGTTTGGTACCTATAATTTATCTTTTGCTGTGAATCTGTTAGTACCATCAAATTTTATACATTTTATTTTGAACAGTAATATAATTTTTTGTAAGAATAAAACACAATTTAGTATAACAATATTTTTGCACGTTCAGTGTTAAAATAGTTTGAGGGCCCAATTATCAGGAATTTAGGATGGATCGTATGTTTCTAATAAATGCAATGACGTCAAAATTTTAATTGCGTACCTCAGTGGCAAACTGGGCAGGGACGTTATGCGCTATACCGCCCCTACCTACCTTGCAATTGACTGTTGACGACTGATAATATTGATTGGCATTATAGGATAGATGAAAAAAATGTGTATCATACTTTTATTAATAAACTTGCATTTAAAACCTTACAACCCTTCACATTGCAAAATACTCCAAATTATGAAGTAGGTAGTTACCTAAGACATTCGTGTACATACACTCGATCAATGACTTGATTTGGTTTTTTCTCGATTTTCTCAGTAATTCGGGTTTTGGGGTAAGTTATTGCACTGCGTCACCATCGGGCATTATTTTTGGATACGAATTTCTTGAACAATCCCTCTACTTTCAGTAGTTCGTTTTTTGAGTTGACTACTTCCTTCTCTCCTTGTGTTTCCCAGGTTTCCCTTAATGTGTCTACCGAATAATTTAAAACAGTAACAAACTAATTATGGTGTACCGTTACTGCTGCATATTTAGTTGCGGAATGTGAAATTGAAAACTTCCACCCACCATCAACTTTTGTACTGCGGTATAAAGAACGCTTAATGAAAATGTCTCATTTATTTAAATATTATATATTTTTTACACTACATAAAAGAATCGCCAAAGAAACGTATTAAACTTTCCCCCAAAGTATTAATAGCAGAAGTAGAAGTTGGTGGACGTTTCTTTAGTAATTTATAGGTTTTGCACCAAGCAAATATTTTCCCAAGAAAAATATTGTTAGGTGTACAGAGTGTAGAATGGAATGACCCAAACTGGTTTTTTGTAGAGCAAAAAATTCTGCGTCTACACATGTTTTCATTTTTAAAGGCTAAGAAATGAGAAAATAGAAAAAACTGTTGTGACGAAAATCCCTAGTGCTTTGGAGTTGAATTCTGAAAACTGCCGTGCAGTGACGCTTTACTTCACCGTTGCTGTATTCAGAATAATACCATTTTATCATTATTTTCTAGTTTTTCTTCCAATGAAATAGTTATTTGTTTAACAAGGCAGAAAAGTAGCAGATTTACTGACGCAGCTGGTATTTCACAGCTTCGGCTTCGCCTCAGCCAAGCCACCAAGCTCACCAGCCAAGGAAGTAAATCTGCATTTCTGCCATGTTGAACATATAAGTTTTTCTCCGATTGTTTACGTTTAACATTAATTAAGGCCCAATTGCACCAGTTATACTTAAATAATAAGCGTCACTTAAAAGTTTAATTGCCATGGATACAACTGTCACTAAGAATTGTATCCATGGCAATTAAATTTTTAAGTGAGGCTTATTATTTAAGTGTGACTGGTGCAATTGGACCTTAATGATTATTTTTAATATTTTTTGTGCTATTATAGTATCAGCAAGCATCTGTTGCTATGCAGTTCTTATTGGTTGCTACGAAAAAACATATTTCAGAAATGTCATTCTATTTGTTGTGAATAGAATAGTTTAATCTTGTTAATTCGTAAATATTAATTAATTTATAATAATATTTACAATGGAAAATGACGAAGAAATGTTCACCCCATCCGAAATTAAAGAAATCGTGAAAAATATGGAACTTAAATTTAATTAATAAAAATTTCAAATTTATTTGTTTTTCGAAGCAACCTGATTTTGAATGCTACTGTCAGTAAAAATGATCACTTTTGCCTAGGCAGTAAATGTGGAACTTTGGAGACAGTCAAATGTCAGTCAAAGCATGCTTTTACTGTCAATCGGAGAAAAACATCTTTCCTATAAAATAAACGTTTCATAAGAAATGAATGCAATTAAGATTAAATTTCCCATCAAAGTGGCCACAGAAATTGACAGTATATACAAACTACAAGCGGCATTACGATGAGCAGTTGTCCCAGCGTAATTCCAAGGCACTACAGATTTTTGCCAAAGTAGTGTTTATTATTTTTTCTACTAGCGTGCGGAAAAACGCATTTTCCGCACATTTTTTAGTGCGGAAAATCCACTTTTCCGCACCGTGCGGCAAAGGATTTTTCCGCACTAGTTTTTCTACTAGCGTGCGGAAAAACGCATTTTCCGCACGCTAGTAGAAAAACTATTGTTCCTAACACGTGCAGAAACCTATTTTTCCGCACTTAAATGCTTGACACCACTCCGCTACGCGTCGTGCTGTCAACGGCATTTGCGTGCGGAAAAATCGATTTTCTGCACTTGTTAGGAAAATAGCTATTTTAAGATGCGTACATACAGGCTTACTTTTTTTATATTATGTTAATATGCGTTGTACTAAATTTCGTTCATACAGTATAGAGCTATAGCTCATTTAAAACAGTTGTATTAATATCAGCATTATTAACTATTTATTTTTATAATTTTATTCAAGCGCACAACTTTGTAATATTCTAATTGTACGATACAATGCAGTTGGCATGTCTGTGTCACTCTGTTCACCATTATCATCAACACATTGCAAACCACGAGACTATAATTTGCAATTTTTGTTTATAAAAGAGATTTATCGGATACGGTTATCCAAACTATAATTTCTTGTCTTGATTTTCAAGACATGATAAGAAATCTCCGTCAAGACAAGGAATCTTGTCTCGATACAACACTATTATTAGACCGGATTACAATATTACTGTAGCCTTATTTACAAGCGAAATTAAGAACTTGCCTCGAATACTGGACTCGTATAGGACAATTTATTGTATTCATGAAAATATCACATCATTACAAAATTTTTATGTAGGTACAAACTTTTCGAAGTTACATGTATAACTTGGGTGTTTGAAAAATAGGTACTGTACAAGAGGTTTCAGATCTTTCACAGCGTGAGGACCTGAGGACACAGTTTAGTGAGGATAAAGCTCATTATCTTCGGATTCGTAACCAAAAGCGTCTTAACACTGAACTAGACCGATTCCATACGGATACCATGTGATCGTATCTGTCTATTATTAATACAAAAGGGTAATAAAATTCTGTGCATAACCTACGTTGATCCTATTCTATTTTTTATCAAATGCCATGAGCCCATGACTATAAAGAAAAATGTCCAACCTGATTAGGTGTTCAGGGATAAGTATACCATTAGAATGATGTATCAGGCAGTGAGTGCATTATGACTTATTTCACAATTTATAGTTAACAATAGCATTCATATTTTAATAAAAAGTGAACTGCACCTACATGAACCTCAATTTACCTTTACTTTACGTGTGTCATTCGAGAAGAGACTCATAATTTATCAGCGACAACTACCTACTAAACCTTTAAATGCTCATGCATGATGTTTTATTCATGCGGTGCAGGTATGCGCTTCAAACCTGTATTTTATTTTTGCTAGGAAGCTAATATTAACCACACATTTCAGTTCTTTAAATTACTAATGCTACCTCTCCTGAATCATTAATTATTGTATTCATGAGAGTCTAGGAATTTTTACAAGACCGTTGATGATTTCAACGTGGAAGCTTCCTCAAATATAACTTCACTTACAAGAAAATTTGAATTCGTATGAAAATAGTTTTAGGTATTAAAATATGAGAACATGAAATTTAAAAAAAACCTTACGACCATACATTTCAAATTTTTTTATTAGTGGGATTTATGATATCGAGGTATACCGGTGATTTCTAGCTAAACGATTATTAAATATGTAGTAAATGATTCACCCACCATAATTATTAACTACAAAACTTGAAAGTGCAATTTTCCAAACCCAAATTGGCGACTTGACCTGGCACAACCCATATTTTTTAAATTCCAAGGGTCTTTATTCATTTTGCACTGTCTATAATCATTAAATAACTTCTTTTAGATTGTTAGATAAAAGCCATTGGAAATTGCTGTTATTTTGTCAATTATAAGATAATGTTCAACAATAACAAATATCATTAGTAGCTAGCGAAAGGCAATACTTTGTTATTTGGAGAATTGGTAATAAATGTTGTTAAAAGAGCGTTAAGTGCAGTTTTGAACAATAAATTATCATTTTACCGCGATGTTCAAATTTTAAAGGTATTTTCCCAGGAGTTTCGAAGATTTAATCCATAATAAAGCAGTATCTTAAAGTAGTAAAGTAGTAACTGAGAAGAGATAAAGACTGCTAAATTAAAAGAAGGAGAATGTTAAAAAAAGTCTCTAAAATTATCCAGTATTAGTGAGTGCTATAGCAAACACCTAACACGATTAAATCAAAAGTTGGTCTGTAATAAATTTTATATTATTTTGACTATTGGGAGTCCAAAATTCATCTGTCGTCAAAAAATCGTATGGTGCAGGAAGGCTGGGGGAGAGGAATTCTCAAAATCATTATTATTTATTTTTAATAGATTCTGGTACTTAGCCAGTAAGTATGTAACGAGAGATCAATAAAAAAACCAATTAAGGCAGGCTGTGAAATTGAATTATTTTAAATTGGTACTGTATAGCCACATCCACAGAATGACATTTCTGACATGAAAATTTAAAACTGAACGCTCTCGTCTAAGTTTTTTATTTGATTATCAAATTATTAAAATATTATTATCAAATAAAAAACTTAAAAACTTAGACAAGAGCGTTCAGTTTTAAATTTTCATGTCAGAAATGTCATTCTGTGGATGTGGCTACAGTACCAATTTAATATAATTCAATTTCACAGCCTGCCCTAATTGGTTTTTTTATTGATCTCTCGTTACCTATCAGTAAATAATTATTGTTGCGAACGCAACTTAAAAGTGCTGATATTAAAAATACGTCAAATTTTAACATTTCTTTTATTATGTATATCGTATCAACTAAAAATTGGGTAGATTTCTACAAAAGCGACGTTTATAAAAGATATGCCCTGATTCAAGCAGCTGCTACTGATTTTTCACTTTTTCAAGAAAGTGAATCAATTTTTCGACACTGTATAGGTAATAGCGAATTCTTCCAAAATACTTCCTTACGCGTTGTTGTCCCAATCTAACCATTTCTGTCTCTTTTTTGCGATTTTCGATTCATCACAAATGTGTGACAGCCTTATACAGGGGACGAAGTTCCTCTTCCTTGCCAAGACGTTAATCGGTCGGTGAAAATTGAAAATCATGTTAAGTAGTTTAAATTTAAAACAGTTCATACAAATCAAACAAGCGCGGATTTACTGGGGGTGTAGGGGTAATTACCCCCCCCCCCCAGAGGGCAGAGCAAATGCATTGATAAATTGAAAATTAGGGGTTGTATGTTGTTTTAACATTATTAAAGAAAATTCAGGGTGGACTTATTGCATAAAATTGTGAATTTGACTCAAATTTTTCAAATTTTCCGGTATGTACTCATTGCCTGTGGGGTTATCCGTACCTCTCCGCCAGTGGCTGCTGGTCGGAGGAACCAGGGGGGCATAGGTCTCCTCGCAAACTTCGACCCGAACACTCTGAAATTGTCTCAAAATACACTTCCAGAATATAAAATATACTACAGCTATTTTCATAAGTGCCGCAAATACACTTGTTTTTCGCTAGTATTTTGACTGCCAATGAAGTCTGATAAGTTAAAACTTCACGAATATTTTTTTTAAATTGTATCGATTTGTTATTACAAACTTTTTTTTTATTGTAAAAAGTTTGACATTTTCAAATTTTTTAATTTCATCCCATAATTTCCCAGATGTTCTTAAATCGCGTCTAATCCCTCTTCGAAAAGAAGTGATCTTAGGACCCTCCTGTAAGAGTTTGTCCCCAAGCATGTGAATGACCATGTATGTTGATATTTTACAATTACTATATGTACTTCTACTTATCTTTTCTATCTATTTTTTTCAAAAATTCCACATTATACAGTGTTAATTAATTCATATTATTTTCCTGTCCGCCTTTGTTTATACCGGTTATGGTTAACAGTTCATTATTTTAACCTAAGTAAAAGTGTTAATGTTACTGCTTGTCTTTAATCACCTTAGTACCTTTCGTTTCCTGTTTTCCTAAATGCTATTTATGTTGTAGATAAAATCCGAAAATTAAAAAAGCATAATTAGTACCTATGGAAATTTTGATTACCAGTTGCTTGTAATTTACTAATTTACTTTTGACCTGCTTATTTAATTATATGGAATTTTGTTTTCTACAAGTTGCAAGTTGGTATTTCTTTTGCGATAGGTAGTTCGTTGTTAATAATTAAAATGCACTCCGTGATGTAATATAATCTAATAGGTTGTTAAATTATACCCTATACACTTATACAGGGTTATTCAAATTCGAGGCTCACTATTGGGCTCTCGGAAACTGTAAGACATAAGAAGACGGTTAAATTGGGGCAAAGTTGAGCTATACAAGGTGTGTAAAAATGGTGGTGCAAGCTTCAGGTAAAATTGTTCCTTGGACAAAAATATGGCAAAAAGTTTATTGCAAAAAAGTTCGTAGGCGCATGGCTACCGCTCACCCTCACCCTCAACAATTAAAAAAATGTACATTTGGCAACCTTGTAGCCACCTACTATGATAAGGTGATCACTGATGACCACAATTTATTATCTGTCATTGCATCAAGGCACTCTGAAAGTTGCTAAAGGTAACACTATTACATTGCAATATTGCCAAATCTATTTTTTACGCATAGGTATATAAAAATTAAATGATTTGAAATAATAAAAATTATTAATTTCTTTTTGCTTTTAAATGATCGATGGTAATAAATTTTAGCTATTATCACTGAATGTACGCATCAAGTAGTAACTTGATTTTGAAATAGCAGCTTTCTTTATTCTTACAAATTTTGAACATTGAGGGGCTTCGTGTAAGTTCAGGAAGCCTTTGCCAGTTGTTTTCCAATAAACTTTTTGCCTTATTTTTGTTCAAGGAATAACTTTACCTGAAGCTTGCACCACCATTTTTACACACCCTGTATAGTGCTGATCAATAATTAAACAAGAAATTTTTAAACTATCTGCTTTAGCTTTTTTATTATGGCAATTTTGTTTTTTGGGCATAAGTTGGTTGTTATTAAAAAATTTTCAAATCTCTTAAAACTTCCTTTAGACAACTTTTTAGCTGCAACACCGTAGTGGTATCAAAATTTCTCTACCTCGTTTCGGTTTTACGGAATCATCCTCAGGTTTGTTTTTTCTTATGGGCGGCATATTGGATTTTTACAGCATCGGATAGAGTTTTTGATGGTGCTTTCAGCGATGTATGACGTGATCACTTTCGACTGCCGAAAACTGCTGTTATTTACAGAAATAGTAGATAAATTTAATGTCATGGAAAAACTTCTCAAATTATGAAAGGGTTATTCAAATTGGAGACTCACCATTACACAATGCTGATTAATACAGTGGCGCACCTAGGGGGGAGGGGCAAAGGGTTAATTTCCCCCCAACCCCAAGACCATATTTTTTTTCTTTTCTTCAAAGCTAGGCCGTTAGGACACTATTATCGCGCTCATTATGAGCTCACTCTACTAGAATCAATAATAACACTTTCGCAAATTCGTGTCACCGAGACCTACCTACCTAAAATGATTTTGTTTTGTGGTTTTATGCATACCTCTATCATTTTCGTTGACTGCAAAAAAAATAAAAATAAAAGGCTGTAAAAAAATTAAGTTTTTAATAATTCTATCAACTTTAGGTTAAATCTTATAGTTCCTATTATATTATAATATTATAATTAAAAAAACGGTAGATAGGTTACATTTCTTGTTTAAGATAAGTAGGTAGGTATCAAAATTACTTTAACACCATACGAGAAACATAACATAATATATCCAAATCCACAACCACCAAAATTATACGGTTTAGTTAAAATACATAAACCTAACATTCCTATTAGACCTGTAGTTTCATACATACATGCACCAAACCACATGCTAGCTAAAACATTAAATAATATAATTAATAATTTAGGATACACTCCAAAATATTCAGTTAAAAACACTTCTGAATTGATTAATAAATTAAGTAACATTAGCTTACCACCACTATGTAAAATAGTTAGTTTTGATGTTACGAGTATGTTTTCACAAATACCCCCACAGGAATGTATTCCTTTATTAGAAAATGTTTTAGTTAACAATAACATTGAATTAACAAAAAGGATAGAGTTGATTCAATTATTTGAACTTTGTATTAATCAAAATTATTTTATTTTTAATGATAAAATTTATCTTCAGAAAGATGGGTTACCAATGGGTAGTCCCATTTCACCACTATTGGCTAATATTTTTATGGAAAATATAGAAGATCAAATATTTGAATCAAATCTATCAAATAAAATTGTATTTTGGTTTCGTTATGTTGACGATATTTTGGCATGTTTTGATAGTTCTTTCGAATACATTGACGACTTTTTAATTTTTATTAATACTTTACACCAAAAAATTAAATTTACACTAGAAATTGAACAAAACAGATCTATTAACTTTTTAGACTTAAACATAAAAATTAATTCAGAAAACATACTCGAATACTCAATTTATAGGAAACCTACACAAACTGATATTACCATACCACATAACTCTTGTCATCATAATACACATAAATTAGCAGCATATCAATCTTTAGTACACAGAGCTCTAACAATTCCTTTAGATAAAAATAATTTTAATAGAGAAATTTCAATTATTAAACAAATTGCATATAGCAATGGTTATAACACTACACTTATTGACACTTTAAAAAGAAAAATTATAAATTAGCTATTCAAAAAGTTTATTCCATTAATAACACTGATAAAACATTAAAATACGTTTCAATTCCATATTTTGGTAAAATTTCAGAAAAGATTGCTAAAATTATAAATAACACAAATAAATATAAAGTCATTTTTAAAACAAATAAAAATATTCTATACTCTCTTTTCAATGCTAAAGACAAAATTAATGATTTGCTAAAATCAGGTATTTATAAATTAAATTGTTCACATTGTGATTCAGTATATATAGGTCAAACAATTAGAAATTTCAGTATTAGGCAAAAAGAACATATCCGTTGTTACAAATATAAACATGCACATAAATCAAATTTTGCTAAACATTTGTTAGAACAAAATCACACATTAACATCTAATAATACAATTAAATTTTTACACTTTTCTGATAACAAAAATAAATTAAACATTTTAGAAGCTTTTGAAATTTATAAACACACAAAAAACAACATACCTTTAATGAATGAGCAAATTGATCTCTTAGATTCTCCTTTACTGAAGATTTTGGAATAAATATCTTTTTAAAACACTGATAAGCGACTGACCTCCGACGGGTTGACTGGGGCCAGCTGCTTCACGCAGTGTTAAAATAATAGAATCAAGGAGTTACTATATTTTTGCATTTGTTATAATATTTTATAATAGCTTTTGACAATGGCACAATGATGCCGAAATACGTATAAAGCGAATAAATCTTATTATTTCCCGTTGAAATCGATATTTTATTTAATATTTATTATTTATATAATCATGGATTTCAACAAAGTGACGCTTGAGAATGTCAATAAATCTTATGACATAGTGTGACATAGTGAATTTAGCACAGGCGACATGGGAAGCCTCTGTCGTCCTACGTGCCAAATACCTGAAAATTGCATATTTTGCTTAAAATTTTTCAAAAATTTCCGGGGCAGCGGAGAGCCTCAAAAACCATTATTTAAACTTTCAATTTCACGTTGCCCCTCCCAACGTATATCTCTGGGTGCGCCATTGGATTGATACCTACCTACTTATCTTAAACAAGAAATGTAACCTATCTACCGTTTTTTTAATTATAATATTATAATATAATAGGAACTATAATTGTGTGATTAGTTGATTAAAAAGTGTGTTCAAACTGAAGGCCGTTCTGACGATTACAAAGATTTGCCATAAACCCGAAACGGGGTAGAAAAATTTTGATACCACTACGATATTGTCGCTAAAAAGTTGCTTCAAGAAAGTTTTAACAGATTTGAAAAAAATTGAATAACAACCAACTTATGTCCAAAAACCAAAATTGCCAGTTTTCTGTTTTTTAATAAATTAAGGTAGATAAGTTAAATTTCTTTTTTAATTATTGATCAGCACTATATAGCGCAACTTTGCTCCAATTTAACCGTCTTCCTATCCCTTACGGTTTCCGAAATCCCAATGGTGAGCCTCGAATTTGAATAACCCTGTACTGTATAGAAATGAAATGATAAACTATTACGTAAATATTGTCGGAGAAGTTTGTTGTCTAACGTTGTATTGAAATTTCTATAATAGCAAAGTCGGATCTAACATTAAAAGTTTTATCAATCACTAGGCTAGATATTCCAGAATTTATAATGATATCGTTTTTAAGGTCTTTTTATGGACGGATGCGGTACTGTACAATGCTAATCGATAATAAATATTTAGGTTGTTAACGAGTAGTTTATAATATTCTACAGTGTTTTTCTACATGTATTAAATCAGTAGCAAACTATTAATGATTCTCAAACAACCGATAATTACTTATAACTAGGGACAGGATTTGTACACTTATGCACTTAATAATGTTATAAGCAGTGTAGCATGCACATCTGCTCTATAAAGAAATCGGCTCTTACATAATTATTATGCCATTAAATGTTGTAACATAGTATGTTTTTAAAGAAATGCGCATTTGGCTATTTATAAAAAGTTATTGTAGGTACCTATTCTCCATACAGCATTGGTAACAGTATTGAAAGGTCGTCTTTCTTTACCCATTTTTATAACTGAAATTTCCAAATTTCATGGAGCATTAAAATTACTGTGTAGTACCTAGATACTGATATACCGCGTGTCCAGTCACAAAATCATCAGTAAATATTAAAGTAGTATATTTTAAATAGTTTGTAAAATAATTATCTAAACTATTGATAAATTTCGTTGAATTTGAAAATCATGGCATATTATACAGGGTGTCCGGAAACAACGTTCCGTAACTTCGGGAGATGATTCTACATCCAAAAATATGAAGAAACGTTCTCATGAACAGGGGTCCGGAAAAGCTTTCTAACGGAGCTACGGCTCTTTGAAGAGGGGCCTCAAAATGTGTTGTTTTATTAATTAGTTAATCAATACTGAAACGAGATTGATAAAATTTGGTACCCAGGGTATATTTGGTACGGGAAATAGTTTGGTAATGTTAAAAATAGAAAAAAAAGCCAGGGGCGTGCGTAACGGGTAGGGTGTATTGATTAACTAATTAATAAAACAACACATTTTGAGGCCCCTCTTCAAAGAGCCGTAGCTCCGTTAGAAAGCTTTTCCGGACCCCTGTTCATGAGAACTTTTCTTCATATTTTTGGATGTAGAATCATCTCCCGAAGTTACGGAACGTTGTTTCCGGACACCCTGTATTTAAAAATCGAAAAGTTTAAAAAGTTTAAAAAAATTAAAAATTTTATTTTAAAATAAAAGTATCTACCACCTGTTTTGGTAATTATTATAGTCTCATTTCATGCGCAATTACTTCATTGTGTTAGTAAATTATTCACCATTCGAAATTAGTGAATATATGCTATGCCTATTATTAGAATAAACTTTCTTCACGCAGTACAAAAATATCCCTTTCCATTAAAACACTTAACGAGTCACAAAAGTTCTCTGAACAAAGTCGAAGAATCCTATTACTGGATTGTCTTGGTTTTTACAGCAAAATACTACTAGGTACTACCTACTACCTACTTATTACGAAAAAACTGAACCATTAACCACACTGTAAAAAAATTTGGTGTAAATTTACCCCAAATAACGGTGGCAACTTTTCTACCACCGTTATTTAAGGTAAATTTACTTAAAATTTACGTAAACAGTACACCTATCTGTAGAGTAAATTTACCCATTATATCCAACTTGGTGTAAAATCACACACATATTTCAGGTAAAATTGCTGATTTGGACGATTTGGTTACATTTTACACCCGTAACATTACACTTATTTTTTACAGTGCAGGTGAGAATATAAAAAAGCATAAGTAAAGCTTAAAGCAATTTTTAGTTTTAAATTGGTTTAAGTTGTGGTTGAACAACCATAAACTTAAAATCGTTAATCGAAAATCTCTGCGACCTTTTCGGGAAATAAAAGTTTTTCGACTCTAGTTTAGCAAATAACTTCTTCGGAAAGTTCTAAAAAGTTATGCGAAGGAGGTGCCTGATATGCTTATTTCCTTTCCTTGGGAATTTTATACCTACCCTATATAAAGTTTCAATATGCAATCGTTTGTTCTCTTTATATTTGGTTTTAATAGGTACATTAGGAATATTCATAAATTTAAATTCTTTAAGTATTTAATAATCTCTCCAAAAAATAGGGGCAACGTTAATTCGTTGATTATTAGTTAAAAATAAAACTGAATAGGATAATCTCTACAATTTTATATGAGACATTGATTTCATTATTTTAAACTGAAGCTTTTTTCAAACAAAACAGTAAATATTAAATAATATCAAGTGCCAAATGAGTTACACAATTTTGTTACTTCATTATTCCAAAGACCTCCACCTCACCAACATTAATTCTGAGAACCTACAATTCAGTAGTATTGCTATTTAACACCAGATGTCCATAGTTGTGTTGATTCTCGAAGCTGCATGGACCACTTCTTCACATCTTTCAGTTTAAATAGTTATCGGTAGATGGTGATATAACAAAATAAAAATGTTTATTAACATTTTATTTGTTTACTCATTTGTTCCCTTATTACGTTATAAATTAAAATATAATATTCTTAGATGACTGTCCAGAAAAATATATTTTTACGTTTGATTTGTGACCTACTATGTAGGTAAAAACTAACTTTAAACAAATGAATTTTATGTTTATGTTAAAAAACGTTTTATTCCAAATTATAATCTGTATAAAATATCCGTTCTTGTTATACTAGCTGTGTCGCAAAATCATTACCATGAATTAAATTAATTCACATTAAAATTCCTTCTGTATTTAAAGCAAGATTTTAATAGTAGCTGTAAATTATGGAATAAAAAAATCATTAATTCAAATATTATACGTTGCTTTGCGTTGATATAGTAAGACAGTTATGGAAGATTACGAAAAATAGTTTTCTTAATATTTGTAGTAAATAGAATCGCTTCATTGAGTTGTTCTATTTGACGTAATACTATCTAATCCTCGCATTTTTGTAATACTAAATAGGACCATACGATCATAAAATATCTTGTCTTGTAGTAGGTAGTACCGCGCATTCGTTTTTCTGTAGTATAAACACACAGTGGGCTCGTTTTTGTATACTTTGGTAAATACACATCATCTATCTCTGAATAGTCGTTTGATAGCACCCCACATATCGTTCTATTCAGCAACTTATCTTGCTCTGCCTTATGGATATTCCAATTTCCTCAAATACTTCGACCTTCCTTTGTGATGCAGACAAGCGGTCTTTGCAAAGTTACCTTCGTGTATTCTACAATCTGGAATATTCCTTAACATAAAGTGTATAAGGTTTTCTGTATAAGTAAAGGTTTTTAAAGAGATACCTACTGAAATATGTTTATATGTTTTTAATAGAAAATTCGCGTTTAATATTTCACATTAGGTATCTATACTTACCTATATCAAAATATAAACAGAAAATATGAAACTTCTTTTTTTTTCTTATATGCTTGGTATTTATTTCGGACTTGAAAGATTCAACCAGTCTAATTGGTCACATATTTACAATTATTCAAATGAGAATGTCAATAGTACCTTGCCAATTCTAAAGCAGTTATACTAGTATCAGAAACGCGCATCTACTTATTACAAAAAAAATCTTATTTCATATATTACAGACTATTCAGAAAAACTGTTTTTCTATAGCAAATTTACTATTTCTTTTAATAATCCCTAACCGAACTAACTTCCTAAAATGTGTCTTCACGAGACTTCATGTAAATCTGTAAACACATTAAATTTGGCAATAAACAATCAAATTAATACAAAGGACGTTGCGTCGTTCTCCAGCAGGTTGAACCTGGAAATCCAAAACTAGACCATATGATAGTGGGTTTGGATATCTCACGGTCGCGGTCGGTGTGCAAATTTTTCTGTACAGATTCAAAACGTTTCGTCCATATGTGCTGTGCTTGAACAGTTCGTCTTAGATAAGAGACCCTAGTAGCTGGTCTCCCCAGAGTTTAACACACAAAAATATATTTTATATTATATAGCACTTCAAGAAACTCCTAACTGGCACTACTGGCAGACTATCTTTATGCAGAAACTACCTACATCTAGTTGGCTATGAATCTTCCCTGTAAAATAAATGAATAGAAAAATACATACAAAATTTACATAAAAACACATTTTAAAGCTATACTTTTTAACCACTTTGTACATATTATGAGATTTCTAAATTATCATAGCAAATAACGACAAAAACCGCTCAACTTATGTAACTGACGTCTTTTATGATTAAACAGTTATAAATCAAGGATTTCTTTGACTTTTATAACAATCAATAGTGTACTTCAGTTTCTTTAAATAACGGTACGCCCGGTAATATTTCAGTTCAATGCTTTCCCCCTTTTCTAAATGTTATTTTTTTAACATCAAATACAATGCTTATAGTTATAAGGTGGACATATTTGCACGGTGTGTAGCATGTTTGTAAAATCATAAAGAATTGACACATGTCAAAGGTGTGAAAAGACTACTACATTGTAGAGGGGTCCTTCGATTGGTTCCGCAAGCCCCAGGGTACATCGAGTCCGCGGGGTTCCTCGCACAGAGCAGCCCAATTACCCGCACCCCGTCGCGAAACCCCTTTTTTCCACATCCATACAGCAGAGCTAATTAATTTCGAATATTTCAACATGTGAGACGTTAAATCACCTATTAATTATTTAGGGAATTGTGAAACAACGGTACGAATAAATTAACAACTTTCATTAATAAATTTGTTTTGCTCTTGGGGACGGCACCGTGCTTGTATACATAATTTTTAGACGCTTAATTATAATTTATCAGAAACGTCTGTGAATTGAATAGTAAGGTGAAATACAGAAAAAAAAACCTTTTTGTTATTCACCCTGAAGCAAGCACACTTCGTGTAAGGATAACTTTTAAATTAAGCTATTAATTTTCTGAGGGATTTCGATAATTTAAATTAAAATTGGTTTTTTGAAATATGAATACAAAGATAGATTATATTTAAAAAAATTAAATACTCTTTCGTGATGAAATAGAAAATTACCAAAAAGTGAATGTTGATGACAATAATTTACTGTTGGGATAGATAAAGTTATTCATCAAATTATTGCAAAAGGTACCGACTAAGACTTTCTTATTAGTATATTCTTGGAAAATAATTAGTATTTAAAAAAAAACTTCGTAAGTGCAACCTACGCATCAGTCTGAATTGATACGCCAAAGAGCTTTCATTCCCTTATAATTTAATCCACGCATTACTGTTATAAATATTAAAAATAATAAAATCATGTTTTAAATCTCTTAAAAGCATTGCATTTAAAAATTTAATATCAATCATTAGTTAATAAAGATTACCTACTCAAATGGATTTGTAATTTTTTATTTAAAAAAAAACGATAAGGTCAATAAAAAGTAGTTACTCATTTCAGCAATATTTCTACTACTGCAAATAATAATTACAAAGATGAGCATCAAGACCCCTGTAACTTCCAATGATATATTATGGTAAAAATGCCCATTTCAGGATACAAATTGTTAGGTACCACAGTTTCCGCAACCCCAGCCAAACCATAGACTAATTAACTTTTATATAGTCTATGACCAAAATCATTTTATCGAAAAAAAGAAAGTACTAGTCGTACATTTTCCTTACTAGGCTCGAATTTCCGGCTTCTTTCGTCCACCTTCAAATTAGTTAAAAATCAAGAATTAATGAAATATACAATATGCAAAGCTATACGTAAAAAATTTCTTATACAGTACTTAGATCGCTCACATGTCTGCAATTTTCTCGAAAATTTCAATCCATTATAATCGTAAAAGTCAAGGAGAATGCAAAAAGCGCAGGTCTATTGGATAGCTAGAAAAGGAGATATAAACGAGAATGTGTTAATAAAACGTTTTGTTGAGTTAGTAGTGTCGATAAGAGAAATATTCCACGATTCACTCAGCTGCTACGTTGGTGGATAAAGTAATATAACAACATCACATAAATCTGAGTTACAATTCTGAAGTTCATAGGAAAATCGGAAAAAAAAGCTTATTCAGAATTACAAAAAATATACATAGGCGCCCATTTAAAAATAAAAAGTTGACTATAGCAGCTAAAATCTAGTAGCCCCTGAAAATGTTCTAACTACTTCAAAACGTAGTATTTAATGACCCATTTCGATTGGCATGTCGACCGTAACAATCCGATGTCAATTCAAAGCTGTATAGCTCGGGGCGGATTTCATCATCCACCCTGTATATCACCAAGATACAAGGAACTACATTTCAACAGAAATTGGATTACTCGCGAATTGCGTAGACGAGCAAAAGAGAAGTATTTAGTCAGAAGTGTTTAAACATCCAGCGGCACGGCCTGTAGCTGTGTTCTCTCTCTTTTTGCCACTGCGCATCCTCGAGCCAGCGACCATCCAATTTCTGTTGAACTGTATAATTATAAAATTAACACTACGTAATCTAGGTAGATATATAAAAATGTAGGTATGTCGGGTTATTTTTAAAACTATTTAGGCTCATCAGCAGTCCTGTGTTTAATACATATCTATGTACGAATAATTTTAGCATGGTGGTCACGAATTTTATTTGTTGTTTGTTCAGACGATATCCATCTCTCAACAAGCATGTTCAACTTGTCAATACTATTCGAACATTTACATTATTGAAAGGTATTTGGAATGATAGAAAAAAACTGTAATTTTTTATTACACCTGAACTACGGGAGGGATCAGCTCATCGGCAGCAACACCAATGCACACGTACCATACCGCTTAAACTATTTTAGAAAAAGTGATCTATATAAGGGAATCGAACTTAGGGTGTTTATAGGTCAGCCTAGCAGTTTATGCATTCTAGGCACAAAAATGTAATGAAATCCCTTATATCATGGATCATGCAGTAACGCCCGAATGATTATGGTTTAAACGGAGTGATTGCTGGTTGTCTAGCAAGAATTTGATTTGATGCGTTTGGTTATGAGTGGATGCTACAATAAGCAGAATATTCTTTTTTGTTCTTTGATGTATATTAATGTATCGTAACGCAAGTAAATGTCTCTACTACACATTTATTCATCAGGTTGTTTCAATACAAATATTAATTTCTAATCTATGGAATTTTAAATAATCTCCGTTTATTTCAAATCTACTGCAATTTATTTTGAAAGTTTTTAATTAGAATATTGAGTAGTTGGTAAAAGTTATCGGAAACTAATATTTCCATAATTTGTTTTGAAGTTACATATTATTATAAATTTGCCATAATATTAATTTCTATTCTTCATTTGACTTTTAATAAATAATCGATTACGTTTATTTACAAACAGTTTTATATGAACATTCACAAGAACGTAGCGCAGATGATTTAGTTCAGATATTCTTTGTATAATTTGAATACCTTGCAGTCAGCAACAAAGGTGTAGGTATGCAAAGTAGGCGGATTGCATTGTAATTTTCTGAATGATTCTGGGTGACTTTTAACCGGACCTGAATCCTCCACTGATACATTTCTCACGCATCCTCCGGTGTGTTCCACATACCATCCGCACATATCCAGAAATCTCATGCATTTATTGCCGTATGCCGGCGGAATGCGTTCATACAGGTTGGGTCCAGTACTGTTAGGCTTGCCGCAAAAACTCCGGGATGTGGGTCATCCGAAGACACCTCCGCGGTCCGAAGCAACGATTTGGCCGGTTGTTGACCGCTTGGTCACCCCGCATAACTATATAAACTATGGCCGTTTGATCGAAACCGACCAACCGCTCCTTCTCATATTCAGCATTTTCTTCTGGCTCCTCGTTGTGGTTTTCCTTTTTCGTCTACCTTAATTGCTGGCAGCTCTAACACGAAGAAAAGGATGGACGGATTTACGTACCTACTTGTGATTTAAACGACTTTTTTGAATGTAATTGTGGGTAATTTTTTCTGTTTTGGGGTTGTTATTTAAATTGCCTCATTTTCGAGTTGATTGATTTTGTTATGTGTCGATTAACTTTAAAAAAATGGATTCGTGGCATTTTTTAACTGTCCTATTATCATTACGGTTTTGTAACTGTATATTGCAGCTGAAAGCTTTTATTAACTTTTCCAAGCACCACGATTATGTTCTTGTTTATGTTACATTGTTATCATTATGTGTGTTTTTGTTCTAACCAATTAATAACTCCAATCACGTTAGAATAAGTAGCAAATTAAGTCAACCGTGATGCCTCCTCGTAGTACTTTATCATCATTATTCTTGTATTTCTCTTAACTTTTGATTATTACAATTTCAACATCCATTACCTGAACGATTTCAATTTTTGTGTTTTAACAAATCAACTTTGGAGATGTTTGAATAATTTTAGAAATATTTAATTAGGGGTAGAAGGGTTCGATCATTAATATTATGTCATCGATCATTCACTCGGCGATCAATCAAGTGCCGCTACTGTTTTCTATGATGAACCGCGGCCACTATTTCTTAACAATTAAATATTGCGTGGTTCATGAACGGTGCTACAATATACTACGTCGGTCTACACGACCACTATTTGGTGGTACCGTTTTGAGAATTGGTACTTTTCGAATTAGAAGTACGTAGAAGTGTGGTTCACAGGGAAAAATGGTAAATTTCCACCGGTAGTGAATATGTTAAAAAATTTATAATTTCTTAAATAACAAAACTCTGCTTTTAGCAATGAGGATCCAATTTGAGACGCGAATCTGTGATGGAAAAAAGTTATTCTGGCCTTGTCATGGACTAAAAGTAAAATTTCTTGGTGTTTGACCTTTACGAAGCACTTTTGAACAGCGATAAGTTTAGTTAAGTCGTTAAAGCGTCCTATTTTGGTCTCAGGAATATGCGGTGTAGTAGTCGTTTTAGGGACAGATGTAACCGACCGACGCGACGGTCCATTGCGGAATAAACTTTGAAAACGTTCAAAACTGATCTGATAAGAAAATCTTTCTTAACTCCTTAATTTCCCGTATGACTCTAAAACAATTGTTGACTCTTGACTGCAGTACTTTTTTTATTCTGAACGGGGTCGATCCCCATAGTCTCTGTTTTCTTATAATTATGTTCTGAAATCAGTGATGTTTGAAACAATTATACACCTTGCAGTGGTTTTCCAGTCCCCGACGTACGTATTTTTTTAAAGAACCCAGAGACTCCTTATCTGCATTCAATCAGCACGGAACGGGCCATACTCCTCATCAAGGAGGGGAAAAACCAATAAAGTTATAACGCAACCCCGTATTAGTATGGAAAAATCCTGCATAATTCCTTACGTAGCCTATGGGAAGGTAACATTTCCTTATAGTCGTAGTAAAGCATCGTTTTGGGACCATGGAGATGGACTAGCAAGCGCAAGTTTTCAGGGTTGTGCCTTCAAATGCCACTCGAAGCGATTATCCTGGTTGCGTATGCCATTGTGTTTGTTAGAACAAGGGGGCGCTATAGTTTGTGCTTTCCGGAAGTGTAGGCTGGAAGAGAAAAATATGCTGCATTATAGGCAACAGAACTCTTTATTTACTACATTTTGCTACATTAATATGACATATTTAATAATTACGACAAACCGCAAAGAACACATGTGGTATAATACCTATGCATAAATTTAAATTTGTTCTGCAGATAAAGCATACAAAAAACTACTTCAAAAACAATCTTACCTTGCTTATCACGTAGATGATTAAACGGTTAAAAGTTTGCAAATACCATGGATGAAAAGGAAAATTTGCCTATATCTAGCGTTTCTGAAATTATAAGAAAAAGCAGGAACTCTCATGTTGCTAATTTCTATCACCATACCGAAACTTCGTTGATAACCTCCGAGATTTGAAAACAAACCACATTTTAAAAATAATTAAAAACACACCCTACAGGGTGTTAAGGTATTCGACCGTATCAATTCTAGCAGTGAATCGGCACGCAAAATAAAGTCCCACAATTCTTAGCCATTTTTGTCTTTTTCTTAAGAAATCACTGTAAAAATCGATACGAAAAATGTTTGGACTGTTAGAATGAATTTTTTTTCAAAGCCTGTTTAGGACAAATTGTGCACATTTGAAGCATTTAATTTAATACGTTGGTATTTTATTATTTATGTATATAGTTTATTATCTACTATATTATTTTGTTTTATCATATTTTACTACTTTTACTAATTTCTAAAAAATAAAGTTTTCAAGCCATCACAGTAGGACGTAGGTCACGTAGGTACCTATTGCTGTATCAATTCAAACAACTGAAACCTCTTTAGGTAATAAAATATTAAATTGCGACATTAAACTTTTAGATTGCAATAAAAATTGTTTGATAAGTTTAAATCCAAGAGTTTGTGCCACCATTTTTAACAGTAATTTCTGAAGAAACTACGCACATAAGCCAAAACTGACTAAGGACTTTTCGACTTTATGTTGCGTGCTGATTCACACCTGAAATTGTTACGGTCGACTTCCCTAACACCCTGTATAACTAAATAAAATAAGTATTGGGATTGTAAAATCTAAAATTATTACATTAATAATCCAATGGAAAGCTGTTTGTTAAAAGCACATGTCATTACAAGTGCAGATGTGTAGGTATCAATAAAAAAGCAAATGTTCATTTCCTGCAAACATTAATCGTAAATAAGCGACGGTTTCATAAAATCTTGGCTTGTGTCAAAATTCTCATAAAATTTTTTTGTTGCTGTTTTTCTAAAAAAATTTTAACAACGTCCCTGCTGATTTTATGGTTGTAAATCGAAAATATATCTAAAATAACTTTTTTACAATAAATTAGTGTATGTATTTGGCTCCTGTTAACACTTGTCGCATTTTTTATAGAAGTATTAAGATTTAAATAATTTTCAAGGTTAATTAAATTTATAGATTTTCTGGAATCCCTCATTCTGAAAAAAAATCTTGTTCTACCAATAAATACGAATTTGTTGAATTAACGCCAAAAATATGTTGCCATGATATTATTATTTCCTGCCACAAATTCGTTTTGCTCAGACAACAAATTATTTGTATGTGTAATTTGTTTTATTAATTCATATTTCTTGTGACAACAATGATTTTTGTTGAGGCTATACCAACAAATTTTTTTCAGAGTGCTATTTTACTGTTTTCTCCCTGCGTTTAATGTTTGTAATTTCAAGTATTATTGCTGTTATTGTATTTATTACTGAACTTTCAAGTAAAAATTTTAGCTAGCCAAGAGTCCTTTTTAATTATGGTATCCCGCTTTTAGTTACTTTCTTTGCAACTTTCTTTCCTTTATTTTATTTTTCAGATCACTTTAGTATTCTTAAGATCTACTTCTTAAAGATTTGTCTGAAGATTTAGTATGATAACTGTATTTTTAATCACGCCGTATCTCTTCCTATATACTATAATTATTTCTATTTCTTGCTGTCAATCCTAGAAAAAAACATAAATCTTGATAATTTCGAAATCTTGACGACAGTAATATTTTTTAAAGTCAGCATTATCAGTGTAATAGAGATGCAGTATTTAAAATTACCAATACAGTTGACAGTTAAAGTATGGATATGATTTTATCGTACCATTTCGTGGAAATATATTAGCTCAACGGCAGATGTCATGGCTTATTGCATAAAAATAGACATCAGAAATAATATAACAAAAAAAACGTGCTATAAAGTGATTTCAAAGTATAAATTATTAAGTGCGCTATAAAATAAATCATAAAACACTCCTACTACCTTTTTTCACCTGTGACTAAACCGCCTGCAAGTTTGAGACCTCGCAATTATCTCCTAACCAAAAGTACAGAGTTCTCGAATCTCTCTACCATGATTTATTCTGCTATAAAGTAAAGTCGATGAGATTTATTAAATCCTTTTTAACTTCCGCTGGGCCAGTATTTTCCTCCATGCGATGTCAAAATAATTATCTTTAAAATATAAAATGTAAAGGGAACAAATAAATAAAAGTTTTTGCTCGTATGTAGGTTATACAAAATTTTAATAACCCATTAATTAATTTAATTAATTAGCTAATTTAGAATATTTTCTTGACAGAATATTATATCAAAATCCTGACTAGTATTAATAAATATTTAGTTAATTTTATTTTTATAAACTACCTATACTTATTTAGAGTAGACAGTTAAAGAAAAAGTTAAAATATTGTTCGATAATGAAATCTTAATAATAATCGTTTGTACACTATTGTCGGTGAGAACAACACAACCTATACTTATTTACAGTTTGAAAATATCCAACCCGTTTAAAATAGCCATACTGTTATTTAAAACTATTACAACACAGGTAGGAATTTCAAAATTTATTTCTAAAACTACCAATAATTATGTATATCAAAGAAAAAACAAATTTAAATTTAAACCTATACCCAATCAACTGTTAGCATTGGCCCTTACCACATCCTAGTTTATTATTTACGAAAATTACACGTTTTCGTTTGCTTGTAGCTGAGGTTGGTATGTGAAAATCAAGATTATATTTGCAATACAATTTGTTCGTGCTCGATAGAACGTTATAAGATAATAGACTTGCTATGTTTACGTATGTAAAGCGCACCAGGGAGTAAATGTACTTCTTTTTCCTGCGGTGAACCAAAGAATATAACACAAGAAGAAAAATGCTACATCATGTATGAATATGAGTCTGAAGTTGCAGGTGTACCGTTGTTATATTTTATCTCATATTTCATTATTAAGAGGTTGTAAAGTGTAGAATTATTGATCCTAATAAAATAATTCATTTCTTCATTCGCATCCAAAATTAGTAATGGAGGTAATATACGATACTAACAGGTTTTAAAAAAATGATCGTACAATTTTGTTTCATAAACCGTCTCGACCTATTATAATTAAAGTATAGGAAACTAATAAAATGAGAATTTATAGACACATATAATCTTAAAAGTGAAACATTTCCTTTCCAGTTGGCATTAAACTAACGCAATATTTTTAGACCCCCAGTTTTGTAACTGTTTTTGGTAATTATGATTATGATTACTGTAATATTGGAAATAAATCAAAATTACTGGCTACGATTGCACATTTAATTACTCGTTTCTTGTCTTGTGTTATATAGATCTAGGATGAACTTCGGTAAATGTATTTTCCCTGTTTTAGTAAATATGAAAATTTCTTTGATTTCTACTACTTTAAAATTAGATTGTTTTTAAATCCTCGCAGTGTACAGTGGCTAAATACATGAAATCTTTGTTCTGCTGCCACGTAGCTATAGAAGTATAGACCTTCTTAAAATTTAAAACTACAGTGCCTTCATTAATGATTGACACCCACGTGACCACAAAATATAGGCAACCCAACTTACACAATTGGTAAACCTTTATCCAATAATTCCCTAACTGATTGTTTGTAGGTAAATTGACAGTAACTTTAGTAACTTTAGTGACTTTAGTTACTTAGTTTAGTTACAACAAGTACCAATCCTACCTGACTTCAACATTTAAATCTGAAACTCCCAAGGACACCACGGATCAAAGGTCACGTGGGTATCAATCATTAATGAAGGCACGGTATTACTATCAATGAACAGGTAGCCTAACTATGTGTTAGATTTCATACTTTCAACTCCAAAAGTTATATGACAAAGTTCTTCTCATATGCTGGAGAGCACCTGCTGTGATTTAACAACGTTTTAGAAATGTTTCTAGTTTCCTGCCAGGTTTTCTACAATACACGAAAATATAGTCCTGAAAAATCGGTCTATCGGAAATAATGTTTCTTGAGGGGCCAATCGACCAGAAAACAAAAGTTAAATACAGCATATACAGACAACGGTTAAATTACTTATCTTCAGTTGGAAATTAAGACTCGCGATCCCAAACCAACATTCACCTTCCTTCAATACTATTTTTCAAGTTTCCTCAAAAGAAATAATCACAAAGGTTTACTTTATACTAAAGGGCCTGGATAACAATGTGCTTAGCTATCTGGATCTGGATCCTTCTTTCTGTTATTGCGGAAAACTTTAACGTCCAATGACATCCCAACTGTCATAAAATTCTAAAATGTAGATAATAAAATTAGAAAAACGGTATAAAAAGTGATAAAATGATTGAATGTTCATAAAAAGGAGTAAAATGTTTTTGAAAGAATTTTTTACCAAATTTTTAGAAAACGGCGTATCGGCCGTAGTGTTCCGACCAATTGGCCAGCTAGGTCAGACCTAACTCCATTGGATTATGAGCTATGGAAGTGGATGAAAACTGACGTTTATCGAAAAAAAGTAAACACGCGTGAAGCATTTATTGCTCGTATTATGGCCAGTGCTGCACGAATAAAGCAGCGCCATGAAGATCTACAAAGCACTGTATGCAACATTTTCACTAGAGCAGCGACGTGTATTGAGTTTTTTTTTTCACATGTTAATTGTTAGAATTAATAAAGTAATAAATTCGTTTCTGTAATAATACAACTGGCTGTATCTCTGTAACCATGTAGAATTGGACCAATTGGACACATGTTCATATATGAACTTTTTTGTTCAAAAGGAACGATACTATAACATACTAAAATTTGTACCATTCCTCCTGAAACAAGCAAGGACTATAATTTGATATAGAATTTAACTCCTTGGCAGTACTCTGCAATTTTCTATGAAAATTTTACATTTAAACGTGATTTTGAAAAAATTGTATGTTCAAAAATTTTGTTCTAACCGAAAAACAAATTTATAACACTTTATATGTTTTTTATATTTTAAGTGGAACACCCTGTAGTATATGAGACCTCTCTTTCATAATCAGATCATAAAATAATCGTAATTTGAAAATGCTAAATTTATTAATAAAATCTGAATTTTATGTTGGGACCCCTGACATTAGTAGGTACCCACATGAGACGTACAACATAACATCAACATCTCTTCAGAACTGTGACAAATGCATTAGGATAGGTCATTCAATCCCATAACACAGTCGTTCGGTTTTTTATTTTTTTGGCAGCAATCGGATCAGTACTTTTATATACAGGCCTAAAAAGCGCCTCAACCCATAACTTCGTTATTTTGAATTTTAGACCTCACAAACTATATACAATTTTAAATGGTAAGACAAAAGCTATCATTTGAAATCACTCTTTCGTAAATATCTATCAACTGTTTTAAGCTACGAAGTTCAACTTTTTTTATTTTAAATGGAACGCCCTATATATTTTTAGATACATATTTGGATTCAGGGTGAAATTCTGCAAACATGAAACAGTAGTACCTATGTTTTATTTGTTTTTTTTGTGACTATGATAAAAACAGCTGTTTTACGTATGTTTTGACAACAGTAAAGTGTCGATTTGTAGTAGGCATTTGTCAATTACTACTTCACGGCCGCATTTACTTCACGACCGCTTTTACTTTACGGTCGCTTTTACTTCACGGCCACTGTAGCCACTAGTTTGCTTAAATTGCAAACGCATTTTTTTTATTTAAAACTTTTTTAGGCGACTATGAATTATGATAAAAACAGCTGATGCGGCTATGACGTTTAAGGATGGTCACGTGACCAAATGTCATTGGAATATTCAAATAAAAATTTAAATTTCTTAATAAAATTTGTGATATTCGCCTAAAAATGTTGTTTGCACCTCTGCCAAAAAGTGCTTTTTCGTCCTTGCCTCCTTTCTGGTCTCGGCGTTGCCTCAACCAGAAAACTCAGACTCAGACGAAAGAGATTCACTTACGCAGATTTTTTGTAATTTTTTTATGTTGCATCTAGACAGTCACGTGGTACCATAAAACTAAATAGTATCAGTTGTGTTATCAACCAGGTGGCTATAAATTTGATCCTAGTCCAGGAGCTAGCGGTATATTTTAAGACTAATTTCTATCAAGCTGAAATTTTTTTTATGAGCTGGTATGGTTATGTCTGCCAAATGTAGGTGGTCGGCAAAATAGGACCGCGGGACATAAAGCGCCCAGAATTTTTTTGTTTTTAATTATTTTTTGATGAAATTTACAAACTTCAATCAAGCTAATTCCTATTTTGCTCGTTATTTAAGACATTCCGACAACAAAAAA
Source organism: Hemicrepidius hirtus (assembly GCA_963082805.1). Taxonomy (NCBI): domain Eukaryota; kingdom Metazoa; phylum Arthropoda; class Insecta; order Coleoptera; family Elateridae; genus Hemicrepidius; species Hemicrepidius hirtus. The sequence goes on along the minus strand of OY720160.1, from coordinate 29,310,530 downwards.
TTAACTGTCCGACATAAGAGTCGGAACTGAATCAGTGTCTGCCGTTTGGGGTTCGTATAGTTTTTAAGACATTTGACTTATTACCATCAACCTGATTTTTTTTTTAATAACTGTATACTAATTTAACAAACACAAAAATCACCTTGTCCGACAATTTGAGCGGGACAGAAGCACTCTCTGATTCCTGGGTTGGTTAGTTGGCCAATTTTTTTTCTTAGCGCTCTATGTCCCGCGGTCCTATTTTGCCGACCACCTACATTTGGCAGACATAACCATACCAGCTCATAAAAAAAATTTCAGCTTGATAGAAATTAATATACCGCTAGCTCCTGGACTATGAGCAATACCTTGTAAATACGTTTTCCATAAAATTCTAACATTGCGGTTGTTTTCGATGGCACACTTGAAAATTTTATGTTAGCGTACGACTATACCTTCATGCAATAAATTTCAAAATTTCTGAGTACCAAAAAAACAAATGAAATACACTACTGGATTGCCATTTAAAAATACAGTAAAGAAATGCATTAAATTGTAATGTATGTAATGTTTTTAAAACAAAGCTGCAATTGAACGATGGTGAGGGATCGTTAGTTTTATTTTTTTATTAGCGAAAATGACGTATTTGGATTGTTTCCACATTCACAAAGATTTTACAAATATGAACCAGGTTTGAACCCGCGTACTCTAATTCAAAAACGGTTAACGCTAACATCTGGGCCACCCAAGCAAGCACGAATGAAGTTAAATTAAGACGAACAGAAAAATTGTAACCGGATTAGTGTTTCAATCTCCATATTGTTTTTTGCACTAATATTCATAATCTTCCCAATCTATATGCGATCGTAAACATAAATATTTAAGTACGTTCATGGAATATACTTGAATAACTAGGCGATTTATAGGAAAGTAGCATAACATAACGAGCTTCTCTGATTTTCCTATCATGTAAAACGGAATATTGTGACGGCAGTGCGCATTTGACTTTATTAGCTGCAAGGTTAATCAAAAAAGATATATTCATAAATTTTGCATTAAGGATAGGTTGAAGATGATAAGAAAAATAAAATCATCTATCACTACAATTTGCATAAACTTGATTTCCACGGTTAATTTTAAACATGTCTTGATAAATGATTGAATTAATCTTCACTGAAGTTGTAGTGAAACTCAGAATTTGTTTAAACTTTGATTCAGTATCGTTCACATCCATTTATTATACGGAGCAGCGTATACAGGTTTATTATTTCTGGAACAGATCTTATTTCCTTAACTATTTAAGTATTTATACTGCAGGCTTCATTTCGATTTATTCTCGATATTTGTACTGTAAACATCACACGTAATAAAATAAAAGAATGTTACCATATTTCTTCTACTATTGCAGATTTTCATTTATGGTCTAGGATTATAGGTATTTAAAATATCCCTCGAACACAGCTCTCGGGAAATTTCCATAGCAACATCAATTTCGAATAGAAATCGCGAAAAGTATATTCGAATATACGAAAGCGCTCTTATGATATTACTACTGAATATATTAAAGTTTCATTCTTTAAATTTTAATTTTCAATATTTAATAAATACATACCTATACCAGTTTCCCATTGAATCGACCTTGTTTAAGTTACTGGTATGATATTTCATCTATCACCTGTTTCTGATTTTCATTTGTTTATTAACTCATTTGTTCCGAGATAATATGCGAGTTCGTTCTGTTCTTGTATGTGTTTATACTAGTGATTTGTTATTAAAAAAAACTATCGACCTGAAACTAATTATTCCTATAAATTAATAAAGTATTAAACGTGCAATGTATTCTACCATACTTCTGGTGATATTAAAATCAGATAAGCACTACAGTCTTTTACATATTCATGGACCAATAATAAACAGTTATAGGTATGTAGAATTATGTTGCAATATTACTATGTTGTTTCTGTTATTGGTTAAGATATTAGTTTAAAACAGAATACAAATGTTTTCATTCAGATACCCTCATCGTATTTTCGTGTTAAGGTTTTATTGATAAATAAAGTTAAAATCTTTTAAAGCAACATATGCGGTGTTATTTAATTTTTAAGTAGTACAAATTATTTAAACAAAACATCTTTGTAGACTGCATTGACCAGCTAAAACTTAAGACTATACTTGCTACTTGCATCTGTAAGAGGCAAAATGGTAAACTGCTTAAAAAATATTTTGCTAAACATTCATTTATATTATATTACAATATTTACTCTACATTGTTTTTAAATACAATTTACTTCTACAAAAGTTCGCAATGAATGGTCATAGGTTATAATAGAGCAATTCCATGCAGAGGGTAGCATTACAACCACAGCGCACTCAAATTAAAGTACCGGCTTGAGCACAATCAGAGATGACTATTTCTAAACGATTAATTGATTTTGCTATCGTTTTTCAAAAAGTTTTAATTCCTGTAAGTAATGATGATTTGTGGAATCGGAGTCAGTACGGAGTACGCTAGGAAACAAGTTGGCATCGAAAGAAACTAGAATTTGACCTTCAAAAACTTCTAAATTTTTAAATTTTGTTGAGAATTCTACTGAATTCTCTACCGAAAAACTAAGGTACCTAAATTCTTGACTAACAATTTCGAAAGCAGATAAGTCGTAACATAATGGGTCTGATGGACATCGAATGTCTATTTTAGGGAGACAATACAATTTGGTTGGGAATAGCAGGATTAGAGTGTGTATACATGAATGCTGGCGTAATGAGCAATTTGCAAAGTGCTTTTGTTTTGGTAATTACCTGTAATCCTTAAGGAATTTATGACTAACTGTCCGCAAGGACTATTAGAGCTTTGATGTTTATTTCTCAGTTCTTCCTTCTGATATAGGTATTCCAAATTCACAAATAGTTTTAATTTTTTTTATAATATTTTGATGGAATAGGTTTTCTTCAACTATTTATGAATATGATTTACTTAATGCACTTTTCCGGACTTCTGTGGTTGCTGGTGGACTATAATAGATATACGAGTACTATTATCTCTGTATACTCAGAGATAAATGTTTTACGGTTCTAAAATTAAAATTTTTGAAAACAGCTCTAATAATTCATATCAAAAATAAAATTTAATTACTTTTTTCCGATGTACAGTTACCAGAACTGCAACTGCTGTGTTCATATCACCCCGAACCCCGATCTAACACTTAAATTAGAACATACACAAGCACCGATGTTAAGACCGGGATTCGAACCCTCAGGCACCTCTGGATTGTTATATGGGTTCTCATCCACTTAGCCACCACAATCTCATTTAATTGTTTGTTAATTCGGATAGATTAATCTTACGGCCGGTTACGAAACAATGAGAAAGTATACTACTGCAATGGTACGATTTATTGACAAGCAATATCATACCTAAGTGGTAAGTCTTTGTAGGTAAAATAATATATTGTCGGTTCGTTACAGCTTAAATGGGGCGGGAAAGTTTTACATAAAGGTTTACCTCTTCAAACTTCTTAATTTGAATGACTATAAGTGGGATAGTCAAAATTGCATAAATACATGATCATGTTAGAAAATGAAAATTGTCACCTATTTTTATCAGTAGTACCTATATGATGATCCACCCCTAGCAATCTCAGATTGTATTAGTCTATTTTATATAAATAAACAGTTAAAATTAATTTTATTTTACCTAAAGCTTTTATAAAATTATTTGTTACACTATGTACAATCATAAACAATTTTTACCCGCTAGGCCGCTACGAGAAAAACAAATAAGTATTAAAATTATACCTGGCACCACTTTTACTAGAGTTATCATCAAAGAAACAAATTAATTGAGGAAGAGGGGGGAGCAAAATCGTATGCATACAAAATTACGGATTTATTTTAAAGAGGAGAGCCTTAGGTGCAGTAAATTTCAACAATCTTGTAATAAATCAATTTTGGAGATTTTTTAAGCTTCTTTTGTAATTATTAGTATTATATTAGATTGCTATGATCACGTTTGCCAATTTATGCTTTTGCCCTACGCGATATGACCACACCTAACCTAAAGGATCTTTAGTTTTGTCTTAATTTACATTCTCATTTAATCATCATTCATCACATTTACGAGTAATATCAACAATCTTATTTTATTCATTTAGGCTTTTATATACAGGGTGTTTCGAAATTCGCGTATGTGGACAGTTAGTAGGCTGATAATGTACAACAAAAACTGAATAAAAAGTAACTGTACCATTTTTTGATCAGACCGGCACACTTCGAGTTATCGTTCTTTGCAAAATTTGAAAATGGTCGAAAACGGTCTTCTTCAGTTTTAAATGTTTGATCAAGTGGTTAAACTTTAATCCATGACAATTGTCAGAAAACAAAAGAAAGTTCAAAACAATTTATTGTTGGAACAGTACAACGACATGCTGAAGCTTGTTTAGTAGCAAACGACGGACATTTTGAACAAATGTAATTATAGGTACTCGTCATAATCATAGTTGAACTTTCTTTTGTTTATAAAAATTTGTTATTATTAAATTTAACCAATTGATTAAACGTTCATAAGTTGAGATTGAACACTATTTTCTGCGATTTTTAGATAGTTTGCAAAATAGGGATCTTTTGGAAAAATGGTAGAGGAACTTTTTGTTCAGTTTTTGTTGCATAACACCATCCTACAGTCCATATGCGCGAATTTCGAAACACCCTATAATAAATTGTAGTAGTACTAGTAGTCCTAAATACTTTTGTAAACGTTTATGCTACGATTCAGACTTTCAGAGCCAGAAATTATTTTTTGTTTTATTTTCATGGCTACATTGTAGTAGCTTTAAATCATTATTTGGGCCGCAATCGTAAACTGTAAATTCTTTTTTAATTAGACCCAGTTTATTTTTAATAAATTTAACTATGCTATAAGGGAGTGCAATTACCAATATTACATTGTTAATAAAATTATAAAAAAGGTTTACTTAGTTAAGATTTACACGATAATGACAACACAATTACAAACATTTATTGCACGGTTTTTCCCAAACCCGCGTAATTACAGAATAGCTACTAAATTATTGATTATTAAGACAACTGAACTTTATATGCTTGGTATTAATATTACGTGCTTGTTTTTTCTTATAGTATAATTATGCTGAAATATTTTCTTCTGCTAATATTATTAATATTAGCATAGAGTATTTTATCATCATAAAGATTTTCCAGTGTAATTAAGAATTAAAATAATATAGCTATCCCAACTAAAAATAACAAAATAAAACACAGACAATACAACATCGTAGGAATACATATATCAAGATCAATCGAAACATTTTCAGGCTTGTTATTCCATGTTAAATGTAATCTTGCAATATTAAATTTTTTGAAAACACATTAATCATTGTCATTCAACAGATTCATTCTCTTCACATAAATTAAATTTTTTTAAATTGTAATCCAGAAAACCTAAAAAAATTAAAATTGCCTCTTTAATAATTTCTTTTTGGCAAAAATGCCTTGTTGTAATCTTATATCTTTTATGACAAAATTTGGAATGCTGGGAGGTAGTTTTGATAGCTTCTTCCGAGAAAAATCAATTTAGAACCGTTAGTCACTAATGATGAAGTAAGATAAAGATAACGATTGCAAAATCTGACTAAGAAGGATGGAGATAATTTCCAGGGGAAAGGTATTTCAAGGCTGCTTCGAGCTACCTGAAGAGCTGCAGGTGCAAACTCAGAGCACCTGAGAAAGGTGTGTTTACTTCTCAACTTACACTATTTCGCAATATGATTTGCAAACTAGAATTATTAATTTATTAGGCATGGAAATTTAAAAAGCATGTTACATAAAAAAACTACCTGCAAAAGAATAAATTAAATAATAAAATAATTAATTAAAGTTTTTAAAACGTTGTCAATTTTTAAATATTACTTAGATATTAGAGTCTGTTGCTGAAGTTTGTTCACGAGTTCATTCATACATCATTGCACTACATTCAGTACGCTTTGTAAAATTATATTTAAATTTAATAAAAACAAAGTAAATTTTGAAATAGATATATTTAGGTAATAGGTTTATTTCTCTGGATGATGTTGATATAACTGATAATATAATTTCAGAAACATAATTATTATTATTTGGCAGCAAAACATAGATAAAGTAAAGATTGAATCAATTATTATGGTATCACCTATACCACTAAAAGTGGAAAGAAAGTCGAAACGTACTTAGAACGATTAGTCAACCTTCTTGGAATTATCTTGATGATTTTCACCTATATCTTTGCATACTGGTATTATTCGTGTTTGTACCTACGTACATGACATGGTCTCTTTTTCGTTAGTTTTCTCTGCGTTAACAGCAGCAATTAATAATTTATCTCGATTTTACTGTACCTTAGCAGCACCTCGAATATTTATGTTTTCTTAAAGTCAGGTACACTTCAGCCTACTTATAACTAAAGAGTGCTTGTACTTCGCACTAGGATGCCTATGTTTATTTAAATGTAGTTTTTATTTTGTCGTGTTTCAACGTGTTAGTGTTAAAATAATAACGCGTTGCATGCGTCTTTATTATTATTCATTATTTACATTAACGATCACGAAAGAGAATGCTAGAAAATTTTGGCCACACGCGAATATTATATTATTATTAGTAAGTACATGTATGAAAAATTATCTAAAACTTGTTACTGGGTAATTTGAAATTTAAAGTTCGCGGTGGTATCTACTAGCAATTAGTTCCGGGTTCGAAACTCGATCTCGTCATGGGTGTTTGTCTTTCATCTTAGATTAAGAGTTAATATCGGGAGGCATACGACTTAGTTGGCGCCCCTTCCATAGAGCATATCTTGTAATTAAATAAAATAATTTACATCTAAGATCATGTAAACTAGTTTACGTTCTTGTTGCAGCCGGTTATGCACTTTTGTCATTATGAAAACAAAAGAACTAAAGAGGACAATTTGGGGTGGGTACCTGCGTATGACTCGTATAATCTCTTGTAGGTACTACTAGTCTGTTGGAAAATTTTAACAAATACGAAAGCAATGTATGCTGGCGGACATCGCTGCAGTGAAAGTTTAAAACTTTTGAATATTTACAGACTTGATCACAAATACATAAGGCGACTTAGAGATGGTATACCATATAAAATGTTTTTGTGAGTCTAGGTTTTAAACCACAGTACTTACTTAAAATTTTCCTAAGCAATTGAAGGTACTATACGAGAATAGATATATTTTTACGAAATGTGTTCATTCATCCTTTTTCTCCAGTGTCTTCGTTTTAATTGGTGTTTTGTTCATTGGTTTTACTAAATACAACGTTGACTTACGCAGTATAAACAAACATGTACTTATGGAAGTCTTTTTACATGATATTGAACACTCCTTGGTCTTTACCGCCTTCAGATCATTAACATATAGTACTTATGTGATATAACACTGTAGGTATATTTTCTTATACATTTATCTTATAATTATATAACACAATATGTATAGCAAGTGTGGCTGCAGCTTAACATTAAAATTCCTGTATTATAGAAATGCATATCGACTAATCAAGTTCAAGATATTGTACTACTTTATGAAGAATAAATATTAAATAACGAGAACTTAGTAGTAATATTGGTTCAAAAAGCAAATGGTTGTCCTGAATGCTGCCAAAACAGAACTAAAATTTGGAAAAATACTAAAAACTACGGTCAAATACAAAAACATCATTTATTTTCTGCAGTTCTGTCAGGTAGAGCTAGTAAAAGGATATTTCTTCAAAGCTGCACTATAATCATGCTGTTAGTACCGACAAGCAGGTACAAACTTGAAAAAAAAATTCTTTTTGTTCAACATTATCGGTTTTACACGTGGTTCAGTTCATTAGTCGACGGACGAAATATTTTCATGAACATTAATTACAACCTTATGCTATTTTATCAATTCTATCTAAATTACCAGATATTACTACGTTTTAAAGTAAATATAAAAACTTTTTAATACCTCATGTCACTCCAGCTTTCTTTTTCTTCTTATAATAATTATCTGTCTTGGTGATACAGTCGATATTTATTAATTTTGGTACCTACTCTTATTATTTCATACCGGTAGTCTAAACTCGCGAATGGAATCTTATTTGCATAATTACAGGCTGTATCATCTGTATACATTTTTGTAATGCCAGTGCCTTTGATGCAGGCAGTAATTATTTATTTTAAATTGGTAGTTTTACATTCCGGACTTGATACAAAAAATTAAAGTTGAAATGCAAGTGACTAAAATATTTCTCTATAATATGCAACGTGCCATAAACATTCTCATCCTAGACAGTGCCTTCATAAATTGAAAGGAAACTTACAATAAAATGATCAACGTTTTATTTAGTCAGATAATAAAGACCTTTGTTGTTTCTTTTTGGTATGGTTCTGGAAACTGTCTCAATTAGAAGATGTAGGTATTACAACAATCGACTTTAAGGTGTTTGTTTTTATTTTTTAAATTAAATAATACAATTTTTTAAAAATCGAGGATAAACGGAGTTTAAAATTTGGGTTGCCAAACCATACAGCTTTTTTTAGCTAGATGAGTACTTTGTATTTCAGGGGCCCGGTCTTGAATAAAATTAACAAAAAAACTACAAATAAATATTATAGTAATGAACCTGTTCAACAGTTTGTAAATTATTGATAGAATCTCAATATACATATTTTTATGACAAATTTAATTCCTAGACGGTGATTAGATTACAAACACCATAAATTTTTCCTCCTATCATCGTTACCGCAGACATATAATTTATCGAAAAGTAGGTGTATAAATTTAAAGCAAATCAGCACTTAAATATACGGTCCATCGCTAAATTAAAATATTTAATAATAAACCGAATGTGTCCGAATTTTTTAGGTAGTGCTCTAGTCAGAACGATTGGTATAATATTTTAAATGTGATCTCACATCGATACACAATCTAAGCAAGAATGGTTTTCAATAAAACCTGTAGATTATATAACAAGTGGTTGGTGTTAAGCAGGTGGGAAGGGGGGCGAAGTCGTCCCCGCCCCCCCATTGGTCAACTGCTTGCGGCCAAGTAGACGTCAGTTTGCCTCGAGCTTTCTTTCTTACTAGTCAAGTTCTTGCCATAAGAATGTGCCTTAATAATTAATATAAGTGCGATTTAGTTGTTGTCGACATCAAACTGAAATAGTTTTGTACAAAATGGATAATAACCCAGACTCACCGGACTCCATATCCAGCGATCAACTCACTGTCGATTTATTAACGCCGCGATCCAAACGACGCAGGATGCTCATCATTAATGACCAACACGATATTGTAAATGATGTTGAGCGACGGGATGACCATGGAACTCCAGATATTAATAACAAAAATACCAATAATAATGATGTTAGCTTCGTCCTGATGGATGACGATCAAAATCCTGAAAATGGCGAAGAGGATGATGAAGTATGTAATTTTTATATATTCGCCTTGTGTGATACTAACTTGAGCTAGGTATGGTATGGCTGTGTATGTCTAAATTTTTTTTATTCATGAAAAATATTTTTAAAAAATATTCCTTTTAAATCACTCAAAATGTTAGTTTACCTATTTGTACCACCTTGTTTTCTTTACCTTTCTCAAAAGTAGCTAACCGTCAACAAACAAACTTAAATGACTTAACCATACCTCAATTCGATGATACTAAATCGGAATGAAGCACAGCAATAGGATATTTAAACAAATAAGCATGACGAATGTAATTTACGTTATTTGCATTCTGATGTAAATGGCAGAAAGATAAATTCGACCACAGGTATGCTGTGGTACGAGGTTGAAGGCACGGCAACCTCATGTACCCTGCGGGAGGGTTTCCTAGTTAACCCGGGGCAACTCTACCTGGTCTCTCGGGTTCCTGCCGTGACCGACCGTCGCAGTCTCCGCTTTACAATTCACTCTCCGCCTTGGCCTTTGAATTTTATTGTTGTCGTTTGGCGGGTTCGTGTTTATTGGTATTTTAGGAATTGTTTATGGTAGCTCATATTTTCAGTTATGGGTTTTGCTTTACAACCGAGATTTTATTGCCTTTACTGTCCTTTTTGACTTTTTGCCGAAGTGGGTACCTGTAGGTACACTTTCAAAATTTTTTTTTAAGATTTTACGATATTTCCTTGCTTGAAACGGGAAATGTTACTACTATTTTCTATGCGAAAGTAATTTGAATACATGATATAGAAAAGAATATTCTAAAATAATACTGGAATTTTAAAATTAGAACAACAGTATTTGTAAAAATAGTAAAAATAATATCCTTCGCCTCTTTTAAACAATAGCCTGCATTCTTTGTTTATAATATTTAATGCGGTCCATTTTCTTTACAGAAGAGCAAGACGATAGTTTTTATTTATTAATTGTAATTTTACATAACATATTTATAAGAAAACAAAGGTAACGGTCATCACACCACATGCGTGACAATATTATAATTGAAGTTCTGCTGAGGCAGCATTAATTTCGTATCGTATTAGTAGAATGTGTACCTATCTTTGACCTTACACAAAAAATTTAATATCCGACGACCACGTCCTGCCATTGAAAAGAAATCCATGAACTTTGCAAAATTGCGAAGAAATCAGCAACAGGATTATTTACCAATTTTCGCGTGATTCGTATTTGTCAATAGCAATTCAGTTAATTGTTTTAAAGTTTTAAAGAAACTGTGGAGATGGAGATATCTTGAATTTTTACTATTCTATAGCTACGCTATTAAATTAAATTTGTGAAATACTTTGGCCTCTTAATTTTTTTCATTCGATTAATTACAGTTGCCTAATCTTTATTCTATCCCTAAATAGTGGTTTTTATAACCTATTTTTATATCTTTTCTTCATCTTTCTTAAAGCACTTTTAATTAATTAGCGATGTTTTAGGAATCAATAAAAAATTTATAGGTCGTTGAGGTTGGGCAATTTTTAAATCTGCGTTCCAATAAAACTGTAGCGACGAGATGTGACGACACATGTTAATTGAAAAAACGATACGCGGGTAATTCGGGAAAAATGTATACTTCCGTAGGAATTAAAAAAAATAGAAACGAAAAATGCTGCACTCGCAGTTTTTTGGTGGAGAGAAACCTGATGTTTACCCATGATCAAATAAGAAAGTCCAATGGCTTAACCCTAAAAACCAGTCATAAATATTTGATATTAAATATTTTTGGGTTCAAGAAGATAAGAGAAAGATAAGCGAAATACTGAAAATTAATCTCAACAACACAGGAACTGTCATTGTGTGAAACCTGTAATTATTTATTAAAATTTACTGAATTTCTTCGTCAAACACGCTACCTGTGACTATAATAGGTAGTGCTATCCTGAAAGATTAAGCAACATTCTCCCTTCTACATTTTTCACGTGGCAGTGAGATCATAATATGTAAGAAAATGACCTTCCGCTAATTAGCCCTCCATCAGCTTTAGTTAAAACAACAGACTATTTTTAAAACATATTCAATTAAAATTGATGGCAGCTGTAGAGTAACAAAGGATGCTGATTTTTTCTTTTCGTAACTGCACTTTTTTCCTACTGAAAGGTTTAATTTATTTGGGCAATGGCTTCATTAGAATTTAATGTTCCTTTTGATAATATTGTGATTCGTGATTGAGATTTCAGGAAGAAACGGCAGTTTTTCCTAAATGTTATGTTTACTTTATAACAGGTCGCATCTCTTTAAAGACAAATCAAAGCGAATCGTTTAAACCAGACGTAAATTTATTATTAACTACGCAATTTCTACCTCTATAAAGCGTACTACTGGTTTCACTGCAAATAGATACAAAATTTACAATTTGTCAATAAATTCCGATGTAGATAGCCTCAAAAAGAAACACGTGTAGGTACCTTAAAAAGTTGCTTCACATAAAACATTTTCTAAAAACATTTTCCATTAATTGTCGTTCAAATTGCAAGGACTTTGCTCATTTATTTCAAATCATGGTGGTATATTCTGACATCATTGTTTATCTGCTGTCTTCTCATTCTTAATTAATACTGTTATAAAAAGTGCAAGCAACAGCATTGGCTATTTTTATATATTCACAGCCACATTTGGACCTGTTTTTAGTTAATTTATGAGATTTTCTATGTTGTGTCTTAGCATACTATTCTTCGAAACTCTAAAGCTTTACATTTTACGTTGTTTTATAATTAAAGTAATTTCTACCAAGTCGTAAATTATCAAAAAGTTGTTTTCAAATTGATTAGAAAATCAATGGTTTTAAATGAGCAGATTTTGCAAACTAAATGAGATTGTCAATTAATATTTAATCGTTCTAATGCATTTTAAGCTGTGAATTGTTTGATAATAATTAAAACAAACCTTATCTTGTTTTAGTGAAAGCTTAATGGTTATAAAATGAGTGTAATTTATATTTGTACAATACTTCAACTTGCTTGTTAACGTCCGTTTGAATTGTGGTACTGAAAATACTTTAAATTCAAGGATCGATTATTATTTTAGTATTAATTAAAGTGAAATAGATTTAAATTAATTGATACGGAAATCGGTTTATCTCTTTTTTTTACTACCAATTCGTAATTCCATAAATTTTTTACTGTATTTACTCCAAGTTGCGTGACCCATCACATATTATACACCACAGGCTTTGCCACAGGCTGTAGCTAGCTAGCTACCTTGACGATTTTGCTACCTAGAGGATGAAAATGGGGTATGGGCAAGACATTTCATCTAGATGTTTGCAAGGGAAACTTCTTTTACTACTCAAAATTTTTATTATTAATTCGCAACAGTGGACAGTTTAAAATTTTATTTATTCCTTTTTTTTAAGAAAAAAAATATAACTGTTTATGTTATTTATAAAAATTGTTGGAATGTGTATTACATATAGTAGCACCTGTATGTCACATCAAATTTAACTTTATTACTTACTGCTTGTAATAAGCAAAAAAATCAATTCCTCATCTCGTAAAGCATTTTATAATTAACCAACTTCTTCTAGAAGTCATAAATTATTTGATTACACGATGTTGCTTGATAGCAAAAACAATTTCAACCACTAACTCCCTTACCGAAGATCATAGTGGACGTGCTGTAGACCAGCGCTAAACGCTGAGAAGGTAATGTGTGAACCCGCCTGTTTGTTGTTAAGACCAGATGAACTCCTGCTCCCGCTTGTAGGCATAAAGTATAGGTAATTACGTAATGCAATATCTTGCAAGTAGCCGCAGGGTAAAAGGGTCGTGGTGCCAGTAGCAGCTCTCGTGCTGCTGATGACTATGAACGAGCCGCGAGGATGTGCCCACATCGATGCTCCAGGCGATGCGTGCCGTATATGCCCCGCTTATTGCCTTCCGGTAAACCCTTTGATAGTAAAACAGTAGCCAGTTACCTTTCGGTCAGGGGTTTCGACTCTAAGATATGGAAAACTAAAACTGTAATTAACGATAGTCACGGACAGGATGTAAATGAATGTATATGTTATTAAACTGTAGTTCAATTTTGACATTACTTCCTGCTATTCCATATCCGTATTAATTAAAATTTAGCGATTGTCTTGTAAATTTACAATTAGACGTTAGTCAATTTTACACACGAATTAAAAGACAAACTATCGGCGCCTTCATTCTTACCCTTCAAATGACCTCTAAGGGGATTTTCGTTTTCGGATTAGGTACGTTTGGAGTAACTAGAAAAGTTGGAACCAAAATTTGCGTGCGTTCTTAAAAATTTTAATTATTATTAGCGTGCTTTAACTAAAAATTTAATCAAGGCAGTAATTTTCTAAACCAGCATTCTGATATTTTTTGCAACTTTAAACAACTCACCACTAATATTGAGCAGTGGGACTCTTCATATCTCTGGTTTGCATTTAACATACAATACACTTTACAAACCTTCATTAAACGGTGGTTAACCCTAATCACCTACTTACTACCATTCCAGGGAGTTAATTCAATCACCTACGATTGGTACCCAACTCGATACGACTTGTATATTACCTTTTTACTTTCCCATACCACTACTGGTATAGGAGTATTGATATCATGAAAATTTTCGAAATCGAGATTTTCACGTAAATACGTCTTTTGGACCTCCAGGATCCCAAAAAAGTGGTCTAGAAAAAATGTCTGTGGGTGGGTGGGTGCGTGGGTGGGTATGTAACGCCTCTAACGCAAAAACTAGTGAACCGATTTTGATGAAATTTTAAATGAAGGGGTATATCGAAAATTCATCGACAAAATAAGCTTTTCAAAAAAATCCGAAACCGGAAGCGGAAGTTAGACATGTTTTTTTGGTATCATTTTTTTCAGAAGTGGAATTTTGAAAATCTGAGTAGGGGATATGAAAGAAGGGCATAATTCAAGGGAAACAGTTTTTACCGGACTCTCTAACTTCAAAATGGCGGTCGCTATTAATTTTTCAAAATTTCGACTTTAACGCCCCGTAACTCAAAAACCAGTTATCTGATCAGGTTCCGCAACAACTTGTTTGAAAGCCCTTTGGCTGTACTACACCAAGAAAGAAATTATTTACTAAATCCAAAAACGGTCGCAACGGCGCTCTTCCAAAAATATTGAAATTTTTGAAAAATTATTACAAAAAAACTGGTCTAAGGAATTTGTTAAAATTTTCTATACTTATGCAGCTTGGTATTAGCTACATTTTTGTTTTTTGATGAACGCCAGAATTCCACTGTGGCGCCCTCTACGAGATTTGGAAAATCGGAAATTGATGCTCCTATAGCACCTTTATTAGTCAAAATATAAAAGAAGTTTAAATACAAAAGTTGTTCAGTATATAGATTTGCATTTTTCTAAATTTATATCACGTATACAGGGTGTTTGGTTTTCACAGTACAATAAGCAACTTTGTTATTTTAAATGAAACACCCTATATATTATTATGTAATTGAATGCAAAATTGAATTGTCTATCACATAGTATAAGGTGTTCATATAGCTAAAATGTACGGTTAATGAGAAATTCGTGAATATTGAACTTTAAAACAGTGTAGTGTGAAATTTGTAAGTGCCGATATGTTCAAGTGACCATGCGCGGGACGGGAATTCCTTGTCGCCGGCTAATCCTAGCAGCCTATGAATATAAATAATCACACATGCGCAGATGAACACAATCGGCACTTGTGTTAATTTTCCATATACTAATTTTCAAGTTTAGTTTATCGGTTGTGGCGAACAATACTGTTGAATACCAAAAACGAATGTTTATTTTTAGTATGGGAAAGTCCAGGGGAGGTTTGCACCTCCACTTTTTAATAATATTTTACAGTACATCGTGAACAATAGATACAATGAGTTTTAAAACATTTACCAGCCTATAAGTACCTACATCTATACATCTGACTCAATTCGATCGAAGTACTGACACTGTACTAGTACCAATCTGTTCTAAGTTGTCACTATAAATAACTACTGAACAGATATGGTCATTTTAAAAATGACGCATAAAATTAACTTATGAGAGGATACATTTGCACAAAAACATAGTCAGGAAGCTAAAACATACCTTCTTGTTAGCTACTATAGTATACATCAGTTATGATAATTTATGCGCTCTTTATTTTGAAACTTGTAACATTTCTCCTAATCTTGAATTAATTTTCCTGACACTTTGATAAAGTATGTAGATACTATATGATTACCTGTGTACACGATGAAGAAAAATAGAGATTGGAGATTAAGACTATAATGGATGTTAAAACTGTTATATTTAATATGCCAGCAATTTGTTGTATGTAAAAATGTAGTTCTAGCAATTTTTTTAAATACAAACTGCTATCATGATCGTTTTACATAATCAAATGTACTTTAGTAGTAGGTAGTATTTATAATAATGCAGATACTCTTCAAAACACGAAACTCTCGTACGAATACTGTAAACTGATATTAGTTAACTAATCACAAGTTTTTTTAATTGTTCATTATTTCATTTAAATTATTTGCAAAAACACATGGGAGGACAAAAATATGATTTGCCACATTAAACTACTCTAAAAAGTGCAGATTAGTATAACATACAGTGTGAGTGTAAAGTCTAGAACTATCGAAATAGAACTTTTATCACACATCAACTTTTAATTTAAGTAGGACATACCTAGTTTGCTGTAGTAATTGTCACTTTTAGATTGTCTTTTGTTTTTGACTTATGCCGTCAACGATAATTTATGATGAATTTGGACAAAGCATGAAATTCTAAGACCAAATACGCTGAAACAGTATATAATTATACATATTTTGAAATTTTCGAGAAGGATTAAAATAAAAATAGAATAACAATTAAGTAGCCATGAAACAATGAATTAGCCTTAAAATTATGACAGTTCTTCATACTTTGTTTATCTGCTTTTATTGTGTGCAATGGTTGGTTATTTGAATGAAACGATTGAACGAATTGAAATTTTTGTTGTCGCTAGTACGGTCACCACATCCCCTCAATACTAAAATTTCAATAATTCGTTCTTTTCCATTCAAACATCGCACCTTTATTTATTTAATTCAGAGCACACCAAAACAGATAAACAAACTACGAAGAACTGTCATAATTTTAGGGCTAACTCATTGTTTCATGGCTAGTTGATTTTTATTCGCTTTTTGTTTTAATACTTTAAAAGCGATTTTCTCAAAAATTTCAAAATACAATATCATACTGTTTTTTCCATGCTCTGTCCAAATTCATAATAAAATATTAGGGGTTTCATTTAAAAAAATTATCGCCGACGTCAAAACTGAAAAACAGTTCTATTTCGATAGTACCAGGCTTTACACGCCTGTATTCTGAATTGAAATTTGAAAGCAGTTTACTAAATAGTTCTGTTTAAATAAAAAAAATTTAAAATACAAGCAGTATACCTAGTAGTGATAATCTGCAGTTTCTTACAAAATCGAGCTTATATTTATAGTAAATTATATTTAACTCTTGATTAGTTCCAAAGCAAAGGTACTTTGGAACATAGTAACTAAAACAGAACAGAGTCCAATTAAGGCTCGCCGCTTCCTGTATATAAATCAAAATGTAATCCTATAATATGAAGTCTTGTATTTCGAATATGAATTCGTTAATCAAGCGAGTAAGACAGTTAGGTTAATTAATGCGCCATTTCGGTAATAATAACTTCTTAGCCACCTGAAATTCTAAACCATCATCAGCAGCATCAATAAGAAGCCGTTCTTATTGAGTTTAGTCCACGATCCGGGGGGCAAAAGGGGAGAAGCACTGGAGGCAGGTCGCCTCAAGCGCTGGAATGCCGTCAGGCAAGTGCACGCCCTGGCCCCAGCTCCCCTCGCTCATATTCGATCCAAGACACCCAGCATCTATGTCCCCACTCGTCGACGTCTTTGGTCTTTCCTCTCTAATCAACATCTACATACGCAATAACATTAGCGAACTTACGTTAGAAGTCAGGACCGCTAGCTCGATCTGATATAAAACGAATTAATGTTCTCCCATCTGGTGGAGAGGCACCGTGGGGCCCTGTAACCTGTGGCCCACACGTGTTGTGGCCTCACGTGCCCTACCTTGACCGACACCTGTTATTATTCCGTCAAATAAGCATCGCAACAAAGTGTACGTGGTGGTCTTCTTCGAGAGCAAATTGCATAGTGCTTTGTAATCTTTCGTGCGATGATCTAATGTCCAGGAAATTACCTCCTCCAACATCATTTTTCCGTAAAACGGTTACGTCATGTTGGTAGTAATCGTTCGTGACGGGTAAAGTGTCGAACTGTTCATCAAAGTTTAAATTGCAATGAGATTTTATTGGAATCTATAATTTATAAGCACTAGTCTATTAGAGATCACACAATTGTTTTTCTGACATAACATTGGAAAAGAAAATTACCTATAATGATGTAACTTATTATCATTCTTTTCTTTCTAAAAACGGTTCATTAGCGGCACGAAAAATTCACTTTCGCGCCTCTAATGGACCGTTTTGCGACACGAAAATATAGTCGGGGCACGCTAAAGGTGCATCTACGTCATCAATCGCATTTTCTGGTAATTTTGTAGTACCAATCTTGAAACAGTATAAAACTGTAATATTTTTTTGCGAATTACGTATCTATTAAAAGTATGCTTTTTATAAGCCCATACAATGTTATTTTACAGTTATTATTTTTATTAATTAGTTGTATTCATATCGATTCATATTATTCCTGCTCAAAATAAAAACGTTTACTAATTAGTATTTTTTTCGTCCTATAAGTTTTTATTTAAGCACATGGTCGTTGTTGTTTTTTTTATTGTGTGTATATTGATCAAACGTCACTCTGACAGTTTGAGAAACACATTAAAGCAAATGACGTTTTGAGAAACAATAAATAAATATAAACAGAGTAATTCATGACGTCATGGACGCCATTAAAAATTTGATGACGTAGATGCACCTTTAGCGTGCCCCGACTATAGCACTTCTGTGCCGCATTTTGCTTTCGTGCCGCTAACAAGGTGTTACCCTGGAAACGAGACAGACATGAAATTCGTGTTTTACATGACATATTTTAAGAGCATTCCGAATTTACGTTTTATCACAATGGAATTTTACCTGAAATTAGCTAATACAACGAATATTTAATTAATTAAATTAAAAAACCTTCATACAAATTTTAGTAATTCGTTTATTTGATCTGTTTCCCCTATCTATCCGAATTATGAATACTGAGGACTTAACACATTTTTTTTGTTAATTAAAGCACTTTCAGAAAAAATAGTATCATGCCACGAAAGTGTATTTACAGGATTCTCACTTTCGTGACTTGTTACGTAAATGACTATTTCAATATCCAAATAAACGCCATGACTAAAATCAATGTATCATATATTCGTTCCTTGAGGGGTCCTTCGATGGAGTAGTTACTAAAAAAAATCGAACCACAATAGAAAGCTTGAACATTGAACCAAGACTTTATAAAAAACATCTCCTTAAAATAGATTAAATTGACAATCCTAGCCATTACATTAATATTGCAATAATAAGCGACCTGCCTAATAATCAACCCTTAATAAAAATCTTTAGCAGTAATCAACAGACACATCCTAAAAATTTTAACACATCGGTAGAATTTGTATCTGACTTGATACATGCGTGTACAATAATTGAAAATTGCATTTGTAATTATAATTACAGACCTAAAGTCATTTTGATACAAAGTACCTACATACGTGATCTAGGGATACATAAACATAAAATTTAAATTATTGTTGTGTACTACAGCATTGTTCGGACTCTTTACTGCTTTTAAGTAAATCATTTATATTTATTTATTTGAACATACAATTAGTACTTAAAACTTTCAAAAATTACAAGTACCCAGACGAGACGGAGACCAGGATTCAAATCCGGGGATACTTCGTTGCTAAATAAATTCTCATCCACACATTCACTGATGGTCTCTCTTCACATTTATTATTATTTATGTTTGTTTTTCTACTCTCACTCTCTCAGATATTACTTATTTAAACACGTACCCTTTGCGAATTTTCTGCAATCGCTAACCTATACACTTGCTCGATGCTCGTACCTATATACAGGGTAACTATTAAAGATGGAACCAAAGTCGTAACGCTTACGCTTTGAGATATTAATTTGAAATTTGGAACACTTCAATACAACATTACTTCGCATATTTTACAGTATAGAAAATTTTTCTTTGACTCATACTTTCGGAACCCGGCCACCATCTTGAATTTTCTTAAATGTTAGGTAATAGATTTGAGCGCTACAACTTTGGTCACATCTTTAATAGCTACCTTGTATTAATTGTGGCAGATTGATACCCCGTTTTTTCTAATTAATGATTCTTTAAAAATAAATAACCAGTAAATTGTTATTAGTAGGTTTTCGTACTTTCTGTTGTAGTGTTGGTTTATTTTAAAATACTCCTAAGGGGCGGTTTATCAAGTCCATGTTAAAGTTAAGCAATAGTCAATTGTCATGAATACGAATTGGTACAAGCATCGAATCCATGACCAGTGGCGTAGTGACCGGGTGTGTTCAACGTGTTCGCAAGACAGAGCGCTAAAAATATAAACTTTATGAATACAACTAAGATATTTGAGTTATAATATAATATACAGGCGTTCTCAAGAAAATTTTGAAGCTATCGTATGTCTTAATGCTGCGCCAATACAAACCTACCATAAACCCTTTCTTCGGCAGCGCCATGACCAAATTGTTTTGACTAACTCCGAAATCATAAATTACAAACGATATTTTATTATTTTTACACGTGCATCGACTTGTTCCTGTTTTCTCATTTGCTTTGACTCGTTTGTTCAGTACGAGATATATTATTTAATTATTGTTGTGGTGTTTTCTATCCTGAGAATAACTGGTGGTCATGTTTCGTGTGATTGTATCTACTAATCAAACATAATTAAATAAGAATCCCTATAAGTAGGAACTTAAGAGACAGAATAAAATAGTGTTAAAGCTCAAAAACCAAAAAGGATATCGGTTTTGTTTTCGTTTCCACGAGTAGAGCCGTTACCGTCTTGTTAAGCTAACCAACGGTCAACTGTCATGGATACGATTCTTGTAACAGTTCGTTTCCGTGACAATAATTAACCGTTGATTAGCTTGTTGGTCAGGTGACGTCACCACGCTGGCGCATGCGCAGATGTGTTTCCGTGATGGCTTATTTTAAACTTTCTTTGAAATATTTGCACTACCTATAGGTATTAACAATTATTATCCTGAAATATTTTGTATTATGGGTAAAAACTACTTATAGGTATCTAGAATTCTAGAATCCTTTACACACCCATTTGAAATTTCTGCAAGCCATGATAAAATTCATCCAAATCTAATTAATATGTATGAGTTTCAAAAAGAATCTGTCATATAAAATACAGTTTACTGTATATATTGTTTTTTATTAAACAAATAAAATTGTAAACATGCTTTATAAAAATAAAAAAAGTCGTATTCTTTGAAATATTTTACCTTACATTCTTTTATTTGGTGATACAATTTAATTTACAAATAAAAGCTATGTTAAAACCCACGTTTAAAGGTTTGACTTTTAACACAGAAATTCTCAGTTTAGATTCTAGTGCACCATAAAAAAATTAGCGTTTTACATCTTACACAGTTAAACCCATTAATTTTTTTGAAGTCCAACATGTAAAATATGAATACCTACCTACCATGTAGGTTTTAAGATCATTCGCCATAATTTATCGCTATTTTAAAGTTCTGACATTAAAAGAGTTATTACAATTTCGTAAACTTTTAATACTCTATATTGGACAACAGATAATGTTGTCATTGATTAAAAAACTGTTATATATTTATCATAAAACTGTCCATGGTTTTTACACTTTTGCAGGTTTTCAAAGTCATGGAAAATATACAAGCTGACACAAACATGCCGAACCCCCACGAACACTTAAAGTTATAATACTATTTTGTATAGGATTATCTATCTACCAGGAAATAGTAGAAAAATCTAGCTTACATTTATTCATAGCAGGTATTAGTCGTTTGATATATGTAGCTGCCAGTGGTTATCCAAGACGTACGTATACTATGCCTGAATAGAAAAATGATGAATTATTTGTTATACTTTTTATATTGAATTAGAGGTTACGATTATATTTATAATAATTTAGCATTAACAGCTTTTAGTTCCAAATGTCACAACCTATAACTTGTACAATTTTCCCCGCCTACGCAAAACCACTGAATAATATATCTACAATGAAAACCTATAACTTCTCACGTCCCCATAACCCACTCAAGATAATATGCAACTACGATTTATCTGTGTTAAGACAAAATATTACTATCAATTTTATTTTGTTTAAGCAACCCCTCTCTTTCATGCCCCTTTTACCCAACAATTAATAAACCTAAAATACCGCAATCTTCTGAATGTTTTTAAAACGAGTAAAAAGAACATATCATGATTCTAATCCTCTTTGTTTGTCACCATTCCCGTTTGCAATTATTTAATATAAATACTTGCACCTTCAACCGTATAATATGAAGATCACTACTGAGATAACTCGTAAACTCCGTTAAGATGGTATAAATATTTCGTAATAGCAAACATGGATATGTTAAGCTCAATGACCGAAAAGCCGCAATGCTCAGCTGGAAGTTGTTGTATTTATTGTTAGTGTACAATGATTATTTTGCAACTGGTCGTGATCGTTTTTTCTACACTTATTGGCAGGTCTTAACAACACGAAAATTACAATAGCACTTCATGCCGAGCTTTTATTGAAGTGATAGGTGTTACTATGAGTTACCACTTTCCAAATCAGTTAATTTACCTGCAGCTTTCTTTGAACGATCAATTTTGGAACACTAATTACTTATTTACCAATTTTTGGTACTACTAACATATTTAGCTCATTTCCCAGAACCATGTTACCCATTTGTGACAACCCAAAAATTTAAATTGTGGATCTTCATACCAGTGGCGGCTCCTCCATTAGGTCAATTGGTCAATGACCTCCCCAGGAAAATTGCACATTGATAAACTGTTAACTAATGAAGTCAGAACATAAATAATAAATATTTAATTCAAAGTTTTCCAACTCTTAATTTAGTAAGATATCATCTTACCCAATCGTGCCTGAATATGAAATCTCGGCTGCTTGCATGTGTCATTGCTGAATTCGAGTATTGCTTGCTACCGTTTGGGTCAATTCTCGATCCAGCCTCGTCGTTGACTTTAGCACACACGTACGTGTTTATGCAGTAGATAGGAATTACAATACTCCAGAGTGAAACGGACAGCCTCAAATTTCGTTTGACTTAGTACAAGATTTTTTTACAATAGCTTAAAGTCGGGCTGGGAGCCGCTGCCTCGGCTAATAGTATTAATATTATTCATTTTGCGTTCATTAAAGAGTAATTCGTTTTCAGCCACACTTTTTAGTGTAATTTTTTTTTCGGATATACGATAAAAAAAACACCTTAATTAAGATAGAGGAATTGATCTGAAATATAAATCCCTTTAAGGTAAGAATAAAATTTTTTCGTTTTTTAGTATTTTGTTTATATTTTGTTTTTTAAAATGACCTCCCTTTATGATTGACCACCGGCCGCCACTGCTTCATACTCATTATCAAAAGTATATTTTGAGTTTTTGTTTACATGTTATGTTTTTCCTTCCTCGCTGGACGATATTACTGAACCTAAGAAGAGCAAAGTTAAAAGTAGCAAAAGAAATGTGTGCCCTACCAACAATACCTAGAAATGTAGGTACCTACATGCAAAAAAGCAAAATGTAAGTTCAAAATAAGTAGGTACCTACAAAAGATTTGACGTCCAGTTCAGCTGAACCACGATCATTTGTCATGGACAAGATTATTTATTTAAAAACATTTGGAATACACAAAGTATGGAACTATTGGGATTATAGGATATACATTTTAGAATACAACAAGTAAAGTACTTCATACACAATTTATTCAAAAACATAACGAGCAAAAAGGACTTGATTCTTCAGGGATCGGAAATTTATAATTCGATCAAACTGCCAAGTTTTGAAAACACAAAGTACTGTCATAGGCAACTGCCCCCAATTTGACGATTAGGGTTTGGAATTCTAAGAGCAAAGAATTTTTAAAATATAATCAGTACCATTGTCATAGACAATACAAAAAGGATTAACTGTTAGGAAAGTTTAAGATAATATTATATTATTGGCATTTGCAATACTTGCAGAAAGGACGTTGCGTTCCAGGAATGTTGTCGGACATTCCATGCGATTTTACTACAATTTTACTAAAAAAGTCACTATACAGACTCATTCTCGACATGGGGATCTCGCTTATTATGAGAGATACAGATTTGCTTAAATGGAATGAAATAGGTACTCCTTGCGTAAAGTTGTACCAAGCCTCATAAATAAACTTTCGATATTTAACATAGTTCTGGAACTGTAATAAAATAGTGAATTTTTGACTTTTTCATTTTTTTTATAACTCATTTATTTTAAGAGGGAGTTGAATTTAAATATCGAAAGTTTATTTATGGGATTTGGTACAACTTTACCCAAGGAGTATCATATTCCATTTAACCAAATCAGTATCTCTTATAATAAGCAAGATCCGCATGTTGAGAATGAATCTGTCGACACACTGTATATACATACATCGCCGAAGCCTTCACCACATTTAATTTGTCTTCAATATACGAACATTTTCGTCTTCTCAGTTTTACACCAATAGCAAATATACAATCCCCTAAAGGAGAGTAGTAAATTAGTACAGGCGCGTATTCAGGGGGGGGGCTGAGGGGGCTGCAGCCCCCCCCGAAATATCTCGTTAGTTATAATAAAATTTGTATTGCTGCAAATAATATATTAAATTTTTATTTAGAAAAAATGCTGTTTTGCATGTTTATTAAGCATCCGGCTCAGACAGGTAGACTGAACTTGGAATATTCAATAGGCATCTGTTTTCAATTTGGGCTATGTAAATAGTTTTATAATCCCTAATAGTAACCCTAACAGGTTAACGGATTAGATGGATGCGTATACCTGCTAATGTGCTTGGTCCTACTGTTGGTCAACTAGAAATTTCCAAGAAGGAACTTTGTTGGGGACAGGAGCTGCTATTTGCTTACCTACCCTTGCAATTTTACACAAATATTTCTTGAAAATCCTTAAGCTAGAATTTGCATTCATAAACCAGTAAGTATGTACCGATACCATCTGTACGGTACAGATGGTATATATATTCATAGGAACATTCAAATTTCGGACAATGCCGTAATTGACAAATTTGCTGAAAGTGATAAACCAAGAAGGCTTAACTTTGTGATTTAAATTTTCAATTTTCGTTTTAGACTAATTATTTTTTTATTATATGTAGTGTATAGTAGAGTCTAGAGTAGAGGTAGGTAAACATGTTTTCAACTTTTTCTACAATTTAGTAATGAATCTGTCTAATTAGCTAAGCTTACCTACTTTGATAAAAAAAATTCACCAGCCCCCCCCAAAAAAAAATCCTGAATACGCGCCTGAATTAGTATAGATAACAACGTTTAAGAAATTGCAGAATCCCTTTTTATAGTGGGGAGATTTTCCGAAAAAACCCAAATTTGAATACACAAATTTGATAATCAGTTCAACCTGTTTTTGCATTGCTTCTCTAAACAGAAGTTCAGTAAGTATAGGGAACATTAACGTATCACTAATTAAAGTTATACAGTGTCTCAGGGACTCAGACATAATAGAATTAATATTAGGAAATTGTGCAGAGATCAACTAAGGCTGTGAGATATAAATGCTTAAAACAAAATATTTGAAAAAACTAAAGGTCATCGGTGGCATTGGTTCATTATGTCACCAGTGACAGACCAACGCATAATAACGTTGGCAGTACGCACACAGCAATAGTTGATCCTTACATAATTTTCTAATGTTAATTTTCTTATGTCTGTTTTTTCTCTTTATCATTCAGAGTAGGCGAAGTCAACTTGAGATATTTTTATAACAGTGTAGAAAAGTTACTAAAGTCACTGGTGGAAACGTCACTTGTAATCAATTGTCGTCATATTTTTGACACACTGAAACACATTGCGTTTTCTTTCTAAAGGAATAACCTTTTGCTTTGGCATTTTTCAAAATAAAACCTCAAGAATCACGTTCTTACAAGAATGACAATTTCAATTTTGACACTAGTAATTTTTTGTCTTTTGTCTATACCACAGTCTATACCTACACTATAAAACTATATAAAAATCAGGGCACTCTCATATAGTCCTCGAGACGCACCGTATAAAATCATGGAAGTAATCAAAAGAAAGCCTTGTTAAAAGTAACAAAAACGGCTAAGTAAGACCTGTCACAACATTACAATATAGCGCTCAAGAAAAAAATCATTCTTTAAAGAAACTTTAATGCTGAAAGAGTATAGTACTATATGTAATAATAATTAAGAAATTCCTTCTGATGTTATATCATCTAAACATTCCCATAATTCTAAATGAATGTAAATAGATACCTACACTGAAAATTTATTTCATCTTCTTATAATATTTATGTTCTTTATAAATGAAACGCAAAAACTAAGGTATCAAAGTCAACGTGGATTTGCAATTTAACCACTGCGCAGAATAACATGAAAATATGTAAAACAGATTAACTAATTGTTTCTAAAATACTGTAATATATTAAAATTAATCGCCATAACTTCACATGTAACTGTGAATCCGGTAAATTCAAAATTTTATTTATTTGACAACCATTTTTACGATTCTAAAGAATTTTATATCTATTGCGCTACTACCAGTGTGTGGTCGCGTGCATTTTACATCTTATTATACATTAATAGTGTTATCTATTTAATATTTGACGTTTAATAAAAGCTAACACTTTCAGAATTCTGAAAGCTAATTTGAAATTAAGTTTCTACATCTATTCAACAAGAAAAAGTGGACACAGTCATTTTCAAATTATTCAAAGTCCCTAAAAATCACAGCAGGGGACAAGTTGCACTCAATGCCAATTTTCAAGAATTTAATAATACAACGAAGATTTACTTTCCTGGAATTCCATGAATTTGATCGGGTGTTCCTAAATTTGCGGGCACGATATACGCGAAGTGCTGTTTATCCCAGGACAACAATGGAACAAAAAGATGGTCTATGATTTTTTGATTAGACCATATTATTATCTATATGTGACTATAACTTGTTTGGCTAATCGGCTATTAGATTCTCTCCAGCCCCCCCCCCCGGTTCCCTTTGGAAAGATTTTTCACTAGTACAAAATTAACTGAGAAAGAGAAAGTCCAAGTCCAAGCTTCTAATAACATCAACGATAGAGCCGTTCTCGAGTCTTCTCGAGTCTTCAAACATTTAAGAGAAAAAAAAGAAAGGAAAAAATAATGCTATTCTAAAAATACCAGAATAAAAAACGACAATAGTCTTTGCTATTGGTATAAATAGAAAAAGAGTTGAACACCGTATAGAACTATTTGCAAGACCATTTTTTTAAAGAAATTCTTCTAGTTCTTTTTAATTAATCCCCCCTTCTTTTACTGTCTCAGTTTGGTCGAGCCACCCAACTTGTCGACCACCCTACACCATACATGAATTTAGGACTTCACCTGAATGTATGGGGGCTGTTAGTGTAATGAAATTGAGATAAGAATTTTTGTGTCTCCGATTATATACAGGGTGTATTAAAAATGGTGGATAATATTAATACCACGCGATTCTATTTTGAAAATGAAGCGAAAAATTTTAATTAACTGTTAACTCTTTCGTTAAGGAGTTCTTAATGCTCAAACTTTGAACTTGAATTTAAATATAAAACATTTTGACAGTGGCGAAACGATAAGTCCTTTACTGCTTTGAAGATCCTGAATAAGGATTTTGCTGTTAAAATAACTGATAGAACAGGCCTGGTTATCTAGGTATATTTAACGAAATAAAATGTTGATTGCCTTATTGTCTTCTTCTTTAAGAATTTTGATAATGTTGGCTTCCGGTGGATTTGATTGGTGATTAAATATGGTTTTCATTCCAATTTATGAAAGTACATTTTGAAACTCCCCTGTGACTAAAGGTAGGTATCAATAAATCAGATTTTACGGATTCCTACCTCGTTGTACCTCTACTCGTATCGATTATCAAATTTTTTTAAATATAAAATATCGTAATACTTACGGATTTAATTTCGCAGTAACAGTAATGTATTTCAGTGAACATGATTTTATTTAATATTCAATCTTTAATTTTCAATTACTTAGAGAAAACTATTTCAACACCTGAATAGCTCCTCCTTTGTGTGAGATACGAATTACTCATATCATCTATAATCTACATTAAGTAATTCACCTTTTTTCTCAATTTATTTAAAACAGTTCTCATATAAATTCACGATCAACCTTGGATCAGTTTAAATTATCAATATTCTTTACTGTGAACGTCTTGGTATTTCAAAATAACTCAAGTTTTGGTCATTTACGAAAAACCAGAATTTAAATTTATACAATTATAGTGTCGGAAAGAGTAATCGCATATTTTGGAATTCGTTTAACATCTCAAGTCCTTTTTGACTCTTCCTGGTTTCTTGTATGGACTTAGTTTCAAGTATGCAAATTATTTTTTTCCTAATTATATGATTGTAAACAATTTATGGAATTAACTGATATATCAGTGCGCGTAATTTTGAAACTAAGTATATGAAGGAATCTTTATTAATTAAAGATACTGTATATATTATTAAATCAGGTTCCCAGTCCACTTATCCATAAGTTAACTTAGGTTATTATAATTAAAGACAGATATCCACTGGGGCATCTCAGATAGTCATAGATATGTTACAACAAATACTTATTGTTCCAAAAGGAACAGATTGTATGTAGAGTGAAGTTTACAAAAATATAGGAAAACACATATACAGGCTGTTTTCTACAAAACGCCACGACTCATTACTTCGTTATTTAAATTTGCAGTTACTAGCTCCACGGCAGACGTGGATATAATTCCGACACAAAATCCACGGTATTACGTCATTGTCAGGGGTGACGTCATTAATTCGGCACATGTCCGGGGACTTACAAAATTATTCCATTATAAAAGTTTCAAACATTTTCATATTTTAAATTGATTTTCAATTAATTTGCAAGTTGAATATGACCAATACAAAATACTAGAGTAAAGTTCTAATTCTTCTCTAGGTCCGAGCGATTGATTTTGTTTGTAATGAATAATTATTATTATCATTAGATTTGGGAGTAGACAACCAATCGTACAGCACCTCTGTCCCTATAATCTCAGGAAGCTGAAATAATTTCCCTAGTCCCCAGAAATGCGCCGAGTCGGCCGATAAACGTCACTCCATGACAATGACGTAATGCCGTGGATTTTGTGTCAGAATTATATCCACGTCTGCCGTGGAGCTAGCAACGGCGATTTAAATTTTAGATCTCACAAACTGTAGAATATAATTTTCAGGGTGAAATCCTGCATACAGTAGTGGGTGGGTTTCATATGTTTTTTAGACATTCAGAAATGTTTAAATTTATTGCATTTAGGCAGTCGTACGCTACCATAACATTTGTGTGCCATGGAAAATAACAGGAATGTTAACGGAAAAAAATTAGGTAAATAAACTACAAAACGTATTTACAAGGTATTGCACAAATTTGCAGTCACCTGGTTGATAACACAACTGATATCGTTTAGTTTTATGGTAGCGGCGGCGGTAGCGCACGGCTATCTAGATGCAACAAAAAAAATTATAAAACTTTTGCGTATGAAAAAAACAAATGAAATACACTACTGTATACATAATTTCATACTCAATCCAAATATGTAAAAATATACAGGGTGTTGTATTTGAAATAAAAATGTTGAAATTTGCGGGGTCTAAAATTTACGAATCGGAATGACTTGAGGCGTTCCTTAGGAATCAGCCTGAAATTATATGACGTTATAAATTATAATATAACATTCACATATTATAAGATCATGAATTGAAAACCTGTTAAGAGATAGGAAAATTGTCAGTCAAACATATTCTCACGTGCATTGGGGCAATTAGGTACGGTACGCACAGTATATTTTGTTTCGAAACGGGTCTTAGTTTCCTTGAATGTGTATATCTTTTGTAACGGGATAAAATTTATTGATTTTGAAATGTTTATGTCTTGTTAATACCAGTAATTTACTGTGTGATTACATGTCGGTACAACTTTTGTATAACCCAGAATTATCCAAGCTTGTTGCTAAAATGAAGTACCGCTAATACATATTTCATTTTCACTCATTGTAGAATCATTTTAAACGAGCACATTACATCTACTAATAGTTTATTTTAAAATTTAAATTAAACTTATCTTGATGTACCTTGAGGTATTTTAGATCAACCTGTTTACTTCTCCAGCCCCCCATCATTTTCCCACAAATCGCCACTCAATCACTTTCTCTCCCCAACTATATTGTAATTAACCGGAAAAAGGTCTTTAGAGTTTAGCCAATAGGAACGCTCCGGAAATAGCGTATTACACACTCTTGCTTACCTCTACTCTAATCTAAATTGCTTGAAAACCAGCGCACGCGAACTGTTTTTACGCCTTATTAACGTGATTAAGTTCTCCATTCAGTTTAGCGTAAAAAATTCCAGGTTTCTCTGTAATTGTTTATCTAGTTACTTGGGGGGGTTGATATAGATAGTATACACACTTTTAACAATACCGTCAGAAAATTATTATAACAATTATTATGTATAATTTCATTACATTATTAAAATAAGCGTTACCTTAAATTAAAATATAGGATGTGAATCAACGGCATAAAGTCGACCCTTACGCCCTTATCTATAACAAACCTTTCTACACCAATGCTATAAACTAAGACTATACAACGTAGCATTTTTTATAATTTTAAAAATGCATTAAAAAGATAAAGTTATTAAATTTATGATTACAGGTTATAATTCTCATGATTTAGCTGTTTATTATTATCTTGTTGGCATTAATATAAATACTAATCTGCTATTTAGCAGCTATAAACAGTTTATACCATGAAGCATTAAAAATTTATAAAGTACTTGTGATATAGCAGTCGGTAATACCTTCATTTACTATTCTGAAATTTTATTAACATAACTCCTTAATCAATGATGCGCTAATTACATAAACTTCACTATATGCAAGTTTTAATTAAATTATTTTGTTTACTGTTACAAGTAAATGCAGATGGGGTGGAATTTCTTTGCAGGGCGAAGAAGTTCCCACGTCCCCAAAATTCCAAAGGGTGGCATAGGTACGTACTAACGTACTTACTGTATTCTATTGCGGTGGTCAATACAATACCAATACGTATTAATTGCCTGGAAGTGTTATTCTATAACATTTGATTCAACTTTCAACCATTGGTATAAACAAACCCAATGCAAATACAACCATTGGCGCAAGAGTATAACAATTTAAAACTTTTTAAAATTTCCTCAAATAATACAAACTAGGGTGTCGAACGGCGGGCCGCGGGATGCTACAATACCATCAACATAAAACCTTCCATTTTGAGGGTAAAAATATTTCCTCGGCGTTCTACTATTTTATGGATAATACTTTGATAATACATAAAGTCATAAGCAGATCTTGATATTTTGGGGCCCCAAGCTATATATTTCTGGGGCCCTACCCCCACATTAACAAATAGGTATGTCAAGCACTCAATTGAATAATTGTTTAATACCTCATCCGTGAAACGTACCGCAGCTTCTACTATCACTAAATTTTTCAAACTTTCCGCAGCCATGACGCTCTTGCCCCTCGTATTACCTGAGTTGTCTAACACTTCAAATGTTCTGCAGCATCCCAATATCTTCTAAAATGTTTCCTATTTTCGTAACTGGTCGAGTTGGACGATTTTCAATCGGGAAAAGTTAGGAATTTATTAAAAGGTTACTAACTAGTCAATATCCAAAATCTGGAGTTGGATCTATTGCAACTGAGTAGCACTAGCAGTATAGGTATTCAGATTCATTATCCGTATCCCCTTAATTTCAATCACTTCCTCATACATACGGTTTTCGGTAAAATGCCAAAATATATCTCCTTGGCTAGATGCAAGATCTAAAAAAAGTAAAAAAAGGTCACATTTACCAATAAGTTCAACAAGTCCCATGACGTTACCATTATGTCAAGAACCCCACTTTTCATCATATCCCCGTACTCACATCGACTACCTCTTTCTCTTAAAAATTTAACTACATCCCTCGTTATAATTTCTATAAGTATAGAACACACCCATGGACTAGATTAATTTTACGTCAGAAAAAGTTCTGTCCCGTGTGCTGCAGAGCAAAAACCCCACATACGCGACCATTCCATCTCTTGATTTTTCCTACAAAAAATTAAGCATTTAAATTTAAAATAAAAATTCACTAACGGTTTTTTTTTTATTTTTTCGATATATTGTATAATCAATACCTTATAGTAGTTAAAGAAAATTAAATTACACCGTAGGTGTTTTGATTTTGCAAATCAGTGCAGTGCATCTTGGGTCAATAGTATTTTTTCTAGCAATAAAAATATATTTTGACAATCTTTTCTTAGAACTAAACTCCGTTAAGAACTGATTACACCTCTCTAAACGCTTTTCTATGATATTGGCGTTAATGTCTTGACAATAATTTTTTTTTTTTGAACACTTTAATCATAATTTTTCTTGCTCTTTGCTCTAAAAAAATGTATTACGAACAAAAATCAAATTCAAAAAAAGAAGTACTTTTTGAAAGAGTTTTGTGTGTTTTAATATCCTCTAGATCGCCAGCTATATTAGTATTACAACGTTTTTCAGAAACTAAACATTTGTTTGGTTCACCCTATCACTGTATGCTTTTCATTTCTTCTACCAAGAATTGATTAAAATAATGTTGTGGCTACACTATACTCGACTATACCCAAAAATCAATAAAATTGAGTGATAAGCACAAAACTCATTAAACTTCAAAAAGCGGAGTCCTTTAATTTGAGCCAGCATACCTAAAGAATAGGTTAAAAAAAACTTCTCCCTATATAGGAATTTAAAAACCTATTAATAAAATATAAATAATTGAAACATTTAAGTGGCTATTTTAGTTAATCCTTCCTCAATTCCTTAACAATAGTCTTTATTGAATAATGTAATTAGTTGGTAATTTCTCTTGAAATGCGTATGCCAGTTGATAAGTCACTTTCATACAAAGAAATGTCAGCAATGCTAATTATTATGACAAAGCAGTTGTCCCTTTAGAAAGTGTCGGCAACTTAAATATTTATTATGGCGTGCCCGGATTAAATCCTGTGCTTGTCAAAGCATTCGACTCCGGTCGGTTGATTTCGATTCCACGTGTTTTTCGCTCCGGGCTACCCCCATAGATACTTTATCATGACACACTCTATGACTGGAGGTGGTGAACCGTTGATTGACTTATTTCTTGTGAAACCTTGCGTGGTTCAGTGCGCCAGATCCAAAAAATAGTGCGCGTGCCTTAGTTTTTGTGTTTGCGAATTTCTTTTAATTGTTATAAGATTTGTTTTGTTTTTGTGAACATTTATCGCTTATAATTTTACCGGAATTTGATTAAAGCTTACAAAATAAAAATAATTGTAAGTATTTTTCTGTTTCTTTTTTTTTAATGTGACCCGCCATGTGGTCGTTGTCTCACACGCATTTTCTAACGGTATTTATTTTATGTGTATCAGTTTCAGGGATTGCGTAAGTTTTAAATTCTTAAGATACCAACAAGTTATTTCAGCAATGTTAATTGGTTTTGATTTGACATATTTATATCAAATTATATTAAGAGTTTATGATGGTTATAATTTAACACATGAAAACCAGTTTTTATATTATATCCGAATAGAATTTAATTTTCAGATTAACTGTATTTCAATTTAATATATGAAATAATGAAGATATATTGATTAATATAAATTATGTAAAACGCGAACTATTTATAAAACACAGACAATCCTGTCGATTGTTTTATACAAAATATACAATTGTATTCGTAATTACAAATATCGAAATTAGTACAAAAACTTTGATATAATGATACAACACAGGAATGAAAATTGTTTCTTACGTCACTAGTGTCTTATATTATTAGGTATTGTTGAGTTTTACTATTTTAGCAAACGATTTTCAAACAGTAAATTATATAAATTATAACCGGTACATAATCTAACTATCCGTAAATAGTATTACATATGAAAACTTAAAATAAACCTTAAAAGAAAGGTACCACACATTTTCTTACAGAAATATTATTGGAAACTATATACCTATCAGAATTTATACTTCAAATGGTATTAGTAGGAACGTCCGTGTGTCCGTACACTTGCAAAATCTGTAGCTATGAAACAAATTGCATGAGACGAGACAATCGTTTACTTAATGAGTTAAGTGTGATTGTAATATAAATAAACAATTTACTTAGGTTAGGTCTTGGAAATAGAAGACCGTCTTATTCCATTAATTGACTATTTATTTACTGTAATATCAAAATTATAGCTAGCAGAAGACAATTCTAAAAAAAATCGTTGATGAGGTATAGGCACTTGTTACACAAAACTAGCCAGTTTAAGCAGAAATAATCAGTAGTTTTTGAATAATTGTTATGGCGACAGGATATTTTTAAATTTTAAACTGTAGTTCAAAAATAATAAATCTCGACAGTACCTACGGTAAAATTTTATTAAAAATTTATTTATATCTATCATGTTAATAGTGACTCTAGTTTCTGTAGGATCGATTCTTCTTGAAAAGGAATATAGCTGGAAAAGTTTTTTAATGGATTTTTGTTTTTTGCATAATATTCGTCTTTAATAGGTATTAACATTTATTTCATACTATTCGGTATACCTATACTACTTTACGGTATTAATTCAAGTCCGGGAAAGGGCATATTACAGTACAAGGCCGAGAAGTGAAGTTGTTTATTTGTAACTAAGCAAAAAATATAAAATTGATGATACGGATGATATGATTTAAAATGAAACGTCAACAGATGATGTTTAATTGATAGAATTTAAATTTTTAACGTTGATGTTTTATTAAAAGAAAATAAATATTCAAATAAAACAAATTAATTTTACAGTAATGAAATAAAATGTTGTACGGTATACGCCCGTGAAGTTATTATTAAAGTATTCGTTTAGAAATTCTGAATTCGGTTCCTTCGTCGCCTCATCCACAGCCTTCTATCTTATAGGTACCTACCCCAGAATTATAACGTAAATGTTGAATATTTATATCGGGAATTTACTTAATTATAATAATTCTTTTAATTCATATATAATCCAATAATTATAGCAGTATGATAATATAAAACGTTAACTATATTAGAAACTATAGGTACCACACACAATACCGAGTAGGTAGGTACTGAGTAATTTTCTGTACTAATGTATACTTAGTATTGGCAAGTTATTCTGGTATAAGAACATGGGGATATGAAAAAGTATACATCTACCAACAATGTGGTAGTAATTCAAGTCTCTGATGTAGTAATAGAGCCTTCGCAAAACAAAAATCACAAAAACCCATTCTTTAAAATAAGAAGACGATATCAAAATTTTGAATTATATCACTTCCATTTGCGATTTCTTAATTATTAATCAAATTATCTCAATTTAAGTACAGCAAGTTATGTTCAACAAAAGCTTAAAATCTTGTCTTGTTTTTAATTTTTGAAAGTCTTATGTAATAATTATTGTACGAAACTACACTATGCGCCATACACATAATGAGTTATGAGATAATTCTAATGAATACATTGTCAATTAAATAAACATTTTCATCATCATTTAAAGAATGATGTGAATTTTAATTACATTGCTTTGATTGATCCGCCAATATTTAAAACGATTAAACTCTTAACTTCAATAAATTATTAATTAACCGTCTTAATTAACCTTTATTGAATCGATGTCGTTGTAGAATTACATTACAATTCCCTGAATCATGGAACAATGTCTAACCAAAACACAAAGAATCAAAACTTAATTCTAAGTTAAAATTGTTTCTGTTTTCAAATCAATTCTTAATCAACCGAATTGATGTAAATATTTAAAAATAATAAATTCCCAAATTACTTGCCGTCTTCCATAAAACTATTTCAACAACCATTGATAGTTATTTGAAAGTGGAAATTGGGACTAGTATAATTAAGTTAAATGTCATAATTACAATTATCGTTACATCTGTTTTCCACTTTCTAATGTTAAGCTTTGAATATATTCCTACATTCTTTTAAATGTTAAGACATAATAATTGAATAATTAATTCAGTATTTTTTGTTGTACATTTACCAATTGTATTTCTAAATTGAGTAGTGTCAATAATGCACCAATTAATCCACTGCAAAAAATACGTTGCCCAGGGGAAGGAAGACATTTAAGATATATTACGAATACAAATACAAAATTTAAAAAAATGTGTCGTGTAAAATTAAATTATCTTGTAAACACCCGCAAGCTGTATAGGGAATAACATGCAAGATTGATAGAAACGCAAGAAACACGACTATAAAGGTTATCTAGCGAATTCTTGTTAGATTGTTAGTTAACACTGTTTACTACCTCACACTTATTTCCCCGTTTGAAAAAAAAAACTAATTTGTAATGTAAAATACTGATAAATTGTTGGTTATTAGCTGCACATGCTAACTGGATATCTTGTGCGTCAAATCTAGTTATTTGTTGTTGTGATAATCACAACTTGTTTTTATTTTCGTGTTAAAGGTATGCACGAAATTTTTGAATATATATTGTTTCGTTTATATTAAAAAAAGTAGTACCAAGGATAACGACCACCGAGTGATGTAAAATTAGACGTCAATATCGGATGTCGTTCGCCGCTAGTCATGGTCATTTTAATATTTTTAGCTTCCGAATAGATTGTGATGTAATTATCAAATATTTTGCTTCTTTAATAAATACACACAATTAAAAAATATACCCATCGTACTTGTATGAAATTGGTACCATTTGTGCACATAAAGTGTGGTAAAACATGATTATTAATCATAAAATGCTATTCAACATTTTGTTGTTCTTTGCAGGATATTCTTTGTTACATTGGTTCGTCTTTTATTTATTTCTAAATCTGTGTTTTGGGTGTGAATTAATTTACATAATTCTATGCATTTCAACATTGTTTTTTAAATATTTGGTTATAGATATTTATAAATTCCTGGAAAATAGACGCCGCCGCGTACTATATTTCAAGTTGTCAATAATGTAAATAAATTATAAAATAAATTCTCTTTTTCTTCAAGCGTATCATAATATCCGTATTGTTGTACAGAACTGGCTATGTAGAAGGAAGTCATTTTGTTAGTAGTCAAATAATGAAAATAATGTTACTAGTACAATAATGTGTTTACCTATCCATGGCAACGGCAGTATTTTGGCCATAGCTCCGCCCCCAAGGTTGGTAGAGGGGAGAGCGTTGTTCTGTCGAAATGACTTTTTAGGAAATATTTATTTACAGTAACAGAATATTTTTACACTTGAAGAAAAAATAGTATATATTATTCGGAGTAGAACGTCGTATTTGTGTTTCGCTCACTTGCACAGCCTCGGCGCGTACGCCTCGGCCGCAATATGGCTCAACACAAAAAGAACTCTTTCTACTCCTAATAATATAATATACTATAAATTAATTTTTGCACTGTAGATGAGAAAATATCAACCTCACAGAATTTTGTAATTCAAAAGATTAATTACAAATAGAGTTGAAAATTATATAAGATTCATAATAGGAATCGCAATACGACACACGTGGAACATCAAAAAATGTTTTTATACGAAGGTTTTACCAAATTCTATAGGTATGGTATAAACATTCCAGAATTACCTTTTCAGTAAGTTACCTTATGTTTAAAGAAATTACTGGGAACGTCTAAGTTGATGTTAACGGGATAGCAATAACCTATCCAATACATTATATATTTCTTCGACGGTGAATTGTAAATATGAATTCATTTTTTAATTAATTACCTCAGTTATAACTAAATTTATGCAAATAAACCGTTGTAAAAATTTATGTATGTAACTTGAGCATAATTTATAATCAACTAACTCTTTGCAAATACCCTCAACTCAATCCAAAAATAGTATAATTTATAAAACTGTTACCATCACTGCCCTATTAAATTTTAAAATGTTAATGCAAATGCATGAATTGCCACTATTAATCAAATTAATTGAATATTAATTATACCATATTAAAAGAAACTAATGAGTGAGGTATTATCATCAACTGTGTTATATTTTCTAATTAGAGCTGATTAACATAAAGTTCAAATAACATTCCAACCACGATTCTATTCTTAAATATAAACATTTTGTTGCTTTTTAAAGTTAATAAGTAAATTATAGAAATATCAAATAAAATATCGATTTTAACTGGAATAACAATATTTATTTTGCTTTATACGTATTTCGGCATCAATGTGCCATTGTCAAAAGCATTTATAAGATATTAAATAACAAATGCAAAATGATTTATACAGTAACTGCTTGATTCTATTATTTTAACACTGCGTGAAGCAACTGGCCCCAGTCAACCCGTCGGAGGTCAGTCGCTTATCAGTGTTTTAAAAAGATATTTATTCCAAAATCTTCAGTAAAGGAGAATCTAAGAGTTCAATTTGCTCATTCATTAAAGGTATGTTGTTTTTTGTCTGTTTATATATTTCAAAAGCTTCTAAAATATTTAATTTATTTTTGTTATCAGAATAAAAATTACCTTTTAAACTTGTGGTGTTGTATAAAATTCCCATTTATGTTTTAAGATAATTAAAGACACCTTTTAATCACCCAGTAATTAAAACTATTTTTCCTTGTTATACTACATCCCTTAACGTGTATAAATCTATCAATTAAAAGGTTACTATTTCCGATTATTTAACAAGAATACAGTTTGGTTGCTTATAAAACCGGCCATTTTGTACATATGTCTAAATTAACATGACTACATTCGTAAGTGGTGCATCACAACAAATTTAACCTCTCCTCCTTTAAATAATAAACTTCTTAGATAGTATTGGTGACTCGCTTCTCCGCCCACGAACTCAACTACTTTAAATTCCAATCACATTGAAACGTTTACTATTATATAGTGACAAAATAGTTACTTATTTATGCATGAGAAGGATATTAACCGTTAGAATACTTATGAAGCTAATATTACTTCTCTATTATGAAGAATAAACAATTTTTGTTGTTTCTTTTTAAATGGAATTTCTTCAAAAGCATATTCTTATAATAACAGTGTCTTTTGTTGCAGGAGCGCTTGACAACAGGAGGCCACGGGTCCCTGGCCCTAAGCGGGAGTTCTCCGGGATACGGAGCAGGTGGCTCCGGAGCTCCACATCGTGGCTCCGGAGGCCTCCACCATAGCTCTGCAATGCAACACCAGCTCCCACAGCCGGACTTCCAACCACCGTATTTCCCACCACCCTTTCATCATCCTCCAAGTCCACCACCTCAACAACACCTAGAATACCTCACAGACCCTTATGGAGGTCTTTCTGGTTTACACCATTACAATCAACTTGGCCTCAGACCCAGAGAAGGTGATCCCAATCATGCCCATGTGGTAAGTTTTCACTCCGTTTCTTTTGGAATTTTCATAAAAAATATGTTTTTCTTCGTTAGATATTGAGTTGTTATTCCCCTTATTTTCCAATTTATATTAATTTCAAGTTTTTTTCCTCGTTGATGTGAGTATAGTTGATTGTGCGTCTACTTTTTATACTTAGGCTAAATTCGCAGTTTGGGCCTGTGTACAATGAAAGGGGGGAGGGTGATATGTATCCAGAGATATGGATGAATTATTGTAATTAATAACAGCAACATTATCCTGTGATACAGCGTGGTCGACCTGCATGTAATAAAATAAAGGAAAAATATAATTAATGCATAAATTGCTCTGAAATGATTATAAAACCATGGTGACAAGTACTAATGAATGCAGGCGCCTAATGCTTTTACAAAACTATTTTTAAATTGTAACAGTGACAGTAATATCACCTCCTGGAACTTGTTCAATTGCACCTACCCATGACATTATATTAATGCCTATGAAGTTTCATTAAAATGCAAGTTTATAATTTTACATCCCACAAAAATGTAAATAAACTAGAACTTGCTCGATGGAATAGTTATTTGTTTAGCAGAAAAGTAGCAGATTTACTGACGCAGCTGGTATTTCACAGCTGAGGCGAAGCCGAAGCTGTGAAACCAGCCAAGGCAGTAAATCTGCATTTCTGCCGTGTTGAACATATAATTTTTTCTCCGATTGTTTACATTTAACATTCATTTAATGATTATTTTTAATATTTTTTGTGCTATTAGTATCAGCAAGCATCTGTTGCTATGCAGTTCTTATTGGTTGCTATGAAAAAACATATTTCAGAAATGTCATTCTATTTGTTGTGAATAGAATAGTTTAATCTTGTTAATTCGTAAATATTAATTAATTTATAAAATATTTACAATGGAAAATGACGAAGAAATGTTCACCCCATCTGAAATTAAAGAAATCGTGAAAAATATGGAACTTAAATTTAATTTAATAAAAATTTCAAATTTATTTGTTTTTCGAAGCAACCTGATTTTGAATGCAACTGTCAGTAAAAATGATCACTTTTGCCTAGGCAGTAAATGTGGAACTTTGGAGACAGTCAAATGTCAGTCAAAGCATGCTTTTACTGTCTATCGGAGAAAATAGTAGATTGTTTTATTAGGATGAAAAGTGACACTTTTTTTGACGAGCAAATTTCGCATTTGTGAGGCGGAGCGTAGCGTAGCCGAACGGATGCGATATTGCGAGTCAAAAGAAGTCACTTTTCATCCGAATGAAACATACTATTTTTTCCGCAACCGGAACAACCGGATTCAAAATAATAAAATTAAGATGCGAGGAATTAGAGAACACTACTACTACTAAAATCAAGTCTTCTTAGCTTTTGTTTTCAATTTTATTTATTCTGTCAAACGCAGCCAAACCATCGAAAATGTTTGAACAAGATAATGGTAAGGAAGATACACCACCAGAAATTTTAGACCGTGCAAAAGAAGTTGTATCAAATCTTCTGCCCAATAAATCTCTAGAAGTATACCTACAACACATTTTTAAATTGGTGTAACGAGAAAACCATAAAATCGTACACGGAAAGCGTACTATTAGCGTTTTTCCTAATTGTCCACTAAATTGAAGGCTTCTACTCTTTGGGCGCAATATTCAATGTTGAAGGCAACATTAAGTTTCAAAAATGGGGTAAATATCGAAAAAATTTCAAAACTCCGTGCCTATTTAAAAAAAGAAAATAATGACTACACGCCGAAGAAATCGAGAATTCTTAGTAAAGAACAGGTAGATCGATTCTTGAAGTGTGCTCCTGATAAGCAATACTTGATGATGAAGGTGTGTTTTAGTTTTAAAATCGAATATTTTACGATAATTAAATTTTGACGTTTGTAGGTTATATTAATTTTGGGTGTTGCTGGAGCTTGTCCCTGCGACGAGTTACTACATTTAAAGATTAATGATATTGAAGATCTTAAATCAGTCTTACTGATTAAAATTCCTAACACTAAAACTAATAAGGCTAGATCATTTACTGTGATGGGAGATAGCTATTTAAATATTTACAGAAAATTCTTTGTCTAATATCTTTGTAGCGTTTTTCTTAAATAAATGTTATTCACATAACAAACCAAAATCTTAACCAAAAAAGTTAAAAGTAAAAGTTCCTAGGAAGCAAAAGTACTTTTACTTCCTAGGAACTAAAAGTGTTGCCTAGCAACACACACATTTTTTTACTAATAACAAAAACATCAACTTCACTGTCCGTTTTTGGTATCAAAAGTGATCACTTTTGAGTCGGTTGCGGAAAAAGATTATTATACATCATTTTCATACAAAAACAATATAGAAGTAGGCTACACTCAAGTGCGGTGTAATTTTGCGGATCGTCCGAACCGCTGCGCGCATTTCTATAGCTTACCCCTCGTTAAATATACAATGTACAACGGTAGTTTTGGTCCACCAATTAATTCTGAGCAGAATAATGACTCAGAAGTTCTCAAAAGTTGTATTTGACTTAAAAAATTCCAGATTTTTGACGTAGCGTTTGAAGCATAAGAATTGGGAAACAAAAAACAAAAAATGACCGTGTGAAACTTTTCAAAAATATAATGACAAGTAAAGAATGTAAAGGTTACCTGTCGTATAAAATATTGCATGTTTACAAATATAAGCTGCTTGTATCACAAAGGCAGAATTAGTTGATGACTGATTGATAAATATTTACTTCAAAAAAATTTCTACAGAAATATGGCATCATCGGCTTCCATAATACCTTGTACCGCATAGTCAACGTGGAATGAGCTATAGTTATACATCTTTCTTTTCAGTTTTATAGGTTAGAGCGAGAACAATGACGTTTATAAAATTCACAGCGGTTGCGTAGGAAACGAAAACAAATGGCATTTTATACCCGCAGAATTAAAGGGAATTGTAGTGTATTACTAATTTTCTATGAATTGCTATGAAAATTTTGATTGATCTGTGATTACAGTTTAATACTTTTCATTAAATG
The DNA here is from genome assembly GCA_963082805.1 of Hemicrepidius hirtus. Taxonomy (NCBI): domain Eukaryota; kingdom Metazoa; phylum Arthropoda; class Insecta; order Coleoptera; family Elateridae; genus Hemicrepidius; species Hemicrepidius hirtus. The sequence goes on along the minus strand of OY720160.1, from coordinate 29,268,454 downwards.
AAATGTTGAATATAAATTAATGCATAAATCAAAAATTGCAAGTTTAATGTTTCTTTGATACTGTAACAAAACACTTTAACGCGTTTTATTCTGAGAGTACAGTATGGGAACATAGGAAAACCTTAGATCATACATACAGTGAAGTCCATTTATTATGCAATACCTATAGCAATATCATTGGAATATACAGTGGCGGATCCAGAATTTTCTTGAGGGGGGGGTGGAAATCACTGACCGACGGTTCACAATTTAAAGCGCTAAATTTGGTATTTTATGAAATTTCTTGAAATTTGAAAATAAATTAGAAATTAAGGAAATGTATCCACCTCGACCCGAGTTAATTATTGAACAAACGAACGTTAAACAGGGAAAATCTTACGTAGGAAATTTAATAAAAAAAAATGTATGAATAAGTCGAGCCGTGGTTGTGCGGGTGTAATATTGCGAAGGCATTTTTTTGTTTCTCATGCCTGTTAATGGACTCTCGTACGAGTGACAGATTATGTGCTCCATCGAAAAACAACTCGTACAAAATACAAATTATTAAATGAGTTAGTTATGGAACATTTTGTGGGCCAAAAGCAAAGGCGAATGAATTTTGTTTCTAAAACTTATCACTTAAAAAGTGAGTAGGTATTGTTTTTGTTATCGCTCTCCCACTGTTGTTACGCACGAGCCGCCACTGTATTTAACAACTTGCAAGCTACATAAAAATTCTTCTAAAAGAGAAAAACGTTTTCTTTATTCTTTTGTTAGGCTATACATTTCTATTCACTTGTTAGATTTGTATGAGTAAATTATGAGTTGCGTAACGATTAATTATCTACCTAAATATAGTAGGTAATACCATAAAGGACAGTTTTACTTTTACTAAAATATCTGTATACAAATATCTACTGTCTGAAACATTGAACGAACTTCTTAACAAAGATATTTCTAGAAAACGTCGCCATTGTTACTTTAAAGAGGCTTAAAATTTTACATAATTTTTTGAGTAGGTACATACAAAGTACTACATTTTAACCGCTGAATGAATCATTCACTACCTGCCGTCTTCAAAAAGTGAAAATAAACCGCCACTGTCACTGCTAGTCTAAATCCCTGAAATTTCCCCAAATTTTACATAACCATCTGATGTGATAAAATGATACGTTATTATGCCCAGGGGGGGGCGCGCGCCCCCCCCCCCTGGATCCGCCACTGGGAATATAGACAAACCATTATACACTGCTAGCACTATTTCCCCTGCTTACTGATTTTAATTATTGTTTGTCACCTGTTAAATTTGTTTTTTTTCAATATTTTAATAATACAGAACAAGATTGAAAACTACCGATTTATTGAAAATATTTATGCAGACCAAGAAAAAATAGAAATGTGTACAAATTCATGCGTTACTGTTTTACGTCAATTTCTTTTTCATGTTGTGCCACATAGCCTGCACTTGCAAATTTTCTAGATGTTCTTGATATTGTAGACACATTAGGGACTGGTCTGTTGCGATATTTTACACTAAAATAATCCCTAGCATTATCTATTGATAATCCGGAGTGATGCAGTATACATATTTCTATTTTTTTACGTCTGTAAACATCATGTTTTCAATAAAAAAAACACCGTGTAATTTAACAACCAATAAACAAAATCAGTAAGCAGGAACAAGACTGATAACAGTGTATAATGGGTTGCTTATAACCTAATGATAAAGTGGGCAGACCATTTAACTTGCAATATGCCTTATATTGCATATTGCACAATAAATGGACTTCACTGTATAAACTTTTTTACGCGAAACAGTCCGTACTACCGTCTCCTAAAAGATTTACTATTCGTCGTGAATCACCCAGTTTTAAATCTTGTTCTTTATTAAAAACTGAAAAAACACTGTGCAATTTGACAAACAATAATCAAAATCAGTAAGCAGGGGCAAGAGTGCTAGCAGTGTATAATGGGTTGCCTATAAAATGGGCGGTCCATTTAACTTGCAATTTGGCTATATTGCACAATAAATTGACTTCACTGTATTTCAGAAAAACAGTACTGCCATATTTCTCCAGAAATTTGCTAGAAAGTAAACATCAAACCGTCAATCAAAATAAATCCTTCTTTTGTGTTGCAAGCAGCTTCTCTGCTAATACCTTGTTAAAGTAGTAGGTACCTATGTGAAAATGCTTTTTGCCAGTGATTCTGAAACATAAATTTGAAAAGAGCATAATGTAATGCAAAAAGATTGGGTTTACACATTTAAATTAAAACCTACGTGCTATTTTTTAAACATAATTTCAAAACCCTGAATAAATCAGTAATACAGCCAAGATTTATGGAAAGATCTGTTGAGAACTGTGTATTGCATTTATGTGAGTAAACTTTATCACTCACTGAAGTTTACAACTTGTAACGTCGGAGACCGAAGGTCCGTAACCAATACTATGCATTACTCTCAGGGTGAAACGCACTATAGAAATACGAATCTTTTATGAATTAACTCTATATTCGGTATTCGGTATTGGACATCGTACACGTAAATAAACTTAAACGATTGTCGGTTAAATAAATTACAACAGCTACGTTTATGACAGAAAACGTTTTTATTACACTTTTTAATTGAATTACACAATACATAAATACTTAATATTAACACCTGTTTATAGGAAGAATGGCGTGTAAGATATAATAAGATATAATTGTTGTTAATATATTTCACTAATATTATATTCAGTAATTATCTAAACGCGCGTTAAGCACAAAAAGCTAATTTTGCTATAGGAATTAAATATATTTTCCTGATCGAAAACATTTAGAATGAAATTAGAGAATATTTCGTAAATTCAAAGTGGTCGACACGACCCGGATTAAGTAGGTACTACCAAGATATATTGGGTACTACCATGGATTGGAGTCCCCCACAAGTTGACATATACCTATTACCGTTAATTTAAATCTAGTTCATGGATGTTGTATCATTAAAATGATAGGTAATAATAATGGATACTAGAAGAGAGAATTATGAGAATTTTAAATTCTTTAGGTTTAGATAGTGCCAGTAGGTATATAATGAAATTCTTTTGAAAATTTTCCAAATTTAGTTTCACTGCTTATAATATATTAATTAGTTTGTTGATCTATCTATTAGTTTTCCTAACTTACCATTCAGACAGTACTACCAAATAAACTATATGATCGTATACAGGGTGAGTCCGACATAGTGCATTTCCTCGAGAGTAGTTGTAGCCTGCGAAAATGTTTTAAAAATATATCTGTTTCTATTTTATAGTTCTGAGCAAACAGTTAAAAGATATATTTGGCAACATGAATAGTGACTGGTATTTTTCTCTTTGCAACAAGTCTCTAAGGAAATTATAATAATGTATGTTCGCATCGTTGGCAAATATATTTTCAGAGACCTTGACGGAGAAATTTTGATTTTCAAAATTAAAATTATGAGTAAATTAGATGCTGTAGCATTCCATTTTACACAAATGCTTATAGGGTATAAAGATTTTTATGGAAAATATCCTTCAAAATTCATAAGAATAAAGAAGTTGAGTTCTTAAGTTTACCCTCTTTAACCTTTCAGTGAATTAAGATTCTTTTTAACATTTTTCCCAGAGTGCATTAACGGTCTTCTTCAACTACCCCAGAAGAAATGCAAATGACATTTTATGGTTAGTTCTTTTTTTTCTACAATTATTGTTATAGAATAATGCTGCGAAGTATTGATAGAAATCCGTTTGAAAATGTTATGTACTTGATTGATATCAAAATATAAGCTGTAGACAAACATGTATTTATTTCCATTTGAAACATCTGTACGAGTACGACAAGATCTTTAAATTAAGTCTTGTCTATTTATGTTATGTTGGTCGTGATAAATTTTGAACACTAATTAACGTAGGTGATAATGTGCCAAATTTAAGGCACTATCGCACCTGTTCATCTAAAAAACATGGTTATGTTATAGTTAAAGAAGGTGTCTACAGCAGTCCAATTTTTGCTTATTTACTTATCTAGTTAGAGCATCGGCTTTTTAAAAAGTTTATACGTTTACAAAATTAGTTACGTTCTTTGTAATAACCCGAACACTCCCCATTTACAGTTAGGCAATCCGTCTTAACAACACTTTAAAAATCTGCCACGCTATTAGCAAAGGATGATTAATTATTTGTTGCTGCGATGACGCCTCCTGAAAATCTTTCGGCTAGTCCAATTACTATATGCAAGCAGCCTCCGCGTTCTTGCGTCTAACGGTGATGGCAAGTGTCTACCACTTGAAATAATGAAACATTCCAAAAACTGTACTTCTTTTTTGTTTGTTGAGATAATAGAGCGAAGAGGTAATCAAAATGCGTGCCAGATTTAAATTGAGCGTCTTTATATGGTGGCTTGTGGACAATAATTGTTCTTTTCATGTTTGGCTGACAGTTTAATTGACTTTATTGCTAATGTAAAAAAATTGACAGATCCTTTTAGAAATTGTTTAACACTACTTCGAACAATACATGAAATCATAAAGGTCAATTAACATATACCTAATTAAAGTAGGTATACGACCGTAAAACTGAAGTACTTTTCCAAACTTTTCACTTGAAAAACGATCGTCAATAGGACAAACTTAACAACATGTACTTTTGGCCACTGATTACTCAAAGCTCCGTGCATTGTCTAGAAAAAAACGATGACATTTTTTTGTTATTGCCTTTACTTCCTCATTATTATGTATGCTCTGTTTAGAAACTTTCCGAATTGGTTTAACGAAAATTAACGATATTTTAATTGCAAGGTAGAAATTCACAGAAAACAATTAACAAATCGATCAAATCTGAACTTGTTATTATATGACGCGCCTATATATGCACTAAACAACTTAAAAAACTGTAATTTTGATTAATTATCTTCTGATTGCTTGCTAGATCTGACCCGAAGAGTAACGGATCTTTTACTATTTAGTCGCTGTCTTGATTGCTTCTGTTTATGAAATATTATTAGTTCGATACGTACTCAATTTAACAGTTTATTACCAACAATGAAGCTCACGTCGTTGTAAATAGCAGGTAGCTATATGGCAGAATCTTTGGTTTAGGTACTTTATATATTTCTACCGCGTGTAACCAAGCCATTAAAATGTTTATCCTATGAGGAAGCCTGTGCCAATTAATTTTATGTATGCATAATGTTGATCACGACTACTTTAAATGTAAATACGTTCGATAAAGGAACGATTAAATTGTTTAATTACGCAACAGGAAAACAATTCCACATTGAACTGCTTTGTACACATATGGGTATTTACACTTGGGCTGTATTTTATTGTAGTATCTACTGATAGCAGTGCTCTTATGCTATAGTAAACTTCCATTTATAATTTTAAAATATAGTACTGAAACAAATTAAACAAATGACGAACAAACTGTTTGCATCAATTTCATAGTTTTGAATTTCTTCCTGAATTTTCATTTTATTATTTAAGTATTACAGGACAATTATTTTGCTTACTTGGTTATCTTATCACATTTTAATACTACCATTCTTAACAAAAAATCGCATTTTGTACAATAACTCCATATGTTTCTGTCACAAACAGTTTAATATTTTTTTTCTAAAAATAATATAAAAGCTCAAATCATTTTATTCTATGTAAAATCTATTACATTCTTTTATAATAACTACTTTATTATCAAATTAGCAAATGATTAGTTCTAAGTAGATGTAGAATGGAACTAATTAGTTATGCGATAGTTCTCAGCGTTTGTCAGTACCCAAAATATTCCTCTTGATTTCGAATATAAAGTAACTAATACTATTTCTTACAAAAAAAATTATTTCGGTGTTCAGATCCATTAGCTACATTAGGATTAGTACATGGTAAATTTTTAATATTAATCAATTATTTATATATTAAAAATAAATTACCTACCACTAAAATGTCAATGTAATTTTAAAAACTCAAATTATAATAAAACTATCCATATTGACAATTTCGGAGTTCTAATGGCATACACTCTAAGTCACTATCATACATAATATTTGTAAAAATGATGATATTATAATAAAAACTTGAAATTCTTTGAAATCAATCTAACAGAATTACTGAACATTTTGTCTTGTCATGGATCTCTTTGATAAAGAAGAATAATTAAATTATAATAAAACGGTCAATAAATATTAACAGACTAATATTTAAAACTGATTGCTAACCGATTGTAAGTAAAATAGGTAGTAGTCACTTGAAAGCTTTACTGTCTCGGTCTATAGCTAACCTCGGCGCTACGCCCCGTCGCGTCGGTCGGTTTAAAAACGTTGTCTTGCAGTAAGTATTTGTGTCTGTAGTTCGTATTTATTTTTGTATTTCTCATGTAATAAAAAATGTCCGTACCAATACTATACAGGGTGTTTCTTAAATGGCGGACACGGAGAGCACTAGTCGATTCTCATGTTAAAACTGAGTTGAAAAAATATATGCGATTTTGTCCTAATATGTTATTTAGTTTCCGAGTTATTCGCATTTTAAAATTTGAAAACATTGTACCGACTTTGGTTTAACCGTTTGATTTTTTAATAAAGCAAAATGAACAAGTTCCCTAGGTAATTAATAATAAATAATATCCTCATAACTACAATGTAATCTTGCAACATAATGAAAAAAAATTTAACACAAGATATTTATCAGAAAGAATGTCTTCAGAATAAGGAATACAGCGTATAAGAAAATTAATTCCAAATTTATTAAGACTTAATACTTGATCGATAAACAATGTAGAACTTTGACTGAGAATAATTCTAAAACTAGCGAAGAACGGGCATTATTATATTATATTTTTCCAATCAGTATCTGGAGAAGAATGTCGCACTGTGTTCCGTGTCCGACATTTAAGAAACACCCTGTATACTTGTTTGTATTTGTATATATTTGTTGCTATTTAATAGTATATTATTATACAAGTGTGATAAGAGGGTCCATTGTAGCATGAGTGAGTTTGGAGCACGACGAGCTTAACGAAAACTGCTTCAATGGAGCGAATGCTAATGCCTCTTATTAAACGAGTATAATATACTATTTTTTCGTCTTCTTCTTTCTTTCTAATATGGGTAACCATATTTTTTCTACTTTGCCAAATTAATTTAACAAAAATTTGAATTTTTTTAATGAATTTACTATCTAGGGAGTTTCGATTGAAACAAGTGGTAACACTGGGGCAAGCTGTTTTCAAAACTGTCAAAAATGACTATTTAGGTTATAATAAACTTTTTAAAAGAAATATTTATTCTGTGAATTGTTTTCATTATTCAGAATCAAATAAAAGTTCAGGTAGTATTTATAATTTCTGTGAAGAGGAACTGCATGCCATTGATATTTGATGTTGATGACGTTTAATAATTTAACACATGAAGCAAATGCTACCACTTTTAAGAACTAAAATTTTACCAAACACAGTTTCATAATAGCCTATCTATTGTGAAACTGTTTTGTGCAGTTTTCAGTGTCACAACGGAGCTATTGTGAACGCGAAGTAGAAAAAGGATTATTCTAAGCATGTGCGCCCTAAAAAAATTATTGAACTTTATCATAAGATAAAAACATCGTATGGACTAAAACTATTTTTTGGATTGCCGTGAAATCTCAGGAATAATAATACAAGCGTTTGAAACTCAAACCAGCTAGCGCAAATTCCAATGTTTCGTTTGATGTTATGAAATCAAATAAAAACTGCCAGACAGAGGGTAGGGCTATATTAAATAAAATGTTGTAAAAAAATGACAACTTAATTAATACAAGACAACATCAAAATTCATAGATGCAATGAAAATTTATACAGTATACGATACTGTACCGTAAACGTGTATTAAAAACGATTTTGAAAAGGGCACATTACTAGAGTCTACCTACCACTTCTTACAGTACGTATGAGCAAATCACCAAATTCTAAACCCCCTGTACTAACTACTAACTATGAACGTATACTCGAAACAGTTATGCATAAATTAACAGATTAAACTACGCTTACAATGTGAGTTTACGAATCAAGATTTCTTGCTGCTTTTCGACTGAAACCTAGCTCCTTATATGTCGGATTTGCTCAAATTGCTTTACAGTTACAAAACATACAAGCAGTTGCGTCACACCCAAGAAATAAAAAAATGTTACATGATATAAATACGTTGAAAATATATAGTAGTCCAGCGTACAAAAAAATAATCTTCTTCTTCTTCCTGAAGTTCCATGTAGAACAAAAGGAATCTTGTGTGTTTGTGGCGGTTTGTGGCATTAATACAAGTAGTTTGCATACAACAATTCAAATATTTTTACGCATTTTTTATTCGTATTTAGTTGTACGGGAATGAACTACGTGGCCTATTAAATCCCCGGCTCTTACTCCAATAGATATTTTTTTTCTGGGCACAGGACCACATTAAACACTAAACTCTCTAGACATGTACACATAACTTTGATTGATTTTTGTCCCAATTTCATAATAAAATTATGAAAATTCACCTTCGGGAAATGACAACTGTCGAAACTAACACATAAAACTAAATTCAATAATTAACGATCGAAATTAAATAAATCCATGGTAGAAGTTTGGAAAGAGAACTAAGAGCCTCTTAAATTGAGATCAAATATCCAAAATTCGTGTGAGGTGAAAATAGTTTTAAATTATTTTTCGAAACTGTGATTATTATATTATCCGATTAATTGATCATAACTTTGTTGGTTAAAAAACATTTCCACATTTATATTTTTATTCTTGACAAATAAAATTTTTATAAAATCGAATTAAATATCTGTTCCTATATTGTATTCTCAAAACTTCATAAACTGTTTTACCACTATATCTAACAAGCAGCCGAATATTTGCACGATTGTCCGATCGATGGCTCATGCTATATTATAACTGCATAAGACTGATAAGATGAAGAGCGACGATCCTGGCATATTTGTAATGTCTTGACATAGTTGCAGCAGAGAATACTTGCCTGAGAATGCGAGTTATCCGGGCGCCCTCGATAGCCCACCTCGCGATAAGGCAATTCTTTGGATATCCCCTCGTTCTTCAGACTCCCCTGGTTCCTGATCTCGGTACACCAACCCTTTTGCATGCTTATGCTCGTAAAACGTTAGAATGTTCGCAAGAAATATCAATTTTTAACCGACAGGCTCAGGTTCTTTTAACAAATCTTAAATACTTTGTAGAAGGAATTATGATAAAAGCTCCCCACAATTAAATTTAGTAAAAAAATTTAAATAATTACGTTTTAAGGCCGGTAATAATTTAATAAATGTTACTCAAAATTTTTAACGCTTTTATAATTGAAATATTTTCGATTAAAAATTCGCATTTATCCCCTCCCCATGCAGTAACACTCATCTAGACATAATTTATACAGTGCTTCCCGAAAGTAACGGATAAATTCAATAAAATCGTTGAGAAAAATATTTCAAATAAATACTCGGACACGTCGATTTTTATTTTTAAATTATCATTTAGAGATGTAATTTTCAACCACCCACCCCCCAACCCCTAAGCGCTGCCAACTCCAACTTTAAAAATTCAAACAGCAAAGAACCCTTTCTGATAGCTTTTTTTATGCTGAATACAATAAAAAAAAGTTTTTCAAAATCGGTTGATAAATAATGGAGATATTTACCAAAATATATTCAAATGAAAGTGCCAATATTCGAGCAGTCGTTGGTACTGCTCTAGCATTGGGTGGTAAAAAACAATTGCAACTTGTTTGTAATTGATTGTAAACAAAATGTATTGACATTACTTAGTGGAGTGTGTGTTACTTATTATGAACGATTGAAAAATAAGATATCAAAACTGAGATTTACTGAAGCCGAAAGAATCGAAGTTTTAATGATGATTGGGGTTGGAGATGGATAGATACATTTTGTTTACATTCAATTACAAACAAGTTGCAATTGTTTTGTACCACCCATTGTAGAGCCGTACCAACGCCTGCTCGAATATTGTCACTTTCATTTGAATACATTTTGGTAAATATCTCTGTTATTTATCAACCGATTTTGAAAAACTTTTTTTTATTGTATTCAGCATAAAAAAAGCTATCAGATGAGGTATCAGAAAGGGTTCTTTGCTATTTGAATTTTTAAAGTTGGAGTTGGCAGCACTTAGGGGTTAGGAGGTGGAGGGTTGAAAATTACATCTCTAAATGACAATTTAAAAATAAAAATCGACGTGTCCGAGCATTTATTTGAAATATTTTTCTCAACGATTTTATTGAATTTATCCGTTACTTTCGGGAAGCACTGTATATTAAATGCACGTCTCATTAATAATAGAAGCTTTTTATAAAATTTCAGTATGCTACCTGAAATTCGACTGAAACTGTTTACTACATTGAATACTTTATCTTAAAACTATTGAAAAAAACTAGAACATTTCATACTGTACTAACACTAAGGAATATACTTTAATAGTAATATTTTTTTACAGGGTCAATTGAGCCACAGCGCTGGTTTTCCCTACAGTACCCCAGGAGGTGGAAGGCCGGACTATTCTCTATCAGCCCCACAAAGACCGCACGACGACCCCTTGTCTCTTCATCAAGCCCTAGGTCAAGCTGTTGAGGAAGCCCAAGGGGGCATCGACGATAACACCGGCTTCATATCCGACCTGCCTTTGATAAAAAGTGCGTTCATAGGTAACCTCATATTGATTATTTTAACCAGTTTATTTAAAAGGAAGCTCATATATTAAAGTTAATATTTTTGTTATAATGAGAGGAGAAGTAGCAATTTACATGCGTCATAAATAAAATTAACTTATCTATGCCATTTATTTCTATAAAGCTGCTATTAACGACCCCTTATGATCGTACAACGACAGATGCTCTTAAAACACGCCTACAAATATTGCAAAAACAAATTTATAAAGAAGTTATGCAGTAGCAATGTCGTAGCCTATAATTTACTAGTTCCATGATGTTTAAGCTTCCCAATTATATAGCAGAATCTGCAACCAAATTTTTCAATCAAAAAAATTTAATAAATATTGATTTTTTTTATTGTTGGTATCTGAAAATTATTCTTGTCCACAAGAAAATATTTAACACAGTTAAAAAAATATTTGTTCGTAATTTCAAAAATATAAATTTAAAAAACAAAACGAGTTCGTTTCCGCTAATTTTTTGTTCTACCTTACTAACAATTATCTTCATTAAAATGTATATTGGCTTTTTTGAATTAGACGTAATTAGGTAGACACCAAACCTGTAGGTACTTTTTTAAAACCAATTTCATTTAGAGTGAGTTAGGTTTTACCTTTTTGTTTTGAAATATCATCGTTAAACGAAGATCACCTGCTTTAGCTGTATGCATTTTTTTTGTTTTATTTTCATTATTAGATTCTGTAATGCTAATGATATACAGTTCATTTTCTGAAACTTATGACACGTTAATTGGTTGCAGATTAAACATACCACTTCAGTACTAGAATGTTGTGGGCAGTACGAAGTTGATTTATGTATTCCTTTTTTGCTCATTTGCAAGTCTGTTCATTATTGCAATTAAACGGGTGTTTGTGATTCAATTTTCAGTCAAACTCAAAGCATTGTCTTATGTTATATTTTGTCAAGTCATAATTTTAAATCCATATGCATTATTACATGGTCCGATAAATATGACATTAGTAATTTAAAATGAACTCTTCTGAACCCAACAAAACGGATGCCTATACACTTTTTTATTAAAATGATTTTCACATCTTCTCATCACAATAAAATAGGAATACCTACGTTAAAATCGTAATATATAAAAGTACAAAATGATTTACCGCGATAGATTCAGTTTTTACCACCTCTACGCTAATTAACGCCAGTACATACTGAAATATACAGGGTGTCCCAAGATAAGCAGCATATGCATGGGGATCTCGTAAATAGTAAAGAAATAGGAATCCAGGGCTGGATTGGCTAGGGCGATTATGTGACCCGGTGGTACCGGTCGCAGAAAATGCAAATTGCAAATTAAATGTTTTCATAGACAAATCAAAGTTTTTGAATTAGATAGTATTAGATTTAAAGAAAATGAAAAAATATAAGAGATGTTTTAAATACAAAGCAAATTTTTGGTCTGTTGAAATTTGACATTTTGAAACGTTTTCTTTGCACCAATTTTTTGACCAGCCGGTTTTGTTGCTTTTTTGTAAGGAAATGTCAAAGAACGTAGTATTGCACTTTCTTGACATGCGTAGTTTTCATGCTTTGCAATCTGATTGTAAAAATGTTTAATAACAAATTTGATTCCTTCGGTGCAAGCAGAATCTTTGCCAAAAGAAAAGAAAAACATTACAAGTATTACTATAATACAGGGTGTCCGGATAAGATGAGGTGCATGGGGATCTAGGCTATACCATATACCTGCGCAAATATATGTCCCTTACAAAAATGTGTCGATTTTCAAGATATTTGCAAGCACTTCTGAAATATTTTGAAAAAACTGAAATTTGTCTTTTTCGAAAATCTCTTGATTAACATTTTCTAAAACGACTATTTTCAGAGATACGATGGTCAATTTTTCCTATTTCCCCTACATACGCATGGTACAACCGCCGATACGGTTTGGCTGATCGTGATTAAATCGAACAAATACTCAATATTCCATTAAAAAAATAGACGAGTGACATATTTCTGCATTGAACTAGCAACAATGGGCGATGTTACGGTTTGAATATTTGGGTCAGGCATAAACTACAATAACAAAACAATGATTGTCGGTGTATTAATGTCGTGTTTCCCGATTCATTTAAGTACGATTAAAATTTGGAAAAAATATGTTTCCACCAAACAAACATCTGATTTTAAGCCCCCAGCCTGTTGGCTCAGATGGCAATCGCCACCTAGCCACCCTGTCCAGTCCGCGCTAGATACCTATTTTTAAATACACATTTCAAATAGCTAATTCAATTTTTTGTAAGTCAACAACTTTTCAAGATATTGACATTAACTTTGCTTTTTCAAACATATGTCAAAGACGGCCATGTCACCATTGCAAGGAGCTGTTTTTTCCTTTTCACTAATATAGATGGATTTATCTTGATAGCTAGTGGAGTTATACGTAATAGAAAAACTAATTTTTCTATAGTAGGCCATGAAAAGGATCTTTTACAGTGGGCTAAAACCCTTTTTTACGTATAGCTCTGTTGGTAATGGAGAGAGGCCAACCAAACGAACCAGTGGAAAGAGAGAGAAAGCTCTAGTTCTAGTTGTCAGTGGTGGCAAAGTTAACGTCTTTTTCTCTCTTTCCACTGGTTGGTCTAAATTCTAAATCGAAAAGATTTGCATTCACAACTCCTTAATATTGTTTTATATAACAAATTCTTATGCAACAAATGAGCTTCCTGTTAAATAAAAAATATCGCCTATGATTAATGTATAAAAACGATCGTTTTCGAAATTTACTAAAAATAAAAAAAAAACAATTCTGGCTATAATCAAATGGATTCATCACAATATGTACATTAATCGTAAAAGATATAACCCACTATCGTAAAAGTCGATTGACTCTACATTTTCAGGTATAAAAGGAGGAAAAGACCATGGAGGAAATGCGGTAGTTTCTCCAAGTGACGTTTTCTGTTCAGTCCCAGGACGGCTGTCCCTCTTATCATCCACTTCAAAGTACAAAGTAACAGTTGGCGAAGTACAAAGACGACTATCTCCACCGGAATGCTTAAACGCATCTCTTCTAGGTGGAGTTTTACGGCGAGCAAAAAGCAAAAATGGTGGCCGAATTCTTCGGGAAAAACTAGAAAAAATTGGTCTCAATCTTCCGGCGGGACGTCGGAAAGCCGCGAATGTAACTCTGTTAACGTCGCTGGTTGAAGGTGAAGCAATTCATCTGGCTAGGGATTTCGGTTACGTTTGTGAAACGGAATTTCCCGCCCGTCAGGTTGCAGAATACCTAAGCAGGCAACACGGGGAATCCTCGCGACGTAAGGAATATCTTCAGGCCACCAAACAAGTCACTAAAGAACTTATGGATTTGTTAAATCAAGATAGATCGCCGTTGTGCAATACAAGACCACAGATTATTCTTGATCCTTCAATTCAGCGACATTTAACGCATTTTTCGTTAATAAGTCATGGATTTGGAAGTCCCGCTATTGTGGCAGCACTCACGGCCATACAAAACGTTCTAAGTGAATCTCTTAAATATTTGGATAAAATATATCCAAATCAAAATAGTCAAGGACAGTCTATGCTAGTGACTTCTTCCTTAGATAAAGCAAAATTAGATGATAAAAAGTGACACGATTTCTTTGCCAAGACGTTGTTGTGTTCACTGAACTTTTGTATATGTGTTGTGATCTAATCTGATGATGACGCTAACGTACGAAACGTAATTGTTCGTGGCGTTTTTTTTATTGTTTAAGACTTTGTTATAAGTATTATTCCATTTGTTTTTATTGTAATTTATGCTCATTGACAATGAAATATATTTTTTTCAAACAGTGCCAACAATGTATTATATTAAACATTAGTATATATGAAATTTTGGGTAATTAATAAATTACACATCTGAAAACTTTGTTTCTCTACATTTGGATGCTGCTGTTTCTTATTCAGCTCATCAGCTGTGTAATACCTACATACTAAAAGTAAATTTTAAGTTGCTAATATTCAGGAATTCATGTACAGAGATTTTACGCATTAAATTTAAATAGTTATATACAGCGTATTCAGACCTACCCCGTAAAAGATAGTGCGTGAAGTTTTATAAATTCTAATATTAAAAATACATAAAGCGGTGATAAACTTATGGGTTTCATAGAACCTATACTGGAAAGTAGCCTGCACTAGGACACTAAATCATTAAATCTGTGCAAATCTTCTCAGGTTACAATTGATAATTGATCACTAGTACCTACATATTCTTGCACGTTGTTACCACGTATTTCTCAGACCATTATTAGCAAACTTAAAATGTTCAAGAAAAAAAAATAAAGGGTAGAATAATATCAAAAGCAAATATTGCAAGAAACAAAGGTTGTTAATTATAATATAAAATTAATGCAGTTTTTCCATAACGTATTTAATTAAAAAAAATTTTATAGATGTTAATTCTTGCCTTTAGGCTTTGGAAGATTACCACAAGAAAAGTATCGACAGCAGAAAAAGAATTTGAACAACCCTGTATAATTGTTGCCTTCCTGTTTCCAATCTCTTCCTCCGCTGCACTCTATCCATCTATTGTATTCCACTAGTTCTCTGATTTACATAGCTTGCTGATTTCCCTCTTGCTATTTTATGATCACTTTTAGAAATTGTTTTCACTTTTTCTTTATACATGTACCAATCAAACAATTATCTTCATTTTACTTCTGGAAGAAGATTATGTCTTCGGCCATGAGTTCACCGAGAACGATGCCACAACGCTACATAAAAAAAAGAATAAGTATAAATGCTTAGTGGTAATATCATATAAAACACCCTGTATAACATATTCACAATAATTTCATCCCAAATTTCATCATAACATCAGGAAGTTTGTCAGTTTGGCCTCTGATTTTTACTTTTGCCTTGGTATTTATGACCATGTTTCTTTGATGATCCGTACAGGGTACAGAGATAGAAAAAAGGAACCAGAATGTATTTAAATTTAAATTTATTTAAAAAAATATACAGGTGTGACGTAAACATGAAATCGGAAGGTGGCGGCGCACTCACTAGAGTGTCATGGAAAATACAAATAGTAATAGAGAAGCCAGTCATAGGTACTACGCACAGTACCGACTTTTAAAAATACATTCGTAGATTACTACTCATTCTGTATATGTAAACCAGCATTGGCAGCTCCACAAGGAGGTGCGATGGTACAAACGTACACCCTGTTACCTACCCCATGATCTAAGGTTGCCCCATGTTCACACCGTCTTTTGCTTGCAGAAACTTTTATCAGAAAGTTTTTTTTAAAACGTTTGTTAATAATAATGATTAATGACTCACTTAACTGGTATTTCGTACCCTCAGTATAAAATTCCTGTAACCGCCACTGTACACCAGAGATCTAGGAAGAAAGAGCGAAAAGAAGGAAATAAAAGAAGTATAAAACGTGCCAGCGCTAACCATTTATTTTGAATGTTCATTGTTCATAACGCCTACTCAAAAAGCCCTGTTTCCAACTTTTTTCTAGTCTACCATCTACCCCACGCAAATCGTTACTTTATATAAATCTTCGTTGTTAATGATACATTTTACAGAACCGTAACGAGGATATAGATATAAATAAGGCCCGAAGAGTGTTCCCTATGTTTTTCAATTTTTCACTTTCGACACTGTTGCTCTGAACAGGCCTTGGGGAAAAAAAATAATCAACTGGCTTTGGCCTTGGGAAGTAGATTCATATCACTGGTAAAGTTTATTGACATTGATTATTTAATTTTTCTTTGCCCACACTTCTTTCACCACATAGTTGTATCTTAATGTATTCTGTAGTTGGTATATTGCCCTTCGCGATTATAGATAAGTGAGTCAAAGGATTCCAATTTTCGTTTTTAAGAGTAAACCATCGTGAGTAAACCCCTGTTCACGATTTTATCAATCTATGGATATTCAGAATTCGTCTGAAAATCAAACCCTTCAATATTTGATTGCTAATTCTTGGTTGAGGTTCCAAGATTTTCGTAAAAAATACTAAATACAGTAGATAATGGTTGGTTTAGGCTGGGTTTAGGCAACTTTATTTCAAATTTCGGCTCAATGGATCTGTAGAAACAATCCACACCGTGAGAGGGCGATCATGCACAGTTTAAAGATTTCTGTATTGAGTTGTCTATTATTATAGTATTTTTATTTCTCTAGTGATTCATAGTTGGCACTAAACAAGGTATTTGTCATTTTCTTATAATGTCATTACAGAACATGTCAATAGTTGTCGCTAGAAACTTCAGTTTATTAAAATGGCGTGTGTAGTGTGTTAATTTTAAAATCGATACAGTAAATTATAAGTAAAAATTAAAATAATTAATAGATAATACATTTAAAGTAAATTATGTTATAATAAAATTGTTGGTTGTTTTGTAGTGATTAGTACTGTTATTACAAAAGCACTCGAAAATAAAATAATCATGGAAAAGGAATACCTGACGAGTGAACAATTGATTGGCTTCGAAAATTACAAGGTTTGTGTTTTCTAGACTAATTATTGTATTGGAATTGCAGAACAATGCCAGGTTTTTATGTATATCACTTACTTCTCAGGATGACTAGACGGAAAAGCTTATATTTAACCTGATATCGCCGGCACGCACGTGCCTTACAACAGTACAGGTTACCGGTATTACACTTGAAATTTGTACTTTTCAAATGTATATTTGATACAGTAAGGAACCTTATTTATATTAATGCTGTAAAATCTTTTGGTAATTCCATATAAGAAGATTAATTATAGGTGTTTTCCTTTAATCCCACGAGCTACATTGAAAACTGTACCATCTATTTGGTCAACAATGGACTGTAAAGGATTGTTCTTATAAGTATCTGTTTTTGATGAAATTAATTTTCCATTTATACTTGTTATAGAATAAAATTGATTACTAACCTTGCCACGGACAATGATTTCATTATTTACCAGGAAATTATAAAAATAGTGTCCCTATTTTAATATTTTACTATGTGTAGGTATTGATTTATTTTACCTTTATTTACTGAAATAGAAATATTTTTTTATAAACCATAACTTATTTATCCTTCAAAAACCTACATTTCCGTTTTTTACAAGTAAATAGGTACCTAACTGTTTAAATTTACAGTTATTGCAGGTACAAACTTTTCATGCATTACTTTATAAAAGTCTCCATTTTTACATTTTTTACAGTTTTACATTTTGTTCATTTCAACCTTGGTTATAATATTTTAATGACATGTTGCTTTGTTATGATGTTATAATTTAAGTAGAGATAGTAAGCAAGGGTGTAATCACCTCTATAATCTTCATTTACGTTAATATTGCTCCAAATCTGTATCCTTACAATTTAAAATAAACCGTTTGAAATATTACTACGTATTAAGTATTACAGGTATGTACATATTCGTAAGAACATACCCCATTACCTACAAATTATACATAGTTAACAGATAATTTATTATCTGCACAAGTAATTATTTAACCTTCATATTTGTTTGCAGTATAGTTGTAAAGATACCAGCCCATTCAGTACTTATGTTATGCACCCATTTTGGAATAAAATAGTGGAGGTATGTATGTAATCATAAAACTGATAACAAATTTAAAAACACGTGCGGATTAGATAAATAAATTGATATAGTAATATGATAACAGTAACGTAGATTTATGACTTAAAAGGATGAAGAACTCTGTATTACATATACTCGAATAATAATACCTAAGACTAGTCTTTGTTTGGGTATTTATAAAATGAAATTGTAATTTATTGAATAATTTGCAGTACTGTCCAAAATGGATTGCACCAAACCTATTAACATTTGCTGGCTTTGTATTTACATTAGTAACATTTGGAATGTTTACCTGGATGGACTATGATTTCAAAGCATCAGATCCTGACCATCCAGAAGTATCTCCATTACCTAAATGGACATTTACTGTTGCTGCAATTAACCTTTTCATTGCATATACATTAGGTATATCTACTTATACATTTAAAAAGTAAAAATGCTACTCCCATAACTCTTAATTTTTTTCAGATGGTATAGATGGTAAACAAGCACGTAGAACGGGTAGCAGTGGGCCACTTGGGGAGCTGTTTGATCATGGTTTAGACTCTTATACAGCTGCTATCATTCCTGTTGCTGTTTATTCAATTTTTGGACAAGGCACAAAATATAGTATAGATCCACTACGTATGTATTTTTTGATATGGAACGTACTAGTCAACTTTCACCTGTCACATTGGGAGAAGTACAATACGGGTGTATTATTTTTGCCTTGGGGATATGACATAACCATGTGGGGAACATGTATTACATTTTTAGTTGCAGGGGTAAGTAGGACAACTTTTGTCAGCTGTTTAATTTGTACAGAGTTGAGATCATCAGATTTATGCTAAGTTCCGTATTATTAAGTACAAAGATCACTTTTATAGCAACATCTGATATTTTTTGATTTAATTAATACGTAAAAAGTTAAATGATAATTTTATAAACAGACAAAATTAGTTCAAAATTATTATTTTTAGTTCCCCATTGACTTTTAGTAGAATTAGTTAGACAGGCTTCCTTATCAATAATTGTGTACATGAAAGGTTATCACAGTAAGGTTGCTTCACATTTCTATGTTGACTCACTTGTAATGCATAAAACTAAAACGTTTTTCTAAATTCTAGAAAGTACTATACACTTCACAGTCAATGCTAATCAAACCATTGAAGTGAATTAGAGAAACTAAAATGAAAAAATGCAATTCATTGCACACAGCGGATTTTCAATTATAAACCCTGTACTCATAAAAATTGGTAGATAGATTCTCGTATAATACTTAACATCTCCAGCAATCTTGTAAACTTTTATTAAAATAATATTTGATTACAAATGTGATTTTTATACAAATTAAGAGCTTCCAGATAAGTTTTTTTTTAGATATGGGGTCATGAATTATGGCAATTTATACTTCCCGGTGGAATTACTGCGGGTATACTATTCGAAATAGTAATATATGGTTCCACTGTATTTTCAAATCTACCTGTTATTTTATGGAATGTATATGTATCCTACAGAGATCGTACCGGACATATGCGCTCTCTAACAGAAGCATTAAGGCCTTTTGTACCCATTGTGATATTTTTTGCGCTCTGTCTCACATGGGCTTTAAGATCTCCAGCTAATATCTTAATTGTTGACCCTAGAGCTTTATTTTTTTTGACCGGAACAATTTTCTCCAATATTTGTGTAAGTATGTTATTAGTTATAATCGATAGAAGTTTTTTTCTCTAAACTAACAAATTAACTTGCATCCAGTAGATATACAGGGTGTTTCAAATTTGGAGGAGCAACCATGGGGATCTCACATATTATAAGAGATAAATGGTAGGTTTAAATTTGGCACTTTTTCAGATTTTTGTGAAGAACAATATGCCGCAAAGAAATTTAAGCCAATGACATAAAAATTTAACATGGCATCCATAGGAAATAAGAACATTGATGGTTAAAAAACGAAGCAGAAAAATTTTAATACCTTCAGCTGTAGGAGAATAAAAAGTTGTCCTAAGAATATATTTACAGTTTTCCAATATCTTTTCTAATAACAAAGTTATAAATAAAAAACGAAAATCATTTTTTTATAAACGGATGCAATTGGGTTAAATTTCTTTGCGGCATATTGTTAAAAAAAATCCTCAAAAGTGCCGAATTTAAACTTACCCTATCTCTTTCAAGTTTGAAACACCTTGTATAAATTTATAATTTACGTTTTAAAATGGCCACTCAAAATATATCCATTATTAATTACAAGAAAAAATCTACAAAATTAAAATTAGTCGATTACCAGAAATATTAAAAAAAGCATCAGGTGTCTGTACTAACTTTTTTGATCTTCAATTTTTTTCTGGTTTATTAGTTAAAGCTGAACTTTTGTTTTTAGAGTGGACTTTAGCACTGAAATATAGCTCTTTTTTTTCAAAAATAATGAAGGGCTTTTCAGTTCGGGTTTAAGCTTAGGTTTAGTTAAACCAAGATTATTGCCATGGATACAAATATTACTAGAATTGTATCTATGGCAATTAATCTTTGGTTAGCTGAACCGGAATTTAAACTTGAACTGAAATACCGGCCCTAGTGTTGGTAATTTGTAAATTAATTTTCGTTTTCCATTATAAGAAAATTAGCTACATGCGCAGATTATATTGAAAATGTAAAATATACTCACATGTCAATTATTATTACCTAAATATTATAAGTGTGCCATTTGAAATAAGAATCTGTATACAGGGTGACAACCATCTACTACGTTGTATAGGTAACTTTGGTGTTGTAAGACTTATAGAGTCGATTAAATTACAAAGTTTGACAGGATTACAAGGCAAATCTAAAGCCGTTCTCGTTTTTGATCAATTTTACCAACTTTCTGAAATAACCTGCAAAAACTTAAATTTTCAATCTAAATTATTTTGGCAACGTTGCAGCTACAAGAAAAGTACAAGAGAGATAACTGCTAGATATTCTTACATATTATTGGGAAAAAAATTCATGATCTTGTTTTGCTTTTGAGGTATAACATAAAGTTGCTTTTTTTTTCATGGTACCCATACCCAAATTTTGCACCAATAAATAGGAAATTATTTTCTGATTTCAAGCGTCCCTATCTGTCTTTTAATATTTTTCGCAGAATAAAAACAAAAGATCGTTTTACCTATTTTTTTGGTCTTAATTTCAAATTCAGTTCCATGTTAATAATAGTAATAAAAGAACAATTTGGTGTTAGGTATAAATTCATAAGTGACTTGTTCCTGGGAAGAAAAAAAATATATTTTATTTTCTTACTACTTTCCTAATCGAGATCTTAATTACGAAAGTAGTATTAAAATATAATATTTTTTCTATAGCAGATGTTAAAGTGTGCTTTGTTCGACTAAAAATAGTTGATCAAGTATTACTTTAACCGCAAGGGTAGATAAAGTAACACTTTAACCGCAAGGATAGATAAAGTACTTTAATTTTCTGGAAACTCCATGGAAACCTTTACTACTGAGATTTTCGGGTTTAATATAATCTAAATTATTTTTTTTTTACAAATTTTTCTTATTTTTTTAACATCTGCTATAGTAAAAAATAGAATTTTATACACGACGATAAAATTTAATTATCGACTCGCGAAAATTAATTCACGAGCGATGAAATCGCGAGTGAATTAACACTTTCCGCTTGTCGATAAAATATAATTTTATCGTCTTGTATAAAAAATAACTATTTTTCCCAAGGAATAAGTGAATTTTTAAATTTACAAACTTGTACTCAACACCAAATCGTACCCCTGTTATTAATATTAGCAGCAAATTGAATTTCAAAATTAATAACAAAAATAAACAATCGCAAAACAATCTTTTGTTTTTGATCAGCAAAGCATTCTATTGTCTATAGTGATAAATATTTCAACCCAATAATTATTGTTCACAGAAGAATACTACTTGGCTTGGCGGGCAGTCGGGTGGGTGCCCGGTTGCTCGTGACCACATATCCCAATTGGGGGAAACATATTTTTGAAATCAGAAAATAATTTCTCTAACACTCTCAAATTTGACAATGGATTCCATTTAAAAAAAACATATTTAAAAATGAAACAAACCACGATCTAGAAAGTGATGGGAGCACTTATCAAAAACGAGAATGGCGTTAAATATACCTTGTAGTTCTGCCCAACTTTGCTAATTTTATTTAATCGACTCTCCAACTCTTACAACACCAAATTTACCCATAGAACTTGGTAGATTATTCTAACCCTGTATGTTTAAAAAATTACTTGTTTATTTATATTCTAGTGTCGGTTAATAGTAGCCCAGATGAGTAGCTCACGGTGTGAATTATCTAACTGGTTATTAATACCAACTGCAGGAGTAGTCCTATTATCATTAATCACTAAATCTGCTCGATTAGAACTTGGTCTGGCATACACACTGTGTTTATTGGCAACACTAGCCCATGTACATTACGCTGCTTGTGTGGTAAGATATTAACAGTTAATTTCCCTATATTATAATCTGTTTCATAATCTTATTTTAAATTTTCACCAAATCAGAATATATTGAAACTGAACAATATTATTTTTAGGTGCGACAAATGTGTAGACATTTCCGAATAAATTGCTTTAGCCTGCGTCGCCACTCAGATTGACTACTTGCTGACAACGCATGATGTGATGTCAGGCGTTGTCCCTCGGGCGCCGTTTTAGCTTATTTTTCCATTACTTTGTAAAATTTATTAATAAAATTGTTTTTATTCACTACAATAATTATGATCACAACTTGAAAATATTTGTAGTTTATCAAATTTATTTCGAAATATCCAACATATAAGTTTGTTGAGGCCTTCTTTACAAAGACTAGTTTATTGTTGCTTTCCTAATAGTATTAGTTAGGAATAATATTGTTGTTATTTTTATGTGTTAATTAATTTTTAAGTATTAATTTTATAAGCAAAATACTGAGGGAAACGTTTTGTCTGACTGGTGTCTGTTGCTATATATACATAATAAGACTCTATGGCACTACCATATTCTAAATGTAATTATTAAGTAAATTATTTAAATTAATTAGAATTCAGTAAGGTATAGTATGTGTATTTTTGTCCAGCAAAATATTTTATTAAGACGCAATATTATTAGAAAATGCCCTATTTATTTACTTTTTTAAATAAATAAATGTGAGTATATATTAAACAAAAGTTCTTAAATTCTAACATAGCAATACCAAAAATTAAATGACAAAAATATTGAATTGTAACGCCAAAACAGTAACACAATAATGAAGACGACTAATAATAAATAATAGGCATTTATTCTATTACATTAGCTTAAATATGAAAAATTAATTTATTTCCAAATGAGTGTTCCATTAATTACAACAAATCTTTATTTTAAAATATTTTATTATAAGAGCTTCACATATTTATCTCGTACGTCTTGTGCATTCATTTCGTTTGAAAATTCTAGCTCAAATATTTTAAAAGTGCTGCGGATTTTAAAAAAGTGCAAGTTACATGTAAGTCTGTGTACATTCTCTTAGATGTATTTATAGCTTTTAATAGTATGTTGTACATATTTCTGTTGCAAACAAGTCTGATCTCTGCAAAATTACTTAATATTTATGCCATAGGAATTGTCACAAAAAAATTGGGCTAACTTTCACGATAAGTGATGAACTGGATATGTAACGAATGACAAAAATAATTATGCGACGAGTACAAAACCTTTGAAAGGCTACATGAAAAAATTTTGAAAATGTTATAATATATATTTGCATCACTAAACTAAAATTAGTATTTTCTAATTCAATCCTTGTTAAGCCATTTATAATTATTAGTCTAAATTTTATAATTAAATATGGTGGTAAAACACATCACTTTAAAAATGCATTTACGTAGTTCCAGTTAATTTAGTGCAAATTAAAAAATTATACTGAATTGTATTTACATGGATATATTTTAAAATTTAGATTTATGCTTAACCTTACGTGTAATTTTCTGTTAAATTTTTATAATTATTATTTATGTACAAATTAAAGAAATATAAACTTTAAATATAAATTTTCTTTTAATTATTATTGGTGTTTATTTACATGTCAAATATTACTAAATAAAGACAAAATATTAATTATTACTACTATTTACAAATTTTTCAAAAAATTCAGCTTTAATTTGTCCACGTTCTTCTGGTTCTGGCAAATACGGTTTAATACCTTGTCGCCTTCTTTGCGACTTGATTTGACCCTAAAATGTTTATTATTTAATGAACATTAGCTGTAAACTGCTGGGACAATTTATATAACCACATCTGTTGCTTTTGCACCAAATTAATTTTTTTAGTGTTTTACACAAAAATTAGTACCTATTTTTAAAGGTTGATAATTAATCATCAATTACAAGAAAAAGTAGATAAAAATATAAAAAATTTATAAAACGCAGCGTCGTATTGACTTGCAACAAGAGATTTTTTAAAAGTAAAATTCAATGCCCTTTTGAAGAAAAAATTGAAAAATTCTAGTAGACTAATATTTTTTTCAATAAAAATACTCCCCTCCATCTACGCCACTAGAAATATTAGACCATAGTTTTAACTTTAAATTACTCCTCAAGTATTTAAAATTTTGCATCAATATCACAATATTATTTTTGCGCTACTGTGCTCTATTTCATTGTTTACCGCGGCTGTTTCCAAGACAGTAAGTTATGTTTACTAGTTGCTAAGGATAAAGTCGTCGGTAAAATACTTTGGGGTTCTAGAACGGTAAGTAAATTTACTCAAAACGAATGTGCCATGTAATTTGATAAATTAATGTCAGTCACAAATGTCAGTTTAGTTAAATAAAATGAATGCAATTTCCAATGTTAGTTAAAACAAATCCTGGAGCTTTTAATTTCTCATTTCTTGTAACAAAGTACGCCAGCAAAGATTTTTCATCAATATTTGTACTTTTCTTGGTACACCAATTTTTAAAATGATTGTAGGTACCTTCGTAGCGTCTCTCTAGACTTATCAGGAATGAGAACCGAACACCCCACATTCCAAGCTTCTTCTATTTCGTTTTCGGAATCATTTTCATTAATTTTTAGCACGGAACTCCAAATAATTTTCACAAAAAACTGCAATGGCGGTAACTGTTTACAGATTGCTATAGAAACGCAATATATCAATCGACAATACGGCAACGTGATGCGGAGACTGACAATTATCGCATTTGAATCTGTATTAATTATTAATTTATTAAAAATTCTTTTTACCGGATTCAGTAGCGCAAAAAACGTCATAAGCATCACGAACGTTAAGGACTACCGATCTCAGACAATAATTGGAGTCGTCGCTGCGCTCCTCCTCCAAACTATTGTCTTCGATCGGTAAAATGTCCTTACCGTTCTTAATACTTAATATACTATTTTAACGAGTTTTGAGAATGTGTTGGTTACGGTCTGGCATTGAACAAATTCGAATATCCTTAACAGCCCAAAAAACAATTAAATAATGACGAATACAATTCCTATAATAGAGTAGTGCTTATTAAAATATCTGGTGAAACAACCATAAAAAACCCCTTCAACAAGACAGGATGAAATGTACTTATGTTTTATTCAATGTATATAAAAAAAATAGCAATATTAAAAATCAAACCCACGTTCATTCAATTGCAAGATTGGTATTGTAGCAACTTACCCAAAATGATTTACATAAGTTATAATTATCTATTTGCAGTTCACATTTTTCCTTATCATAACTATTGCTATCTAAACATTTATATGTAAGATTTTGTTCTTTTAAACATGGATTGATTTTCTCTTGATTGTTTTTCATTTTAAAAATAATTTAATGCTTTGAATTGAACCGAAAGTAGAGGTTATATTTATTTCTGTCTGTTGAATGAGTTCTGTGACAGATCAACGCAGACGACGGTTTTTTTAAATTTAATTATCATTTGGTGGGTGTATCTAGAGAGCTCCGACTTACGCTCTTGAATATTTTCTTCTATTTTTCCTAAGCTTTGGTAAAAAAATTTATCCCAGCAGTCCTAAACCAAGTACTGCAAAACACGCTGCAAAATACTTGCCGCCAATTTGCTACCAAAAACATAAGTAGAATTTATAGTAGAGTACATTATTAAAGTAGTTCAAATGGATTAATTTCATTTAAATGATTATGATTTTAATGCAATTGTGTCAACTATTTAGCATTCACTTTTAATTTAATGGTCTTAAGTGTCCGCATTATTTTATTTAAAGAAGGTTGAGGCCTTGAGGGTCAACGTCGTCAACGATACAATGTCAAAATATTTATTCCCCCTACACTTTACTCATCTATATACATACAGAATGTTTCATTATTGGCCACATGACTCCTGGAGAAAAACACAAACATACGTCACAGTCGTATCACGTGACCCTCGTAGAGGTCGCTGATTAGCCTGTTTTGTTTGAATGACCACATATCATTGGAATACCTTATTAATAAACATAATTTTTTTGGGGCTAACAATAATGCCCCTGATCCATCCTATTTATAATGGACGTTAATTAATATTTTTCTACTCCCATACTTCAATTGATGTATAAGATATCTACTAATACCTGTACTTTTATAATATTCATTACGATACAAATTTTTATTAATGCAGATTTATAGCCAATACGCGGTTAGTATCCACTCTTACTACGCCCACAAAAGGTGTGTTCGCGTGGCTTCGACCGGTCTCGTGTGCACT
Source organism: Hemicrepidius hirtus (assembly GCA_963082805.1). NCBI lineage: Eukaryota > Metazoa > Arthropoda > Insecta > Coleoptera > Elateridae > Hemicrepidius > Hemicrepidius hirtus. The sequence continues at coordinate 29,241,557 of OY720160.1, read as the reverse complement.
ATAGCCAACGAACTGAAACGTCTGACAAATTTAAAATTTAAAACATTTTGAAACCACTATTATGTGGTAGAAAATATAGTGTATGCACCGCTACGCTCGTGTTCATAATTCTCATATTCGTGTCATCTATCATTAAATGCATTGCATAATATACTATTATTTTATTATAACTATATATTTAAACAAATTTAAATTGCGCGCTTTAGTTTGTAGGGAGTTCATCCAAGTTTCATATCTAACAGGGAATTTTAAGTTTCGTGGTTTGTAGTTTGTACACCTTGGTTCTCGATGACTACCCTAGTATATGTTTCTTGATGACTATCATCCCAAGAATGAGGTACAAACGTAAATAAATTGGAATTTGTTCATTTAATATCCAGTAGTGAGTGCAACTATAATTTTCTACGGTTCTTATGATTTACATTAAAAAATGTCTAGAAACAAAATTGTCATGAGAGGTGCTGTGATTGACAGCAACATCATAGAAGTAAAGAGTAAAGTAAGTTCAGTTTTCAATTATTTTTCAATTTTTGTAAACGGTTTTCATTTGTTTCCTTCTTTCTTTTGTTTGTGTAAATACCTACTTTGCTTGATCAAAATTTTGTAGTTCATTTACCCTAATTACCAATATCTTATAATTATGTTAATGACTTTCTACACCTGTTTAGGAAAGAGAGCATGAATCATTTTGCATTTGAATAATTTCTAAATTTTTGGTATTGCAAAAATCTTCCAGATCATGTGTATAATATTTACCTTTTTATTCTAGTTCGATGCCGAGTTTCGTAGATTTTCCATTGAAAGAGACCAACAAGCAAAATTTGAAGATTTTAAAGCATTACTCGAGCGCTTGCATCGACTTACAGAGATCACATTTCTTGTATCTTATATAGACCCCAGCGATCAGGATTTACTTCCCATTAACAACGATGATAATTTAAGAAGAGCTCTTGCTAATGCAAAACCTCTCCTTAGAGTTATTGTTCAAAGAAAAGGTAAGATAACCAAATAGGAAATTAATTTTTATTTCTTAAAAAATCCTAACTGAAATTTCTGTTAGGTTTAAACTGTAAATCCATTTCTCGCACAAATACATTTGAGGTAATACTAATAACAAATTTAATTTACATAAATAAAACGTAATTCATAAAACTGTTATCTTATTTTATACATTTAAGTTCCAGTTGAGACTTTTATTTTACAATTTCAAGAGAATAATTAGTATGCGGTTTGATGTATACCTTTTGTTGTGATGCTTAACATAATTTACATCCATTTTTGGCTGGTTGAAGGCTATACACCTTTTACAACTTGAACTATTGGAAAGCTATTGCAGCAAGTTTCCTGTTGAGTAATATTTGGACTCTTCATGCTAATTAATAAAAACTGAATTTAAAAATATAATCATTAAAGTAGAGAATAATTATAAGAAATATTCGTGGTAAACATTTACTTTAACTGAAAAATACGTTCTTTATCCATTTGGTGCATATTAGTCATACAAAATGACTCAATTTTATACATTCAGAATAGTTGTAAGCTTGAATAGACAAAAAAACCCTACGGAAACGTATATCAGTTCACTATGTTCAAAAGTATCCATTAATTCTGCATTAGATTTGAGGTTTTTTGGCTCTGAATGTGGTTCCCTTTCTATTTTTCTATACAGGGTGAGTCTGATAAGAAGAATCAGCTGAATATTATCTCTGTTATTTCCATATAGGTATCAATTTTTGTTGTACCTTGTGTTTTAGTCTAGCATGGGGGGGGGTCTCAAATCCATTGTTGAATCCTACGAGTTGTCGGTGTACTTTTGAATCACCCTGTGTTTATCTACTGTCATGACAGTAGTTTTTGTCTAGCTTTGTTAGTAGAATGAAAAATACTGACCTTTTATTAATTTTAAGGCTTGAATACCTAACATTTAGTATTTTTTCATTTCAGCCTTATATGAATCAGACTGGTCTAGTTTAGATAACAATGTTGTTCAGTTTTAACTTCTGAGATACCTTCCTATTGTAGGTGAAATTAATAGAAGCATTACTCACAAACCCAATGCTTATCAAAGTAATATGAAAGTCAAACACAATCCTATATTTTGTAGCTACCAATACTACGTTCTCTGATAGAATTTGAAAATTTTAAATTGTTAATAGTTAGTAACTGCTTTTTCTGGTCAGGGGTGACCATAGGGGGTCACATATGTCAGATTTATGTGCTCTCTTTTTATATGCCCTAGTTCCACTTTTGTCTCTCAGCTTGGAGTGATCAGTCCTATCTGTCCTATCAGTCCAGCCTGTTCTGTAAACTCTTCTCCCATTCTTAGAAATAACTTTTATGAGTGAATTTAGTTGAAGAAGCAGTTTTTTGCATACAGGGTAGCTATTAAAGATTGGACCAAAGTCGTAACGATCAAACGCTTTGAGATATTAATTTGAAATTTGGAACACTTCAATACGACATTACTTCGCATATTTTACAGTACTGAAAAATTTTCTTTGACTCATACTTTCGGAGCCCGGTCGCCATCTTGAATTTTCTTAAATGGTAATAGGGGTAACGCAATACATCATTAGAAAGCTTAATGTTTTCTCTTTCTAATTGTGGTAAATTATTATGGGGTTACATAAGAAAATAATGGAGAAAAATTAGAAAACAGTTTGCCGTACGCTCAGGTGGCTATTTATTGTATGCTTTAATTCTAGGTGGCTTTGCTTTAACAGAGCTTCAAAATTAAACAAAAAAACAATCAATAATTGTTTAGCAGATGACACAGATGACAGTAGGTGCATTGTCATACTTTTCGTAGAAATTTAACAATCTGAATTTTGTTCAACGTGGATTGGTTGACAGAAACTGATTAGACATGGTGACAGAAAACAGTTTTAACATCTTCGTGAATTTAAGCAGTTTTTTTATACCATACTTTTATCAATCAGAATATGGTATTTGTTTTTCAACTTTTAGAATTGTTTGTTTAATTTTAGTAGGTACCTTGTTTCTTCATTGTTTGTTTATTTTGTTTTTTGTTTAATTTTGACGTTGTGTTAAAGTAGAGCTACCTAGATTTAAAGCATACAATGAATAGCCGTCGGAGCATACGGCAAATTCTTTCTAATTTTTTTGCATTATTTTCTTATGTAACCCCATATTAATTTACCATGGTTAGAAAGAAAAATAATCAAGCTTTGTAACGATGTATTGCATTACCCCTATTACCATTTAAGAAAATTCAAGATGGCGGCCGGGCTCCGAAAGTATGAGTCAAAGAAAAAAATTTTATACTGTAAAATATGCGAAGTGATGTATTGAAGTGCTCCAAATTTCAAATTAAAATCTCAAAGCGTTTGAGCGCCACGGCTTTGGTCCAATCTTTAATAGCTACCCTGTATACATATTTAGATTTACCCTGTATAGGTAATGTACCTCCGTGTCCCCAATTTTATCCAAATAGTCTGTCCTTCGAATGTCTTTTCTACACACGAATAAAGGATTAAGCGTAATGACCCGAATTAAAAAGTTAAATATAGCTGCACATAAAAATTATATCTTTAGTTACCTACTACAAAATAGGGGCGGCTCGGCCAAGGAGCCATGGCCCTACCTGCAGTTTCAATCTCAGCAAAAACATTTCTAAAAACATTTTTGTTTCATTTTAATTGTTTTAAACAATGCTTACATAAGTTTCATGAATAGTGAAAAATCTCAACCAATTTATTCCCCAACGAAAATCCGCTAAAAGTGCCAACTTATTTATGGCACTGCATTCCCTTAGAATACAGGCTGCAGCGCCGAGGTCCGCGGGTGGGGGACATTTAGGTAGGTCTCTGCCTAATTTAATTATCGTCAAAATAATAATTGGACTAGGAAGATAAATCGTTCTTGCTTTTTTAAAAAAGGTGGAGGAGGGGGTATATTTTATGCTGAGTGGCTCTACCATCAAAATGTTCCACGAACCGCTACTGCTACAAATTAGGGCTTTTTTTGTAGATCAGATGGTATACTACTTACTAAGCTGCAATAGTAACAAAATATAACAAAATTTTCAGTCAAAGATAAATCCTATTTACCTAAATCTCTCTTTCTCTCTCTCTCTCTCTCTCTCTCACACACACACACTCGTTCTCCCCCCCTCTATCTCGCTCTTTCTCCCCCTCTTTTTCACCCCTCCGATCGCTCTTTCTCTCCCCCTCTGACTCCCTCCTCCCTCTCTCCCTCCCTCCCTCCTCCCTCTCTCCCTCCCTCCCTCCTCCCTCTCTCCCTCCCTCCTTCCCTCCTCCCTCTCTCTCTCTCTATCTCTCTCCCTCCCCTCTCTCTCTCCATCTCTCTCTCTCTCTCTCTCTCTCATTCAAAGTTCTTGTAATGCTGATGTAGGTACTACCATTATTGAGACACATTACAAGATGATTGCATAATCACACGCTTATGTAATATGCACATGCTACTTCTAATTCTAAATTCAATGATTAATAGTTCATTTATAGAAGAAAACAAAAGCCAAATCTTTTCTTAATTTAGCCTCTTGAAAATATTGTATCCCTCTGAACATACACATAATTATGTTTCTGTCCACAATTCCAAAATTAAGGCCAATAATTACCACAAGAAACAGTTTCCAGAATAGTAAGAAACCTCGACAACTCTACCCTGTATGTATTCATAACCAAATAACATATTCCTCTTATGCGAGGGATTTTATAGAGGACAAGTGGGAAACTAGACAGACATATGATTTTTTTACAGAGAAAAAATAATAAACACAAAAAAAATGTGAATTTATGTTACTGTTCCCTATTTGTGCTGTCCGCAGCAGAAATTGGTGGTGGAAAATATTTATGTAATGGTTTTTTCTTTCTCCCATTAACTTGAGGCAAATATCTTCAGAATTACAGCTGGTAGTCAGTCTTACTGAATCACGCTTGTATATAAAACTTGCATTATTTAATCTACATTTCCATTAGATTATTCTGTTAAATATAAAAATTGTTATTGACAACTGTAATATTTTCAGGTGATAGTTTAGAAGAATTAAATGGATATGGAACAATAAGACCCCGAAATCTTATATCAAGCATTCTTGGAGGAACACCCGGACGAACAAAAAACTTAGCTATTTCAAATCCGCATGACTTTCGGCAAGTGTCTGCTATCATAGATGTAGATATAGTACCGGAAACATGCAGAAGAGTTCGTTTACTTAAACATGGATCTGAAAAACCACTGGGATTTTATATTAGAGATGGAACTAGTGTACGAGCGACGCAAAATGGTTTAGAAAAGGTGCCAGGCATATTTATATCACGTCTTGTACCTGGAGGCTTAGCAGAATCCACTGGATTATTAGCTGTAGGTGATGAAGTGTTGGAAGTTAATGGAATAGAAGTTAGTGGGAAGACTTTGGATCAAGTTACAGATATGATGGTAGCTAATAGCTCAAATCTAATAATCACCGTTAAACCTGTTAACCAACGAACTGTAGCTCCTGTACGAAGAGGCAGTTTTGGAAGAAATTCTCAGTTGTCTAGTGGATCTCAACAATCAGCTGGCACTGCACCTTCAGATCCTGAGGATAAATATGATCAAGATGAAATTGTAGACTTAACAAGTGTTGCCTTAGAAGATAGCATTACAAGGGATGATGGGGTCCTTCATTTGTAAAAGTAATGCTGAAATAAATTCACGAAATTTGTATTTTACAAGACTTTGAATACTGAAAAGGATATTAATAATGAATGTATTTGGAATTCATAATTCAAATAAATATTTCCTATTTCCATACTTTTCTAGTGGTGATTATCTGATTATATCTCATATGGTAGGAGAATTTGAAAAGCAGGAAATCTTCATTTGTATTGGGAATATAGAAAACTTTAAAATTAAAAGGTAATTATGTCCTAAAAATTTACTTAATTGTGAACCATTGAGACTTGTTTAACATTCCATTGAAACAATGTATATAATGAATAGCTCAGAGGTATAAAACAGTGTATTAATATTTTTGAATAACATGTACTACTTTGGAATGCATTTCAAGTGTTTATTCAAATTTTTCTTCCACACTCGAATTAATACTAAAAATAAGAAATATTTTATACCTGTTTTATTAAAGATTATCTTATGGTATTTTATATATTTGCAGTATTTTATTAGTATTTTTTATGTTATAATTAACTATTAAAGTTGTCACATCAACTTTGCAGTATTTTTTATGTAATAGTCCATTGTTGTTAGTGTCAATAGTTTTAAGTATCAGAAAAATGCATTTAACGCTGCAAAGTATTTTTCATGCCTATTTTTATATCATCATTCATTCTGCGTGTAAATTAAAACACCAAAGCTTTCTAAAAACAGTACACTGTTTTTAATTAATTTTAGTGTTTTGTTTGGATCAAGCACAGTGAACGAAAAAGGCACGTGTTACTTTTCACAATTAATATACAGAGGTGATTGAAAAAATCCAGTGAAATAAGCAATGTACTAAGTTTTAATATTCATGTTTATGTTATATCCAAATTTTAGCTTATTATTTATTTTATCTTATTGTAAAATATACTAAAGGTTGAAGTTGGTGGGTCAATTTTATAATCGTAATATCTATGGTATTGAAATTTTGCCATAGTGATTGCAGAATATAAATTCATTGTAATTATGTAGTTGTGTATATATTTTAATTGTAGGTTTTTAAATGAATTGGAATCTAAAACGAGGAAACATTTATCTTGTTTGTAACTTTAAAATTTTATTATAACATTACCGTGTTTTGAGAATAACTTAAAAATTGAAAACTGAAATTCCAAAAGAAATATGTCCGTCCGTATTATGGCCTTATATTGTTATCACTAGCATGTAAAATCATGATTATCGACTGTTACATTTACATTCCATTTTTATATAGTATACAGATATGTTTAGTGGCATCACATGTACTTATTAAAATGGTTAGAAATATATATATTTCCAGTTATAGCATTTTTAACTCTTGCTTTTTCATTTTCGATTTAAAAAATTAATTGCTGAATACATTTTTTTCAGCATTTAAGGGGCTTCCAGTTCTTTACAAAAAAGTTATACCCTTTATACTTATTACTAATTGTATGTAGTAATTAAAAAAAACACGAATAATTTGGTATAAAATGTTAAATATTAAATGGGTATAAAGTTTACAAAATAGATTTTGCCATACACCAAATTATTTGTATTTTCATGCAAAGAGTGCTATTATATTCTTTCTTAATTACTTCATTGAGAAAAAAATTAGCAGTAATATTATGGGGTTACATAACTTTTTTATGAAGCTTTAAAAAATTTGATGCAAACTTACAATATTGATTTTTTTTTAATTTAGCTACAAAAAATAAACAATTGAATTTAGTAATAATTTATTAACAAAAACAAAAACAGTATCAAAAATAACAAGGTCCAACAATTCATTTAGTACTATTAATGATGAGCTTCATCATCGGCTGGTTGTTTTACCCAAAAGCCCCATGGTGCAAAATCATGATGGCCATCTGAAGGTCCACGATATACTTTAATTTGTACTCTTCCATGATGATCTGAAATTAAAATTTAGTATTAATTTTTATCAAATAATTTATTCTGTTTATTATTAACTGCTTACACATTGACAACTTGAAAGAATCCTCAAAACTATAGAAATTAGAAATTTCTTTAAATATTCCAAAACAAACTTTTAACTCTAGTTTGTGTGAATATTTGTTTGCATGAAAGTATTACATAGTATAGAATTATTTCTAATATTTTCTGATTTAACCAGCAAAACAAAAAAAGTTACAGACACGTTTTTATGATATTTCATTTCGCTACATTAATGTAGTGGGTGCTTATCATTATAATCACAATTTCAATATCTACCAGAAATACTTTCACAAGATGTTACATTTTAGAAAACAGTTGTCTGTGATTGTTTTAATTGATCTGCAATTACAGTTTTGTTAATTTAAATGTTTTTTTGTTCAACAACAGTTGAAATGTTAGTTGGGGCCTACCTAGTCAAACAGACTAATTATAGTTAATGAAGGATATATTTAAACTTACGATCTCCTGTTGCTGCAGAATCAGAATCTTCATAAAGTGGAAGAGACTGTGCAAGAGCAGCAATCAATGACATCAGGACAAATACAAACTGCAAATAAAAAAGATTATGATTTGAATAGAAAATATTATTTTCTAGTTTTACTTACTTTGAACAACATTTTCCTTTATTAAATTTTGATGTGTCTTGCTAGACTTACAAAAATGGAATAATAACTGATTCGCTATTTTCAGTTTATATAAAGCCCCACGTACAAGCAATAAATGAATGCAATGTTTTATTTGTACTCTCCATTGTGGTTTCTTTAAAAGAGTAACTAATCAAGCAGAAACATTCCTTTCTTAAAAGTAAAATCGATATAAACTCGCTTGGTACAGTGGTGTACTATAAGTAATAAGTGTTAAACAAAAACAAGGAGTTTTTGCATTTAATATGCTAGTGAAAGTATTTTCACTACTGAGCAAGTGTTTTTGTTGATTTTAATATCTTGAATGACTGATTTTATTAAAAATGTACCTAATAATTCGCATAATATATTATGAGAAAATAATCTTATATATGGTATAAAATATTCAACCCCCATTTGAAAAAATGACGCTTTTATTATTTTGCAAAGTTATTGTGAATATTTTATTACAAAATATTAAATTTTAATCAAAGACAAAATTATTTTCAATCGAAATATTAAAAAAATACAGTGTTTCATTTAAAAACAAAAATTTGGCACTGTTTCTGGCCAAACCGGAAGTGCCATAAAAAATAAAATTTCAGATTATAAATGAGCATAAAAAATACTGAAACTCTCTTCATTTAACCAACTTCCATCTCCAAAGGTAACAAAGTCATCAAATGATGGACAATTTACAATTGGCATCGTGTATAGTAGGCTAGGTACTCTTCGATTCAAACAATAGGTAATTAATAATGAATTTTGGTTCTGGAAATTATTTTAAACAATTTAATATATACCAGTAAATCAGAAAAACAAACATGTTAAATTAATGTAGATTTCCCCAAATCACTAAATCAATTAAACTTATGTATCCAGTCTAAAATCTGTTCACATCCTTCTCCGTTTATAGCACTAGCTTCAACAATTTTGATGTTCTGCCTTATTTCATTTTGTAATCTATTTATTTGCAACATCAAAAGTGCTTCATTTCTCATCTGTCGATAACTAACATCCATTTTAGTTAGAACAAGTAAAAACTAAAAGAAAATTATGAAATCTGCTATAAAATATAAAAACTAACTTCTTCACCTTTGCATTTTTTAATTGTGGATGTGCTAAAATCGTATATAACAGCACTCCAGCAGCAGATATTTGACACAAATTTGATGCATCCACAACATAAATTACTTTTGTTATCCCACAGAAATATTTGTTCCAAAGGGGTGCCATCGTACCACCTAACTCCCTTATTATTGTTGTGAATTGATTACGTTTAATAGTAAATAAATTGGTTCCTACTGTGGGAACTGATGAACTTGTTTCATCAACTTGTTCAAAATTTTGTAATTTTTTTAATAGTAAAGTTTTTCCAGAACCTACAGGGCCTAAACAGAGAGCCATATTAAAAATGTTTTAATTTAACTGTTGTTTCCTCTGGTTGCTAGGACACCCCACATACAGTGGAGTAGTATTGGATTGTGGAAGGTATAACATTTGATGCCATAAAGCTCATATTTTTGTAACTGTTTTGATATAGATTATTAGACACCCCGTATAACTTATTAATTCTTCTATTTTACATCTAAGAAACTATACCTAGGTACCTATATTTTTGAATTCAGAATTAAAAATTCTATCAGATGATAGGACTCTGTTATTATCCTGTTATTCTGCTATTCCCTGCTATTCCCTGTTTTCTGGTCTCGGCTTTGCCTCGACCAGAAAATCAGTCGCGGCCGAAAAAGATTCACTTTTTGGCCTTGATACAAAAATAACTATTTTGTTTTTCATTTTAAATTTCTTTTCTCTTTCTAATACAACAAACAGAATATGTTGTTGTCATTTTGAAAATTTTGAAAATGAAACAACTATAGTGGTAGAAAAAATAGTATATGAACTCAACATCATCATATTCATTTTCTTAATAGCTACCAAAAAATCGTGTTAAAATCTATTTGCATTAGATCCTTCAAAATATTTTTATATTCTGATTTTACTTGTTTTTTTTTGTTTTCGGAAAATGCTTAACTTTAATGCGATTACGCACGTAATGTTGAAACATTCTGCGTGCCTCATAAGGACTGGAGTAAAAATGGTAAAGGACTGTTCGGCCTTTTGTACTCTACGCCACTGGCCCTTCATTGTACTCATTGTAGATAGAAACAGATAAAAGCTAGAAATAAATTGCAATACATAAAAAAATCGTTAATCTAACATTAAAGATGCTATTTTTTAATCTGTTGGTGTTTAGGAAGATAACAAAGTATTACTCATAAATATATAAATTGTTTAATTAAAATGACCGTTATAAATATTGCAAATTTATGTCAACCTCCTGATACCATGGACCAATCACAGTAGAAAGATAGTAGAGGTCTTGCGCAATCGGAACAGTTTTGATTTCAAACAGAAAAAAATCTCGGATAATCGCAGTACAGTTGAATTTCAAATGTCATCTGTGACTTATAAATGTAGTTTTAGATAATATTTTAGTGAGTTAAAAATGTTTATGAACGATGTTAGTAAGAAAGAAGAAATCCGGAACGTTGCAATACAAGATTTACGCAGTTTTGGAATCAAATTTCGACCAAAGAAACAAAGGCAACATGTACAGGTTAGGTTTCTAAAAGTTTTAATAAAAAACAGGTTTACTAAATGAAATCCGTTCTTTTAGGAAGCCAGAGTTGGTCGTCGTGTTTTTAAAACTGCTTTGCCTTCATTACCCACACATACTGTCACTTTGGTAAGTGGACAGCAGTTAGTCGTTCCAAAACTAGTACACGATTTGTGTTCGTTCATTTTGAGCAAAGTAGAGACAGAAGGATTATTTCGCAAAGGAGGCTCTAAAGCAAGACAAAACGAGATACGAGTAAGATATATATTTAGGGTTTTGTAAATATTATCTTGGTAACTTGGAAATTGTTTAGTAATATAAGGATTGGGTACAGTTCAGCAAGAATTGTCTTGCCTGTGGGTTGTGAATGTGTAATGGTCAAAATCATAGAGCCGGGAGCTCATTTACTCATTCCTTGTCGTCTTATCTCTATCTTGTTCGCACAACCCCACATGCATAGTTCGTTACTAAACTGTATTGTCATAAATATGTATATTATATACAGGGTGTAGAACTGGGCTTAGAATAGTGGTAAAATTTTAAAGCATTACAGTAAATGCTGCTTGTACTGATTTTAATTTTGGGTGAAGCTACAGATCTGTTTACTTTTGTAATAGTAACTGAATTCTATGAGCCCTTTTAACACGTAGGTTAGACAGAGACTAACCCATAGCTAATTCGGGACTAACCTAACAAAGCCAAGAGAATTTTATGACAATCAGGATCCTCAACCTAGCTTATAACAATATTTTTATGTATTTCAGTTGTCTTTGGATGCTGGCTGCAGTTTAAACGAAGATCATCATGAAGTAGATGTTGCAAATGTCTTAAAAACATTTTTTAGAGAATTACCTGAACCGTTATTTCCATTTTCTTATCATGAACCATTTTTACGCTGCATGCTCCTAAAGGAAAATAAATTGCAGGCATTACTTTTAACATGTCTGTTACTGCCAACCAAACACTTGAACACATTAGCTTATCTAATGCAGGTAGGTGGACATATTCTACTAATCCTAATATTCAGATCTAAGATATTTCTTATATCAGTAATTGTCTGTCAACTCTTCACAATTTTAATGATAATTTCGCTGTGAAAAAGTTTAAAATGGTTTGCGTTAAGTTGCAACACTACTTTTTTTTCATTGATTGTATAGCTGGCCTAGGAAAACCTGGCAAGTGGGGATGTGCAAATAAGAAAGAATTAGAGCGACGAAGAACAGAAATGTGGTACCTTTGATTTAAGCTCACTGTCCACCCCAGCACTTTGGCCACTGCGCATCTCTGAGCCACATGCAAGGTTATCCTTGGCCAGCTGTAGGTTTGTTAAAATATTTCATAAATTATTTTATTATAATTACAGTTCCTACACACCGTGACTGAATATTCGACTTTAAATAAAATGGATTCCTACAATTTAGCTGTAGTTATAGGACCAACAATTTTTCCAATGGAAGAAAAATTAGCTGCAAATACAACTCATCGTGTGACGAAAATTTGTGAACTTTTTAAGGTATTTTCTTGTAGGTACATTAAATTTTTGTAGTTTAATTCAATATCTTTTAGTTGTTAATAGAAAATGCTTGTGATATTGGTGTTATCTCGGAGGATATTATTGACCGGATAGCCCCGCTTTCAGTTTCTACACATTCATTGTCTGACAGTGAAATTACAAATAATAAGCGGAAGAAGAAACGTAGAAGTGGTTCTTTAACACGTAATTAATATTTAATTTATGTCAAAAGATTTGTTTTATACTTTATTTGTAGGTATGTTCAATGGCCTTCGAAAAATGGTTGGTAGTAAATCTGTTGATGTATCTCCACCATTACCTGCACCAGACCTATTGTCAACTCCTCTGTTATCTAAATCTGCCAAAAAACGAAAGTTAGAAGCAAATGGATTTTCCATTAAAAAAAAGTAAGTAAACAACACTAACTTTATTTCCATAAATATTTGCCAATAATGATTTGTAATAATAGTGATTTTATTTTAGACGTGAACTACTCCAAAATTTGCCCCAAGGTACAGCTCTAAGTACACCAATTAGTGTTCATCCTAAGTGAGTACCTAAATTATTTTTCATAAACTATCATGTTTCGCAGAACTTTATAAAAACTCAATCTTTCAGTCCTAAGAAAATATCCTCTCCCAAGTCCACCTGTAAGACTGACCATTTTATGTAAGACGTTTCTTTATATTTTGAATATAATTCACAATAAATTTATTTTCTAGAGCCAAAGAAAAGAAATCACAGTGGAATTTGGGGGGCAAACGCAATAAACATACCAAACAAAATGATGATGCAACTTCAGTAAACTCTGCATTTTCTGGTACTAAGGCTGTTTTAGAACGTAGATGGTCTGCTGTAAGCCAAGTAGCTGGTTTCAGAAGAAACAAAATGAGAAATTCTTGTGGTGCTACTTCATTATATCATAAAAAAGACAAAACTGATTCATCTACAGTAGTTAATTCGGAAAACAATGTTGTTGATAATTGCAATACAGTTCTAGAAGAAAAAGAAACAGCTGACCCTGATTACGTTAAAATTTCACGAACCGAATATGAAGAAATAAAAAATCGTGTTTCAGCTATCGAACGACGAATTTCTATAGAGTTAGACAATATTGAAGATGACAATGTCAAGGAACAAAAGAATGTAATTGATAAAGTTCAGAATGCCTATGAAAAGACTTTGGTTGAAGCAGTACCTCTTAGCCCGACTACAGATCAGTTAGCAAGACGCTTAAGTAAAGAATTAAAAATTCGAAGATCTTGTGAACAAAAAGTTGTTAGATCACCAAGTGCTCGAAAAATTGGAAGTCTACGACGGCGTTCACGAGAACTTGAACGTCAGAATGCTAAAATACAACGTAACCAGTCATGGCATATCCAACAAGTTGGAAATATACCAAGAATCAACTTAAAACGGGGCAAACCTAATACGGTACAAACAGGATTGCGACATCCTACACCCTTAAAAGGTAAATATAAATAGATGCAGAGTCGCCACAGTAAAAGTTGTCCCGTGGCAAATTTTCATAATTTGTCAGTTAGGTAATACATTTTGGCGTGTCACTACTCTAAATGAAAAGCATTAAAAGCAATGTTGATATTTTACGCTTGATTTTGAATTCTCCGTGTTGACCGACTGTAGCGCGTGCTGCTGTATGCGTGTTTTTAAAAACTGTTTGCCATGACACTTGTTGACCGGCAACATGTTAGGACTTGCCTGAGTTAGTGTATAGTATTTCACTATTTCTAATGGGTTTATTATAGGTATTCTTATTTAATAAACTATGGTCTTTTAGCCACTGAATCTGTTGGTGATTGCTGTCTGGCAATGGAGTTAGTAAAATCAGCTACTCGGCCAGCCTCATTCCATGGTGATATGAGTCCATCATTTATTACAAACTGTCAGCGCAGTGTTTCCAATTCCCATATATCATGCAATATGTCAAATAATTCCAACGGTTTGTTGTCTGAGAAGTGGTCAAGTGCTGAAGGATTTTTTTCCAAAATAAAAACTCCTAATAATTCTGGTAATTTAGCCAATTGCAGGGCCTCTTTGGCTAAGTTACGAAGTCAAAATGCTGGAATGGTACTTGCTAAAGCACGCCTTTTTAATGGATTAATTGATTCAGATAACTCTTCTAATTCTCAAAATGTTTCGGCAACATCTATTCCGAAAGTTCAAGTGGGAACTAAAATTGGTGCAACAAGAAACTTGGATAAGATTTCACACAGAGTCAGGAGTTTACGGTTTGACGAAAAACGCTTGAACAGACAAAGTATTTCACCAAGAAAGAAATGTTTAAAAAGTCCTAAAGGTGGGGTAAATATTTCAACTCCACTTAAATCTAATGTGGATGAAAAAGAGAATCAAATGCAAACAGAAAGCTTCAATAATGCTGATATTTTAGGTAGTACAGAAAAGGCACAAGTTGCTGCATTAAAAGACTGTAACCGCATAGATATGTCTGATTCTCGAATGAAGGCCATTTCTCCTGGCTATCTTACACCTAAAGGAATGCCACATATTAAAAGATCTCTTACTGTGAAGTCCCCAAAGAGACTGTGCAGAACCCCTTTGGGAAATGAAAAGCAAACTCCTTTAAAAATTTTAACTTCTTCAAAACGCGTTTATTAATTTTATGTTGCTTTTTTTTTACAATAATATTTGAAGATTTTAAAGTTGTGGTGATTTTAACGTGCCATGATGGTATGACCATAAATTTTTATGTAGGTAGTAATTGTTTTATAATTTTGCCGTAGTTGGTAATTAGTAAAATGTTATATATGTATGTATCTAATTTTTTTATATATAGGAAGTATTCTTTTTCCAGTGTCAATCTTTGAAATACATTTTTTACTTTTGAAAGCTCAACTTATTTAACGTTTAGAATAAAAGTGTGAATACCATTTTCCAAGCGATGAATGGAAACTTTAACTTTCCACATTATAAGTTCTTTCATAGTATGTAGCTTTATTTTTTATAACCTGTTCTTAAAACTAACCCATAAAATTTGTTAAAATGTAGGCCGGTTTTTACTTTCCCATACCACCACTGAATGGGAAGTATTGATATGAAAATATTCGGAAATACGTATTTTGGACCTCCAGGAACCCAACAAAGTGGTTTAGAAAAAATGTCTGTCTGTGGATGGGTGGGTGGGTGGTTGTGGGTGTGTGGGTGGGTGTGTATGTATGTATGTATGTAACGCCTCTAACGCAGAAATTAGTGAACCAATTTTGATGAAATTTGAAATGAAGGGGTATATCGAAAATTGATCGACAAAATAAGCTTTTCAAAAAAATCCGAAACCGGAAGCGGAAGTTAGACATGTTTTTTTGATAGCATTTTTTTCAGAAGCGAAATTTTCAAAATCTGAGTAGGGGATATGAAAGAAGACCATAATTCAACGGAAACAGTTTTTTACTACTTACATTTGAAGTTTGCATTTACATATAATAGGTACAACTTAAATTTTATTCAGGAACATTTACAATTTAAATAAACATTATTTGTACAAATAACTTTATCAACTAATTATCCATAAATAATTGCAACAAACCTAGTAATCCCAATCCTCAACTAAATAATTAATAACAAATATTTCAAGCAACCATTTGTGTTAACACAAAAGTCAACCATAACTTACCAAAAGTAACATTGTTCACACTTAATATGCTTATAAAATACGCCTGAATGTGAGGGATTTCTGCTCCTTCGCCAAGCCCAATGTGGTTGCTTAACCATAAGGCGATCACACAATGGCTTGCTAACAAAACCATTGAATTTCATTTTCATAAAGAAGGAGAAACGATCTTGTAAAAATCTTTCATGGTATGTTCTTACATACTGTTTAGATCCTAAATAACTTTCTATGATTTCATCTTTAAAACCTTCAACATCTTCATTTAAATCGTGACTCAAATACCTGCAAATAATTAAACCACAAATTCTTGAAATATCGATAGGCACTTATTTCTATTACTTACAAGGCTAAATAAAAGTTTTTTCTATTATATTGACTTCTAGGCAAGTTTGCTCTTCTAAGAAAAATGAATACTACGGCCAGCAAATAATTATCTGCTAGCATTTTGCACTTGTCATTTTCCAAAAAATCTTTAATTCTTGGTTGTTCTAAAAATAATTTATTTTGAGTTTGATTATCCTGTTATTTACCTTTTCATCTATTCAAATAGAAGAGTGATTTTATAGTTTATAGTTTTCGTACACAGATTGTTACAAATTAGCTTTTTTCTATAGGGATCACAAAAAGCCTAAGAGAAAACTAGAGTAAAATATCCATCAAGGTTCCAATGATACCTGAGTAAAACTTTTTGAATTTCATTCTCATATTTGGAGATTCAGCCTTGTTTGACTTGAAAATAATTTTAAGTCGTAGGTATATACCTACTTTCAATTTTTTCAAATTGTAGTGGATAAAGAAATGTTTATTCAGGTAGCTTTTCTCTACTAACTACGACCCAGCTATAGGCTTCCCAGATTTTTATTACTTAGCTATAGCTATAGTATTAATCATCCGATACTTACACAACTGATAAAAAATGTGATTGTGTTTAATCTAATTTTTAAAATACATTCATTTTCTTACCTGGTTGAAAATGAAATGTAGCTTATGATCTAGCTAAGACTACATGGGAATGTGAATAAACAGTAATGCTAGGAGAAGTAACGATATAGCTGAAAAGCTTTATAGAGATGGGAAGAATGTTCTTCAAATTGCTAACAGTAACCTTGATGATAAAAAGGTAAAGAGCATATAATGCTTTTTAGTAAAAGAAGATGAAAGAAAAGCAAAGCAAAGTTGATACTAACATAAAAATAGTTGCATGTAGTATTTGGTTTGGAAACAGAAGAGTAAAGATAGGTAATAAATAAGTATCTATGGAAATGTGATTTAAAAAAAAACTAGAAGGGAAAATAGAAATAGAATTTAAAACCAATAACGTATAGAAGGAAACTGCAAAAAGAACTGAAGGAATAAGTACACGGTAACATGGAACTAAGTCAAGTATAAGGTTTTATCATTGTTTCTAGGTTTTTGTGTGTTACTTTATCTACCCTTGCGGTTAAAGTAATACTTGATCAACTATTTTTAGTCGAACAAAGCACAGTTTAACATCTACTATAGAAAAAAATAAATTATAGTTGTCGTATTCCTGCAGTGTGAGGCTCGTATTTTTGAAAATCGCAGTCCCTGTACCTATATTAAATTAGGAAATGCTAAATTTGCATTTTTATTCTGCAATTTTAATAACTTGTACAGAAACTTGGGCATAATAAAAAAATTACAAGTTACACAACAAGCATGGAAATCCCTATCGTACAACCAATGTTGAATTAGGCAACAGATTGAAAGTAACAAACAAATTGTGATGGAACTGTGGGGGGGGGTCCTATAGTCCCGCTGTAGGATAATCATTGTACAGGATTCATGGAGTCCAGAAAGTCGGAAAAGGGATAAAGGAAGATGTATAAACGATATCTACGAACTAGCAGAATATGACTGGATGGAGACAGCAACAGACAGAGAAAATCGAAACATCATGGGGAAGCTTACATCCGACAATGGATGGTTTAGTTATTGATGAATTTTATTATTTGTCAAAAATGTAACATCCTATAATAAATGAAAAAATATCGCCAACTTTAAATCAAAATATTCACTTCACAGCGAGCTTTTCATGTCGCACTAACTACTTTCTTGATGTTTATACTTTGAGTAACCTTAGAAGTTAGAAGATAATAATTATAAATTGTTTTTATGAGAATTTTGTGATATTGATTGAAATCAGAATACATACTTAAAATATTAATTAATGTGATATATTTACCTAATAAATCAAAAAATGCTTTTAAGTAACAAAGTTCGAATTCCATAATTGTGTATTTTTATGAATTTAATGAAGATTTTTAACAATTTCGTTTGTGTTTTGTTTGGTTGTTTAAATGTCGTCATTTTACGTTACGATTCGTTTTTATTGGTTTGTGTACCAATCAGAATTATCCACGCAAGTTTGCATAATTGCCGTAAGATTGCACTACAGGTTTTGACAGTACGTTGACACATCACTGAAAGAAAAACAAAAGTCAAAATTAAGAGTGTTTGATGTGCCACCCAACAACAAGTTTGCATAATAAACTAGTGCTTAAATAATTTAGGAAAAATGAGAGCCGCAGGAATATCCTTAATTAGTGTAGCACTCACTACAGTCGTTCTTGCAAATGCTTACTATCAAAAGAAGCAATTCTACCCTTCTGTAGTGTATATTACAAAATCAAATCCCAGTATGGCAGTAAGTATTGCAACAGTTACTGTAATTAAGTAAAATTTAATGCGAGGTTGATTACAGGTAATATATATTCAAGCTTTTATACTGGTTTTGCTTGCTGGAAAGTTAATGCGAAAGGTATTTTTCGGACAATTGCGTACAGCAGAATTTGAGGTTTGTTAATGTGTTAATTGTTTAAATTTTTGTAGTAATAATTGTTATTTGTTGTAGCATTTAATGGAACGAGCGTGGTATGCAATAACCGAAACATGTTTAGCATTTACAGTGTTTCGAGATGATTTTAATCCGAAGTTTGTTGCTTTATTTACGTTGTTACTCTTTCTAAAATCATTTCATTGGCTTGCTGAGGACAGGGTTGATTATGTAAGTATTAATTATGAATTAAATTAACCTTGATCTATGTTACTGAAACCAATATAATTGCTAAAATAGAAATACGGAAAATTAATTATTCACTTTGTAATTAGTGTCGAACATGCAATTGTTATAATGTAATTTTTCTCCACATTTCTTACTTCTTGTCGTATTTTACATAGTTTATCACTAAACAATGTTTTAATTCAGAAATAGTTCATAGAAATGGTAATGATTTAAAAAGATAGTGTATACCTGCTATCCAAGCTACAAAAAATGACTCCAGCTTGTAGCAACTTTTATTATTAATTTTACATCCTGCAAACAGTATGTACTTATTCTAAAATGGTACCCAAGGACTATTTTGATAAAAACAATCTGCTGATATCTTGCAACCTTTACATCCGCTTTACATACTTGTAGTGATATTCAATTTTTTAATTTTACGTAAAATACCTTGTATATTTGCATATCATATTCATTGGTTTTTAAATTCTCTTTCTGATGATACTTTTCATGGCTTAACTCTTATTAATAAAAAAAGGAACAATATGAAAAACATAATAACAAAAAGACGAGGAAAAAGAGCACTCCATAGAACATTTGTTAACAAGTAAATCAGATTGTTTCTCCATTTAGTATGGGTTATGTGAGGCTGAGATTCATTCGAAGGAAAAGAAATCCAAGGGGGATTGTGACAGCTAGGCGGTGTAATTAAAAATTTGATGGTGACAAAAATAATGGGTTGGAGGGAAAAATACAGAAATGAATGGACAAGTTTTGAAAGAGGTGCAAGACTTAAGTGCGAGAATATGCATAAGTGTGGACTAAATAATTACCAGCTCACTTGCAAAAGAAAGAATGTAGCACGGTTATATACCATCGAGTCAATAAAAAGTGTGAATATTTGTGTATTTTGAATGAAAGAGATTAAATAACTTTGAAGAAAGACAAAATTCTATTTTGCAGAATAAAATACATACAGCATATAAAACAGTGGTTTGCTAGGTACTATATGCTTTTGTTGGTTGTCTTGCGTTTCCATTTTTTATTTTTCAGTTTTGAATTAGGTAATAATAATTATGAAAAATTTAAAAAGCTACTTGTAAATTTTTAGAAAAATTGATTACACCCAACTTTTTTTTAAATGACAAAAATGTTTTAATTTTGTTAGTGTATTAGTAGCTAATTTCAGAAAAACTTAGTCACAATAGGTATCAAATTTAAGTACTAAAAACATAATTATTAATGCAATTGTACAATACAGTTAAAAGAAATTTATTGCCATTACAATAAAATTGTAATACATTACATCTAGGTTAACAATTGGCACATAACCATTGCTTAAGAACTGCAATAATTATGCTATTATATTAGTTAGTTAGTATCCATTGCCACTTAGTTGTAAATGAAATGTTAACATTAACAGTTATGTACGTCGACAGATCAATGTAGATCAGGGTTCTTTATATCATGGTTCGGCTTAAAGTGTTATTAACTTTTGTTTTTTAACTGGGATCTTCTTGAGTATTTTGTTCTCTTTCTGATGGTACCATACAATCTATGTTTGATGTACCAATTAAAGTAATGCACTGTATTTACTATTTTAAGAAGCAAAAGTTAAGCAAAAGACAAACACAGAACAAGTGCAGGCTGTGTGGCACAACATGAAAAAAAAAATCCACGTAAAACAGTAACACGTGAATTAGTACAGTAGTAGTAGTATGGTAGTTTTCAAACTTATTCTGTATTAATATTTAAAAAAAAGCAATTTAACAGGTGACAAATAATAATTATTCAGTAAGCAGGCGCCAAACCCGATAGCAATGTATAATGGGTTACCTATATTCCAAATATAAAGTTAACATTGCATTTAACTTGCAATAAGTATGCCTATATTACAAAATAAATGGACTTCACTATATAAACATAATTATGTCCAATTCTCAATAATTAGGGATATGTAGCTGTTCTAATGTTATCCGTTAGATATGAATCGAAGAACGACAAATCTTCTTTATTTGAAATTTTTGATCGGCCGACATTTTGTTATCTGAAAAAATATAAAATAACTGTAAGTACAAAAGTTGTAGAGAACCAAAGGCTAATATTTTGAAAACCTTTTGTTTTTGAAATATTGCCAAAAATAAAGGAATTATTAAGATTGTTAAAAAAACAAAAGAAATCCAAAACTACGAATCAGATCCCCAAATCAAAAATTATAACTAAAAAAAAGTTGTTTGTTTTAATGAGTTCGAATTACCAGTTTTGGGTGTAACGACTTAGTATTAACACTCTGTATACCGCATACAAAAATTTATTTAAATCGTTTGCTAAATATAAAAAATTTCAAGGGTACCCCTGGGTCCTATGTCACCCGGTATGTATACTGGTTTTTCTTCAAGCACAATAGTATTCTGTTGCTGAAAATAAGTATTTTGTAAACGTTATTTTAATTACTGTCAAAAAAACAAAACAATGACATGTGCGATTTCATAGGCGCTAGCGGCATAATGCAGGAGTTGCCATAGAATACCTACACACATTATGTTACTGATTAGTAACACAATGACTCCCTTTTGCTTAGCCAGTTCTGTAGTACAATATGGATATTACAATACGCTTAAAAAAAAAATATCTTTTAAATCACAAAAGATGTACAAATCTTAAAACTGTGAAAATAAAATGAAAATTATAATTTGTTTCCTATATTTTCAGATGGAAAGAAGCCCAGTAATTAGTTGGTTATTCCATATAAGAGTGTTGTCATTACTGCTAGTCTTAGGAAGTTTAGATTTTCATTTTGTACAACATGCATATCTATCTACAATGACGAAAGGAGCTTCTGTACAACTGGTCTTCGGTTTTGAATATGCCATTTTACTTACAATGGTTGCAAATATCGCTATTAAGTATATCTTACATGCTATAGACCTAAATAGTGAAGCGCCCTGGGAAAATAAGGCTGTGTTTCTCTTATATACCGAACTCATAATGGGTCTAATTAAAGTTATTCTTTATGTTGCATTTGTGGTAATTATGGTGAGAATTTACACATTACCTCTGTTTGCATTTAGGCCCATGTATTATACGATACGAAACTTTAAAAAGGCTTTCAACGATGTAATTTTATCCCGCCGTGCCATTCATAACATGAACACGCTCTATCCGGATGCAACACCTGAAGAACTACAAGCTGCAGATAATGTGTGTATAATTTGTCGGGAAGAAATGACAACAGGTTCCAAGAAATTGCCTTGCAATCACATTTTCCATACTGCCTGTTTAAGATCATGGTTTCAAAGACAACAAACGTGTCCTACTTGTCGTTTGAATATTTTGCGTTCAACTCCCACACCTACTGCTCAACAAAGGCAGGAACAAAGACCAAGAGCCCAACCAGTTCCAAATCCTTTTGTAGGGCCCAATCCTTTTGTAAACTTTAATCCGTTCCAACAGTTATTAAATCAAAATGTCCAGAACCAGAATGTACAAGCATTAGGACAAGATCCGAATCAGCAAGCGGCTCCAACTCCTGCACCTGGACAAAATACACAAACGGGTCAGGGTGCTCAGCAACAAACAAATTTACCACCATTTGGTATGCCTCCTTTTATGCCGTTCCCCTTCTTTCCATTCATGACTCCACCACCTTTACCACCACAAAATTTAAGATCTTTGTCAGTTGAAGAACTCAGAAGGATGGAAGGTAACGAGAGAGAAAACGTTGAAGCCAGAATACAGTGTTTGAAAAATATTCAGGTAGATATAGTATTATTGAAAATCTTTAATTTTTTAAAAAAGATTAAACCAAATAGGGAATTATACTAAAAAAATTTATTGCTAAAAGTGGTATCTATACAGGAAACATGAAAAATATAATCCTGGCTTTTTAATGAAATAAACAAAGTAGAGAATATTTTCAAAATTTTCATTTATAGTATTTTTATTTAGTATAAACCCCTATTGGCTAGTTCGGTACATAAATTTTGATTTCTAAATTTACATGTTTCTAAGATCTAAAGCTTACTTTGTTTTTAGACAATGCTTGATGCTGCAGTATTAATGATGCAACAATATAGTACGTCAGTAACTGTTTCTGCAACAATGCAGCCTCCTACTCAGTCAACCACTGCCACTACAGAAATCTCCACAGCTCCTATAAATACCGAAACTCTTGCGTCCAGCAGTTCAGCTAAAGATTCTAATACAACAGTTGAAACTACTACATCCACAACAACTATGAATGGTACTTTGTCTTCTAGTTCCACTAGTTCTGAAACTACTGCTGTAAATTCCTCTGTTGTAAGTGATAATCAAATTCCAATTGGTGTTAGTGCTGAAGAAGAAGTTAGAAGGCGACGCTTGCAAAGGTTTCAGCAAACTGTGGAACAACAGCAGTAAATTGTAAATACTATATTTGTTGTGGTATTAGTTTAGTGGTACCTGATTTTGGGACTTGATTTTACATTGTTTTGTGTGTCATTGATTTATTACCTGTGTTATGGAATCTAAATTGGGTACGAAAGAAAGACTTGTACGAAAATAAAGATTTTATTTGCTGACTGGGATATTGTTTATGAGAATTGAATCAGTGGTGGGTCCTGCTAAAATATTAAAGTAGCTAATTTATAAAACTACATATTAATTCTATCATCAATTCACATTCTTACATAATTATGTAAGGTCTTTATATATTTTCTATTTTCATAATTGTTTTGCTTAAGTTAGTATAATCTAGCTTATGTACTTTATATGTGCTGTGAAATTGTTTAGAAGAAGACTTCAAATATATTTGTTCCTGAGACTTGTTTCTAATCTAAAAGAATATCAGAGTAATACGTAATAAGTTTATTACCAAAATCGTCTTTATTATTTTTTTGGTTTTTTTTTAATCAAAATATTGTAGCGCATTGTAAAATAAAGAAAAAAAGATAGAAAACAAGCTTTCATGTAATGTGCACAAAAGCTTATCTAATAAAGAAAAATTGACTTCACTTTACTATTCAAAGTACTAAAGTATGCAACTGATACGTTTAAATTCTAAGAAAATCACTCCATATTTTGCACCTTTATTTTTTTAAGGTGAATATTAGCATGTTAGCATGTAATAATACATCTTTTCTATAAGTTAACAGCATATTTTAATTAAAAAATGCGGCTACCATATGGAACTGTGTGATGCGTACATTTAAAATAGAATTATTTTGTAAATTGTAATAATATATGTGTACAGAAGTAAGTAAATTAAATTAGTTATGTCGCCATTCTTATTTACACTCCGAGAGCGTAAACACTTTTACTTCACGTACCATCTTCATCTAGCTAGGAGATAGAAATCAAAACTCAACAGTGGCATTTCATATTTATTGCAATTATTATTAAATGAAAGTTTCTAAATTTCATATCTCAATCTTTAATTTGTATATTTGTTGCTCAATAATAAAATATGTCCACTACCATTTCGTAAATTGGTAAATCATTTATAATTCCATGTTTACGAGGAGTATTCGTATGTTATAGCTACTGCAGCAACAAAAAATAACAATATAACAAAAAAAGTTGTTATGTACTATTCACTGCATGGTAGGTAGGTAGATACTACTATCCATATTTTGTTGAACATGTACTACTGAAATATAAGTACTAACACAATGAACTAGTTACAAAATAATATCAATTTTTATAAAGTTTACATTGAACTGTCTTGGCTTACTGTTAGTATTAAGTAGGTATTGTCTAAAGTTTTATACAGAAACCAACGGAAGTAATAGGGGTATTGTCAGGAGTATACCTACTTTAAAGTAGAAGCTACAAGGCGAGTCTGCTTTCTTCTAAGAATCAGCTGGATATTTCAGTTATCTAAAGTAGTAAAGGTCATGTAGCAGAAGTGGCGTAACTAGCGCTCCCTTCATGCAGCTAAACAATAAGTAAATACTACACCTGACTAGGGTTGGACTATTCTAAGTATCAATACCAATATTCAAAAGTATCGTAAATATCGAAGTATCGAAAGTAGGTATCTAAGTATTAAAAATATCGACCGTATGAAAAATATCGGAAATAGAGAAATATTCAAAGTATCAGAAAATTAATGGAGCAGCCTCGCGTAGTTTCTGTAGCAGCTTTAACTAGGTGTGTATATTCAGGAGTAGGTATACCTATTTACTTCTTCACTTACTTATGTTTCTATTTTTAATTATAATTGAGATATTAGATTGAATCATCAAATAGGATCAATTGGGGTAGGTATATTTTTCCCCCCCTTCTATGCCAAGAACGAACAAAAGTCGTCACTAATACGTCCTATTAGATTTATAATTTTTAGACGATTTGTTATGCTTAGCATTAGCAAATAATGTGCATTTTAAAATAAACAGTACCCAAACACTTTCATATTCATTGTTTACGGTGTGGGTCACAGATAGCGCTGGGTGATACCATGAAATGGGTACCTATCGAGTATCGATACCAATGTGGTATCGATATTACTCAAAAGTATCGAAGTAACTAAACTACTAATTACACTGATAATTTGTTGTCTGTAACTGAGTAACTGACTTGACCCTCCCATCTGGCCAAAAAAAATTCAGGAAGTTTTCAGAAGGAATCCATTTCGGAACATTTTCTAACCAGGTAGGAATCAGTGGGAAGGGGTGAGGGAAGTTTGCCCCATAATTACAAAGTGGTACACCCTCCAAATAACATTATGGGAAAATCTGGACGAGATCTGAAG
Organism: Hemicrepidius hirtus; assembly: GCA_963082805.1. Taxonomy (NCBI): domain Eukaryota; kingdom Metazoa; phylum Arthropoda; class Insecta; order Coleoptera; family Elateridae; genus Hemicrepidius; species Hemicrepidius hirtus. The sequence continues at coordinate 29,215,801 of OY720160.1, read as the reverse complement.
GAGTCAAAAAAATTTCCAAACAATGAGGAAAGACTACTACAATCTTTCCTTTTTTTTTGGTCATTTTTTTCACCCCCTCCGATTTGCTTCTAAAATTCCCAGAATGTAATATGGAGGCTAGAGACTTGGAAAATATGTGCCAAACATCCCTCATCCCCTCGCCAGAGGCGTACCAACGGGGGGGTTTTGGCTAAATATAGGTACTAATAATCGCACAAGCCGGGAAAGAGTGATTTCGCAATAGTCACGTTCATGAGATTATATTTATATCCATGTAGTATTTCCCAGAGTAGGTAATTATTAAAGAAGTTTGGAACTCGCACATGAATCTCATGATTAAGCATTGGTCAAGGTCAATGCATTTATAGTAGCTGGATATTATACAAAAGTTAAAGTTTAAATTAGTTCCAATGAATAAAATTTTTTTTCTCAAAGTGCACCTCCATCCTAAAATTTCTGGGCACGCCACTGACTTGATTGCCTCCATTGAAAATGAACAGGGCCAGGTTTTCGTTTGGGTGATATAGAAATATAAAATACACAACCCCCACTGTCCATAACGCCCACCATGTCCATAACCCCCACAGTGTCCATAACCTCCACCGACGATTTGGTCCATAACCCCCACCGTGTCCACAACGCCCACCGACGATTTGGTCCATAACGCCCACTATGTCCATAACCCCCACCGTCGGGTTTGTTCGTAACTTTTCAGTTTAGAAAATGAACAAAATGCCAAGGGTGTGTAAGACTCAAGAATTATTTGGAGAAAACCCGACGTTGGAGGTTATGGACATGGTGGGCGTTATGGACCAAATCGTCGGTGGGCGTTATGGACACGGTGGGGGTTATGGACCAAATCGTCGGTGGAGGTTATGGACACGGTGGCGGTTATGGACCTGGTGGGCGATATGGACAGTGGGGGTTGTGTCCAGGTCCCGGTAGAATGAGGCGGGAAGGGTAGAGTTTAACAGCGCCGCAGGCGAAGTTTTTTTCAAAAAAGGGGCGTGGCTTCGGAAACTACTTTTCCCCCGAGGGGGAATTCAACACTGCAAGGCACAAGCCTAAGGTTTGAGGTCAACCGGATTATGGAGTAACAAACCAAAGTATTTAAAATTGCTCAAAATATAAACTCATCTCATTAAAAACATAATTTTCAAACCTTCTGGGGGGGGGCTACAGCCCCTATAGCACCCCCCGTGGATCCGCGCCTGGAAACCCCTATACCACAAAAAGTTTAGAAGCAACCTTCTTAAACAAATTTTGATTTCTCGGAAACCAGGCTCTACCACTCTCTCCCGATCCGACAATGGTCATTTTCTCGATTCCTGTTATCTCTTTCGTGTTATATTTTATTTCTAATTTATAATTTCCAGAAAAGTAAAAAATAAAAAAAAAATATTCTCGACAGTGGCCCACGGGGAAAATTCCCGACCTCCTATTGATCCCCATCCGCCCCTACCTACTACGTAACAGGATGCGACAACCAGTAGTACCTACCTAATAATCATTGAATGATAAACTGCTAGAACATTCAATATTTTAAAAGTTTTCTATGAATTTGATCCTATACACAATAACAGACGAATTATTCTGCATTAGGTGAATTTTTAATTTTTGTTTATTTTAAGTTTCAAGTATGGGGTTGGTCCACCAAAAAATATTTGGTGCCATGTTGGCCCACCTATGTAAATAACCGTAATTACGTGCCTGGTCATACAGTACTACCTTCAGTCATATCTCCCCACCAGAGAAGTTTTTCTATTTTATGGGAACCGATTTTTTCCCCTATTTTCTAACCCCAGGAACAGCCCCGAAATTCATTTTCTTCAATATTAAGTTTATCAGGAAATCATACAATTTCGATGTTGAATTTAAGGGTCGGTTTTAAAAGTCTAGTTGGCCGACACAATCGTTTCCATAACAATTGACGGTGGTCGAGATAACCGTCGCGTCGCGAAGTTAAGCTACCTACCACCCACCCAACAATACAAACTCGAAGGTGCGGTACCTACCGCTACCACTTCACTAAAACCTTATAGATGCACTCTGCGCTCATAAAGTTCCACTTCTAGTCTTAATAAAACAGTACCTAGTATACTATTTGGATATTTTTTTATTCAATTTATTAAATAATTATATTGGTATTTAATACCGTTTACTGATATACAAATTTAAAATGTTCAAGTAGGAGGTGTTCCAAGTTCCGTTTGTATTTCTTCCAACGTTTTATTCTTTGTTTCAATAAGAAACAGAACAACAAACACCAATCCCGCTCCGCATACCAAAGCGTAGAAAAAGAAAACTGGAGCTGCACGAAATGTATCCACTAAATGTTGAAAGGAACGTGTTATACAAAAAGCTAATAACCAATTAAAACAAGCAGCAAATGACCCTACATGTTCTTTTACAGCATTTGGTAAAAATTCTGCCAGCATAACCCATGGCAACGGACCTGTTGCAAGTGAAAATCCGGCTATATAAATACACAGAGCAAGTAATGGTACAATTCCTATTTTATTAGCTGTTTCTGGTTTTCTGTGTTTAATCTCAAAGTATATTCCAAGTACAACAAGACATGCTCCCATTATAGTTAGTGACACTACCCATAACAATTTACGGCCAGATCTATCAATTAAATATGCTGGTACAAAAGTTATAGCCACTTGTACCAATCCGAGAATTATGGCACTATTATTTTCGCTGATCTTTGATCCTGCCCATTCAAATATTTTGTGGGCAAAAAACATAACTGCATTTATCCCTGAGAGTTGCTGTACGGCATTCATTACTAATAGCATAATAAATGCTTTTATACTTGCCCTTGTTTTGAATTTCTCCCAAAAACTGTCTTTTGTCTTAACATATTGATCGATTTCTTTCATTTCGGAAGAAATGTCGTAGTTTGGTCCGCGGAAGAACTGCATAGCCTTCTGTGCTTTTTCGACATTTCCTTTTTTGTATAAGTAAACAGGAGATTCAGGTAAAAATATAAATATTATCATGAGTGTAATTGGCCCAACAATAGGAACCACACTTAAAACAAAAATGTTCTTAAATATACCCAATGTATATGATAGCAAAATACCAATTACTAGTAAAAGTTGAAAAAATACACCTAATGTACCACGAATATCTTTATCTGCCATTTCTCCTATATAGGCAGGAGCTGCTACACAAAAGGATCCTCCACAAAAACCGGTTATAAAGCGTCCAGTGATATACATCGGTATACTATTATTTGCAAATGCCAATATTAACCACCCAATAATAAAAGGTATGGCATTTATCAACATCGATCTTCTACGTCCAAATATATCCAAGGTAATAGCCATATAGAGCTGAGCTGCTGCAGCTCCAAGTGTCATTATGCTTGATATCCAAGTAATAGCAGCAGGGTCCTTAGGAAATTTTTCCCGCAGAAGGCTTTCTGCTGGCGATGACCAACCAATTACTGTTCCAAGACAAAATCCTCCCATTGTTGCTAAAATATATTACTTATGTATAATTTACAATTATTAGTCTAATTAACAAAAACAATTGTCTGCACCTCCTATTGCAGCAAAATATTGGGTTCCTCTACTAGGTTCGTTTGCCATTATGATGAATAATTCTTAAAAAATTTAGTAAAACTTCTGTAAAATAATAAAAATAAACAAATTCTTGTCAAAATAGATAATTTACAAAGCCTTCCACGGTTAATTTAATATAGAAAATGATTCCCAGAGTCGTTCACTAGTAATATATCCCGAGTGCATGTCAAATTATCGGCAAATTATATGCAAGAGGGATATTTTACTAGACTATTTCCCGAACTAATTTTTAATGAAATAGCTGATTTATTTGTAAAATGATAAATATGTGTATTTGAAGTTATTATTTTTTCTAAAGATCTAGCCTTCTGATTGGTCAAAAATTAGTCAGGGAAATAGTCACCCATATACAGGGTGTTAATACTAAGTCGTTACAGCCGAAAATGGCAGTTAGAACTCATTAAAACAAACAACTTTTTTTAGTTCCAATTTTTGATTTGGGGCCTCTATTCGTAGTTATTGGTTTTCTTTTGTTTTTTTAACAATCGTAATAACTCCTTCATTTCAGGAAATATTTCAAAAAACGAAAGGTTTTCAAAATGAGCTTACGGCTCTCTACAACATTTGTATTTACAGTTATTTTATATTTTTTTAAGTAACAAAATGGCGGCCGATCAAAAATTTCAAATCTCAAGATTATGATATCCACCCCATAGATTTTTAAAAATATATATTTTTTAATCGTCAAACTATCTATTACAACATTTGTCTAAAACATTTTCTTCTATCTATGCAAAAAAGAGGTCTTTAATTAAATTACAGAAGAGTATGTGCAAAGTATCGACGAATTAAAAACAATTTAGATCGAAGTAGCTTTCTGCCATTAAAAAATAAAACAAAAGAACAATTAGATTAGTGCACAAAACTGAACGAGATACGTTTTATAGTTATTAAGGTATCTAGGGTATTATAAGAATAATAACGACGATGGTCGATGGTGTACAACACGAGGGCTTTAGCCCGAGGGTTGTACGTCGACCGAGGGCGTGATTATTCTTATAATACCCGTGGTGCCTTCAACGTTTAATGTCCTACTAGTCTGTTATTTAATTCGATTTTTCTTATTTTTAAGCTTGTCAATTTGACATTTAATTTGTATGGACACTAAATCAAGACTACTTTATATTTTAGAATAATTCTGTATTTCCATGGTAACGCCCATAAATTCTCTCTCTCTCTCGGTCAATTATTTTTCTATAAGAGCCCTAGGGCCTATTAAAAAAAATAATAGACCTGAGGCAATTATTTCTCATATAATAAATCTCAAAATAGAGTGCTTATGTTACAATAACAGACTAGTAGGACATTAAAATGAATAATTATCAAAATACTGAACTTCGTGACATGGTTTTGGTTTTTGGGGAGGCAACGCGCAATCCACAGGAAGCTCGAAGAATCACCAGCGTAGATAAGGGGGGGGGACAGTACCACCCCCCTGGAAGGATCCTCCCATTTAAGGATTTTTTCTATTTATTGATTAGCCGCGATTCCCCAATTCGAAATATATATCTAATCGTTTCGTTTATCTCAATTAATTTAAAGCTTCTCTGAAAATTTTTAAAAATTAATTTAAACCCTTTTTAAAAAATTAAATTGACTTACAGTTTTGTTAACCAAATCAATAAATCTCACAGATAAAGGAAATATAAAATAAACTTTAGCTTCATAAGCAGGAATTCAATTTGGAATTCTTCGAAATCTCCCAAATTTAATATGTACTGTTTTTCTTTAGTTTCTATAAAAATATTTAAAAAAATAAAAATATTTTACGTTTAATATTCCGTTGGGTACCGTTTAAAAGTAATTTAGCACTCAATATCATTTCACTTTGACATACATCATCGGATCCACAATCTTTTTTAAATGTTGGTTTAAAGTGGTTTACCGAAGTCTGATTCAAAATAGCAGAATGGGATTCCATTATTTGCTATGATATAGTTTACTCGAAACTAAAATTAATAAAAATTAGAAACTTCCTTGAATGGGACAACATCAGGATAATGCTCCTGGTCACAAAAAAAATTAAAATGTAGGAAAGATCTGAAGAATCAAATATTAATTAAGCACCCTAAGGGTAATTCACCCCCCCCCCCAACGGACCATGACATAATTTTCTTCAAATCCCTTCCACATAAATGGAGTCATAACATCCCTGTAATCCTTTTCCTACAAATGTTGAGGTCAAAATTTTCTTCAAATCACTCCCCTATTTGTAAAACTGTTATACTCTGTTCAAATCCTCCCCCTCATTAGAAAGAGGACCATAATGGCCTCTCGTCTGTAAACCGTAACGACTCGTTAGCGACTTGTTCAACAAAAATATTGTCGTCGGTTTTTGGCTCTAAACTTACTACGAGTTATACTAACGATCATCGTTAGCTAACGAGTCGTTCGTGAACGACTTTGAAAATTTCCATAATATATTTTTTTATGAGAAAAAAATGTCATAATATTTTCTTTCTAATCTTTTCCCTATGGGTGTTGAGGTCGTAATATTCCCCAAATCTTTTTCGTGTTAGGAAAACAAGTCAAGAGCGAAGTGCTGATAGCTCTTACCTAAATAACTATATTTATTAATAGGTTCTGGTTTGTCGTTCAAAGGACCATGATAAAAGTTTTTGTCCCTAGAAAGAAAATCACCCGATATGGAAAGAACAAACAAAGTCCCTCTCCAGGTGAAAGGTCCTGGAGAACCATGTTCCATCGCTGAGGAGGGCCAAACTGTTGATATTCTCTATAAACCATTTCATTGCAATTATAAAATAAAACAAAGTCATAATCAACCTTACAATAATACAGGTCTTCCTTTACAAGGTTCCCATTGTTCTTCCCACTCTAATTCCTTATCCAGCGAATAACACAAGTCCAAACCATGTTGATTTAAATTGAGATTTTCACTTCAAATATGCCTATGTGCACATACTATTACTTTACCACCAGGCCCTTGGGAACGTATATTTACCCCTAGCCACTAATTATTTTTTATTTCGTCATTTCCAGGTGGACGTGGTTTAAATGGAGCCTTCGCGATTACGTTTTCGTAATCAAAATCAGCAGCTGAAAATTAATTCATGTGAATGTTTTTTTGAAATTCGGGAATAGTTAAGGTCCAATTTGTAATTCAAGTGTTGCTCGGTTTGTCCTATAGACACTTTTTGCAGGAAAATTTAGATAGTCTTTATTATTAAAAATTGGACCATAACGATATGGTGGTGTTAGTAAATAAAAATTTGCAGAAAACAGATAAAACAGTTGTTTGATTTTTTTTGTACGTTCCTATTAAAAGGTGTTTCAAGTTTGTGTAAAAAATATTCTTCTTCAAACAACTAATTTATGTTAACAATATGTTAATGTTTGTTTTGGTGCAATTGAAATGAAATTAAAAAACTGTAAAATAAGCGAATGCTCTTTATACAAAAAAACTCTTTATATAAAATACAATTATTATGCGTTTGATTTCAAACAAAAAAAGTGGAGGTGCAAACCTCCCCTGGACTTTCCCATACTAAAAATAAACATTCGTTTTTGGTATTCAACAGTATTGTTCGCCACAACCGTAGTATATGGAAAATTAACACAAGTGCCGATTGTGTTCATCTGCGCATGTGTGATTATTTATATTCATAGGCTGCTAGGATTAGCCGGCGACAAGGAATTCCCGTCCCGCGCATGGTCACTTGAACATATCGGCACTTACAAATTTCACCCTACACTGTTTTAAAGTTCAATATTCACGAATTTCTCATTAACCGTATATTTTAGCCATATGAACACCTTATACTATGTGATAGACAATTTAATTTTGCATTCAATTATATAATAATATATAGGGTGTTTCATTTAAAATAACAAAGTTGCTTATTGTACTGTGAAAACCAAACACCCTGTATACGTGATATAAATTTAGAAAAATGTAAATTTATATACTGAACAACTTTTATAATTAAATTTTTTTCATATTTTGACTAATAAAGGCGCTATAGGAACATCAATTTTCGATTTTCAAAACCTCGTAGAGGGCGCCACAGTGGAATTATGGCGTTCATCAAAAAACAAAAATGTAGCTAATACCAAGCTGCATAAGTATAGAAAATTTAAACAAATTCCTTAGACCAGTTTTTTTGTAATAATTTTTCAAAAATTTCAAAATTTTTGGAAGAGCGCCGTTGCGACCGTTTTTGGATTTAGTAAATAATTTTTTTTCTTGGTGTAGTACAGCCAAAGGGCTTTCAAACAAGTTGTTGCGGAACCTGATCAGATAACTGGTTTTTGAGTTACGGGGCGTTAAAGTCGAAATTTTGAAAAATTCATAGCGACCGCCATTTTGAAGTTAGAGAGTCCGGGAAAAAACTGTATCCCTTGAATTATGCCCTTCTTTCATATCCCCTACTCAGATTTTCAAAATTCCGCTTCTGAAAAAAATGATACCAAGAAAACATGTCTAACTTCCGCTTCCGGTTTCGGATTTTTTTGAAAAGCTTATTTTGTCGATGAATTTTCGATACACCCCTTCATTTAAAATTTCATCAAAATCGGTTCACTAGTTTTTGCGTTACAGGCGTTACATACACACACACACACACCCACACACCCACCCACCCACCCACCCACACACCCACAGACAGACATTTTTTCTAGACCACTTTTTTGGGTTCCTGGGGACCCAAAACACGTATTTCCGCGAAAATCTCGACTTCGAAAATTTTCATGATATCAATACTTCCCTATACCAGTAGTGGTATGGGAAAGTAAAAATATCACACACAATATCACAATTTATGGCATTTCTTTAAAACTCGAATGTGGTCTCAATTAGAAAATGTTAATTGATATTAACAAGTCTTAAAATGTTAATTAACAATGATTATTATTTATTTTAATTAATGAACCAAAAAGCTGGAAAACCAAAAATTCTACAGCTGTAAATGGAATAAATGATCGATTGTTTAGTATTTTAAAATTTCTTTAGTTATTACGAGTTGTTATAGTATAACAACTTAATTTTTTTTATTACATGCACACCATATGGAACCAAAAAATATTATAAAAGTTATCAGATTTAGATATTAATAATTGACAGGGTAATATAAAAATCACATTCAAATCAAACTTAAAAGACAAAGTTTAATAAAATACAGAATAAATTATAATTGGTACAATATTTTGGTAACATCCTGTAGAAATATAAAATTATATTCTATTTTTAATATAAACAAAAAAAGTACTCGTCATAAAACTCGCTAAATACACGCGTTTTCGAGATAAATTCTAATGTAAAAATTTTGATTCGTTTACGAAAAAAATTAATTTCTCGAAAACGGTTGGGTTAGGCGAGTTTTAACAAGAGTACCTTTTTTCTGTATTTTTTCATGGAGAATAAGATTCTGAATGGATAATTTCAAAAAAGAAAACAGTTGACTCGTAAAAATTTTTGTAAAATACACACTTTTGGATTAATTATAAAAATGGTGCATAATTTTGTTAACACCGTGTATATCATGGTGTCAATTTAAAATCAAATTCTCTTAATATATTACATAAAAAAATCACTCTTTGTCAAATTTGCTAAACCCAATCGTTTTCGAGATTTTTCCTTAACTTTTTTATATTTTTACCCCCTCCATATAAAAAAACATTTCCTGCCCAAAATCTTTCTGTAACTTTGTTAAACCTGCAATAAACAAGATTTAAATGATGTTCATCACCCTGCATAATATTGTTATATAAGGGGTTAAAAAACAAGCCCCAATTTTCTACACCAAATAGCTCTCTTTGATGTTATGCAGGCGCGGATCCACTGGGGGGGGGGGGCTATAGGGGCTGTAGCCCCCCTCCAGAAGGTTTGAAAATTATTATTTTAATGAGATGAGTTTATATTTTGAGCAATTTTAAATACTTTGGTTTGTTACTCGATAATCCGGTTGACCTCAAACCTTAGGCTTGTGTCTTGCAGTGTTGAATTCCCTCTCGGGGGAAAAGTAGTTTCCGAAGCCACGCCCCTTTTTTGAAAAAAATTTCGCCTGCGGCGCTGTTAAGCTCATAGGACCTGGACACAACGCCGACTGGACACAACGCCGACCGTGGACACAATGCCGACCGTGGACACAACGCCGACCATTCGCTGTGGACACTACACCGACCGTGGACACAACGCCGACCGTCGTCTGTGGACACTACGCCGACCGTGGACACAACGCCGGACATTTAAATAACGAACCGAACCGAACCGGATCTATTGGTATCAGGCTGCAAATTTTGACCCAAAGGAGCACCCACCAGTAACCTGCAATAAAAAATTGACATTAGATTAGATTCTAAAAAAATTAAAACCAGAACACCCTGTAGTATATTTTTCCAATTACTAGAAGATTTACTCAAGTCGTGTCCCAAAGCAAGTTTTCTTCTTTTTCGTCTGCAGCAAAATAACGCTCTTATACGAAAAAAAATGCTCCCTTAGAGCAAGGAATCCACCCTCTCATTCCAAAGCAACAGATCCAACTTTATTTCTCTGGAACGGGGCCCAGACCTTCTACACCGAGGATTAATATTTGATGATCTACTTCCACCAAGAATAGTCTACCCCCGAAGAGAACCCGGCTATGGCAGGTTCCAACCGAATCGACTCCCACCCCATAAACTTTTCGACTTAAAAATTGAGAAGTCAACCAAAACATTATTTCCTTTTACCCTTAACATTTGACGGATTTGTTCAAACGTTGTAGGGGTTGTTTTGCCCACCTCTTCAGAAGAAGAATAAAAACAAGGTTTTAAAATCGTTATTTTTAATCAATTCAATGACTTTGACAGTTACTTGAAGGTTACAATTTATTGTTTTTAGTACTTTATATTAAAAAAAATACATTCGCAAGGTCAATGTACTTGTACGTTAGTAGATGACAAAGCGGCCTCAAGTGATTCGGCAGAAGCTGCACTTTCAGCTGAAGAACAAGGCTTCCTCTTCCTCCGTTGTTTTGGACAAGGAGAAGCAGATTTCCTCTTCTTTCTTGAACAAGACCTCTTCCTACGTCTTCTTTTACTACAACTCCTCTTCCTACGTCTTCGTTTCTTTTTGCCACAACTACTTTTTCTGCGTCTTCTTCTCTTTTTGCAACTACTTTTCCTCCTTTTTCTGCAACTGCTTCGTCTTCTTGTCCTTCTTGGACATTTGCTTCTACGTTTTTTCTGCGTTCGGCGCGCTTGGTCCCGGTAAAATGACTCGGAACCCTTTTTTTAATTTTCTCCGACATTTCCGGCGGAAATGTCGGAGAAATTAAAAAAAAGGGTTTTGGGTCATTTTTCCTGGACAGCGGCAGTTCTTCTTCTTGACGGAACACGAACGGCGACGTCTTTTCTTATAACTGCTTCGCCGTCGTTTTTTACAACCACTACGTCGACGGCGACGTTTTCTACTTCCGCAACTGCCACCAAAACCCATTTTGTTTAATAATTCATAGAAATAATTTGTACACATTAATTATGAATAAACCCCACATCATTTCACCAAAACTGAATTTAGAACATAAAATATTTATGATTTAGAACAATTTACAAAAGTAAACAAATAATTTTATTTACAACCATATATGTAATGTTGACATTTCTGACTTTATTGAAGGTTAGGAAGTGTCACATTCCCTACCTCTACTTCCCGCCCTCATTTCCTGCCCTCATTTCCCACCCTCATTTCCCGCCCCCTAAAATAACTGTAAAATTGTACTTTTACTACTAAAACTAGCATATTTTTTAAAATAAAAAAAAACAATTTTTTTGTGAATTTTATATTTAATGGCAAATAAGGAAACAACAATAACAAAAATGAACTAAAATACAAAAAAACTACTTATTAAAATTAATTGTAATATTAGAATGATTGTAGGCCTTTATGGTTATTTGTAGGTCAGCGCCGGCGTCCCCAATGGGGGTCTCTTTAGTTGATAATGTTACTTGTTGAATGGCTGGCGAGATTTGTGAGCTACTTGAAGAAGCAACCGAAGGCATGGAACGAGTGGACAGCATGGTGGCGGTTTTAGTTTTGTTCTCCGTTGAACAGTCTACATAACCTTCCGCCACAGTGCTAGATTTCCACCCTCCCAGCCTCTTCAATTGTAGTACATCTGCACCGCTGTTGGCTAATAAGGTGGCGGAAGTTCTTCTGAGAGCGTGACCTGTAAAGCCTTCGATGTTTTCTAACTTCAGAAAGGTGGCTATTTTTTTCGGAAAATTGGCTATTGAATTGTGCCCTATTGATTGACTTCTTGCCTTTCCCCCTCTGACCTGAACCAAAAATCTGTCGATTTTTATGTCTTTTCGGAGATTTATGAAGTCTCGAACAATTTTCACCCAGCTTGGGTCAGTAATGAAAAATCCTCTACTTGTATGAGTTTTGGAATCTGGAATTTCAACTGAAATTTTTTCTTCCAACATAGCTATGTCTGACATTTTCATTTTGACTAGTTCGTCCGTTCGACACGCTCCTGAAACGCCTACCACTAGTACTACCTAAAACAATAAGAAAACAATCTTAGCAAAAATACTTTTTAAAGGATATAAATTTATTACTTTAAAGGAATATATTATATTTGGTCCTTAATGTTAAAAAAATTTTACCTTAATCGGCAAAAGTTCGTTTGGAGCCTTGTTTAAAAAATCTTCTATATTCTCCCTCGAAAATATGTTGGATTTCTTGGGCCTAAAACCCACATTTTGTCTTTTCAGGTAGGCTAGGAGTTTCCCATGTTTCGAAATATCGGATTTTTCTTCAATTTCTAGCATTGTTCTTAACATGCTATACATTGCCCACAAGGTTGATGGTTTCTTTTTTTTGCTTTGCTCTCCAAAATACGCCATTAGAACATTTTCCGAGCTCAAATTCTTTACTTTTTTCGCTTCACACCACTCCCTATATGCCGCAATGGCTTTTAGGTACCGAAGCTTACTTTTTTCGGGCACCAAGCCCTGTGCCACTACATCCGCGGCTTCCCTTAATTCAGGAGGGGTGCAGTTTATGAATTCTTCATCTAACATCATTTTCTAAGGATTATTTCACTTAAACTTGCTTAACTTAAACTTGCTTAAACCAAATACTTTCTTAAACTGACGTTTATTTATTTCAGTAGCAGTTGTTTACACCAGAGTAACATCGAAAACCTGCCAATTTGATAGTTATTTGGACAAAAAAACATAGTGGCAATGACAATGATGTGTTATTTTTTTCAAAAACGTCAAAGCTTGTCAAAAAAGTTTTATTTATTTTTAGTCAAAACTGTGATGGTTGTAAATAAAATAGTATACAAACCTCGGTGAAAAGTTTCATTACTGTCTCGAGATTTATAGTTAACCTCGACGCTACGCGTCTCGGTAAACTATCAAATCTCTCGAACAGTAATGAAACTCTTTCCACCTCGGTATGTAATATACTATTATTTTCAACCATATATGTAATGACAGCATTTCTGACATTTTTGTAAGTTGGAAACTTGACGTTTACTAACTGTCACCGTCCAGCCAGGTGGGAAGTGATCACTTTCCACCTGGCGGGTGGCAAAGTAAAAATATCAAAATTGTAGTATTTTCATTTTATTATTCGAAACATATAGGAAAAACTAATGAAATTAATTAGTAGCATTCAAATTAATTGTAACATTGGAGTTATTATAAGTAGCAACAGAAATATTTAATATTTATATGCTTAATTTTATGCACAAAACACCTGACTGTCAGCGTATATATTTAATATAAGCACAGAACGGACACTTCCGTTTTGAACGTTTGAACATGGTTGCGCCATCCCATTAACTTGGGGTGGACTATTATATTTATTTTATTTCTGTTAGATGGAGCAAAATTCAGTATTTGATACAGTAACCTTCTTTAAAATAGCGCGAATACTTTTTTCAAATAAAACTTACATTAAATAATAGTAATATTTATTATTAACTGAAATTACAAATATTTTAATTAATTAGATTTGTTAAAAATTGAATCTAGTATTAATTAATATAATAAGATTCCTACGGTTAGTAATATCATTAATAAAAGTGCGATAGGTACACACTTTTACCGTTGATTGAAGGAAGGAACTCCTTTAATCAACGCTTTTACGCAATCTAAAATCCTTGGTGTCCTGACAATATTTCGTATCTTTCACTACGGAGGTATTTTTAAAAGGGTGGTAAGAAAGACTCGATAATTTAACGCATTTTGCAGATTCAAAAAATACTAAATTAACGATAAAAAAATAAAAGATGCAGGATAAAATAATAGAAAATGCCTTGTTTTTAAAGTAATTTACAATATAAAATATACCATTTGCACACTAAGTTTTGGTCGGTATTTTAATCAAATCTGCACCATAAAAAAATATAAACGTTCGATAACTCAAGCTCACTGTTAAATCAAAGGTTGTATGATAAATAATATAATAATATGAAATGCTCGAGGAGGAAAAAGACGTGGAAAAATGAATAGGTATTCAGTAGCGAAGTCTTAGTTCTAAAATCAGTGGAGGACTAACAAAATTTACCAACTCCACCATTCAGTATAACCAAGAAAACATTAAAATTTTATGAATTATATTTATCGAGCGTTTCTTTCGGCAATTTAGTAACATAAGCAATTTTTTAGTAGAATAGGAGGTAGTATTGTCAGGTCACTAACGAAATTACAGTTTAAGATTGTTATTTAATTATTTAAATGGTTGTTGTATACTTTACGCTTAAAAAGAGATCCTTTGAGCTAACTATAATTTTGTTGTTGTATGAATTCTATTCTTCGACTTCCTCTCGCGGTTTACCCCTCTATTCTTCCTTCAAGTTTGGTTTGTAATATTCCTTGTCTCCCGTGTCTCATGATATGCCCCCCAACTCGTCTTGCTTTTTTGTATTTGCATCCATAAACTTCTCTTTTCTTTCTCTTCATTTGATATCATGTCTTCTATAGTCTCCGCCTTTAATTTTTTCCTCACCTTCGGTTTCACCCATGTTTCGCATCTCACATCTGTACAATAATGAATTCCAAACATATGTTTCTTCTTTCTAATTGATTAATGCTATTTTATGTCAGCAGATACTACTTCACTTTATTGAAAGCCGTTTTCTGTTTGTCAGCTAGTATTTATATGGTGTTCATATCTTCTGTGCGTTGTTATACCCTAATGCTCCCTAGATAGCAGAATTCCCTTACTTCTTCTACCACCCCCTCATTTTCTATACTTATTTCAGTATTCAGTCTGTCCATGCCCATGCTTCCCACATACCAAAGTCTCTATCTTTGATTTATTCATACATTTTAACTATTATCACTGAATGTACCTACGTATCCAGTAACTTAATTTTGAAATAGCAACTTTCTTTACTGTTACAAATTTTTAACTTTGAGGGTTTCGTGTAAGTTCAGGAAGCCTTTTGGGTGGAGTAGTACATGGAGTCGTAGACGTTGGAATAGGCAGTTCAGCAGCTAATGGTAAATCCACAGCAACCTTAACTTCATTCACCGTATCAACCACATTACCTTGTTTAACATCTGGTATATTTTGCTTCAATCAATCTACAATATTACATTATATTATTTAAACTCCTTAATTTATTGATATAGCAATCTAACCAGATGTAAATAGCATTGCTAGCGTCGGATACTGTTGCTGGATATCAGGTACAGCTGTACGCAATAGACTATTATTCCTTCCAAAGTCAGTATCTTTAAAATGATAGCCGCAGACACGATAATTATCAAACACTGCTGCTGCCGGTTTAATAAATAATTCTTTATTATCCCAAACTTCCAGTCACTTCATAAAAATACCTAAATCTTTTGCGGGGTTTGGAAATCTATGCATGCCAGCTTTGCTGTTGTAACAATCTCTAAAGCAACATATACTTGGCATGTTAAAGGCTAAAAAGAAATCAAAAAAGAATGAAACTGAAGTGAATTACAGGAAAAGTTCGTGACGGTACATACCTATTTCTGACAAAATTTCCACGAACACCAAAGACCAACCAACACTTTTAATACCTACGTTAACTAGTAGGTATTTAACAAAGAACTTTTCAAATAATAACAACGAAACACAAAGAAAAATTAATTATTACTGTAATTGAGTAAAAATTGAATTTCCAGTGAAAAGAAACGTCAGAAATTTAAATTTAAACAAAGTCAGTCGATGTTTAAGAAACAATCGACAGGTTTTGAACTAAGATAAGGTTTTGAATTTAAAATACTACACTACAGCCCTCTGGGCGGTTTGGGGTGAAACAAAATCATGAATCAAATGGGCCAACCCCAGTGTCCGTTCTATCCTATTTATTAATAAACAGGTTAAG
This sequence comes from Hemicrepidius hirtus, assembly GCA_963082805.1. Lineage (NCBI taxonomy): Eukaryota > Metazoa > Arthropoda > Insecta > Coleoptera > Elateridae > Hemicrepidius > Hemicrepidius hirtus. Next base: position 29,199,891 of record OY720160.1, on the reverse strand, counting down.
TTATCTCTGATTTTATGTTTCACTGAGAGAAACGTCAGTGGAGCATAATCAAGCAGGTCGTTACAGTTATACAGGAGTATGCTTTTGTCAATATGTCGGTTTTTTTTTCAAAATATTAATATTTTTTATTTTTATTCCCGTCTGTTTTAGATGGTTGAAAATAAAATAGTATACAAACCACGGTGGAAAGTTTCATTTCTATCTGGAGCATTAGCTGACCTCGGCACTTCGTGCCTTGGTCAGCTATCTTAGCTCTCGATAGAAATGAAACTCTTTCCACCTGGGTATGTAATATACTATTTCAAACAAGAAATTCTAATTTACAAAGCTAACCAGAAGAAATAAATTTAAAAAAGTGTTTAATAATCTAGTCTCAGAAAGAAATACAAAAGATTCCCATATACAGGGTGAGTAAATAAATTCTTGGTGATGGATACCGGCTTTATTATTTGGAATACAAAAAAATGTTTCAAACAAAAATTGTAAGGGGTGAAAAGAACTACATCTTAAAAATATTTTGAATTATACAGGGTGGTCAATATAAACGTGTCACATAATTTCTGGATTTTTTTGTATAGTACCACATCCTATAATATTTTTACATAATCGTGTTCGATTGTGATTTGGGTTAGTGCATATTTTTTATTTTAAAAATTCCGTTAAAGGGAGTTCGCAAGATATTCAGTTTTCTGTTATGAACGTATTATTGCAACCAATAAATTTGTAGCTACAAAATTACAACACTTTGAAGGAGAGGTTCTTATTATTAAAGGCCTATTTTATCACAGCAGAGGTTATATCTAATAATCCCCTTACGTTTGAGCTTCCGTTTACTTGTCAACTAACGCAGTTACGGTTATTATCACTTGTTGGCCCCAAAGTAATTCCAAAGTCATTTAATTGACATGAAAACAAGTCGCGCTTCGTTTAGAACAAATTATTTTCCGGACGTACGCGTTCCATTCTATTACCACTAATCGCACATCCTGTACTTAACTTATATTATTATTAGTTCCTGTTCTGTAATGGTACCCATCTAATACAAGAGGGTTATTTTTACCCTCAGCCTGATCCCTGCCAGTTGATATGTTTTGTATGGTTATTATTATTAATAAACCGTAAGCCGCTGTTTCGGTCTCTTTTGCCATTCTTCTTGATAAAAATCCCATAAAAGTCGAGCTTTCAGATAGAGGTAACGTGTGCCTACGTAAGGGCTTCAAGTAGCTTTTGTAAATATCAAAAAGGGGAAGGGGCTGATTTGAAAGCTATTGGTACAGTTAGGATTATAAATAAAATACGCTAGGTATTTATTTGAAGCTTGCTAGAATTTTCAAGTCAGATAACTCGATTTTTTTAGTGGACACCCTGTATTTTTTTAAATAAATAATTTATTTTTCGTTAAGTGTAAACCGTGTCCTGTCTGGTAGATATTTTAAAGTTACTTCGAAACTCAAGGATAGTAGATAGGAAAAATATACAGAGTGTTATGCATTACCAATATTGATCAAAACTTTATTCCTTGGCCTTCTTAGTAAACAACATTGTCTCTAAAGAATAATCTGTTATTTTCTGTTGACAACTCGGCGAAATAAAGAAAATAAAAGAAAAACTCGAAGTTTTTTTATGTTTGCAAGGCAATGGCCAATAAATTTTATCTTTTTAAGGTATGGTACCTATTGTATTGGGCTATTGACCTGTTGTGAAAATTAACGAAGCATCGACACAAGCGGATAGCACAGCGGATAGGTTTCACCATGGAGCACCCAACAGCTGAGCGTTTTTTGCGTTCGGCGCATGTCTGGGGACTTGGAAAATTATTTCAGCTTCCTGAGATTATAGGGACAGAGGTGCGCACGATTGGTTGCCTATTCCCAAGGCGTAAAAGTCTGTTTCTGAGAAATCTAATATTAATTATTTTACACCGGCATTACGTTCGGCGCATGTCTGGGGACTTGGAAAATTATTTCAGCTTCCTGAGATTATAGGGACATGCGCAAAACGTAATGCCGGTGTTTAATAGGTTTAATAATTAATATTAGATTTCTCAGAAACAGACTTTTACGCCTTGGGAACAGGCAACCAATCGTACGCACCTCTGTCCCTATTATCTCAGGAAGCTGAAATAATTTTCCAAGTACAAAGTCCGCAGACATGCGCCGAACGTAATGCCGGTGTCAGCTGTTGGGTGCTCCATGCTCCATGGTGAAACCCAAGGGTGAAACCTATCCGCTTGTAGCATCGACTCCATCGCTACGCTACAAGCGGATAGCCCTCACATTTGTGCTACAAACAGCTGAATACACAAGTCCACTGGGTTTTTGTGAAAAATAATTCTCAAACTGCAACTAACCTAAAGCTCGAGGGGCGCCCAACTAGTCTTTGCAAAAAGTCTTTGCTTTAGGTTAGTTGCAATTTGAGAATTAATTTTTACAAAAACCCAGTGGACTTGTGTATTCAGCTGTTTGTAGCACAAATGTGAGGGCTATCCGCTTGTCGCTACGCTCCATCGGACTCCATTATGTCTCCAAACTGGAAATTTAATCCGTTAATTCTAATTAATTATTCATTACTATTAGGTGTATTTAATTTTCTGAACTGACGTAAGAATACTGTGTGTAGTAAATTAAAGTGACATCACTGTTCGCTAAGAAAGAATTACTCATTAATCATTATGGTCTTAGACAGAACTTGAATGAGGAAGAGGAACAGGGAACAGCTGGACCCACGGCATATTATATATGACCCATATTAATTTATGGCTGGACCACAGTGGCCTGTGTGGTGAGCTCTATGTCGTCTGTGCTCTATGTGTGAGCTGCACAGGCCACTGGTGAGCTGGACCAAACTTACAAAGTTGAAAGGGGGCGTGTCCGGCGCTTTTGTTTTTCAAAGTACAGTCAAAATAAAAACATTTAGGCGGCAAATTTAAATAATTGTAAATACTTTTCATTCGAAGAAATCGATGACCTTCTGAATCATGGGTTCCGAACATATACATACGTATGTATATGGTTCCGAATGATATTTCTGACTTCAGAATGAATTACCTATCTAGAATCTGAGAAATTCAAACGTCATTGAACTTCTCCAGTGAATGTACTTTTGAGTATGATTGTTTGTTATTGGTTGATGTATTGTCGCGCCTTGTCTTTCAACATTTAGTTGACATATTTTCCGGGGCATTTGTAAGTTTCGTGGAGCTCTAGCTTGTGTTTTTACCTACAATTTCAAGTTATCCATTTTTACGCAGAGTGCCATGGAAACAAAAGCGACAAGTTTATTTTAAAGAAAATTCTGCTTCTGCTTACGAATTTAATTTTAAGCGGTAACTTTGTCGTAATTTGATTTTAGGAATATCTAGCATTTTCTATGGTTCTTATTTTACGCGGCAAAATTTTAAACTGGGGAAAAATACGTTAGGGGAGAAAACCTTTCATAATTTATGATAGTGATTTTTAAAATTTAAGATGGCAACAATGGTACATGTGCTCATATTTAACATGTGTTTTTAATTTGGTTATGTTTATGATTGCAGACTTAGATTGCGACGTTTACATTTTCTAAGTATAATTATATTATTTTCTACAAATTAAACGTGAAATTTTTACTGTGTTTTGCAATAAATTACGTTGTATAAATGGAGGAATTTGAAAAGGTAATACTATATAAACTTTTGGTTAAGTTCTGTATCAGCTATAAGATATTAAAGGGAAGAAACCCTTTTATTAGTATTCATAACTTGAAATTACCATTTAAGTTAAGAGTATTTGGGCTTTTTAGGAGATATCCGACAGTGATAATCACATGGATGACTTCGATAGTGCTTCTGGTTTGGAAAATGTAGACGAAATAGAACCAAATCAAACTAAACGCAAATCAGATCATAATGACGAAATGGATAATGATCTTGAGCATAAAGAGAAGAAAACAAAAAATGGTAAGCATAAAGCCCCTACTGCTGAAGAGTTAAGTCATTTGCAAGAGACAGAAAATCTTTACAAGTCCAATTTGTTTCGATTACAAATAGAGCAGTTGCTTACTGAAATAAATGTAAAACAAAAATATAAAAATATATTTGATATGTGGCTTGTGAATTTCAAGAACTTTATTAAGGACTTACCTGAAAATGAGGTAAAACTATCGCAGATTACAAAACAAAATAAATTGCTGAAGCAAAATTTTAAAAATGTAATAAAAATACATGCAAAAACTGATCTAGATCTTTTACTAAAATTCATAAAACCAGAGGAGTGCTATACGTATGGCCTACATAACATTAATTCATTAATTGGGCCAGAACTTACTGTAGATGTTAACTTGATAATACCTAAGAATTGTTTTCTTGAGAAGGATTACTTAAACAATAGATATATTGTGAAACGTGAATATTATTTATGGTATATTTATCAGAGATTATCAACATCAAACTTATGTTCAGATATATCGTATAATCCACAAAATGCAGTTGTACAAATTACAGCAAACAAATCAAAAAAACTTCTAATACGTTTGCATGCTACACCAGCTGAGAATAGTTTTAAATTATCTAGATTTGAACCGGACAAAAACAATATGAGAGAAAATTTATTTAATTTGTTTACCGATATAAATGTTAATGAATTGAAAAATTATAGCACACCATACTATAATTCTGTTATATTGAACGAAATAACGACAGTTCCCAATTACGATTTTTTGGAGAAAACCATAAAGGAAATGAAAAATGTGCAAGATGCAATTAAACTACTATTGGTGTGGTTACAGCGACGTAATTTAAATTTAAATGGATTTTCCGATTCACTTCTAAGCCAAACAATTTTATACTTAACTCTTAAACGAAAAATAAACAAACATATGAGTTCATACCAAGTAATAAGAAATTTCTGGGTGTTTCTTAGTACAACAAATTGGCAAGAAAATCCTATAAGCATTTGTGAAGATGTTAAAAATGAAAAATTCAAAATGTTTCGTGAACACTTTGATGTTGTTTTTCTTGATAAAAGTGGCTGTTACAATTTGGCTGCCTTTTTATATTTAGATGTGTATATGAAGATTAGAAGTGAAGCTGCATTAGCAGTGCAATTTCTTGATGAGAGCAGATTTGATTGTTTTCAAGCACTTTTTATGATTAAAATGAACCCTGCGGTACAATATGATGCCTTACTTACGTAATGTGAAGTCTATTTTGTATATAATATTTTATAAATAATATCACAATTTTTAGGTTGAGTGATAGTCAGAGTTTCAAAAATATCTACAGTGAAATCACCAATACTTTGAAATACAAATACGTAGGCTGTTATCATACATTAATAATTAAACGAATTTTGCATTTTCTGAAAAAAGGACTAAATAAACGAATTATCCATATTGTACCACTTGTAGCTCAAAGTACTGAAGAAGAATTGGAAGATATTACTTTTGGTTTGACGTTAAATTCAAATTCTGTGTTTTCAATTATAGAAAAAGGCCCATCTTCAAATCACCCGGATGCGTTACCTTTCAGGAAATTTTGGGGAGAATTGTCAGAATGTCGAAGGTTTGTTTTAATTTTTAAACTGTATATTTCCTATATTTTTTAAATACCTACTAATAAGAATATAATAGATTTGCAGATGGTTCGATTTCTGAAGCTGTGTATTTTCCTGCAAAAACTTTCCAAGAGAAACGTCAAATATTTAAGAAAGTAATAGATTATGTGGTAACTAAAAAATTAAATTTAGAAAAATACGTACTAATTTCTGATGAATTTGAACAAATGGTAGTCTTAAAAGATTATGTTACTCCTTTTCCAACGGGTACTTGTGAAGAAGCAAGTTTGAAAGTCATTTCTATTTTTGATGAATTATCCAAGATGTTGAGAGGGTTCACTTTACCACTAGAGATTACCACAGTTCAAGGTGCTTCAGAAGTATTTAGGTAAAGAAAAGTACATTTTTTTTGTTCTTTTTACGCCGTTTTAACTAACTTTGTTTGTAGTTACACAGATTTATTTCCCCCTATACCTACAAATTATAAATGGGGTGGGAAAATGACAACATTCAAAGAAAATAGCATTACTCTAAGAGAAGACATAAAACTGGGAACTGTACCAAGATACGTTGAACCAATAGAATGTATTATTCAGTTAGGTAAATAAGATCTGCAGTTTATTATATATTGTTATTTTAAAAATACATTATCTGAATAATCTTATATTTTAGGAATTAATTCAAAATGGCCAAATAATTTAGATGCATTGCGCCAATTAAAAATTGGATTTTTTTTGGAGATATCCAAATTACTTACACAATCTGGAATTATATCAAATACAAAACCTGAATATTTAGATGTGTTTTATAAGGGAGTTGTATTTAGGTTTAAACTGTATCATCCCAAGGAAATATCACTTGTAAAAAAGTATACCAAACCTGATGGAACCATAGCTTACAAAGATACGGACAGCACAATAGAAATGGATAAAAGATTGAGTATTTTACCAAAAATCATAGGTGCTTTAAATGGGTAGGTATTCTATTTTACATTGATCACTGAATATACATACAGGGTGACAATAATCTATCACACTGTATGGATAACTTTGTTATTGTAAGACTTACAGTCGGTTAAGCAAAGTTGGATAGAATTACAAGGCAAATCTAATGCCGTTCTCGTTTTTGATCAATTTTGCCAACTTCCGGAAATAATCTGAAAAACACTTAAAATTTCAATCCAAGATATTATTGTAACCGTCACAGATAGAAAAAAAACAGTGATAACTGATAGATATTCTTATGTAGTATTAGAAAAAAATATTTTGCTGATCGTGTTTTGTTTAATTTTTGAGATATAACATAAAGTTTATGTCATCTCAAAAATGAAACAAAACACGGTCTTGAAAATATTTTTGCTAATACTGCTTAGCTATCATTTATTTGATTGATTTTAGGTCTTACAGCACTTAGGCCACTTTTCGGAGCCTGTTGTACGTACTACCTTAAATCTAATTCTTAAAAACTACTTTTAAGAAGTTTCCAAGAGCTGACAACTGCCCTGGCCTGGGTTCAAACCCAAGGCAAAGCAGGGCCTGCAGACTCTCGAAAGCCTCTGTGGCCTTGACTGCAGGTGGTTATGCAGCTCGGCTACCGTGGCCCCTTCTATCATTTACTTATCTTATCCTTTTCTTGTATGTGCGACGGTTACGAAAATATTTGGAATTGAAACTTTAAGCATTTATCAGTTTTTTCAGATTATTTCAAAAAGTTTGCAGAATTGATGGAAAACAAGAACGGCGTTACGATAATAAAGTTACCTATAGAACATGGGTAGATTATTATTGTCACCCTCTATATCATTTTTTCAAAGACAATCTTTAATGTTAAATTTTAGGCTACAATCTCAGAATCCCAGTTATGGTCCAAGCACAACATTAATTAAACGGTGGTTAAGATCACAACTGATCGATGAGTTCCATATTCCAGATATTGTAATCTGTTTATTGAATGCTTCCTTGTATTTAACTAGTGCACCATACAATAATGCTAATTTACCTCAAGTGGCTTTTATCCGTTTTTTACAATTTCTAGCACACTTTGATGGGAATTTACAATTAATTTTAGTTAATTTTAATAACGAACATTCAAGTATGTATACAAAAGGCTGTTTAATATTCAAGCAATATTCAAAAGCATATTTTTTCAGAGGAAACTCTTGATAAGCTTGAAACAAGCTTTCATGAGTCCCGGCAAAATTATCCATCTTTATATATTGTAACTCCATTTGATGAAGGAAAATCTCTTTTCTCAAAAAAATGCACCAAGGAAGTGATTAAAAGATTATCCCTTTTAGCTAAAGGAACTTATGATTATGTGCTTTCTTCTGTGACACATGATCGACTGTCAAATGTTGAGGTAATTAAAAAATTGTTATGGGAATCTTCTTATAAATATTGATGCTAATTTAGGAATTACTAAATCCAAATTTGGAAGGATATAATGTCTTAATTCATCTAAGACCACTCATGAATCCAAAAAGGCATCAACAACTACAGTCTGTAAATCATAGCAAAAGCAAAATACAGTTAGAAGAGTATGATGGAAAGCAAAGCACTAAACTTCCGGTTACGGGGTTCAATCCGGTTGAACATTATTTAAAAGAATTGCGGGTATGTGTTCTCATTTGTGTAACTATTTTCTCCTTTTGTATATGAAAATTGAATGTTTCAGGAAAATTATGGAGATCTGGCTTTGTTTTTCTATGATCCATATGGTGGTAATATTATTGGAGTCCTCTGGCAACCCAATGTATTTGATAAAAAGGAATTTAAAGTAAGTTCATAAAAAAAATTATATTATAACCACGGAAATAAAAATAAATGGTTTTTTAGATTCCAAATATTAATGGAAGAAAATTAGTAGGGAACAATTTAATTTTAAACACAGCTGCAATAATAGAAGACTTCCACATCATGGGAAATGGTATAGTTAAAACAATTGAAGAGCTAAACTAATAAAAAAAGGATATTTCTTGTATGTATATAACATTTTTTATTGTTAACTTTATTATTTTAATAATTTTTGAGTAGAGTACAAAGGATACACACCCAGGCAGCATTTACTGCTAGATGTACTCGTATACTTCTTTCACTTGGTAATTATAAAGACGAAGCCGAATTATGGAGATAGAACACTTTCAATGATGAACTACATTAACTTGACTTGAACTTTTGAACATTTTATTTTATGCAAGAAATTTTTTTCTCATAATGTACTGTAATTAGTGATACAAATATACTATGTTATACTTAAACTTAATTTTAATTGCAAACAGTGGAATTGAGAGGCAAACTTAAAATTCCAAAAATGTTTATAAAGTATTCCAATAACATTTGGTCACGTGACCTTTCTTGGGGGGGGGGAGTACAAACAATTTAACTTCTAGTTGTATCAAGCGAACTTGAATCTTCAGACAGCACACGTTTATCAAGTGGCCCTTGTCGAGACAAAATAAGGGGCCAATCTGAATCAGCGCCCTCCAGGGAGGTCACGTGACAAAATATCATTGGAATCCCTTAATTCTATTGAGATGGTGGTTATAAAATTACCAATAAATCAGCCATTTGTTTATTCAGAACTTAATCATAGTAGCTTATGGAATAGTATCTGCAAGTCCTCGGCATAGGTTATATCAGATATAACCCTTGGTTAGTTCCATTGTCTGCATTGATCTGGTTAGTTCATTTAATTTACAGAGATATTACAAACACGCTTCAGGGATTGCAGTAGATAGATACCTTACTCCTTACTGTTTTATTCCTTTATGGACAATTCACAACATGCATTATTATCATGTATGGAAATGGTAAAATGCATTTTATTTTGAAAATACAGGTGGGGAAGGGGTGAGGGAAGTTTGCCAAAAAATGAGCAGACTATAGTCTTTCCTTTTTTTTTCGAAGATTTTTTCACCCCCTCCGATTTCCTTAGGAAAATTTCAGAATGTAATATGAAGGGTAAAGACTTGAAAAATATGTACCAAACATCCCCCATCCCCTCCCATCTGGTCCAAAAAAATTACGAAAGTTTTCTGGACTACCCCAATTCTGAACGTTTCCTAGTCAGGTGTGGAGCAGTGGGAAGGGGTGAGAGAAGTTTGCCCCATAATTTCCACGTGTGCACCCTCCAAATAACATTCTGGAAAAATCCTGAAGAGATCTGAAGGGGTTAAAAAATGTCAAAAAAAGAGTAAGTTTTTTATGAAACATGGAATGAATCTTCAGCATAATATCTTCTTAATTAGAAAGTAAAAGTGTAAGACCCATGTCGATACTATTTCTGAAAAGATAAAAGATCCCTGCTGAGGATTGGAGTTCCACAAAGTGGGCAAAATTTTCAGTTAGGGTATATAAAAGACATAGCTGACCTAAGTGAGTAATTTATTACATTTAAAACAAAAAGACTACCTAGGTAATCAGATTATAATTTATATATTGAAACATGTAATCTAACAATATTGTACTCTATATACATTTTTTTCTTAAAAGTAATTCTAACAGTAAATACTAGAATCTTATAAAACGGTGAAAGAGATTATTGAAAGGAACTACAAGTGATAAGTAAACTTTAGTGAATATCTATTTAACAAGAGTAGGATGTAAAATCAATAGGGGCAGTAATTCTACGTATAAACGGCAATTATATAAAACTACAAATAATACTAAAATATTAGGTTTTCGGACTAACATTTTCAATTATTAATTTATCGGTTCTATATAATTGTCCAATTAATACCTATAAAAGATAGGTTAGAATATTTCATGAATAATAACATGTTTCTGGTCTTACCTGTCGCCTAAGGCTTTCTAAATTATTAAAACCTTGCGTGATTTGGTCCTTTATTTTACTAGGATCTGCTAAATCTTTATTTTTTCTAAAATCATCGCGTACTCGACGTAATGCATAATTTCTGTAAAATAATCGTTTAAAATTTGTAGGATAATTAATTATGAATTAAAGTACCTAAAATTATAGGATGGGAATTTTTTGGATTCGCGAATTAAGGACCTATACAAAGACAACACTTGAGTTTTAGTAGACATAATTAAAAAAATTTCCGAATCAACACCACAGATCAACACGTGCAAAACTAAAAACAGATGACATTTGCCATTTATAAAAAACTATTTATTTCTTTATGTCAATTGTCAAAGTAGACACCAAAAATCAAAAGGTATAACAACGTAACGAAAGAAACCCTAAATTTGAGAGTTGTTCACAAATTTAACGGAGAGGCTCTACGTGAGGATAGTTTCGTATGGGTAATGTTGCGAGGTGTATCGACGCTTAGGAATAGAATGGCATCGGACTGCGCGAGGTATTAACGCATCAATGTTCACGATTTTTAATTTTTGAATACGGTCTCGTTCTGTGATTGGTCGATACTTCGCGAACTGACGCAGTCATAGCGTAGGGTGACGTGTGTAATTTTAACGTTAACCTAAGCGTAACTGGTATGAAACGTGAACCGACCTTAACATAACCTATTTGTTTGTGGCGTCGCCCATGTTGCTTTGTTGACGTTTATACTTGAAAGAAATTAACGAAATTAACTAACGTTACTTCCATATATTTTTTGTATACTACGTAAAAACCAAACAGTTTCGTCATGTCAGATGCCTGGGAAGAAATTCAAGCTATCAAAAATAAAAGAAACAGTCTAAGAGAAAGACTAGAAAAACGCAAAAAAGAAAGGCAAGATATTTTAGGCTCCAGTTTGGGTACAACGTCTTCGCCAATAAATTCACTCGAAAATTCCAATAGTGGCATACCAAGTCCTGTAGGTATTATAAAAGACGAATCAAAGTCCAAATCTGAAGCAACAGTAAGTGAGGATTTAGTCAAGGTTGATCCTGAATTAGAAAAAGAATTATTGAAAACATTAAACGAAGTTACTTTGCAAATTCCGATTCCTTCTACTGATTTAGTTTGTACTTTAAAAACAAATTTAGACCGTCACATATCTCATGGAGCAGTGTGTAATTTACTACAGAAATTTGAAACGCAGAAATTGATTAACATCAAAGACCTTATTAAAGATGGCAAGAATATAGTTGAAGTAATGTTTGTAGAGCATAGTAAATTAAATGCTGTTTTAAATGAAGCTGTAGCCGAAACGAAAGCAGTTACGGAAAAGGAAGAGTGTTCAAAACGAAAGAGAGAAGAGTCGCCAGATAAAGAAGAAGAAGATGAAGATAAAAAGAAGAAGGAAAAGAAAGATTCAAAAACAACAGATATATTTGTAAGGTTTAGGTTGTTATTTTTGAATTATCTCATAAGTAAAACATGCTCTTTTAGTCTCTGTTGGCAATGCCTTCAACAAAAGAAAAAGAAAGTAAGAAGGTCGGTGAAGAAATATTAGACTTACTAAGCAAACCAACTGCTAAAGAACGCTCATTGGCTGAACGGTTTCGTTCTCAGGGTGGTGCACAAGTAATGGAATTCTGTCCACATGGTACTAGAGCAGAATGTCATAGAAATGCAGGCAACAAGCAATGCAAAAAGCTGCATTTTAAAAAAATTATCCAAAAACATACAGACGAATCATTGGGAGATTGCTCCTTTCTCAATACTTGCTTTCATATGGATACTTGTAAGTATGTTCATTATGAAGTAGATAGAAGTGGACAAAGTAAAGATTCAACCCCCACAATTCAAAATAGAACTGTTTCAAGTACAGAAAGTACGAGTTTGTATCCACCGCAATGGGTTCAATGTGATCTACGGTATTTAGATATGACTGCTTTGGGTAAGTTGCAAGTAGTACCTACCAGTTTAATAAAAAAATTTATTGGTTAGCTAAGTTTTAAGAAATTTTAGTTGATTTTCAATCTCTTGTTAGAAAGAGTTTAGGCCAGCAGTTCTCAACCTGGGGTCCGCGGACCCCCAGGGGTCCGCAGGGCCTATGCAAGGGGTCCGCCAGAAAACCACGTGTTTTTGTCAATTTTTCCATAACTAATTTATTAAAAAATTATAATAAAAAAAAGTAAAAAAAACTTATTAATTTATGTTGTAGCAGAATAATTTTATTGGTACAAAAAAGTGATCAAACAACGACAGATTTTTCGATAAACATGTACATTTTGCAACACTGCAATTACAGTGAATTGGATTATTCATCGAACGTTCATGCATAGCCGAAATTTAAACGTCATAAAGTCGCGGGGCTTGCAAGAGTAGTACGTTCGCGCTCGGACAAAATGGATCGTTGGCTTAATCTTAATATTTTTGTTATTAAATATTTTTATTGTTCATTCAACTTTGTATTTCAATAACTGCCAAACTTATTTTTTTTAAATACAACCTTTTAATCGGCCAACCTTGTGGTCAATTATTAATTTTGTTGTTGAGTTTATGATTATAAAAATAGACAGGGGTCCGCACCCTCTATACTTGTTTGAACAGGGGTCCTCAAAAGACCAAAGGTTAAGAACCGCTGGTTTAGGCAATATTTAAATTATCTAGATTCCAAAAATGTAATAATATACAGGGTGTTAAAAAAATTTAATACCTTCAGCAGCTAGAGAATAAACAGTTGTTCTAAGAATGTCCTTCAGTTTTCCAATATCTTTTCTAATAAAGTCATAAATAAAATACGAAATTTTTTTTTTTTGAATTTTCTCCATAAGATAGAAACGGATGCAGTTGGGTTAATTTTCTTTGCGGCATATTATTATGCACAAAATCCTCCAAAATTGCCGAATTTAAACCTACCCTCTATCTCTTATAATAGGTCCCCGTGAGTGCTTAGATTAATCATGGTTGTCGTAGATTTTGAAACACCTTGTATATAAAATTAAAATAAGGGCCTGTTTTTATTACATTTTTGTTATGATTAGCTAAAATTTTAGTGATTTTACTTCAACTTTCACCTCCACCCCCTAAGACCAATATTTTGATGTCAAATACATTTTTTCTTTTAAATTCAGTAAAAAAGTTATTTCAGTGAATTTATTTTGTTCTACTGTCTTATAAATAATAATATTAAATATGTATGTATTTAGTCGTGACAATGATATTTTTAATATAAAGTCATCAAGAATATAACAACTTTTAATTTTTTAGGAAAATTTGCTGTAATAATGGCAGATCCACCATGGGATATTCACATGGAACTTCCTTATGGCACGATGTCTGATGATGAAATGAGACAACTAGGAATTCCTCAATTACAAGACGAGGGACTAATTTTCCTTTGGGTTACTGGACGTGCAATGGAACTTGGTCGTGAGTGTTTAAAGTTGTGGGGTTATGAACGAGTTGATGAAATAATTTGGGTGAAAACTAATCAACTGCAAAGGATTATAAGAACAGGTCGAACAGGTCACTGGTTAAATCATGGGAAAGAGCATTGCTTAGTTGGGATGAAGGGTAATCCACAGGATTTAAACCGTGGCCTCGACTCTGACGTTATTGTCGCAGAAGTACGTGCAACAAGTCATAAGCCAGACGAAATTTATGGTATGATAGAAAGACTATCACCTGGTACAAGAAAAATTGAATTATTTGGAAGACCACATAACATACAACCAAATTGGATTACCTTGGGAAATCAAGTTGATGGTATCCGTTTAGTTGATCCTCTATTAATTGAGAATTTTAAGAAAAGATATCCTGATGGTAATTGCATGGCTCCTCCACCAAGTACAGCACATTAACATTGAAGTTGTATAAGGCATGGCTGATTTACTTCCCCAACTAATCAGACGTGCAAAATATGTTGAATGTGATAAAATATGAATTATAAAAACTATTTTGCGACGTTCGGATGGTTGTGATAAATATAGACAAAGAAGTGATTACCATAATGAGTGTTTTTAATGCAAATACGTGTTTGTTGTGATTGTATTCAGTGATAAACGAATTTGTTCCTTATGTACGCAGTGTTTAGAAGTAAATTTTGGGCGGCGCTGAGTGAGGATCAGCTGTTCACAAATGACAGTTGAAGTTCTAATATGGCGTCAGCTTGAACTGTAGACAAAGAGTGCGTCGTAATTAAAGTAAATTCACCACAAAGTAATAGTGATTACTACGATTAATAGTTTATCAGAGATCGTCTTTACAATTACAACAAAATGCTGGATTTGGAGATTGTCCCTGAACGTTCTTTAGGCTGTGAACAATGGGAGTTTGTACTAGGTGGGTAACACTTTTATTTTGAATAATGCGTTTCATTGCGTTTTGTTTAGAATGATGCCAATTTTTTTTATTCGAAGTGCTTGTGTTATCACAAACGTTAAGAACTTATACTTATCCTTTGCTTTCGGTAGTGGAAAATTTTAGTGGTTTAAAAGGAATGCAGTATTGATATTCTATTCCTTTCCTTCAATTCAAGGGGTTGTAGAGGTTGCATCACTGTTTTATCTTCTGGTCTTCAGATATCTTTCCCGGTTTCTTATCAAACGTGATTAAGCAACGTTTAGCTGGAATTTTTAAAATACAAACATTTTCAGAATTAGTTTCATAACAGGATTGAAAAACAAGTTTATTTTTATAATTAGTTGGACAAAGTACAACCACAATTTTTGCACCCTTATATTCGTTTGATAAAGTTAATCTACTGAGGCTACTCTCATGTATACAATGTATATTTGAATTTGGTTTGAATTTAGCATAATACCTACGTTTGTTGGGCAAAGTTTGCTTCTCCATTTTCTTCAGTTCACCAAAGTTCTTCGGTTTCTTCTGACTGATTGTCTCTAACAATAAAATTTTTCCCCAACCCTAAATTTTAAGCAATATCCCCCAATTACATTTTGTAGATCAGTTAAGGCCTGACGAGCTATAAAGTTTGGATAAGATGTTTTAGAATCTGATTTAATATAAAAATAATTTTAATTTGTGAATAATTTAAGCTTCCCAAAATTACTATTTCATATCTTTTTGGCACACAGCTTTTCAATTTCGAAATGTTGTTGTTTCAAGTTGTCCTATTCATTTATCTGAAGGTTAGGTGTGTTTTTTGTACATATAATATATCTTAAACAATGTATGTAAATAATTAAAGATATTCCATTATCCTTTTCTACAATTTTTATGTTTCTTTTTATAGGAATGCATTTTTCGCAGTCTGTTGCTATTATTCAGTCACAAGTTGGATTCATTAAAGGAGTTCAAGTTCTCTATAATGATTCTGTAAGTATGATTTGTGTAAAATAACAAACTCTACTGTTTACAATAAACCTGTCAATAGAAATGTACCATGATATGATTGTATACACATATCTTTCAATTCCATGGTGTTTATTTGAATTTTTGTTTGTTCAGATAAGGTTTGTTAGAATGACTCAGAAAGTATTAATTAAGTAGGAGTTGCTATGGTGATTCCTAATTACAATAAAATAAAAAAATAGCTTAAAATGTTTTAATTTTAATTAAATATGGGAAAGTATCTAAGCTATAATTATAACTATTGCTCACAACTAAACAAATTTATTTTTGTCAGTCTTCCATATGTTTTCTGAATTTATTTTAGCAATGAACTTGAGCTTTCTCCTATGTTTACTTCATTGACCTATTACATCATCACTAATTTTTTTACTGTTTTATTGTACCGAATATGAATATTTGACAAAAGCATTTTGAAAATCGAATTTCTTTAAAAATACTTGATAAATTAATTGTAGTCTTCCTCAATTTCAAAAATATCATCATATGTTGCAATACTGTGCTTCTATTGACTTTATTAATATTCGTAATTAATAACTTGACAGGTTTATATTTAGGTACCTATTATAGTTTATACCTAGTAGTTGATAGGTGTTCATTCTTCAACTGTTTCGATTAGCAATATTTGTGTTTTAAATGGAATGCCCTGTAAATTTTTCATATTTGTTGTAGTAGATAGTTTTAAGGATTTTACAAATTTTTTATTTTCAAAAAACTAGAGGGTGGTTATCAAAATATCGCGATTTGAAATTTTTGATCGGCCGCTATTTTGTTATTTGAAAAAATATAAAATAACTGTAAATACAAACGTTGTAGAGAGAAAGTTGATTTTGAAAATAAAATAAGGAAATGATTACGATTGTTCAAAAAACAAAATCCAATAACTACGAATCGAGGCCCCAAATCAAAAATTGTAACTAAAAATGTTGATTATTTTAATGAGTTCTAGTTGCCATTTTTGGGTGAACGACTTAGTATTAACACCCTGTATATCAGCTGATTCTACATTAGATTCATCAACGTTTGCCATGACAAAAATCAAGTACAGCATCTTCAAGCTTAACAAAGCCCCGGAAAATGTGACAACTAATTTTTGAAAGATTTTATAAATTAAAATACTTAGTTAGGACTCCTTCATATAGGTGCGATTTTTATCTTAATAGTTGTAATAGTGAAGAAAATTAATTACTTGATTAATTATAACATTCTTTTTTTAATTTTTTTTTTTTTTAAATGAAGGCATTCTCGGCCAACATTGCGCATTTTCCTAAAGCGCCCGTAACACATACTAAACGTAAAAAGTCCAGGGCATAGCAAAATGTATTCCTTTTCTTGGGTTTTCGCAATATCTTATGAGTGGTTGTTTGAAGACTAAAAGAAGACCCAAACAAAAATAAAACACCTTTCTATTACATTTTTTTTATATCTCTCATAGTTTTCGAGAAACCTGCGTGCCGTACTTTTTTTCAAATATTTTTTAGACAAACAATACTATACGTACTCATTTTGAAAAAATTCGATAGGACTGATTGATTTCTAGGAAACTATGGGAGATACAAAAAAATTAATAAAAACGTTGTAGGAAATATTATCAGCTTTATTTTTGTATAGTAGATCTACTTTTGGCCTACAACCAACCATTCACAAGATATGTACGAAACCCCGAGAAAGGGGACACCTTTTGTGATGCCCTGTAGCTCACCTTGTTGTACATTAGGGGACTTTTAGTATAGTCATTTCCAAATAAATCCCCGAAATCAAAAAAATTGTTTCAAAAGGTCCATCTAGAAACTCTTTTTGAGCGTCCGTTAACTGAACCTATAGGTGATGTAATTTTATTACAAACAACTAATTTGATCAGATTTGCATTGAAACTTACCATAACTTCCATTATTACATGTTTGTACTTCTTTTTCAGAACCCCTTAGAAGTAGATTTAATTATAAATTTGCCACAAGATGGTATTAGATTATTCTTCGACCCTGTCGTCCAAAGATTAAAAGTCATAGAAATATACAACATGAAACTAGTAAAATTAAAATATTGGTAAGTTGCACTTTTAGTTAAAAATATTCATTTAGAATGATTTATTGTATAGATAGTGTTGTGTTAAATTATGTTACAATAAGAATAAAAACTAAATAATTTTATTTATCTATAATTTTTCTGCAGTGGACTTTCATTTAATTCCCCCGAGGTACTGCCATCAATTGAACAAATTGAGCATTCGTTTGGAGCAACACATCCAGGAGTGTATGACGCAGAAAGACAACTTTTTGCCCTGAATTTCAGAGGATTGTCATTTTACTTTCCAGTCGAGTCGAAGTTTCAAACTGGCAGTACACATAATTTAGGTTTGTTGTTACAAGTTACAATTATTTTACATTTATGTCTTATTTGAAACTGTGTTGTAGGTTCTCTCCATTTTCCTCCTGGTAGTTCACCTTTAGTGTCACGAACAGCCATATACTGCGGTCCAAACGTAGAACAAGCTGCTGCTCCAGAACTACCACTCTCATGCTATCACGGCCAGTTATACCTGCAAAAAGCTGAGGTGTTGCGGGGTGATTCCTTCACCAAAGGACTTCTACTTGTGCTGACTGCTGGAAGTCATTCTCGTAGAATAGATGCAACGAAACTACAATTCGAGAGGCAGGTCCTCTTGGGTGACACAGCACAAGATGTTGCTTCTTCTTTAGGAGCCCCATCAAGGGTTTTCTATAAGAGTGAAGACAAGATGCGCATCCATAGTCCAAATGCACATCGTAGAGTTACACAGCGACGAAGCGATTACTTTTTCAACTACTTTACTTTAGGTATTGATGTTTTATTTGATGCTCGTTCTCATCTGGTGAAAAAGCTGGTTTTGCATACAAATTACCCGGGGCATTATAATTTTAATATGTATCAGAGGTGTGAATTTCACCTTCCGCTAGATGAGGTGGAAGTTACAGCATATTCACGTTGGCAAGATTTGTGCAAACAGCTTACTCCTAGTGAAAGGCCTGTTGTATTGAATAGAGCCAGTTCTACCAATACTACCAATCCATTTGGTAGTACTTTCTGTTATGGATATCAGGATATCATATTTGAGGTACTGTTTTTTTTTACTTTTTCTTTTATTGGTAATATAATAATATATTAATTTATTTAGGTAATGCCAAACAATTATATAGCTTCTGTAAGTATATACGGAGATGGTCGGCCGTATGATTCAGAAATGTTGGTAGAACAAGCGTGACAGAGGCTATCTGCCACCTACCTCATACTTACTAACAGGTACTGGCAACCGTAATAGAAATTACACAGCTCTCCTCATACTTAGACTATTACAACACGTTGATAATTTTAATTAATTTACTTAAATATTTATGTACCTCCTAAACGTTTTCTATAGTTAGTAAATCTAATAATACATAGGAAATAATCACGGTAAGTGTAATAATGTATAAGTTTATGAATGATTAGACAATATTCAAAGAGAAGAGACCTTCTTCTTCCAAAAAAAGTATATTTTTAGTTCTGTAGCAAGTCGCAGAAAGGTAATTTTTTTCTATGAATTTTGTTTCCAACTTGGATTTTTAAATAATTTTAATAGATACAGATGACGGATTAGCTATGAAGAAAATGAATTCATAAGAATAGATAATATAAAATTACCTTGAAGTGATGATTAACAGTAATTGAAAAAAATGTGTTCACATTCTTAGTTTTCACCAAAACTAATTTACGTTTATTTCTTAAATTTTGTTTTCAGTAAAACAGTTTAATCTAAGTATCCTCGGGTCGCGCAACCCGAAGCCGAATCGGGAAGCGCGGCGTTTAAAAATTTTAAATTCAAGCAGTGGCGTCACGTTCATGCTATTAGGTATAAAATAGAACGGTTTTCATGCAATCGCAACACATATTTTATGGTCACGAAAATATTTATAAACATTATAAATTATTTCTCGCGATTGACCTCTTAATATTTGGCCGCTTTTTCCACCTTGGCTTTTTCCCACTTTAGAACTCATGATTTCACATAAGTCTAACTACCTGTTGCAACTGATAGGCGAAAGTGGTAGGACGAGTGTGAAGGTCACTCCCACCATAAATTTTGGACAAGTGCGCACCCACAGCCGAGGAATTCTAGAAACGGGCGACCTGTATCTCTCTACAGGGTGTAAAATTGGATTACACACCATAGGGATTTCAATGCAAAAATGTTGGTTCCTTTATTTTTTCCCCTAATTATTTTAGAGCTAAACTGCTCCAAAGTTTTTTGTAGAGAAAAATACTGAATTGGAACATTTATTGGTTTTGTATTTTCTACTGAAAAAAAAATTGCGCGTCTGAATTTGAAAATCGCGCGCTTTTTTAAAAGGAATTTTTGATTCATGAATTAAGGATTTCTAACACATTTTGCAAAATGTGATTGATTTTAAGAGAATGATCTTTTGTAGTTGTGTAAATTATACATTTATTTACATTTTATATGCAAATTTGTTTGTATATTTTTATATCCAAGTTGGCAAACATAACTGACACATCTAAAAAAAAGCGCGTGATTTTCAAATTCAGACGCTTAATTTTAGCAATTTTTTGTTTCCGTAAAATTAAAATCCAAAATCAATAAAACATCCTGATTCAGTATTTCTTTCTCTACAAAAAACTTTAGAACAGTTTACGTCTGAAATAATTAGTGGAGAAAATAAATGGAAAAAATTTTTTCATTGAAATCCCTAAGTAGGTGCACAATCCAATTCTACACTTTGTGTAATAACCCATATCGATCTGAAAATTAAAATAATAAAAAAAAAATAAAAAATAATTTATTTTGATATTAATTTGTCCCATTGTGGATATTATATGTTCAGTTCTGTTTTTCTTGTATTATGTTTTGTTTATTGAAATAGTAATACATTTATGTATTAATTTGCATTTGATTTGCTTTTGCGAAATTGTCTTATTAATTAAAAAAAAAACGCTAAAAAATCCAAAACTATAAGTATTAATAAAAAAATTGACTAACTTAGTATAAATTATTATTTATGTGTAGTGGTATATTACGCTGTAGTTATTAAACATGTTAGTTAAATTTATATTGTGAATAACTTTTTTTTGAAGATTGTACAAAAGAACTTGAGGTTTTACTGCAATTTCTTATTTTGTTGAGGAAAAAAATGCATAATACAGCATATAATTATTATTATCCACCCTTTTATTTTGAAATGATAAATTTCAGTTTTATTTTGCAGCATAAATAGTAAAAAAAAGTACAAAGTAAAACCTCAACACTTTAAATTGTTATTTGTGTGATCACTTTCGTGATATTTATTCAGGTTCAGAGCAGGCATTAGGTTGGATCTCATGTAATTGTATTAAGTTGTATATAATTGGAAATGTCTTGTAAATTATCTCAATAATTTTTCCCATGTGAGTTGGTCCTTTATACAATAAAATAAAATGCTGTAAACTGCTGTTTGATTTTGTTAATTGACATTTTGACAATAATTATGGTATAATTTTTCAAATTTTTTTTACCTATAATACATTCAGAAAACTGTCATAACATTTAATGTGTCAAATGAAAAATTCAGTTGGTTAATAAAAAAATCCCTAATAGTAATCAAGGCCCCATTTTCAAAAATTTATAGTGATTTTTATATTAGCCAACTAAATTTTCCATGTGACACATTAAATGTTGGGAGTTTTCTGAATGTATTATACCTTCATCAACAACAACAAGAAGTGAATTAATTAACTTACCATTGTTATAGCAACCAAAACGTGTTCAGTGAAATGTACTGGTCGGCCGCTCAGGGTTGGGAAAATGTTGCACTTGGCACTGGTAAATTCAGGAGCGTGGGGGTTGTCGTACACTCAAGAGAATAAACATTTCATAACTATTGCTTATTCCGCTTTGGGACTTCAGATGCATCTTACAATATTTGCTGCTGCTGAGTGTACAACGTCGAGATTCTGCACAGAAAGGCTACCGACTGGCACGACTGAACGCGAGTGTAAGCGATTGGGGGTGCGTGCGTTTTTTCAACCCCGAGCGGCCGACCAGTACCTACTTCCATCTGAAGTGGAAAAACAATAGTATCTTCCACAGAGATTTTCGATATACAGGGTGTTTCAAATTCGAGGACGACTATAGGAATCTAATAGAGATAGAAGGTAGGTAATTTAATACCTTTAGCTGCTAGAGAATAAAAAGTTGTAAGAATGTAACCTACAGCTTTCCAATATCTTTTCTAATAAAGTTACAATGTTACAAATAAAAAATGAAAATCAATTTTTTTATACTCCTACTACAGGCACGATATGTGTTTTTGCTATTTTTCTTTTTGTTTTCAATAGTTGCGTTCAATGGGCTTAGTAATTATTGAACGCTCAGCAGTTTCTGACCGAGTTACCCAGAATTCTCAATTTGTTGAGTTGCGCTGAGAATCTAAAGTTAGTGTACATTTTTTACACTGGAAGAATTTCGCTGCCATTTTATATGACTTCCAGTTTGGATCAAGGAAGGATCAGTCAATGTAATGTAATTGGCTGACAATGTAGGTAGTTAATTACTACATATAAAAAATTACAAATACATGTTTTTATCTTTATTTTAATAGAAATATAATTCAATAATGGAAGACCTTAATAAAATTTATTCAAGTCTCATAACAAGAAACAAATAATTATTAACTTAATAGTTGTTTTATTTTCCATTTAAAAATGTTTCAAGATCCTGTTGATCCAAATCCAATTGAATTTCTTCCAATAAGGCACTAGGTTGCACTTTCGTTTCAATTTCTAAAAATATCTTTCTTTGTTGTTTATGAAGAATATAATAGGAGTAACTTACTAGGTATAGTTCCAAGGCTTTTAAATGTTTCCAAATCATTATTGAATGCTTCTTCAAATGCTTGTTGCCTTTCTTCGAGAAATTTCTTTTGTTTGAGCTCTTTTTCTTTTAAAGTTACCGTGTGTTTTTCAGCCAATTCTGTTCGCAAGTTTTCAAAGTTTGCTGAAAATGTTGTTTATTAAAATTACACATCTGAAACTATTTTACACCTGTTTCGATTATTGAATTAAGCATAAGTTCAAAATAAATTTTGTAAGCTAGAAATATAAGCAAATTTTTGGTAATTGTGAAATTCCTTAAACTTATTTTCAGTAAATCTAAGACTTTTTTATCTTAAAAGCTATTTACCCAATTTCTTTTCCTTATAAAGAGCTAATTGATACTTATGATCAGCTTTTCTGTTTTCAAGCTCTAATTTTTCTATGATTTCTTCTAAATTTACCAAGTTTTTTTCAGTCTCTTCAAAACTTTTATGTAAACTTTTAATTTGCATAAGACACTTTTCTATGCTTTTATTTAAGGTTGGAGCTGTGTTCAGTATCTGAAGTATTTCAAGAACATTGGTATAATCTTTACTGATTTTTGTGTGCATACTATTAATTGTTTCGGCCAATCCATTCGCATTTTTGGCATTATCTTCGTTAAGTTCATGCAGTTCAGCCCATTCTTGTTGGAAATGAGTTAGAATTTCGGCACCTGCATTTAAATTTGTACGTCGATTTCCTTCAGATATTTCATCAGTAGAAGTAGGACTCAACAATCCAATTTTGCTTACATTTAACAATTTGCCTTTTAAACTTGTTAACATTACTAACAGCGGTAGTTGAAATGATATCTACTTTACTATTTAACACAATTACAAATGAATTCTTCATTGGCTAGCAATATAGGTAATTAAGAATGCAGTCACTATTGCAAAATAACACATAAACGGATAAAGCTTAAAATGATAACGATAGATTGAACTTATATTTACATTTCTGAATTCTGACAAATATCCACGCGCCTGTCATAATAAATACTCACATGATTGTCAACAGATGCGTTCCGAAATATATTTACAATGCATTGAGCTATGCTCCGAATGTGTTGTTTCAAACATCGGTATGAGTAAGGTTATGAGGCATTTGGCATTATCAAATAAAAGAATGTGTTCCATTCCCGGGAGAATTTATTTTAGGCATTATGCACTACATCTGGGTCAATGGACTCTCTGATTGGTTGTGACCGAACGTTCAAAGCAGGTACATTTTGGCAATCCAGACTAACTAACGCAGCAGCATGGCATAATGAACCCGCGTTTCAGTCTGGATTGCCGAAATGTACCTGCGTTCGGTCGCAACCAATCAGAGAGCAGAATACGTCCATTGATCGAGAAGTGGTCACAACCAAAGATTAGGGAGGGTAAAGATGGGAAACGAAGCGACTAGTTCTATGGTGGCGCCATCTATTGCCTCAGGTGTATTCGTTCATACGGTTGGTAACAGTAGAAAGTAGAAATCTGAATTATCATGTTCGCGGACGCGTTATTATTCGTATTTGAATTTGTTTTCGTTTTCGTTTGTTGGCGGTGTGTTGTTTATTAAATTATTTACGTGTTTGACAAGTTAGCGTTTGAGTGATTTGTACAACAATTTTTCGACAATAATGAGTCGCGGATCCTACTGTATTGTCAAAAAATGCAACAACAACAAAAAGGACCACAAAAAAAATGCATTCTTTAGCTTTCCAAAAAGTGCGGAGGCGTAAGTGAAAACCTCCATGTTTTTGACCTTAATCTGCTTAAATTCGATAGTTAAATACATGTGAAATTTTACATTTGCCGCCAAGATACATCCTAAAAATATAAATTTCTCGCCAAGATACACCTAAAAATTTAAATTTCCCGCCAAGATACACCTAAAAATTTAAATTTCCCGCCAAGATAAATTTGAAAATTTAAATTTCCCGCCAAGATATATCCAAAGCCAGTTGATTGTAAAAAAATAATCAACTGGCTTTGGATATATCTGATGATCTGCGCCATCTATTGCCTCAGGTGTTTATGAAGTGTCAAATTTTGGGTCGGTTTTCGCCGTGCACTTGTTACCTACGTTTCCCATCTTTACCCTCTCTAATCTTTGGTCACAACGTGGTACATTTTGCCTAAATGCTCCCACCTCTCCGTTCCTGGAAATACGTTTTTTTTTTGCCAACATTTAAGCGAATGCGTTCGTATTATTTTCATTATGAAATATGGCAGGGAGACCTCCTGTTATTGTTGATCCTGCTCGCATATTACATGTGGCAGAACTAAGACAAGAAAATTTGACTTTAGAAGACTTGCCTTTCGAACCGCTAGAAGCTCTTCAGTGGGCAGCTAAAAGACGTATTCTGCACAATCCCTTCACATACCAATGTCTTTTGTGCAACAGCGCCAAATCCAAGATGAGCATCGGTGGAATCTGTGGCACTGACACTGCTGCAAATCTTCGCAATCGCAGTTAGTCATTTTTCAGTCGAAGCCACTTAATCGATTAAACAAATCCTCAAGATCGTCTACTGTTGGGCCAGAGACTGTTCTCAAAAATATATCGCTGAACCACTCAGGCCCAGAATTACAATCTCGGTTTAAACCACGGCGTCCTAGTTAAACTCCAGATTTCCCAAAAGTGTGTATTACAATCTTCGTTTAACGCTTAAGCGACGCTTAAAGCTCGGTTTAACTCGAGTGGCGTTTAAACCCCACCAGTTCTACCAACTGTGCTTTCTAAACCTCAAATAACCTTAAAAACCGGTTGATTGACAACAGCACAAGGTCTAACAGCACAAGTTGTTCAAGTATACTGGGAAATAATTATGACAAAATGGAAAAACCTGCTAGACCCTATGCTCTAAGGATCTTTAAAAAGGGAAGAGACAATTATGCACACTTAATTAGAATAACTATTTACCAAACCCAATTTGCAGACATATTTGCTTATCGTAATTGCCTGCAAAACATATTATGTCCATTACTTGGCCAAAATTCAGAAATAAAATATTTTTCACAGTAGATATTGACAAAAAAAATATCTATGAAGTTGGTTATTTAGTAAACACGAGTACCAACACATCGGAACTTAACCGGAGATTGTAATACGGCGTTGGAATAAAGCTCCGTTCCCATGGGACGGAATTCCGCAATAAATTTGCGAATTTCCGGATCCGCAGATCGCCACTTCAAAGTCCCGTTCCCATGCATGCGGATTTCCGCAGTTCGGAATGAATATAATCTAGTTACATTTGTCTTTTCGCGTACGAATTTGATTCCAATAGGTGGTGGTCCACCTGAATTGTAATGTTGTTGTTTTTAAATATTGTAACCTAAAAGATATATTATGGCAGTTCCTGCAAGTGTCTTAAATATTTATAATTATTACAACAACAACATTACAATTCAGGTGGACCACCACCTATTGGAATCAAATTCGTACGCGAAAAGACAAATTAATGTAACTAGATTATATTCATTCCGAACTGCGGAAATCCGCATGCATGGGAACGGGACTTTGACGTGGCGATAATTATTGTAATAATTATTACAATAATTATTGTACGTGGCGTCGAAAATACGTATTAAGTTTAGCATTACCTCTTCTTCCGTATCATATCTTTCATCCATTTTATTAAAGTGAAATGGTATGCTAAAATGACAGAGATCGCAAGAAAAAATCCGGTAAAAGTTGAAATAAATTTAACTTTTGTCCGACGCCGCAAGAAGTTGAAATAATTCGCAACGAATTTTTTGTTCGACAGATTCGCAAAATTATTGCGGAAATCCGTCTCATGGGAACGGAGCTTTATCCGAAGTTTAAACTGAGATTGTAATACCGGCCCTCAGTGTCAGTTCACAATAGTTCAGTTCAGTGCGGGACTAGACTGTATGATACAGTCTGATGCACTGTAAGGTTTGATCTTCGTTTAAGAGCGGCCCGTCAAACAGTTTCAATTGTAGAGGGCGCTACCGCAAAAATGCAGGCTTGTCGGATAATGTAAATAGCAATAATTACAACAAATGCATCGTATTTACAAATACATTGTTATGAAGGTAACATATCAAGCTTTGTTAGGATGGTATTTAAATTCAGTTTTATTACACGTTTCAGCTATTATTTAATGTTTCAAGATAACCAAAAACAAGTGAATATTTATCATAGATTTATATAATATGCGTATCAATACATGAAAAAGGATGCCGTTAATCGATCTTTCGAATATGAACGATATGCTTTCAATAATTTTCATTTCATTTACATTTTCCGAAGTTACTTGACAGCTGATTGAAAGTATGGCGGTCACGCTAGTGAAGAAGCACACCGAGAGCGGCTGGCGAGTTTAGCTATTGTTTGATAGAGGGCGCAATTTAGTTTATTTTCTGAAAGCCAGTTTATTGTTATGAAGTTTTGAAATGTAAATAAATCCACAAAACGTGCTTCCCCCAGTTTTTACCCATTACAAGTTTTCAGATTTTGTAATAATCAACTGGCTTTGTATTTTCTGATGACGAGACGCTTCGCAAAAAAGGACAAGAGCATGTGGGATAACATCAAAATTCTGTTACTCTGCAGAGCATAGCTAGCAGCACTTTTACCACTAGGTCATTTAGGTCATGGCCGACGGGCCACACTGAAATTTTCATATGCCTATTTAACTTAGCAGGAAAAAAAATAACAGTAAACAAATATATCCATTTTACGCAATTCAGGCGACCGATTGACCACAGGAAAGGGCCCATTCCCATTTGTTATAGTTTATATGAGTGAAGTCCAGTTAAGTATAGGTATGTATGTTATGATTCGCAGTTCGCACCATAACAAAACAAACAAACCCCCGAACGTGTCTAGTCCAGCATTCCAACCAATTATGTTTATTTTATCCTACAACTACAAGAATGGAATGAACGCTCGTAACTCGATTGTAACGGACTGATTTCGTTTCCGCAATCTGATACATTTATTTTACCAATCTTACTAACATTACGTTATTTTTTTGCTGATTTCTTGAGTTTATATATAGGTACCTACTAGGCTACTCGTATTATACAGACCAAACATGACCAGTGACCTACAGGCCAGACAAACGTAAAAACGTCGCTTACTACCTAAGACGTGGGCTTTATAAGGAAAAATGAAAAATTTCCTAAAACACCTGGGAAAATGTTCTGAACTAGCTACTAGCATCACTAGTTATTATTAATTTTGTTATAATATATCAATCAGTTTACAAATAATTTTTTTTTTTTTGGAGATTAGACAGCGATATTAAAAACCATGAAATAAATGTTGAAAAATTTGAATAATAACGTTTCGCTATTTTAAAAATAGGTTATGTTATAAATGGGCCTTTTCCTATATTATTTCTCACAATCTCCGGGGCTATACATTCCTTATAAAATTTGGTTAATTTTGCCAACATTATATTTGTCCAAAATTCCGTGTCCGTATAAATTTCTCGACAAATAGTTCTATATTATCACCGGCGTAGACAATAAAATAACACTTGGATTTTTTGGTAATATTCAGTTCAAATTTCGTACAAATTAACGCCACCTATAGTGCAGACGTTTAAGTACAGAAATCCTTCCTCAGAAACTAATCAAGCATTTCAAAGTCTCAATGTACTCAATGTAGTGCTGTGAGTGACATCTATAATTGCAAGTGTAACTTTATGCAAATTTATTTACTCCCCACTCTTTAAAGTGCCCCTCTTAACTTTTTCATCTTTGCGAACCAAAAACTATTCCAACAAGAAACAAAACAACAACACGGGTTACCGTATGACGTTTCTGACAGCACTGGAATGACACTTTGGCTATCTAGAGACGATTTCAGTTGCGAGATCTGAAAATTAGACCGCCAATCCAGTTATTGAAGTGGATATCTCACTGAATCCAGTACATTGTGCGACTGTTCACGCTGTTCAGATTATTCCACTGTGCTGTATTAGAATGTTACATTGTTACTGGAATAATCTGAACCAGGCATTGAAAGCAGCTGGTAGCGCATACGCATAAGTCAGGTTCCTAAATTGGCTAAATTCATGGACAAAAATTTACGAAACAATAATGCAATAAAAAACGTTCAAGGAAAGAAATCCACGGAAGAATAATCCAGGGGCTGTATTCTCGAAATCACTCGACATTTTCTTGCACACGACAAAAAAATGAACCAATCCGAAGGCTATTTTCCTGACAATTGATCACATGTCTTGCCACAAAATAATTGATTGGTTCATTTTTTTGTGCCGTGTACGAAAATATGTCGAGTGATTTCGAGAATACAGGTCCTGATTGTAATAATACCGGTCTACAACTGTAATCTAGAAAAAACAACGGAAAAGTAAGGACCTAAGGACGTATTAACAAGGTATTAACATGTTAATAGTCAATACGTTTCGTGTTACTTATTCAATTTTTCACGCTACCGATAATAGGTACAAACTTAGCTTAAAAGAATAAGAAAATGCTATTTTAGAGTCCTGGGGAAATAATAACTGTCATTAATAGTCCTGGGAAAGTGATGTAATAATGATTTAGTCTGAATTCCAGTTTTTCTATTTAAAAATAGGTATACTATAATAAACTAGAAGTGATATAAATTTCTTATTCATAACAAAATTCAATTAGGTACATAATTATTATGGTATAGTTGTGAACTTTCCAAACCACAAATATGCATTTAACGATAGGCAGGTAGAAAATTACTGAACAATAATTGGCAAACGTTACGTTTGCTAATTGCGGCAAACACAAACGGCTTGGCCGTTACAGTGGCCCCCTTTACGACCAATGGCAACACAATGGACAGCACAGGTTGAATGGTTCACGCCAAAACCACTCGGAAGATCACATGTTGCTCTTTTGTGGCGAATGGTGTGAGTAGGAGCAGATACTGTAAAAAGTGTAAATGTTTATTTAGCTGCAGGAGAATTACTATAAGAGAATATTTTATAGAATATATTTATATACACAACGTACCATCAGGGCATCAGCAAGTTCTCCTTGTGAAAATTCAGGAATTGCTCTAGTGTGACGAAGAGTAGGAGCTGATACTGTAAAAAGTAACGAAAGAGTATTAAACATTTGTGGGTTGTACTCGCCTTGTACTAAATGTTGGTCTTAGTGTAGATACCTATTTTATTATTTTTTAATTTGCAATTCAGACAATTAATTGTTAATAGGTAGGTAGCTTATGTAAGCTTACACTATCTGCTTGAAAGAGTATTTTTGGTATAAACTTACCATCAGCGAGTTCTTCTTGGGAATAATTAGGGATTGCTCTGGTGTACCGATACTGTAAAAAAATTAAAAAATATATATATAACAGCAATCTACTGAAGAGAAATAAATTTAGGGATTAATTGGCATTTTTTATGAATAAAAAAAGTGTATAAAAAACAATTAAAACGTACCGTCAGCGAGTTCTTCTTGTGAGTAGCTAGGAACTGCCCTTTTCACGGGCACTTTTCTTCCACTGGTGGTCTACCATAAGCAACACTAAGGGAGCAGAAGACAGCTATAGACTATAACAAGTTTGGTATTCATTTTGATTTCGTTTCGACTTCTCTTTGTTAGTGTCAATTGGGACTTGCATACTGCTAATGGAATAGAGAACCCCTTTTTATCTGTTTGGTATTTTGTCGATCTGTTACCCATATTTTAAAAACCCCCGTAGATTAGTACACAAAAATAAGGAAAACGTTGCTGGAAATTCCCTTACTTTTCTGTACAATGTTTATTAGTTTTATTACTAATTATTGTCAATTTTTAATGATTGCAATCCACATGGAGAAGTTGTTATCAAACAAGATATGAAATTTCTATTTAATATCCAAGAAAGATTTTCAATCAATTGTGGTGTTCATAATTAACCACGTTCAACGTGATGTTTAATTTTGTATGTAATCCTTATCTTGTGGATGTTTTGAGTTGCATAAAGTGCATGAACCATGAGATTAAAGTTGAACTTGGAATAGGGGGTCTACACTCTACAGTACCTACCTAATGTTATCAAGTACATA
Source organism: Hemicrepidius hirtus (assembly GCA_963082805.1). Lineage (NCBI taxonomy): Eukaryota > Metazoa > Arthropoda > Insecta > Coleoptera > Elateridae > Hemicrepidius > Hemicrepidius hirtus. Next base: position 29,169,306 of record OY720160.1, on the reverse strand, counting down.
TCTTAGCCATAGCAGTATTTGTTTACGTGTAGAATAAACATTTACAAAGTCATTATTATTCTTATCGGTTTAATGCGTTGGCTTTCTGGGATTCCTGTCGACAAACCAATGAACAGAGAAAAAATGTTTGATGTGCGTGTATATAAACATTTTGCATTTTAAGAGTTGGTACAGTCTGTGGGTACAGTTAACACTCGAGTTGACAAGACGACATATCTAGTATTAAAATGATCAACAAAATTATTATTATTGCTTTGGTGGCATCCTTCTGCATTTTGGTCATCAGTGCGGCACCCTTGGAAAACAACGAAATTATAGAAGGTAGGTTTTACTTTTATAAAATGTAAAAAAAATGTTAAATTGTTGTTTTGCTTTAAAGAATCAGGTCATGGAAGTGTTCGCCATAAACGTCAAGCATGCAGCAGTCCAGATGGATGTAGGGCCTATTGCATCCTTCATGGTAGCGGCGGAGGTGCACGTGGAAGTCTATGTGTAGCAGGTGCTTGCTTCTGTGCGAAGTATAGGTAGTCATAGTTTTGCATTGATTTGACTTGGAAATGCCACACAAAACTGGATTATTTATTATGTAGTAAATTATTTTCATTTTTTTTCGAATAAAGTTAGTTTAATGTTTCACAATTCTTATACTTATATTATTATAATGTTTTATGCCAAACGAGAAAATATGATAACCCATAAGTCCCATAAGCATAACACTATCCTTGCTAGTTTTTATTTGCCGACCAAATCGGGATTGGTTGTGTTCGCTACATTTTGTTGGAATCTTCTTAATCTCGTCCAAGAAATTGGTGAATAATTTGCTCTTGGAAAGTGATGAGATTTGGTCGTGCAATTGAAATTTCAAATGTAGTTCTGTTCCATTTGGAAAATTCAAATGGAACAAATAGAATTTTCCAAATGAAATCCAGAATGTTGATTGTAAGAGCTTTCGTCTTCTAACTTTATCTACCAGAATCTTTCGCTACCTACTTCACTAGTATCTAATATGCTAAATACTTTGGCTTCGCTCAGATTGGGCAATATCTCTTCTATCGTCTGAATTTGGTAGTGAGACCATTTCAGCATATAGCCTAAGGTTTTAGGGTCCTGATTAAGTTTAAATCTCGAGGATCTAAGAACTTGTACCTATAATACATTCAATCTCTTCACTTCACTATCACCAAGTTGTTTACCCAAGCGATCGGCCCCGTTGTTTTTTATTTTTCTTTTGACAGGGTTTGTTAAGGTTTTCTTTAATATGCCTAACAGCAATATTGCTGCTGTACGTTCAACGATTCTTCCTTGACCCTAACTGGAAGTCATGTAAACTCGCTGCCAGCTTCTTTCAGTGTAAAAAATGTAGGCTAGGTTAGCTACTCAGCAAGTAAGGAATTCTGGGTAACTCAACGAGAAACTATACTGAGCATTCAACAACAATTGTTGCGCTCATTGAATGCAACTATTAATAGATATTGCAAGAGTTAAAAATGTATTGCGAGTTTTAAGTCGCACTGCAAGATTTAGCAATTTTTCAAATATGTGCTGAGTATTCTACAGATAAAAAATGAAATGTCATGTTCTGCCCATATAACACAAAACATCGTATGGACGTCCATTTAATGGGTATCCATAGAATATCCAGAATTGGACGTCCATAGGACACCTTAGTTGGTTACATATGCATATCTGACAAACAGCTACGGAACCCCACGAATGATTTTATGAATACCTACATCCGCAAAGGTTGAATATCCTTACATCATCAGGAATTCGGGTCATTCTATGTGGTATATAGGATACCATCCATATGTCTATTAAGGAGATCGATAGGGTCTGTAGTTTCCAAAAAGACGATGTATGTATGGCGGACGTTAAAGGGCATCCTACTGTAGGTGTAGGGTTTGAATTTGAAGAAAGCGCGCCTTGCGCAGGCGCATTTAGTTAAGCTTTGGACATGAGCAGTGGAAGAGCATTGTGAGAGCATTATATTTATCTATGGAGCATTGTATTACGTTATGTGAAGAAGGGATGTTGCACCGGTGCTCATCCTCTTTTATGAAAATAAATTTATGTTAGAAATATCAGTTGGTTATTTTATTTTGTGTGTATGCCGCGGAATTTAAATTCAAACGTGGGTACCACACTACAAAGGAAAAGCGTCTATTCACGTTTATACAGGATATCCTTTCGACGTCCATTGAGGACATTTCGTGGGGATTCGTAGCAGTTCCAAAACGGCGATGTATGGATGTCTATCAGACAGGCAACCAACTAGGATGTCTTATGGCCGTCCGATTTTGGATATAGTCTACGCACACCCAACCATGGATGCTTTATGGGCGTTCATTTTATGGACATATCTATATTTTTATTAAATTACCCACACCTGGACGTAAAATGGAGTTCTACATGACATTCCGTTAAGGATGTTCTATGTACAAGCAACTTAGATGTCGTAAGGACGTAAGGTCGTTCAATTCTCGAGAGGGTTTGGGCATCTTATACTCTGGATGTCTTGAGAACGTTTTATGAACCTTAAATAGACGTCGATAGGATATCCTGCGGTGTTATATGGGCAGAACATTACATTTTATTTTACTAGCAGTAACTTATTGAAGAAAACGATAACATTGGTAGAATGGTCAGTATAGGTATACTTCAAAACTTTTAAACAGGCACTGTGAAAACGTTTAAGCGGTGCACATGATTCTTTAGATAGCTCTATGGATTTCGTTAATTTATGTAAATTATGATTTTCATTTCAAAAATGGAAAAAATCCAGAACATTTACTTATTTACTATAAACAAGAAATAATATATGATTATTTTCGACGTACCGGAAATAACAAAAATTCACGTTAAATAATTAATAGGTAGTAGGTATTTTATATTAGGAGATTCCGAATTTCCTTTGTACAACATAAAAAAATGTACGGTGGAGCATGTTTTGTTCATACCCGGTATATTCTACAGAACAGGAGGTTGTGTAAACGCACGTTAAAACAATGGCGCTAAAATTTATATTACAATGAAAATTGTTTCTGAAAATATGTCAACAAAGCTGGTATGAGTCAAATTAAAAACAGACTAAAAGCTGCTTATGAAAATGTGGAATTTCACGCAAGCAACACTTGGGTACACAATTCTAATGCGTTTCAAAGAGCGAACCAGGTAATTTTTGTGCCCAATCATAGGTTTTAAATTGCTTAGACCAAATGTCATATTTGACAGGAACTGTATGTCAGAGAAAGTAAGGTAAAAGACACATTAGGGGACGAATCAACTCGTCCTAGAACTGTACAAGACAGCATACCGCAAAGCAGATTAGCTCAATATTCAAATTACGAATATAACGAATCACGGGAACTTTGCTACGCATCAAGTGCTACAAATATTTCGTTTTATTATCCATGTATTTGCAAAAGAAGTTCGATAAAGGAACCGTGGATGATTCCAGAAGTGGAGCAGCTCTTTATATGGTTTTCGTATGCCCCTGATTTCAATATTTTAGAACTGTTACGTTTAGAAGAACTAGGACATTTAGAAGAACAAGAAAAAATTAAAGTTGGACGTAATCGTGACTGCCGTTGGCACGATTTTCACGAAATTTCTCCAGCATTCTACGAGATCTTTGAAAGGACACCTGGAAAGTCCCGATACACCAGCTGCCCGCCTGTTTTAGCTACAGACCTTTCAAAGTTCATACCTTGTCAACTAAAAATACAAACTTTTGAGGATATGATTCTTCGGATGAAGATTAAATCAGGTTTGGTGTTAATGTACTTATATTAAAATAAGATTTTAATTTTTCACTTCTCTATTGTTGTTCGAAAAAATGGAATCTTGGATTTCCTATCACGTGCATCTTTTAGACAAAAAATAGATTAAATTATGTAAATTTCTATTTTATTTGTCTCCTTGGTAGATAATTTTGGAGAAGGGTCTTATATGGTGTAGGGTGGTATCTCGTTGCTGTACCTGGACGAATGAATGTTGCCTGATATGTTGAGGACATTGTTATAAACGATGTCCTAGTAGAACAAAACGTTTCCGAATGATTTTTATCCGCCACAGTTTTGCTTCATTTGAATGATTCATAGAATCTTTTGCTAAGATGGTATAACGAATTATTAGCGTAACTAAACGAATATCCTAAATCATTTTTCTACTTGATTTTGTAGAGCACATGAATCGTTTTCAAAAACGCCACATAAATGATTTGCAAAATCGTTTATGAATTCAATGCAGATCGTGCGGACATTTGGCGAATTTTTGGCATATTTGTAGCGTTTCTAAAACGTTTCAATGATATTGAGATTCGATTTAGAAATGCCACATAATCATATTTTTTTACTATAACGCGTATAAGTTCCGGATGTTTGCGCCAGCAAGACAATTCTCGGCTATAAGTAGTTCCTTAGAGGAGGTTCCTGGAACAACATCAAATTTCCATGATGGACTAGTCCCCTCTTAGCCTAGACCTTAATCCAATCGAGCACTTATTTGGCGAGTTGAATTGGAAGATCAGAAACCGATCTATACCTTCAGAAAGTTTTCAACAGCCCATGGTAGTTATTTTTAAAGAATGGGCCAACATATCTCAAGAAGATATACGGAGATAGATTGAAAATATGCCACGAAGTTACCAGGGCTTCTTCGAGATACTACATTTCATTCATTGTTTGATATTTTTTAAAGTTTATTGTACCTAAAGCCAAGCCCAGTTTGCCACGTTTGCTTATTTTTTAGGGTAAGAAGATAGGAATAATTAAATTTAATTGTTTTTCTGTTTGAACAACTTATAATCAATCCGATATACCCAGTTTCGCTTCTTGCAGTTTTTACAAATGGAATTTTTTTTATACTGTTCCCCTAATTTAGTGGCGGTGGTATGTGAGTTTATTACAAAAAAATATAAATATAAAAGCAATTATCAATTCCACGATATAACTCACCAGTTTATTCGCACGCTTAGAACCTAGAACTATACTACTGCGAGTTATACCAGGATCCAGGATCACAGAGTCTGGTATTATGTACGCCCGACTCCCTTGAAAATGAACAAGGGCAGTTTTTCTTTTGGTTGATCTGGAAATATCGGATAAAAAAACCCTATCCACGAAAAATTCAAGAAGTCTACCTACAGAAACCTTTCTAAACTTTTTGGTCGTTCCATATCAACCAAAAGAAAATCCTGATCTGTTAATTTTCAATGGAGTCGAGTGTAGTACATACTGATACCACCGCACAGTGGGCTGTTTGCTGATTTTAGCGGGACAAAAATCAAAACGCCATCAAAACTATCAAAATGTATTTATTAGTACTAAATTAGCATTGATAATATAATGCAAAAGAATAGTGTAACAAATACACAGTGGCGTAGCCGAAACGTTGGGGGGTCAGTTTAATAATAACAAAATAGTTATTTATGTTACAAGGCCGTGAAGTAGCACTTTTTTTTATTAGAATGAATATTATTTGGCGAGGCGAAGGCCGAGCCAAATAATCATTCGAATAAAAAAAAGATAGTTCACGGCCATGTGGCATACAAAATTTTGTGTGCAACTGTGAAAAATTACCAAAATTAAAGTTTCGATCGAATCTTTACATAAAATTAAAAGCTAATTTCATTCAAGATCATGACCCGTAAAAAAAAGTCTTTGTCGGCCGGTAAAAAAAAGTCTTTTTTTTACGTTGTCAGGGCTTTTTTTACGTTGTCAAGGTTTTATTTTACTATAAACAAATGTGCTACTTCACGACTCAAAATCAAACAAAAAAAGTGACCTTTTTTTGACAGTTGCACACAAATTATATTTTATAGGTATTCGTGGCTACACTGCCGTTATTGAACATATACAAGGTGATTTATAACGTACGGAGGAAACTGAAAGGACAATTAGAGGAGACCAAAATATTCTTTTTTACAATAAACATATAATCAAAATCGAATAACAAGAAAGTTACAGCGGTTTAAAGTTCTTATAAATTAACGCCCACGTTTTTAGTACCGCTAAATTTATTGTATTCGCTTTTACATCAGAAACACTTCTCACACAATCTGATAAACTGCTGCTCCAGTGGCGCATCCTGAAATATACGTTGGGGGGGGGGCAACGTGAAATTGAAAGTTTAAATAATGGCTTTTCAGGCTCTCCGCGTTCCCGGAAATTTTTGAAAATATTTAAGCAAAGAAAAAACATATGGTCTTGGGGGGGGCAATTGCCCCTTTGCCCCCCCCTTGGGTGCGCCACTGTGCTGCTCTAATTTTATGATCAGATTATGTAAATCGCCTTTTGGTTTTGCTGCTACTTTCATTAAAATCTTTCGATGGGCGGCCACGTTTCCGGAAAGTACTTCTTTGGTTTTCTTCGCGTACCAATACCAAATCCTTCGCAAGCCAAGATGAAAACTTCTCTGTAAATCTCGTTACATTACGGTGGCACTGTACCCATTTCCTCGATAAAAGTTTAGAAAAGTTTTTTATGCTGTTCGTAAGCCTGTCATGCTCTGTACTTTCTTGCAAATTAAACTTTCGTATAACATACTCTCTTCGATGCTGGAGAGACTGAACAGATGTTGGCTGAATTTTACCAAACTCGCGCAAAGCTGCAAACAGTTCCCCGTGACTTATAATAATCAGTTTTGCACTTTAAAAAAATCGCTCTGTAATAACAGACGCAGCCCGATGCATTTAAATTATAGAAAAAAATATACCTTTATAGTCAACCTACATAATCACACCAAAATTACCGTGTGACTTTGTGTGACTTTTTTTTTAAACCTTTAGTAAGTTATGGTTGTGGAGAATTTTCTCACTTTTCGGTTCAATGTAGATTAAAGCGATATAAAGATATCAACACGAACTTTATCCGGGAATATTAAATATTTTAAAAAACTACATACCTGCTTCCACGTTATCTATAACAGAGTTAATTACAATACTTGACTAGCAGTGCACAGTACACTTATCGAAAAGTACGGAAGCGCTGAAGGGCCAATATCACGCAGAGTTTAAGTCGCTTATTAGGCGCGTTTATTTCGACTAACAGACGCGCGACTGTTAGTCGCGTTTATCTCGACTATTAGTTGCGCTTACCTCGACTGTTAGTCGAAATAAACGCGACTAACAATCGCGCGTCTGTTAGGCGAAATAGACGCGACTAACAGTCGCGCGTCTGTTAGTCGAGATAAACGCGACTAACAGTCGAGGTAAGCGCAACTAATAGTCGAGATAAACGCGACTAACAGTCGCGCGTCTGTTAGTCGAAATAAACGCGACTAATAAGCGACTTAAACTCTGCGTGATATTGGCCCTTCAGCGCTTCCGTAGAAAAGTAACTTGATATGTGACAAACATACGCGGTATAAAACTATTTAATTGTTTTGCGACATAGCCAAGCTGAAAATGTCTGTTGCCATTTATTTAAAAAATGTTTTAAGATGAAGTGACTATCCCCAAGTAAAACCTGAAAGATTTGAAAGTAACCGACATATTTTACATTTTCATTTTTGTCCCGCTAAAATCAGCAAATAGCCCACTGTGCACCGCCAATAGCAGCTAATAAAACAAAAACTTGATTATTGTAGCTGGCATCTAATGGGTATTCAAGCTCTATAGTTCAGGGTGGAGTTGGTCATTCACTCTGTATAATGACGTGCCTTAAAAAATAATTTATGGTTGGCTGTGGCCGATTCTAAATTGACAATAAAAACATTAATAAGTTGACTTAGGGCAAGATTTAGACTTAGGGTCCAGATGTATAAAATATTTGACTCCCAGTTCCGCTGATCTACGATCAATTGTCGGGGATATGATTGTGCTTAAGAATCATATTCATGACAATTATTGATGATGGTTCAGCTGAACTGGGAGTCAAACCTTTTATACAATTAGGCGTAGGTCTAAGAATTATAACTAGAATTTGTTATTATTGTGTTAAGGAAGAGATAGAGAAAAAAAGTTCTTTCGTATGTTTCCAACACACTTGGCTATTGCATGGTTTTATCCAGTTATTACAGTGAAGTATTGTGCAATATAAGCACATTGCAAGTTAAATAGTCCGCCCACTTTATCATTGGAATGTAAGCAACCCATTATACATTGCTATCGGATTTTGCGCCTGCTTACTGAATTTAATTATTATTTGTCACCTGTTAGATTTGTTTTTTTATAGGTATTTAATACAGAACAAGATTGTAAACTACCGATTTATTGAAAATATCATTTATACAGACCAGGAGAAAATAAAAATGTGTATAAATTCATGTATTATTGTGTTACGTCGATTCTTTTTCTTGTTCTGCCACTGCCACACAGCCTGCATTTGCAAATTTTGTAGATATTCTTGATATTGTAGACGCATTAGCAACTGGTCCGATAGGATATTTTACACTAAGATGATCCCTAATGATAATCCGATAATCCGGAGTGCTACAGTACGGTCCTATTTTTTTTTTCGTTTGTATAAATCGTGCTTTCAATAAATCGTTAGTTTTAAACATTGTTCTTTATTGAAAACTAAAAAAAAAACACTGTGTAATTTAACAAACAATAATCAAAATCAGTAAGCAGGGACAAGAGTGATTGCCGTGTATAATGGGTTGCCTATATTCCAATGATAAAGTGGGCGAACCATTTAACTTGCAATATGGCTATATTGCACAATAAATGGACTTCACTGTATACGATCTAAGGTGATAACTGGTGTTACTCCCAAGTTTATAATAAGACCACACATAGCCTACCCTAAATGAACTTTTTTTTAATGGACGGTAGTAGATCCTGAATTATTATTATAATGGTATTGTCTAGAATTTTGATTTTGATAAAATACTTTGTTTCGCTACACCCGCTGTTTCGCTTTTGAACTCATTATTAAGCTCATAGGTATATTCCTTCGTTTGTAATATTGTTAACAACTAAGCAAAGCACGTCTCTAGTCTCTATTGCTTCGAACATTCCACATCCCAATCTTCTTGAGCTTGACTGGACCGGAGATTCTGTGCATCGGGGCTAACGACCATCTTGATAGTTTTTTCAGCCTAGTTGATCGTTATGGGAATTATAGTGTTTTTCGCCGTCGACTACCTTCCCCTCGCGACTGTTCTAATTCCCCATTCAAGGGATTTAGGAGTGTAGCTGCCTTCCCACCTTATTTATCTCATGTTGAGATATACTCGTCATATCTGATAACCCTCCCTTAGTTTGGTCTGCGGGGCGACGAAGTTTATCGGGGTGCGGTTGCGGGAGTTATTATTTTCAGGACTTGCGAGCGGGAGTTGAGCGTCCATTGGGAACCAATACATTATAACGACCTTAAGATGTGCGCCCGCCATTATTATAGAGGTAGTATACTACTTACTTACCATCCCTAGCCGAGACTGCATAGTACACCCCTATATCAATTTATATTTACACCCTGTAATAGAATTGTCTACAACCGATGGTAAGAATGAAGGCTACTTTTTAGTTAAGTTAAATTTTAGTTCAACAATAGGTATTATTAAATACCTTTTAATTTTAAAATTTATATTACAGACAATGTGAAGTATTTATGGTCCGAGTATTCGCGACACTTATCCGAAACAATAAACCAAGAGACAAAGTTGAATTTACTAAAGTCTCCATTGGGAAACTACTTTCTGCTTGAAAATATCGAAGAGACGGATAGTCAATATGAGAAAGAGGAGTTAAATAAAAAGATACTAACAGAGAATGATCATCATTTGAAGTCAACAGATTTGGGATATCTTCTAGTAACTATAAAAGATATGTCACTAAATATAATACGTAATTAGTATGTTTGCAGAGTTTAGCAGATTCACTTCAAGCATTAGAAGCTTTAATTTGTAACTCAACAAAACAAATATCTTCCACTACGCAGTCAGTAAATACAACAGAAATTGTGCCGAAAATAGAGATTACGCCAGCACGTAGATTGTATTCAGCCGTCCTGCAGGGATTAGCTGTAGATAAGAAACAGTCAAGTTCTACAGATATTATTTCGCCCACAAACTCTCTCGTAAAAGAACAATCCACACTGTCTGTATCAAGTAGCTCACCTACAAAAACAACAACGTCCTCTTGTTTTTCTACGGAAAATATTTCAGTTACTGCTTTAACTCCGGTTCACAAATCAACCCCAATTTTATCCAAAAAGCATACTAGTTTAAATTCTCCTTCACAATGGCTTACACAGTCATCGCATTGGGGAACCTCTACATCCCCAACAAAAAGTTACGCACAAGCAAGTCAAGAGAAAACGAGGTATATACCCGCATTAGTTAATTCTACTTCATTTAAAACTTCTTCCTATGTTAAAACTGATCTACCATCTGTTTCTTCAAAATTAACAAACTTAGCATCAAGCACCACAATTACATCTGCTTATTCTGATGGATATTCAGTTAACGCCGTTAATCCCACATGTTGTTCCCCAGAAAATAATACAAATGTCCCAGGTTGTTCCACGTCTAACACTTATATAGGAAATTCATATGGGAATAACAACATTGGTTTAAGTAACAATACGTATGGTACCAACAACAATAACTTCAATCATTCTTATAATTGCAACTCTCAATATCCAAATACTTTTCAAGCCAGTCTTTGCACAGGGTCTACCTTTTCCAGTAATTTGTATTCTAATAATGCATATCAGTCTAATCAAGTATTATCACCGATGAATTCTCGAAACGCTTTTCCACAATATAACAGACAACCTCATCTTTCAAGTCAAGCTCATATAGTAACCCCTCATTCGATGTGGGTTGTGCAACATAATCGACCTACTTCTGCTCTCTATTCTGTCGCTCATTTTACTACACAGCCTTATATTCTTTTGCCGCCCCCTTCTTCTACTCCACCTCCTTCATTAGCACCAGTCGCGATACCTCCTAGGCAAAATCAACGATGGTTACCACCGTCACATTATATAAGGACTTCGTCTACATTACAATCTTATCACATACCCATACCACAGCAACAAAATTCCTCACAATTATCTCCACAACAATGGGCAAGCCCGAATCAAAGTCTGTATAGAAATAACTCGACTCAACAAATTACTGCACCTTCCCAACATTTTCTAGAAAATGGGTCTGGACAATGTATACGAACTAAACCTAAACCTAAAAAAAGCAATCCTAGCACACAAGTGAATTTTCTACAACATAAAGGAAGAAGTAAATCGCCTGACGGTAGTGCAAATGTCAATGAGCAATTAGATAACTTGGAAGTTTTATCTGGAACGTATTCTAACATGTCTATGTCGTATACAAGGCGATCATCAACTGGTTCTTCTGATACATTTTCGCTGCCACCTTTAGAGAAACCCTTTGTTATTAAGTCTGCCGCATCAACTTCATCCTTAGACTATAGAAAAGTTAAAGTGTGTAATAATTGCAAGAATGATGAACGTACCAGTGTTGAAAAACGAGCTTCTGCAGTAGTTCTTGGAAGTCGAAGAAATGTACAGCCCCATGTTTTCTTTGGCGATTCCGAGGAGTTACATACACTATTACCAATTGGTGCAACTGTTTCCGAAGAACTAGAAAGACAAGCTCTGGAACAATATCAACCTTCCAATGAAAACTTCTATCAAGAACTAGAAAGACAAGCTGAAGAACAATACAATCAAGATAATTCGGAAAACTGGACAGGCCCTCCGAATGAAAATTTATTTTTCGGGGGGCAAACAATTAGCAATTTTTTGAAAATTACTAAAAATTGTTTCTTTCTTCGCGGTATTTCTTGATACGATAATATAAATATAAAATATAATATTACTACTTATTTATACTAAGTTAGACTCTTTACTGTTTTGTTTTCATAATTTGTTACTGGCAATATTTTATGTTTTGTTTCATTTTTTTAATAATCCAATACTTAGTAGGAAAAACAATTTTTAAAAACAAAACTCTTTCGAAGTCAATTTGTTTAAATTTCTAATGAGTAAATAAAAGCTTGTATCCATAAAAAGTTATTAACACTAGCCATTGCAAAATTAAAGCTTTCAATAAACCAACAACATTACCTGTATACTAAGTTTTTCATTGAATTGTAGTATTGTAGAGAACATCTTATTTTTATTACAATTTGGATGAACCATAAAATAATTAGGGGAGAAAACAAATGAACATAAAGATTTTTGCATTGAAACCCCTATGGTACGTTAACTAATTCTACACCCTGTTTAGAAATTGTTTACGAATACATCCACAGAAAAGGATTTTTTTTTATTTAGTCTAGTATAATAAATTAGGGGACCCAATGTTATACAGTGTTACATGAAATCTCATTGTTGCAAAAATGACTTGTTACCCTGTTGAGTGTTGATTAATTACAAATTGCGAAGAGGTTTGAAGTAGGTCGCTTTTTATAACTCGCATCTACTCAGAAAAGCTGTAGCTATAGCGGAAATCGCGGTGCTACATTTCGCTATACTATACGCACCCAACAGATAGTTAAGCTACATTATGCGTAAACTGTTGTATTTCTGTTATTCTGCGCGATACAAAAACCTTCCATCTATCTGAAGGTGAAGAAATCATGAAGAAATCCATGAAACGCAATTGTTGAATCACCCCAAAAGAATATTTGCGAGAAATTTTGATTTATAACTTAGCCTAACTGTTGATTGGTAAGGCGTGCTAAAAGGAGAATACCCGCATAATAAATTATAAATTACGAATTGTTAACCGTTTTATAAGAGCTAGGTACCCGCAATTTGCGCATAGAAAGCACACAGTATTGTTGCCGCATTCGGATGTGTGAAAATCAAGATGGTCGTGGTGAATATAAACTCTGCTTTTTTTCTTTATCATTCAAGAGTGAGAGTGCTGTGATATTTGCATAGTTTTATAGTGTAGACAAAAGCTATAATCACAAAAAATTACTAGATATCAGCTGCCATAATTGAACTTTTGTACTTTGTACATGTAAGTTAAAATGGAACGTTACAGTTTATTAAATAATTTCCCATTGCAGTTTTGTTGGAATAATGTATTGGAGGTCTCTCCAAACGGACAGAATGACATATGTATATGGGGAATTGTCAAAAATAATAACAATTTTAAAACCATCAGATGGTAGAGCTGGAATTAATTGATTAATCCACTCTTTAAATAGCTGACTATTCATCGTTTTGTGATAATCCCGATCATTGTTTCTGGGTCTTAAAAGCAAACTACATCCATCTAAGAAACCTCAACACACCCAGGATGGAGCACTGTAAACCTGCTTTCCTTAATTTCTAATCTTTCTTGGGAAGGTTGTCAATAGTCCAAGATTTTGTAGCAGAATCGTTTTTGTAAATCGGGGTTTCATCAATAAAAATAAATCTTATATTAGAGTACCTAGTCTTCTTTATGTTTTAATTAACATTTTAAATAATTTAAATTTGAAATGTAGTGATGCGCACGCATAAATTGACAGAACATTTTGATTGATCTTTGAATCAATGTTACCATATATTGACAAAAATTACTAAAAATTTCAATTTTTTTATTATACCAACTGAAATCAACAGGTGGTGGATCTTTAAGAAAACGGACTTAAAGCTCCACCAAGCTTACAAATGCCCCGGAAAATATGTCAACTAAATTTTGAAAGACAAAGCGCGACAATACGTTAACCAATAGCAAACAATCCTACACAAAAGTATATTCACTGGAAGAATTCAATGTTGACGTTTGAAATTTTAATAATTTTAGTGTATGTCAGATTGTTTTGACGTTTAAAGTTTGTTAAGTATGAATGACAAATCGAGGACGATAATTCATTCTGAAGCCAGAAATATCATTTGGAAGGTTTAATAAGGAAGGAATAAGAATTATGAAAAGTATTTACAATTATTTAAATTTGCCGCCTAAATGTTTTTATTTTCACTGTATTTTGAAAAACTATATCAGCGACGGACACGCCCCCTTTCAACTTTGTATGCTTGGTCGAGCTGTATATGCCATTTGTATTATTCAAGACATTGAACCCGAGTTCGAAGATTGTTTTCTAATTTTGTCCAGATGTTGTATTCACAAATAAACGGATTATAACAACACAAAATATCTGCTGCCCGGCCGGGCACAAGATATAATTTGCCAACCCTACATAGCTCAGAAATTTGTTGAGCATCCAGAATCGGCCGTGTTGTATAATTTTATTATTATTGCTTCCAGATGGTCCGACCCATAGATCTTTGGTCCGACCACATCAGGTTAAAAACTTTGCTAGTAATAATTTGGTTTTTCAATTTTATTTACCAAACATGTTTAAAAATGTCTATACCCCGGTCTATACCTAACTGGGGACTAGCCCTGGGAAGCGCCTTTTGTTTTGTTTTAAGATTTTTAAAAAGTAGTTTTTAAATTTAGGCCTGTCTTTCCACTTCATAATAAAATTTCCAATAACTATTTGATAACATAAGGTTGACTATTGCATATAATTATTATGTGAACAAGACAGGATACAATACCTATAACATCTCGGCAATTCAAAGTTTAACAGTAAATATAAAATTTGAAAATATGCTTGTATTGCTTCGTAAATTCCTACGGCTGTTAGCCAGATGTGATCATAAAATATTACCTACTACCTAGTAGAGCGCCCTTTTTGAATGTATACAAGCATTTTTATTTTTGTGAGTGTAAACAGTTCAGTGACTTAATGAAGTATTAAGTTGCATTTTTTTAATGTCGCAAGCATAATATATCTTAAATTTCTTTCAGTTTTCATTTTGCCACCCCTAGTAAGTTGCCGTCCGGGTGCTATGGACCCCTTGCGGCTCGGCCGAGGGAGCTTCGCAGACATCGGTTGGTAAAATTATTTTCATCAAAATATTTAGCAAGGGTAAGGTTTTTCCTAAATTATACAATTGCAAGCAGCAAATTCTAAGAAAATCCAAACCAGATCCTATGTAATAAAACACCCTACGAAACCTTCTCTGGGAGCTGGGGAAGCTTATGACGGTGGGTGGTGCCGGCATCACAATTTATTTTTCATTTGCGTACTTACTTTTACTTGTGCAATTAACAGTGCCTGTGAGTGGTTTTCAGTTGTTTGAAGTGTAGTGCGCGGGTTCTGAAGAAAAATTAAAATGAGTTAGAATTTAGAAATGTCAGTGTCCTTCTTTGTGTTTGTAATCAGTGGCGTAGCCACACGGGGGCGAAGGGGGGCGATCGCCCCCCCCCTAGCGCCTCTTAAAAAAAATAAGAACATAAAACCAATATGATGCACCAAAAATGCGCCCCTAAAGGATCTCGCCCCCCCCCCGCCCTTCATCTCTGGCTACTCCACTGTTTGTAATACATGGCATCTCCGATTTTTGTAAAAGTGGCAATGTGGCAGTTTCAATAGTTGCGTTCAATGGGTTCAGCAATTTATTGTTATTAAACGCTTAGCCGTTTCTCGCTGAGTTACTCAGAATTCCCTAATTGCCGAGTTGCCCTGACCCCTGAGTAGCACATTTTACGCTAGCGGAGCTGGAAATCGTTTTACATGACTTCCGGTTTGGATCACGGAAGGATTGGGTTGCTGAGTCAATTGAATACAGCTGTCAGCTGATATCTACCATTTTTCAGGAAATTGAAAAATTGAAAGCACTAGTTAGCATAGATGCTCTAGTTTTCTCTAGAAGTAACCTAAATACACTTCAGCTCTAAAATAATTAGCCAATTAGCGAAACAGATAATTGAACAGAATTAGTGCTGGGCGATATATCGATATAATTTTAATATCGATATATCGATATGTCGACATAAATATCGATATGTCGACATAAATATCGATATATCGATATAATTTCGATATAGAATATCGATATCCAAATTTGAATATCGCCCACCCCTAAATCCATCAGCTACATATTGCAAAATGTGTTGGGCTTGGGAATCGTTTACTTCATCAATCCTCACATTTCCTTTAAATAATCCGCGCGACTTTCAAATTCAGACTATCAATTTTTGCGTTTTTTCTTAACGTGGAAAGCAATGCAATGTCCGGATTTAGTATTTCTAATTATGCAAAAAGCTTCTGAACTCGGATACTTATCGATATATCGATATATCGATATGTCAATATATCGATATAATTTCGATATCGAATATCGATATCCAAATTTGAATATCGCCCACCCCTAAACAGAATTCAATTGAAAGCCGTCGCCGAAGTCACCACCAACAGGTATACAGGGTCAATATACTGTGACAGGGTGTAGAATTGAACCTGCAAGAAACGGTTATCAATGATAAAATTTTAAAAGTCAAATATTACTTTCACTAATTATTTTACAGAAAAATCTGTAGTATAGGTTTTTGTAGAGACAAAAATTCTTTACTTATTCATAAATGTTAACGATATTATTTTTTGTTTATTCGCAAACCGGGAAATTCAAAAATGACGCGAAATTTAATCTTAATTGCATTAATATTTTACCATTTCAATTTTCTCTTTTCTCCACTATCACAGTGGTCCCAAATCCAAAAAAGCTGGCCAAAATATAAAAGTCTGTTCAATTTTTGTAATAATTCGTTAATAAGGGTAATCAAGGTCCCTCATTACGAATCTGCAGTAAACTATTTAAAAAACAAAATGGCGGGCGGTCTCAAAATGGCTGACGAATTTTTTGAAAAATTGTTCAATTTTCATAAAATTCACTAGACGCGGGTTTTCGAGGTCCCTGATCACGAATCTGCAGTAAACTTTTGAAAAAACAAAAGGGGGGCCCAAAATGGCAGAGGACGTTCCTGAGAAATTATTTCATTTTCACAAAATTTACTACAGATGGGTTTTCGAGGGAGCTGATTACAATAAACCTGAAGTTTCCCAATAATTTAAAAACACATGTTAGTCAGAAAAACTTACTTTTTTCTGCATCACACGTAGTTTCTGAGAAATAAAAGTACAAAGAAAATCAAAACTGGGAAAAAGATTAGCTCCTTCAAACTTCGATAAAAATTGAATTAGCAGATATTAGCAGCTGTTCTTTTCGGATATTTATTCACAAATGTGTACATAACACTGTTAAAAAAGTTTGATAACAGAACACTGCAGAACAATCAACTTTTTCTATACGTAAAAATTTTTTTTTGCAAATTTCTTCCAAATAATTTTTGTAACATTTGACGTTTGTTCATAGCTGACAGTGCAATATATTTCTATTTTTAGTAATAGGAGTACATTGTACATACCTTCACGAGTATGAATCCATATTTCAAAATCAAAATAGCTCAATTTTTTTAATATCTATGCACTATTTCATAAGACAGTGTGTTTTTAATTTTTCGAGTAATTGACACTAGGCGACTGGTAAGCCAGGTTCGGACTGTTGCCATTGCTTACCATGACACGGCCTGATGTAAAAAAAAAGAAAAATATGCAGACCGAACCCTAGATTATCGATTCTAGTAATCTAAATTAATGAAAACTTCTTTTCATTTTTTGAATTTTGGCCAGCTTTTTTGGAATTGGGACCACTGTGAGTCTTCAAAAATTAAAAATGAACACACACGTAAACGCTACATGGATCTTTTTTCTAAAATTTTTCTTGAGGAAGACAATTATTATATTAAATTTTACCATTAGAATCCCTATGTTGTTGCATCATTCTATTCTACACCCCAGTGGCGGCTCGTGACCCATCATTTTGGGGGGACACAGTAAATGGCGAGTGAAAGGAGTAAAAATAGCGCCGCAGGCGAAATTTTTTTCAAAGTGGGCGTGACTTATTTAAACGCTATTCAAGAGCATCTGGCAAATTTTGGAATCAAAATGTGAAACTTTTACAATTAGCATTAAAATTAAAGTTCATAATAAACAGTCGATATAATTTTAAATTTAATAATGTAGGTACCTAGTTGGTTAGAGCATATCCGCGTATCCAAAAGATGAATTTCTTTTATTTTTGATGTTGATTGCCCCGATGCCGAGGGTTGGCTTTCACTTATTAGGTTGTTTGTGTTTTTATTTTCATTCCGTTTAGTAAAAACCCCTACAGAGAAGACTGTATTTTTAAATTTATTTTACTTACATAAAACTTATTTGCTAACGCTCAGAAAACACAGCTTTACATCTTGTTCTTAGCATACACATTACATAGTAATACTCGCTGCAAAAAACACACCAAACTGCCACAACGCAGTAAGTCGGCAATAACACGAAGAAAAGTATTTTTTTGCCTACGTGCTGTTTGTTCAATACCCAGTTAAATCTAGATGTGCAATTCAAGACAATAATCAGAGCGTTTCAGTTGAAGTTTGGGGGGGCTCGAGCCCCCCTGGCCCCCCCGACGAGCCGCCGCTGCTACACCCCAAATATATACATTTACACACTATATAAAAATTGGTGTTCAAGCATAATTTATTATAGATACTCATCTAGTAGGTAATAATAATAAATTGAATTTCTGTTGTAATAAGCAAAATGATTACAAATATGATTGTAGGTAAGTATGTTCATTTCTAGAATCAACGTGTTCTACTCTACCATTAAAAGAAGTACTCAACCGCTATATTCCAAATGACAGGAAATTACTGTTGTGAGTTATATCGCGTCCGTCCATCCACTTGTGTAACAGCGAATCTCATTATGAGTATCATACAGAATTTTCAACATGAACCTAGATAAGAACTAAAAAGGTAGGTGGATTTGATATTACTATTTATTGCTATCAAATATTATAGGAAAGGAATAAACAAAACCGATAATGTTGTAGTATCATAATATTTTATTCCAAGTATAACTACTTTACTACTCGCACCAAACGAATTTCTAGTCTAGAAATAGTAAACATTTATACTTTATAAATAGGCCGTGTAATTACTTCTAGGTACTTTCTCGTTTATTTCAACATTAAATTCTTTATTTAAGTTTTAAGCTGCTTTATTAAAAACATTTGTTTAAAAACAAGTTACTCCTACTATATGCGAGCATTGTGGTAATAATAAAACCTTTGGAACTACCGAACATCAACCTTATATTATACCGATTTGTTATTATACCTTACATGAATTACTACGGTCTGTAGACCCAGAACAACGACCCCTCCCATTCTCAGGGACATTCTATCTCGGACCCGTAGAGGTAAAGTTGGTTGCAGATAGTCGATCACGCGAGCGGTCCACGCTAGACTGCTTCGCATGAAACGCTACGCGCGTGAATACGTGATCATTACGCTCACGCTCTTAGCCACGCCTGTTACTCCACAACACGGAAAAACTCTAGGCACTGCCTCACTCGCTCACTGGTCGACATTTTCCAAGGTTATTCACATTCACGCAGTACTTTACATAGGCTACGTTAAACGAGTTTTCTCTCGCTTTTGCTGTAACTTCATAAGGAACGTGACCGCTGAATATATTGGATAACTGCTTCAGCGATCTTTTTCTTCCTGTTGAAAGTAATGACTTCCAATTACTTCTTTGCTTTTGAGTACCTTTTTGTGTTTGTTAGTTTTTGTATGCAGTATATTTCAGCTCAGCATGATTTTGCTAAAATGACAGTGGCGTGCGTGCGGTTCATGGAACCACCGTTTCCCTTGCTTTGATCAAACAAAACAATTTAATTCATAAATTTTATTTTGTTACTGCAGTCATATAAATCTTAATTCGATGCTGCCGCACAATCCAGTATGGGACTTGTCCGGGGCTAATCTGTGATGCTTGGAAGCAGCAGTTCCTAGCCCTTTCGATTCCCAGTATCCCAGTACTCGTATGGCTTCGTTTGCATTCCAGCATATTATGAGTGAAAAAATTCCTTGAAACTCAGACCTAAATAACTTGCCATTGCCACTCATGAACTGAGTTTTAGGAGACACCAGGAGACATGGAATCCACAAATCGGGAGAGCTATATTCGCTTGATTGAATTACTTAGACAATATGCAAATGTTTGAAAACCCATGTAACAGATTCAATTATCTTTCGAACATCTAATAAAATTTGGGTAGGAATAAAATGTTCGATATTTAAAGGTGTTTTGCAAAATAAAATATATTTGAAATGCCCGCTAAAATATTGCAAACGCAGAAATGCAATACTTGATATTCAAATAAGTTTTGCACGTAAAAAAATAAACGCATGATAAATATTAAATTTCGCAGGGTAAAAATAATAAATGCTCGATAAATTTTGCTCGATATATTAGGACATTCTGCTTGTTTTTTAATATACATTTTTTTATAATTGTTTAGAATAATGCATTTTTTTTAATATATAACCCTTTTTTTATACATGACCATTCATATTGTAAAAAAATAACCATTTATTATTTTTATTGAGCGATTTCTCTCGTTATTAAGAGTTTGCTATTTTTATCGAGCGTTTACTCTTTGTATCGAGCGTTTATTCTTTTTATCGAGCGTTTACTTTTTTTATCGAGCGTTTATTTCTTTTTATCGAGCGTTTACTCTTTGTATCGAGCTATAGTATACTTCAAAATGCACTTTGTGCTAATTGTTCTGCACATCAGCACATAGGCTGAATCTAGTGTTATCACAAGGTGCGGACTGGCTGTTTCTTTTTCAAAATCTTCCTTCAAAAGACCTGTGGGATCCTGAAACTGTAAATTTCTTAAAAGGCTCAGGCTAGTTAAGAGTTGCCCTAAACAATTTTGGTTTTAATTTTTTGCTTAATGTGTTTGCGGAAATTTTTCTCCACATCCTTTTGTTTGATATTCTACAAACTAAATTAAATGAGATTGGATTCTGCGTTCAGCATTTTGAAACACAATAAACAAAACAATAAATATGAGTTTAGAACCAAAAAGAAAACGAATTAGGGTCGACAATATGGGTGATATGGAAACTTTTTACTGTCAATTATATGCGCATATTTTAATAGTTTATCGTGCATATATATCCGTGCTTTATTCATAACATATTTGTCAATATCATCCAACGCACCCTAGCACAACCTAAAACGCTAAAACCAAACAATAGACCGATTTAACCATAGGTTAGATCAGGATTTAACCCAAGACCCAACTTGCCCACATACCAAAACGGAACGTTATGACCTGTGGAGCCGTGTTGAAGCGCCATTACTTAATTCCTTTAAAGATAAACGATTGTTTCCACATTTTTGTGAATAATTTCGGAACGATTTGATAGAGAAAACTGAAAATTAGTAGGCTGTTTTATAATCTAACTGTTGTGTACGGGGTGGCCCAATTTCGATGTCCATATAGGTATCAATTTAAAGGCGCAGACTTCGTTTTGCTATTGTTTTTCGTTTTCAAGGAAATCACGATTTTCCGAAATCTCCTTATTCTTATTATGTTGTAACGTATGTTTTGTTCATCTGAATGGGTGGTCTAGTAGGATGTGTAACTTTACAAGTCATATCTTTTATTAAGACCGAGTTCTATAATAGTATATTAGACACCAAGGTAGAGAAGACATTTTTCTCAGCCGAGCGTTTAGCCATCTGGATAGCGTGCTAGATAACTAATTCTAATCTAGAAATTTTAAATAGAGATCCAACAAATAAAAACCAAATAAAACAAACAATTAAAAATTGTGAAGTTAGTTTAACACCATAGGATAAACGAAACATAATATATTCAAATCCACAACCACCAAAATTATATGGTTTAGTTAAAATACATAAACCTAACATTCCCATTAGGCCTGTAGTTTCATACATACATGCACCAAACCACATGCTAGCAAAAACATTAAATAGTATAATTAATAATTTAGGATACACTCCAAAATATTCAGTTAAAAACACTTCTGAATTGATTAATAAATTATCTAACATTAGCTTACCACCACTATGTAAAATAGTTAGTTTTGAATGTTTTGATGTTACGAGTATGTTTTCCCAAGTACCCCCACAGGAATGTATTCCTTTATTAGAAAATATTTTAGTTAACAGTAACATTGAATTAACAAAAAGGATAGAGTTGATTCAATTATTTGAACTTTGTATTAATCAAAATTATTTTATTTTTAATGATAAAATTTATCTTCAGATTCTTCAGAAAGATGGGTTACCAATGGGTAGTCCCATTCCACCACTATTGGCTAATATTTTTATGGAAAATATAGAAGATCAAATATTTGAATCAAATCTATCAAATAAAATTGTATTTTGGTTTCGTTATGTTGACGATATTTTGGCATGTTTTGATAGTTCTTTCGAATACATTGACGATTTTTTAATTTTTATTAATACTTTACACCAAACAATTAAATTTACACTAGAAATTGAACAAAACAGATCTATTAACTTTTTAGACTTAAACATAAAAATTAATTCAGAAAACATACTCGAATACTCTATTTATAGGAAACCTACACAAAGTGATATTACCATACCACATAACTCTTGTCATCATAATACACACAAGTTAGCAGCATATCAATCTTTAGTACACAGAGCTCTATCCTTTAGATAAAAATAGTTTTAATAGAGAAATTTCAATTATTAAACAAATTGCATATAGCAATGGATATAACACAACACTTATTGACACTTTAATTAAAAAGAAAAATTATAAATTAGCTATTCAAAAAGTTTATTCCATTAATAACTCTGATAAAACACTAAAATACGTTTCAATTCCATATTTTGGTAAAGTTTCAGAAAAGATTGCTAAAATTATAAATAACACAAATAAATATAAAGTCATTTTTAAAACAAATAAAAATATTCTATACTCTCTTTTCAATGCTAAAGACAAAATTAATGATTTGCTAAAAGTAGTGGTGAAATGGGACTACCCATTGGTAACCCATCTTTCTGAAGAATCTGAAGATAAATTTTATCATTAAAAATAAAATAATTTTGATTAATACAAAGTTCAAATAATTGAATCAACTCTATCCTTTTTGTTAATTCAATGTTATTGTTAACTAAAACATTTTCTAATAAAGGAATACATTCCTGTGGGGGTATTTGTGAAAACATACTCGTAACATCAAAACTAACTATTTTACATAGTGCTAAAGACAAAATTAATGATTTGCTAAAATCAGGTATTTATAAATTAAATTGTTCACATTGTGATTCAGTATATATAGGTCAAACAATTAGAAATTTTAGTATTAGGCAAAAAGAACATATCCGTTACAAATATAAACATGCACATAAATCAAATTTTGCTAAACATTTGTTAGAACAAAATCACACATTAACATCTAATAATACAATTAAATTTTTACACTTTTCTGATAACAAAAATAAATTAAACATTTTAGAAGCTTTTGAAAAAAACAACATACCTTTAATGAATGAGCAAATTGATCTCTTAGATTCTCCTTTACTGAAGATTTTGGAACAAATATCTTTTTAAAACACACTGATAAGCGACTGACCTCCGACGGGTTGACTGGGGCTAGCTGCTTCACGCAGTGTTAAAATAATAGAATCAAGGAGTTACTATATTTTGCATTTGTTATAATATTTTATATAGCTTTTGACAATGGCACAATGATGCCGAAATACGTATAAAGCGAATAAATCTTGTTATTTCCCGTTGAAATCGATATTTTATTTAATATTTATTATTTATATAAGAAATATGTAATTTTATTAATTTATATATTTACATTAAAACAAAATACACACTACTAGCCATAGATACTAGATTATACATTCTGCGTTGTTTCATCATTATATACTTTTTTATTTTAACACTTCCCCTCAACACTGAATGATAATAATGATAATGATAATAATGATAATGATAATAAACTATCTTAACATATACATAATTTATTACAACAATAACTATGTTTAATTGTCCCTAACCCCTTGGTAAAAATATCTGCCAACATTTCTTCAGTTCTTATACACAATTACAATAGAATTGTTATCAACTACTAGTCGAATGAAATGATAGCGTATATCAATATGTTTATTTCGAGAATTGTCATTAGTCATTATAAATGATAATTTAACTCAGATAACATTGTTCTAAATGTAAAACTTCTTTTGCTGCTTCCGTTAAAGAAATATATTCAGCTTTCGTAGAGGAAGGAGCTACAGTAGACTGTTTTCTTGATAGCCAACTAATTACAGTATTTGCTAGAATATAACAGCAACCACTGACCGATTTCCTATCGTTTACATCACTACCCCAGTCAGCATCTGTATAACATAACATATTAATTGTTTGTTTGATTTATAGAAAACTCTAACCCTACAGTTGGAGTTCCCTGAAGATATTTTAAGATACGCTTTGCAGCTATCATATGTTGTTGTCTAGGGCTAACTAAAAATTGACTTAAGTTTGTTAATTTTGAAGAAACAGATGGTAGATCAGTTTTAACATAGGAAGAAGTTTTAAATGAAGTAGAATTAACTAATGCGGGTATATACCTCGTTTTTTCTTGACTTGCTTGTGCGTAACTTTTTGTTGGGGATGTAGAGGTTCCCCAATGCGATGACTGTGTAAGCCATTGTGAAGGAGTATTTAAACTAGTATGCTTTTTGGATAAAATTGGGGTTGATTTGTGAACCGGAGTTAAAGCAGTAACTGAAATATTTTCCGTAGAAAAACAAGAGGACGTTGTTGTTTTTGTAGGTGAGCTACTTGATACAGACAGTGTGGATTGTTCTTTTACGAGAGAGTTTGTGGGCGAAATAATATCTGTAGAACTTGACTGTTTCTTATCTACAGCTAATCCCTGCAGGACGGCTGAATACAATCTACGTGCTGGCGTAATCTCTATTTTCGGCACAATTTCTGTTGTATTTACTGACTGCGTAGTGGAAGATATTTGTTTTGTTGAGTTACAAATTAAAGCTTCTAATGCTTGAAGTGAATCTGCTAAACTCTGCAAACATACTAATTACGTATTATATTTAGTGACATATCTTTTATAGTTACTAGAAGATATCCCAAATCTGTTGACTTCAAATGATGATCATTCTCTGTTAGTATCTTTTTATTTAACTCCTCTTTCTCATATTGACTATCCGTCTCTTCGATATTTTCAAGCAGAAAGTAGTTTCCCAATGGAGACTTTAGTAAATTCAACTTTGTCTCTTGGTTTATTGTTTCGGATAAGTGTCGCGAATACTCGGACCATAAATACTTCACATTGTCTGTAACATAAATTTTAAAATTAAAAGGTATTTAATAATACCTATTGTTGAATTAAAATTTAACTTAACTAAAAAGTAGCCTTCATTCTTACCATCGGTTGTAGACAATTCTATTACAGAGTGTAAATATAAATTGATATAGGGGTGTACTATGCAGTCTCGGCTAGGGATAGTAAGTAAGTAGTACAACACTACCTCTATAATAATGGCGGCCGCACATCTTAAGGTCGCTATAATGTATCGGTTCCGGTTCCCAATGGATGCTCAACTCCCGCTCGCAAGTCCTGAAAATAACAGCTCCCGTACCCCGATAAACTTCGTCGCCCCGCAGACCAAACTAAGGGAGGGTAATCAGATGTGACGACGACGAGTATATCGAGATAAATAAGGTGGGAAGGCAGCTACACTCCCAAATCCCTTGAATGGGGAATTAAAACAGTCGCGACGGGATAGGTAGTCGACGGCGGTGTAGACCGTGGAAAACGCAACCACACTGATTCCCATAACGATCAACTAGGCTGGAAAAACTATCAAGTTCAAGATGGTCGTTAGCCACAGAATCTCCGGGCCAGTCAAGCTCAAGAAGATTGGGATGTGGAATGTTCGAAGCAATAGAGCCATGCTTAGTTGTTTACAATATTACAAACGAAGGAATATACCTTATTTAGAGGATAATAATGATGTTCAACAGCTTAATGGCGGGGCGTAGGGAAACAAAGTGTTTTATCAAAATCAAAATTCTAGAGAGTACCATAATAATAATAATTCAGGATCTACTACCGTGCATTAAAAAAAAGTTCATTTAGGGTAGGCTCTGTGTGGTCTTATTATAAAGTTGGCAGTAACACCTTAGATCATATACAGTGAGAAGTCCATTTATTGTGCAACCCATTATACACTGCAATTACTCTTACCCCTGCTTACCGATTTTGATCATTGTTTGTTAAATTACTTAGGGCCGGTATTTCAGTTCGGGTTTAAGCTTCAGCTTGGCTGCCTCGATCATTGCCACGAATACAAGTATCTACGGCAATATTCGAGGTTTAGCCGTTTAGCCAAGCTGAAGCTTAAACCCGAACTGAAATACCGGCTCTTAGGGCCAGTTGTATCGATATAGTTTAACTCCCCGTCCAGCTGAACCACGATCGATTGTCATGGATACAATTATTGTAACAATCGTATCCATGACAGTTGATCGTGGTTCAGCTAATCGGGCAGTTAAACTACGTCCATACATAGTGTTTTTTTAAATTTTAAATAAAGAACAAAATTTAAAACTACCTACTAACGATTTATTGAAAACATGATTGACACAGACGAAAAAAATTGGAAATGCAGGGTATGTGGCACAACAAGAAAAAAATCGAAATAAAACAGTAACACGTGAATTTGTACACATTTTTATTTTTTCTTGGTTTGTATAAAATGATGGTTTCAATAAATCGGTAGTTTTCAATCTTGTTCTGTATTACATATTAAAAAAAAGAGATATTTAACGGGCGACAAACCATAATTCATATCAGTAAGCAGGGGCAAGACCCGATGGCAATGTATAATGGGTTGCCTATTCCGATGATAAAGTGGGCGGACTATTTAACTTGCAATATGCCTATATTGCACAATAAATGGACTTCACTGTAATAGCTGGATAAATACAATAATAATACAATATCCAATTGTGTTGGAAACATACGAAAGAAATTTTTTCTCTAGCTATTCCTTAACACAATAATAACATGTTCTAGTTGTAATTCTTAGACCGTAGAAAAGGTTTGACTCTCAATTCAGCTGAACCACCCAGCACAATCATATCCTCAACAATTGATCGCAGATCAGCGGAATTGGGAGACAAATCTTTTATAATACATCTGCAACAGGCAACCATAAATTATTTTTTAAGGCACGTTATTATACAGAGTGGATGACCAAATCCTATAGAGCTTGAAAACCCATTAAATACCAGCTACGATAGTTTTTGTTTTATTAGCTACTACTGCTATCATATGTTGTTGTCTAGGGCTAACTAAAAATTGACTTAATCTGTTAATAGCAAAAGCAATATCAGGTCTAGTTGATGTTGCAAGCTACATTATTGAACCAATTAAACACTGATATTGTTTTACGTCAATTTTCTCACCTAACTGACCTTCTGGTTCTAAAACTAACTTTTCCTTTACATTAGTAGGAGTATTTAAAGGCTTACAGTTTTGCATACCAAACTGTTTTAGAACATCTTGAATATACTTTCTTTGAGTTAACTTAGTAAAATTTATCTCTTTACTAATTTCCATACCTAATATAAATGTTGCATTGCCTAAGTCTCGGACTTGAAATTTTTCACCAATTTTAGTTTTTATTTCTTTTAATTCTTCTTCGCTTTCACTAAATATGAACATATCATCGACATACACTGCGATTATTACAACTGAATTATCACATTTCTTTATATGCACACATTTATCACTTTCTGAAGCTTTATAATAAATTGAAGCCTTTAAAAACACTATCTAACAACTTATACCATTGTCTTCCTGCTTGCTTTAACCCATAAATTGACTTCTTTAAGAGACATACCTTGTCTTCATTTCCTTCTTCAATAAACCCCTCTGGTTGTTCCATATAAATAATTTCATCAAGTGAACTGTTCTAAAATGCTGTAGAAACATCTAAATGGTGTATATCCATGTCGTATTCTCTTGATAAAGCGATTAGTAATCATATTGAACTCTGTTTTACTACAGGTGAAAAAACTTCCTTAAAATCTTTACCAAATTCTTGTTCGTAAACCTTTGCTACAAGCCTAGCCTTCCGTCTTTCAATATAACCATCCTTGGTGTGGACATCACCCACTTACATCCAATAATATTTCTGCCAACTGGAGGCTCAACCGAAAATGAGCTTCAATGCCCTATATACTACCTACTCTTACTTAATATACTACCATAAGAATTGCGCAAAGAATAAATGTACTATATTTATTTTATTGTGTAAAATAATCATAATAAATAAGAACTACAAATAAATTGTCAAAAAAAAATATAGAATCGAATTATAATTCGTTTTATGACGTATGTCCAAAATTAGAATTTCAACCGTTATCCAAATACAATGGTAAAAGTATGGAGTGCCATTTATAAAAAAAGTCGATGCAGAAACAGAAGACGACCGAAAAATAGCAATTATTAATAAAGATGCATTTTGATAAACTAAATTGTCCCAGGATTTTTTAATAAATTGAACAATCTTCACTTTATCGAATTCGTTCAGTCTTTTTATTTGCGTTGTGGTTGTATACACACATAGAGAGGTAGTAAAAAAGCTAAATGGTATATGTAAAAAAGAGATGTTGTATGCAGATCACTGCAGGTCTAATATGGTCTAATAGACGTTCAAAATCATTTTGAAATAAACATACATAATGCGGTTATCTATATTGCATCTCTTTCTTACACATATGAATTATATTTTTTATTACTTTCAACTAAAATACTGTTTCATGTAGGTAGTATGGCTAGGCTATTAAAGAATACATTGTTGCTGTTAAAATTGACAAATTTTCAGTCGTCAACAATTATTATTTTGGTGTAATAGTGTATTAAGAACGGTAAGGACATTTTACCGATCGAAGACAATTGTTTGGGGAGGAGCGATAGCGACGACCCCAATTATCGTCTGAGATCGGTAGTCCTTAACGTTCGCGAGGCTTACAGCGTTTTTTGCACGATCGGAATAAAAAAAAATTGACTTAATATAGTCGGGGCACGCTAAAGGTGCATCTACGTCATCAATCGCATTTTCTGGTAATTTTGTAGTACCAATCTTGAAACAGTATAAAACTGTAATTTTTTTTGCGATTTACGTATTAAAAGTATGCGTTTTATAAGCCCATAGAATGGTATTTTACAGTTATTATTTTTATTAATTAGTTGTATTCATATTATTCCTGCAAAAAATAAAAACGTTTACTAATTAGTGTTTTTTTCGTCCTATAAGTTTTGATTTAAGCACATGATCGTTGTTGTTTTGTTTTATTGTGTATATATTCCTCAAACGTCACTCTGACAGTTTGAGAAACACATTAAAGCAAACGACGTTTTGAGAAACAATAAATAAATATAAACAGAGTAATACATGACGTCATGGACGCCATTAAAAAATTGATGACGTAGATGCACCTTTAGCGTGCCCCCACTATAGTTACATTTCAAAATGATAAAGTACCAGCTATCTTATGCTTTTTTTTATAAATTGACTCTGACAGCTACGGTAACCATAGTTATCATGTCTACGAAGTATTGTTCAAAGTGATTAACAAAGGTGTGCGTAGGGTGCTGTTTACAAAAACAATCTAGACACGTATTAAATTTTATTTTAGACAGTTATTGTGTATTGACTATTTGTGAAATTACAATAATTTCTTTGTAATGAGTGATTTCGAGGACGACAACAGTGAAATTGAACGAGGCTGGAATTTTGGAAAATAATCCCGGAGAAATATTTACTTTACTTAAAGCTATAATATACCTTCGTTTAATTTCAATATTATTAATAAATAATGTGTTCATTCTTTGTTGCTGTGCTGTTTGATTAAATCATAGTAAATAAAAATATATATGAATTATACTTACCGTTCTGGAACGGTATACGTATACTTCTTCTGAAAATACATAATTAAATTTAAAATAGACGACAATAATATTGACAATAAAAATGTACTAGTAATAAAAATAAATTGGTGCTGTTTCTGTTGTTTCCATAATTTTGTACGCTTTAAAACTGTATCGTCCCAGGGGAAGATTTATTTTGCTGATCGAAAATGATCCAGTAATGGACAAAATACAGACGATTTCAGAAAAACGATTATGATACTTTGATACACAATAGACTCAATTATCTGCTTAACAAAAAAAAAGTGCTGGACTTTCCCATACTAAAAATTAAACATTTCGTTGATTGGTATTCAACAGTATTATAGTTCTCGAGGCAGTCCCCGGACGATCACTACTAGGGCTGGGAATTTTTTTCTATATATCGATATTTATATCGATATATCGATATATCGAATACCGATATTGAATTTGGAAAATATCGATATATCGATATATCAATGTATCGATAAATCGATATATTGATATATTCGATATATCGATAAATCGATATATCGACAATATCGATATTTTTTTGATATCGATATTATCGATATTTTTTTCAATAAGCCCACCTCTAATATTGCAACTGGGGCTGGGATTCGATATATCGATATTTATATCGATATATCGAATACCGATATTGAATTTGGAAAATATCGATATATCGATACATCGATATATTGATTTATTCGATATATCGATAAATCGATATATCGACAATATCGATATTTTTTTGATATCGATATTATCGATATTTTTTTCAATATCGCCCACCTCTAATCACTACCGACAGACTATCCGTCTCTCTCAGAGTTCAACCTAAATCTTTAAAATTTACAAAACGCAGAGAAGCTTCGAGAAATTCTAATCAACTGTTCATACACCTATATGAATATCTTATACTGTGATAGACAATTAAATTTTACATTTAATTATATAATAATATACAGTGTGGGTACTTTCAAAACCGAACATAGGAGAATTGCATTGTAACTAACCTTTATATAGATTCCTGCTCGCCATTTAAACCCACAAGGATGGTAATGGTATGAATATAACGACAAAAATACAGCGGATGCGATGGTACCAATAAATGTTAGTTCTTAGTTACCTTTTTCTGTAAAAATTTTTATAAAATATTGCTATTTTGAAATAACATAGGTTGCTATGACTGTCAACTTTTTTTATCTGTCAATTAAATTATTTGACATCAGTCATAAGTTTCTGTTATTAATATCAGATATGAATAATAACGCGTATTCAGTCGAGCAGAGGGTTTTGCAAATCTCCTATGTCCTATGTTCGGCTTTGAAAGTACCCACTCGGTATAGGCTGTTTTACTTATAATAACAAAGTTGCTTATTGTACTGTGAAAAGCAAACAAACACCCTGTCATATACATTTAGGAGAATGCAAAGCATTTATTTCATATTTTAACTAATAGGACCATCAATTTCCGATTTGCAAAACATCGTAGAGTGCACCCTGTGCACCACAGTAAAATTCTAGCATTTATCAAAAAACGAAAATGTATCATGTATCTAATACCAAACTGCATAAGTGTAGAAAATCGTGTGGCCAGTTTTTTTGTAATAATATTTAAAAATTTCAAAGAGCTCCGTTGCGGCCGTTTTTGGATTTTCTAAATTAATTTTTCTTCATGATATAGTACCGCCAAAGGACTTTCAAACAGGTTGTTGCTGAACCTGAGCAGATAATTGGTTTTTGAGTTGTGGGGCGTTAAAGTCAAAATTTTCGAAAAATTCATAGCGGCCGCCATTTTAAAGTTAGAGAGTTCAGTAACAAACTGTTTCCATTCAGGTCTTCTTTCGTATCTCGAATCCGCTACTCAGATTTGCAAAATTCTGCTTCTGAAAAAAATTCTACCAAAAAAACATGTCTAACATCTGCTTCCGGTTTCGGATTTTTTTGAAAAACTTATTTTGTCGATGAATTTTCGACATACCTATCCCTTCATTTCAAATTTCATCACAATCGGTTCACTATTTTCGAGGTAACTAATAAAATTATTATACCTTGTCGGAAGAACCTAATTGGGTCTGTCAATACATAGAGAAAGTGGCCTCAAGAAAATGATGTCAATACTTCAAATAACCAAGATAGGTATTCAACAGATTCTCTTAGCAGACTCTCCCTATGAATCTAGAAAACAAATCGTGGTAAAAACCCCCGGAAAAAACTCTAGTACAAAAAACCAGAAAAATAACCCGGAACGAAAACCCTTTGCTTTGGATCGTTATAACTTTGAAAATTTCCCAAAATTAAATTTTTCTAGATATTAAGATTTTTTATTTATTTTAAGGTACTGTACCACATCCTGAAGAGCAAAGGTGCGAATTTTAAGACACTCTATAATATAATATATGTAAATAGTATACAGAGTGTAACCGACTCATTGTATACCCCTCTTTTTTGTTTAGTTTTTGAGATAAACTTTTAACTTGGTACATTGAATATATAGGTACCTACATATCAAACGTTCCTTTTTGACATGTACGAAAGTTTTCTTGCACTTCCGATTTTGCCGGAACTGCGACCAATTTTAGATTTTGAAATGCAACACCCTGTATATTTTTGGAATTTAGATAATTTTCTGAATCCAATGATATCACGCCATTACTTTCGAATTACCTTAGTTACCTTAGTAGCATTTGAAAAGATGAAACTATGACCACCCTGTATAGAAAATTTTGCTTGATTGAAAAACAATTAACGTAACAGGTATTAACTTTTATTAATGGCATTTCTTGATTTCTCCCGAATTTTTGGAATTAGTCTTCTGAAATTAAAAAAAAAACTCGCCTAGATATATGGAAGTTGTTTTGCATGGTTTTTACTTCGAAGTGGCAAGGTTCCGCAAAAAAAATCCTTGTAAAATACATATGCGCATATAAAGGCCGATTCTCACTATGCGTGCAAGACACGGGCTCGGCAAGCGCTCGGCTTGGGCCATGCCAAATATTCTTCAGAGAAAGCACACGGGCTTGGCTCGGACCGGGCCCGGCCAGTGTGAATACACATCGTTAAAACGCATAAGAGTAATGAAAAAGAACCGTGCCGAGCGCTTGCCGATCCCGGGCCTTGCACACAAGTGAGAATCGGCCTTTAATGCAATAATTCAATGTAGG
Organism: Hemicrepidius hirtus; assembly: GCA_963082805.1. Taxonomy (NCBI): domain Eukaryota; kingdom Metazoa; phylum Arthropoda; class Insecta; order Coleoptera; family Elateridae; genus Hemicrepidius; species Hemicrepidius hirtus. The sequence goes on along the minus strand of OY720160.1, from coordinate 29,136,462 downwards.
GTAAAAATCCAACGGGTTTTCGTATTATATGTAAAAAAATCTGATGCATAGTTTGCAACAAATATAGGAAAAAGGTCTTAATATACATAAAATTTATTAAAAAATATAGTACCCGCCGATGTTGCTCACTTTCCTTTCTCCTGCTTATTTTTGCAAGAGTATAATGGGGGTTCTAAATAAGCAAAATGCACATTAGCATTTTAATAAAGACATCGGGGCTTTAAATCTATTTGAATGTAACCCATAATTATTTTCGGTTTTTTTTTTCCTAGGGGTTTTTTCACGATTTTTTTACTAGGGGTTTTTTCGGTTTTTTTTATCGCTACCCCTCCCTGTATATGCGATACCACCTTTAATGTGGTGAAACTAGATACGATAATTTAATTTTATCTTGTATAAATAATTGCAGATTTAAAACATAAATCAGCAACAGGTAAAACTTGAATCTAATATTGTACACTTTTTCTATAGCAGTTAGAGCTTAGGCTTAGGGGGAAGTAGGCAAAGTGAAGAGTGTGTGTGGGAGAGGGGGAGCGAGCAAGGTTAGCAAAAAGAGAGAGGCGGAGGGAGAATGAAAGAAGCAAGGAAGTTCGAGAGAAAATTGGTGAGAGTGAGAGACTGTAGAATGTAAAACAGAAAGAGGGAGGAACATGACAATGCGGAAAAGGAAAAAAGGACAAATGAAGGAGTTATAAATAGTAGTTTATATTTAAAAAAAACTAGGTTATCTGCATTGCAACTTCTAATAAGCCATCATAATACCGATAATGGTCATGACCTATAAAATGTATATGCGCGTCAATTTAATTTCAATTGTTAAAGTCGTGCATGAAATGTTACTAACCGGGAGTTTTACCTATATGTTTTAATAAATAATCACTTAGAAGTAAATTAATCTACTCCCGTCGACGCCCATGTCTTTGGCAGGTAGTATAATCATTTTCAATGTTTTAATTTGATTATAAAAACCAAATTAGGCTAATGACTAGAAAATCAAAAATAAATACTACATGTAACAAGTCAGGAATTTCTGACGCTCGGAAATGTTTATTTTCTTCAATGACATAATACACAAGCAAACCATTTCTGGAATTTATATCACCATTTGAGGATTACATTATACATTCCTCCTTAAATTATTTGAAAACGAAAAGTTGGTTGCTCACTAATGATTATAATCTCATAATAAAAACCTGTTACTAAATAATACAGTAATAAACAGCGAAGAAATCAAGTACTCACAACTTGTGTATTTTACCGATAGCAAAAACTGGTTTTGAGTTGTGCTGGAAATTGCTGGCTAGCGGTATAAATTCCGGTGTGAACGTTCGAGTACAGAACAATTCTACCGCTTGGGTGAAATTAGAACGGACAGTTGCCATAGAAACGCCTCAATTTCCGGTTTAGCATTTTCACTGCGGCAAACAACCCAGCGTAGAAATTTCGTAATAATATTGCCCGGGGTTCTGCTCATGATGAGTCATAAATTTCCCCTGCTTCTACCCTAACCAGATCCTGTTTTCGTTTTGAACTTTTTTTGTCTGAATTTATTATCATTTGGTTGCCCAGGCAAACCAAGCCCAGCTACCCGAACACACAAGCGATGGAGGGGATTCTATTTATAGATCACTAGCGTCTGGGACGGGAGCGGGGAGCTGCTGACACTGCCAGCCGAGTAGTTCAGTTGCCAAAGCTTGAAAATGTAATCCGTTTGGACTCCTCCATTGCGGAGACGTAGGGGAGTTCGGGTCTGCGGGAGGTTGCTGCACAAAATAGTAGCAAGAAAGCAACTTTTTTATTCACGTTACAGAACATTCCTTTTATATATACAACATTGTTCTGATAAGTGAGCAATTTTGACGATAAAAATGAAGAATAAATAATAAAATTGACAATAACGGATTACGTTTCTACTAGGCTTATGTTTTAGTTGGTTTAGGCTGACAGCGTTAGGTATAATTTGTTCTGAATTTAGAACTACTAGCAAAATGAAACAAAATTAACCATTTAACTTTAGGAAGATTGCCTGAAAATATGCTAATCTCTATAAAATTTTATATATTGGTTTTTACTTGTCACTTTATTGACTTTCTCCACCATCAAGCTGGCATTGATGTTTTCCTGTTTACGATTCAAAATAGTAACCACTTAAACCAAGGAGTGGGGAGGGGGTGAATATCTATATTGCATCAACGTAAATTTTAGTTGCTTTCTGCTTTACGGTTATGAGTAATATTTTATGGTAATAATTGTGTCTGCTATAAAAGCATAATGTTTCATTTAATATTTACTCCTGAAATTCATCAATAACTTATTTGATTTATATTTCTGTGCCCAGTTACTGATTGTTGAGGGCAAATTAAAAAGCGAAAAATCACGAATCTAGTTGTACAATCTTCTACTCAATCAGAATCAGAAAGTGAACTTTTTGTTATAAAACTACTTCGTTATAGGTATTAAGTGTTTTGAATATACAAGAACATCTTTTTGCTTGCTCTGAACACAGAGTTCTCAATAAATATATACAGGGTACCAAATTTAACTCCCACTATTGGTAACTCTGATATACCTTTGGAGATTTGTTATGGCACTTCCGGTTTAGCCAGAAATGGTGGCAACTTTTTATTTTTAAATGAAACACCCTGCATTTTTTTTAATATTACGATTGTAAAAAATTTTGGCTTTAAAAAAGTGTAGTACACATGTATGATTAAAATTACTCATAATCAAGATATTTCGATTTAATGTTTTATTCAAACTAAATCACAATTGCCATGAAAGAGGGGGGGATAATATGTTTCAAACATGCAAGCACATTTTCTTTTACTTCTTCAGTTACTACATGCCTATGTCTGTTCCATTGAATTTTTTTTAACTTCCGTTTGCTCGTAATGGAAGCCTCAAGCCGCGAAAATGTTTTCACCCCTGCCAAATTCCACTCGGGATTAGGTACACTACGTTGCTTATAGAGCCGTAACGATACTCTTGCAATCTCTCTGCATTTCAAAAATAGTAAACTGCTAACATAACGACCATCTCGTTATTAGAAAAATTTGTTTTTAATTTTTTGTGATTTAGTTTGAAAAAACATTAAATCGAAATATTTTGATTATGAGTAAAATCAAACATGTGTTTTGATACTTTTTTAAAGTCAAAATTGTTCACAATCGAAATTAAAAAAATACAGGGTATTCTATTTAACAATAAAAAGTTGGCATCATATCTGCCTAAACCGGAAGGGATTTTTATTGGGAAATTTCAGTAGTAGTTCCCGAACTATTGTCGCTAGGTAAAGCATGAGGGCACAATACATTTTAAAAAAACGAGTGCGTTAGCACGAGTGTTTTTCGGATTTGTATTGTGCTTGACTGCTTTACCTTATAGCTTATAGCACGAATGTTAAGGGCACTACTGCTGAAATTTGCCATGAGAAAAATTCAAGGTCGAGTTGTGTTTAACAAGACAAAATCCCGAATATGTAATCAAAAAATAATAAACAGTGAAACTATTAGTAAACAACACCCTACCAACAAGTAAACAACTCCCTGCCAACAAGTAAACAACACTGTAGCAACGGGTTTTTTTTTTATCACAGGACGCCGTCTTTTTAAACAGGAAGAGGCATTTTTATAATGATAAAAAATGATAGTCCGCGTTTATCGTAAAAATGGAATCCTATTGGCTGAAGTTTCGGGTGTTGCTTAGTAACTACTACCTACCTATTCGAACCACCGAATAGGCAACCTGCCTGGATTGCAATTTTAATATGAAAACAATCAGAAATGGGAGAGCCAGTTTTACTATTAATTAATTATTAAAAATATATTTCAAAAGTGATAATAGTCAATTTTATTTATCGAAATTATTTTACAAAAAATCTCTATAACAATAGAAAAGGACAACCCAAAATAGAATGAGCTCGCAAGTCTACTATCACTTTTTGGTTTGAGTTAAAATTATTCATATAGGTATTAGAGAGTTTTTGAGCACTATACGCTAGAGTACGCTAACGCTAAGGGTAACGTCTTTGATATAGGCAAGACGTTAGCAAAGACGTTAGTGTTAGCGTTACCGTACTCTTAGCGTACGGTGCTCAAAAACTCTATTGTAACATTCCGGCCTCGCTCTATGATTTCGTCGTAGGCCCAGGTGTGATCGTCGCGTAGTAATCTTTTTGCTGTACCTTGTGACAAAAGAGTAATAGTTTCAGGATCTAGATTACTAAACTTGATTAAATAAAACAGCAGAGGGTGAATACATCCGCAATTGCGGATATTGCGCAAGTACCTACCTCAATATTCATCTGGTTAGCTAAGGAAAACTGCAAAAAAACCTTCGCCAGAGTAGGGTATACAGTAATCTAGGTTATATTAGTTTAACGTTTAACTATAAATAGGTGTACCTACATGTTATATGTAGAACAACGATAGCGGTTATGCTAAAGCTTGAGGCGCCTGAAAAAGAAACAGGTTCCACAGAATAATCCAGAACCGAGGAACCGTTCTTTGATAAAGTATGCTAAGGGCTTCAAGCGCTAAGAAAAGGAAGTCAGAAGTCAACCTCAAGCGCTAGGAAAAATCAGCAGCCAAGGGGGAAGCCCTCAAGCGCTAGGAAAAGTCAGCAGCCAAGGGAAAATATTGAGGGGAGTCCTGTGTGGTGCACGTGTTTTTGCAAAAAAAAAAACGCTCGGTTCCCTCAACTTTCCAAAAGAGAAAATCTTAAAATTTAATTAACAAAATTCGATTTCGACACAAACTACTTTAAAATATTTCTTTTCCACCCACATTCGGTTTTCAAGCATTTTACATATGATAAAACAAAATTAATCAATCCTTAAACTAGAAATATATTAATATAACACATGTGTTTGTGTATTTACAAGAAACAGTCCTCAACTTCGAAATTACTCTTAATGGTCTCGAGGTCGCGCAACCCCCCTGTAAAACTAATAGCAAGACCTAACCTAGCATCGATGTCTTAGGGTTGAAACTAAAATTAATATTCTGACATATTTTTTAAAAATTAGGGTATCTAAACGGGGGTACGCTTCAGTATCTTTGAATCTCTCCTGATTGTTAGTCAAAATATAATCCAGGCAGCTGTTTAATTAGTTATTTGGGTTGCCTATTTTATTATTTTCTTCTTCTTCTTTTTTCCATTTCGCGTCATTTTGGTGAGTATGAAATCCTTACTGGTCTAGGGATACTGATGTCCAGCAGTCCCTCCATCGTTGTGTTAGGGTTTTGTGTCCTATTTTACTAGTCGTTCCTCACCCATTCTGTCAACGTGATCTCGCCAATGACGTCTTCTTGTTCTCACCCACCTGACGATGTCTTGAGTGTCGAATCTTTCTCTGATGGTTTAACTTCTCACTCTGTCTCGGAGAGTAGGTGTAACGAGAGTTCTTAACGTTCGGTCGATCTCATCCTTTACTTAGATTTTCCGTGAGTGATTTTAATGCAGCAATTCTACATTTTTCTTCAATATTCCTCACGATGTTATAGATACGGTTTTTGGCAACGTATCTGTGTTTATCTCCTTATCATTTTTAAACACAAAGAAAAATTAATTCAATTCAAAAGGGGTTTAAATGTATGGTAGAAAGATACTGATTGTACCTGTACTGATGTACGAGTAGTTTTTACAGCCTCCCGTTTTGATTGATCGTCAAGAACATTTTGCTGGAGATACGTGCGGTGCGGAAAGCTCGCGCAATTTAAGTATTACACACAGATATTCTATATCAGTCCAATAATAAATAACTGCATTTATTCATGGTCGACTGTTGTAGTCAAACCGTAGTCAGTAATCACAGATCCAGATTTTATGCAACCTGTTTCGAATTCTTCTAATCGTAAAAAATGATGTCGACTACTACTCTCCCCTGCTTCACGAATCACCCTCGCAACTCTGCATGGAGGGGAGTGAATATACGGTTTACCCACATAAAAACCAATCAATGCATCAGGGATTCAAATGATAATAATCTGTATCTTTGAGTTGTGTAATGTTTCTAGGCGCCCTGCCCTGCCAGGTGAGTGCCTCGCCAGGAATAACATAATCTCTCAATTATACATACATATGCTACGCCACCGGTAATTACCAACTACCATTACTTCCATTAACTACCTCATGTAATTAAAACATTAAATGGATTGAATACAAAATGGGCACAGATCGGATAAAATATCTTGGCGTAACAAACCGATAGTTTCTTCGTGCAACCATTGATATTTTGTATGAATATGTATATCCGATGAACGTCCATTTATAGACGTTCGATGGACATCCGTGTTACGTCCATGGAAATGCGGACGTATTTTGGACCTAAAATGGACGTCCATAGGACATCCAAAGTGGATATCCGATGGACGTTGAATTATAGACGTCGGATGGACATCCGTGTTACGTCCATGGAAGTGCGGACGTATTTTGGACCTAAAATGGACGTCCATTAGATATCTAAAGTGGATATCCAGTGGACGTCCAATTATAGACGTCCTATGGACATCCGTTTTACGTTCATGGACGTGCGGGCGTATTTTGGACTTAAAATGGACGTTCATAAGATATCCCGTATTATATGGGGCCGAATCCGAGCCATTGTGGGGGTTTTCAAAAGAGTTCGAAGGTCCATGCGGCGGAGATGTCACACCTGCCTTGAAATGGAGGGAGGACATTTTGAACATCTCATTTATTTTTTGTCTTTGCTGTTTGATCATAAATTACCTACATTACATTATGCGTAACTCCGAAACCGTCCATTTGCGGACGTTAATTATAACTTTTAGTCATATTTTGGGTGATACTTTCACTCCTCAAAGTTTGTGACACTTATTTTTTAGCACCCTGTATATTATACTTTACGCAGTTATTATTATTTTTGATCAATAAGATGTTTTCATCATCTTGCTTGTATCATCTGATTTATTAAATATATTTTTATTTCGTAAAAGGTCTCGAGCCTCTAGTAAAACTGGAAGATAATGAGCTGCAGCCGATTAATAAAAATTACGAAACCTTTTTTATTACATTAATATTTTGTAGCAATTTACTTCAGTTACTTAATGTTACTTAATATTTTTTTAAAAATATAGTCATTTGAAAGTGTAGATACCAGCTGAAAAAGTAACCAGAAAGAGATATACATACATATCTTGGAATTTGTTACTGAACATAATGTTTTATTTGGGTTTCTTTGTGTTGCAAGTCGACCGAAGCTGGCGTTTCCATTGCCCTTCATCAATGGTTAACAAGACGGTTTAAAAGATAATTAAAAGTATCATAAAAATAAGATTTAATTCAAAATTATATGTGTAAAGGTCAAATGCTGGCAAAAGACTGCCTTTCTTCTTTCACATTTCCCCCTAGTTCCCACACATTCCTTTCTCCAGGGGCGAACTGGCCTGGGGCGCTGAACGCTACAGCCCAGCGTCCCGGGCCCTTAAGAATAATAAAGACTGCCGGACGCCGATGATTTAATGCTTATGGACTGTGAGGTATATCACAAACAAACAAATACAAAAAAAATCCCACAAATGGGCATTTTTGTTTATATTTATATAAAATGAGCTTGTCTAATCGACTAGTTTATGTGTATTAGTTATGTGTATGTGTGGCGGCGCCACACATTCAGTATTCAGGAACAAATTTTGTTCCTTTATTCCAATAACTACTTCAAAGTGTCAAATAAATTTACGCATAATCATAACAATTTTGTCTTATGAGTCAGCTGCTATGAACCTGAAAAGAAAAGTGAAAATGCTAGAAACGGAACTGCAGCAGCTAAAACAGAGGCCACTATTTAGGTGTCCCTGGTTTACGTTTACGAGATGGGTATAAGCGGTATAAGTTACCTAACTCTTCGGTTGAGAATGCTAGTAGGTACTATTGAAGACTGGTTGGGTAAGGTCGACACATTAGCACGTAGATATGCATGGTGTGATGATTTAATTATTTGTTTGCTGTCGAAAAGTTTGCAAAGGCATGCTAAACGCTGATTCGACGAAGAACAAGCTTCATCAGAGTATTCCTAAGTAGAAATGAAAAACGCGCTGTTAAACAATTTCATAAAAATGTTCCGTTTTCGAAATTACTTACGCGGGCGGCAAATTATCAATGACGTGATGGGTGACTATTGTTTTGAGAAAATGACCAAACTAAAGGCGTTGCCTCTTTCTAACCCCGATGAGAACATGGTGGATGCCGTCATTGGCGGTATTCAAGACGAGAATATTGCCAGAATTAAACGTGCGGCTCAACTTACAAACCCGTCGGCCCTTCATGCCCATTTGTGTACATGGGCCCAGCACCGGTCAGTGTATCATCCAATGCAAATAATAAACTGTTAAATAACGCGGCCGGTTCGCGTTACACACCATATCGTTAAAATTTCAAGTCCCTCGATTCGCAAGACAAAAGAAATAATTATGAGAAACCATCAATATCGTGTTTCAATTGTGGGAAGTTGGGGCATTACGCCCGCCACTGCAAGCATCAAAAATAGAATGCAAGACGTGCAATCGTTTGGGCCACAACCAGGTAAATAATGTTAGTGATAATATTGTGATGAACCGCAATCAAAGCTGCTATCAATATGTTCGTGAAAAAGGCATACGTAAATAATGTGCATTACCAATGTTTAATAGATACAGGGTGTTCAAACACTCTGGTTCGTGGGCCTTTGTTTGAAGATCCAATGGAAGGAACATCACATTTTCAAAATGCCGAAGAAAGTACCGAGGAGAACATGCCGTGAAGAAAATCCAGCAGCTGAACCAAATATTCTTAGAAAACCAAGTCATAGTGATAGTGATAGTGATAGTATTGATACTGTTACAGAAAAAGCTTGTGAAGTTAGTTTTACGAATGTATTCACACCACCAACCCTAAATGTAAGTTTTGGCATAAAATTAGCACTTATAAAAAAAACTCCTACTACAACCAAAATGCCCGTTTACTGAAAACTTATCTTTATTAGATGAGAACAAATTATATTACCGAAACGTTCCAAACAGGGAAATACTTTTGAGAAATTAGTTGTCTTACAATCAAGCGGAATACAAAAGTGTACTGCTCACTCGGTATGTCGTTTTCCCATGAGAGTAATATGTAATAAAAATTGGTTTTGTTGTAAAAGATCCTAAATCTGTCTACAGAAGGCTCGAAAAACATGAGAAATCATTAGAACACCAAACATCTGTTGAAACTTACTTGCGCAGTTCATCATTGAAAAACGTAGATTATCTATTAGACAACGCTAAACAACTTGAAGTACAACGAAACAAACAGATTTTGGAAGGTATAGCGTTTCGAGGCCATAGATATGAATCTGCCTATAATTTTGATAATGAAAATATATTAGACGATCAGAATCAGGGTAATTTTTAAGGCCATTGTAAAACTTGTGGCAAAATATTATGGTCCTATTTTGGAAACCCATGTTAAGCAGTGTGCAACAAAATCTAAATCTAAACAAAGCCGAGGGAGAGGGCGGGGTTCCTTGCTTACATTTTTATCAAAAACCACGTTAAATAATATAATTAACATAATTGGACGATTAATGAAAAACAAAATAGTACAACAAATACCAGAAGCAAAACTATTTTCTATAGAAGTAGACTCCACACAGGATGTGGCTGTTTGTTTGTGTGTACGATATGTTTTCAATGGAATTGTTAAAGAACGCTTTTTAAAAATGGTCCCTAGGTATTACTCTTAGAACTGGTAAAGCACAATACCAAGTCATTAAGTTAGAAATGCACAATTTTAAGCTTAATTTAAATTGGATGATTAGTCAATCTTTTGATGGAGCAGCAAGTATGCGAGATCAGTACAATGGACTTCAGGCATATAATAAAGCAAGATGCACCCGATTCACTATTTACTCATTGCCACACGCTCACGTTTTGAATTTGATTGTTATAGATATGACAAAGTGTTGCATAAAATCTCAGGATTAAATATTACTACTTTTATGAAGCGGGTCAGATAAATTACGAAGATTACAGAAAATCGGTGAAACGAGATGGAATAGCAAACATGGATGCTGAACAAAAATTTAGACTAAGAGTCTTTCGGTATATCTAAATCTTTGACATACTTTTGAGTGCCGTAGATAGAAGATTTTTACAAAAGAAAGATATTTTTCAATCTTCAGGATTTTTGGATCCAAAAAGATTCGACGACATCAAAGAGAAGAAACTTACGGTTTCGGTTATATCCCTTTTAAGTTTCTAGCTGAATTAACAAAAGTTGATTGTGAATAATTTTATTCGTAAATGAACTACATAATTAAATAATAAGAAAAATGTGGATGCCTTGTGATTTTGAACTTTTGTAAAAATATAATTTTTTTTGTGCTGCATACACTAAGTTGTACATTTCATACAGATACTTATTAACATAGTGGCATGTACTCAGGTGAATTGTGAGAGAATTTTTTCTAAGCTGAAGAAAATGAAAACGCGATTGTGGTCTACCATGAGTGAGAAATTGTTAATAAGACTCCTTACATGGTTTCGATAGAAAATGACTTAATGCCTCACGAGGATGATATTATCGATGAATTTAGTCACAGCTTAGAAAAAATTAACAAGATAATTATTTATGTAAAGGGTAAGTCTTAAAAGTCACATGTTCTTTTATACATTTTCATTTCGGGCCCCTATTTTGGCTCACGTCCCTACAAAAAATCGCCAGTCCGCCACTGCTTTTCTCGCCCTTAAAATCTCTAAACTTAATCCTACTGCCGCCTCGTGATATTCTCCGTGGGGAGGGTCGGGTTCAAAATGCAAAACTGATATAACACAACTGTATAAGATCTGTGCGGTTACTTTTTATTTATTACATACAAACAAAAAATTAAAAAAAAACTTAAAACCAGAACAAAAATAATATAGGATTTATACTTCTTTAAACACTAAAATTTCTTTGTGCCAGCTTTTTCCTCAGCCTCATCTCCAGATTCTTCGCATGCCTCATCCTCATCATTGGCATTGACCTCAGCAAAAATATCTTTGTACTATCTTTGCAACTCAGCAACTTTTCTATTTGTGGATGTTCTAATATTTCGTTATAAATTATAACTTATAATCCAACTTGAATTCAGTTAAACAAAGATCTTTCCCTAAAATATTACGAACCCCTTCAACATTTACTGCCTGGACAATTCTGAATTCGTAAATGGGTTTAATACTGATAGCTTATCAGCATCTATTTCAAACTTTTGCGTAAGGAACTCTACCAGAGAATCTACACTGACGCCGCCATCGCTTCGCTTCTCCGAAACGTACTTATGGTTCTCTTTTAAACATTTTTTTCTTTATGTGTAGTGGAAAAAAATCCTTAGAATAATCTCTGTATAAGATAATCACTATATTATGAACTTATCGGAACGTATCAAATTTGCATCGCTTCCAACGCTCTATTTCTTCAAATGGAATTTCATTCTTCTATTTTTATCACTAATATAAATATTTTAATCACCTGCTCATTGAAGTCTTGAATTGCGTTAACTAAGGCCTTTTTAATTGACAACATAGACAATCCCGACAATCTTTCTTCCAAAAATGTTTAGAACTTTACTTATTTCGTTGAAAGTAGAATCGAAACCATACGATAGCAACAAATTCAACGTTAGTAGGCAATAGGCATCCAGTTATATGTTCATTTTCTTCAAAATTTCTGGTCTTGAATAAAATATAGTGAGTTCCACTATTAATGCTTGTTTATCAACTATTGGAAATGCGTTAATAGTTAATAATATCACAGACTTCTCTTGCGGCTAAATTCAAATCTTCCATATCCGGTCTGCGTCTCTTTTCCCCTTTCTCCATTTTTATCATGGGAGGTAAATCATCTCTGATTGTTTTAAGTATATTTTGAAAATTGTCAATAGAATGCTGCATTTTTACGGCATCTGTTAGAATTTTCTACAGTCGCCTAAAAAGTATATCAACATCAGGCATAAGTTTATTGAAAAAATGTAACCAAAACTGAAAGATATCATCATTAAGCCATTTAATAAACCCAGCTGCTTGTAACTCTGTTTCAGTATTTAACTTTTTAAGATTTCCTGACTGAATATTATGAAAACATTTCAATAAGCTATCTTTGTACTGAAATACTGTTTGCACTGGGCGCGTTTGAAAATTCCAGCGAGGTCTTTCGACTTCATGATCACAAACTTCATTTAAAACTGAAGCCCTGTCAGTAGAATTTGAAAAATGTGCCGATATTGCATTTATGTTGCCGAAAAAAATACGCCGTCTGATGTTTTTAGCGTATGCAGTGCTTAAACATGCAGCAATATTAGTTTTACCCAAAAGCTGAAAGCTCATCATATTTATTCATGTGTTTAACTGATTTTTCATGTTTTGTAACTTTCTCGGTAAGATGCTTCAAGTCACGTATCCCTTCTTTCGTCCACTTATCGTCACCTCCAAATAACAAGCATGTGAAACAGAAAAGTCCATTTTTCTCCTCACAGCCACGCAACGATAATATTTTGTCATGCACACTTTGGTCCAACTTCCGAGTAAACGACATTCTGTGTTTGAATGCGGGTTGCACTTGCACTATGCACTATGTTTAATTTAGGTACAGGTCGCCCATTGTTTTTAATAGAGAGTTTTTGAGCACTATACGCTAGAGTACGCTAACGGTAACGTCTTTGCCAAGCAAAACAATATGTTGCTTATTTTTTGTTAGTTGATTAAAAAAAAATTCTCCCTGTTTTTCTAGCGAGGACAACGCTCGGCGCGCGCCCGGTAGACTTCCTGTACGAGTCGCCACTGATTAAGGGCGTAGCTTAGCTGTAGAATCGGTAGACTCTTAAAAGTTGTTAAAACAAAACTGAGCATCAGTGACGTTTTACCCAATAGGCTATACAGGCTAAAGCCTCAGGCGCCAAAAAGATTTACAGTTAAAGGGCGCCACCACAACTTTTGATGCGCGAAAAAAATCAGTTTCAAATTTTTAGTCAGAAGTTTTTAAAAAAATGCTGTACATTCTAGTTGTAGATTGTAGTAACATGATCTTGGCAATACAAGTCAATGGCTCAAGTATTGTCGAAGGTTGCACTGGGCGGAGCAGGACGATTTGGCATCGGCAGTTCGGCGCTGGCAATTTGGCGCCGGTGATTCGGCGCCGGCCCATTCGGCGCCGGGCGATTCGGCGCCGGGCAATTCGGCACCGGGCGATCTAACCTGAACACAGACTAAGGTGCCATGTGCACATGGCGCTTTAGTCTGTGTTCAGGTTAGTTGCTCTTTGCTGGTAATATATACCGGGTGAGTCAGACCACCCGTATCAGTCGTTTTTTTCGAAAACGGTTAATCGTAGAGAGTCGGGCCAAAAACTTTTATTACAAAAGCCTTCATGAAGAATCGAATGGTGACATTGGCATTCGCCGGAAAAATCGGCATCCTGAAGAGTTTGCTCCAGAATGTCGAGAACTCCAAAATTTCAAATAGCACGGGGGGTCGAAAGTAGTATTGTTGAAAAGGTCTTTAAAAAATAAGCAAGTTTTGTAGGAAAAATTATTTTATTACCCCCACCCCTTCCTTCTAAGGAATATTCGATTGAAGTTATTAAGTAATTGTACTGTTATTTAGGCAGGATGTAAACGGTATGTAACTACATACGTCCTCCGTTCTGATAAACTTTTGATCAAAATGGAATAACAAGAAAGTTACAACAGTTTAAAGTTCTTATAAACTGAGGATTTGTTTAATGAAATACGGTAATTATTTACTTTAAACCATTTTAATTTTCTTGTTATTCTATTTTGATCAAAAGTTTATTGCAAAAAAAACTATATTTTGGTCTCCTCTAATTGTCCTTTCAGTTTCCTCCGTATGTTAGTAATCACCCTGTATAGCAAGTTATTCTCCATTTAATGTTATTTTGTTATGTTCTGAAAACACAATATATTTTTTTCTTTCATAGTCATACAATGGTTTTAGATGTGTTAAAGAATTTATAAATAATTTCATAACTGTAATACTGTTATTTGTTGTTAATTTCCTTCAACAGTGTTTCTAGTAACTACTATTAATTCTAATATGACATCCTATAAAAATCCTTCAATTATGCAGTCAAAAATATTTTTTTAACAAAAATAAAGGCTTTTCTCGCTAAGTTCCCTGAGAAAAGATGGGGGGGGCAATGAATTTTTAGGCTAAGGCGCCTGAAGCCTTTAAAACGTCCCTGACTGAGCTACAATGCTACAAAGGCCTATGTCTAAACCTACGCGAAGTAGTTACAACTTTGTCCATAAATGTGTGATTTTGACTTAGCGTCTTGGGGAGAGGCGTATTACCTCAGCGGTTGCCCCCCCCCCCCCGGCGTGTGACATGTGTAAATGATTTTAAAAATATCCAGTTACATCAAGAGTAAAAAAGATATAAATACAGGGCAGTGTCGGACTGGCGTCTGTAGGGCCCACCGTGCAAATTTGTCAAAAGGCCCTGGGTCCCGCCAGTTGTTTGAAACTTTTTGGGTATGACTTCGTAAAATCTCATCAAATTTTGAAATTAATATGCAAAGTTCTAAAAAATTTCCCCTTTTAATTGACACATAACTGCATAGTAGAGCGCTACTTTCATCCTTTCTCCTGTATGCAATGCCTTGATTAGCAATAAATAAAAAATGTCTATTATAAGTTTGATTATTAACCGATTATGTTCAATTTCTTTTTTTCTCACCGCTTGTAATTTTCGATTTATTTGATATTCAATGCTGAGACTGGTTTTTGCACCAAAATATGCATCAACCGCATTTATGTATATGCGATATATTGAACAATAATGCCCTTTTAATCGCAGATGTATTTGTCTAAAGTCGTTTTTCCATTACTAGATTTAGAATAAGGTACCATTATTTAGTTTGTTTTCAGGGCAAGACCACAGTATATCGCTTAAAGAATCAGTAGTTTCACTCTGCTTATTTTGTGGTTCGGCGCATGATCGACGCGTGGCGACAGATTGGAGTCTGCGCAGGTTACGTAGTCACGTGATCACACGCGGTTGTTTTTAAATTCAAATCACGATAGTCTTGATTTGTCAAACTGTCAGAATTGTCATGGTAAAATACAATATCATACAGGACCATTAGTATATTTATAACAATGTTCCCGTGTATAGAAAATATCCGATGCGCGTGGCTGCAAATCGGGGTCTGCGCATATGAAAAATTTTTGCCAGCAACTCCAAAGGCGCCGCCTGAGAGTGAAACTACTGATTCGTTAAGCGATATACTGTGGCAAGACATTGATTTTCTCAGCTAGTGGTTACTAATTTTTTAATATTGACCACCGGTCATCAATAATATAGAAACAATTGTATCTAGCACGCTAGCCAGATGCCTATTTAAAATTATGTTTTTCTTCAAGCGTATCATAATATCCGTATTGTTGTACAGAACTGGCTATGTAGAAGGAAGTCATTTTGTTGATAGTCAAAAAATGAAAATAATGTTACTAGTACAATAATGTGTTTACGTATCCATGACAACGACAGTATTTTGCCCATAGCTCCGCCCCCAAGGTTGGTAGAGGGGAGAGCGTTGTCCTGTGTAAATGACTTTTTAGGAAATATTTATTTACAGCAACAGAATATTTTTACACTTGAAGAAAAAATAGTATATATTATTCGGAGTAGAACGTCTTATTTGTGTTTCGCTCACTTGCACAGCCTCGGCGAGTGCGCCTCGGCCGCAATATGAGCTCAACACAAAAAGAACTCTTTCTACTCCTAATAATATAATATACTATTCTTATTAATTTTAATTATAAATATTTGTTCCGCTTCTCAGGAAATAATAATGCTCTGCTGAAAAAAATGTCTTCTCTACCTTGGTGTATAATATACTATTATTCCCTCGTTACTAATGTTAGTTATTATTTAGCTAAAACCATGCACACTGTACAAAATATTTTTTTCAAATTAGAACAATAAATATGAAAAACTTATTTCTTGTAACACGTTCGCCATTAGGTAACACTCTCTTGCAAATTATTGCCTTTTAAAAGACAAATTATCCATGTTGGTGTTGGTTGTATAGGATTATTTTTTAAAAACGCTAATTTTTGTTCTATTGTAGCTTGTTTTGATGGAGAACTAATGTGCCTTTTTTCCCCTGAATTATAAATTCGTTTTCTTTTTGGCCTTTCAGACTCGGACATCTATGTATAAAAACAACGCAATAAACATCGGAGCTGTTTTAAAAGACACACTTAATTTGACTCGCAAAATTAATCAAAATTTATGTTAATTACAAAAAAAATCAAAATTTTTGTATTAAGTTGGAAACTATAAAATACTTACGGCTGGTTAAATTAGTCAAATCTTAATAAATTCAATTAAGATAAATTACGCCTACCGTATGTTGATCAATATTTCTTAAAAACAAAACGACACAAATTATTTCACAGGATATTTTATTAGACTAACGGCACTGACGCTTTTGAAAACCAAGCTGATATTTGCACTATATTAAAATATCAACCTTCCAAATGGCGGTGTTTCGGCCTTTGGGGTAACATTTGGAGAGTTATTATTGCATATCATAAAACCTTCTGCAATAGTGTAGATGCAGTTGAAGTCTTTGCCAGCTATTGTTTGGGTCACGTTCTCTGCTTTTAACTATGCCGCTACTCCATAAACAATTTTCGATACATAACTGTAAATGATTCATTTTTTGAATTTAAACTACCTCGAAAACATCTTTCGCAAACATCCAAATGAAGTAGAATAATGTACTTTTGGAACTTTTTAGAGTAACTGCGGGGACCCCGAGGATCCCCACTTCGTGGCCCCCCAGGATCCCCACTTCGTGGCCCCCCTCAGAGTTTACCCGGTTGCCCGGTGGACCAGTCCCGACTCTGATAGAGGGTGACAATAATCTACCGCTTCTACCGTCTTCTATGGGCAACTTTGTCTGTTAAAGTCGGTTACATTCGAAAAATTGGGCAGAATTACAAAGCAAATCGATCGCCGTTTTTGTTTTTGATTAATGCCGCTAACCTTCTGAAATAATCTGAACAAACTGGAAAACGCTCTAATTTTTTAACCGACTCTGTAAGTCTTACGATAACAAAATTACCCATACAACGTGGGGTAGATTATTGTTACCCTGTACAATTAATAAGTATTACCTTTTCGTAAAAAAGGTATATTAATATAAATATTTAAATACATATCTTTAAAACTAAATTATGTTACTGGCCTACTGGGTGGGCACACTTAAAAAGCACTTTAACGCAGTCTGTGTTCGGAGAATATATTGTTTGGAATGCAAGTTATGAGTTATGTACGTATATTTCGTATTTACCGTGAAAAATTCGATTAAGTAGATACAGGTAAAACCGGTTTGAAAACCTTTGGGGAATGGATTCAACATTGAGTGCTTTTTCAGGGTCTACAGTAGGTTCGGATTTATATGCATGGAGTATAGTAAAAATATGCGCATATATAGGGCGTTTCAAATTCGAGGGCAACCATAAGGATCCCGCTTATTATAAGAGATAGAGCGAACGATTACATGCAGCACTTGCAGAATTTTGTGCACAGCTATATGTCGCAAAGGAATTTAACCCAACGGTTTCCATCGTATGGAGAAAAAAATGATTTTCGTGTTTTATTTATATGTAAGTTTGTTAAGTTTGTTACGTCTATCACTATATCAGTAAACGGATAATCTTTATTCCGGATGGACTATCTAGTACCAAGAACTTACCTATAGTAAAGGCAGACTGGGGTGACTTGAGTTGTATTTCACAGCTAGCAAGTAGCAGGTAATTTTGAAGAGGGCTGAATAATGAATTAATTGCAAGTGAATTGTCCTCTACACGAGGTTGAATTGTCTAACAGGTTGATATACACGTCAACTGAGTCCGAAGATTAAGATAATGTTACGACAATGAAAACAAATTTATAGATGGAGCAGTGGAATATAATATCGTATGGACACAAACGCGTTTATTTCTTATTGTTGCAAAATAATGACTTCAATTTTCAAATTATATTATTTTTTTAGATCGACTAAATTTAGGCATCTGCAAGAAGTATTAAGCTTTGTTATTGTTTAAAAAACGTTAAAATAATAATATTTATTAATTATATTCAGCGACGCTCTTTAATTTAGCGACCGATAAGTACTGGGGAAACTATTGTTTCCATAGAATGCTAGCAATAATTTCAGCCTCGTATTCCCGGCTTATTGCCCTAAATACTTCCCACATGTTATGAAACACCCTGTATATGTATAAACTTTCCAAACATAAAAAACAAAAAACATTCTTCGATAAACTAAGAAGTAAAAGAACAAAACATCACATCTTGGAATTTTGTTAGTATAACTATGGCATAACTGAACCTTCTCGCTTGGAAGTTGGAAACCAAAAACAAAGCAAGTTTTCTTTTAAAACAACCAAACCAAGCAGCAAACAAGTAAGCACTTAGTCAATGATATTGTTAGGATTTGCAAATTGCAACGCGCCTGCTGATAAGGCAAGGCAAGGCATGGATGAATGTTTACGACAGGAAATTCCAGGCAGGTAGAGTATGAGTCGTGGTATGAGTTAACATTAGGGATTAATATTAAGATACAAGCCATCTATCTCATAATCATTGTGAAGATGTATGATTTAACCTTCAAGGAAACATAAAACACAACACCCTTTGTCGTCGAATGAAATACCTTCTTACAAAGATACCTTAAGGTAGAAAATTGTACGTAGGCTAAGGCTAGTAGAAATTCTTATCTTTATCGGTAGAATCGAAGTGGAAAGTAATACCTTGACGTAGAAATTCCGTCCTTAACGGCAATAAATTAAACCTCTAGGAGTAAAAATATTTACCTTTTAAATTCGTTTCTACCTTTTTCCTACCTTTAAAAATTACAGTGTAGTACCTACTCTTCTTAAATTCATAAATAATATTTTATTTGATATTTGGGTTTTCTTTGTATTTATTGCGTAGACATATCAGTTATGACACTAAATGGGATTTTTCTATTGCCTTTTAGCAATTATTGAAGTAGACTTTCTAACACTCTTATTAAAATCGTAATAAAACCTTGCCCGTGTGAACTTGTAAACAGGTTCAAAATAGTACATTCTTCAAAGAGCGTAGAATGATGGCTGTTATTCACGAGGATTAAGTTTCCGACACGAACGAGCGCAGCGAGCGAATGTTGGAATTATGTAAGTGAATAATAGCCATTCTACGTAGGTAGAAGACTTTCTCTACGACTACAAGAAATTATATAGGTACCTAAATCATAGTTTTTAACATTTTTTTAATAAATTGGTGTATTTGACGTTTCAAGTGGCGACTTTATATGAGGTTGCTAAGATACGCTCGGATATTTATTTTCAAAGCAATGTTATTTTTTCATATTAGCGCGAATTCTTAAAAATCAAAGGATGTGATTGGCTAATCTAGGGTGATTTCTTTGTAAGAAATCACGGTGTGAAGAATTTATTCTATTATTCAATTTAATATGCAATAAGAATGAGGGTATTATTTAATAGTCGTAGAGAAAGCCAACTCAACAGTTGAGACAGCGGTACATTTCATTTGACGCCTTGTCCATTCCAGTGCTCTTATTGGCGAGACTATCAGTGTTGCCACGTTAAAGATATGTCAATCCCCACCCAAATGCAAGAAAATACCCGTTTTTACCCCCATTTGAAATACTTACGCGAGCGAAGCGAGCAAAAAAAAGCGCCGCAGGCGATTTTTTTTTCAAAAGTGGGCGTGGCCAATTTTTAACGTGTTGTACGAGCATGTGAATTTGAATGCCAAATAAAAAATTACAAAATGTTAAACTTTTTAGAAATGAAATTGCAAATTTGCGGTTGAAAAACAATAACCGAATAACCATAGGGCGCTAATGCAATAAGATTGAGAAATTACGACAGCTCGCGCAAAACAATATCATGTCAACGACAATGAGAAGTTAAAAATTTTTTTTAATTGATCTGCAGTTAAATACCCGATTTTACCCGCTTCCATATTCTACCCTCAAGCATGGTCTAAATACCCGAATTTCGGGGAAAATACCCGCAAACGGCATCACTGGAGACTATACGGGTTCGAGTGTAAAAGAAAGATACCTATGTATCTGTATTAACCGGCTTGAAATTACAGCTGGCGAAGCCGGACGATCGCTACCGACCGGCGATCCGTTTTTGTCAGTTCAGCCTAAATTAAACGGAACACGGAAAAAATTGAAAAATGTTTCATAGAACAATTAGGTGACCTTTTTTTTTTTTTTTTTCGTAGAAATTTATTAACAATTCATATTACCGTTGTCTGCTTTGATTTTTGACTTTTGGGTAATTACTAATTATGTGACAAAAAACGGAACAAAAACACAGGATTCCTAAAATACGGAACACTTTACGGAACAAGATATATTGAAAAAAGGTACGGTTCCGTTAAATACGGTACGTCTGGTCACCTTAGCCCAAATCGAAATTCATGAAATCCTAATCAACCGTACATTTTAGCTATATGAACACCTTATACTATGTCATTTTGCATTCAACTATATAATAATATATAGGGTGTTTCATTTAAAATAACAAAGTTGCTTATTGTATTGTGGAAAGGAAACACCCGGTATACGTAATATAAATTTAGGAGAATGCAAATCTATATACTGCTTTTATATTTAAACTTTTTTCATATTTTGACTAATAAAGGAGCTATAGGAGCATCAATTTCTGATTTTCAAAACTTCGTAGAGGTGAAATTTTGGCATTCATCAAAAAACAAAAATGTAGCTAATACCAAGCTGCATAAGTATAGAAAATGTAAACAAAATCGTGTGGCTAATTTTTTTGTAATAATTTTTCAAAAATTTCGAAATTTTTGGAACAGCGCCGCGCCGTTGCGATCGTTTTTGAATTTACTAAATAAATTTTTCTTCATGGTATAGTACTACCAAAGGGCTTTCAAACAAGTTGTTGCGGAACCTTACCAGATAACTGGTTTTTGAGTTCAGGGGCGTTAAAGTCGAAATTTTGAAATATTCATAGCGGCCGCCATTTTAAAGTTAAAGAGTCGGGCAAAAAACTGTTTCCCTTGAATTATGGTCTTTTTTCATATCCCCATCTTTGATTTTCAAAATTCCATTTCTGCAAAAAATGCTACCAAAAAAACAAGTCTAACTTCCGCTTCCGGTTTCGGAATTTTTTGAAAAGCTTATTTTGTCTATGTATTTCGATATACCCCTTCATTTAAAATTTCATCAAAATTGGTTCACTAGTTTTTGCGTTAGAGGCGTCACATACATACATGCACACCCAATAAATGATACTGACAGATATATCGAGGCACCCTACCTAAATCCACAGGCTACGATAAAAAAATTGTAGTATATCTATCAATAACTCAAGAACTATCGTGCCTTCATTAAAGATTGATACCCACGTGACCTTTGATCCGTGGTGTCCTTGGGAGTTTCAGACTTAAATGTTGAAGTCAGGTAGGATTGGTACTCGTTGTAACTAAACTAAGTAACTAAAGTCACTAAAGTTACTAAAGTTACTAAAGTTACTGTCAATTTACTTGGTACAAACAATCAGTTAGGGAAGTATTGGATCAAGGTTTACCAATTGTGTAAGTTGGGTTGCCTATATTTTGTGGTCACGTGGGTATCAATCATTAATGAAGGCACTGTATCAGATTTATGAATCTAGGAAAAAAATCCTAGGAAAAAATTCTTGAAAAAGATCCAGGAAAAAATCCTAGGGTTTTTCCTGAGATTTTTTCCATAGACTTTTTTCTGGGTTTTTTGATCGCCTATGATTATCCATTTTAGAAAAATAATATTTTTGAAGTACATAATACACAAAGGCTCAATGCACACGCACGATGAATGCGTCCATCCAAATCCAAATAAAGCTGGTTTTCGAGGAAATATTATTTTTCTATAGCCAGGAAAGTAAAATGAACACTATAACTGGTAATAAATATTTACACGTTAGAAGTAAGAAATAAATATTAAATGGTAAGAATAGTATGTTACATAGCATTGCTTCCGTATAATTTATCTGACTACAAATTGTGAAATTTCAACCTTGCGAATAATTAGTTCCACTAACTAATGAAAACAAAGGGAGGGATTAAGTACTGAGAACCAAATTAATTCTGGCACCAGTCAGTCATGTTGACTAAGACTAACAGATTACTAAATTTCATAACAAAACAAATGGATAAAAGAACGACGATTACGTTTCAAAAACATAAATTATTGCCCCACTTTTATGTAGTGGAAGGCCCAAAGCGGTCGAAAAAGAGAGAACAGCGTTTTCCCATTTCCATCCCCAGAGACCTCGAACCTTCCATTGGTGAGAATTGCGATCAATAGTTGAGGCTACCAATCCTGCCACTCCTTTTTATACACTTTTCTGTTTTCTTTTTGAAGATTTATGAAATGTATTCATAGGTACTTCTTTAATTTGTTCATGGTTTTGAAATTTTACTGTTTTCTTATATTTTCCATTCCTGTACAAAATACGCCGTTTATCAACTGCGCATAAATTTATATCCGTACTGTTAGTCATTCATTTTTACAGTGAGTGGCTTTTTATTATTGTGTTAAAAGGAAGCGGAGTGTACAGCTGCACAAATTGTACAGAAATACAGCACAGCACGCGATAAAACCAATTTGAAGGAGTGTTTGTACCGGATAGGCGAGACTTCAACTTAAGCGACGCGTTGAACTGACGTAGCATTAAATTTATGCGGCAATGGCAAGCTAGACTGTGGCACAAACTTGATCCTTAATTAACTTGCCGTTTGTTACTCTATACTATCTTCCACACTATAATTATCGTTCTGACTGCTATACCACACTGTACAGCTGTATTTCAACGTGACCTCAAACTGTAGAATGTTTTGAGATCGACCGTGGAAGCAATTTCAACCAGTATTTATTTGCTAATACTGTTGTAATACTATTACTCTCTTTCCATATCCATTAATTTAATAATACGTAGTAATAAAAAATTATCGTAATTAATTTATCATTAATTTTATATGCCCTATCTTTATAAAATAGTTTTGTTTTTTAGCTACACAATCAATTGTTTAATCAGTAATATGCTATATCATGCAACATAAAATATGTTTTTAAAGGCCAACATTTTTTTATCGTGTCTCATCGTAATATTAGCAGTTATTCTGTGGATTAACGCGGTACTTAGATAACGAATTTATTTATTCTAATAGTTAAGGTCAAAGTTTATAGCTTCACATTAAATAAAATCACGAGTACCAAATGTCGCAGAATTGTGTTATCAACACTTTGTGTTTGGAATATTCCGATAATGCTATCTTTTATTTGAAGTACCTACTTATAGAAAATTTGTGAAGACTAGAATTATATTTGAAGTAGAAGTCAATTGTTGGATTATATTCTTTAGGTTGTTTCTTCAATTTCCATAAACGAGCTAGGTGTTTTCAGACGACAAATCCTTGTACAGTCGTTGAAAATCAATAGTTACTGTCCCTCCCATCCTATAGCACGCCTTTGTATTCTGACGTTTCGTCAGTCAAGGTTATCTTCAGACGGCCTATTAGTATAACTACACAAGTAGTAGTTGAATTAGTACCACAAGTACAAAAAATATGACTTAATAAATGTAAGCCAATAGGCAATAATTAATTTAAATTAAAACTTACAGTGTACTGCATAGAACACACGTTTGCTTTTGTTTTATGTAGTTTTATCGTTTTTTTAAATTAATGGTAAAGGTTTTTATTAAATACTTAGGGAATTTTTGTTAAAAATATGTTCTCTAAAATAATAGAAACAACACCTATTTTAAGAAAATATAATTTAAAATTTTAACTCTCGCTAATCCGCAGCAACTGAAGTACAAGGTTAACCACATTTTCGGATTAGTGAAAACTCTTTGAAAACAAACTTGAAAAATTTGTATAGGTCGACAGTGTTCATGAAAATAAAAAAAAACATATCTATAGCCCCATTTATACAGACACAAGTCTATCTTTTAGTTTAAATTTGGCGGCAAATTCAAATTTAACCAATCAAAACAAAAAGAAACACCTAATTGACTAAAAAAATCGCGCCTGTATGAAGACACCCTTATTGTAGTTTTTTTTATTTCAAATGTTACACAACTTGTGTTACATTAGAAAACATTGCGTTGCAGTACGTAATAACTAATAAGATTTTTATTACACCCCAAAATATTCAATGGATTTACCATTTTTGACTAAACGACATTAAATCCCCTCTTAAAATTTATTTTGGGGAGGGGATGAACTAATATTTATATCTGTAATATTTTCATAAAAATAATTAATTATAGGTACTACAAATTAAAATCAAAATAGGTTTTTTAATCATGCCATGTATTATGGTTAAAACAAGTTTGATATGTAAGTCATTTGTTTTACAAGGTTAAACCATATCATAAACACAATAGGTTTTGAAATTGAATGCTTACTTAATAATTATGTTTGTAGATAAGATTGGTAAAATAAACTTGATTGCGACAGTAGTAGAATTACTAAAACAAAATAAATTATATTTCATATCTGTTTTGGTTACTACTACGTTCTGTTTATTTTGTGGATCACCTTCAGAGACATACCTAAAACTAGAAATACCTATCTATGGGTTAATCGCAGTCATTTCCAAAAGATGATTAAAGCAGTACTTGCTTAAATCTATTCACATTATAATGAAGTCATTAAGTGACTACATTAGAAAGTATTAAACTTCGAATACTGCTACATAAGTTATTCATGGTGTTTGTATAAATAGCACAACTGCCTACGTGTTAGTAATCGGGCCGCATTCCATTAGCAGTTGTTATCTATGCGACCACAAAAAGCGACGTAAACAAGTTTCAAACTTGCGCTGATGCGAACAAAGGAGTTTCACAAGTTTCGCTTATCGGTTTTCCCCCACTTGCCATGGTACCAAATGGTTTAGTTTTCTGAGCGCATGTGTTGTCCCCACCTTATTCACTATGACTAACCATTGGACCATTTTAGGTTCCTAGTCCCCGTTGCCCCCGTGTTCTCGGGTCCATGAATGTGGAAAGGAAGCGCAGTCCGTGAATTCTCTCCTACAACGAACTAAAAACGTTGGAAACGTTGTTTGTATGCATTTCGGTCGCACGCGGTTGCTTCGCTTCGTAACCTCATTCGTGTTTGTTGTTCGAAGATAATCGTAATCTGTGCATATTGTTGTGCAATTGTTGGTGATTGTTGCCAGTTCAATAACTTCCATCACTTTTCTAGTCTGGTCGCTAATTTATTTACGATGCTTGTAAGTACATCTCAATTTTATTTAAGTCCGTTTGTTTGTTTCGGTTTATGCTATTTTTATAAAAAGGATCAGTAGGGAAAACTTTCCCAGAACTTTTTTAAAAAGCCGGTATAGTGGCAGGTCAGTATTATTAAAGAGCGGCGGTACATTCAACAGTCTTGGTTATTTGAAATAGAAAGTTCAAATGAGTTTGTTAATTTAACAAGACCGACTTTATTTTAAAATTATACGCTGCGCTGCGCTGTGAGAGGGTATTAGTGAAAATAGAAATAGATATAGAATTTGTTTGTGTGTTTCTTGTGGGAATTTTGATACGCCTACGCTTATACCGGATGACAACAAAACCATATTACGCTACAAAAGGGTTTATAATAAATGTAATTACGGGGTGTTTACTTATTCGTAGATTTCATGACCTTAGTCATTTCGGGTGATAGTGGAAGTGATCTTATCTGATCCTGTAGTGATCTACTATAAACAGTCACGGTGTTAATTTAATTGGAATGGAAGTGACACCAAATATTGTTTACAGTTTTTGATACATAGTGGCTTCAGGTTTTTATTTTAACATATTTTTCATATTTTTTAAGGCATTTTAGCGGCATTTGAGACTTAGATTACCTATTTTAAATTTGGTATCCTCCGGGAGCAGTCTTGGAAAATACTCTTGTAATTATTTTGTATTTTTAGCCTCTACCATTATTGTAACCTTACGAAATTGTTGAGAATTTGATTTAATATCAAGTGATAGTGATAAGACATACTAGGTACCTATTTGTCCACGACTAGTAAAACTATCTGTTTATGTGTCCGGTCAAGGATAATACTATCCATTAATCATTATTCACTAGTGAATAATGAAATAGGTGCTTTAAATGTCAGAATGAATCGAATGAATCAGTGGCGTATCTAGAAAATTTGCGCTCAGACGCAAAATTTTGTAAATGGCCCCTATCTTTCGAAGCAGGACGAGTTGACTCTGGCAGTTCGGCGCTGGCCATTCGGGGCCGGCAATTCGGCGCCGAACAATTCGGTACGAGTCGATTCGGCGACGGACAATTTGGCGCCAATACATACATCAAATATTATTATCAATAAATGAAAATACACAATGTTTTAAAATTACATGGGGCCGAGGTTAGTTGCTCTTCACAGTAATATACAATATACAGTGTGTAAATAAAATAACGGGACACCCGAATAATTTTTTTATTGTTAAAGATAAAGCTCCACCAAGCTTACAAATGCCCCGGAAAATATGTCAACTAAATTTTGAAAGACAAGGCGCGACAATACGTCAACCAATAGCAAACAATTATACTCAAAAGTATATTCACTGAAAAAATTCAATTGACTTTTAAAATTTTAATAATATCAGTGTTTGTCAGATTGTTTTGACGTTTAAAATCTGTTAAGTATGAATGCTAAATCGAGGAAGATAGTTCATTCTGAAGCCAGAAATATCATTCGGAAGGTCCTGGAATTCTTGGAATGAAGAGTATTTACAATTATTTAAATTTGCCGCCTACATGTTTTTATTTTGACTGTACTTTGAAAAACTATAACAGCGCCGGACACGCCTCCTTTTAATTTTGTAATATTGGTCGAGCTGTAGAAAGTTTGTGCTTGGAGACAATTTGTATGGTTAGCTATAAGCTTTATTTTTGGTATGTCGAAAATTAGTTTGCGTTTCCGGTTTAACCGGAAGTGATGCTAACTTGAAAATTTTAAATAGAACACCCTATATATTTTTGCATTTTTGGATTTATACTGTTATAAATTTTGAGAAACTTATATAGGACTATATGTACCAAAAATCAATAGTTTTCGAGATATTCGAGCTAGAAAGTATAAATTTGTAATTTTTATTTATTTTGATTTGCCTATACCACAAAAAAGGTTATAACTTATAACCGTTATAAACTTATATAACGTTTTTTAGATTAGTGTCGTTATAATATAACGACACTAAATCCCGTGAAAAAAAAGAGATTTTCACGGGTTCTTGGGAATTTTAAAAACTTTTAAACACATTGTTGACCCAACAGTATTCTATATCAAATATCAATTCGATATATTGGAATGCAAGTTTCTCTCAAGGTCTGAACTCTCAGACTCAGTTCACAATTATTGCAATTCAATACGACTAAAAAAAATTGACTTTGAATGTTTTCAAAATTCGTTCGAGGGCCCACGCAATGCGTCGTTTTGCGACCCCGTAGTTACGCCACTGGAATGAATACAAGGATGACCTAACCCAATTCTGTTTCTGATATTTGAAATATGCACATAACAGTGCTGTACAGGGGGGGGGCGAAGAAGCGCCACAGTTATGGAGACGCCAAAATTAAAATAAAAACTTACGTTCTACGCTCCCCATACATACATAAAACACCCTATATTAATTTTACGGTTTCTGCATGAGGAGGGGGCGCTAAATTCAGAATTTCCCTGGGTGCACATGTTCCTACACACACCCCTCCTTATTTGTTTCTATTAATAATATATAATTAAACATCTTTAAAAATTGTTACTCTTAGTAATAGTATACTGGGTGTCCAGTCTCAACGAGGAACATAAGCAAATGCAAATAATGCATCATTCAATTTATGCTAGGTATATTGCAAATTTTCCTATACTACATCGATGTTCAAGTAATTAATACTTTAATAGTGATATGCAGTGAGCACGTAATAATAGCTATTAAGATACAAATATGGGAATTACGACACGAGCCTTGTCACTATTTTGTTACGACCAGACCAGTTAACAATGCAAAATAAGCACTTGATTTTAAAAATTGATTCAATTTTAGAATGTCAAATGGACATGGCAGTATTTGATATTGTACACTCGAACAGGGTCTCGTGTTTGGCCGACGAGCCACGAGACCCCCGCATATTCTGGGCGTGGCAATATTTGTTACAGACCGACTATTGGTTATAAAACTTGCATCATAATGAAAAATTTGTATCCAAATGAATATCGTTTAAAGTATGGGAGTAGAAAAATAGTATTAGCCAACTTAATTTAATTTTCTTGGACAAATACAATTGAATTTGTAAATCATAGCATGCCATATTTGAAAATAGCAAAATGTTAAATTAGTATTCTGAAATAAAAATCAGGTCTTTTTAATCTTATTATTGATATCATTTGATGCGTAATTATTTTATCTTTCAAGTAATACCATTAGGTACCTTTCTTGTATGTAAGTTCAATTTATTGGCCAGCAGGAATCAGCAAAACTGTTCAATACAATGTTAAATCCCTATGTTCGAGTTTGAGAACCTATTACCTATATTTGCCCAATTTTACGGGTACTATGTAGTGTACCTTTTGAGTATCCTATTAAAATGTCAACATAGGAGTATTTTGTAGTATTAAAATATTCTGTCACTAACTCAGCCCAAACACGTATCGCTTTTTAGCGCCAACCAATAGAATTGCTCGATTTTTGAAAACGTCGCATTCTGTTGGTTGGCATTAAAGATAAAAACACGCTGCACGTTTGTGCTAAGTTGCTGAGTCAATTGCACGCACCTATTGTTCTTCACTTGCACTCCCATTCCGTCTTCCCTCGTTCTTGTAAAGTCAAATTCTATACGATATGCATATGCTGTTATAGGGCATTCAGTGAACATAGTCCGATAAAGGATTAACAGACCGCTTGAAAACCCAAGCATAGAAATGACCCTCGCGCTGTTAAAGATATGGACAGTCCTTCATTGCACCAAGGTAAAAGAGTTGTTTTCTTTTGCAGTATCTTAAACAGTACATTAAAATGTACATAATTAAATGCCAATATTTCTAATTTTCTATCAATTTTCCTAATAAGTTACATAAGTTACCAGAGCATACACAATAAATTCAAGGTAGGTAAAACATTAGGTAACTTTGGTGGATTTAACTAGCGCTCTTACTGCGCTGATGAAAGCTTAGACTCGAGGTATGTCTCCGTCTTTCTTCGAACGAACGCTGTAAACAGAGATAAAAGTATGAACACGACTGAATACGGTACGTTGACGAAGTTTACAAGTGAAACGCGCGTGTTGAAAGAAGATAGAACGGGTGTCCATACGTCTGCTCTAACATTTTTGTTATAATCCTTTACCGGACTATGTTCACTGAATGCCCTATAGTAAGGGATATTTTGTAATTTAACTGTACAATATTGTATAGTTAGAATTAATAGGACAGGGGAAGGTTATTCGGATAATCAGGAGTAGTGAATTGCAGTTTAACATAGCTCGCGAATTGCGTGGACGAGCCAGTGACACGACCGGTAGCGCCGGTAGCTGTGTTCTCTCTTTTCTTTATCACTGCGCATCCACTAACCAGAGGCTATCCAATTTCTCTTGAACTGTAGTGAGCACAGCCAGTATGGGCGAGCTTATACTTGGGTCTTTGATTGGCATCTTGGAAGTATTTCCAAAGGATTATATTATAAGCTTAACATCGAAGTAGTGACTTCGGGAGTAGGCTGGCGAGCTTATACCTGGACCGTTGCGTCCAATGGCATTCTAAGAATGAGGGAAGTGAGATAACCGTCAGTAACTTTATAACTTTATACCTTTAGTTCCTCAAGAGATTTCTAAAAACAAGCATTTGCAGTGCAAATTTTTGGGAAGCATGAAAAACATTACTATCTCATTTTGGTTTAAAAGAAAAAAGCATACAAAACTGAATCATTTAATTTTTTACAACAAAATACAGTAGAACCTGTATAAAGTGACCACCCAAGGGACTGGCTCGAAATAAGTTTATACAGGTGGTCACATTTACAGGTTCTGCTGTGCGTCAAACAACTGGATAAGTTTTAAATGGTCAATATAACCAACGGTACCTACTAGAGTTCTTGGAAAAGATAAGACCGAGCACTAACGGGACTAACTGACCATATCTCACCCGGACACAACTAACCCCTAGAATATAAGGGTGCATCCAGGGTGCATCAACATCGTCCGCAACTCTAGTATGAATGCACCACCAAGTACTCTGGTAGACCTGCTGAACAATTACAAAATATCAGCGTAGAACTTTCGTTTAACTATAAAAATATGTATGGGTGTACCTAAGTGTATGGTGAAGTCTGCTGTTGCCAAAAAAGTTTCGAAATTTAGCAACGTAATGGGTAGTATTTGTAACCGAAAATTTTTATACTTAAGTTGTTCTTCAGTTCTTGCTGTAATGAGTCAAGTTCACTTTATGATAATCTTTGACCCTCGGGATTAGTAGGGTTATTAGGCAATTCGTAAGTCGAACTTAGATCCATTATTGAATCAATTTAAATTGTGAATGTTTAATTTTATGCCATTGATACAACATTTGTGGTAAATTGGACACGTTAATATTACAATGGGGACTCGAGATTTTATGGTTGATATCACAAAAAGTTTGCCTATTTTGCTAAAAGCTTGACTGTATTTCCAAGCTTTGTAATTATTCAGAGAACCTCGCTAGAATCGTCTGATTTGGCACGCGACCCTGGAACTCTGGAACATCTGTTCCGAATTTCACTTTTCTTGTTAAAACCATCTTTTTTCCTCAATTATTAATATTAGTTTGACATTAGTATAGGACTAATCTAGGTAGTTTTTATTTTTTTCATGTCTTCTGTCTTTTTGTTTATGTAACTTTCTATTTTGTCATTAAGTCGAAATATTTTCAATTTCTTTATTTCTTCGTTTATCATTCCATGTGTTCTCGTGCATCTTTTGACGATTCGAAGCAAGCTCATTTCATCTGCTGCAATGTTGGATATATTTTTATTGTTGGTTATTCATAATTCACTGCCGTAATTGAGTACCGATACGCCCATGGTTTTATACAATTTTGTTTTACGCCATTAAAAAATTAATAAATTGTTTTTAGTACTAGATGGTTTCTTGAAAACAAAAGCACCGAGGTACTGTCTAAAACCGAAAACAGCAATGCTTTAGAACGAAATACTTCCCTGAGAAGACAATTCAATGTGTATGTAGGTGGTACCATAGGCGCCGACTTTTAAAAATTTCATTGGGTGCTCCACAAATTTCACGGATTTTGTGGTTTTGTATTGTTGTAGGTAGCTAAAAAATATAGGGCCCAGATTTGCAGGCTTAGCTCTTTTAATAAATAAAGGAATACGAAACATACATGATTGAAAAATTATAAAAAAATAATAAAAACAATAGTTATTTCTATCACAAGGCCAGAAACAGCACACAAGGCGGCCGAGTCCTGCAAGTAGGAG
Source organism: Hemicrepidius hirtus (assembly GCA_963082805.1). Lineage (NCBI taxonomy): Eukaryota > Metazoa > Arthropoda > Insecta > Coleoptera > Elateridae > Hemicrepidius > Hemicrepidius hirtus. The sequence goes on along the minus strand of OY720160.1, from coordinate 29,104,907 downwards.
CACTCGCAAAACTGTTTCTGGACGTGTAATACACAAGATGTTTTGTACGGAAGCGCTGAAGGGCCAATATCACGCAGAGTTTAAGTCGCTTATTAGGCGCGTTTATTTCGACTAACAGACGCGCGACTGTTAGTCGCGTTTATCTCGACTGTTAGTTGCGTTTACCTCGACTGTTAGTCGCGTTTATTTCGACTAACAGACGCGCGATTGTTAGTCGCGTTTATTTCGACTAACAGTCGAGGTAAACGCAACTAACAGTCGAGATAAACGCGACTAACAGTCGCGCGTCTGTTAGTCGAAATAAACGCGCCTAATAAGCGACTTAAACTCTGCGTGATATTGGCCCTTCAGCGCTTCCGTAGTTTTGTGCCGATGTTTGTTTAAATAAATTAAATTTGCATTTAAAATTTAGTATTAGGAATTTTTTTATGATTTTAAAATCAAGATTCCTTGTTTCTTGGTATTCATTAAATTTAATTCATTTATTTTCTTACAATTTCCATTGACGTTTATTTATAAATTTCATTATCTTTGATTTAATAATGGATACACCGGCGCAGATTAAAGATTTTTCTTACAATTTCCATTGACGTTTATTTATAAATTTCATTATCTTTGATTTAATAATGGATACACCGGCGCATATTAAAGATTATATTCAAATCACCACAGTGGCTCTAATAGGTAATCATATTTTTGTAAAATTTTGCTAATTTATTTGTTTGATCGTCTCCGACCGCGATGCACAAATTTGACTTTGACAGATTGAGCCGATGCTGCCAACCAATAACCTCTGTTTCTGACAGATTTCGTGATGCAGAAACCCAGTGATGCCGACCGGAGGCACAAAAAAATATTTTAGCATAAAAACAAAATCTGAGAGAAAAACACTAGTTACATGCAAATATTTGCATGGTTTTCCTGGTTAAAAATTAAAACAATTATATAACTACCTGAATTTTGATTTTGTCTTTAAACTTTTCATTGGGTGCTCCAGCGCCGGAGCACCCGTGGAGTCGGCGCCTATGGGTGGTACAATATGAATGAATTAGCTAACATCTCCGGATTAATAAGAGATCAGACAAAAGACGTTCCTAGAATATTGAACTACGCGTGCTCGAAATCGGATTATATAGGGAGTCTAATCCGTAGACCGTAGTTGTGGATGAAGGAAAATGTGGGTGCGCACTTTTAACAATTTTGCTGAATCATTTTCACGGATTGATTAATTTTTAATGAAAATGAAAACGTGTCATTTTAAGCGGAAATGATTCACTTTCCAGTATTGATTTTCAATGCCCAATAATAGTAAAACCCCTTTTCGCCAACAATGACTCATTAGTCTCTAATTTTCTTCTTGTTTCTTTTATCATCATTTCTTTAATCTTGGAACCTCTTGTTTTTGGATTAATTTTCTTGCGAGGCTGATGACCAGTTCTCTTACATCTCTTGGCGAGTCTTGGTGGTCTGCTTCTTGTCGGCTTTCCATCCCTAGCCATACGGGAATTCGTATTCAACATCAATGAAAATTAAATGATGAGTTTGACTAATAAGTGTAATAATATCATCTTCTATTCCTTTTAATATGATAGCTATTTAGGGATATTTTAAGCTCGGCCAACTTCAGCTTACGCTTGCTGTCATTGTTGAAGTTGGTCGTGCTTAAGCTTAAGTTGTCATTAATGAAGTTGGCCGTGGTTTAAGTATTGCCAGGTTAAGTTTTATTCTGAACAGCCGTTACCTATTCAAAACTACTGTCTACCAGGAGTTTTTGAATCGTGTCTCGGGATATGCTGCATGAGCATGTTATGTCTAACATAAAAATTCAGCGATCATAAAATTGTAGACCCCTGACGATATGTGAAGCAGCTGACGTGATCCACAATTATGGTATAATAGTCGACATTGAAAAAAAGATTGCCGTTCTTCTCAGTTTGTAAATTAGAAAACAGGATATAGTCCGCTAATCGTGCTAATTCAGCTGTCCATCCAGTGCCAATGCGCAGATACTGTTGGCACCAAACCAAATAATATTCGCAAATTATATTTGTATTTCAATATTTTCCTTATTTAACATTCCGAATGTTTTCTAACCGAAAAACTGCTCTCCACTGATGTTAAACTGCGTTCTTTGTAATATCACTGACATTTCCATTTCCAGGGAGATACAACATTATCGCATTTCCCATTTTAATCTCTCCTATGTTCCGGATTACATCAACGGTCTACATGCAACTTCCAACATCCTTGCATTGCTTCGTCTGGTATCAGAGAGGCTAGTTAGAATGATTTTTGTGTTTAACTAACGAAATAATTTAAATCGGTGTTGCGTCGAAGATGGTACTTAACATATATTCTGGTATGTCTAAATCTCTTACTATTTACGACTCGATTTACGATCTACTACGTAGGATATGCTAGTAACAAAATATTCACTCCTGTTTTAGGATATCCAGGTGTGGTTTTATTTTGATTACAGATTCTATTATGTAGGTAGGTACCTATTTTCATTGTATCGGCCAAACATTTGGGGGGGGGGTCTTTTAAATATATAATACATAACTACCATATCAATAACCTGGAATTATTAATATCAAGGTTATTCCGCACTTACATGTACGAAAAAGTCACCCCGTGACTCGTTGGAGAAGTCCTTGTTTTGTTAAAAATAATGACGCTATTTGGTGAAATTTCTGCATGTACGAGTATTCGTAGAGTATTATTTATTATTTGAATTCCAAATTTATTAAAAAATATTTTCATGGACGTATGTTTTGTTTAAATTTGAACAAACCAGTATTAGCTGCAGGCGGATGCATCCGGATATTCGATCTAGGTGATCTACGGCCACACAAATGAAAATCATTAGTGTTTCCTCCTGTAGTATTGTATTATTTTAATCAGCTGCTAATAATCAGCTCGTATGTTCGACCTTAATTTTTATTTTCATAAAAATGATATCTGGAGATCTTTAATTTGTAGGTTCATTCGCTTTTGCGTGGGTGGTTTAAATATGTCATTAAACTTATTATACTATGTAGCGTTGCAACATTTTTGTTAACAAATTGTATAAATATCTATGTAATGTTGGCGGATAATAATTTGTGTAGAGAAAGAGTAAATTCGAATTAATTGGTGGTAACTTTTTGAGAACACACTAGGGGTGGGCGATATTTAAATTTGGATATCGATATCGAAATTATATCGATATTTATCGATATTGTTAATTTATTAATTTGTCTATTCTCTTTCTCGAGAAGGTGTAGAAATAAAGTATTAAAGTGGTACATTTTCGAATTCAGCACGTTGAGCTGTACACGAATCCGTTAAAAAAATATAGGGGTTCCATTAAAAAAAATATCCGATGACGTCATCACGCGAAAACAAATAAACATCGGAAATGCGCAGGTATAGGAACAAGGGTCTTTTTAAAAAGCACAATCGACGTGTCCGAGGAAATTTCATGAAACGTCGTCCATTTAGAAATAATGAATTTATTCCATACTTTTCTTCCACACTGTATATTATACCTATGACAAAAGGATTAAAATCCAAAGTTTATATTTTATACAGATTATATTCAAGACTTAATTTCAATTCTGCTTCAGTTGCCTTTTTAGCTGATTTCTATATCAGTAATATAATTTGTTTATTTGCTTGATGTTTTAATTTTATTGCAACAGCGACAAAAATGTCAATTTGTTAATTAAAAAGTCACAACTGTGTCGTTACTGTACGTACTGTATAGAATTGTGACAGAATCAATTTCAACCACGACCTTCTTGATTTCCGAGACTAGAGATAGAGACGTCAAGTCTCGTAAATCAAGAAGATCGTGATTTCAACAATGAAAATCTGTTCATTGAAATGGCCGTATCGTAAGAGTTATGGCCTTATGGGGATTAAAGCTGGCCATGCCATGCCGTATGACTGGTTGCTCCATCGTGTTGGAAGTTGCGATTGGTTGCGATTGCAGGATAAAGTGATACGAAATTTTAAATGGAAATTAGAACAGAGTGTGGGAATGTCTCAGGTGATCATTAAAATGTCAATGCATTATACCATTTTGAAAATGTCAGGTTGTCGCATCAACGATGGTATGAGAAATTGATTGAAGAAATAAAAAATCAGGAGAATGCTAATTGAATGCTGAAGTAGACGATTCTCTGTAAACGTTAATTACACTGCCCATGCGTCAATCGACCAGAAGACGCACATTTGTAAAAATATCAAATGACTTGTCATCTCATTTCAAGTAAATTGGCAAAAATATTTCAATAAAGTCTTGGAATAACACCTATCTGATCTGATCGAAGAGTAGGCTGGTTGCCTGGAGTTGGTATAGGCCGAGATTAAATTGTTTTGATCTAATTAGCGGGTTGCTAAATTTTTGTATTTGTTTCAAGTAAATAGCGTTTTTGACGTTTAATGTTCTCTGATGACATGTATATAATTATACCATCCTGTTTTCTGTGCTTACCTCACGAATAAAGATTCAACCGTTGTAATAGTTAGAACTATTGTTCGTAAGTACGCAACATGGTATGTACCTACTACATTTGATTTATCTATTATCATCAAATACCTAAAAATGTTCCTTTGTATAATTACTGGTAATTGCTATACTGTTCCACGGTGGCTATCCATTGCAATCACCCGAGCATCAACCCAAGTATTCACAACAACCGACTTTATTTGATGAGCTACTATTAGTTGCCAGCGCGCCTATAGTAGCACGATCAATGTCATTCGTAATTTACATTTGCCGTGTAATTTTCATATAAGTTGTTTTTCTGCAATACGAGCAAGGATACAATTTAAATGTGAATGTTTCAAAATTGTTTTTTGAATGCAAATGATTAGTTGAAAGAAACAATTCGGACACAAACGCAGTTGTAGTTTTGCCCGTTAGGCTCACTAGGCCCTGGCCTAGATGGAACCTACTCCTCCCATTTGCATTGGGCCTAGGTCCCGAACAATTAGTAATCCGTCATAGCCCAAAACTAATCGGCAGAAAATGTTGTGCTGAACAACATAGGGACGATCGATAGAGAGGTCACCGCAACAGAGAAAGCGCATTTTTTGGTTTTCGGTTGTGTTCCCAGTGAGATGCAACTTACCCACGCATATAGAGAAACTTGCCAACGGAATAAATATCACGGACCACTCGTAACTTGAAGTACACGAACATGGCAAGAACTATTTGCCTCTGACTTAAGATTATCGATGACTCATGGGGGTAACTCAGGTAGAAGCGACGAACGTATTTAATCGTAATCGTAATCGTCGAATGCGGAAACGATGTTTCTCAAGGGAAACTGACTAACGGAAACTAGCGTATTTCATGTCATTTCTTAAAAGCAATTATACGATAGCCTAATAATTATTCGTAGGTACTCATAATAGTATATTAATTTTGTATACCAATCGTACCGAGAGAAGATTGTCGCCGAGCCCGCTTGCGGCCGAGGAAAGACAATCTCGAGGGCGCTAAAGAATTTCGCGGACAAGGTATACACAATATTTTTTGTGATTCTAGGATAAAACAGTCATGGAAAAAAAAGCCACGGAAAAAAAAGCCAGGAAAAAAAAGCCATGGAAAAAAAAGCCGCTGGAATAAAAAGACATGGAACAAAAAGTCAAACACAATATTTTAAATAGTAGGCATCAAATTTCATTATTTAAAAATAATTCAAATTGTAATCAATTGTGTTGTTTACCTTATTATTGGCAACTTTAAAATTAAAATTTTACTAAAATATATTATGCTAATGGCGTTTTGAACCATCTCATCTTAATTATCTTATTATTGGCAACTTTAAAATTATATGGACATTAATAAAAAAAATGCGATTGGAATTAGCTGCAGACTCCACAAAACTTGAACAATACAACTTAGGGGTAGTATCTAGAAAGAAAAAATTACCGATGTACGAAAATCTGCAGAATCGCTTAAAGACCCTCTGTGAAGAGTATTCAGAAGGTGATCGACCGCTTGAAGAATTTATTAGGGCTGTCGGCCATACTATTCGTTTTAGATAAATTTATATAGGTATGAATTGTATGTAAAATTGTAATTTAATATAGTAGTAGTACTTAAGACATAAATTTTACTGTTTTATATCTAAATAAAATAATACTCTTATCATTCAAATTGTTGGTCTTTTATTGTTGCAGGTAATCCCTTTTCATTGTCATAATCCTTTCTCATTATTATCAATTTAAAGGGTTATTTCAAGGGTGCAAAGAAAATGAAAGTTAAATGATAATTAGGATAAGAAGGTTCATGGTGCCATTAGCAAGTATTTTAGTAAACTTGTAAACAAATTTAAAGTCACCTATAATAATAAAATAGACAATCATCTTCATACACAACAAAAATGCCTAAACCATTTCAAATATTGTGTTTAGCTTTTTGTTCCCTGGCTTTTTATTCCAGTGACTTTTTTTTCCATGGCTTTTTTTTCCTGGCTTTTTATTCCGTGGCTTTTTTTTCCATGACTGTTTTATCCGATTACCATTTTTTGTACAAGCGTAAAAAATATAAGTACCTATTATGACAAATGTTATTGCTTTTAGAAAACAGCTTAATTAATTGTAAATAGAAAGATGGTTTTCAGTCGGAGCGTTACTATGGAAATCACGTAAATAAAACAATTAGTATTATAAAAATTACAGTGACTTTTAGTTTGCGGCCGTTACCTTAACAAGGCCTTGAAATTAGATTTCGCGGCCTGTATTGCGCACGGTTGCACAAAAACACTTTAGAAAACGTTACATGTACTAACTATTCCATTATGTATGTATTTATCATATAGTATTATTGTTATCATTGGGGCCCACGAATAGATTGAAACGCGGGCCCACTCAAATCTCACTACCACTAAGCCACTGATACTACAAGTACCTATTTATAGTTTAATTGGTTTAAGTTAATGTCGATTATTTTTGGGTTAGCAGGGTATCCGATGGGTTCAAATGCGAAGCAACGAGTCCCATTGAGTTGTCGAGCCCGACGCCCGAGTTATTAAAGTCCGTTTTTTTAAAGATCCACTAACCTTGCAATTTCTCTCGAAAGTATGTTTGGGAACGCTGCTAGTGATATTTTTTAAAGTAGGGTTAGGATTAATAATTTATTGCTTCGTTACCGAGATACAGGGTGTTGAAAGTTGTAAAAAATATCGATCTTTTTTCGTTTATTCGGAAATGTCTAGGAATTAAATTTTAAAAAAGTGGAGGTGCAAACCTCCCCTGGACTTTCCCATACTAAAAATAAACATTCGTTTTTGGTATTCAACAGTATTGTTCGCCACAACCGATAAACTAAACTTGAAAATTAGTATTTATGGAAAATTAAGTGCCGATTGTGTTCATCTGCGCATGTGTGATTATTTATATTCATAGGCTGCTAGGATTAGCCGGCGTCAAGGAATTCCCGTCCCGCGCATGGTCACTTGAACATATCGGCACTTACTAATTTCACCCTACACTGTTTTAAAGTTCAAAATTCACGAATTTCTCATTAACCGTACATTTTAGCTATATGAATACCTTATACTATGTGATAGACAATTAAATTTTGCATTCAATTATATAATAATATATAGGGTGTTTCATTTAAAATAACAAAGTTGCTTATTGTACTGTGAAAACCGAACACCCTGTATACGTGATATAAATTTAGAAAAATGCAAATCTACATACTGAACAACTTTTGTATTTAAACTTCTTTCATATTTTGACTAATAAAGGCGCTATAGGAGCATCAATTTCCGATTTTCAAAATCTCGTAGAGGGCGCCACAGTGGAATTCTGGCGTTCATCAAAAAACAAAAATGTAGCTAATACCAAGCTGTATAAGTATAGAAAATTTAAACAAATTCCTTAGACCAGTTTTTTTGTAATAATTTTTCAAAAATTTCAAAATTTGTGGAAGAGCGCCGTTGCGACCGTTTTTGGATTTAGTAAATAATTTTTTTTCTTGGTGTAGTACAGCCAAAGGGCTTTCAAACAAGTTGTTGCGGAACCTGATCAGATAACTGGTTTTTGAGTTACGGGGCGTTAAAGTCGAAATTTTGAAAAATTCATAGCGACCGCCATTTTGAAGTTAGAGAGTCCGGTAAAAAACTGTTTTCCTTGAATTATAGATTTTCAAAATTCCGCTTCTGAAAAAAATGATACCAAAAAAACATGTTTAACTTCCGCTTCCGGTTTCGGATTTTTTTGAAAAGCTTATTTTGTCGATGAATTTTCGATATACCCTTCATTTAAAATTTCATCAAAATCGGTTCACTAGTTTTTGCGTTACAGGCGTTACATACCCACCCACCCACGCACCCACCCACAGACAGACATTTTTTCTAGACCACTTTTTTGGGATCCTGGAGGTCCAAAAGACGTATTTCCGTGAAAATCTCGATTTCGAAAATTTTTATGATATCAATACTTCCCTATACCAGTAGTGGTATGGGAAAGTAAAAAGTAAGCAATGTATTATACATTTGCTATAACTGGACCATATTAGTTAGTTTTTTTCTTCCCCAGTGGCATAACTCTACAGGTGTGTAGATATTTTTGGAGGAAAAAATGATACGCCACTGTTTTTTTTTTGTTTTCGACACAATTTTCAAAATTTACGGTTGAAACAATTTGCTGAGATTTTTTCCTGCCATTAACCGTTTTCGTGTAAATCACACTTCAAAGATGAAAGATGTGAATAAAAACATAACTCCGTTTTTTGAATAACGTATCTCGATAACGAAGCATTTGCGGAGCCATGTTAATAGTGACTTGCGTAAACGTTTTTGTAATGTAATTAACACCAATAAATTATTATTATTATTATTAATAGGAATTTTTCCTTCTATTTTCATGAAAGGAACATACCGCTCTTAACTGGATTACGTTTCTTTTTGATACACCCTGTACTATATAATATAATTAAATTATATAATATACATAACTAGGGCTGGGCAAAGTATCGATACTTACTCGAAGTATCGATACTTGGATTGGTATCGAGTATCGATACCAATACTCACGAGTATCAAAGTATCGAAAATATCGAAGTATCGAAAGTATCGAAGTATCGAAAGTATCGAAAGTATCGAAGTATCGAAAGTATCGAAGTATCGAAAGTATCGAAAGTATCGAAGTATCGAAAGTATCGAAGTATCAAAAATATCGGAAATAGAGAAATATTCAAGGTATCTAAAGTATTAAAAAATGAATATAGCAGGCTCGCATAGTTTCTGTAGGAGTTTAACTTGATGTATTTCCAGGAGTAGGTACCCATTTACATCTTCACATACTTAAGTTTTTATTTTTGATTATAATTAAAATATTAGATTGAATCATCAAATAGGATCAACTGGGGTAGGTATAGTTTTCCCCCCTTCTATGCCAAGAACGAACAAAAGTGACGTGTTAGGTTTATAATTTTTAGACGATTTGTTATGCGTAGCATTAGCAAATAGTAGGTGTACCCAAACACGTTCATATTCATCGATTACGGTATGGGTCACAGACACAGTACATCAGTGTAATTAGTAAAACTACGACTACTTACTTCGATACTTTCGGTACTTCGATACTTTCGATACTTCGATACTTCGATATTTTCGATACTTCGATACTTTCGATACTTCCGATACTTTCGATACTTCGATACTTTTGAGTAATATCGATACCACATTGGTATCGATACTCGATACCCATTTCATGGTATCGCCCAGCCCTATACATAACTTTTCTGTTTAAACGAATTATTAGTTGTCTGAGATATCAGAGTGTAGCAGCACAAGCGCTATTTTTGTCGTTATCACCGGCCGTGGTCCAGAATGCGGTCATAATCGGTCAAATTCGCAGCAATTTCTTAGTGTCCGTACCATGAAAATTTTGTAATTTGGGATATTGCAGTTTGATACTAATGCCCTTTCGTGATTATGATGTCAGATGCGTATTTGTAGTTAGGTATTTTTTTTACTTCCGGAACTAAAGTCGCTTGTTTAATCTATCTCCGTAGGGGTTGAAGTAACTTATTTGATAAATGTAAATTTGTAAACCCTAGGGAATCAATTTGAAAACGTTTACAAATACCACGTTATGAGTATCTCGTTTCCCAATCGAATTTGATTTAAAAAATATAATCATTTTGAGAACCTATTGTTGACTATTGTTAGATCAAGAAATTAAAACTGTTTCTTTGTTTCAGGACGCGCCATGCGTACTCCAGTGAGGGGTAACGCGCGAATCATCAAAACAGGTAAATTCTAAATTATACTAAATACAGTTCTCACGTTTGCCGCTACCATGGGATAGTAAGTCTGACTAACCATTCTATACCTTTCAGAACCCGAAGAAGAAAATGGGGAATATTTGGATTCCCTACGATGTTTCGACTGTAGTGTAAATTTTACCAGTGAGCATTATTTACTTGGACACCTCTTGCATCATATAAAACAACCTACGGTGCTTTTACGACGTATTCAGCCAGCACCGATTAAACTTACGTTCAAAAGCAAAAGTGATAATAATTTTGAAATCATTAATTCTCCAACAAGTACGGCGGGTTTTCAGTTAACCCCGGAATATTTGGCCGACGGCCAAATTAGTACGGAAACTGAGAATTCGGAATTAAATACGGAGGAGGAAACTACCTGTAATGAAGAAGATGTGGAGGAAGACAATGAGCAAGAAAATAACGAACCCGCGGAGGAAACCACAGAAGAAAATATCGAAACTGAAGTATCGGAAGACGTCTCGAATATTACTTTTTCCCCAAATTATGTTAATGATGTTCCTGAAGATTCGCCAGCCGTTAGTGAAGAATCAAATTCAAATACAAATTCTCCGTCTCTAATCGCTGACAATTTGGGCGATGAAATCCCCGGCGCTGAACCCACTCCTCCGCCGGAATCACCATCTCCTACTGAATATCCAAAAATTCGAATTAAAACGACAGGATTACTTAAAGAACCCCTTACAATTACTGAAATTACCGATGACAATCCAAATGGAGATTATCAACCTGCAGGTAAAGTTCAAATGATTGTTTAACGGAATTAATTTTTCAAGTGCTATTTAGCAACAAAAAATAGTTTATAAAGAAAGAAGTACACTACAACTCCCTTTAATTCTGCGGGTACAAAATGGAAAATGCCATCTGTTTTCGTTTCCTAGGCAACCGCTATGAATTTCACAAGCCTTTCTTTTTTTGTTCTAAATATAGCTATATTTATTTTGACTGTTAGTTAGTTACGCCACTGGAGAAGGAAAGAACTGACTAATATGGTCCACTTCTAGCAAATGTATAATCAATTCAGAAAACTACCGTGACGTTTAATGTGTCAAATGGAAAATTTAGTTGGCTAGTACAAAAATCACTATAAATTTTTGAAAATGGGGCTTTGATTACTAATAGCTAATAGGGATTCTTTTTGGTAACAACTGAATTTTCCATTCAACACATTAAATGTCACGGGAGTTTTCTGAATGTATTATACATACATACATACATACGTATTACTTACATTTTAAAATTTAATTCCTAGTTATTTCCGAATAAATTTTGCAGACCCATGGCATGTTAATACTTTTCTTCTTATTTTTATCATATCATATCATATCAATACTGAAACGAGATTGATAAAATTTGGTACCCAGGGTATATTTGGTACGGGAAATAGTTTGGTAATGTTAAAAATAGAAAATAAAGCCAGGGGCGTGCGTAACGGGTAGGGTGTATTGATTAACTAATTAATAAAACAACACATTTTGAGGCCCCTCTTTAAAGAGCCGTAGCTCCGTTAGAAAGCTTTTCCGGACCCCTGTTCATGAGAACTTTCATATTTTTGGATGTAGAATCATCTCCCGAAGTTACGGAACGTTGTTTCCGGACACCCTGTATAACGGCAAAAATTGTTTTTTTCAGTTTAATCAATAAATAAATATAATGGAAAATGTCATTTATTACTATGTCAATGCCAGTGGTTTTTTTACAATGTCTACTTACGGCCAGTTTTACAATACAAGTATATACCTGGATCCTGGAATAAGTTATACCCTCGACAATTAGACAAGTACCTACCTATCTCTAATTTATACCTTTCGATGGTCATAGGTTTACAAATAGGCACTGAACGAGTAAAGGCCAATCAATCCAGTTCGTGTATATTTGTATAATATCGTTGGTTGTGACTCACAACGGCTATGTGGAGTGGCAGTGCAAAGCTATTAGTATTATCACTGTGACGGAACTATTGAGTATTGATCTTCATAGTTAATACGGGCAACTGCATTAGTAAAGCGGTATAAGTTTAATATATGCAAGCTACATGCAAATGACGTGTTGTGAATTAATACAGGCTTATTTTTAAGTTGAAGAGAGCAGAAGAGAGACAAAAAGCTCTTTCCTAGCGCTATCCTTTTTTATCGGGAGTACCAACAGTTCAAAGCTAAAACTATTATTCACTAAAGTTACTAAAAATATCGCATAATTTAGTACTTTTAGCTTTGAAATGTTGGTATCCTTGATAAAAAAGGATAGCGCTGGGGAAGAGCTTCTTGTCTCTTTTTAACTTAAAAATAAAACGTCTATTACGGCTCTCTATACTTTGTTTAACCAAGATATGCATATAGACTCCGCCCCTTGAGCGTAATGAACACTAAAGCCAGTTTCACATGGTACATGGTACAAAGCGGGAAATTCAAAAACTATTCATTTTTAATTTAATTTTTTTTGTAATTTTCAATGATAACACTTCTAGTGTCAGTATATGAGATTTAATTATTTTAAAGAATATCTTTCAGCTCGGAAACGTTCTGACAAGACTGACAAGAAACAACCGGAAGTGGTTCGTAAACGTCACTGAAAATTAGCGCAGTTGTGTGTTGTGGGTTTTAAAAATACGACCAATCGAAAAATTATATTCAACTTTTGACAGCGTTTATGGGGCGGAGTCTATATGCATATCTTGGTTAAACAAAGTATAGCTCTACCATAATATTTATACAGAGTGTTTCTATAGGTACAAATTTTGACCTTTGTGGACGTATTCTTATAAACATCTGTTCGAAAATGATCTGTTGCGGAGATACAACAACTAAAAGTAATCTTGTAAGAAGTATAATAACGTTACCTACCTATACAAAACCCACTGTCACTAATTGTCAAGAAGGTTTTCTTCATCAATTCCGATGCAAAAAATGAAAACTTTGCAGTCTTAAAATGCCGAAAAAATCCATTGTCTAAATTTGATTATTATTATTAGTTTGTTAATTTGCTATGGCAATTATTATCTACAAAAATATTTACAAAAATCATTTAAGATGGGACTAACAGATTGGTGGGGGATGCCCATTGGCTTACAGGGAAAACTTCCACCTAAAGGTTTCCATAAAAAAGTAAAGAGGGCAGTAGTTGTATAAAACTAAACAAACATTTAGGCCCAATTGCACCGGTTACGCTTAAATTATAAGCGTGGCTTAAAAGTTCAATTGTTTTGAATACAATTGTCACTAAGAATTGTATCCATGACAATTAAACTTACGCTTATTATTTACGTGAAACCGGTGCAATTGGGCCTTAAAATTGCGATTTTGGAATACAAAACTAAACCCCAAATCCTCATCATAATTATTGTGATTATGTGTAGCTTCTTTCCTTGAAAACACTTCCGAGTTTAGTGTATAAACTTTCGCTACACAGTTTTTCTTAGTGCGTCGCTACACAGTTTCTTCACTCGAGTTTAGTATACAAAATTTTTGGAACTTGTAATTTTCAAAAATTAATAATAACTGTCCCCGCTCACTTAACATAGTGTCAAGTTTTTCATATTTGCGTTTTAGACTGAATTAAAATGTACAAATTACATCGTACTTATTTATATATTTTTGTCCCCTCTCAAGTATTAAAGTAAGCATCATCTAAATACCAAATTTTAACTGAGCGCAGTTCGGGTATGGGATTAGAGGTAACCCCTTTAATAACTTAAGTAACTGTCATAAAGCTGTGCGCAATTCCAGTGTGCCCGTCTATTACACTAACGAAGAATTTATACTGCGCACAAGTGCTATTTACTACTTTGTACCATTACATAGTAGAAGATACTTCACCTCAAAACTATCTACTCCATTATTTCATAGTATCTCCTATGAATGATAAGCTTAGTAGTGTTTACTTTGGTTTAAGTGAAGTTGATGTATGAGAAACTTCGGGGGCCTCAAATTAAGAACATAAATTCAAAGAAATTGCGTTTTATGGATTTGGGTCCTAGAAAAATATTCAATGAGAGAATAAGATCCAACGACGATGTATATCGTGAATTATTCAGGTATTTATTATACAGGGTGTCTCTAAACCTAGTACCATAAATTTATCAGCCGCTTCCTGACGAAAAATTCGTCGAAAAGGTCTATAAAAATTTTGTCCTAAACCGCAACATAAAGAAGCTACACGTCTTTGAAAATGGTGTTGAAAAACGGAAAACAATTGTATTTTGAAAACGCTTTGAGATAAAAAAAAATCGAGATTTTGCATGAAGGTATAAACAGTACGAACACTTACTGTAACTACTTTTATTTTAATTTATTTTTCAATAAATTAATTTACATACAAATCCAGCATTCAAAATTGATTTTGGGTTAACAAAAAACCTGCATTTTATAGGAAACGGTTAGTACAGGGGAGTTTAAACAAGAGTACCTTTTTTGTTAATTAGGCAACAGGGAATAGAAATCTGTAAACTAACATGGAATAAAACAAAAGGTTAAGAAAAGCGGGTTACAAGAAAAAGGTGATAACCCCCATTCGCGCCGCCGCTGGTTAATTTACAAAAAAAAATAGTAGAAAGTTTGTACCTTTAATAGGTTAGGCAGCCTGCAAAATTTCGATATTTTATTATCTCAAACCGTTTTTAAAATGCAATTGTTTTCCGGTTTTTCAACGCCATTTTCAAAGACGTGTAGCTTCCGTATGCTGCGGTTTAGGACAAAATTTTTATAGACATTTTCGACTTATTTTTGCGTCAGGAAGCGGCTGGTAAATTTATAGTACTAGGTTTAGAGACACCCTGTATATTCGTACTAGAAATATTTATATCTGAAAACGCGTGTAGCTTCTTTCAACGCTGAGTTAACATTATACATTTTTCAGCTAGAAACTTGGCCAAGTTTCATACTAGAACAATTTCTACAAACTTGTGTAATGTAATTCAGAAAATTTGCAACCAAGTTGTCGTACTAGAAATGGCTAGAAACAAGTTTTCAAACTTGGTCGGGAGCTATTTTCTGACCAAGTTTTAACCTAGACTTGCGCACCAGCGCAAAGTATGTGTAGTGCCAACTTCGATTTCAACAAAGAACGTAACCTCTAAAATCTTTTCGTGTTTGTTAATAATTTATGTGCAAATCGTTGCAAATTAGTTGTTATGGGGCCGCAAACCAGCAAAAAATGGAGTCCTGATGCAACCAAAACCCTGGTTACTTTGTACACAAGCTGACAAATATGTTTCTGGACGTTGGCAACACTAAATAGCTAAGGCGCGCCGCGGCTGTGTAAAAAGTAGTAACTACAACATGCGCGATTACGATTACAACAGTTTTAAACAACTTTTAAGTTGAAAAAAGTATCAAACTAGTTTTGAAACTTGACCAAGTTTCTAGCTGAAAAAAGTATAATGTAACTCAGGCTTGACAAACAAACAAGTTTTAACACCCTTTTCTGTAAGAAGTTAATGGCAGTCCAAATATAAGTTTGTGGTCCGTACTCTGTCCATAAAAAGATTAACAAAAGTTAAGGTACTCTAGCGCCACGTGGGGTAAATATCCAATAAAATATAAAACTTTCAAAAAACAAAACAATTTCTAATCCACATAAAAACACATAAATCACCAGTCATTTAGCCATAAGTTTTATACAGTATTTTTTCGATGACTATCTACAACTGGAATCTTCTCGAATTTCCATATTTAAACAAAGTTCAGAATTAATTTACAACTGTTAAAATAATTAGACAAACACAAAAGATAACCACATTTTCGTTTTATATACTACAAGGTCTACCAGTCATAAATCGGTTAAATATTTCGTCACAAGAGGGCGACGCCTCGAGGATGGGTATTCACATGTATCTGACAACAACTGGCAGTTGAAAAATACCCATCGTTGATCGTTTGAAATTGGCGCCAAACAACTAACAGATGAAAAATACCCGTACTGTCCTCTGCATGGATTGTTCTATTATCGTAGAAGGGGTTATGGTAGGGGGCGTGGCGGAAGTCATAAGCTCCATTTTTGGCGTAGTTTCAACTAATATTATGGTTTGACCTTCGCTGTAGATGGCCTTAAGCCTTCCCTGTTTTCATGTAACTGTCAAAATCATAAAATCATGAATTTCTTGATTATGCATAGTTATGTTTTCGTTGCGCATAGAGTTGTCTTGATTTTGACTTTATGCAGATGAAATTAATAATAACAATAAGTGTTAGTATTTACTCTCAAACGCATTAGAAGCCACCATATCATTTGCAGAGAAAGACAACTAATAAAGACCAGGGGACTACCTTTCGATACCGTTTACATGGATAACAATAACAACAGTGAGTGAAACCTTAAAATTAGAGAAACAAATAATTACATTGAATACAATTAAAGCCTAGTAGGTACCTATTTCCATTAAATGTAATCTAAGGGGTTCACCACGTCGGACGTTTGGTGTACATAGTGCGGGTAGTCCTTGGGAAGTGTGGGTAAACTCCTCTATAGGCTCAGGGCACTCTGAGGACATTCCTGGAAACTCGGGGTAGTCTTTCACATCGGGTAGTTTAGTGTAGGTACACACTTTTTAGTGTGAGTTAGCTAAAAACCTAAATTATACCTACATTTTTGTAAATATTCCCAAAATACTTAAATTTTTATTTGGTTTCAACTTTTCATATAGTAGTAATTTTAAATTTTTTAACAGGTCGAATTCTATAGAAAATTTCGATAAAAACAATTTATTAACCTTGTCTGGTGTCTGCTGAAGATTTTCTAAATCCTCTGCAAACAGGTTTGGGAGGTACCAGGTATTATATGACTGGTCACTGTGGTCAAGTACATCCTCATAACACGGTTCATTCAGCACTACTGATTATATTTTATCTTCCTGGAAAATTGTATTTGTCTATGGAATTATACGAAACTTCGTTCACTGAGACCGCGACTAGCATGTAAACAAACCATGTGACACATGGCCGTAATAGCATTTATGTGATTGGTTGCTTACAGGGAACGTCTGTAAGCAACCTGTTCGGTCTTCATTGTCGGTCGCCGCCACTCAGCTACACCAGGCTAATCCGGTAATGGTTTTTATTGCACTTTTCCTGTGCTTTGTATAATTACTGGAAGGTGTCTGGGAAAGAACCCTGAAGTGGGCCTTTTTCTAGGAAGGTCTCAGTTTAGGTATGCAAGACCGGGGGGCTTGCAAGGGTAGTTTGTAACTAGAAAACTTATTTTCATCATTCTTATAGATGCAGCAAGCTGTAAGCATCGTCGTTGATTCTTAATGTAATAACTCAATAAATATTAATAGTTTTATCAACAAACGTGGTTATTATTCTATTAGTAATTGAATCAGTGACACAACATAACCAATTACAGATCCTACTACGGCCATGTGCCCACGTGGTTTTGTTTACATGCTAGTCGCGGTCTCAGGGAATGAAGTTTAGGTACCTTAACTCTAAAAATTCTAACTGAATAGCTTCCTTAGCCCTTAGGACCAAACACATTGTACTACTTTATCATTTCTAAGGTTTTAAAAAATCCATTCCAATCCATTTTTCACACAGGTGAGGTAATTACTGTTCCTTTGAATTTATGAGAAGGGAAAACATTTCAAATACCTACCTACTGTTTAAATTTAGCTAGTAGTCTCTTAAGTGTTTTAAACCAAACGTGTTGTAGATAATATTAAAAAAAGGCAAACAGATTAATAGTAGGTAGGTATTAAATATGTGAACTTTTATATTTATGTTTAATATCGAGATTTTGAATGTTTATGTTGAAATACCCAAAAATTACCTAGTTTTTGTAGAAATACTCCTAAATTCCTAAATAAAATTTGAAAAATGTTACATTTAGCTGTGAATGCAACAACTTTTTGCGCGTATCCTATCTGCAAAGCATATTTCACAGCCTTTTACAAAGTGTGGTATTGTATATTATTGTATCTTGCGTATCTTAACCTGCTCGATGCATATGTTCGTCGCGAGGTAAATTTAAGTTACCTTTCCGTAGTAAATTTCTCTCTCGCTGTAAATTTATTAATGTTGTTGAATGTAATGTTACTGTGTAGTGATATTTATAAACAAACAATCGCGCGATATAACTAAGAGTACTTAATTAATAATATTCCAACCGCTGTTGGTATAACCTATACAAAATGTTCAAAATTCATAAAGGTTCTGGTATAATTTACGTTTGCAAGGGTACTATCATTATATAACTACTAAGTAATGTTTTGAAAATATCACGAAGTATTTTTTTGCAGAAGTTGTGGATATTTCCAATTCCGGTGATAACAATACTGATTCTTCCAATTTTTGGTCAACACCTTGTTTAGAAGATCCTTTAAAACTTCCTGATGGCGATAGAGACAACAGCAACCTATTGACCAGTTTCCTCAACAACAATAATGACCAAGCAAAAGCGTTTGGAATTACCACAGATAATGAGTTCATATCTTTGGATCGCTTGGATGATCGCAATAGAAATGCATTGGTAAATACAGCAACCCTATTTCCAAGTACATAATGTAATCACTATGGTTACTTTTTAGCAAGTGTATAATCCTTCAACTTCTGGAAATACCACAAATACTCTTGACAGCTTAACTGGTTTGCCAATGCAGCAGTTAGCTGAACAAGTGTCACGTTTGCAACCTTCTGGTAGTGGGATGCACCAACAAAATGTGCTCATAAACATTCAACAATTTCCACAGGCTACACCACAGCCACACGGATATCAACATCCGCCTATGTATCCCCCACATCCACCTCATCCTGGAATGCCAGGACAGCCTCCACCCATGTATCAGCCTTATCAGTATCAGTAAGTTCATTAAACAAATTTTCTGCTAATTTTTAATATGTTGTGGTGACGATATGAACATTCGAGGTTCAAGAATTTATTTTCTGGTAGGAACTAGGCAAATTTTTCAAATTTTTTTTTTATAATATAGTTGTCCACATTTTGATGCTCACCATTGCATTGGTATCTCGGTTACTACAAGACATAGAACAACGGTTAAATGGGGAATGTTTTGCAGAATTTAATACTCCTGACAAATCTCATTTCAAATCCACCCTTACTTTTTTAAATTTTAAGATAATTTGGAAAAACCAAAATTTGCAGATTTCAATTTTCCTCAATAACTCGATAACATCTAATGTGACCGCCTCTGAAGTTTTACAATGTTGAGACAGTTGAAAAGGCTCTTTTTAAAAGCTATCTATCTAACTAACCAAAAATCCAATATGGCTGCCATATGAAAAACAAAAGATAGCACTAATAGCTTGAAAACAAATGACAATCGGGGGATTCTGTTTACATCAAACAATTTGTCTTAAAAAAGTGTACCTTGTAAAACATGTAAAACTTTAAAAGCGATCACATTAGGTGATATCGAGTTATTGAGTAAATTTGGAACCCTCATAAGCTCATATTTTGACCTGTAAAATCTCCTGTAAAAATTATGCTACATCATTTAGATTCACCCTGTAGAAAACATTAAAAATTGTTCAGTAATTAAGCATTTTACGAATAGCAGTCATAACCATTACGTCATAGCAATGGCATTATGTCATTTACAAAACAGAAGTAAATTTATTTACATAGACGTATGTTGATTATCGAAATTGAAAACGCCAGTTGTGTTCGCTTGAAAACGTTTTTAATCACGATTCCATAATTTCCACAACGTATTTTATCTATTGACAGTTTTGTTACATGGAACCAGTCAGATTTTGGGTTATATTTTATCATGTAACAAAAACTGAAAAAAGTACATTTTTTCTACTCGAGGGTTTTAATTATTAGGTAATGTTCAAAAATGATTTTAATCTAGTATGACTATAAAAGAACAAATTGGTGCCATTAAGATTTGACTGACGGACGTACAAATCTGACAATGATCTGACAGTTTACTACATAAATTGTAAAGGTAGCGATTTGTTCTTTTTGTAGCCATACTAGATGAAAATCATTACAGGGTTACTAGATTCCAGTATTCGCCAAAAGCAGTCGTGTCGAAACACTTTTGGACTGAGAACTCTTCCCGTTGGCGATTACGTTTGCAAAATTAATCGCAGTTTAGATAACATGCGCAAGTTTTCATGACCTTCGTCATTTTCTCAGGATAGTTCGCCCACGTTTGCCAGTACGGCGGTATGGCGCACGTCTAGATAATTAAATTTGGAAAACGTCAGCTACTTTGCTACTACTACTAGTACTGCAATACGAACAGAACAGAAATGAAATGCATTGTATTTCCAAACCAGTGGCAGCTCGTCCCTATGGGCGTGTTAGAGTTGCCAGACTTTCTATATTTGATAAAAGTCTTCTATATTTGGGCAAAATCTTTTATCTTCTATGTACCTAAAATATAGAATCAAAATCTTCTATATTTCGCGTTAACAAATTGTTATGATTTGGTTTACTTTGGTTAACTTCTTTCCCGACGCGGCAACGCTGTAAATTAGTAAAAATTATTAGAATCTGCGATTTGTAGTTACTTCCAACGCTAACAAACACACAAGTTTTAACACCGTTTTCTGTGAGAAGTGGTAAAACGGCAGTAGATACTTCGATTCAGTATTAGGTAACTTCTGTTTAGCTGTGTTATTCTCAAGTAGAGTAGGTAGATACTTTGTATATAAAAGAAAATTTTAGGTAGTAAATGCTTTGAGAGAACCATTAATTAGCAGGTATACTACTTTTTATGCATACCACTCATTGTAAGCACTTCTTTAATTAAATTCATTAGGTACTCGCCTATACGAAGTTATTTTGTACATTATTCAATGATAAACATAATATTTGACATAAACTGAGCTATTTAACTGATTACTACTATAAATTCACCACGAGGGGCTGGATACAACGGCCACACAGAACTTTGGTATGCCCATATCGGCCACACTGGACACATCGGCCAAATATGATATGCGCACACAACGGCCCCCGCGTAACGGCCACACTTGACACAATAAAATTTGTAATATTCGCCTAAAAAATGTTGTTTGCACCTCTGCCAAAAAGTACTTTTTCGTCCTTCCCTGTTTTCTGGTCTCGGCTTTCGCTCGACCAGAAAAACAGTCACGGCCGAAAAAGATTCACTTTTTGGCCATGATACAAAAATAACTATTTCCAATTTAGTTGTGAAAAGTCAACTTTTTGACATTTATTTTAGTTGTCATATGCGGTTCATTTTATAACTAGTTATAATATGTGACAATATTTTATCACTAGTGTTAATTAAACTGGAAAAAATTACATACAAAAAAATATTTTTACCCGACAGCCACCCAGCTTGGGACACCCGTGCATAACATTTTCAAATTATTTTTGCTTCATCTTATTACGCATAAAAAGAGTATTGGTTCTGCAAAATTTTATTATTTCACCTTGAACGATTTTGAGGATATTCAATAAACACTATTCTCAGAGGGTACCTTTAAGGAGGCTCTAGCAAACGCTGGTAAAGTACTGCACACTTTTTTTGGCCTGGATTTTTTCCGCTTTCCGCTCGATATCAAAAAAATATCGATATATAGATTTATCGATATACAGGGTGTTTCTTAAATGGCGGACACGGAGAGCACTACGCGATTCTCATCTTAAAAGTGAGTTGAAAAAGTATAGGCGATTTTGTCCTAATGTATTTAGTTTCCGAGTTATTCGCATTTTAAAAATTTTAAATTTGACAACATTGCGCATGCTTGCACGGACTTTGTTTTAAACGTTTGGTGTTTTAATAAGGCAGTATGAACAAGTTTCCTAGGTAATAACCTCATAGCTACAATGCACTGTTGCAACATATTGAAAAAAATTTGAACAACAGATATTTATCAGAAAGAATGTCTTCGGAGGAAGGAATACAACGTATAAAAAATTCCAAATTTATTAAGATTTAATATTTGATTGATGAACAATGCGGAACGGTTAAACTTTACCCATTTTTCCAAAGCATAAAGGAATTGAATCTCAATCTTTGACGGAGAATAACTCTGAAACTAGCGAAGAACGGGCATTATTGTATTATATTTTTCCAATTGGTATCTGGAGGGGAATGTAGTACTGTGCTCCGTGTCCGCGATTTAAGAAACACCCTGTATATTGATATATCGAATATACCGCTATACGGTTATATCGATTTATCGATATTGGGTGTTGATAATTACAAATTAATGCGACAATTGGAAATAGGTAATACCCAAAATAAACCTTTCAGAGGTTTTTCAGTATGAGCTCAGGCTTGCTCTGGGCTGAACGTTATCTCTTGATATTTACGGAACCTTCGTAAAAAAACGTAGTAATGAACTAATTAGGGTGTTTCAGACCTCTAAGTTAAGCAATACCAAGAGTAGAGGTGGGCGATATTGAAAAAAGTATCGAAAATATCGATATTGTCGATATTTCGACATATCGATACATCGATATATCGAATATACCGATATATCGATATTTTCCAAATTCAATAACGTTTAATTAGTTTAATTAAGTACAAAATAAGGCAGGTATAACTATATACGTATTTAAATAACAAAAAATACGTTTAAATTAGGTATAAGATATTTTTGTAGAAGATCGTAACAGGTAACACAATAATTTACATATCGAAAATCAGGTTTTATTTACGTCAATATAAAACGCTTTCTTAAGCTGCGTACAGACCAAAATCAGCTTTCACGAACTATTTGCGAGCTGTACGCGAACAGTTCGCGACCTAGCGTCCATACCACTGTTTTTTAATTGAAACTCGAGTACATACGTACATACTACGTATTACGAATTACGAATAGTATAAATACGGTAAATCATAAATGTATAATTTTTATATCAAAACGCCGTACAAGTTACGTTTATTACACCACAGTGTGTTGCCATGGGCGTCCGCTCCTATGGGCAAGGAGGGGCGCTTGCCCCCCCTGGAGTTGTAATATTTCAACTTTTTTTGTGCTATAATTCACCCAAACAAAATGTTTCGCTCTTTACGGTCTGTTATTAAATATCAATACAATAACAAATATCGAAAAATTTAAATACCTATTGGTACCTACCATGAAAGGGTCAGTTCTGGCAGGTATGCAGGCGACCGCGGGCTTCTTTTACTGCGTTTGCCACTTTTATGGATATAGATGGGGATTAGAGATTTCCAAGATTTGTACATTTAAAGTAATCCGAGTATAATGCATAATTTCTACCATAGGGTACTAAGTACCTATACCTATTACAAAGGTGCTTGGTAACCACTTCTTCATCTTTCGAATCCTTTAAGCCAATATTACAATGGGCCCATTGTAACGACTACTTTACAGAATTGTGTTATTGTAGGTAGTCGTAAATTTTTGAGTTTTTCCCAGAAAGTTTTAATATTTTTCCCAAGAGAGTACTTCCTGCTTAGAAAAGGGTTGCTTCTAGGAAATAAGGTTTGCGCAAGGTAAGCGGCTTTAAGTGCACTTGCCTCACGGGAAATTCTGGGAAGCCAAAATATTTTATCTTTCGTATTGGTTTCCCGACTCTATACGAAAAATATTGTTAGTAAATTATTTAATAATGTATGAGTTTTTCTATA
Source organism: Hemicrepidius hirtus (assembly GCA_963082805.1). NCBI lineage: Eukaryota > Metazoa > Arthropoda > Insecta > Coleoptera > Elateridae > Hemicrepidius > Hemicrepidius hirtus. Next base: position 29,081,070 of record OY720160.1, on the reverse strand, counting down.
TAGCAGGTTTAAAAAACTTTGCCCCCCCCTAGAACCCTAGAAACCGTTGAGCGGACGCCCATGTGTGTTGCCTGAGTACTGTGATCCTTTTTTATAGCTATGTCAGCGGGCAAACTTTGCCTTTAGCGAGGACCCCTGAGCCTGTTTGATATGTGGTCGTTGTGTCCAGTTAGAGCTGTTACGTCCAAGTTGGCCGTTGTGTCCGCATCATGTCCGCATATCATATTTGGCCGATGTGTCCAGTGTGGCCGATATGGGCATACTAAATTCTATATGACCGTTGTGTCCTAGACTCTTCACCACATCACCTTACAGATTATGAAATTGACGTTTTGCGGTAAACTATATTCTGACAATCAAGGCAAATTATATCACAGCGCTGATGCAGTTGGGCTTGTGCGAATCTCAACTAATTTAAAATCTGTATAACTATTTTGGAAAATTGAAATCGCTATATCCTTAAACTTTGACACTACCAGCGCTAGGTTCAATTAGAACTTATTCTACAAAATTGTGATCGAACACATATTAACCATATCACGTTTTTAAATGTTTAGTACCTATTTATTGTATGAAGAATACTAAAAACATGAATAAGTAGATATAGATAAGAAAACTGTTGAAGTTGACTTTGTTCCTATCCGTCGCTTTTTTATTTTAAAGGAATCTCAGATTATTATCTAGTTTCCTATGAAGTATATCTTTGTCATGATTATACAGATTGGTGGCCGTTATTGTGAACATAGAGAGACAAATGCATACGCGCTTTGCATGTATCGACACCTTGATTATGCATTATTTTTAAAATTGTGTTCTGTAAGTTAACAATTAAGGAGGTTGCTATGGTTTTAAACTAGACGCCTTCTTGGGTTTTATGCGAACTAATACATACAATTTTAAAAATAATGCATAATCAAGGTGTCGATACATGCAAAGCGCGTATGCATTTGTCTCTCTATGTTCACATTAACGGACACCAATCTGTATATGTATAATAGTAACATTTATTTGAACTACAGTGCCTCCTGCAGCCTTTTGGACTAACGGAATATTAACAACTGCTAACTTTAACTAGGTACATGACGAAGCTTTTTGCACTGAAGCTTGAAGTAGCTACTAGTACAGAATAATTCACAGTTAATGCTTAACTTTAAAATACACAAGAAAAAGATCATTTTATTTGAAATTCCTAAACATGATTCGACTTTCCTCTCTAGTGACGAAAGTAAATATCCCATATCAAGTTGCTATTTTGTTTGCAAGAATTTATTGTACCTACCTCATATTAGTAGATGACATAAGCGTGGTCGTAGAAAAAGTATAGTTTTACACTCGTCGAAGGAAAAAGATTTAGGGAATTTTTTAAAAATATATCCAGGGAATAACTTATTATTTCTGCCATGATTTTTCAATCTTAGAAAGTTATGGGCGCAAAACGTATCATTCTTGCGTATAGGATGGTATAAAGTTGTTTACATTGTTGTCCCAGATAAAATAGAACTAATTTATTGATAATATTTTTACGTTTTTAACTATTTTCAAAAATTATATAACTTTAAATACTCACATATCATGTATTAGTTACGATTATAAACATTTGTATCAAATACTTTTGATCTCGAGAAGATAGACAAAGTACGATAAAAAAAATATTGATTGGAAAAATACGAACAGTACAGAACCGACCAAGCAATAGCAAATTTTTAATTTTCTATTCAAACTTAGCTCTCGTTTATAGGATGAGCACCTACTGTTTCTTAAATCTGTTCCGCAAACACAATTTCCAACTGTATAGTTTGAAAGTTACTGAAATTATGTTATGATATACAGTCATGCTTAATAACGAAATAACCATCATTCTTTTCTTTACAGACCAAGTCCAATTTATTACCCACCAACACCGAACTATCCCCCAGCTCCTCACATGCAGCCTCCACCACCTCAAATGCCTCAACCTCAACAAATGGCAAGACCTCAGCAACCTATGCCACCTCCTCAACCTCCACAGTACAGACAACCTATGCCTCCCAGACCTACTGCTCCTAGACAATTCAATCAACATCCACCAAGAGGTCCTTCTCTGCGGCAGCCAATGGCTCCAAGACAGCGAGCACCTATGATTAGGCCTAGAGGAGGTATGGTTGCAACAACTGTAAGAGGACCAAGACCAAGAATGCAAGGTGTAAATTCAGGCCAGGGAATGAATGGAGTGCAAAATAACATGCAAGGTCATGGTCAGCAAAGAATGATAAAAAGGACACCTGAGCAGATACAAAGTTTGCAAGCGAAAAAGAAAAGAATGGATGTTTTAGTTCCAGATAAAAATGATGATGCCGACTGTCAAGTTATTGCAGTTCAACCAAAAAATACTGATGGTGGTTTACCACAAATACAGAGTGTTCAAGTAAGTTGTTAGATAGATATATTAATTGACGGAAAAGTCTTTAAATGTTCTCTTTTATTTATTAGGGAGGAACATCTGATCCGACAGATAATGTAATGCATTTGTCAGATTCCATAACACTATCTGTAAGAAATCCACCACCTCGAATACAAAGTCCTAAGAAATCGGATGCGAAAGTAGTGGCAAATATTTTAGCAACACGTGGAATAACTGTAACAGCAACTCCTAAGCCGAAAGAAAAATCATCACCCTCAAAAGACGGATCTCAAGCTCCATCTGTTGCCATTAATCTCAATAGTGCTGTTAGTATTATACCAACTGCAAAAAATGGTTCCTCGGGCAGTAAGGTATGTTTCAATACTTTGATTTGTAGTTTTTCAATTTGCAAAATGGAATAAGTACCTATCTACAGGCAAGTTATAGAATTGATTCACATCCTATAAGAATTTGAATGCAAATCTCTTATAATATCTTCATTTGTTTGTACTGTCTGGCCAGAAGCACTTTCCTAATGGAAAGTGCTAATCCACGCGGGAGTAACTCCGAGCTACACGGTGCTACTCGGAGTTACTCCCCTGTGTAAATGAAAAGCACCTCGGAAATAAAATAAATTCAGACATTCAATTTTGAATTTTTTTTTGTTTCTCCAAAATTGAGATTTAAAATCAATAGAATGTCTGGATTTAGTATTTCTTTCTCTATAAAACACTTCGTAACAGCTTACATGTAAAATAATTAGGGAAGTAAATAAATGAATAAAAAAATATTTGTTTTGAATTCCCTATGATGCATAAATCAATTCTACACCCTGTAAGTTTATAAAATTGCCGTTTGTTGTGTTATACTTCTATAAAATACAAAAGCCGTTTATTAAATTCATCACTTGACATAAAACAATGCAGTTTCTGTTTCTTTCAGGTTGCATCTGATTCTCGGTTGCCAACAGTGGATTTAACCGATGATAGTGGACCTGAACCACCCCGAAATCAACAGGTTAAGCAATCTCCAAATTCACCTCAAAAGAATAATCCACGAGGTGCAGCATTACCTTTTCGATGTGACCTATGTCCCGCACAATATCCAACAGGAGCAGGCTTAAATAAACACCGTCAAAGTTATCACAAAACAGGGTCTCCCTGTGAGATAGGTATACCATTGATAGATTTAAAACAACCAGGAATATTGCAGAAACTAACTGGTTTGGGTATTTATAATTTTATTCCTTTACCAAGTTCTACTCCCAATGGGAATTTTGCACTTCCTGTTGTTTCGGTAAATGCAGCTAGGAATTCTTCTGTTTGTAATTTAGGTGCTTTAGGAGCTTCATCTATTCTTACACTAGGGCCAGTACGATCTCTACCTAAATCTCAAATGAACCATGCTGCAAAGCAGTAAGCACTTTTTTCCTTTTTCCATCTTCAATGGTTAAGATTATCCTAGTTAGTTTTCAACTGTTTTTGTTACAGTGGAGTACAATATTTTTAAAGAAAATCCATAAAATCTTGTAACCTAAAAGATTTTGTTATAGTTATAATTTAGAATGAAGCCTTTATTTAATAAAACAATCAGATTAATTATTATTGAATCATTATTTTTGTTGTTTAATTGGTTTGCTGTAAGATAGTCAACTCCACTGTTTGTGATGTAGCTGTAAGTTTTACTACTGGGATATACGTAGAGAAGTTTTTATAAAATGTATAGACTGATTTAATTATAATTAATAATTTATAGACATGGTTTTCATGTGCAATTTTTATAGTGCTTGGAGATATGTTAAAATCAAAAAGAAATTCTTGGTTTTTTTTTTTACGTTTTTATGTTCCTTTTGTCTCCATTCAAAGTATGTATTAATTAAAAATACTTTTTAAGATACAGTCGATGTACAAAAACTAGAATAATATTTAGATATTATTTATTTTTGCGATTGTGCAGCAACTGAAATTAATGTTTTCAGTAAATAGCAAGTTATGTTTAAATCTTTTTTCTACTTCGAGTAGAACTTTTTGTTATCTTAAGAATTTCAATGATTTTGGCATATCCTCTTAAAAACTTGTTATTAAATAACAAAATATAAAATTATATAAGTACAGTTTTATGTATTTTTGTAAGTTGTAAATCTTAAATATAATAATACTCTATTATAAATACATATTGATATATTTTTCAATTGCACGAGTATACTGCCTCTATCCTTTATCCTTCTATTTCAATTTAGTTTGATAATGAAAATAATATCTGAAGTGATTATTCCTCAATATCATCACAAAGCCTGTTTGTATAATTGTTCACCAAAAAAACTTTGTGGTAAGTGATTCGCGGAACTTTAAATATAAAAGGTAACATAGCACCGTTTTTATTGTTTTACATGGGTATATGGTGATAATGCTGTTAACAAGATGAAATCAAATACAGAAGCGTGTTATGATTGGGTGGGATAAAATCAAAAAGTGAAGGTGCAAACCTCCCCTGGACTTTCCCATAGTAAAAATAAACATTTCGTTTTTGGTATACAACAGTCTAGTTCGCGAGTCAGACCTTGATAAGCATTTGAATGCCTAGCGAGAAAAACGAAACTATACGGAATCGATATGAACAGAAGAAAGACACCCATCTATCTGTAGGTACCGGCTAGAAATTACAGCTGGCGAAGCCGGACGATCGCTACCGACCGACGATCAGTTTCCGTCGGAGTTCAACATAATATTCAAAATTCACGTATTTCTCATCAACCGTACATTTTAGCTATACGAATACTTTATACTATGTGATAGACAATTAAATTTTGCATTCAATTATATAATAATATACAGGGTATTTCATTTAAAATAACAAAGTTGCTTATTGTACTGTGAAAAGTAAACGACGCCCTGTATACGCGATATATATTTAGGGAAATGCAGAATTGTATACTGAATAACTTTGATATTTAAACTTCTTTCATATTTGGACTAATAAAGGCGCTATAGGAGCATCAATTTTCGATTTTCAAAACCTCGTAGAGGGCGCCACAGCGAAATTTTGAACTGGCTTTGATTTTGACGTTCATCAAACACCAAAAATGTAGCTAATCCCAAGCCTAATAAGTATAGAAAATTTAAACAAATTCCTGTGGCCAGTTTTTTTTAAATAATTTTTCAAAAATTTTTGGAAGAGCGCTGTTGCGACCGTTTAGTCCAGTAAAATTAGACGAATTTTCGACAAATAGAAACATTAATCGGTAGAAAGCTGAATTTTGGTATACATGCTTATTACGGCTTCCCATTGAACATACTAAAAGTCCCCGTCAAAATCTCTTGCGCTCGAGCCGCCATCTTGCAAAAAAGGTACACTTTTTTAGTTTTTTGCCTGTATCTCGGCAACTATAACTGATACAAAAAAAAGTTCAGACAAAAAATATAGAATATTAAATTGCCTATAAAAAAGCATATCAACATTTTTATTTATCTCCAATACTTTAGCTGTAATCCGACGTTGAATAGCAAAATTATTTACATGTTTGCACCCGATTTGCCTTTTTTGTTTCTGTACAATGTAAAACCGGTAAAATATATTTTTGGAAATTTATTCCCTGAAACTACATAGAGAGAGAGAGAGAGAGAGAGAGAGAGACCGGCAGAGAGAGACAGAGACAGAGAGAGAAGGGACATGCATTAAATGGCGTTTCCCAACCAGGTCACTAGTTAGGGTTCCTAGAACTTTGGGGTTGGAAGAAAGTCCACGATTTCCTTGACCCTGTTCGGACACTGAAGGCTCCAGCTCCAGATTCCGTGCTCTCACTAATCTCATGCAATTGTAAACACGGATGCACCTCATCTTGTGGATGCCGGAAAGGCGCACTAAAATGCACAGCGATTTGTGGACATTGCAAAGGTATCGCGTGTTTTATTTCTAACAGAAATCTCGACATTGAAGACAATGTTTCTATTGAGAGGGAGTTTTCTGAGGAACTAGTTAATGCACCTCAAAACCAACTTGAGTACGACTTCGACGATGGAAACCCAGATGAACCACTTGCACCAGACGATTGGGCTTCAGACAATGCTACAACTAGTACGAGCGGCATGCAAAGATTTTAATTGGTAATAATAGACGAACTTTCACATATCTAAGAAATACTATGACAATTATGAATGAATTTATTGATTTGTCAATTATAAATAATCTTTACAGGTCATGAAGCTGCAAAAACCATTTTTCAAGAGCTCACGAGACTTTCTTCAATATTCAATATTCATGACTTGTAAAGATTATAAATAATTGACAAATCAATAAATTCATTCATACCTAATTGTCATAGTATTTCTTAGATATGTGAAAGTTCGTCTATTATTACCAATTAAAATCTTTGCATGCCGCTCGTACTAGTTGTAGCATTGTCTGAAGCCCAATCGTCTGGTGCAAGTGGTTCATCTGGGTTTCCATCGTCGAAGTCGTACTCAAGTTGGTTTTGAGGTGCATTAACTAGTTCCTCAGAAAACTCCCTCTCAATAGAAACATTGTCTTCAATGTCGAGATTTCTGTTAGAAATAAAACACGCGATACCTTTGCAATGTCCACAAATCGCTGTGCATTTTAGTCCGCCTTTCCGGCATCCACAAGATGAGGTGCATCCGTGTTTACAATTGCATGAGATTAGTGAGAGCACGGAATCTGGAGCTGGAGCCTTCAGTGTCCGAACAGGGTCAAGGAAATCGTGGACTTTCTTCCAACCCCAAAGTTCTAGGAACCCTAACTAGTGACCTGGTTGGGAAACGCCATTTAATGCATGTCCCTTCTCTCTCTGTCTCTGTCTCTCTCTGCCGGTCTCTCTCTCTCTCTTTCTCTCTCTCTCTCTCTCTACGTAGTTTCAGGGAATAAATTTCCAAAAATATATTTTACCGGTTTTACATTGTACAGAAACAAAAAAGGCAAATCGGGTGCAAACATGTAAATAATTTTGCTATTCAACGTCGGATTACAGCTAAAGTATTGGAGATAAATAAAAATGTTGATATGCTTTTTTATAGGCAATTTAATATTCTATATTTTTTGTCTGAACTTTTTTTTGTATCAGTTATAGTTGCCGAGATACAGGTAGAAAACTAAAAAAGTGTACCTTTTTTGCAAGATGGCGGCTCGAGCGCAAGAGATTTTGACGGGGACTTTTAGTATGTTCAATGGGAAGCCGTAATAAGCATGTATACCAAAATTCAGCTTTCTACCGATTAATGTTTTCATTTTTTCTAATTTGACTGGACTAGTTTCTGAATTTACTAAATAAATTTTTCTTTGTGGTATAGTACCGCCAAAGGGCTTTAAATAAGTTGTTGCGAAACCTGATCAGATAACTGGTTTTTGAGTTATGGGGCGTTAAAGTAGGAATTTTGAAAAATTCATAGCGGGTGGCGGGTGCCATTTTGAAGTTAGAGAGTCCGGTAAAAAACTGTTTCCCTTGAATAATGGTCTTCTTTCATATCCGCTACTCAGATTTTCAAAATTCTGCTTCTGAAAAATGTGCTACCAAAAAAGCATATCTAACTTTCCCTTCCGGTTCCGGATTTTTTTGAAAAGCTTATTTTGTCGATGAATTTTCGATATACCCCTTCATTTGACATTTCATTAAAATCGGTTCACTAATTTTTGCGTTAGAGGTGTCACATACAGACATACACTGCACCCACCCACAGATAGACATTTTTTCTAAACCATTTTTTTGGGTTCCTAGAGGCCCAAAACACCTATTTCAGCGAAAATCTCAATATCGAAATTTTTTATGATATCAATACTTCCCATACCAGTGGTGGCATGGGAAAGTAAAAATGAAAGCAAATGAATTGAAGATTTCTGAAATAAATGTATTAAGATAAATTATTAAAGTCCTACTTACGTAATAGTAATTCATAATTCTTTCTGTTATCAAATTATACGCAATTATAGCGCAAGAACTACCGAACGCGAATGGTAGAAGAGCAGTACCTACTAGTTACACGAACTTTTGAACGAACGTAACGCAAATGCGAGCACTTTTCGGGTAATGTAAAATAGCCATTAAACATTCTGCAAATGTTTCTCTTTCAAAGTACATATAATTTTCAAATATTATCAAAATCCCTCAACCTAAGACGACTCTTCCTTCCAGCGTTGGTAGTCAAACCTACCTTTAATAATACTGCGTTGTCCTCTTGCGAATTCACGAAATCCATCCATTTCCCGAACCAAACACTGTCCAAAAACCAAAACAATCTCAATCACTCACACTACCTACACTATAGTACAGTACAGTTCACTACACAGCACTGCACTTCCTGTTCCTGATATAATCCTCCCTTAGTGTTGTCCAATAGATATATCAACAGTTAGGCGCTTCAGCAGCGCAAGTCATTAGTAAGTACCTATATCAGATACAGATCTTCGATACGTTTGAAGAATATCTGAAATAGAGTCGGATATTAAAATCTTAAATTAACTAACTATCCTATTTCACCCTTCTTTGTCCATTAGACTAGATCACAGTCTTTTTCAGAAATTTTAAATCACCACAACAAAATTTTGAAAATGTAAAGTTATTGCAAGTCATATTTCGGTAAAAATCGACAAAGATGCTACTACTTAGTATCGACTGCATAGAGAGCAATCACGACTGCGGAATAAAATTGAGACCGAAGTAAAATGCTAAAGGACCTAATAATTTATTAAACTTATTATATTCCAAAATAATGCTAAAATGTACTATACAGAGCGTCTAAAATTAAGTGCAGAAGCAGAAGCCGTGGAAATAATTGAGAATTCAAGATAGATAGGTAGCCTACGGAGAACAAAACAATTTTTTAAATCCAAATTTGCCAATTTTTTTTTAGCATTTTAGTTTGATGTACCGGTTGACCTTACAAATGCACCTGGTTTCCCATTTAATCATTTATTACACCACTCAATTTGAGACATTCTGTATAAATAAAGTCGCGATATTGTATTTTTGTCATTCGAAGTAGGTAAACGAAATTTTCTGCTATAATTATTTAAAAGACATAAATTGGTTAAAAATTGTGTAAGTAAACGTAAAACTACTTTACTTATTATGGCGCACCTGGTTGGATAATAAATTTGGTAAAAGTTCTTAATAATGAATAGCCGATAAGAACATCTGACTTTACATTTGTAGCACAAAACTATTCAATAGAAAGAAAAACAAAGAAAATTCATTCGATTTTATTACAATTTTTAAAACTTCGCTGCAAATATTATGAAAAAAAAACAAAATTATTAATCTTACCATAAATGAAACATCTCTGCTGCAAAGGTAAAAGGATTTTCTGTTCTCGCTGTAAATTTAAAGGGATCCATTGGAAACAAGCATTTTCATCCCTTTTGAATTGTGTTCTAAAATAAAATAAAAATTACTTAGTTAATTGTATTAATTATTATTAAAGTTACAATAATTATTATTTATTTTCTTTCTGAAGTCTGATCAAATAAAAATGGATAAATACCTGATTAAGCTGAACGAAAAAAGAATACAGAAATAACTAAAAATTAAATCGGTGTTCGAGGATGCACCAACTGCAATAATCCAATTTTTCATAAATAACAAAAAGTCGTCGGATACGTACGATTGTTATCATGCAGATGGTGTGATTTCTCGGTTAGAAATAAATACCTACGAACAAAGACTTTTACCTTTTAACTCTTATCAAATTTATGAAGACAAGAATTTTTATAGAACAGAAGTGGAACTATTTTTAAAATAAAATGTAATTTGAGTATGGGTTTCATTAAAGAAAAGCAAGTTTATGTCATATCTCAAAAAGTGGAGGTGCAAACCTCCCCTGGCCTTTCCCATACTAAAAATAAACATTTCGTTTTTGGTATTCAACAGTACCTATAGTTCGCGAGGCAAATGCTACAAATCATTTGAATGAGTAGCGAGAAAAGCGAGACTATACGGGTTCGATATGTAACGAGAGATCAATAAAACAACCAATTAGGGCAGGCTGTGAAATTGAATTATTTTAAATTGGTACTGTAGCCACATCCACAGAATGTCATTTCTGACATGAAAATTTAAAACTGAATGCTCTTGTCTAAGTTTTTATTTGATTCAGATTATCAAATTATTAAAATATTATTATCAAATAAAAAACTTAAAAACTTAGACAAGAGCGTTCAGTTTTAAATTTTCATGTCAGAAATGTCATTCTGTGGATGTGGCTACAGTACCAATTTAATATAATTCAATTTCACAGCCTGCCCTAATTGTTTCTTTTATTGATCTCTCGTTATAGAAGAAAGACACGTATCTATCTGTAGTAACCGGCTTGAAATTATAGTTGGCAAAGCCGGACGACCTGACCTTATACTATGTGATACAGCTCCACCAAGCTTACAAATGCCCCGGAAAATATGTCAACTAAATTTTGAAAGACAAGGCGCGACAATACCTCAACCAATAGCAAACAATTATACTTAAAAGTACATTCCCTGAAAAAATTCAATTGACGTTTGAAATTTTAATAATTTCAGTGTTTGTCAGATTGATTTGACGTCTAAAATTTGTAAAGTATAAATGTTAAATCGAGGAAGATAATTCATTCTGAAGCCAGAAATATCATTCGAAAGGTCATCGAATTCTTCGAATGAAAATTGAAAAGTATTTACAATTATTTAAATTTGCCGCCTAAATGTTTTTATTTTAACTGTACTTTGAAAAACTATAACAGCGCCGGACTCGCCCTCTTTCAACTTTGTAAGCTTGGTCCAGCTGTAGACAATTATATTTTGCATTCAATTATATAATAATATACCTACTGGGTGTTTCATTTAAAATAACGAAGTTGCTTATTGTACTGTGAAAAACAAACGCCCTGTATACGTGATATACATTTAGGAAAATGCAGAATTATATACTGAAGAACTTTTATACTTAAACTTCTTTCGTATTTTAACTAATAAACATAAAGGAGCTATAGGAGCATCAATGTCCGATTTTCAAAACCTCGTAGAGGGCGCCACAGCGAAATTCTGGGACGGCCAACTTCATTAATGACAAAGCTGTCATTAATGAAGTTTGCCGTGATTCTGGCGTTCATCAAAAAATAAAAATGTAGCTAATATATACCAAGCTGCATAAGTATAGAAAATGTTAACAAAAAGCTGTTTCCCTTGAATTATGGTCATCTTTCATAATATCATCTACTACTCAGATTTTCAAAATTCTGCTTCTGAAAAAAATGCTAACAAAGAAACATACCTACCTACCTAACTTCCGCTTCAGGTTTTCGATTTTTTTAAAAGCTTATTTTGTCGATGAATTTTCGATATACCCCTTCGAGTACCCCTTCATTTAAAATACTTATATACGCATGTTTCACAAACAATATATGAGTTGCCTTGAAATATTTTTGTTTATTATCATTTTGAGGGCTTCATTTTTGACTATTTCCAGAATAAAAGGTTTGAACATGAACACCCTTTCTTCAATTGAATAGTTCATGTTTATAACACAAATTACAGCACGACGCAATTTCATTAAAAAAATAAGCTGGCAACATGACATTAAACAAAAATATTTCAAGGCAATTCATATTTTTTTGAAACATGCATAGTATTGCATGCTGCATAGGTCCTATGGCCAGGTTTGGTGGTAACACTCGGTATACATACACAGAACAGCAGGCTGCTAAAGGGAAGGAATAAAAGACGAGACTAAAATTACGGACTTTATAAGAATTAGAATTGACCAGAACAACTCGCCGGAACAAGAGTCTATTGATGCGATAGGTAACAGGAAACAGACACAGACAGTGAGACAAGCTCAAGACATGAGGAAATGGAAGAAAATAGCTATGACTGCAGGAGACCGAAATAGTCTGAACATCGTATTTTCACTTACACACATTTTATGGTGAGTGGCATATTATATGATCTATAAAGGGACATTTAAGTTTATAGGGAAGGGTTTTTGATAGTGTTTAGTAAATTAGTATGCGGTTTGTTTGGTTTTATTTCCTTATCCTTATCAATTTTTGAGTAGTAAGTTGCCCACTTGCAAGCAACACCCTTATAACTCTGCTATACGTTGGATGATTTTTGGTTGGATGTAATTTTCAATTTAAATCCCGCAGTTAGTTATATCCCGCACGTATAAATACACATTTTTGTATTGATTTTGAGTCTTGTTAAACACGGTTTCCTCATTGCATGTGTTTTATTTCAGTTTTGGAAAGTAATTCCACTTTTTCTTTTTTCTTTCAAAAACGAATAAAGTCCGTTTTTTTAAAGATCCACCAACCTTGCAATTTCTCAGTTTGATTGATGTTTGAATTAATGTTACCGTAGTATATAGACAAAAATTACTAAAAATTTTAATTTTTTTATTATATCAAGTTAAATCAACAAGACACGTCTTTAAAAAACATCTTTAAAAAGAAGCGGACTTTATATACATTTCTCCATGCCTTGAAAATGCATATTATCCGTATCCCTATGCTGCAAACGATGCTTCAAACAATATTGATACAAACGACCAAATAAAACGACAAACAGACTAGAAAGTGAAAGTACAAGAAGGAGAAACAGATAACAGGAACTAAATACATAGTGGGCATGCATAATACCCTCAGCCATCCTCAGCCAAGTACCGAGCTCCAAATTACCGCACGCATGCGCAGAAAATACTAGTTCGAATTATATTATGTCTATGATGCTTGTCAGTCTTCTTCGACTCAATTTTAAAATGCTGTTTCCATACAGGAGCAAGCAGTGTGCTTATGTTCGAAGGGTAATAAATTTATTCTGAGAGTTATGCGAGAGTGAATAATATCATTTGCTCAATACAATATTGTTATATTTTTCTGATGTTTAATATTTACCACTTTTAATATTTCGCATTTTGAACTAGTGAGAATTTGTTTTAAAGAGAATTTTGTTATTTACTATTGCGCATGTGTGACACGCAATCAGCTGTCCTAAATGGGAAATGGCTGCTGGCAGTCGGTCAGTAGTGCAATTTTCAAAATTGCATTTATAACAATCATTCGAATAAATAATATGTGATAATCAGACATTTCAAGTAAAGTAATCGTACAACAACTATGGAGTACTACAATTTGCCCAATACGTGAGTACCTCCTTATTTGGATTGAAAATATAACTCCTTTTGTTTATGTTGCAATTCCAAACAATTCTCCAATTAAAGACCTTATTGATTTTTAAGTATTACATCAATTCCTTTTGTTGTAGGCTTTAGAGATAATAACATGTATTCTAATCTCAAACAAACTAAAATGCACAAACTATAATTCCGAAGAATCTCCACTGCCTTTATTAGTATGACTACCATGATGTATCCGACTTTGACAAAATCCCAGAGCATGCGTTCCAAACGAAAATCCGCAGTGGAACTGCTAGCGGAAAGTAAACCGTTTTATGTTAAGTCTGAAGTGGTGCGTGATACTACCCAAGCTCAACCTGTGCGAGCACCACCCACCTTTGCAATTGGACATGCAAGTTATATGAGGAGCAAATCAGTTAATGTCGCAGCACCAAGTAGCAGTTACAGACCTACAACTCTCCCACAGTGTAAGTCGTAGATAGTAAATTAAATGATCCCTCATTATTTTAGAGAAGATTTCTAAGATATATAGCATTATTGTGTAGGTATCGTTTGTGCGTAGTGGAATTTAATTTTGAACTTATAGTACAACCTCACTTGTTATGTAAATAACTATTTGAGAGTAAATTTTAATTTGAAAACGTAAGGTAATTGGTAATTTTCTGAAATCATTTGAATTTTGCCCATTATTGAAGCTGTTAGAATCAGGAAAGTAATCTTTCCCTGATACAGTTCAAGCCAGACTGCTATGACAATATAAAGTTAATTAACAAATTATTACAAAAGTCATCTATTTTAAATTCAAACATGCAATGTCAGAAAACAGTATACAATACAAGTCAAGAAAGTGGTCTTCAGTCTTCAGTTGACTCGGATGATGGCTGTGGTAGCATTAGTAAAGCATCACTTTTATGTAATATACAGGGTGTTTCTTAAATGGCGGACACGGAGAGCACTACGCGATTCTCATCTTAAAACTGAGTTGAAAAAGTATAGGCGATTTTGTCCTAATGTATTTAGTTTCCGAGTTATTTGCATTTTAAAAATTTTAAATTTGACAACATTGCGCATGCTTGCACGGACTTTGTTTTAAACGTTTGGTGTTTTAATAAGGCAGTATGAACAAGTTTCCTAGGTAATAACCTCATAGCTACAATGTACTGTTGCAACATATTGAAAAAAATTTAACAACAGATATTTATCAGAAAGAATGTCTTCGCAGGAAGGAATACAACGTATAAAAAATTCCAAATTTATTAAGATTTAATATTTGATTGATGAACAATTCGGAACGGTTAAAATTTACCCATTTTTCCAAAGCATAAAGGAATTGAATCTCAATCTTTGACGGAGAATAACTCTGAAACTAGCGAAGAACGGGCATTATTGTATTATATTTTTCCAATTGGTATCTGGAGGGGAATGTAGTACTGTGCTCCGTGTCCGCGATTTAAGAAACACCCTGTATACTGTTTTTTTTAAATGTTTCCTTACATTGTACTCACTTGTTTCTTGTCATTTTCTGAGATGCCTACTAGGTGAATAATTTATACGTGTGGTTGGTAATTGAATTTTGGGTGGATATTCAAATTTGTAAATGGCCACAAATAATATATATAAAAACAGTTCTGAAAACATACTACATAGTACTGTTCAGTTCAACTACTAGGCTAAATGAAGAATGAGAAAGAATGAAATTATATTCAAGCGAATGAAAAAGAATGAAATTAGATTCAAGCATAAAAGTACTAAATAATATTTCATAATATGCCACGGCAAACAATAAATATAAATTTACATAATTTCGTCCATAATCTTTTGTACACATTTTAATTTTTGCAGCTGTAGTTGATAATCAGTTAAATGCAATTAAAACATGTTCGTTAGACTCACACATCGGCATTGGTAGTGTATTTGGTGTGTGTATCGGAAGTCTTGGTTTTGAACGTGGCAGCTAGCAAAAAGTTATAATAACACTTTTGGACCAAAGAAAATAAATTGTGGGTCCACTGTACATTTAAATTTTCTAATAGAGGTTCACCTGAATAACATTATTTTCTGATGTTAATGTTAAGCCATAATGGCAGAATTGTGCTTACACATGAAATACACATTTTTATAAAAAAAATTGATAGTAGGTACCTCTTTAGAAAAAAATAAAGATTTTGTGTAACAAAGGTTTAAGTCATTCAGCGAGGTAGCAGTTAGATCTTCATTACAGATCCTTAAGTTTAGATACATGCAGTTGTCACTAATGCTGTGTGTCATTATAGATATGGCAGTGTCACCATCAAGATCTTTACCACCCTTGTCTCATCGTCGATCAGTTTATACAGCTAGTAGTGATCTTCTCCAAAATAAATTACGGCAACTTTTAGATTGTGATAGCGCAGAAGAGTTGAGTGTGGAACATATGGCGCCTCTTAGCCCCCCAGCTGAGTATGCGCAACGATGTCACAAGAGCTTACCTGACTTGCACTGTCGGGCAGAACCCAGTTCAAATAAAAGCAGCAACAAAAGCCTTTCTAACAGAGATAGTGGAGGTTCAAGCGGCCATTATACACAAAGAAGTGAACCTGCACCTCCACCTAGACAAGTAAGACTTGAGATTTGTTTGAGATATTATTAACTAACCTACCTTATTCTTTTTATTTTGAATTGTTGTCTATTTTAGATACATACTTTATTTTACATAAAAAATTGGAATATTTATTTTAACATTGATGAAAGAGCGAGTAAGCTGTTATAACTAAATGTACATGTTCATTCTCAATTTTCTAAAGAATATTTCTGAAAGAAACCAGCTATATTTACATTTCGGTCACTTCTATTTTAAAGTGAATCATTTAAAAATTGAATACTAAATGAAGTCGTAACTATAATAGTAATTTTTAGGATAAAATATATTGGATGTATTTTGTAATTACAGTGAAAACAAAAATATAACCGACGACAAACATTATATTCCACTGTTGTGATATTTTCTTTTTCTTTTGTAGAAAGAGTTGAAAAATCCTTGGAGGTATGTTTAATATTGATTTCTGCAACAAACCTGTTTTTTTGATACCATATTATTTATTTTTGTTGATTTGTTTTTAAGGTTGCGATAATATACACACTTAACACTTATAAGGCAAAAAAATCTTGTGTTCGAGTGCAAGAGGTTTGCTGAAATTTTCAAACTTATCCAACAAACTGGTTTTGAATGTGAGAGAGTTTACTTAACAGTAACTTTCGTCAGTTCTTTCATCAATAAAGAATACAACTTAGATTAGGTATGTAAATGATAAAAAAATAAACAAAAAAATACAGTACTGTGAATATGCATTATGAGTCCTGTTCTTCGAATATGCACTATGTGACTATTCCGTGACTGGAAGGGGCATTATCCCCATTGCTCCACTGCACAAGCCATGGTTCAAACAAGATTGA
Source organism: Hemicrepidius hirtus (assembly GCA_963082805.1). NCBI lineage: Eukaryota > Metazoa > Arthropoda > Insecta > Coleoptera > Elateridae > Hemicrepidius > Hemicrepidius hirtus. Next base: position 29,064,148 of record OY720160.1, on the reverse strand, counting down.
CAGAAACAATGTTAGATAGTGCAACATGGTGCGCATGCGCAAAAGCAAACAGCTGTGGACATGGCGCTATGAACATCGACTTAATAACAGCGTTGTTTATTTATCCCTTTTTTGGTTTTATGAAGTTATCAATTACCGCCTTCCCAATTTCTGTTCTGCCCACATACACACAAAATACTAGTTCGAGTTATATGTTTGTCCTTGTGAATCTTCTTTGAACCAATTTCAAAGCGGTGTGCTCTTTCCAGTCAAGGTGAGTGTATGTTCGAAGGTCCTACTCTTCTAAGCAGCTGTTTTGAAATTCATAGTGGGTAACTATAAATATTAATGACTTAAAATATTCAAAGTATTTTTAGGTTTCTTAAACAATCATCTCTTACAGGTATTACGTTATCTGGTGAACTTTCCCCTTGTAGAAAGAGAAAACACTTCTACTACCCCACTTAAAAATATATGAATTTCATTGCCCATCGGTATAGTAGTACACAGTTATCAGATTTTAAAATTCGTTCTATTAAAGTCAAAATACTTATCTGCAATATACGTGGCAGATAATAAATGTTCTTATTTCTATTTTTTAACACGTCTTACAATATACAAAATTCATTCATAATTTTTTGTTGTTATTTGGCTAATATATTTTTGAAAACACTTTTGACCAACAATATAAATTTAATATTTTTTTACAATTACATATACAGGGTGAGTCGGCAGGAAACTGACAAACGTCGGATGTGTGTTCTAGACGTAAATATAAGACCAAAAATCCCAAAAGTTGTTATCCGATTCTTATTTTCTTTTTCATCAGGTAATTACAGATGTATTTACATTTTAACTAGTACAACTTGGAACTTTGAAGACCCTGTATCTTGAAATAGAACAAAAATCGGATAACAACTTATGACTTTTTTTGTCTTATATTTACGTGTAGAACACACACCCGATGTTTGTCAGTTTCCTCCCGACTCACCCTGTATATTTCTATAATTAATAATTACTATAGTAGATTAGTGGACAGACCTGTATACTATACAGAGTGAATACAAAAGAACAGTATTATGTTTGTTGTTTACAAAGTAATTATTTTAAAATTGAACAGCAATATATGGTCAAAAATAAAGAATGTGTTCGTTCAATTTTTTAAAATTTCAGTTTAACCTAAAATGGTGATTCTTTTAAATGGAACACTACAGGCTGAATTCAGAGACATAACTTATCAGCACTCCTCATCCTATACTTATTCTCCATTAATTTTGAGAACGAGTTACACTCTCACTAATTTTCCAAATTCAAGAATGTTTCTAAATTTGGAAGCATCCTCATAGCAATCACAAATAATATAGTAAGTGTTCAGCAATTACACAAAACTTTTAGGAAATTTTGTTTTGTAGTGACGTTTTAGTTTAAGGGAGCTCCTAATCTTCCTTAAGTTTTACTCAAATGTTACTCCAAAAGTAGTTTTAAGGGACAAATGAGTGACTGTTGTTTATGAATACCGAATTTAAGGATGAGTTTGATTTATGGGTAAATTTGGTGTGAGTGTACCTTAAATGACATCTCTGAATATGGCCCTACATTTTTACATTTTCGAATGCAGAATAAAGAATTTCATTCCAAAGCATCAATATCATTGAACTATTTACACAAAATCAAGATAGCTTTAAAAGCAATGGATAATTTTAATTTAGGGTACAAATGTGCTAGTACTAACATTCGCGCTAGGCAATGACCTAATCGGTCATTGAAAATATCAATAAATACCTTACTTCTGACCGTATATTCTTGTCCACATTTAAAGAAAAGCTTTGTAAACATTAAAGATAATAGATTGCGGGACTATCACTAACCATATAGACAGCGTAAGCACAATTTAGTAATGATTAACTAGTGAAGTTGGGTTACATATTGGAATATTTCTAGAATGATTTTTATCAAAATATTTTAATTTATTAAACCCCTATGAAAAAATATTTACTAATTGTCAATATTGAACACGTCACGTTTTAGTTTAACCATAACAGCCAATGACAAAATGTTACTGCATTTATAATAAATATTGGGGGGGTACTGATGGATAAGTAATTAACTGTTTGTGGGTAACAAAAATAACTTTACTTTCATCATCTTTTTTTTATTTATTTAATATAACCTAAGCCTGTCAGCAAATTAATTGCTACACACAGCTATATTATTAGATAAAGTCTTAATTTATTGTATGATGAGGCAGCATTGGCTTCTCGGTGTTCTACAAATTGTTTTAAAAAAATTTATAATTTATAATTATTGAATATTAATTTGACGTTTCACGAATCACATCAAAAAACAATTGCTGGCTTTGATATGAAATGTCATGGCTGATTGGAGGAAGTTTTTAAAAAAATGTTTCTTGTTTACAAAACTTTTGTTATTTAGTAATAGTAGTGGACAAACTATAGTATTTAACTTGCATGTTATTGGCTGTTATTCACTCCGGTTATTTACTAAACTCGCCTTCAGCTCATTTCGTAAATGTAACCGTCCTGAATAATAGCCATCCTAACATGCTCGTTGAATAATATACTATTATGTTGTTTGATTTTATTACTTATCTTGTGAGCAAAAGCTTTTGAAATTGAAGTCGATTCTGATGGCCATAATATAATATGTCGTACCTTGTACAGAGTGTACTTTTTAGCTATGTATAAATATTGCTAGGATTTTGAACATACTTTAAACATGGTTACGTTGAATGATTTAAAAAAATCGTTAAAATCATTAGATAAAATTTCTACTGCAGACTAACTCCGTAGCTAGGGTGTCCTATGAGGTAAGGTCACTAGTTTATGTACGTATAGGGGAGGTAATTACAAGTTGAGATTGTTTAGGGCGAGTGTAGAGTAGGGAATAAAATTCCTTCTATTTTTACTTTCTCATGCTAACACTGGTGTATGGGAAGTACTGATATCATGAAAAATTTCACATATTTTTTGGTAGCATTTTTTTCAGAAGTAGTATTATAGAGCAGTTTGCAGTCCTTTAAATAAAATTAGACCTACCAATTGTTGCGTGTTTCCCAATTGTTTTGTGATTGTTGATTGTAGTTCTTACCAAAAACAATTGATAATTAATTTTATAGAATTAAAAGTGATAAAACTTTATCAGTTTCTGAAACTGACTGAAATCTTTACTAATTTTTATTATATGTAATTATAATTCTTTTACTCCAAATTAATCCAATACTATACAATACGCAGGGTTAGTAGAATGTCAGTAGAATGTTCCAGGACGGTACCTATATCAAGTTTGTTATTTTAAAATATTTTTTTTTTAATTGGGGCGAATTCGAAAAGATTCGAAATAGAGAATTTATTAACGATATTTTTTGGTACTTTCAGTTTAGGGGGAAATGGTCCCAACTTAATTTTTTAAATGGAGCACCCTGTATATTTTTACGTTTTAGAATGCCTAATAAAAAATACGATTTGACATTAATACTTAACAGATTTTAAAAACGTCAAAACAATCTGACAAAAGGGTTTATTCTGTAAGCAACTGTTAAAATTTAACGTGGCGTTAAAATTGTAACCAATCGCTAAGCTTAATTATGACAGCTAAAACTACCATTTAACCAATCAACGCCAAGGGTTTAAATTTAGCGGTTGGTTTCAATTTTAAAGCCACGTTAAATTTTTAACGGGTGAATACAGAATAGACCCTAAACACTGAAATTATTAAAATTTTAAAGTCAATTGAATTTTTTCAGTGAATGTACTTTTGCGTAAAATTTTATTTTTACTATTGGTTCACTTATTGTCGCGCCTTGTCTTTCAAAATTTAGTTGACATATTTTCCGGGGCATTTGTAAGCTTGGTGGAGCTTTACTCTTAATTTTTTGCTCCGAATTATCTGTTGTCATGATAATTAATTGACGTACAGTTTTTAAACGTTTCATGTTTGAAATTGCTCTTCAGAGACAGGAACCAATGAATACATACATTCCACACATTCACATACTAACCGTTAATTATCTAGAAGATTGATAATTCAACGACAGTTCAGTGGCATAATTACGTTTTATATAAAAACGGAACCGCCCACCCTATACCTCCGTCACCGAATGACTTATCGTCACAAAACTAGGCACAATTTTTGGTCCATACTAGTAAAATCCGTCCATAAAATTGCGTTGGATAGCTAGTTTCAGTTTTGAAATATTTAAAGAATGCTAATTTTCCAAAGAAAATTCAACACCTTGTACCTATTACAGAAACCGTCAGGTTGCGACATTACAGTTTATTAAGCAAAAAGTCTTCCTTTTGCACAAGTTATCTATAGTATAATTTACAGTACTTTTCAGAATCACCTTGTATATTTGGCAAGAATAAAATTTCTTTTGAGAATGTTTGACTAAACTTTTTGCAAGTTAAAATAAAAGCATTGCTTAAGTATTTAAATATTTTATTGTTATATTTTTTTAGGATGCCCGACGAGATTCAGGTTCAAGTACTCAACATAGTGGAGGTAGTTCCTACTATTGTTGTCAAGATCAAGATTGTAGGCTCACTCGTCAAGGATACGCTCCAATATCTACTTTTAAGCGACAAAAATGCTTACGATACAAAAAAGACCGACCGATTCTGCGTTCAAAGTCGGATATCAGTGATCGATACTGGCGGCCTCCAGAACCACCAGTTAGTCATTTAGAGCAGTTTTTTGAGCAGCTAGGCCTTACAAGTGATACCTATGAAGAAATGTTAAGTAATAGCAGATCTTCAAGCCCGGTGTTTTTCTCAGATGTGTCTACCATAGATTCCTGTAGGCCGATTGATAATAATGATTATTGCCCTTCGTCATACAGACCTAGTGAACCCCCTTCGATTGTAGAACGTAATGCTCGGATTATTAAATGGCTGTGTAATTGTCGAAAATCGCAATTATCATGAATTTGTGTGAATGGACCGCAGTTTTTATTGTTAATACCTACGTGCAGTTTTACTTCCTTTTGTGTGTCATTTTTCTACCCTTGGAAACAATCCACTTCTTAGTACATTATTATCTTTATTTTTGTTTTCTTTGTTTTTGTTTTCTTTATTCTGTTCTAACAGTTTAATATTGTAAAGTTATGTTTTGTATATTTTGTTTTAGAATTGGATGTTAAGTTTAAAAAAATTATGATTTATAATGTACCTACACACAGGAATATTTTGATATGGAATTCATTTTTCTAGCTTATACTGCATTGAAAAATAGGACTTTCCATTTGAGTTGCATTCCTTTGAAGACTAATATACCGTTAAATGTTGTTTAAACAATCTATTATAGTTGGATTTGTTGTGATGATTTGAGTGATATTTGATGCAATGCAGTACCAAATGAAATTATAGGGTCCATTCAACTTTTATAGATTTTGTATTATTAATTTTAGTACATACTAATATTCACTGTACTCGGTTATCTTGAATCTCGTCCAAGTATTTTCAGATCTCCCAAATATTTTTTTGATTGGGAACATGAAAATGGTAACTTTAGTTACCTACGTACTATACCTATGTAATAACTCGTGTTTTGTACACTTTATTTAACTGTGGTGGTTTTGTATTATCAAAGTTATGATAAATTGAAAATGAGACTGAATCGGATTGTGTTCATAAAATGCAGTATAGGCTAGTTCTTTAAAAGAAGTGGTTTGTTTTTCAAAATTTTGGTGAGTTACTAACATTTCAGTGTTGCTTAAATTCTTTCATTTGAATAATATTAGCAGTATTGTGTATTTACATTTTTATAAACACTTCGGCAATAGCACCTAATATTATTAAGTGTTGGATGAACTTGATGTATGCAGTACAATTATTATCGAGCCCGTAGACTCGCACGTTTTATTCCATTTATTGAATCTCATTCATATATTAACGTTTGGTATAATAGAATATATTATTGTAAAATGTAAATACGTTTGTAGCTTTTAGAACCCATGTAATGGACTGCTGTTAGTTACGATGCAGTGCATCAACAACGTCTAGTCTGTACTTAACTATCATTGTTTCTTACGTATAGAGCATAGCTATGTTTACTCAATGATTTTTAAATATACATTATTCTGCCTTTCCTCATTTTTTTCTGTAGATTACGTCATATTATTTGGCTATATGGAGAGAACGTTGGCTGTGAATGCTCCAAATAAAAGACGTCTTGTTTATCTGCAGCCAAAAGCCTCGGATACGTCAATTTTATTTTTGGAATGCGCATGTTTTTTGTAGGTTTACCAAATATATTAACCCCCACCCATTTCCGCCATATTGTCTTATTGCCCTATGCAAAATAAAACGAGAATCTGAACTAATGAAAGTAATTTGGGGGAGGTATCTATTTAAAAAAATTGACTGTGACAATGTGGCGGAAAGGGGTGGGGGTAAAAAAATTGAAAACTGCCAAAAAAATATGCACATTCCAAAAATAAAATCGACATATCCAAGATTTTTGGCCGCAGATAAACAAGAAGTCTTTTATTTAGAGTGTTCCACAGCCAACGTTCTCTCTGTATAATATATGGGATGGGCCCATAATTAAGCAACATGATAATTTTAACTTGTCCATCATTCTGGTGACTTTGCTACTTACGGAGATGATAATTTGCTATTTTAGAAGAAACAATCGAGTGGCTTTGACTTCCACCAGTCCACGGTTCCACCTATTGTTATACAGAGTAATTTGAAAGTGCTACCAAGCATACATCAATAGTTTTTGCCTTTTAATAATAAAATATTAAAATAATAAATATAACATTTGATTTAATGTTGCCTTTCAACCCTGAACAGCTGAAAATGCATTTAAATTTTATTTACAAACTGTGTAAGATTGGTTGCTTATTTTTGGGAGTAGTAAGTTGAAAAACAAGCAAAAAATTCTAATACCAATTAACACTCTTATTCAGTAACTCAAATCGTTAGGCTACAAATTTTTGTTATGAACGAATTTGTTAACTGGCAGTGAATGATGTTTTGTAACAAATCATATTCTGTACATCAACCTTTAGGAAATTGTTCACATAACAATTGTAACTACTAGTGAATTCCAATCGCTGCACTAGTGTTGTGTGCTAGAATTGTGTAATCACGTGACTGCACTGCACTGGTGTTAAAATTTAGAGGGAAACTCAAATATAGGCACATTCAAGTCACAGATGTAACACTTGTTAAAAACTACCTGCTTATTTTTATCTGGTGCAACCACTATTTGTCAATTTTGAAATTCGAACACACTACACTAGTGTACACTAGTGCAGGCTAGTGCAGCGATTGGAATTCGCTATTAGTGATAACGAACAAGCTAACGTTTTTAACCGATTACAACATTGGAAAGAGCATATCCCTGTACTGCACTGCACAACCTATGGTTCCAAGAAGATTGACAGAAACGATTATACAATTGTTAAAAAGTGCCACAAGCATAAACAGAATTATTGTAACTGTATACTAGTTCCTATTATATGTTTGTCCTTGTCAATCTTCTTGGAGCCAATTGCAAAGTGGTATGCTCTTTCCATAAAAAAGCAGTGTATGTTCGAAGGTTAACACCCTGTATCAAGGGTAACTAAATTCATGTATCGGTGTAGGTTAAAATTGGACAGTGTTACCGAATTAAAAAGGTTTTAATTCATCATCTAGGAGAAAATGATTATTAGAGTTTTTTAACGAGAATCATGTGCTATCATTATCCACAATTTTTAATACGCCCTGTATAAGTTGATACTTCTGGCAGTTACCTAAATTTAGTCGATGTTAACATGGCCTACTTCATTCTCCTAACTCTTTCAAGTTATATGGCCGTTCCAATTTTGATTTTGAAAGGTCCTCTCTGTGGTGCATAATCAGCAACAATTTGTTCAGATTTAAAATACATAGTAGTTTCATATACACCTCAAGAAGGCACCACAGAGAGGACCTATCAAAATCAAAATTGCAACCACCATATAACTTGTAATAGTTGGTAGAATGAGATTGACAATGACGCTGGCCATGGTGTAACAAACTAATATACCTACATTTGGAAATCAATTTTAGACAGCAATAGCAAATAAACGTGTTTGTAAAAATTATGTATCACCCTATGTTCACAATAAAAGTGTCCCATCTGGTATACCTAATTATTTTTGAATAAAATTTAAATTTGAACAATGGAAAATCCTATCCATTAACAAATTTAGGTAATTGTTAGATTCAAATCATTTACATTACAGGGGCCCGGGGGCCCAAAGTCTGCAAGTTCAGATAAATTTTGCCTTGTTCGTAGCCTAACAGCAATTGCAGCTGTACGTTGAACGATTCTTCTTTGATCCAAACCGAAAGTCATGTAAAATCGGTGCCAACTTCTTCCACCGTAAAAAATGTAGAGTAAGCTAGTTACTCAGTAGTCGGCAAATAGGGAATTCTGGATAATTCGGCGAGATACTGCTGAACGTTCAATAATTGCTGAACCCATTGAACGCAACTATTGCTAGTAAGTGATCTGCTAGTGATTTTATCAAATACTTTTATCATATGTGTAACTTGCAATTTAGCGGGAAATTTAAAATTTGAAATTGCCACGGCTGTTTTTAATATTTCGACAGATACTGCGTCACTGAATTGAATTCTCAAAATGTTTTAAAGGCTTTGTATGCGTTGCAGTTTTCTATACCAATGTGCCTGTATAAGCTAGTAGGTTTTTTTCTTCTTATACCGGTAGATTTTATCCGATCGTGAGATTCCGTATTAATATAATATTTTGCAAGGTTGTATGTACAGGGGGTGGATAAATAGGAGCATGCGCGATGTGTTGGCTGGTGGCGCCGCGCATGGCAATATGGAGAGTCAGTTTTATCCGACATGTTGGATTCACCTGTCTGCTGTCATCAGGTTTGGCGAAACATTTTAGAAGGGGTGGAGTGACAAGTGTTTACACCCTCGTAATCGTCGATTTACATCCGCCCGCATTGCTGTTACTGTTTTGAAGTGCCCCGGTGAAATACTTTACACAATATATTCAGTGAATTCGATTTACTGTCAGGGTGTATCAAGTAGTTTTTGAGAACACCGACAGAGGATTCGCGATAAAAGTGGAAAAAAATTCACCCAAGTTCTATTTTTAAATAGACGTGTGTGCGGCGTGAGCCACTAATGCATATCTAGTACGGTATTCGGCTATTTTTGTAATTCATAATTTATAAATAACTAGTGTCTGAATCTCTCTATACATAGTTTAGTATGCGGCGGAGCCATTTTTATAAGGTGTTTTAAATTTGGTTGATTACCGCCGTCAGCTGTTGTATCGTCGTATCCAAAGGGTGAACTCCTGTGATATAGCTCGGAAGGCGTCTTTGGGGGGTGAGCGCGCGCCTAACCTGTCTGACATATGTCAACAGCTCATACAGAATCATGAGTTTTTGTAGAAAACTACAGTTTTGAAAGTTTATGAAATGCTAGCAAAGAAGTGATTATCCGAAGCTGGATGTCACGAAAGTGAGTGTGGCGGACACGACGTCGGCCACGGTGGCGACGGGTGGCCCGGAGTGCGGCCCCGGGGCCGCCGAGAAGGGCGCCGGCTGCTGGTGGTCCTCCCTTGCGGCAATGGGCTGCTTTGGAAACCGGGAGTCACAACAAGCTGCTGGAGGCGACGACTCCCGGTCGCAAAAACGAATCAGCGACCAAATTAATAGGCAGTTGCAGAAAGACAAGCAGGTGTACCGGGCAACACATCGTTTACTCTTGCTTGGTGCTGGAGAGTCTGGCAAATCGACAATCGTCAAGCAAATGCGTATTTTGCACGTCAATGGTTTTAGTGAAACTGAAAAGAAACAAAAGATAGAAGATATAAAGAAGAACGTTCGAGATGCTATTTTGGTAAGATACGAATAAAAGTGATAGATACGTACCTATATCACAGGTCAATTCCTAATAGAGGTTCAATGTTAGATTAGTTGAGCTAATTTACAAGGATGTCTGATACAATCTAGTTTAACAACTTTAAGCATTAGTAACGGACATCACTGTTTTGAATTTGCCTGCAAAATTTTGAAAGGTTTTGTTATTATTTGATAGATTAGAAAAACAAGCATGGCCAGCTTCATACCTAAGAGTTAACGATGAAGCAGGCCATAGAAACAAGATATCTATTAATAATTGTCAACAATAGATGGGGTAGGGAACTTTATTATCTAGAGGAGTTATGTGTTGCATACAATATTGAAGCCAGATATACCTTAATGATGCTAAACTTGAAATTATGTTGGTTCGAGAATATCACACATGCACTTGTTGAACGAGAGAGGTCCATGTATACCAGGATTCCTCTTTTATTGTCTTATGTAAAAAAATTATTAATGTTACGATTCAGCTGAGCTAAAATATTAACCAGGGGGTAATCCACTCGCGTCAATACCTGTACAGATCACTGTCAATACTCGTCAATACTCAAGAATACCTATCAGTACCCGGGAATACTGTCAGTACATATCAATACTTGTCAATACTTGTCAATACTCGTCAATACTCGTCAATACTCGTCAATACTACGATCTAGATGAGAACATATGGTCAAGTAGGTAGAAAGGATATTCAAATTGTTGATAAACAATTTGTAATTTCTGGGCCATTGCAGCTGGCAGGGAACGGGCCTTTCAAACTGAGCCGAAATGAAATAAATATTGTTAATAAAAAATTCAAGGAATTAAAAAAAGTCAGAAAATTAAAGATGTTTGTACTATCACCCATACATGTTGCAAATGAATAAGTTTCTTAACAAACAGCTATTTAGTCTTTTTAATTCGCTAGATACTTTATTCAAAAAGTGGACGTGCAAACCTCCCCTGGACTTTCCCATACTAGAAATAAACATTTCGTTTTTGGTATTCAACAGTAGTTCGCGAGGCAGACCATGGAAATCATTTGAATGCGTAGCGAGAAAAACGGGCCTATACGGGTTCGATATGTACAGAAGAAAGACACGCATCTGTAGTAATAAATAATAATAAACCAGAACTCCGACAGAAATCCGGCTTGAAATTACATCTGGCGAAGCCTGACGATCACTACCGACCGACCGACGCGACGCGACGACCGTTTCTGTCACGAGTCCAGGCTAAATCTTACACAACGCGGTTAAAATTCACGAATTTCTCATCAACCGTACATTTTAGCTATATGAACACCCTATACTATGTGATAGACAATTAAATTTTTCATTCAATTATATAATAATATATAGGGTGTTTCATTTTAAATAACAAAGTTGTTTATTGTACTGTGGAAAGCAAACGCCCTGTATACGCGATATACATTTAGGAAAATGCAAAATTATATACTGAACAACTTTTATATTCAAACGTCTTTCATATTTTGATTAATAAAGGCGCTATAGGAGCGTCAATTTCTGATTTTTAAAACCTCGTAGAACCTCGTAGTGAAATTCTGGCATTCATCAAAACACAAAAATGTAGCTAATACCAAGCTGCATAAGTATAGAAAATTTAAACAAAATTGTGTTCCCAGTTTTTTTGTAATAATTTTTTAAAAATTCCAAAATTTTTGGAAAAGCGCCGTTGCGACCGTTTGTGGATTTACTAAATAAATTTTTTTCATGGTATAGTACCGCCAAAGGGCTTTCAAACAAGTTGTTGCGGAACCTGACCAGATAACTGGGTTTTGAGTTATGGGGCGTTAAATTCGAAATATTGAAAAATTCATAGCGGCCGCCATTTTGAAGTTAGAGAGTCCGGCAAAAAAACTTTTTCCCTTGAATTATGATCTTCTTTCATATCCCCAACTCAGATTTTCAAAAATTCCGCTTCTCAAAAAACTGCTACCAAAAAAACATGGCTAACTTCCGCTTCCGGTTTCGGGTTTTTTTTGAAAAGCTTATTTTATCAATGAATTATCGATATACCCTTCCATTTCAAATTTCATCTAAATCGGTTCACTAGTTTTTGCGTTAGAGGCGTCACATACATGCATACATACATACATACATACATACATACATACATACATACATACACACCCACCCACCCACAGACAGACATTTTTTCTAGACCACTTTTTTGGACTCCTGAGGGTCCAAAACACCTATTTCCGCGAAAATCTAAATTTCGAAAATTTTCATGGTATTAATACTTCCCCTATACCAGTGGTGGTATGGAAAGTAAACTAGTTTTTACTAGTGTAAATGTCTACGGCTCTGCGCTAAATAGCCTTGAAATTTAGCACAATCTGCAATTTTACTTTTCTTATAATCCTGATCTTGGCAAGACCTTCCTGCCTCCCCCATAGATAGATATCTACTTATTCCGAAAAAATAACTATTCCAGTTTGTATAGGAACAATACAAATACATACAGTACAGGATACAGTCTAGAAACACAATAAATCAATAACATTGTTAAATATAAAAAAAACAAATAAACGATACTTAAGTAGAAAACGACATAGATATTAATACATTCATCCATGCTGTAAAATGTACAGTCTGACAGTACAGGCATACTTTACAGTCCTATGTCAATACTTTACAATACTTGTCAATACTTGCAGTACTGGTCAATATTCTTCAATACCATGCAGTTTCTGTCAATTGCTGTCAATACTCCACAGTACGTGCAATATCGTCAATAACAAAAAATTTTGTCAATTTTTCAATACCTGTACATGATTTTAGATAGTGGATTACCCCCCGATATTAACATTAAAAAATTGGTGCGCTAACAAGGGCCAGCTCTAATATATTTAGTTATTACTTTATCAAATTTAGAATTTTATAATTTTCTTGAGATTACTTTGTAATCAGGATATTATCGGAACAAGTATATGCTCCCCATTCTTTAGCTTGTTATTTCATAGTTGATGTAGGTGGTATTAGTATTTGTTTGTTTCTAGTTTTGTAAAAATGGGAAATATAACTCTTAAACTAGTTTTAAAAGAGAAATAATATGGAAAAATAATCTAATGGCTTTAATAGTGCTTAGGTTGGGGTACAGGTATATTATTAGCAGAAACATGATTGCATGATGTAGATTGCATTTTTGTTTTGGTTCACCCAAACTTTGGTTTTTTTATTCATGCATATTCTCGCATAAGAGTGTCTGTTTCATAATTAAACTGTGAACTGTTAATGAAAACATACCCCTCTAATATCTCAAGCAGGTATGTTTCCCACTATTCATCTTTGCTATGATTGGAACTTGAGTCGGTACCTTACACAAGCGGATAGCCCTCACAGTTCGGCTACAAACAGCTGAGCGTATGTATATACACAAGTCCACTGGGTTTTTGTAAAAATTAATTCTCAAACTGCAACTAACCTAAAGCTCGAGGGGCGCCCCACTAGTGTCTTTGCAAAGTCTTTGCTTTAGGTTAGTTGCAGTTTGAGAATTAATTTTTACAAAAACCCAATGGACTTGTGTATATACATACGCTCAGCTGTTTGTAGCCGAACTGTGAGGGCTATCCGCTTGTGGTACCTTACTGCATCTAAATTTTCTTACTACCCTTTTGAATATTAACTGCTACTAACAGAAACAGATGACTTTAAATGTTTTGTGATACATAATTCCTAAATCTATGTCGAGCGAAGAAATACCTAATTGTTCTTTTACTTATTATTCATAAGTTTGTGGTTACATGATGCTGCACATAATTTTTATTGTTTTTGTTTTTCAAACTAATTTAGATGAAGACTGATTAAGAGTAATACTTTTATTGATTTGAAATAGGTACTACATAATGTATCGTTTCTCATTCTATTCCGATTATTATTTTAAATACTTCCACAGTAAGTACCTACTAAAATGTAAATGCACTTGTGATTTTATTTTATCATTTAATTTTTCAATTGTTTCTTAAAAATAAGTACAAAAACTTGTTTGCTGTCATGGTCATCTTAAACTAGCTATGTATAAGTACCTACATAACACCAAAAATATTTATTTTTTTTAGTGTAACAAACATATTATTATGATAGTTATGTGTACTAAAATTGGAAGAATTTACTTATAATAATTATATTTATGTTGAAATTTATTTAAGAAAACAAAATATTAATTATTATGTATTTAATCCAAAAAGTAAGCTCTAATGCAAAATATTCTTGACCATTTTGTTGTTAGCCAGTCATCTGGGTCACTTTAATGTGATTGTGTCAAGGGGTAACTTACGTGGGCAGTTTGGTGTAGTCTCTGGGAGGTCCCTGGGTAGCTCCTAAGAAGTCTGAGCTAGCCCTGAGCATTCTGTGTAGTCTTTAGGAAGTCTTTCACATTGGGTAGTGTAGTGTACACAATTTTTACCATGGTTTACCCCTTACATTGTGTTTATCCCGTTATTATTTCATACAATAAGTACCTATCCCTCTAAAATAGCTTTTCACTAGCTCAAAATAGAAAATTCAAGTTAATGAAGCTTATGTCGAAAATGTGCTTGTTTTTGATTGCTTCATGTTACCTAAATTGCCAAAGAACAGTTTACTTTCTGTCAACCAATTTAAATAAATTCCTGGAGTAGATTTAATTTTCGTATAGGTAACTATAAGTTAATTAATGGTTAAACTCATCAGTTACCTACCTACTGTATATTTTTCACAAAGATTGTTGATTAAAATATTTGTTTTTTTATAATCATGCCTTCTAAATTTAATTGATCTTGAAATTGCAAAAATGAGTGGTTGATTTTGTAAAAATATATAACAAGGAAAGAATATAAGAGTTTGTTTATAATTCTAGTTGTTAGCCTTTTGAATAGTCATTTCTAAAGCCATCTGCCTTCAAGTTTAACATTTTTTATGGCAGTGTAATAATAATAAATTGAATCCAATCAAAACAGTAATAAAATCATAATTAATGTTAATATTTACAAATTTATTTAAACACTAGCTTCTAAGAATGGGTATAGTCTTAACTATATTCTGCAACTATCGCAGATAATCTTTGGGAAATAACCATATAAAAGTTTTTTATTTTTGGATTTCTGGTTGTTCACTAAAAATAAAAAACGTAGATTAAATTGTCTGTCATAAACTCATAAAAGTCCCAGCCCACAGTTTTAAACATATTTTGATAAATTTTCAACTTGTACTGACTCAGTAGTGTTAGGTTCTTGGAAATTTGCCCATTTTTTTCTAGTAACTAGTGCTTACAAGTCCTTGTATCAACAGACAATAACAATCTTATAAGGAGTTTGTAATGAAGTTATTTAGATTAAGATATTGTACTTACTTAGGTTTCTAATGGTAATGCCATTTTTTCTTATACCTATTAGAAACCAGTGTGGATAAAATCACGATTTTTTTTAAAATCAAAAAAATTGATTATGTTTTATTTAAATCTAATTTTTTTCATTTAAATCAAATCGAATGAAACATTATCTATCTCTTTATTTTTTAAATTTGTTGTAATACTCATGCACTAATATATTTAAAGAATATACATATACAGGGTGTAGAATTGAACTACGCAACATAGGTATTTGGTATTTCAATTTTCAATGGTAAATTTAAAGAAAAATATATTTCCTAATTATTTTACACAAAAACTAATGTAGGTAGTAGGTTGTACGTCTTTGTAGAGAAAAAAATTCTGTATCCATAAATGTTATCGATATTATTTGAAAAACGGAAAATGGAAAATGAATACATGCGTAGACGTAGAATTTTTTTCTCTACAAAAAAAACTTATTTGAACTTTCTTTCTAAAGTAATTAGGAAAGATAATATATTATTAGCAATGTGTGTTTTCATTAATGAAATGCCTCGTGAAATGCTATAGTTAAGAAATTAGAACGATTTTTTTATTTTTATTAATTTTGTTTGTTTGAGGTCATAACAAGTAAGTCTCTATTTCCCAAAAGTAATGTTATAATTTTGATGTAGTACTGGTTTTAATTTGAATACTGATTTGTCTATATATGTGAAGTTGAAGGATATTAACTATTTAAGATTGCTTTCCATTTGAAAGAACTACAGTTCTAAAAATAGACTAAATTGGTTAAGAACAAAACTTCTGCCTAGTTACAATTTAATTTACTGTGTGCCAAATGCCAAATTAATAGTCAAGTCTTTAAAATTGTAATGTACGAGCATGTAGCAGTAGTAAAACTTTCACTCTTTATCCTATTCAAGCATTAGGTACTTATTTTAATATTTCAAGTGTAATAATCGGTAATCATATTCTAATTAACAGAATTAACGTAATCGAATCTTACTGATTTACTTTGCAACCTTTTCTGTTTTACGTCTTCTCTGTTTATTTTGCTCTATTATTAAATGGTTAGCATATACCTATTGGATTTTAACAAAATTAACTTTTTATCTCTTGTGCTGTTTTTGGAATAATGTTTTAAAGCTGCTAATCTAAATTGAAACTGTGAATAAGAATCAAACAGTTGTTTAGGATATTTTTAGATTATGTCATCATTATTTCCGTCTTTGTTGTGTACATTTTGTAGATACCTACACGCAGGTATAGTAATGAATGAAAACAGCATCATTTGAGTTTTTGCCAATTACTTGGTGTTGGCATTGGTGTTTCAGAACAACAGAAGTGACAAATATGTTAATTGGCAAAATATCAAATTGAATTATATTTGATATTTTCAGTCTCGACAGATTCATGTTAATAGATAATTTTGGTAATTAGTAATACATATTTCTTATGTAGTTTGAGTCTATGATGTTCTATAAAGGGTTTGTGCATTAAGAGATGTAAAATTACATAATAATCAGGTCAATTAAGATGTAAGCTACTCTCAAAACTAAACATCCTGTAATAAACAAGGAAGTTGGATTGTTTTAAAATTAAGAAGCTTTTAAACTGTTGGTACCTACTTATTTTCAGCCAGGAACTATTTCAACGTAGCCTGCTATAATGTTAAAGTTGTTCTGACCAATAATAAGTAAACAGTACCTTATGAGATATCAGATTTAATTTTACATAATTACTTCTACTTTATTCCAATGTCAATTGGATAGATAGTTCATTCATCCTATACTACATCCAAATATATAGTACTGTTTTAAACTCTTGTTAGTTTAAAACCCATTAACAAGATAGGTAGTTAGGTTGCTAAATACATTTTACCAATTTTATAAAAACCTATCTGTGGAAGAATAGAAAGTAGAAAATAGGAAGAACTGGAGATATAATGTCAAAACGCATGAGGTGTGAATCGAATTCCCAAACACAGAAACTACTGATTATGTTGAAAAGTATGGGGGGAATATTAATAAAGCCATACGATTATGAGGAGATGCGAATGTATAGAAAGATTTCCAAAAGTAGAAATGAGTGATGAGATGGAGGTTACTATAGTGAAAAATAGGAAAGGAGGCAGTGAGAAGGGGTAATTGTATAGAGAAAAACTAAAATCAGAAGGAGAGTTAGTAAAGAGGTGGGAATGTCTGAAATTAGAAATGAGTGAGGAGGTGTAGGTATACCGAGGTATACTATACCGAGAAATAGGCAAGGAGGCATTGAGGAGGTGGAGTTGTATAAGGAAAAGTTAAAATCAGAAGAAGGGTACAGAGGTGGGGATATCTGAAAATAGAAATGAGGGGCGGTGCATGTATGTAGAGAAAATTGGAAATAGGAGAAGCTAGGGCGATATATAAGCATGAAAACCGAAGGAGACAGGGTGATGAGGATGAGAATATACCTAAACAAGGAGAGTGCTTTTAATTCGGTTTTAATTATTAGAACAAGCTGCACAGTTGTTAGTGCTATGATACGTAGACCAGCATAAACAATACTTTTTTGCATACTTAGTGGAAAAGAACGTCACGTAAACAGTAAAGAAAAGTACCACTTTTTACTTTCCCATACCACCACTGATTTATCATATGGGAAGTATTGATATCATGAAAACTTTCGAAATTGAGATTTTCACGGAAATACGTGTTTTTGCTAGGAACCCAAAAAAGTGGTCTAGAAAAAATGTCTGTCTGAGGGTGTGTATGTATGTATGTATGTATGTGACGTCTCTAACGCAAAAACTACTGAACCGATTTTGATGAAATTTGAAATGAAGGGGTACATCGAAAATTCATTGATAAAATAAGCTTTTCAAAAAATCCGAAACCGGAAGCGGAAGTTAGATACGTTTTTTTGGTAACATTTTTTTCACCTAGCATTACTTTTCTTCATATAAACACTTTTCTGCATAGCAACGACTGTACTTTATTGTTGCCGTGTTTTATTATCATCTTAGCAACACAGAAATCTTCTTTGATTAAACTTGATTGCAAATTTTAAATTTATTGTAACATTTTCCATTCACTACTACACTAAGGCCCGGTCTTTCCATCTCCTACTAAAGCTTCTATTAGCTAATAAACGATTAGTTGTCATGGATATCATTGTTACAAGAATTGTTTCCATGACAACTAATCGTTTATTAGCTAATAGAAGCTTTAGTAGGAGATGGAAAGACCGGGCCTAAAACATAAAACTATCACTTCTCATAACTTGTAGATCAATATACTATTTCATAGATCGAAGTTCTGAAAAAATGTATCACTTCAGCGCCTTTCCCAGGATTGGAACACGTAAATATTAAAAACGAAATATTTTATATTTTTTATTTATTACTTAATTATGTCTTAAGAATTTATATGCAATTTGTGACTTAACAATAAGGTTGTATTATCTCAGATTACACTCATTCTATAAGGAAGAATGAAGCTCCTATACTTTTCATTTTCGAAGATCCATTTATTATTTGTTTTCACAATCCACATCTTCATTTAAAATTTAATTTCTAATGCTATGAAAGAAATATTTAATAAAGTAATACAAATATTTTAAACTGGTTTAGGACATTGAAAACTAATTCTAAACTTAGATTTCAAAAGCACTAAGAAGTGCTTAACCGGTAGTTTTTTTTTTTTGAAAAATCTTATTTTTAATGTATCAATACTTAAGTTACTTAAGTCTAAAGTTTTCACTATGGGGCTATTCCTACCATTATTCATATTCTTGTTTTGTTAATTATTGTATGAGTTATATATTACTTCTATTTTCCAGACTATTACGGGAGCAATGTCTACACTAACACCTCCAGTAGCACTGGAACATCCCGAACACCAGGCAAGAGTAGATTACATTCAGGACTATGCATCGGGACCTGACTTTGACTATCCGCCTGAATTCTATGAGCATACGGAGGCTCTCTGGAAAGATAGAGGCGTACAGGTTAGTGTTAGATGACATACTAATTTACTCTGAAGAAAAAACATAAATTCTTTACAGACTACGTTTGAACGAAGTAATGAATACCAACTTATAGACTGCGCCAAGTACTTCCTAGATCGGGTAAATACTATTAAACAAGCAGATTATACGCCTACGGAGCAGGACATTCTGCGTTGCCGTGTACTTACCAGCGGCATTTTTGAGACGCGCTTCCAGGTTGACAAAGTCAACTTCCAGTAAGTATTTTAGTATTTTATTCACATGTAAAACCAAAATCGTCATCTATGGGAAGATATCTTTTCTTGTTTTAAATGCTCGAATTCTGGAAACACATTTATGAAACCAATAACTTCTGTAATTGATAAAATTGTAAAAATTGCTGTTGGTACTTTAAAAAGAAGAAACAATCGACTGGCTTTGAGATTGGCATTTTTTAACTGTTAGTTGTTTAGCGCCAATTTCAAAATGCCATACAATTAATTAAAACAAATAAATTTAATATCGCAAAACAATATTATTGTTCTATACTCTATATTTTATTAACACTTAATTGCACTTAAAACATACACCTGTCAATTTTAAATAACAGAACTTCTTTTGACACAACCAATGCACACAATTGTATTTGAAAGATGAACGTGAACCATACGTGAACTCCCATCCAAGGCCAACTGTATCTGAACAAGTTGCCACATACAGTTGACCGTGTCCCATCCCCGGTTTGTCGCCCTCTGGTGGTAAAAAATTTAACCCGATTCATGAACTTGATCTATAATTTAAAAATTGCAATGTACTTCAAAGAATACTCGGTAAATAGATGCATTTTATCAAGCAGGTATAATGTCTTATAAATCAGAATTAAACGTTTAGTACACCAATGTTGATTAGACTTCTTTGTTTGTGTTGATGACTAGGTACTACCTGCCCCTAAAATTTGGTACTAGGTACTTTTTTTTCAACACCCTGTATATCATTTAGGCTAAATATGATTCTTTGCATATTTTTTCCTACAGTCTCCCCTTAAAAGGGGAAGATCAGGGATGTGGTTCCAAGCATATTTCTGCATTATGCACTTAAACTGTGTTATAAGTTAAATAAATGTTGGACGTCAAAAAAGCCACAATTAAACCATATCAAATAAAAAAAACTCCTGGCCACTGTACATTCACGAGACTGAAGAATCACAAAACTTTGCTAAGTGGATGCCCAGCAATAATAAAAATCAACCTGAATGTAAATAAATTTTTAAGTGTAACGGAAATCAATTATCTCTATTAAATAATCAGCCTCATTTTCTTCAATTTCTTGAATTTTCTGTTAACACATTCACACCAAAGACCTTATAATCATAGTAACTGCACTAATCATAGCTACATTCCGAAATCTACTGACACTGCTGGCAGTACTTGGGGATAGCAGTACTCAATGACACCGTTCCGAAATTGCAATCGGATAAATTACTGACGTATTTCGGAACATGTTCGGAACCCAAAATGAGTTAATCCCCTCCGCAATAATCATGCATATAATAATAACCTAACTTTTTAAAATGGCTTTTGCTACTATCGTTCCGCCTATTGTTGAAAATATGATTGAAAATTTAGTTGACTCAAGTTCAGATTCAGAAGATGACGTAGAATTGATAATAACCTATTTCTGCTCTTTGAAACTCTTCAACAGTTAAATCAATAGCATATTCTTTATTGGAGTCCCCATCAATAAATTGATATGTTATTCTGTCAGCTGCGACAGTAGAAAATTCCAAAGATGTTTTTAGAATTACTAGTATTTTTTGACAACGCGTAACCAGCGCCAGCATTGCTGTAACTGATTTTGGAACGACAATCAGTAAAGTTAGTGCTGTCATTAGATTTCGGAACGTACCCATACATAGATACATATTATAATAATGGTCACAATGGTTTTAGTCGTTTTAGTAAGACATGTTTTGTTTTATTCAGTCTACCTTGACCTGAAGCATGGCCAGCTTAACTTGTAACAGAGGGGGGTGAAGCTGTTTTATGTATTCTTCCATGAGAAAGATTAGAAACTAATACTGCCCTGTTGGATTGAGCAAAAAATAAATGAAATAAATTGTTTATCCTCTTGCAATTATTGTAAAATGCTGCCGCTTAAAATTATTAAGTTCCTGTAGAATGTTTGAATATCTTTGAGGTAGCTAATAAAATAAAAAAGTTATTCAACATAATAGGATTAAAGAAATTTCAGAAAATCGCGTCTTTCTTGAAAATGTTAGCAAAACATTGCGCCATTAAATTTGTTTAAAAGAAAGAGCTAGAAAATAAGCCCTCAGTTTTCTCCTTACGACAGTAGTTACTGAAATACCCAATACTTACATCAAAATTGGACCATGTTATACTTTAATAACTACACCAGTTCCATAGGCACGTCCATTTAAACTTTGTAAGCATGGCAGAGCTTGTAATGTATCATTTTATGCCTTAAAAAATAAAAATCTGACCATATCCTTTCCCTATCTTATTTTTCTCTACTATGAACAATTAACAATGAAATTTTTGTAGTATGTTTGACGTTGGTGGTCAAAGAGATGAGCGACGCAAATGGATTCAGTGCTTCAATGATGTAACAGCCATCATATTTGTAACAGCGTGCAGTTCATACAATATGGTGTTACGTGAAGATCCCACACAAAATCGATTAAGAGAAAGCCTTGATTTATTTAAGTCTATCTGGAACAATAGATGGCTACGCACAATTTCAGTTATTCTTTTTCTTAACAAACAGGATTTGCTTTCTGAAAAAATTTTGGCAGGTAATAATACTATTACTTATGGAAGGTTAGTAAATGTTTGCAATTCAGAGATATTAATATGTTGGTTTGGTTTTTAGGTAAAAGTAAGTTAGAAGATTATTTCGCAGACTTCTCCAGGTACCAGACACCACTAGACGCACCTGCTGAAACGAGTGAACCTCCTGAAGTCATACGGGCTAAGTACTTCATACGAGATGAGTTCCTGGTAAGTGTATGTGCATGAGAAATTTAGTTTTGGGTTATTATTGAAAACGGATAAACATTTTTCTGAATTTAATATGCTTATTAGTGATGTAACGGGTACCCGGGCGATTTTGCCTCATACCCGGCCGGCTATACAATTTAATTTATATCCTATAAAATATAAATTATAAAACGTATACCTGATATGCAAATCATTTTTTCAATTAAATAATGTTCTAAAAATGCTACATACATGTCGTCGGTAAAAGTTATTGATAACAAAAACTGAAAATAAAAGTAAAGTAGATCAATACTTAAAATTAACAAGGGGCATGTTATCATGTAAGAAAATCAATTTCTCTTGTTTTCGAACACATTTCCTGCTGCAGAAAATAGTCTTTCCCTTTAATTAATAATCCAGGGCATACCCCTGATATTTCAATGGAATACTCTCTAGCACTACCGCCACTACCAAATACTTTCTGGGGAATCCCCATCATCCCCATTTAGATCCGGAAAAATTACAGTACGCGACGACTGGGTACCCGGATATAGTTATAGGCATTTTCCAACAAATAATTATAATTTTGTATAGTAAACAATATAATTACTTTTTATTAACACAAAACTGTCTACAAAATAAATCATAATCGTCCTTACGTCAAACCATCCCTGTACCAAAACGTCCTAGACTGTATGATTGGTGTAAATGTAAGGTTTTACTTCGTTAAGCGATATACTGTGGTTTTACAGACTTAAAAAAGTTACCAACTTTTATCGCTAGGCAAAAAAGTTAAACATTTCTATTGTCAAACATAACTTATCACTTATACAGTGTGATCATTTGAAAACGATCCACCCCTTAATATCTCGCGAACCATACCAAATATCAAAAAAATGCAAAAATACGTTTTTATAGAGGATGAGAGACACTCGATAATGTAATCTGCGTCACGACTAATATTTACCCCGCTCCCCACCTATCCAACCTTGAAAAGTTTAAATAGCACTATGGTCTTTGTGATATCTCAAATTAAAGGTCTACAAAATGCTATCTTTTTACGCAAAGAAAATTAAAATCGATAGATTCGTTTTCGAGAAAATTAAAAAAAAACATGAAAAAAGTGTGCGTGCTTAAGACGTCCGTACGTCAAAAGTGAAAATCAAATGACAACTGTCGGCGGATTTTTCGTATTGGTAACTGTAATTTTCAGCGTTGTGAGATCAGCAGCTAGGTATTATTATGTTCTGTGATCGTATCCTTGTCAGATTGGCATATGTCAAATCTCACAAGCACACGATCATAGCCACAGACCATAATAATACCTAAACTTCATTCCCTGAGACTGCGACTAGCATTAAACAAAACCACGTGACACATGGCCATTTTTAAAAAAATTTTATGATTAGAGTTCAATACATTTGATCTGTACAAAAGTACAATTACAAACATAGCCAAGCAATACTACTCAGTTTGGAACACATTGTATACTGTGGATCATAGGCTCTGATTTTTTAATTATTGTAAAATAAAAATTTTATTCCAATATAATAAAAAAACAGGAAACCAACTTTAGGATAAAGATTATCATTTTATCACTAAGCAAAATAAAAGAAACTACTAGAAATTGGGAGAATAAGGCTTAAAAAACAAATACAATTATTATTTTTGGCCGGGCTATCTGGCCCCAACCATAATTCTGCCCTAGTACCTACTTACAGTGCCCATGGAATGCCATAGGAACAGAAGCAAAATTCGACTAGTTTATTTAATTATAACACCTCTAGTTCTAAATTAAAGTTAGACACGAATTTGGTTTTTAAAGGTCAACCCTTGCTTATTCAGTATCAGATTAAAACCCACCCTGCAAGTTATAGAATGAAGAAATGATAGAAAAATATAATATGTTGTTGTTTATTACAGCGTATCAGCACGGCCTCAGGAGAGGGAAAGCACTACTGTTACCCACACTTCACCTGTGCTGTGGATACTGAGAACATCAAGCGAGTGTTCAATGACTGCCGCGACATAATTCAGCGAATGCATCTTCGCCAGTATGAACTGTTATAACCGCCCACTTCATCTTCTAGCCGCTTCGTCTCCAACGCTTTTTTACTAACACCTAGACTTTATTTTTTACTGAGTTGTTTGTCTATGATGCGCTAAACTATATGAATTTCTACTACATACTTTTGACCATCACATGAACCCTTGCCAGTTTTGATGTCGAACTGCTACTGTGCAATTTTAAAATGTCGGACCAAATAGAACAACGTAACAGACTGACTGCATACCTTAAAAGAGATAAACTAGGGCAAGGGTTCTTTTAATGAAAATATGATGGTCAAACAAAGCATTTCTGTGTTACGTGTATTTGATAAACGATAAAGCAATTTTTTTTTGTCATCCATTATGATTAGTACAAAATAAAAGCATACATCACACTCATTTCAAATTCACAATATACCCAAAAATTATTCGCTTGTCTTCGTTTATCAAATACACAATTTCATTTTAAGATTTTATACGTAGGGGGTACGTGTTGTTTTAACACAAATTAACCTGAGCCTTCAGCCCTTTAAAAATGCCTCAGACGTAATTCATTTATTAAAGAAAATTTTACGCTTTCCTCAAGTTGCAAGAAACCTTTTATCCAACTAGTTACATTTGTAATTAAAAATATGACAATTTATGTATCTAATACAATAAAAAATTAGCGTTTCGTGTTAGCTATGTGATCTAACTGCCAGTGAAATGTTCCTTGCAACTTTTTATTTGTGAAAATGTCCATTTTGTATTAGTTTGTTATGGCGTGAGATTTGTTAAATGCAAGTGGCATTAGGGATCAAAATTGGTATAAGATGGTAATGGTATGGAGAACCAGAAAGTGAAATTATAAATTGGAAAAGGGTAAACTTACAGAAGGCTAGTGTTGTTATTTATCAGATTGGAATGCTACCTGCAGGATGTGTAAATATCAGATCAGATTCCGATTATGACAAATGGACATTTCCCAAACGTGCGAGTAATTTAAAGTTTCTATCCATTCACAAATTTGTATGTAGATGTTGATTTGTAATATTAATTTTATTGTGTCGATATTTTAATTTTTATCAGTTACATAGGCTTTTTGTATTTTATTTCCCGTTTGTAAATTTCTACTTTTTTATTTATTCGAACTAAATTAAGTTAGTGCAACTTTCGACATATACTTACGCATACATTTTTGTGCACAAAGGTAATCACTCATCTTTCTCTTGAAATTTTGGTATCCACCACTTAATATTTGCAAGTAGTTCTAAGCGATGGAGACCTTTTATTTTACAATCATCTGTAGAAGCACAATTCAGAGTGTGAGTCTAGCTACAAGGGATGCGTATAAAAGAAGAAACAAGTTCATAAAATAAGGTCCTCAAGTCAAGGGTAGGTCACGGTCACGGATTAGCTAAGATGATAAACCTCTCGGTGCTCTGGAGTTTGTGAAACTTTCATTTGTACAAATTTCTGAAAAATGCTTCTTTCGAGCTAGGAGTTCTTACACCTTGTATTATGAACTTACTTAGGCAGAATCATCACTCTCAGAACGTCATGCTTTTATTAGTTTAGTAGAAACTGATTATTAATAATTAATATATATGTGCCGCTAGTCTAAATATACGGAAGTGTGCAAACTTCATCAAATGTGAGTTGCATACTTCCGTTATCAAAGTTTACTGAATGTTATATTTGTTAATAAATTATACATACATATTTATATCTGTAAATTTGACAGGTTGTGTTTTATCGGTGTATTGTCGGTAGAGTTTGTTCATGCCCTCCCAGTCATTGCATGTTTGTTTTGTATAAATTCTACCTGTGTTTGTTAGCTTGAAAATTTCTTTGATCATGTAGCATACCATTGTTTAAATATTATTAGCTTCACTTAAATTGTCATCTTACTGCTCTCATCACTTTTGTACTGAAGAACTTGTTGTTTCTTATTATGTAATAGTAGGAGTAGTAATATACCGATGATATACAAGTGAACTGTCAAGCCCTAACTGCTAGGGACATTTGAAAAATGTCCCATCATTAGGTAATTTGCACAAGTGCAGACAAAAGCAATTCTCTATAGGTACAGACTATGAGAGGAGTGCGAGTATGCGTGAACTAATCTTTGTGAGCTGATCTAAGCAGTATTCTTTTGTTTTACTTGTTTATTGTTTTGCCAATATTGTATATGTGAATATAATGTGGGGTTCATCGCAAGCGCTGTTTGAGAAAACTGCCTGAAATGAATCTCGTATCTATAAATATATAAATAAATGAATATGAAATTATATTAAGAAATGTAACTGAATGATCTGTAATAAATATGTCTTATTTAATGAATGAATATCCATTTGTATTTCTCATGAAAACAACACATTAGTGCCAATATGGCTACCAAAAGAAAATTGTTACAAGGGAAGACAGTACTAGGACGAAAATCAAAACCAGTAGTGGTTCAACCAACTATGAGATTAGGGAAAAAGTGAAGGTTGTATTTCTTTTTACTATTTGCAATTAAATTTTGCTCAATTGAATTTCTATTCATTAAATTTCAGGAAAAACTTGCATAAATCTAAAACTTGAAAACCAAAATCGCAAGGCAACTTCATTTGTTTTCCATGAGGTGTGCACACAGAATTTCCTTTTGGAGGCCGTCCAGCTGAGTACAGTAAATGAATAAACTAAATATAAAATTGAAATGATTTGCTTGCAATGACTTAGAAAAAACTGAGCAAAAGTAAATACATGTAACGCCTGAGAAAAATTGCGCAGTGCTAATCAACGCTTACACTCTCATTCTGTCCTGCCAGTCGGAAGAATTACAATTCCGAAACGCGATCTGGACATATCGCTGAATGGACCAAACGCCGGATCTTATTTTAATGGCCAAAACACAGAACCGTGCCCAAATCGCAGAGTTAAGCTAGCATGGACATATCGCCGAAAATGCCCAGAACGCCCAATTCTATAGGTGGACCTATCGCCGAAAATGGACAAATCGCTGAATTAGTTGGCGTGGACATATCGCCGAAAATGGACAAACCGCCGAGCGGTGTAACACGACGCCACATCGATCAGAAAGTTAGCGCCAAAGTCGAGCTTTGTTAAAACAGTTTTGAATCGGTGGACAAATCACCGAATAAGTTAATAGAATTCGGCGGTCTGGGCATTTTTGGCGATATGTCCGCTATAACTAATTCGGCGATTTGTCCATTTTCGGTGATATGTCCACCGACAGTATTCGCCGTTCGGGACATTTTCAGTAATATGTCCACACTAACTTACTCGGCGGTTTGTCCATTCGGCAATATGTCCTAGACTCGCGGAGGCTGGACATTGTACACTCAGTAGCAGTAGGATAGCTGCAAAATGCTTTTCTTCTTGAGTGTATCCCCCAGACCCCTGAATTTGCTGACGCGAAGTTCAATTTTTTCTGAGGTCTCAGCCGTTAACTTGTATTAACATTTGTGTGTCTATTTCCAAGCAAATTATTAAAGTAGAAGTCTTGCATTATCTCACGGACCCGGCGCAGAGATCCTAAAATCGTGGCTACCTATCATACCTAGGCCATACAGTTTATATTCCGACCTTCCACAAACTGCGCAATTCTGGGTCCATGCGATAGTACAAGACTTCTACAATAATGTTAATCGGTTTATTTCATTTGCAAAATTGTTACTTACCATACAATTTTAGCATGTTTTGTGTTGGGATTCGAAGCTTTAAACTATGATTTATAAGCCAAATTGTTAAGCACAAGGCTGTGTCCCCACAATTTCGTATTTGTGATTCAAATCAGTTGAAAGAAATTAAAACCAGATGGCCCTCTGGTCCCAAACGGAATTAAAAGATAAAAGAAGATGAAAACCAGATGCAGTCTGTGATAAATTAACCTTCTCTTTGTGTACCTTGTTTCAGATAAGTTTTCTATTCAGAAAGATACGTTTTTCGGTTTTTTTGCTAGATACCCCGCAATGTAAGTTAAAGCACCGGCTGCTGTTTCCCCTAAAAAGTAATCCTTAGATTTAATGTTGAGTCACAAGTAACGCTACATGCACTGCTGTTGTCATCACTATTGCATTTTCTAGTGCAACATTTGGGATAGCCGGAAAATTCAAATTGATTTCGACAGTATTCACTACTTTCGCAAAAATATATTCAGGTGACTTATTTTCCGTGTTAACTTCTGTGTTAAGTATGGCAGGATTTTTTTTTCGAGAATGACCATCCAAATTCTATACAGGGTGATTACTAACGTACGGAGGAAACTGAAAGGGCAAGTAGAGGGGATCAAAACATAGGTTTTTTTACAATAAACTTTTGATGAAAATGGAATAACAAGAAAGTTACAACAGTTTAAACTTCTTATAAACTTGAGGATTTTTTTAATGATTTACTTACGTTTTGAATTCAACTTTTGTATATTTGTAAGTTAATTAAACAAAATTTAGTAATAATTTTTATAAGACGAAAGTTATGGCTATTTAAAGTTTCTTTAAAATATTCAGTTATAAGTGCTTGTTTTGTTTATTGACAACCGCTGATTTACATAATCTGATCATGTAGGCAAGTCAAAATTACAGAGCAATTTATCAGATTGTGTGAGAAGTGTTTCTGATGTAAAAGCGAATACAATAAACTCAGCGGTATCCAAAACGTGGGGGTTAAATTATAAGAACTTTAAATTGCTGTAACTTTCTTGTTATTCGATTTTGATCAAAAGTTTATTGTAAAAAATACTATGTTTTGGTGCCCTCTACTTGTCCTTTCAGTTTCCTCCGTACGTTAGAAATCACCCTGTATAATGCGTTCATAGGAGACGGATAATCATTAAGCCCTCCTTTTATTCCGATTTGAAAAAAATATTTTTCTAACGGATCCTAGCTGAGTATATTGAAATTTGTTGTAATGGATTTTCCAAATTTAAAAATTCTTAAACTTAATTAAATTTACAGGAAGATTAAACACCGATGGCCAAAAGTACAAAATTTTTATGCTCTACTTTTTATCACTATTTTATTTCTACCCTGTAGTTAGTTTTCTTTCTCTCTTTATAATTTATTCCAAATAAGACCTTCAAAAAATCACACAAATAATCTATTTGTTAAAACCTATGGACTCCTTTAGTCTTGCATTACAAAGAACATAATTTGTTTCATAATGCATTAATTAATTAGTGTTAATAACACATAAGTACTGCAGAAAGTCAAATCAACTAACCCAAAGTAATTATAGGTATGGATATGGAAATTAGACCATTACTGTTTTTTTTCCCTGAATTTTTATTTAGACTTTTTTTTGGTATCATTTATAAATGGACAGAGGTACCATAAGTATTACATCATCCTATACAAAATACTAGTAGCCTATATGTAATAAACTAATAATGTACTAGTTTATTATAAATTACATTTTAAAATAATACTCAAATTAAAACATCATAAAAAAGTGAATGTTTGTGGTCATCTTAGGTACAATTTTGTTTATATTTTATAGCTTTCTGTGTCGAGATAAACTTTTAATAAATTAAATACATACAGTACAGCCTCACTAATCCATACAGAAGTTCTGTCAGTAGTAAAAGTTCAAAAGATATTGCCTATTGCATAAATCATTTAAAAAAATGAGCTTCGTGATAGCTGGATGATTAACTTTTGACTAACAGTGTAACACTCACGATCAAAAAAATTATGTCAACAGTACCTTTTGTCAGTACAAATTTACATATCAAATTCCATCCCACTGCTAAAATCATTATTTTGTTACTTATTTAAAAAAATAAAAAAATTTTGAACAATTTTGACAATCAATAGAGTCTTAAGAAAGCTCTTTTGGATATAGCTAAGTTATTTAGATCATCCTATTTTGGTCTCAGGAATATGTGGTAGCGTTTTGTACAGACCTCTAAGGGGCACCTGTATATGTATACATTCAAATACCACCTGGAACCTGCATATCAATCCACCCTCTTATACTTCTCGAGTCAGTGCTGTTGCACAAAATATTTTTTTAAACAAAAAATGCAAAATTTACCTCTTTAGTCGGTAAACCTTGCTAATTCAAGATTGCTCAGAACGGTATCTGTCGGATTAGCAAGGCTGTACTGTACTAAATAGTAGCAACCAACATGTGTGAAGTTTGCAAATTAATCACTTATATTGTATTAAACTAAAAAAAAAATTATTTTATTGCCAAAGAGCTGTAATAAGTATTGTAAATTTCGATTTTTGTTGGTATTTTGAAACATACGTTTATAATGTAAGTGGTTACTTCTTCATGTTCCTAATAGCTCTCTTTCAAATATACAGTAATAAATTGAATTATATTCTTAAAACTTCTCTAAGAATGGTTTTGGACTGTAGGTTGAAAAGTTGGTGTATTTTATTAATAAAACAATTTACTTATCTCTTCATTGATGTAATAAAGTTTCACCATTATCACAAAACTTGAAATATTTGCGAAGAATCAAGACTCAAAAAATAATTGTTCATTTGATCTCATTTATGAATCTTGGAATGTCTTCTTAAATGTGCAATTTGTGAAAATCGCTTATTGCAATACTCGCAAAGAAATGCTTTTTCTCCTGTGTGTACTACGAAATGCTGTTTCAATTCCTGTTTTGTATAAAAAGCTTTCCCACAATGTTCACATGTAAAGTTCTTTTCTCCTGTATGATGCTTCAAATGTGAATATAAGTTACTGGAACTACCAAAACATTTTCCACACATTTTGCACACAAATGGTCGTTCGCCATTATGCACCTAATAAAATAGTTAGTATCAATGTTAGTTACTATTAGCACAACTTGCATAATAAAAGAACCCACATCATCAACAACCAGTAGTCAATAATTCGTTAATTTTACTATATTATTATAAAGAGTACTTAGAAACACAAAACATGGAATTTAAAGAAACTGCACATTCAATTCAGAAAAAGAAAAAAATATCAACACCCGTAAGACCAACACGGCCCTCTAAGTATGAAACAATTTATAGTAATATGTATTAATGTTGTGGTTAATAAATGAAAATTCAATTCATGTTTCTCCACGATAAGGGAGCCCACATTGCCCGGCCTCTGTTATACTTGTCTTAATTTTTTAATTTTTTTTTAAATTGTTTTTCTAACTTATTGATCAAATCTGCAAAACCATTTTACCTAACTTTTATATTAAAAATTATTTCTACCTGTAAAAGTAGTTGAAATATTCGTTAGGGTTTGCTGAGTCAAACAATATGTCTTTAAATAAATAATTTCTGTGTTAAAACAGTCAAACATGTGCCAATTCAGAATTAAAAAAGCCAATAGTGTCTTAAATTTCAAAAATAAAACTTCATAACCATTTACCATTGTATGTTTATGTAATTCTTGTCTAGTAGAAAATGCCTTTGGACATACTGTACAAGAATGGGGCCTTTCACCTGTATGTGTTCTCATATGAGTTGTTAAATGGCCAGAATTAACAAACCGTTTTTCACATAAATGACATCGATATGGTTTTTCCCCTAGAAAATTACAAACGATACAAAAGCGCCTTAGGATCGTTTCAATTATAAATACCTGTGTGAATCCTAATATGTTGTGTCAAATATTCTTTTCTGTTAAATATTTTTCCACAAGTATCGCACTGATGAATTCTTTGCTCTTTTTTATCTGATCTTTGCTGTTTTGACCTCTTTGGATCTTTTGTTTTTTTACTCTCATCTTCATCTTTTGATTCTGATGGAGAAACCTATAGCAAAGTTGTAAATAACAATCAAAACTAGCAATAAATTGATAGTGTACGTACATCATCTGTATAATCGATAACATCTGTTCCATTATGAAAAGTTGCTGGTGTGATATGCTGATTTTGTTTTAGTAAACACAGATTCTGTTCTTGTTTAATACTAAAATTAAATCCATCAAAATCTTGAGCAATTTGTAATTGCTGCGTGTTATTAAAATAAAACTGTCGTAATTTAGCATCCGAACTCTCACATTGTATTTTAAATTGCCATGCTACATTTAATTTGGCCAAGCACTTACTACAAATTGTACTTGGTAAACCATCACCAGTCATAATCTACAAAACAGCGAATGAGATTAAATCTTAGAGAAAATAGGGCATTTTAATTTACCTGAACAGAAGCACAAGCCATAATCATGTTTGACACTTCGCTAGACACATGTCCTTGTTTTGGATCGAATATGTTGCACATTTTCTTATGGGGTTGACTTTTTTCTAAACATACTCTACATACTGTATTTACATTAATATCACAATAATAATTATTAAAGTCTTGTTGAATTGATTTCGAATTGTCACTCATGATTAGATTTTCTTTACTTTCCATTTTCCATTGGTTAAATTCCCATTATATAACAAATGGTAGATGCCGTAGGATAAATTCCCATTGTTTATAATGAACATAAGATATATACAATTTTAGTATACCATTTGTCCATCTATTTCAATATAAAAAATAATGTAATAATATTGATAACTGATACAATTTGTCGTCGGTGGCAGAGTCCCTGGCCAATAGCAATTGCCAATTGTATTGTTTTTTTAAGCAGAAAGTAATGGAACTAAAGAAATAATAAATTAATTTGAACTAAGTTTGAGCGTTTCTCAAACTCCTGATCTTAAAAGTAATGATGTAGTGATCTACTCTAAACTGCCCCAGTCTTAATTGGCTTAAAACTTAAATGGTGCTGCATAAACCTGAGTACCTATCTGTATTAGTGCTATCATTATTATTTTAAGTGCTAGAAGAATAAAACAAAATAGATGTAGCAAATATTTACTATGGCACAATATAAAATAAGTAGCACCTTATTTCCAGTTTTTTTTAACAATACTTAACACAATTCTAATTTACAGTAAAATTATACAAATTATTGTAAATATATAGATAGGTATAGGCACATAAAATCACTTTGTTTTCATCTTCCATTTTTTATAATAATCCTGAATAAAAAACAAAGTTTTCAAATTTATGAACAAAAGAAAGGCTTTTAAAAAGGCAATATTACTGTTACTAAAACATTCCAAAATAGGTAATATTAAATGTATCCATATAATAAAAAACCTAATTTAATCTAATTTAATTAATAAAGTATTAAGAATTTTTTATTTGTAATATCCCCCTAATACACACATTGTGGTTAAATTAAATGATCGTTATTAATTTTACAATTAACAAAAAATGTAAAGAATCTAAAATTACCCATTATTTAAATTTTGTCCTAGGGTTGTGCTTTCTAAACACAATCATTATAAAATAATCACATATCTATTAAAATGCTAATAAACTAAAAGATCTACGTTTATCTATTTGACTATGTTTACACTATTTTAAAAAACTAAACTATAAAAACTCAACATGCAAAAATTACTAAAATATTGGTCAATATAATCCGACACAACATAAAAACAATTTGATTAAAGGAGATATAATAATATATTAACATCATTACTTACTAGAACAACAAATATTATTTTTGTAGTAACTTCTAACACTGAAATAAGTTTCATTACAGTGTTCTGATATTGTAGCGACATTTTGTGACTATTTTAAGCTTTTCAAATGATTTTTACGTACATAACTGAGAATAAATCACATTTTTTGAAGGGTACAAAATTTATGTACACATATAATTTCTAGAGTAAAAGACACAATTTGTTGCACCCATATAAAGACTAATTAGTACTTTTTATATACTATCTGCAACTATATATTTTCTAAAACTATAGAAAACCTACCTATATGTCTTTAAGAGTATGTCTTACATAATAGAACCAATGGTAGGCAGTACTTAAATCCACCTACCAGGTATAAACAGTAATTTTTTTTCAACTGCCGATGTTTGTATAAAGTTACAAAAGAAATAACATATATCTAGAAATCTAGATGCCTACTATGTAAATTAATAATAATAAAATAATTACTTGCACCATTGTTATTGCACAGAAATAAACACTTTTAAATCTTATATGTTAGTAACTATCTACGTATAAAATAATGATAAGCTAAAAAATCAGGGACATGAGAAACATTACAGGAAGGCATTAAAATTAAATTTCGAATTTAGGGCCGGTTTATTCATCAACCAGTAAAGTTCCCAGTAATCTTACTTGTCAGGACTGAAAATTGTTATTGGAAACCTAGCTGCGATTGTTTAAAGGTTGTAAGAATTAAACCAGAGCAGAACAGGTGCTACTTGAACAGAGTCGGTTCGATTGTTTGGAGTTAAAGTCTCAACACTGTTCTGATTATAATAAACGAACGCAAAATGGAGTTAAACGTGTAAAAACAGGCACTCACAGTGAAAAAAGGAATGCAGTTAAAGTAATTGGCCAGTAGTTACTGGAGACTTTACCGAACAATAAACAAACCCTATTCCTGCATCAACATTTTTAAATTTGTTCACTTATATTAGAACATGATTAGTTTGTTTTGGGAAAATTTCACATATTTGATTGGAGTGCATGTTGCGTAAACAATATTTAAGTTATTTTGTACAATGGAACCGATTAATATAAGATCATGGGACACTTTACTTAACTAAATAATTGTCTTTCTTTAATGAGACACTTAAAACCGTTAAGTTAAAATTCCTTGCCAATTATTCTTGGAATTTTCTTCTTAACATGCGTTGATTTTTTTCGTTTGAGTATACAGTAGCAAAATCACTTACTTATAATAGGTTTGAGTATAAAAATATAGCTACCACTATCTTGCATAATTTCTAAGGTAAACATAGTTTCCTCTTTGATATGTTTAATAACATCGTTATTAAGATGTATGTGAATTGACTGTGGACCCTGCATGTAAATATCTCTAACCTGATCTTGAGGAATTCCAGTTAAAGAAGACAATTTCTGCAGCAGTTCTGTATTATTATGGCTTGACAGGAACACAGCATTAAAGACCGATGTGTTTTCACGGCACACATATATTGTTAATTTTGGTGCTATTGTCCTATAAAAGTAAATATAAATATTGTAGTTTTTTATTACAAATAAGAAATACCAATACTTACTTTGAATGTAAAGCATTGTATAAACGGATTCCATCAGCATGACCACAAATCTGAATCAAATCTTCTCTCGACATTCGAAGCATATCTGCACCACAGAAGTTTGCAAATGTCGACACATATTTATCAAATCGATTCACAGTTAACCAGTGGGTTGTTATTTGAGGGTTTGACCCTGAAGCTAACTGTTCCGTAGGGAAGACCTGAAAATAAATTAACTATTAAAAACTTTTATCCGATTGTGGAGGATTCTTATTTTTAAAGCTATTTTACAATTATAATTATGGAACTAATTTTAAAAGTCTCTTGCTCTAGAGTTATAATGTTTTGGGAGAACATGCACAGTGTTATTATTGGCAGATTCATTTCAAACAGAGAGTACCATTGCTATATACTCTAAACTCAATAATAAAGGCTTTCTATGGTAGGGGTGTGTAATTTCTTAAAGCAGTAAATTGTGTACTTATACTTACACTAGGATTAACAGCCGGGAAACTTTCATTGGAGGTAGCAGGGGAAAGTTCTTGTTGGCTGAACTTAACCAAGCTTACTTCGTCGATTGGATTTGGTACTGGATCAGTGTTTCGATTTTGGATGTTTGTATTTCTACTGTAAATATAAATGATTAAATTAAAATTATTGAATACTATACTCATTGCAAGATTGTTTATATATATTTTAAATATGCAGGTATCAATAAATTATCCTTCTATTGGTTCCCTTCCTAAATTTTATTTTCAAATATCTTAACCATTTGGGATGATAAAAAAGTATGTGCTACGTGCTCAGTTAAAGAAATTATGTGGCTTAAGCTGGGTCCGTAATTGATGCATCCGTATTGCGTTTTATTGAGAACCTTTAATGCCGTGTTTGTAATTGTAGTGCCGGCTTTAGCCTCGTTGGCGCCTCAAACCGGCCCGGCGGCGTAATTGAGAGGTATACGCGCTTTAGCATGGACTAATAGAATTGAGGCATTTTCAAAAATCGAGAAATTCTATTGATCCATTCTAAATTAGGGTTAGCTTTTCTTTAAATAACACAAACAAATGGTAACGTATGTTTTCAAAATTATATTATTCTAGCCTACCATTTGGTAACGTAAAACGGTAACTTTTTAGAGCTAATCACCGAGGTAATGAATTTGCCATTTACAACTTACATACTTATAGCAAAACAAAACGTGACTAAACAAAGAGAGATGCCAAAAGACACGAAGATAGAGGTACCTAGGTAAAGTACACTTACAAATTAAAAAAGATAACAGTAACTATATATAGATTGTCGAGTATGACAACAAAGCATGGAGAATGAAGGAAAAAATTAAGAGCAGAATCAGATGGAAAAACGAGACCTTTAAAAAAATTGAAAGCAAAACGTAATACGCAGGAGGAAGCATTCACAAATGAAAGAGGGACGAATTGGACGGCCAGCAGTCAGGCAAGTGGGAAATTCTCTTCTTCAGTGATATAACAGGAAAAAGCTTACACGAAAAGTTGGGACAACGACAAGGCTAATAGATTTACCACCTCCAAAAGTGGTTTGATAGCTGTTTCTAATTCTAATAAGTATAAATAATACGAACCCTTTTCCAACCAATAACTGTAGCGCGCCTTTTCAACCAGGGTCAGAGATTGATCGAAAAAATGTATTTGTCAAATAGCTATTTTGAACTTTATTAGGAGATGGAAAGACCGGGCCTAAGTAAGTAACCTATAGTATAATAGAAAAATAATACCAACAAAACGTACATGTGAATTGCTCTTAATTGATGTTTAACATGTACAGCATTTCGTTTCATTAACATCTTCAAGTTAGGTGTGTTTAGTCG
Source organism: Hemicrepidius hirtus (assembly GCA_963082805.1). Taxonomy (NCBI): domain Eukaryota; kingdom Metazoa; phylum Arthropoda; class Insecta; order Coleoptera; family Elateridae; genus Hemicrepidius; species Hemicrepidius hirtus. Next base: position 29,027,100 of record OY720160.1, on the reverse strand, counting down.
TTGTAGATTCAACTTATTTCGATTGGTTCGTAAGTTGGGATGAATTCTCATAGTTAGTCTTCTTCCGACAAGTCGAAAATCATTGACTTGCACGGCACCATTGCTAATGGCATGAAAAAATTGAGCTTGAATTACACAGTCACTCTCTGTGATAGTCATCGTATGTACAAGTAAGTACATCTTGATACACTGTGAATTACAGAAACCGGTGGATGGTTGTTCACTTCCAATTCCGGTGTATCACTCAGATGAGGGCCTTACAGTTCCTTCCGTGGCAAAAATTTACCCGTTTAAGGTCGTAACATATACAATCTCTTCTTTTTACGGCTTTTGGAATTCGCCGTACGCTCCTGTCACCTAATGTAGAACCCTTGTACAATCCAAAAAATTGGCTGGAAACGGAAAACGTCCTTTTGAAATTTGTTGAAACGTTTTGGTAACAGAGTTCGCGATGAAATTCCTTTACAGACCATTCCTGAACGCGGGTTAAAACACTTTGGTTTAAATGCAAATAATCTACGTTTTTTCGCAACGCAAAATGTTTCCTAGATTCTTTAATCATAAGTTTTCGAACGATCACGATGTTTGCTTGCAGTTACGATGGTAAAGGATAACAATGACTTTTGAACACAGTTGCGCTCAACAATGTATATTGAATTTCAAGATCATCACGTTCACTAAATATTTAAACATCAACGAAAAATCATTATTTCACTCCCGATATACAACACACATAATAAGTACGTCACTATTAAGATGGGAAATAACAATAACGTAAATTAAAGAGACGCACTAGCACTGATTTGAAGGCAAATAATTAATTAATGTAGAAAGTTGGTTAGCGTTGGTGCATCACGCAATCACTCGCACGTAGTATAAACAGATTTGGCAAAGCCTACTCCAAAACTAAAACCAAAATTTTGTAAAACAAAAGACTAACGCAAAAGCGATTTGTTATTGAGTCGGTCTAGAGCGAAAATAAACTGTTCGCTTTCATTTATAACAAGGTAACATACAATCTACATTTCATTCAAGTAGCGTCTAGTTTGAAGCGACTTGGTGCTAGATACGGCCATAACCAGTTGCAACCAGTTAAGCCAGGAATGAGCGGTTTAATTCGGTACTGGAGTACAGTTTTGATAGCGTAAACACGAAAGTTTTGTTTTAAGAGAATACAGGATGATGTTAAGTAATTTATGTTAATGCGATCCAGAGTGCTTGTTTGAACCGGTTCTTACGTGTATTTATAGGATTCATCGTACTGTTTTAGTGCTATTTATAGAATGTTTACGTAGGCATACTATAAAATTAATAATCCCAACTCGATAGTAAACGTATTTCTAGTAAAAAAATATGGCCGCCAATATTTAAATTGTTTAAGGACAGGCGCACTTAACAAGTACCGAAGAAAAGAAAAGCGCCATATTTTCTATTTAAAGGGAATAAAACAAAATGTGGAACCGGAACGTCTAAAAAGTTCAAACAAATCAGCCACTATTCTTACACAATTAATAAAACGCTCTTGAACAAATATTGATATTATTTGGACGGTTAGCTTTAGTTTCATCACATTTTATCATAAAGTTACCTGAAATTTCCTACGCGTGGCACAACAACGGTCGTGGTTTGTTATTTATTCAGAGGGTACCTACAAAAGGGAAATTTTCCCACAATTTCGTAATAATTGTATTGGTTGGTGGAACCTCTAAGCTCTAACTGAATTCAACTGTTACCTACCAATATTTCATTTTAAAGTTTAATTAACATTTAAGAAGTTTAAAATGATATTAAAATAAATGATTAAACTTTGTAAATATTTGTATCTCTGTGGTTTGTGGTGATGGTGGTGGAAAAATATCAAAATACACTCGAACGTCGATTTGAACGAAAGAGAAAGAATATTCGAGTTATCAAAACTTGTTAAGCCTCATTCATATAGTAGGCGCGATTTTTGTCTTGCATTTTTTCTTTTTGTTTGCATATCGATGATTGATGATGAAAACAAAAAGAAAAATTCGCAAAAAATCGCGCCTGTATGAAACCCTCTTAAAGTGTTTACAGTTTTACGGAAAATTCCCGTTTTCTGTAAGAATTCAAATTCACTATCGGATATCGGAAAATTTTGTTCAAACACTATTTTAATTATAGAAACAATAAATACTAAATAAAATATCGATTTTAACTGGAAATAACAAGATTTATTTGCTTTATACGTATTTTGGCATTAATGTGCCATTGTGTCAAAAGCATATAAGATATTATAATAACAAATGAATAATGATTTATACAGCAACTACTTGATTCCATTTAAGACAGCTTCTATTCCAAAACTGGCAGTAAAGGAGAGTCTTTAGAGCTCAATTTGTTCATTCATTAAAGGTATAATAGAAGCTGTCTTAAATGGAATGAAGTAGCTGGTGTAAATCATTATTCTTTTGTTATTCTTATTATAAGTAATATCTTATTTATGCTTTGACAATGGCGCATTGATGCCGAAATACGTATAAAGCAAATAAATCTTGTTATTTCTATAATTACAGATTTTAACAAAGTAATGCTTGAAAACATCAATAAACTGTTTTTTGTGCAATCGTATGGGAAGTGAACGTTTCGCGTACGCGAAATCCAATTTCGCGGCCGTTGTTAAGGAAACGGCCGCTAAAGTAAAACTAATTGTTTTATTTATGCTATTTCCATAGTAACGCGCCGACTGACAGTCGTCTTTCTATTTACAATGAATAATTAAGCTGTTCGTTTTCTAAAGGCAATAACATTTGTAATTACACATTTTTTACAGTTGCACAAAAAATATTGTGTATACCTTGTCCGCGAAATTCTTTAGCGCCTTCGTGATTGTCTTTCCTCGGCCTCAAGCTGACTCGGCGACAATTTTCTCTAGGTACGATAAAGACACATTTCGCGCCCTTGGTATACAAATAACTATTAATTGAATCTTTATTTATTAAAATATTGCAGGAATTTTGGAGTAGTAGGTAGAAAGCTATATACTATTTGGAGGAAATTCAAATTCTTTTGAAATATTCCTTTCATGCTTCTTCAGTTATTAGAATATTTTTTACTATGCAATTCTTAACCGATTTTTGATTTTCATTTTTGCGACGACGAATATCTGTGACCGCGCCGCTACCGTTGTAGTGTAGCATGGCGGCGATATTTTTTATGCGCAGGTAAGCCAATTTTAAAGGCATCTATTTGTTATACAAGTGTAAATACGAGGGTCCATTGTAGCATAAGTGAGTTTGAAGAGTATCTTATCTATGGTTTGAAGAACGAAGAGCGTAGCGAATGCTAGAATGCCTCCTATTAAACGAGTATACTACTTTAATTTCTACTGTGATTTTTTTAATGAATTTCCTTTCCAGAGAGTTTCAATTGAAACAAGTAGTAACACTGCGGCAAGCTATTTTCAAAACTGCTAAAATTGACAATTTAGGTTATAATAATCTTTTTAAAAGAAATATTTATTCTCCGAGTTGTTTCCATTATTCAAAATTAAATAAAAGTTGAAGTATTTATACTGTCTGTGTTTTTTAACCTCTCTGCAGAAGAGGAACTGCATGTCATTGATATTTGATGATGACGTTTGATAATTTGACACATGAAGCAAATGCTACCACTTTTAAGAACTAAAATTTTACTTCAGTGTCATAATGGAGCTATTGTGAACGCGAAGTAGAAAATTTTGATTATAGTACTTTATTTAAGATCGCAATGCACTTTGGGATCCTTTTTCTTTTAGGATACTTATATGAATATAAGTACGTATTTGGTATAATTAGTTATTAGTAATTGGAATATCCCTGGAAAATATTATTTCTACAAATAACCGTGTTGTATCAACATGGCAAAATTTTTAAACTTGTTACCTTGTTAGTTTAAACTTTTGGTAGTAGGGTTGGCTATGTTATTTCGAATAGGGGTATTGTTTTAATGATTATATCAATGATTTGGTTTAACGGATACGTTTTACTTCCATCAACGGATTTAGATGTTGTGTTCAATACCTACATTCAGAAAATCTGATATATAATTTGAAAAGCCTTGAAAATTAATTTGAAATTGCGAAAAGAATCAAATAGGTAGGTTTGAAATTAAAATGATGCCATTCAAATAAATTGCTTATAAAATTGCTTGTGTTTTTTAATTATTAGTTGTCATGCATCACCCATCATTAAGGCAAGGTTCAAACAGCAAAAACGTTTCGAAACTAGTTAACGCAGTTTAAACTGGATATAATACCCCTAGTCATAAGAACAAGAACTAACTGGATTGAAATAGATGTCACAAAAAAAGTAGGTGGGTAGGTAAGTACCTATAATATTGTGAATAGAATATCAATTATCAATAACAACTTCTTTCAGTTTTTGTGATTGATGGAATAAAATCTAGTAGGTGTATCCAATAACTGGCAAGTTAGTTTTAAGTTTTTTGATTTTTTTTAATACCAATTTATGTTATTACTGTTATTAGATATGCTGTTTGGTGACAGATACATTCTTTTACAGATATTTATAATTTGAGAATAAGCAAATTGCTATAGTTGTGAAGTTACTTTGCTATTAACTCTTTTTAAAACAGTAAACACATTTCCATGCAGTATTTTTTTAATATTATAATAGTACATTCTTCAACGAGCGTAGAATGATGGCTGTTATTCACGTGTATGAAGTTTCCGACACGAACGAGCGCAGCGAGCGAGTGTTGGAATCATCTAAGTGAACAATAGCCATTCTACGCAAGTAGAAGACTATACTTTCTCTACGACTACAAGACATTATATACCTAAATCTTAGTTTTTAAAATTTTTTTAATTGGTGTATTTGATGTTATAAATAATAATTGGTGTATTTGACGTTTCAACTGGCGACTTTTTAGGAGGTTGATAAGATATGCTCGGTTATTTATTTTCAAAGTAATGTTATTTTTTCATATTTGCGTGAATTCTTAAAAATCAAAGGATGTGATTGGCTAATCTAGAGTAATTTCTTTGTAAAAAATCACGGTGTGAAGAACTTATGCTATTATTCAATTTAATATGCAACCGGAATGTGGGTATTCTTTAATAGTCGTAGAAAAACATTATTATAAATTAACGAAAACATGTTAGTTTTTAGGGATTTTAGTTATATTAGTGGAGGACGGGCAAATTTATTTTAAAAGAAGATTACCGTTTTGTATATTTATTTGAAAGTTAATGTAATCATTGTAATCGATAAAATAATTGAAAGGAATTCCAAAATGTTATTAAAAATTACTACAATTACCTGTAGTCAATGAATACAATTCTTCTATAATGCGCTCTGTGTGTTTATTTTGTGTGAAACGTCTCATCTCGTGCTAAACAGTAAATACAATATTGACATGGGTTCTAATATTTCTCGTTTACTCCCTATTGGGCTCGGGAGCTACCACGGAGTTTTTCAAAAAAAGAAAAAAACAATACAAATTTTGACAATTTAAATTCCCAAGAAATCTTTAAACTTATTATAAAATGTGTTGTAGGTACCTACTGTCCTATTTTAAAAATTATAATTGGACAGCAGTTCGGTGCCGACAGCGGCCTAGACATGAACATGAGCCGACTATCTGATAGATATGCGAGTAATCGGAAAAAACCCAATGAAAAAGAATTCCATCAACAAATATCCTCGGAAGAAAAGGATTTTATTTATAGTTATAATTTAGTAGCTTGAGTAGCTTTCTATTATTTTACTAAATCTAGACGGAACTCTGGTGATGCTGACCAATTGTGATTCTTCCAAATCTAAAGGAAAAATGTTAAACTTTTCTATTTTCCGTGGATTTTTTTTCTACCGGGTGGTGACTTGAGCGACGCAACATAGGGATTTCAATGGAAAATTCTTAATGTTCAATTATTGGCTCCCCTAATTATTTTAGAGCAAAAGTGTGTTTAGGTTTTTTGTAGAGAAATAAATTCTGCATTTTTTCATACTATTATTTACAATTTTCCATTTTTCGGAAGCGTAGAAATAGAAGAAATTAAAAATGGTCTTTTTAAAAAAATCACTGATGCCATGGAATTATAAAATCAAACAAACGCACTGACATTTCTGTCTCATTACGTTTTTTTTTCTTTTTAAAGCAATAAAACGAGTAGGTAATAGAAACATATTTTACGCTAAACAAGGCACTTTATCATTTCTACTTTTTCTGTCGTTGAATACATTTTAAAAATAATAGATTTTAATAATCGGTTATAAACTTCAAACCATAATGACAGATGTAAATGCGAATGTTGATTGTTTAGATAATTCCAAGGCATCACTGATTTGTTTAAAAAGACCATTTTTAATTTCTTCTATTTCTACGCTTCCGGAAAATGGAAAATTATAAATAATAGTATAAACAGATGCAGAATTGTTTTTTCTACAAAAAACCTCAACACACTTTTGCTCTAAAATAATTAGGGGAGCCAATAATTAAACATTAAGAATTTACCATTGAAATCCCTATGTTGCGTTTCTCAAGTCACCACCCTGTATATTCGATACGTGAAAATGTCGATTCAAAAGGACATCTTTCGAGTTTTTTCATTTTAGATCATGTGACTTTAAAAATAGCTATATTCTCACTTGTGGCTATTTTTAGGGGACTTATCCAAAATTTAAAGGTACCCTCTACAGAGTCGTAGCACGCGCCTCACACGCCGACTAAGCACAGTTTACAGATAAACTTAATAGCTTAAGTTTTTGCACATGAAACAGTGTTAGCAATCCCAGCAGAAATATTTAATTTCGACCTATTTAACCAATATTTGTCAATATCGAACCTATTCCTATCTAAAGAGATAGGAATGAAGTTGACTACGAACTGGACAAGATAGTTTCAAATTTCTTCGGGAAGGTGGTAGGCATTAGGTAGATTTGATGACAGTATCAGCAAAGAGAATATCAGGCCACTCTGGTATTCATAATGGCAAAACTCCGATTTTTATCAAGCTTTCGTTATTTAACAGTTTCTGTCATAATTCGGTGGGAGCGATATCATACCTATACACTAAATTTACTGCGCCACCGAGAATGACAAGCAACAATCAACAGATATTAAAAAAATATTTTTAAGTCTATATAGTTTAAAAAATCAGTTTAAATTTAATTTTATTCAGTGATAGCTGCCGCTATTTTACTGAACACTTTTAAGAAATTTATATTATTCCTTGTTTAAGGAACACCAGGAAACAAAATAAAAAATCAAGATACTGAAATTATCACTGCTTTATCACCCTGTATCAGCGTAGGTGTGTTCTACATATTTGTGCAGTTTTGTAACAGAATATAGGTAGATATTTTATTTTATAAAGCTCTTGTCAAATATTGGCCTTTTTTTTAAATAAACATCCTGGGTGATAACCTGATACCAACAGTTACTTATAAGACAATAATGTTTGTTTTTGTTAATAGATAGATATAGATACCAATATACTACTTGGTATTATTAGGAATTTAAAATTTCTTTAGCAATTTGAGTACTTTCGTAAACAACCAGTATTGGCTAGTATTCTTATCACACATTGCAACTATGGAATATTACAGTTCAATTGTTTCTGGTTCCAAAGATCATGTTTGGTGTTTCTGATGCGATGATTTAACAAATTGTGATTGGTTCATTAGTTCGTAAATAACCCCAGCAAGTTCTCCTGCACGTTCAAACTATGTATTTTGATTTGAGATTTAACAAATTGAGCAGCATTTCTTCTATTATTATTGCACGTAATAATAACATTAATTATTACATATTACCTACTGTAAGGTTGACATATTTTACATAATTATTTTTAAATTTTGTTCTAATTTGCATATAAATTAGTACCTCTACCTATTAAAATTTTTCAAAAAAAACTTTAATTTTATACTGCCTTGGAGTAGATTGGAAACTTATACAATACACTTTGTATATGAAAACTTACCTTTCTGGTGAATAAGGTGCAGCATTAGAGATAGATTCTGGAGGGGGGGTTGACACAACAGCGTCAAATGGAATCTAAAAATAACATTATTTGTTAATATACGTAACACACTTAAATTAATTCTCAAAGCAACAAACTCTATCAACTTGAACCAGTAATTTCTAGATTTTGTAAGTTTCATGCAGGTTTTCCTATGCAGCACATGATGTGGTAATTACAGCATACTAACTTAGCATTAACAGGAAGCTGTCATGACTGATTTGCTGACATAAAACAAAGTCCTTGATTATTTAATTTAATGCAAAAAATCTAGTGAATTTTATATTTTCATTAGATAATTATTTCAACTTAGTAAACATATAAAGGTGTGTGAATTAAGTTTTGGTAGGTAGGTAGTTAGGTATATAGTAATTAATTGTATTCCTTATCGAAATTTTAGTTTAATTTATTTCAATAATGGTTAGAAATATCTACTTCTTTACATCAATGTTCGATAAAGATTTATGCTTTTATTAGACAATTTTTCACTTCTCTTTAGGCATGGGCACCCCGCGACTTGCGGCATGGCATGTTTGATTCCAAACAGGTGTCGTAAAGCGAACTGATAACTAATATTTGGTACCCATGTTTCAAATTGGCACAAGACAATCATTTTTTAGATAACGCAACATTTTATTTTTAAAATGGAAAATAAAAACTGTATATGTTGTAATTGTAACTTTGTTTTTCGTAAGCTTACACGGGACTTTCACAAAAACATGTGACATACACGCGAAATGTAAATAATGAAACCAATTAAATGAAATGATGTCGACAATGTTATGATAAAAACAAGGTGGAACCAGAATCAGCTGGTAAAACCAAGATATACCTACATAGGCAGGTTCTGTAACTATTCCTCAGGTGTTTTATTATTTTCCGCCATATTTGGAATAGTTTAGTTTTATTCAAAATTGTTTATACATAGGTACCTACCTACATAATTATAAAAACCTGAACTACTGCCGAAGCCGAAGCCAAAGTTGCCGAAGATTATTTATAAATAATTATATTTTGTTGAAATGGTTAATAAATAATAGAAATTGTAAATCAATACTACATGTAAAATTAAATTTCAAATTCGTCATCTTACATAATATTGTTTTAGAGATTATTAAAAGATTAACTGTTCAAGTTTCAAGGTAGATTGTAGGAGGACAAGGACAACATATAAATTGTGTTTCTTAATTTTGCTTTATATGTGTAGGAATTCTTATTAATATTGACATTTTTTTAATGAATATTTATAATTTTATATTCGCATTAAATAGGATGTTGAGGTTTTTCCTGCAAAAATTTTTTTAGATAGCAAATTTCATTAATAACTTTTATACCGCGTGTCATTGGTCATAATCTCTGAACATACGCCGTTTGCTGTGTTGATCGTTAGTCGATATCTTTAAGAACCTTCTAATAAAACACCAACACCGGTTAAGTAGATGATATTTATTGGACTTCCCTTCTCTACCAACCTAATTCTAGTTCCCTAAATCCTCTATATTTATTGTTTATCACGTTTATGAGAATTCTTGCTCCTAATGTGGACCAAAAATAGCAATGGAACCAAATTGAAGAGGATAATATTCCGTGTCGTATACCTATATTAAAAAATAATTGTATAATGCTTCTTTTGTATAAAATTGAAAAATTTAGATATTTTAAATTTCATTTTATATGCAAAACAAGCATCATACAATTAATTTTAATAATAGACGACCCGGAATATTATCATCTTTAATTTCGTACCTTTGCCATTTTGTTCCGTAAAAATGGGGAGCAGGAATAAGCATAAATGTCATATAAGCAATGTAAACGGCCTACCTTTTGGGATATGACCAACTTCTTAGTATATTATTCCTTAAAATGTTATAGGATCGTAAAGATAACAAATTTTAATTTATTTGTAGAAAATACTAATCAGATTAGGTTGAAATTTAGTATGGGTATGTTTTAAGGCTAGCGTATACGGATCGTGTATTAGAGAGTTTTTGAGCACTATACGCTAGAGTACGCTAACGGTAACGTCTTTGCTAGGCAACACACTGCTTTGCTAAGGAACATATTGTTTTGCTTAGCAAAGACGTTAGTGTTAGAGTTACCGTACTCATAGCGTACAGTGGTCAAAAACTCTCTATTACCTTGATGGCTGCTTGAAAAGCACGCTATGAATTTGCAGATAACTTTTTTCTAACATTTTGAACATTCCGATCTACAATTCCGATGTACAATTTAATTTTATCAAAATTTTACATAAAAAAGGTATAGGTACTTGCTCGAAGTCGATAAAATGCGCCGTTTCGGCTGTTGTTTCAAAATTGCAGCCATGGAAGTGAATACTGATTCTAAAGCTAAGACAATCTATTTGAGTATTGCATCACACTCTTGGGAGCTCGGTGGCAGAGCTTTCTTATTTAAAAAAAAAGTTGAAGTTGATTTTGCTAATTTTTGAGGCCATTTTCAGGTTTTCAGTCATTTTTTTTGTGATAAAAGTATACCCGCTTCTCTGAATAAATCCACAAAAACGTTCAAAATTTTTACATACTGTACTCGATATAAGATTCAAAAATTCATTTTGAATGTATTGCAAGAAGGTGATTTAGTTTTAGCTGACAAAAGATTTCCAGGTATACCGTGTAAAGATGGTGTCGTCGTTGTGATGCCTCCTTTTGTACAACATGGTCATCCTTCTGTAGAAGAAGTTGAAAACTCTTGTGCAATAGCTAGTTTACGAATACATGTAGGTATAGAGAAGTATCCAAAGATTTAAGATCCATAATATTTTGAAAAATGTACCAAATTGACTTGTTACCTCTTCTTGAACGTTGTTTTTAATTCATTTCAAATAATCTTATAGGACAAATTACTTTTGTTGCAATTTCCATATAATATCTTCAAATTAATAAGTTTATCTCAAATTGGAAATGAAATACAACATGACTGGAATGCCGCCGCTGTAGATTACCTATAGCGACATTGCTGCCTCATTCATTAAAATGGTTTAATTAAACTTTGCTCCCTGTTGCTACTTTATTAAAAAAAACATCAACTGACTTTATTCTCCCTGTTCTCCCTTGTCAAGTAAAATTATCAATTGATTATTGTCAAGTAACATTTGATCTGAATATTCATCTGGATAAGTTTTATACAAAATTAAACAATGGAATTGAAATTTCATTAGATTCGTTAGTTTAGTGAAGGCCACAAAAAACCATCTACATTAAGAAAAAACACGGAAGTACGAACCACATAATGGTCATCTGTTATCTGTAGGAAATTATTTTAATGAGATGCTCTGCATATGTATTAAATTTAGGCATGCAAAGCACCAGGTGCAGCTGGTGGTCAATCATAAGGGGAGGTCATTTTAATAAAAAAAAACTAATATTAAAAAAAACACATTCTTACCGGTTTCATTCTAGCCCTTAAAGGGCTAACTAGACTGCGTTACAAAATTTTATGCAATGGATTATTTTATTCAAGTTTTATCTATCTGTTTTTTACTTACACGGTAGGCGCAATGCAGCTGTAAGCGACTGTTTACACGTTGGAGTTTCATATGTGCTAATAAAAAAATGTATTTGCACATATTATACATTTATTCTTTGAAATACCGATATATTTCTTTTGTTTTGTCCCTTCTGCTTGTTTATTTGAAGCAACGATCTTGGAGGACTGTTTTACTTACACTCCAAACGTTTTTCAAAATTTAAAGCTATACTGGTTTATAATTCTTTCATTTTGTGCAATAATAATAAAGTAACGTCGTTTTTCAATTATACTGGAAACGGAAAAATACGCTTAATGTTTAATGGATTAATACTTCTGATTAAATATTTACTATTTTTGTTTTGATTTCATAATTAATACTTAATAGTTTCACAGAGTGCAAATCTCTTCCTCATCTTAGGGAGGTCATTGACCAATTGACCTAATGGATGAGCCGCCACTTCAAAGCACATTAAAACGGTAGTGTAAATGTAAAAAATACGTCTGTTCAGAATTTAATACAACAGACACGATTTATAAAGAAGATTTTAATAATTAAATGTACAATCAGTGACAAATGACTTTTACTAAAAAGTATAACACGTTTCTATATATTTGATTTCATCTCGTTAACAACGTTGCCAACATACCTATGTAAAACAATAAAAACGGCAGTATGTTACCTCTTATATTTCTCAAAAAAGCGGGTTCAGTGGTATTACACTGGTGAGAACATTTGTCACTGACTGTACCTACCTATACATGAAAGGGTTACTTACATCATTCAAAACAGTACATTCGTAACTTGGTTGGAACTTTTCTTGCTCAGAAACAGGACGTTTGAGGATTTTTTCTCGATCTTGTTTGTGTTTCCTGTCAGCACCTTTGAGTTTAAATACTTTTATTTGACAGGCCGCTGCATGAAGACGCTTAGAGGCATCAAAACCTTCTGAAGAAGCTTGATAAGTTTCTACTTGAATCCGGAAAGGCACTCCTTTTTCACCACCATGTTTTTTAGGTGTAAATTCAGTACTGATGCAGTTCACCTAAAACAAATTAGTTTTTTTTGAGAATAATTTTCAAATTTTTATGTTGTAGAATATGGATGTATGCCAAATTTTAATTGTTACTCTATTACAAATACAAATATTAACTCTAGAATATGTTTTGCACTTTCTTTTCTTTTTATTTCTTTTATAGCTATGCCTTCCAAACTTTGCCGCGCATGAGAGGCTAGAAAAACGTCCCAGTCGGCCCCAGTCGGAGCCGTCGGAGCATAGTGGCGCGTGACGTCATATAGCATTTCGGCAAGCTTAAAATATCACTATCAATACGTTTTAAATTGAAATGTAGCAAAACCCGCGCTATATAGGGTAAAATACTATATTACCAAAGTTGTAGAAAATAAAATTTCCTACAAGAAAGTATATGTCTAACTTTAATAATTTCCGCCTGAGAACCATTTGAAGTTAGCATAAACTAGCGATTCTGGTTTAAAATTAAAATGTAACGAAAACCACGTAAGATAGGTAAAAATAACGTAGAAAATCAAATTTCCTAAAGCTTTAAATTTTACGTAATTCCAGAATCGCTAGTTTATGCTAACTTCAAATGGTTCTCAGGCGCAAGTTATTAAAGTTAGACATATACCTTCTTGAAGAAAACATTACGGGAAAGCATAGGAATCATTAATGCATTGAAAAGTGCATTAGGTCCCACCAGCTTACCCACAGTGCTTTCGCGTGATATTTTGCCCTCCACAGATAGAGAGAGTCTGCACGTGCTGAAAGGTTAATGATATCACCACGTGTTTGCGGTCACGTGATAATTTTGAAATTATTCCGTATTTTGTTTATTTAATTTAAAAATCAAGAAAAAGGTTTTCATGTTTCTGTTTGCAATTATATAGTCACTATACCACATGCTAATAAATCATACCACTTTTAGTAATAAAATTATTTTAGTATAATTATTAAACCATGAAAATACCAAGAACAATATTTAGAAGAAAAAGCAAGTAGTATATGAAATATTTTTGTGTCGAGGGGTTACAGCACAATGATAAAGGTTGATTTATTTATATACTGTAGTATACTTATAATTTACTGTGGAGTGTATTAATTAAGCTATGTTTCCATTAATATAAACATGTGCTTTCATTTAACAACAGATAACAATCATTGTTTAAACTGCTTTTCCATTAGGTTATTCTATAACTATATTTAACTTGCATATTTACTTTAATATAAACTCCAACTTCTTTAGTAGGATCCCAAGTAAAGGCAACAGCATTTAAGGCATTTGAAGGTTGTACTACATCACAAAGGCCATACGATAAAGGCACATCAACTTCTAAAATTCTATCACCAGGTCTAGATTGTTGCCACAAATGCATTTGTTCACGTTCCATATACTGCAGTCGTCGCTCATGGAAACAAATACGAATTATACTCTGTAAAAAATTAAATAATGAAAACTCAAAAAATATTTATTTCATAAATAAGTTGATACAAAGCGTTTTATGAAAGTTAATAAATAGTAGCAGGCTTTAAAAATAGATATAAGACATGCGAGGACAAAAGATACTTAAATCATGACATCTTACCTTCATTATTTTACCACGGTATGTAGAAAGATCGCCCAACTTCTTCAACTTAATTTCATAGCTCTGCCCTTGATTCAAATACGTTAAAGTATCTTCATTCACCTTTGTTGCGATACTAGTAGCTGCAGCTAGCACATATTGAAAACGACAGTCTTCTCCAAAATTACTGCTACTGGAAGTAACATTGTAACCGTCTTGTGAAAGTGATGTTGGGGATGTGATCATATTACCTATGCAAAATTTATATCAAATTTATTCTAATAACGGAATTATATAATTTTACCATCAATAGCATTTTGTAAACTCGAATATGCTGTGGCTCCCAGCAAATGGTGTAAAGTATTGTTGAACATATTCTGGTTGTTGTTGCTATCATTTGCAGATGTATTGTTATTGGCATGGCTAACAGCAACCGGGAGACCTGTAGAGTTTTGTAGGTTTTGCTTTGCATGTTGTAAGTTTGCAGCTTCATTTGAAGTTGGAGAAGGTGCTTCCTGTTTGAAAACTGGTAGCCCTGGGAGAGATAGAATGGCTTCACTGTAAAAAAAGGTTCAGAACATTAACATTTTAAAATATTTTACAGCTCATTTAATAAGTTTTTAGTTTTTCATTAATTCTACATTCTGCTTTTCATTTGCCAGCAGGACCTACTAAATTATCTACAGCCAAAGTTTCAAAAATATGCAACTAAACGTCATTCCGGGAGACCGCGACTAGCATGTAAACAGAACCATGTGACATATGGCCGTAGTAGGATCTGTGATTGGTTGCTTGCTTGCGCGGGCTGCATGCAACCAATCACAGATCCCATGTGTAACGTGGTTTTGTTTACATGTTAGTCGCGGTCTCCGGGAATGACGTTTAGTGTTCTAAAATCTTGTATAAATCCGAACTTTCGAAAATGTAAATCCCCCTACGTTATCTCGTCAAGTTAAATGCTGCAACTAGTGCTCCAAAATTAATTTTTACCACTGTTATCGCCTCCCAAGGAACTGAGGTTTTCTTATCTCTGTAGAAGTATCAATTTTCGAAAATGAAAATTCCCATAGATTATCTTGCCAAAGGAAGGACCTAGTCATTCTGAACAAAAACAATAAAACGTTGTATGCACTACGGGCATTACTTGTTGTCAAATTATATAAGGATCCACTATTGCTGTGTGCGTACTGGTAATGTTATTTAAGAGTGCCTTGATAATTAGATTTGTAGTGATCACGACCTTCTTGATTTTCGAGTCAGACTCGAAAATCAAGAAGGTCGTAGTAGTGATTTGTAGCAAGGAGTGTTCCACGATTGTCAAATTAACAAAATTAAGGCACCCTAATGTTATTATGAGTTGATCTGTCATTGGTGACATAATGGACCAACGCCGCCGCCAACTTTTAGTTTTTTCAAATTACTTGTTTTGTACAATTTATAGATAATAGCCTTATACTATAATTTCCCAATGTTAATTTCTCTATGTCCGATTGTCTGAATTTTATAGGGTAGGTATCCTTAAAATAGGGGAAAGAGCGTGCTACCTGCGTATACAATTTTGCTTGTATAAGTAGGTAGGTATTATACCGACTATTACTTGCTATTACTGACTAAAAATCTAACTTCTTATTTTCAATGACAGCTCTAAAACTAGCTGCTTGGCAAATTCATTTAAAATGTTACACGTGTCTTCTGCTACATGCATGTAAATACCAATGTTATTTTGTGATGGAACTTCTAATGGTATTCACTATTAATCATTATACTTTCGTAATGAATACATTATCATATTAATAATCGTATAATAAAGGATTAATTGTTAGGTATTATATTAATGAATTAAACACCTTCAATATTTTCTTACAAATCCTTGACTATTAAAATATAATATTAAGTAATGCGTAATTGTAACAACGATAGGAAAATCCTTAAAAACTTTAATTATCCGTAGGTACCTACTCTTTGCACCCGTATGGTAATTTCAATGGCTCTCAAAATTTATTAAACATTTCGATTTTTTATAAAACAATAACTTTTTTAAATGATAGGTAATTGTGGCATATAATTTAAATTTATAAAAATGCATTAAGAAACTTGACTAACAATCGAGTCCAAAATGGGCCAAACTTAAAATGGTGTCTTTTGTTTCTACAGGGTTAGTTGGGGGAAGTTGATCTACCTACAATTAGTTGACAAAGTAGATTTTCAATGGGACTATCTTTGGTATTTCTTTTTAAATTAAAACAGGATGAAATCAAAAGTTTAGATAGATAAAGTGGCATAAAACATACCTCATATTATAAGAGTTGTTGCTTAGGTCACCTCCCAGGCCAGTGAGGGATCCCTCCAAATCTGCGTTGAGGTCTGAAATATCGTCCACTTGCCATGGTGGCATTCGTGACGTACCTAAAATTGTTAATCAATTCTTTAAATACCATTAAGTTTAGCGTAAAATAGAAAATATTAGTAACATGTGATTACTGATTACAATCTGTACTTGATATTTCTCTGTCTATGAAGAATAGGCACGAATGGGTAACACAAGAAACTCTACAGTTGATTACGGAAAAAGCAGTTTTGGGGATAATTGAAATGGTCGTTATTACTTATTAGCCTTTTTAAACATTTTTCCTAACATGTGGTAAAGGGTATTAGGTCTTACTCTCCCATAGGGACTAATCCTGCTATAAGCAAACGCCTTGCAATTAAGTACTTTATTTAATGATATCGTCGCCCTCATTCCGACATTCTTGTTGTCTTTTCGGGGGGCGGAATTGAACTTGAACGGAATAAATCAAATGTAAAATTGTCCCGTGTGTTGTAATACGATGTCAATGCACGTTAAAAATTATATTGTATGATAAAATAAAAAGTAAAAAATGGCACTGTTTGTTTTTCATCGATAAAACGCAAAGTAATGAAACTAAACTATGTTTTTTAATCAAGACATTATTAAGGCATTTTTACGAGGCATCCAAATATTTAAAACAGACTTGTTGACTTTCTTTGCAAGGCACTTTTCGCAAAAACTTAACTGGATAAGATCTGGCTCCGATGACTATATTGATATTTTGCTACCAAGAAAATTTATAAAATTATTAATGTAGGTACCTACGTATAAGGTACATTCAGAAAACTCCCGTGACGTTTAATGTGTCAAATGAAAAATTTAGTTGGCTAATATAAAAATCGAAAATGGGGCCTTGATCTAAGGGCCTTGATTCCTAATAGTTAGTAGGGATTTTTTTTTTGTTAATCAACTGAATTTTGCATTTGACACATTAAACGTCACGGGAGTTTTCTGAATGTATTATATCTACTATAATTATTGGTATAGCATAACAATACAGAATAATTTATAAATACATAATTTATTGGAAGGTCATAGATACCATAAAAATAAAAATCTTATTGATTTGAATTTTGAATCATTGCCACTGTGTAATTTTATAATATTAAAGTAAAATCTATTGTACACAATGATTAAAATGTTAAAATGTGTACGCTCCACCCAGCCAAGCTTACAAAAGTCCCGAAAAATATGTCAACTAATTTTTGAAAAACAGAGTGCAACAATACATAAACCAATATCAATATAGTGTTTTAGTGTAATAAGAGGGTCCATAGTATGAGGGAGTTTGGAGCATGACGAGCGTAGCGAAGAGTGCTACAATCCCTCTCATTAAACGAGTATAATATACTATTTTTTCTACTTTGCGAAATTTATTTAACAAAAATTTAATTTTTTTAATTAATTTGCTATCCAGGGGGTTTCGATTAAAACAAGTGGTAACACTGCGGCAAGCTATTTTCAAAACTGTCAAAATTGACAATTTAGGTTACCTATAATAAGCTTTTTCAAAGAAATCTTTATTCTGTAAGTTGTTTTCATTAATCAAATAAAAGTTCAGGTATTTATAATTTCTGTGAAGAGGAACTGCATGCCATTGATATTTTGATGTTGATGACGTTTGATAATTTGACACATGAAGCAAATGCTACCATTTTTAAGTACTAAAATTTTACCAGAAACAGTTTATTGTGAAACTGTTTTATGCAGTTTTCAGTGTCACAATGGGGCTATTGAGAACGTGAAGCGTAGGAAAACAATTATTGCTAAAAAGCACACTGACTGGGAAAATTCAAATGGAATTTGAAATTTTGAGAATTTCAGTAATTATATCATTTATTCATATATCATATATCATTATATCATATATTATTATATACATTTTTGTGAAAAAAGATTGATACATTTTTTTTCTTAATCCATTAATTTTCTAAGTAAATTCTTAATTTATAGTAACCATACATGTATAAATTATACAATTTTAAAAATAATTTCGCACACGTAAATATTGGTTATTTCTACATAATAATATAACACACAGAAGTGTTTATAATTGAACATCTGGTCAAATACAAAATTTACCAACATGGACTTCACTATCTAAAAATATTATTGAAGATAGAAGCACCTCGCCTTTTAAAGATTGTTTAAGTAAACATGAATGATTACCGGGATTGATAATTTCTTTGTTCTACAATGAACTTAATAATGTTCATTGCTATATTTGATATTAACAGTTCTTCCAAAAAGTATAATACAAAAAATGGCAAAATCGGTTTTCGCAATGTCATTTTTAGTAATGTGTGAAAATCTATAAATTTCTTAAGTTTTTAGATACCTACTCTTCTATACTTTTGACCTTATTACGTTATATTTTCTAATAAAAGATATCGTTTACTTATTTTATGAGTTGGAATTTGTTTATTATCTCATAAGAAGTCAACATTTCAAATATAAACGTTAAATTCACTTTTTTTTTATCAAAAAGAATACTTTTAATGATGTAGTTACATTTTTATATACTATTGCATAATTATTGCTTTACACATTTTGGCGCTTTTAAACAAGTGGATTAAAAAAAACAAAATGATACTTTTCTTTCTTACTAAATTTCATCATCACCTCGGTTTTCTTATTTTTGCTTCTAATAGATACAATAATTTAAGTGAATCCAATTCAAATCTTTCATTTCATTCTTCACTAGTATTGTTTATTTAAAATTCAGTAGCACATGATCCATAATAGTTGTGGTTGCTTTAACAGGAGTTAATTGGAGATTCACGTCATAAACTGCTGACGTCAGCAAAACTTTAAAATGATTTTTTTCAATTATGAACACATATCAAATAGACACTACTGCTTCATAAATCAAATTCACTTGTGTTAGTTCGCATTTGATGCTAAATTTTTATAAACATCTAACAAATAGTTAAGAGATAAACATTAGGTAGGTATAACACTGCACCTGGCACTTCTTTTTGCCCTACAACTAAACACCTAAGTGTTGTGTTTTGTATATTAATTAGTATAGTACATAACGATGTATGAAAGTTATTTTGAATACTACGTGGTGTACGCGTGTACGTACTATATTGTACTCTGTTTTTTCTCGACTTAAGAAAATTATGTTATGTATGTTAGAAGCGTAGAAAACGAATAAAATACGAGTTGTTTGCCACTGATAAGATATGTAAAATAATTAAATTAACACTAAAAGTAAGAATAAACATACATTTAATTAAGCAGTCCATTTTCCAAAACTTATAGGTGAATCCCAAACAATTTAGATACAAATCTGAACCTCTACTACAGCATATCAGATTCGATCTAATCGAGATTATCACATTGACAAGTACGGATTTTCATAAAATATATTAATTATAAACTTTAGTCGAAACATTATGATGGTATGCATATTAAACACGAATAAATACTAGTTAAATCGAAATATTGTCCTTGTTGTATTCAATATTCGATAAAACCAAGACATGTGATAAGCAAATGATAACTTATGTCTCAAGTACGTCAAGCAACAGACTTCATTTATTGTCTAAAATTTAAACCAGTTCCAATCAACATTTTGAAATTATGTGTCGATTTCTTAATTACTACAAATTAAATGTTTTCTTTCCCAAAACTATTAAAACTAGAATAGGTACTAGGTTGTTATTATTGAGAATTAATAATCTCGTATTGCTTTTCTAGTAATAAAAGGTACCTACTTTATGTATTTTCTGATACTTCATCAAATTAGGTTCGCGCTCCTACATTAATGGGATGGAGCTGTTCATGTTTGTTGGATCATATCATTTTGTAATTATTAACATTGTATACAGGGTGGATGACAAAATCCGCCCCGAGCTATACAGCTTTTAATTGAGATCGGATTGTTACGGTCGACATGGCAATCGAAATGAGTCATTAAATACTACGTTTTGATGTAGTTAGAACATTTTCAGGGCCTACTAGATTTTAGCTGCGATAGTCAACTTTTCATTTTTAAATGGGCGCCTATGTATATTTTTTGTAATTCTGAATAAGCGTTTTTTTCCGAGTTCAACGATGTATAATAAGTCACCTTACCATCACCAAAAAGTAGTAAAAAAATTGTTTAAGATTACTCTCCTGACTACCAATTTCGCAATTCGTTTTCAATAGTAGGCTTTGACTAACAAAATATTGACAACTGTCAAGCAATTTTCTAATGAAATTTTAATAGAAACTGTCAGTACCAGTACGTTTACTGTGATATAGTGAGCTCTTAAATTAAAATTAGTTAGGACGAAAATGTTTAATGAAGAAGTAGACATGTTGTAAGTATATTTTGAAAACCAAAAAAAATCTGCTGTTGCCCTACAAGCTTATAGGGAACGTTACCCTGACCGACAGCATTTTTCAAGAAGAAAGTTTAGTTTGTTGGAGACGAATCTGTGGCAACGTGGTTCTTTTAATAAAAATAAGAATTTGAACCCCTGTGACTTTTTTTTATGGGGTTACTGAAAAGATAAAGTCTACAGAACACCACCAAATTCTTTGGAAATTTTAGTCAATCGCATTTCAAACGCATGTCGCGATATTCCTTGTTAGGGAATAGACAATAATGGAGGCCCGTTTGAGTATTTAAGAAATTAAATTTAGTAGTTTAATTTAAAAATATTAATGTGTTTATTGTTTTTCTCTATATCTTTTTTTTGTAATTTAATATACCTAACATGTCCGTGTTCTTGTTCTTGTCGTATGAAACATGTTTTTCTTGTGTATTTTGAAGTTAAGCATTAACTACGAAATATTCTGTACTACTTCAATGTCCAGTGCTAAAGGTTTCGTCAAGTAGTTAACGTTAGCAGTTGTCAATATTTTGTTAGTCAAAGCCTACTATTGAAAACGAATTGCGAAATTGGTAGTCACGAGAGTAACTTTAAACAATTTTTTTTACTACTTTTTGGTGATGGTAAGGTGACTTATTATACATCGTTGAACTCGGAAAAAAACGCTTATTCAGAATTACAAAAAATATACATAGGCGCCCATTTAAAAATGAAAAGTTGACTATCGCAGCTAAAATCTAGTAGGCCCTGAAAATGTTCGAACTACATCAAAACGTAGTATTTAATGACCCATTTCGATTGCCATGTCGACCGTAACAATCCGATCTCAATTAAAAGCTGTATAGCTCGGGGCGGATTTTGTCATCCACCCTGTATATACAGAGTGATGATAAAGTATCGCACAAAAATCATATTCTGGTTATTTAATGTTTTTGCGGAAAATCCTGAGACTCGTCGATTTTTGTTTTTAAATTGCCATTTAGACATACAATTTTCAACCCCCCACCCCTCAACCCCTAAGTGCTAGCAACCCCAACTTTAAAAATTTAAATATAAAGATAGATACCCTTTGTGATACCTACCTCTTTTGATAGGTCTTTTTATTCTTAATATAATCAAAAAAGTTTTTCAACATCGGTTGATAAATAACGGAGATATTTAACAAAATGTAATCAAATGAAAATGTCAATATTCGACAAGAAAATGGCTCAAACAAACACGCCGTAAATGATAGACATTAAAAAAGTCACTTCCTGACCTAAAAGTTTTGTACGCGATACCGCCATATTTACCACAAGTGTCCGTATAAACTCAAAAATCACACCTGTGTATGTTCTTATTGATAATTAATTAGGCGTGTTTGGGCAGATTTCTTGTCGAATATTGGAACTTTCAATTGATTACATTTTGTTAAATATCTTGGTTATTTATCAACCGATTTTGAAAAACTTTTTCTGGTTATATTAAGAATAAAAATACCTATCAAAAGAGGTATCACAAAGGGTATCTTTCTATTTAAAATTTTAAAGTTCGGGTTGCTAGCACTTAGGGGTTGAAGGGGGGGGGGGTTGAAAATTATATGTATAAATGACAATTTTAAAACAAAAATCAACGGGTCTCAGGATTTTCCACAAAAACATTAAATAACCAGAATATGATTTTTGTGCGATACTTTATCACCACTCTGTATATAATATGTAACAAAATTTTATTGTTTCCCAATATTTTAAAAACTTATGTGGGATACAAAGAATAAGGTCTTATGAAAACAAATAATAGGTACATATTAGGTAGTCTCCACAATAATAATGATAAAAATAAAACATAAAACATGTAAACATAATAGGTTTACAAGAAATTTAACGAAATTTATTAAATCAGATTACTTTGGAAGATATATTTATGCAAATAATAATTTGCACTCAAACATAAACGAAGAGACAGGGGTTCCTATTTTGGAAATGAGAACAAAAACGATAAGAAATTGGCTCTGTATTAGCAAGTCCATCTAAAGTACTTGTTTATTTTTAAATCACCAATTGCGGGAGAGGGGAGTTAAATTACAAAATCGGTTTAAAACTACACTTGTGAATAAACATTAATATTATAATTAAAACTGACGTTGGTAATTTACAATACATACAAGAACATTTTTTGTAAATGAAAACTTAATTTGCAATTGGTGAATTGCATAATTATAGTGTGTAGAATTGAATGACGTAACAGAGGGATTTCAATGGTAAAATTTTAAAAGTCAATTAATATTATTGTCCCTAATTTAGTTTTTGTAGAGACAAATTCCCTCATACATTAGCTAGTATAAGCAACACCCAAAACGTCAGCCCATATGATTCCGTTTTTCGCGATAAAAACCCGCTTGGTCCGATAAAAATCCCGCTTCCTGATTAAAACGACGGCTTCCTGTGGCAAGGCCGTTGCTATAATTTTATTTACTTGTTGCTAGGGTATTATCTACTGTTTCTATAACGTTGTTTACTTGTTGCTAGGGTATTATTTACCAACAGTTTCACTGTTTATTATTTAATTATTCGAGAATTTGTCTTATGAAAGGCCGTTGCTAGCTCCACGGCTAACGTGGATATAATTCTGACACAAAATCCACGGCATTACGTTATTCTCAAGGGCGAATACGAGCTGCACCTACAGCGCATGTCCGGGGACAAAATTGTTCCATTATGAAAGTTTCAAACATTTTCATATTTTAAATTGATTTTTAATTAATTAGCAAGTTGAATATGACCAATAAAAAATACTAGAGTAAAGTCCGAGCGATTGATTTTGTTTGAAGTTAATAATTTATTATTATAATTAGATTTCTCAGAAACAGACTTTTACGCCTTGGGAATAGGCAACCAATCGTGCGCACCTCTGTCCCTATAATCTCAGGAAGCTGAAATAATTTTCCAAGTTCCCAGACATGCGCCGAACGTAATGCCGTGGATTTTGTGTCAGAATTATATCCACGTTAGCCGTGGAGCTAGCAACGGCCCTTATTGAACACGGGAAGAATCTTCGCATTCCTTCTGGGGTAGTTGTAAGGGAGCGTAAAATATGTACCACTGTAAACGTACACTAAACGATCACGTCGTTTTGTTTACATCCAGGTCGCGGTTAGGACGAACCAAGTTTACCTACTACTATTTTTTTTTCTGTGGAATGTAATGAATATTTTTATTATAATATTTTATAATTTCAAAAAAATTATATTTATTTTTGTAGTATTTATAGTACAGGGTGATCAAAAATGATTGAACGTGCCGCTTCATACTGATTTTTTGTTGTCCGCTTACTCTGCTGTCGGTACTTAAATAACCTTGGTAATTTCAGTGGTGTAGACATTGTAATTTAAATGACAGATGGAAATGACAGATGGAAAATAATGCGCAAGACACTGAACAGATGTAAGTATTGATAAACAACAGACTGTTTGACAAAACGGAATGCATTTTTGATAGTAATTGGACCGACTAGTGGTCATGTGACCTTCAATCATTTATGATCACCCTGTATATTATTTTATTGATATACCATTTTATGTAATCCCCTTATGAGCCTACCCTACAGGCGTCCAGGGCCGGGGATGTTTTTGCAGCGATTGTATTTTGGGGAATTTCTTCTTCATTGCTTTTGTATCAACGGGATACTTTTTCTATGGATGTATTTGTTTTTGCTCGGGAACGTTTATTCTGGGAGATGTTTTTAGACGGGATTTCTTTTCCAGGGATTGGTTGCCATTTGCCAAGGAATGTTTTTTCCAACGGATTTTTCTTCCGAGGATTTTTTGTCCGGGGATGTTTTTGCGGGGATTTTTCTGGGGACGTTTTTACCTGATATTTATGTCAAAGATGTTACTAGAATACCGTGCACACGGACTGTATAAGGTAAAATAATTTTCTCAGTCAGGCGGCCACTTTAAATATAAGTTTGTGATTCCAAAAAATCTTTTTATTTTTAATGTGCAACATCGTGAAGAAAATAGTTCAAATGACCTGTGGACTTCTCAATATAAGACAAACGTGATTTATCTCACCGCCAATTGAGAAGGAACAGTTTGTGGATCACACGATATAAGATAATGGACGATCTGCATGTAAAGCTTTGTAATGTTATGCGTTTTTTTAAAAATAATGTTACATTCTACCTAAATTGATTTTGCCATACTTAGATATCTATGACGTTAGGTAGGTAGGTACCTACTGAATTCAATTTAGATAACATTATCAATAGACACATTCTGATTACAAACATGTGCATATAATTACATACGTACGTTCCAATAAAGCATTTGAATTTTCACTATGAGCAAACTTAATAGGAATACGTTAAATTTGTTACTGAGTATATGCCAAAATTACTGAATATCGATAGATATAGACTCTAATCCAATTTATCATATTAATCAGTGAGACACTTGACTGATCAAGTACCTATATGATGCAAGTACAAAACCCATTTATGGATTGACAACGACTGACAAACCAATCAGCTTGTTTCTAGAAGAGTCTATAAAATGGAATGTTTATGAATGGCATAATTCCCTAAAATAGTTCAAGTATCTATACTTATATTAAAGATTAAGTACTATTATGTTCGTCACAATTTGGATGAGTGATAGATATGTAGTTATTATTCTATTTTAATTGATTGATTTATTAACGAATTTCTGACAAGACATGAATTCATAACAACCGACTGCACCTCTCACTTGTAAAGCAATCATGACTCGCTTACAAGTTTTGCAAATGATGGTTATATTTTGGAACTTATTCCAATATAATGGTGTGGGTTGATTTATAGAAATTAAAATAAGAACTAATAATAAAACGTATAAATTAACCCCTTTTGGGTGTACAGATTCTCTCTGATGTGTTTTTCAAATTGGAGAGCTTAAAACTAGTATAATAATTTCACCATGTGTACTCGTATATATTCAATCAAGTTAGCACCCGCATGTCAAGTGGTAGTTGGCAATGCAGTTTTTCTCTTCGACTATTTTAAAGAATACCCTCATTCTTGTTGCATAGTAAATTGAATATTAGCATAAATTCTTCACACCGTGATTTCTTACAAAAAAATCACTATAGATTATCCAATCACATCCTTTGATTTTTAAGAATTCACGCTTATATGAAAAAATAACATTGATTTGAAAATAAATAACCGAGCGTTTCTTAGCAACCTCCCAAAAAGTCGCCATTTGAAACGTCAAATATATCAATTAAAAAAATGTTAAAAACTATTATTTAAGGTATATACCGTAATTTCTTATAGTCGTAGAGAAAGTACAGTCTTTTACTTGAGTAGAATGGCTATCATTCACTTAGGCCCGGTTTTATAAAGTCTGGTTGACCGACTGTTGACTCAACCTCGATCGATTGTCATGGATACAATTTTTAAAAACAATCGTATCCATGACGATTGATCGTGGTTGAGGCAACCGTCGGTCGGTCAACTAGACTTTATAAAACCGCCCTTTAGATGATTTCAATACACGCGCTCGCTGCGCTCGTTCGTTTTTGCCATGACCTTCTTGATTTCCAAGACTGAGACGTCAAGTCTCGGAAATCAAGAAGGTCGTGGTTTTTGCATTGGTATAATAGCAATACTTTAGGCAAAAAACACCAATGTAAAAACTTTTTTTTTTCAAAATCTTGATACAGTTTGAGGCTATGTGTTGAACAACAACAAAAAACAACAAAGCTTTAAATAGGTACCTACGAATGTTGTTATAAATTCATGGCAATTAATCTTGGTTTAGCTGAACCGGGGTTTAAAAACTAGAACTGAAAAACTGGGCTTTAATGGTACATAAAAGAATATTTCGTCAACATCCTAAATTTCGAATAAACTTATACAGGCGGTCCCAAAACGTACCGAGAACGTTTCATTTCGAAAAGTTCATAGAAATGTCCTAAACGGCAACCGTTAAAACGAGTTATTATGTATTGTTTCATACTTCACGTAGCTAAAATTTTAGTTCAACGAAATTATGAACACATTTTTTTAAATACATTTATTTTTTATATTATTTATAAGAAATGTTCAAAATTATCTCCATTGTGTTCAATACACATTACACAAAGCCCAGTGGCGTAGGCACACGGGGGCGATCGCCCCCCCAGCCCCTATCGACCAGCCCTCTTAGCGCCTCTTAGAAAAAAAATAAGAACATAAAACCAATATTATTCCAATATGATGCACCAAAAATGCGCCCCTAAAGGATCTCGTCCCCCCCGCCCTTCATCACTGGCTACGCCACTGACAAAGCCGCATCGTCGCAGAAGTGAACGCTGGCTGCGTTTTTAATAAAGGAATCAAATTACATCAGTATCACAGTAATACACATAAACTGATAAGTAAGATAAGTTACAAACAATAATTTGTTACAAACGATGTTCAGAGGTTACCAAACAGAAGCGATCATGGTAACTACATTACATTTCTTATAAATAAAAAATAAAAATCTATCAAAAAAAGTGTTCATAATTTAGTTGAACTAAAATTTTAGCCTAGCCTACCTACTCTCTTGTCCGCTATTTGAATAGTTATTGTAACAAAGGATATTACAATCCGTATATAATAATATTATTAATGACGTACCTATATCAAATAAATACGAAAGAATTATTTAGCTACTTCCATGAGTTTAGCCTCCATTTCAAACTTTCTGTAGTTAAAATTTTCAATGCTTTTTTAAAGAGTTAATCGGCACACACGGTATAAAATTATAGAAATCACACAATTTAAAATAACTACAAACATCCTGTTCAAATCACAGGTCATTATAGCATGAAATATTTTATTGAAACGTACAAAAGAACACATTTTTCAGATAGCGAGAAATTAAATTTACATCCATGAAAAAGCAAGAAAAACAAAACAACAACTTGGGCCTACAATTACTAGTAACTAGTAAGTAGTAACCCTATGGAAAATATTTATATTTTTGCAAACAATCTGCTACTGGGGTCATATGAACCCCTGATGCTTACTATACACAGACAACCACTTATTCAGAAAAATATTAATCTTGTAGTGTGGATGTGGATTATTAAATTAATATTCATATGAAATTAGAATATTATCTGAGAATATCTGTTTAATATAATTTCATTCTTTTCTAACATTATAGTTCAAAAATAATTAAAGATACTGGAATTTTTTTAATAATTTAGCACAAACTTATAGTATAGTTTTAAATGATAAGATAAATCCAAATATGTAAAAATATACAGGGTGTTCTATTTAAAATAAAAAAGCTGAACATCGTAGTAAAACAGTTGATTGATATTTACAAAAGGGTGATGTCAAATGATAGCGTTTGTGTTATCATTTAAATTTATATCAGGTGACATAGAACCTCGGGGCACCCCTTAGAATTTGAACTGAATTTTACTTACTACTTTTACTTCCCGGTTTTTCCGGAAATGATCCCACCTTTCATATTTCAAATGAAACACCCTGTATATTTTTGCATATTTCAATTCGGCATTAAATTCTGCGTACAATAGTGTCGATATTACAGTTTTGAGAACTTACAAATTTTTAATTTCAAAAATACGTTTTAATTCTAGAGTGCCATATGACTTACTGAATTTTGTTCATATCATTGCTCATTGCTATCATAACTGAGTTTGTTTCAAACGGAAGGGTTGTGGGACACCCACCTATGTAAATAAAGGATATTTTGCCAGGGTGGATAAAATCACGTTTTTTATTATTTAAATCAAACCGAATTAAACATTATCTATTTCTTTATTTTGTAAATTTGTTGTAATACTCATGCACTAATAATTTATTTATTTTATTTACGTCTTTTTAAAAAATACACATACACAGGGAGTAGAATTGAATTACGCAACATAGGTATTTCAATTTTCAATGCTAAATTAATAAAAAAAAATATTATCTTCCTTAATTATTTTACACAAAAACGTGTTTGTAGAGAAAAAAATTCTGTATCCATAAATGTTATGGATATTATTTGAAAAACTGAAAATTAGAATTTGTTTTCTACAAAAAAATTATTTGAACTTTCTTTCTAAAGTAATAAGGGAAGATAATATATTATTAGCAATTTCAGCAAAACTGAAATTAATTGTTTTGTTTTTGTTTAATGGTTTAAATCAATAATTTTTTTAAATACATCGCTTGATTTAATCATGATTTTAATCGGGATTTAAATCAAATGATTTAAATCACCTCAACGCTGTTTTTTGCTGATTACAACGATGTGCATCACTTGATGTTTCTTGTAACAATATTATATTATTCAAATAAATCAAAGGTATTTAGAATATGCTGTATTTTTGTCAACCGTTGGCGTTGTAAAAAAAAGCCCATGAAAATGATTTTTCCAACTTTGAGAGGCTCTAGCTAACAAGTTATTCACTTTTTATTGTGTTAAACAGCTTTAGAAAAGTAAGCGGCAAAATTATATGAACAAAATTCAGTAAGTCGTGACACTCTTGAATAAAATAGTTATTCTTGTATCATGGCCAAAAAGTGAATCTTTTTCGGCCGCGACTGATTTTCTGGTCGAGGCAAAGCCGAGACCAGAAAACAGGGAAGGACGAAAAAGCACTTTTTGGCAGAGGTGCAAACAACATTTTTTAGGCGAATATTACAAATTTTATTAACAAATTTAAATTTTTATCTAAATATTCTAATGACATTTGGTCACGTGACCACCCTGAAACGTCATAGCTGTTTTTATCATAGTCGACTAAAAAATTATAAATCAGCGGCCGAAAAAGTAAGAGCGGCCGAAAAAATGTATTTGCGGCCGCAAAATAGAAATTGACAAATGCCTACTACAAATTGACACTTTACGGCTGTCAAAAGATACGTAAAACAGCTGTTTTTATCATAGTCGCCTAAAAACGTATTTTTGAAATATCTTGACACTATGCAAAAATATGTGTTGCATTTAAAATAAGAAAGTTGCGGTCGTTTCCGACGAAATCAGAAGTGAAAAATTATTATCATTCAGTCCAAATTTGTTAAAAAAATAACAGCGGTGTCCTGGGCCCAGTTTGTGAGGTCTAAAATTAAATAAGAAGTAATGCGTCGAGGCTTTTTCAGGAAACAGCCTGTATAAAAATATAGTAATTTAAAAATATTAGAAGCTCTTACCTATAATAGTATAGGCTAGTAACATTACACGCTTAACATATCATCAACAATACTGAATAACAACAAAATTGCAATGAAACAAACGTAAATATTTTGTATAGACGATAAAAAATATCACTAGTAAATACTTCAATTAAAGATAGTTATTCCATTCTTTGAATCATTATTTTCAGCGTTAAAACACGGATTTCAGCTAAAGGGAAAGTAAGAAATATTCAGAAACAGTGCCTATGAAAGAAATCGAAATGAATCTTATTACTGCGTTTTTCTTTGCCACTCTCATGTACCTACTTTTTATTAAGTGAAACGATTTTTTTACAAAAAAATATTTGCGACATTAATCAAAAGCGGGTGTTGTTAAAACGGCTATTATTTATTTTCTGTGACGTTACATCATATCTTAATTTGTATTGGCTTTACATTCAAATCATCGGGAATAAGCAATGAAGATTTAATGTTGCATAAGAAAAATTGATATAAATGGAAAAACCCGAAACTGGTTATAATAATTCGTAGAAATGGGTATTTTATTCATTAAAAGAGCATCCAGTGCTAGAAAAGTACTAGATACCTTTTATGTACACGGTACGTCGAGCAGTTCTGGGGTTAATTGTTATATTATATTTTTTATCTGAAATCGATAATTTGTTGCTGCTTTTTTGTATGATCTTATATGTATAACTCCTACAAATAGACTTCAAATAAAAATTAGAAATCAGTCACCAAACAATACATTAAATAACCAACAACAGAATGTCCAAGAGCAATTAATAATGATGATTACTGATTAGGATTACCACCCGATTCTTAGTGTACCTATACCGGGTGGCGGAAAAAATACCCCAGGAAAAACGTTCCCGGAAAAAAATTCCCATGGTAAAAATATCCTAAAGGAAGAAAAACAATAAAAAATAATCCAACGCAAATAAAAATTGATTTTGAAAGAAGCCCTATTAAGGCAGTGAAGGCAGTATTTGGAGAATTGATCGTATCTGGCTGTTTTTATCACTTGTGCCAAAGCACTCATAAATAAATGCAGAACCTTGGCCTTCAGCAACGATATAGAGAGGACGAATTTTTAGGAATGATGGATGGTTTGGTCTTCTTACTACTCGAAGATGTGGGTAGAGGGATGGAATACCTAAAAGAAATGTTCCTGCTGGAGCTGAAGAGCTTCTGAACTATTTTGATAGCACATACGTTTTCGGCACTTATAGATAGATTGGAAATGACAATGATGTTACACGTCTTCGCAATATTCCTGCAAAGATTCCACCTGAAACTTGGAATGTTCATCTAATAACATTAGAAGAGGGGGAATCACACGGAAGGTTGGAATAACCGTTTTTCTAATTTGGTGGGTCAGGTGCATCCCACCGTTTGGTTAATATTAAAATGAGCTAGGATCTTGCCGCTGGCAGAACGAAGTTGCAGCAACAACAAATTGGAAGGCTGCCTACAAAGGAGAAAAGAAAAGTTCATGAATCTCTACAAATCCGATGAAAGAGTTTCTGTGAGGATTATGTTGCGGGTAGCACATAATTTTCTAAATGCTATAGTCGTAGTTTTGAGGGGTCCACGTTTTTTTCCGGGGTATTTTTTTTGTTTTTTTCCTGGGGAATTATTTTCTTGGGATAGTTTTTCCTACTTTACTCCTATCATCTTCAATTTTGAAATCTTAAATGGGAATATATCCTGTGTTGCATATCAAATGAAAACTCTTGAAAAATGCTATTCAGCCATGCCAAAGTTAGTTTTTGCAGTTTACTATTTAGTTTACATTTTTGTTAGGTTTTGTTATTATACAGAGCGAGTTTGCTAAGAAGTAGTAGCTGGATATTTCCGGTAATGTGAAGTATTAAAATAATTCTGCTTGGGTAGGTTATAATAGGGAACCCTTTGTATGTATTTATAGGCACAGTAAATCTGCTTTTTTCCCACAAGCCTTTGTTTGGTTACTTCGATAAAATGATTTTTGTTGTTTCATTGGTGATTCTTCTTTGTCATGCTATTCTCTGTCATATTTTTAAAAATGATTATTAAAGCCGTTAAAAAAATAAAAAATAATTATGTATTATTAGTACTTTAACCACACCTTAACTCACATGGGTGGGATGTTAACGCAAAATATTAAAATGAAACAAAACACGATAGCTAAATACTTTTTCCAATACCGCCGAAGATTATCTATCCAAGATACATATCAGTTATCTTGTTTTTTTCTTCTGTCTATGGCGATTACGTAAATATTTTAGATTGCAAATTTAAGCTCGATTTAGACTATAGTGCAAGGCATTGGTTCGCAAATTATATTTCATGAAATCTATGAGGGCATAAATTTCGTGAAAAAAATTTTGTCGAGCATGTATCTTGCCAGTGCCTGACCGGCCTGACACTATACCTACTGTGAAACAAGGCTTAAGCGTTTTCAGTTCTTTCAGATTATTTCAGAAAGTTGTAAGAATCAAAAAAGAGAACGGAGAGAGAGAGAAAGAGAGAGAGAAAGAGTGAGGGAGGGAGGGAGAGAGAGAGGGAGGGAGAGAGGGAGAGTGAGAGAGAGAGGGAGAGAGAGAGTTGGGTATTATACCCTACCCTAGTAGAATTATTTTAATACTAAAGGGCCGATTTTACAATACTGGTATAAACCTGGAACAAACTATTCCTCCGACAACTGCCATGTTACAATTGTTACAAAAATTGTAACCCTGGTAATTGTCTGAGGAATAGCTTATTCGAGGTTTATACCAGTATTGTAAAATCGGCCCTAAGTAACGGATATATTCAGCTGATTCTTAGCAGACTCACCCTGTACAGTGTACAATTATTAATTATATCAATACATTGGATACCTACCATTTTGAACAGTATTCCTTTTGGAGTTGGCTGCCTTTTCAGAAGTTTCCAATGTGGCTAGAGGATCCCTGAGGGTCTTAAATCCATTAATGGTTTTAATTTTAAGCGATTCGTTTGAATTAGCAGACAGTTTACGTTTACGCGGTATTTTAGGATCTACATCGTTGTTACTACTGCGAGGGAATTTCTCTTCGTCGATTTTAAGATCATTTGTCCAACCGAAATATTCGTCGTTATTGTCCATACTATTATCGCTCGGTATATTCCACAATTCTTGGGTTGTTAATGTACGGTCACTAGTAAAAATTTGTATATTTTGGTCGCTTTGACACAATTGGAACTCCATAATAACGAAAATTATGGCGTGGTCGGCTTTTGCCAGAGAGAATTCATTGGGTTACTATATAAGACTTTTTGAACGAAATCTAGTTGGAACAAAACGTCTGTGATATAAAAACGTAAGGATAAGGGCAATCTTTGAGTTTTCTAAGGATGTCTCTTACGTCCTTCCCAAACTAAGAAGGCACTTTTGAACTAATCGGGGAGAATTGCGATTTAGTTCGAATTTTCTATGTCACGTTCATTTAAAACATAACGAAAAACGAATTATACAACTTTTTGATCCCAGTAGTTTCCTGTTGGCGACGACTTTGCACAAATGCGTTGTGGATGTTTAGCATTTTAATTTGTAAATAATGACATTCAATATCCATTTAGCACAATAATTTTAATAAGCCGAACAAACAATGTGTTTTTTAGCGTTAACACAAGGCCACGTTTACACAACCAACTACTAAATCAGGTTTAATTATTGTGCCTCTTCAGGCTGGGCTCGTAGACAAGTATAAACTTCATCTGAATCAGTAGTTCATAATATTCACTGTATCACAAAACTATATAACGGTTTGGAAATGTTGTAATGACAGGTGTAAAAAATTAAACTGCTTATGATAAAAGTGATTATCACTATCAGATTTTAAAGTTTAAAGAAGCGCGCACGCGGTCTCCAATGTGGACTAAAGATTTTCAGTGTGACTATGATATGACGTGAAGATATTCAGTCAACTGCTCATCGCAACAACGATACAATGTTTAAATTAGCTTTAATTTACAAAGTCCCATTAGAACGTCTCGAATTGAAGCTGCGTAACGCAAACTTAATTCTCGTGCGATTTTAAGATGTTGGTTGTGGAAATTTTACATGTGGCCTTATGAACGTTTTATGCTTAAGAAATTTTTGGCAATTAAATTTTAAGGCTCAAAATTTAGAGGTCAAAAACGCGATAAATTTAGACAACCGTAATTTGAGTTTATACCGTCTGCTTGACGAATTTATTTAAACCCTCTTTTTCTTTCTTTGAGTATCCAGAAGCCATTTCTTCCGGATAATTTGATGAAACGAACGAGTGATGACTTTAAAATACTTCTTGTTTCCAATCTTCAAATATTTAATTTCTGAAACAAAAAAAAAATGAAAATTCATGTGGAATTTACCAGTAGTATTAATATATTTCTCGAATACAATCACGGTAACCATAACATATGTTATCAGTGTCTGTCCTATATGGTGTACAGAGGTGAACAAGGTTAGACAGATTGTCGCCATTTTTGGGAATTACGAAATTGGATTCCTAGAATGATGAATTTGAAATAATTTTAGGCTTATACAGGGTGTCCGGAAACAACGTTCCGTAACTTCGGGAGATGATTCTACATCCAAAAATATGAAGAAAAGTTCTGATGAACAGGGGTCCGGAAAAGCTTTCTAACGGAGCTACGGCTCTTTGAAGAGGGGCCTCAAAATGTGTTGTTTTATTAATTAGTTAATCAATACTGAAACGAGATTGATAAAATTTGGTACCCAGGGTATATTTGGTACGGGAAATAGTTTGGTAATGTTAAAAATAGCAAAAAAAAGCCAGGGGCGTGCGTAACGGGTAGGGTGTATTGATTAACTAATTAATAAAACAACACATTTTGAGGCCCCTCTTCAAAGAGCCGTAGCTCCGTTAGAAAGCTTTTCCGGACCCCTGTTCATGAGAACTTTTCTTCATATTTTTGGATGTAGAATCATCTCCCGAAGTTACGGAACGTTGTTTCCGGACACCCTGTATACCTACCTACCAGGCCTAACTCTGTTTTGAATTTTAAATTGTGATTTATTTTAGTATCAAACTTTTGGGAGGCTGTGGTTTGGAAAATAATAAATGAGAAAAAATCTAAAACCACAAAAAGTTTGAACGGGGAAGCTGGGAACTTCGTTCTCGAAACGCGTTTGGGCTCCCTAAACTTTTTGTGGTTGAAGGGTTTTTTAACAGTTTAGTATCCAAAGCCTAACATTTGATCGCCTGAACTAAAAGGTAGTTGTGATACTTAACTTTTCGTTTACATTTTAAATCAAGAAGTTTTATCTTCAGTGTCGTCATCGATAAACTTCGAATGTTTGCGTAGATATTACATTGTCATTGATATACGATAACTATTTCATCGAATAGAGGAGTTCTTAAAAAGTACCTTGTATTGAGCAAGTCCTGAAGAGATTCCAAGAATAATTTTAAAATTATTGACAAAACAACTTTTATAAGTATCAAACAAAATAAAAAAAATATTACACGTTTTGTTTATTTCAAAAAATACTATCAACATTTAAAAACATAAAACATAACGTAAATATTAGCATATAAGTTGACTTTTTTCTTCTCACTTTGATATCTTTCAAAGCGTTTTCTTGCTAAACATGTTAAAGGTAAGAAATATCTATTAGTGCAAGTGATTATCATTGTAATAGTTTTATTATAAATATTTTTTATACAAAGAAATACATAATGAAACATGTAACTACCTATTTAACACCAAATAGACAAAAGTTGGAAGGAGAAGGAAAAATTCAGAAAATGGCAAATAAAATACTTCAAGATTATCAAGTTGTCGTCATAAAACTAGATATCGCGTTTAGTTTACGGTTATTATCTTCAAATAAACCGACGAATAAAAATCACTCCAGCATACAAAATCGTTTCTTCAAACCACGTTTGTCATTATGTAAAAACCAGTTCTGAATTAATTACAAAAAATTCATTCTAATGCAAAAATATTTCGGACAATATAGTGATTTTTCCATTAGGTGCTTACACGTTTTTCAAATGTAGTAATAATCATTAGTGTGACCTTCAGTTTCCATTGAAAATTATGAAACGGGTAATGAACCTACAACGACAATTACAATATTTAAGAATAATAATTCAGCTATTTTCGTGAGTAACAAAAAGGGATTATAACAATTTATGAAGATTTAATTGTAAAATTTATCTATAGAACACGTGGCTGACATGCGGACGGGACAATCACCATAGAATTAAGCAAAACCAAGGTCTTGAATTACGTCGTCTTAGACAAACTTAATGAAATTGTTTGAATATCTATAGCATCCATTTTATCTGTTCACATTCATATGCATACTCATTGTCAGAATAATGGATTTTGGATGGAAATTTAATTCTAAGGGTTATTGGTTTTTTCATAACGGCTTCTATTTTCTGGATAATTGGGCAAATTGTGTAAAATCACACTTCATCAAAGATGAAAAACGCGACTAAAAAATCTAACTTCGTAAATTCGCTTATTGAAAATGTTACAAATAATGTTCAAAATGGCCGTCATTACCTCCAAAATTTGGTCGAAGAATAGAAGCTTGTCCGCATATGATTCGACACAAATATCCGTTGCAACCTTCGAACATATGTATTGTTATAGAAAAGGATACCGCTTTGAAATTGGCTCAAAGAAGATTGACAAGGAGAGACATACTATACAGTATACAGTGTTTCAAGCCGATGCGATCGCACAAAAACGATGGGGTACTGGTCGGCCGCTCAGGGTTGAGAAAAAGTTGCACTTGGCGCTGGTAAATTCAGGAGCGTGGGGGTTGTCGTACACTCAAGAGAATAAACATTTCATAACCATTGCTCATTCCGCTTTGGGACTTCAAATGCGTCTTATAATATTTGACGCTGCTGAGTGTACAACGTCGAGATTCTGCACAGAAAGGCTACCGACCGGCACGACTGAACGCGAGTGTAAGCGATTGGGTGTGCGTGCGTTTTCTCAACTCCGAGCGGCCGACCAGTACGTTGTACTATAGCCTACTATGAATGTAAAACTTAAGTCACTTTTCGTTCTACTATAGATAGTTTTCTTGTAATAATCCTCCAAAGGCAAGAATTAACATCTATAAAATCTTTTTTATTAACTACGTTATCGAAAAACTACCTTAGTTCAACAGAGACCTTTTGTCTCTTTCGATATATTTTTTTGATGTTAGAGTGCCCGTTATCTTTTCTTCTATTTTTTGTAAATCCGGTATTAGCTTCATCAAGCCTCATGTAATAACATACGGAAATATGGAAGGAACATGAAAATGGTTCTCCCGACATTATTCTGATGTCTCCCATGTTCTAAACCCTGATTCATGTTAGGTAACAGCTAGAAAGTAACTAAGGCTACGGGTAGTTTACCCTTGTCTGAGGGTATGATTACTTAGTCATTTGGATGCTTGAAAAATATACAAACACAAATGAAAATGAGAAAGTTTAATTCCACGATGTATACTCGGTAGTAGAGTAGTACCGTTCTTACAGGTAAACCCTAGTAATCTTCTTGCCCTCAGTTAACGTTTTAAAAGTTAACCATTTATAATTGGATCTACTATATCATTCTTATCTCTATTTTATTTTCATGATCAGTCTTCACTACTATGAATGAAATTGAGCGATGCAAAATCTTGTTAGCATTACAAGAATGGACTAGTATTGGTGTACTATGAGAAACTTTAAATCGCCTTCTAGCTTATACCGGCAGAGTCGAGTTGGTTCCCAATCCCTTTAATGACCCTTAATTGCTTTTGCATTGAGGGACGAGTTGGTTCCCATGAGTATCTTAAGCATTTCTAAGTATTTTGATATTTTGGTAACATTCAAAGAATGTTGCTAATGATTACCTAACTATTTAAGTAAGGTTGTCTACAACCAATCATAGTTGTATATTTGTAATACAGAGGGTTGTTATCTGCTTTTGTAAATTTGAAACAGTTAGTTGTAAATTGTCATCTACACTTTACAAACATGAGTTGTTTATATGTCATGTACAGTGAAAAAATAGTTATTTATGCAACATGTGCAGAAAGTTAGTGTTTATCGCATTAGGCGTAAAGTTGTCCACCGACGCGTAAGCGGAGGTGGACAAAACGCCGTATGCGATAAACACACTTTCTGCTCGAGTTTGCATACACTATTTTTTCTACGATCGTGGTTTATTCAACCAAAATATTAAAACTAATTCAAACATTTTGTATTCAGCAGTTATTTATGAATGAGGTTGCTCTGGTAGATGTAAGCTTTACATAGCAATCAAGCTGTCATTTTAATAAACAAAAAACTAAATACAGACGTCATTACGTTTAATTTTGTAAAAGCTGCTATTTCTATGAAAAATCAAAAAATTTAAAATCGTCGACCCCTTGGCGAGCATTTTTTAAGTTGAGGACAACACTCGCAGTAAAAGATAACGTTGATCTTTGAAAATATGCGAAATTAATGGCATTTCTAAAGAGGAAATCTGTTGGATATCGTTTCTTAACGGAAACACCGAAGGAGAAATATTTGATGATGAAGGTACATAACAAACATTCAAAATTGTAATACTTGTCAAATTAATGTTGAAATACGTAGTTAGGATTAGGTAATTATTAATTTGTATATCAATAAACGTGGTTCTCGCAATGTTTTTGTATTTTCAGCGCACGCACGCATGCGAGTGCAATAAAAAATTTTATTGCACTCCAGTGCAATAAAGACCTACTTTTGTCACTAAAAATAGAGATCAAAAGTGTCACTTTTTGCACAATCGTAGAAAAACAAACAATTGTTAGTGATAGACAAATTCAAGTTTGGTTTTCAAAAAGTGCTGTCGGGTGGCACTTGTAGTTTATTTTAAATGGCTTCATTCCCATATTAGCCCACTCGGGAACCAACTCGATTTATAAGTTACCTAATTATCTACTGATAAGGAGACCTACTTTTACCTTTGCAAGCGGGAACCAACTCGACCCCCGGATTATGAGTAAGGTAATTATCTACTGATAACGGGAACCAACTCGTCCCCGTCCGCTTATACTGCTTAAAACTGAAAATTTAACTGGTAGGTCTAGGTAGTAATTATTAGGCTACACAAATATTTGTATTTAATAATTTTTTAATTGTTGATTAGTTAACATGTTCGATCAAATGTTTAGAATATAAATAAATGTTTTATAGTCTTGGGTGTTAACTCGAGGTAGTTAACAATGATACCTAGTTCGTACAGGCAATGCGCGTTCTTCACTCTTCTCAAAATAAGAAAATTAATATTACAGTTTCCAACAATATCTTAAACGAAATGTTCCGCTGTTCAGGAGGCTTAATCTTTTAATCATATATCTTTTGCATAACTTATAGTAATAGATCTTTATTAACATAAAAGTCCAACTTTTTATTACAACTGGTTTGTAGGTAGGTACATTGCTTAAATTACTAGTTTCCCTGTTGTGTGGTTAATAATTAAGATAGCAAATATTTAAACATACGCAGGTATTCAGTAAACAAATGTTCTAACACCTCAATAATAGCAAAACCTTTGTAGATATAAAAAATTATATCAACTACTATTTATAATAGGTACCTAATATAATATTTAATAGCATGATAAATTAATTAAGCATGTAATGTGAAAAAATGTAATAAATGTTAAATGTTTTTCTTAAAGAATTATTATCTTTCCAATACTATATTAACAACCTTGTCAACACTGGTATTTTTTTCTAAATGTTGGTTTAACTTATTAAATTCAAATATGTATCAAATATTTACTGATTATTCGAATCTTACTAATTTATTTATTTTAAATTCAATTATGTGGTGCGTACGGAAATTATAAGTCAAAATAAAAATACTCCAACAATTTAGGTATACGGTATACAGGTTAATTATTGTAGTCATAGATAAAAGGTTTTGTTATAACAATCATACAGCATACAGCAGAAAATCATTTTCGAAAGACATGTAGCTTAGACAAGGGTCATAGCCGATAATAAAGCAAAAACAAAAGTCAAGCCTATTTTTTCACTTATACAAGAAATTAATAAACAAATCAAAATTTTATAAATGCTGTCTTACTTTCTTATTCAGCGATATTTCAAAAAATATTAGAAATATCTAACAGAGTGGCTGTATAACATATCCTATAAAGATTATTTTCTTTCTTACTTTCAATGATGCAATATAGTACATATTTATTTTCAATATTTTTTTGAAAATGGGGAAATAAACAAAAACTGAAGCCTCACATGAAAAAATTATGGGCATCGTTTATAGGTAGGTACTTCATTTTGTTCTGATGTGTTGGGATTAGGAATCTAATTTACAGACATTCTATAGTGATTTATAATAAATGTAAAAACACCTAGGGCGTAAGTTCCCCAGCTAAAATTAAAGTATAAATATTATGTAGTTTTCATTTTCTCAATTGCGATGTTTAATGGGCGAACTAGTTGTAATAAGACTTAAAGAAAGATTTCGGCAAAAAAGTTCCGTTAAAAATGTACTGTCCATTATTATTGGCGTCCTTTGTATACAGGGGTATACGAAGCAGGATACCCTGTATACCGCGTTCGAGAAAACTAATCCATTTTAAACGTATGGACCCAGTTATGTGACGTCATTTACCGTTATTTAACGTTTTTAGAGGCCATGTTAGTAAAAATAAAAAAATAGCCACTATACTATAATATGTATGATTTTAGAGGTATAAGCTACCCTAAATTTTATACACTTATTATACATCACCCTGTACGCAATGGTATTTTGAATTGTAGCATTCTACTCCTTAGTCCCATTGTTAGGGTCGCATATTATTTCTTTAGTTTAAATAATGTAAATCAATGGGATTGTAAAATATTACCCCTAATATTTGTTAGCATTATAGTAACGCACATTCATCTTCTAATAATCCACTAAATACTTCATAATGATGATTTAATTCTTTAACAGCATGAATTTTACACAAACTACCAAGGCCTCCATTCTCATTTTTAATTCCATAAAAGACCCTTTTTGATCTGCTATGAATAAGCGCCATAGCGCACATGACACAGGGTTCACGTGTTGTGTATACATAATACCCTGTACATAAATACGGGCCATCACTTGGAGTTTGAAGTTCCCCCTTTCCTTTAAATCTTGTTGCTCCAAACTTAATCCTTTCATATTTTTCTTGTAAAATATTTAATATTTGGGTGGGGATGCCATTTAGATTCAAAAGTTCTTGATTTGTATTTGGTTCCTGTTGGGGGGTTCCTCCATTCTGTGTTAACGCTACGTTATCAATAGCAACCATAACAGCGTGTTGGCAAGGGTTTTCAGTTCTTTTATCGAATCCTACTGCGACTACTGAATTTATTTTGGGATCAACTACTACAACACCTGAGCTTCTGCTCGGAGATGTGGAAAATTTTGCGACATCTATAGCAATTCTCATAAAATTAATGTGATCGTCCACTTCTGTTGGACTAAATAATGTGTTTGTGCACAATTTTTCTATGTATTTATTACTGTGGAAATTACAAGGCCATAGTTTATGAACGACTTCATATTGCTTTCTGGTTTTCGGAGCAATTTCAGCAACCGAAACCGTTCGTACATTATTTTGCAAATAGGATGTGATGAAATTTTTCTTTTTTAAAATTTCATGAACCGTGACAGGACTGGTTTCTTCATTAAATGGCAATAAAAGAATATCTCTACCTTTGATCCTTTTCAAGTGTGTTAATTCTGGTAGAGGGAATGCTGAATTCAATTCCACTACGACTTTTGAAATGTTTTTAGGATCTACAATCGTATCAATAAATACTTTAATCAAAGGGACAGGATTTATATATTCGTCCTGTAAAACGGGATAAAACGAAGCTTTCACAATATTTGCCTTAGAAATTTCCTCCAGCTTTCGTTTTTTTGCAGGATTGTTCATGTTTCCAATAAATTCAAGAAAGTGTATAAATGTAGATTCTAGTTATTAAAGTTAACGATAACAACTAATTAAGTGTATCTACATTTACAAGCGTCAACAACTTTCGAACATTTACCACTTCACAAATAACAAATTAGTGTGTAGTTATCACTTTACACAAACAACCGTCCAATTACTATTCTTCTGTATCCAACTGTATTCCGATTTGTGCATCTCGCAGGCGATAGGCTTTTATCATCCACATCTTGTCTGTTCAGTGCACGCTCCACCTATCACAATTTTTCGAATATAATTTTTAAAATTCTTACAAAACATACTTTCATGTTTATTATATTGTTAACATGCGGGTATTATTATCTACTACAATTAGGTAGGTGCCCTGTTTGCGTTCCATTAATTTACGAATCAATAAATGATTCATAGTTCTATTACTCTTATTAGGACCTTCGACTGAAGGAGTACTCGTATCTAAAATATAAGTAAATTCCCCACATTCTTTTTATTCAGAAAAATATTCTATGCAAATTGTCATTTAAATTTGATATTAGGGTTACTACCTACTACTACCGCAAAATAAAAAATCTACAGAAACAGTACTATAAGGAGCTTTCACAGCCAGATTCAGATTAGGTACTAATTCAATGTTTGGTTTCATTGGTTAAATTTGAATCCAAATTTAAATTTAACCAATGAAACTAAAACGTTGCATTCCGCAAATAGTCGATGTAGGAGTACACCACGACCAAGGTTTATATAGTGAGTCACCACGACCTATAGTCTGTCGGTTGAAACAAGTAATGCACGTCATAGATCACATGATTAACCACCAACACCGCCGGTAACATCGAATAAAAAAATTCAAATTTAATTCTTTTACTTTTTTCCAATTTTTTACTTTTTTAATTTAGTAGATAACGGTACGTGGCTAAAAGGCCTATGCATTTTTGTAGATAAATAACAAATCAGCTTTCAGATATTTATATTGTGTAGCACAACCATCGCCACGTTGGTATTATTTCCACCCAGTTTACATATTTGTTGTGGTTGTCAGTGCAGGTTAGTTTCGTTCGTTTATTCCCTTTGTTGTCAATCTTTCCAAGTTTAATTTGATTTTTACTGCTATAAAAAACAGTTCTTTTCAGAACTAATTCGTATCGTATTTTTGTACACGTATACAAAATGCCGAAACCTTTAAGCAGACAGTCAAAACAACTTGTCTATAACATTTTAAACTGTTTAGTTTGTGCATATACACATACAAGGTTGTGATGTCATCAATTTTATTCATGACGTGCATTACTTGTTTCAACCGACAGACTATAGTACCTATAGTAGTAGGTACTTACAAATTAATATTTGTTACTAAACTGTCTACCCACCCTAAAAAGTTGTGGTTAAAAATTTACAAGCGAGCGTTGTCAAATCGCAAGTCCGTCTACGTCTCCTTTTTTTGTCGGTCACCGACGCGATCGGAGACGAACATAAAAATGCAGTTGATAGACCAAAATTTACCCCTTGCCTTAACCAATTACAAAATTTATATTTAAATTTTAGTAACAAAATATTGCATGGATTTGTTGTATAGTAGGTAATAATTATCGATGCATCATGGGAGTAAAGTAGGTAGGTGTTTTAGTCCCGGCCGGTCCCGGCATAAAGCGCCTTTCCAGCAAGAAAAAATGGAAGCAAAGGACCAAAACACACTTTACTTCCTTAACCAAAGAGTTAACAGTAACACTAAATTAATATACCTTGTAGGTATATGAAATGTAAACTTAAAATTCAATGTAGGATTAGATATCATTAAATATAAAAGATATTAGAGGCCAAAGAAGTATTTTACATAATATATAGCTATATGCCGAACAAGCTGCAATTTTCTCCATTTTTCAAAACTTCTTTAGGGAATCGAATGAAAAACCAGTGGGTAGATACCGAGGTCGGTTAAATAGCCACCTATATCTTCAGATCTGAATTCGCCGGACATGATAATATATAAAAACAAAATTAACTCAAATAAGGATTTGTCGCGAAATGCACATTGTGGGGCAGTAGTGAATATTTCAAGTATTTGCTGACGTAATTTCAGTACGCCCGCGCCAGTTGGTGGTTATTATTAGAATTTTTAAATGTTCTATAACTGGCAAAGTAACATAATTTCGTGGTTGTGTCTGCGCAATTTTGTTTACTCTTTAAAATTTCCTTAATCTACTAATTTTTTTAAAACTTATAAATATCGTTAACTGTTCACCCTGTAGTCGTAATACTATACACTATACACATGTAGTTATTGGATGTTGAATTATTAGAATAGAAAACCTTGATAAATGTGAAAATGTTTATCGATATTAGAAAACGATAATTGTTATACTTATTATGATTACTAAACTAATAATTGGTTACAAAAATCTACCCTAACTAAATACATTTATAGATACCAAATTGAATACTTTGGTAAGTTCACTTAAATTTGTGTTAATATCGTGCTAATATCTAATATATTTCTTCGTTATAATGA
Organism: Hemicrepidius hirtus; assembly: GCA_963082805.1. Classification (NCBI taxonomy): domain Eukaryota; kingdom Metazoa; phylum Arthropoda; class Insecta; order Coleoptera; family Elateridae; genus Hemicrepidius; species Hemicrepidius hirtus. Next base: position 28,982,781 of record OY720160.1, on the reverse strand, counting down.
AGGTATAGAGATATACTATTATTGGCTAAGGCTATTTATAATAAAATAATTGCGATACAAACCAGGTCAACGATTCACACTTGCATAGATAGTTTTTTTTTTTGTATTCACGAGATAAGTAAAATTTTAGTGTATCAATTTGAAATACTCCAAGCATGTTTACTAATATCTAAACGAAGGTGTAATCTGAAACGCCATCTAGATATGAAAATACATAAATACCACTTCTATTTTTTGTTAAAAAAACGTTATGACATTAAATAATACTATTGCTACTATAATTATTCGGTCTAGGAGAACAGCATAACTTCCAATAAGTACACAATTTCAGGACTACAATTCGATTCCTTAACCATAAACCAAATTCTTAATTTGCCCAAAACTATAGGCTCAAGGAATTAGAAATACTTTAATACAGGCTTTTGGGCAATAATAAATTACAGACATGGTGAATTGAGAATGTACTGGCTTTTTAATAAACGTACAAGCATTTGGTAGTGGCTTGTACACAGAAGTGTCTGCTGAGGTTTTTTAGCTCCTAGTTTCGGGACACTCTGGTAAAAAATATAATAAAAAAAAGTAGAGGTGCCCACCTCCCCTGGACTTTCCCATACTAAAAATAAACGTTTCGTTTTTTGGTATTCAACAGTATAGTTCGCGAGGCAACCCTGAAAATCACTTGAATGCGTAGCAAGAAAAACGAGACTATACGGGTTTCATTCTCTAGTAATAATAAACCGGGACCCTGACGGAAATCCGGCTTGAAATTACAGCTCGCGAAGCCAGACGACCGACACAGTCCGTTTCTGGCAGAGTCCAGCCTCAATCTTCAAAATTTACACAACGCGATTAAAATTCACGAAATTCTCATCAACCGTACATTTTAGCTATATGACTACCTTAGACTATGTGATAGACAATTAAATTTTGCATTCAATTATATAATAATATACAGGGTATTCCATTTAAAATAACAAAGTTGATTATTGTACTGGGAAAAATAAACGCCCTGTATACGTGATATACATTTAGAAAAATGCCGAATTATATACTGAATCGCTTTTATATTTAAACTTCTTTCATATTTTTACTAATATTAAAGACGCTATAGAAGCATCAATTTCCGATTTTCAAAACCTCATAGAGGGCGCCACAGTGAAATTCTGGAATTCATTAAAAACGAAAATGTAGCTAATACCAAGCTGCAGAGGTGTGAAGTAGCTCGCTATTTGTAGCGCGCTACTGTAGCTAAGCTACTATTTTGGTAGCTTTGTAGCGTAGCGCGCTATTATTATTAAAATATAGCTTGTAGCGTAGCGCGCTATTATTATTAAAATATAGCTTGTAGCGTAGCGCGCTATTCATAAAAAGTAGTTGTAGCGGAAATCGCGGCGCTACTTTTCGCGCTACAAACGCAAAAACTTAAAATAAACTTTCAAACAAATTCTTTTCCAACAGCAAGTTTCTATTGTTAGGCAGGTACCTTCAACATCAAATCCATGGGATAAGGATTAAAATACCTACTTTCAGTACTTTCCCTTAATCCCTTAAATAACAAAATAGTGGCAACTACGCTTGCAAGAATTAGTAATGATGTTCTGTCATTGCTTGTTATACTCTCATGTGCTAAGGTGTCTCTGCCTGATTTATAATTTCCGATTTTGTTTTAATTTCAATCACCAACATGAGCGAAAATGTGTACCAGCTTGGCAGTATTGCAAATCATTTTTTTTGCTTTGTAAAGAAAAATGACGATGGAAATTTCCTGAGAATTGTCCTAAAAGGACAAGTGGGTAATTCCAACTCAAATATTTCTTGGAATCTGCTACCTGTACCTATCTACTGTTCAAACAGATATTTTGTGTTGTTAGAATCCGTTTGTTTGTGAATACAACATCTGGTAAGAATATAATCTTTGAACTCGGGTTCAATGTCTTGAATAATTCAAATGGATTTTTTCTTCTTTTTTTAAAAAAATTATGCGTCGTGCGGCGCGGCCGGCGCCTTCATTCAATCAGGCGCCTATGGCAGGGGCCATATCGGCCATACCCTAGTTACGGCACTAAATAAAGCCTAGTAGGACACCAAAGCAAGTGAGATCGCCGCAGGCTAGAGATAATAGGATGTTGGTTCTCTACCTGTAGGCTACATAAAAATTTTTTAGATTTTAATTCCAGGTCCAGGTCTTAATATTATTATTTCATTTTAAATTCTATATAGGTATAACATTATAACATATTTTTTTTCAAATGTAGCGTAAAAGTAGCTAATACGCTATTTCGTAAATAGCTGTAGAGTAGCTAGCTACATGGAGGAAAAAATAGCTTGTAGCGTAGCTAAGCTACAATATTAAGAAAATAGCTTGTAGCGTAGCGAGCTACTTTTTAAAAGTAGCTTTCCTACCTCTGCCAAGCTGCATAAGTATGGAAAATTTAAACAAAATCGTTAGACCAGTTTTTTTGTAATATTTTTTTTAAATGTCCAAAGTTTTGGACACGCGCCGCGCCGCGCGCCGTTGCGACAGTTTTTTGGATTTTCGAAATTATTTTTTTTTCATGGTATAGTATCGCCAAATGGCTTCCAAACAAGTTGTTGCTGAATCTGATCAGACAACTCGTTTTTGAGTTGTGGGGCGTTAAAGACAAAATTTTCAAAAATTCATAGCGAGTGCCATTTTGAAGTTAGAAAGTCCGGTAAAAAAACTGTTTTCCTTGCCTTATGGTCCTTTTTCATATCTGCAACTCAAATTTCCAAAATTCTGCTTTTGAAAAAATACTACCAAAACAACGCATGTCTAACTTCCGCTTCCGGTTTCGGATTTTTTATACCCCTTCATTTCAAATTTCATCAAACTCGGTTGACTAGTTTTTGCGTTCGATACCTACACAGTACACACACATCCACATATAAATTCGTGAGTGGTAGTCAAATCTTTTATACAACTGGGCCTAAAAGGTACGGCGTAAAAAAATCTTGCTTTTTGACAGACGGACCATGAACTATTGACCAAGTGCGTAACACTCATGAGCAAAACCATATTTTCAAAAAGTGCCTTTTGTCAATATAGGTTCACATTCCAAATTCTATCCCCATCGCTAAAAGCATTCTTGTTATTTAAAAATATATAAATTTTTTGAACATCTTCGACGCTCGGTACAGCCTTAACGAAGCCTATTTGGATATAGGTAAATTTGGTTAGATGGTCGTATTTGGATTTCAGGAATAGGTATATAGTAGCGTTTAGTACAAACCTTTATAGTACACCCTGTATAGTGTAGTTACTCAATATGACCGACATACTTAAAAAATACGTAAGTAGGTATAACACCGGTGCTATCGACATAATATAGAAAGCAGTTATAAAGGAATAACATAAACCTAAACTACGTTTTAAAAAATAACCTGAAAGTACTACTTTCGTTTTGTGATTAAGAAAAATGCTTCTGGTTTCATCTAGAATTTTGTACTTTGCACTGCCCATAGGGTATGTATAAATGCGACTGCTCCAAAGAAATTAATTTACATACGAAAACTTCCACGGGGAATATTTTAATAGTACTACCTTACCTTAGCAGATAGTATTATAAACCAGAACTGGTTTTGCAACAAGTTTTATTACCTGAATGCAATAAGAAAGAAAATCTATCCTCTACCTGCGGATTTCACACTAATAAAGCAACATTAATGGCAGAAAAGAATTTAAGGATTTCAAGGCGGAAAAGCTTGTGTAAATTTTTATTGCGCGAATAACCCTACTGTTCAAAGAATTAACTTCATAATAATGACTGCGTCCTCGAAACAATCAAAACCATTTAACCCTCATTAAGAAAATGACCACTCGATGGTTCAAAATATTTACACATTTTTATGTTCACTAGTACCACGAATTAATTTGTGATCGGAAGATATTGCGTCGCATGACTTTAAATTAGTAGTATTGTAAAAAAAATTCATAATACCCGCAAGTGACAACTATAAACCATGAAAATAATATAAAACCATTGTAACATTTGAAATTATTCGATAACTACTGGAAACGATTTCAAATAATTCGCGCGCTATCTACTTGATGTCAAAACTGACTTCTTTTTTAAGTATCGATTGGTACCATTTAAATTACTATAAAACATGAGAAATCTTACCTTTTAGTAACAGTTTAGTGATGTTACTGCAGTAAAAAGGTCAATTTAAAAGTATTTCACTTCAATGAACTTCAAATAAATAATTAAAATAACGTTGAACGTATAAAAACAATTTTTTATTGCCACACAACATCCGTCTCTAATGAAATCTGTGGACGGAACGTGATAAGAGTGATTGTGGTTCCACCTGTGACTCTCATACGGTACCAATTAAATTATGGCGCTATTTTTAAAAACTATTATTGGGCTGAAATTTTATTATTATTTTTGTATTCTAATAATTTATACTAAATGTAGAACTTTTCACTTAAACATTGCTTCCGTGAGTTATGACCTTTCCACGTGAACTCTGAATTACGCGAATTTTCTATGTCTATTAGTGGACCTGCAATTATTTTTGTTGTTTATTTTTGATGGGTAAATATGAGTCTTTAAAAAGAATTTACGCATTTCAAAGCTGTAGAATAATATTCCAATATACAGGATGTACATTTTAAATGGACTGTTAGGAACAACAGGTTCGAAAATTTAAAGGAGCTGGGCGCCACTTGATTATCGCATATTTTTCTTCATTAGAGGCGCAAGTTAGGCAACCTATAGACTGCTTGTTAACTAAGTTGCCTATTTATTAAATTTGTTATCCTTATCACTAACTAAAATCAATAAAATAGTAAATTGTCGAGTCTCATTAGTAAAGACTGGATAGGGAAAATAAAAGCTCAAAAAAGGCAGACAAGAAGGCTTACAAACCAAGCCAAATAGGCACCTAATAACGCAAAAAAGAGCAAAAAAAACACTAAATAAGGCAAAAAACACAAATAATGTAGAAAAATGCGAAAAGGTACCTACAAAAAAGCAAACACGGTGTTTCAACCAGAATATTTAATTTCAAGTTAGGTTCAGTGGTTTGTAGTACGTTTGCTTTCTTAAAACAATTTCAGAAAAAGTAAAACAAAAATTTTTAATTTCAAAATTAAAAAAGAAATTACAAAAAACTAGGACAAGTAAAATTTTTGACAGAAAAGATAGTAAATGGCAAAAACACCCCAAAAAAATCAAAAAAAAAAAAAAATAAAATTGCATTTTTGGAAAGCACACGCCATAAAACGGATTTTAAATCGGCTATGCCTTAAATTTCTCCATTTCTAAAAAAGGCATTTTGCCTAACTATCCGGTCATTAGTATTGATATGATAGGGTAGGAGACATTGTTATTATTATTATTATTATAAGAATAAAAGTTAGGTGCTCAAAATGTCTACCACCTGCTTTAGCACGTTTTTAAGTTCTTCGTCCGACATAATTCAATGTGCTGCTCAAATATTAATGTATGATGGTATGATATTAACACCCAGGTAAGGACATGATAAATGTTGTAATACATTGCGATTAATTAAAGTTTTTGTTGAAAATTAAGGGGGTAAAGGCAACGGGCGACCGTGTTAAAGTGTTGTGGGGCACCTGTTTTTAAATGTCTACTTTATGTATTAGTCAAGCAGTTGTTACAAACCTACGTTTTAGGAGGTTGCAATATTTTATTTATTTCATACCGTCCGGTATATACCACTTTAAGGTATTAATTTAGGTCCGGGAAACGGCACATTACAGCACAAGGTCGGGAAGTGAAGTTGTTTATTTGTAACTAAGCAAACAATTTAAATGGGTGATGTGATTTAAAATTAAATGCCACCAGACGATGTTTAATTTGACAGAATTTAAATTTTTGACGTCGACGTTGACGACAAGGCGGAAACTGAAATTTGCTATTGCTCGACTCTTTATTTATCCGTGTCTTCCTTATTTATAATTGTAACTATTCAGGTTTTGCAGAAACTTAAAATAACTTCTATAAGAAAGTACATAGCCATAATCAGTTCTTTTTATCAAAACATCTTTAAACAATAAGTAGGTAGGTACTAATCTAGATTGCCATTTTATTTGTTGGAGTACCAATTGAAGCAACAGTCTGTCTTACTATTATCAGAAACGAAATGATTATTGTATTATTACACTTAGGAGATAATGTTAAATTAATATCTACTACCTACCAACCTACATTAAATTCCAAGAAAAATTAATAATCGTATTTCTGTTTCTAAAAAATTTACATAAAACAATATTACCTCAAATTAAGGGTAGTAGTTCAGAAGGACAGAATAAGATTAAAATTAAGTAATATTTTAAACATTCTTAAAACAATAAAAGAAAAATCAATCGTATTTTACTAGTAGGTACAATGTAGAAAGTACCATGATCATGAAAGTAGTAACTTACCTTCTGAGAATAAAGATATTTTCGATAATTTTAAATAACACTTTCAACACAGAAAAATCATTTCTACAAGCTAATGAATGCATGTGTTCACAATCTTCAATTAAACATTAATGTTGGAATTTCTGAGATAAGGAAGAAGTGTTTTTGTGTTACTTAGATAGACAAATTATAGATTATTTTATCAACTTATTAATTTATCTATAAAGAATAAATATTGATTTTTAATCCTAACTCGTAAAATGTATTATGTAGGTATTCTTGCATTACAAGAAGCTAGTGCTGCAATTTCTTTATCCCAACAAGCATTTAAATTTATTATGTTACTATTTTTTTATTTGGTTTGAACCAATCAAGGGCGAGCTTGTTTTTCAAAAATGCAATTATCAACAGCTGGACTTTTATGTTGCTGCAAAAAATTTCCACACTCTTGCAAAGCCTTTTCATCGTTAAATAAATACAATTGAAGGTCGCCATTATAAACTGAGGCCATTCCTTCTAGAGCCGTTTTGTCCATCCTGATATTAACTACTGCTAATACTATAATAATTACACCCCGTTTATGCAGTTCTTGAATTATATTAATTCGTTCAGTTGCAGGTCCCATGTCCTTTCTTAATGCAAAGAAAACTACAACAAATAAAAAAAATGAAACATTACTCAGCTTAAAATGGAAATTCATGCTCCAAAGTATTAATTTGTAAACTCTTTAAATGTTTACAAGAAAATATGATTGAATATTTTATTTTAATCAAATTTAGGTCGTACGCGATTACGTTTTTTTTGTGTGATAATGGAATATAACGCCTATGGAAAATTTGTAATTTGAAAATACACAAGAAATAAACAAACATACTTAGAATAATTTCATTGAAGTTCTCTTTTCTAATTATTCTTCTAACATTTTCCAAAACCTTGAAATAATCCGGAGGAAATGAGTGTTGTTGGACAGCCATAAATTTTAACTTTTCAGTAAAATCGCACGTATCGTACGTGAAAAAATCTATTGCTGTTTGTGATTGTTTAGAATACATAATTACAGAAGCTTGCCTGCGCCCATCCAAACTACAACATTTATGATTACTTACATAATAAATATTGAGTGACTTAACGGTAATTGCTTACAGAACTATATTTATTATGTGTTTAATAAGCGAAACACTAATTTCAAACAGATATTCTGAAGCAGCGTTATCAATCACAAAAAGAAATGGAATGTGTGGGGTTCGCCTTCTAATTTCATGTTGATTTAGGAATTCTAGTAAAGCTTGTGACTGATTATACGTAGCTGTAATATATAAAAGGTGTTAAAAAATTAATAAAACAACAAAAAGCTTTACATAATTTGAGCTTACAAAGACATTTTGAAGGATTAACAGAAAGAGATCGATATGTCCAGTTTCCTTTACTACAAACTATCTTTTCTGCACCAAAAAGTTGACCCTTGTGGCAAGTTGCTTTACAAACTTTCCCAGTTGCTATATCATTTTCCTTACAGCGATGGGGACTCCAACTTAAATCATTAATGATTGGTGGTGCTTGACAAGAAACAACCTCTGTAAATTAAATTTATTTTCATTCTTTTTCTAATAATATTATACTGAAGCACAGACCTAAAAAGCATATGGTTGATAACTTTTCATTACAATCCACACTACGATTTACATTTTCTGATCTAATGTACGCGAAGCATAATTTTTTGTTCTTTTGCAAAGGAAGAACTAATCTTCTATCCATTTGTTGTTTAATGAAAATTACATCCCTAAATTTTGTTGTTGTTTGAATTTTGTCTAAAATTTATAATTAGTTACATTTAGTTACACCATGGTTACACCAACTAATTGTATGTATTATGTTTTATCAAATATGTTTATCAAAATAGTTTGATTGCAAGAAAACGCTGCATAATATAATAAAAAATTGTGAGTATGTCATTATGTAACTAAGAAGAGCAGCTGTAATAATAAATACAGAAATTACAAAATACAGAGAGCTAGCTACCTATTTAGGTATTGTAACTATTATAAATATAATCATCCATGTACGTAAGCAGTTAGGTAGTACCATGTAGTACCTACAACGTGCAGACAATGTTCGTAATCCGTGCAGAACGCACAAAAGGACAAAGGTCACTGTCGGCAACAACCTAGACCTAAAAGCAATTGTGGAGCATTTGATAGACGGAATTATTTCTACATAGAACCAAGTTCCCAGGTGCACTGAAGAACTCAATCAGATGAGGACAACTGCATCATGCAACTAGGATACATACAAAAGGTCCCTAACTGAATACAATAAAGCAGTGAGGAAGGTTAAGGCAACATGATGGAAGATATCAGATATCGAAAGTTGCGGAATGTGTCAGATTCTATAAGTTATACTTTCAAAAGTCTTCTAATGCCATATTTCCAGGTAGAAAGGAAGGTTCTAGAAACGTTTCATTCTTGTCCCCAGTGGAATGTTTCCAAGGGACGTTCCAGGAACGTTTCATTCTTGTCCTCAGTGGAACGTTTCTAAGGGACGTTCCAGGAACGTTTATTCTTGACCTCAGTGGAACGTTTGCAAGGGACGTTCCAGAAACGTTCCACGCGGAACGTTCCAAAAACGTTCCAGTTGGAACCTTTTTGGAACATAACAAGAGGTTGAGTCATAATATTTCGAACGTTTTCTTTCTGCCTGGGTTAGTAACTTAGAAATCAACAATGGGAATTTCACGAAGACAGGAAAGGAGACAATGACTAAACTTTTCCGGGTATAGGTACACTTCCCTGGTTCACACATAGGTACTGGTTCAATCACTTTTTGACTGACACCTGTCAATGGGACATCAAGAGCAGACTTGCAAACTGTTAGAAAAGTGATGTGATGTCTTCGAGGGGGGAGGTCCAACTTTTTTTGCCATGGAACCTTGTGTGGGCTGCTAAGGAAGCCAACTAACAAATGATTTTCTTCGTTGCGACACGCAGATGATATAGTTATCTTAGTAGAAGAAGATTCGCCAGCGCAGTTAGGGAGCACATGCACGTGTCCTGAACATGGTAACTAGGGAAAGTCTCACCTACGGTGGTATACACAAAATTGGATGAGGTTTTCTCACTTTTCCACTTTGAAAATGTACTGATAAAGTAAAACACGTTATTTTAGGTATATTCTGATGGAAAACATTTTAGAAGCAGCAGAGGAAAGAGGAACTTGCAGGACACATAGTTACATTAGAAAGTTTACAATTCCCATAATAACAACATACATGAATACACATATGCACACCGCTGCGCGCTGTTTCGATGCAAACATCATATTTTTATCTTATAATATATTCAAAGTGTTACCTATCCAGAAATGCTTAAAATCTGGCGATAATGTTTTGAAAAATTGGATCGCTGCCACATAGAAACGTTTTTCAATTATGCTGCCTCCTAGGTCTTCGCAAAATGCTTTTGCTTGAGCATATGTTCTTTCTTCTAAAGAAGATATAAGTTTTAATGTATTACTTATAACCATTTCTATTTCTTTCAGGGTGCTTGCATCGTTTCTTATATTTTTAACATCTACAGAAGTTATTAAAAAGTTATTCGTATGTTTTGTTGTTAATAATGAAATTACTATACAGCGTGTTTCAAAATTAGCACACACGGACAGTAGGATGACAATAAAACAAGAATTGAATGAAAAGTTCTTCTACCATTTTTGATCAGACCGACACTTTTCGAATTATCGTTGTTAGAAAAATCCGAAAATGGTCGAAAAGCGAAAACGGTCTTTAATTTCAATTTTAAATGTTTGATCAAGTGGTTATAATTAATTCATTTCATAAGTTGAGATTCAACACTTTTTTAAGTTTTAGATTTTTAAAACCGTGGTAACTCGCAAAATAGCGGTCTGTTGGAAAAAATAATAGCTGAAGTTTCTGTTCAGTTTTTGTCGCATAACACCATCCCACAGTCGGTGTGCGCGAATTTCGAAACACTATGTATATCTATACTTAGGTATACAGGGTGTTTCAAACCAAAAACCAACCGCACAAAAATTGTTCCAGTTCTAGCAATGCATGACATAAGTTTTAACTAATTTTTTTCCGTCGTATATACCTGCTCTTTTTTAAAAATCCTGCAAAGGCAACAATTAATTAGCATCTACAATAGCTATTTTCCTAACAAGTGCAGAAAATCGATTTTTCCGCACGCAAATGCCGTTGACAGCACGACGCGTAGCGGAGTGGTGTCAAGCAATTAAGTGCGGAAAAATAGGTTTCTGCACGTGTTAGGAACAATAGTTTTTCTACTAGCGTGCGGAAAAACGCATTTTCCGCACTGTTTTAGTGTTTTAGTGCGGAAAAGTGGATTTTCCGCACTAAAACATGTGCGGAAAATGCGTTTTTCCGCACGCTAGTAGAAAAAATCTTTTTTTTCTCCGATAGACAGTAAAAGCATGCTTTGACTGACATTTGACTGTCTCCAAAGTTCCACATTTACTGCCTAGGCAAAAGTGATCATTTTTACTGACAGTAGCATTCAAAATCAGGTTGCTGCGAAAAACAAATAAATTTGAAATTTTTATTAATTAAATTTAAGTTCCATATTTTTCACGATTTCTTTAATTTCGGATGGGGTGAACATTTCTTCGCCATTTTCCATTGTAAATATATTATAAATTAATTAATATTTACGAATTAACAAGATTAAACTATTCTATTCACAACAAATAGAATGACATTTCTGAAATATGTTTTTTCATAGCAACCAATAAGAACTGCATAGCAACAGATGCTTGCTGATACTGTGGCTGATACCACAGTATATCCTGATACTAATAGCACAAAAAATATTAAAAATAATCATTAAATTAATGTTAAATGTAAACAATCGGAGAAAAAATTATACAGATTGGTGGCCGTTATTGTGAACATAGAGAGACAAATGCTTACGCGCTTTGCATGTATCGACACCTTGATTATGCATTATTTTTAAAATTGTATGTATTAGCTCGCATAAAACCCAAGAAGGCGTCTAGTTTAAAACCATAGCGGCCTTCTTGATTGTTAACTTACAAAACACAATTTTAAAAATAATGCATAATCAAGGTGTCGATACATGTAAAGCGCGTATGCATTTGTCTCTCTATGTTCACAATAACGGCCACCAATCTGTATGTTCAACACGGCAGAAATGCAGATTTACTGCCTTGGCTGGTTTCACAGCTTCGGCTTCGCCTCAGCTGTGGAATACCAGCTGCGTCAGTAAATCTGCTGATTTTCTGCCTTGTTAAACAAATAACTATTTATTAATTGCGTTATAGAAAAACTGCCTAGTTCAAAATTAGAATTAACAACTTTTGATTTTTGTGATATTTTTTGTTGATAGTATACCTACTGTCCAACCCGTTATTATTTTCTTGTCTTGGATATTGAAAGTATGTTAATAATGGTCTGAAAGTAAGTGGCAATAACATGGAAACAGGATCAAGATTGTATAGCTTTGATTTTATTAAATTTAGGTTTGTATGTAGCCTTGTCAAATAATTAGTTCTTCAGGACTAATTTTCTGAGTTCAGGGAAATATTTTAAGAAAATTACAATTTTTCAAACTTTTACGCACCACATTTTTTGTGCGGTCGGTTTAAAACCCCCCGTATAATTATTACCTACTTTTTTGGCACAGCATAAACGAAAAATCATTACAATCAGATCTCCTAATTTCCAGTTTAGCATTAGCTTTAAGTGCTAGCATAGCACAATCCTTTTTTTCTCCATTTTCATAAACCTCATCTTTCCTAGGAAATTTTATATTGGAAACAAATTCTGTATTGGTGTCTTTATATATCCATGTTCCGGTACCAGTTCTTATAATATTTACCCATAGAGATTTAAGCTCTAATAGAAATTTAGTATTACTAAATAAAAACTACTGCTTTTAAACTTACTTTTTTCTTGCATTATCGATTTTGCCATATTAATATTCTTTGTGATATTCATGACTGTCATCCCCCGTTGTTCACAATATTTTCTTGAATTTACTAAATTTGCCAAATTTTCTTTGATTTCAAATTCAAAATTATACTTTTTAAATAAATTGGTTTGCTGGTTGGCTTCATCTGTTTATAAAAGAATTAATAAAATAAATCAGCTAAGAAAAACTGTGTTCGAAAGTAGAAGAAGAAGACAAACATACCAACCCCTAGAAATGCATTGATATATTGAATTACATAAAAGATGTGGCTTGTTTAATCCATTTCGATAGGGACTGAAGTAACCTATTTGATCCCTAGGGAATAAATGTAAATTTTTTAAGCCAAGGAATTAATATTGAAAAAAATTACAAATTGGCACGTGACCAGATTGTTTTTTTCATTTTAGACTGTAGAATTTATGGATAGTTTTGTAATTGTCGATTGTCACCACAGTGTCTGTGATTGTGAGCCAATCAGAAGTGTCCTTTTTTAAAAATTACATCAATCAGAAGGCTATTTTACTGATAATATTATTATATAACAACTGAATAGCATTTATGTCAAATAAATGTCAAACAAATATCAAAACAATTATTATTATTATTTTAAAAATTCTTGTTTCATTGAACTGTCATCCGAATCCAACTCTTACTGTGAGTTTGTCTTTAATATTTATTATTCATTCATTACTCGTTGCTGCTGTTTATGGGAAATAATCAGCCCCGTTCCTGGGGGGTCACCCGCCTGTGAGCAAAATATTTTTCCGCCGCCTATTAAGGATTGGTATATACCTATTAATATTTTATTTATTGTAGAAATACTAATTTGTGTTTTCTCCAAATTGGTGCCCCTAAAACTGCTGCCGTTTGCGTGCGCGCCAGGTACAGGGCTGGAAATAATCGCTTGTAATTACTTTCGTCGCAGGAGCAACTCGTATTCAGAATGACAAATATTGTCGGCAAAACTCAGAGCACTCATTGTATGATAATTTATTTCCTTCGTTCGCTCCGCTCGTTCGTGAAATAAATTTACCCTCAAGGATTAAATGATGTAACCTCAGTCCCTTGCTATATAATATATTATTACTACTATTGTATCATATTTTGGTAAGATTCCTTCATTTTTTTGGGTAAAATTTAGTATTGATAATAATAAATATTATATGTTTATTTTCTTCTGCGAATAGTGAAATATAGGAAAGTAAAAGAAATATGAATGATTACATACAATTTGCACAAATAAATCCGTGTCTTTCATGGCATCCCTTTCCTGTAAATTTATCCACATTTGGTCCATCTAATAAAATTAAGCATTCTGTAACTTCCCTTCTAGAATTATTTGTATTGAACCACATGGTATTTAGTATTTTATCACTTATTTTCTGTCCAGTTGATGTCCAACGCCATGAATCGTTTTGCATATGTTTTGCTCCTATCCACCATGGATGTTCGTCTAAACATGTAATTGCATTTGTATTTAAACAGTTGTTTGTCTGCTAACTGTAAATATTAATATTAAAAGTACCTCCAGTAATTTCAGAAAGAAAATTTGCGAGTTCCAAATTTGCTATTTTGGGTAGCTGCAAGTGCGAGTATGTACAGTAGGAATCTGCTTTATGCCATGTTTCTTGTTGACGGAAAAAGTAATACGTATGGTCATTATGTGTAATAATTACATCTGGTTCAGGCAGGCTTTCTGGACCTATTGTGTAATTATTATTTTAGAATACGCTACTACTAAGATGAGGTACATACACAGGGTGTAGAATGGAATCACGCAATGATTTCAATGGTAAAATAGTAAAATATTATAGAAAAAAATTCTATGACGATGTTTTTGTATTAGAAAACAAAATTCTGTGTCATTATGTATACTACATTATTAATTTTTAGTTTTTCAACCGCTGTTTTGAAAAAAGGAGTTTGAGAATTCCAGAATAATCGCATTTTAGTTAGTTACTAAAAGTGTTTTTTTAAAATAAAAACATAATAATTCGTATAGTATAGGTAACACATAAACGCGGTGTTACGATGGGCAGTTAGTGCCATTGAGCCATTCCAAGGCAATGTAGATTTTTGTTAAAACCACGTTTATTATTTTATCGATTACTCAGTGTATGAACGTACAAAAATAATATCGATATCATTTTATGGATGCAACATTGTTTTTTTTAAGTTTTTCTCTGAAATAATTAGAGAAGATAAAATTAAGACTTTTAAAATTTTACCATTAAAATTCCTGTTGAGTAATTTAATTCTACAGCTGTATAATGAATTAGTGCAAATTATTATTTTATATTATATACTATAATAGGGAATTGTACTAAAAAAATTGTATTGCTAAAAAAGTGGTATAATCTTGGTATAATAAAACGTATAGTGACTACAGCTCTACCAAGCTTACAAAGTAGAAAGGGGGCGTGTCCGGCGCTGATATAGTTTTTTAGTACAGTCAAAATGAAAACATTTAGACGGCAAATTTAAATAATTGTAAATACTTTTCATTCGAAGAATTCGATTACCTTCCGAATGATATTTCTGCCTTGAGAATGAATTATCTTCCAAAATTTAACATTCATACTTAATAGATTTTAAACGTCAAAACAAACAAACACAACTTGTAGGAAGTTTTATTTTCCACAATATTTTATTTTACAGTTCAACTTTACGACGTTCCATTATTTTCTGAGTATGTACGTAGGTATTTAGTCTCTTTCGCACGCAAAGTTAGCAAAAACGCAAAGAAATCGCAAAACATATTCTACAGTGGAGCCACGCAGTTGAGTATCTTTGTAATGGAGTAATTACAATTTAGTATACATCCCTATTATATAATTTTATTTGAATGTATTCTTACATACCTACCAAGTTCACAGGCAAAATACAATGGTTTGTTGCACGGCATTTCAATAAACTGTAGATATCTTCTAAATCCAGATTGTACTGCAAGACAGACTCGCCCTTCAGTTGTAGTTGTTGTACCCCATGGTGGATAACTACTGTTATTTGACAAATCAGGTATTTTTTCTCTTGTACGTGACCATTGCCACACACTATTCTCACGTTTACCGCCTATCCAAACCGGTGTATCTAATATAACAATAAAATTTAAATATTTGGTAATCAAATTTCAAATTCTAAATTTATTGCAAATCTGGTTATTAAACGTACCTACCTATTGGTAAAAGGGTAGACAAATTTTGTGCTAATTCCATTGTATTAGTTATAGCAAGATGCGATTTATGTAATTGACAGGCCTCTTCGGCATCTGCATGATTTAATTCGAAATAATTGATTACAAATGTATGCAATTCTGAAGCTTCTGACGCTGGAAGTTCTTCTTCGGCTATAAAAATATATACCCTAAGTTCGAACCCGGACATTAGGGCGCCGCCGTTAGGGCGCGGCCGTTCGGGCGCCGCCGTTCGGGCGCGGGACGTTCGGGCGCGAAGACGTTCGGGCGCGAGGACACTCGGGCGCGGGCCATTAGGGCGCGGGACACTAGGGCGCGAAGCTGTCTAATATTTTCAACGTTACTCTTCTTGTCAAAATAATTCTTTCTGATTGCACATACTACTTATATAACGTAATGTAAATGTTTAAGTGTGAAGAGCTAAATAAATTACAGATTCAATTGTATTCTATATTGTATTGTAATAATTCTATTAAATTATGAAAGTAGTGCATTAATAGTATATTTAAAAAGCAAGTCTCATAAAGGCAAGTTTTTATCAGAAGAGTTCAAGAATGATTGCGATAAAAAGCCTTATGAAACCTGTATTTTATAATTTCAAATTTATATTACTAGTTCTTGGAGCAAACAGATTTTTTTTTAAATTGAAATATAATATATGTCACATCATTTAAAAGTAAATCTAAAATTACAGGATTTATATCTTTGTCCAGCATTTTTTGTACTAATATATTTCCCTCTTCATACTTAAACTTAGATGTCAATACTCCTTTACATTACGTTATATAAGTAGTATGTGCAATCAGAACGAATTATTTCGACAAGAAGAGTCACGTTGAAAATATTAGACAGCTTTCGCGCCCTAGTGTCCCGCGCCCTAATGGCCGGCGCCCGAGTGTCCTCGCGCCCGAGTGTCCCCGCGGCATTACGGCCCGCGCCCTTACGGCCGCGCCCGAACGGCCGCGCCCTAACGGCGGCGCCCTAATGTCCTAGACCGACCCTAAGTTTGTATTCAATTACACGTTTCTGCAGCTATATTTTGATATGTTTATATATTATATTTATAATGATGTTGTCACGAAGTGATTGATTTAATTATCTAAGTATAATCAATCTTAATTCAACATGCTAGTATCGCATAATTAACATGTTAGTATCATGTCAGTTTAACATTATAGTTGCACGTGATGATGTAATTTCCTCAATGTCAAGTAGCCTACGAGGACAGATTCTCTCTTTTGTTGTCCACGTGGACTCGGGCTTTTAATGTCCATATTTGGACATGCAAATTTG
Source organism: Hemicrepidius hirtus (assembly GCA_963082805.1). Classification (NCBI taxonomy): domain Eukaryota; kingdom Metazoa; phylum Arthropoda; class Insecta; order Coleoptera; family Elateridae; genus Hemicrepidius; species Hemicrepidius hirtus. The sequence continues at coordinate 28,965,938 of OY720160.1, read as the reverse complement.
GAGATTCCTCTTAACTCGGGTTTCATACTATATTTGGAAATAGCAGCTCCATGTTAAATCAGTGTTACAACAGAACTAGTCAAGAAATCAATCAACGCCCAGCCCCGTCTTCAAAGCCACGCCTGGCCAGGTACCAACTTATACCAAGAAGATTGCAGATCAACCAACATGGTCTACTTGACTTTGGCGCTACTAGCTATATTACTGACTTAAAAACCACGCCATATCAGGTTTCATGTGGGATCTGGCGATTCTCGTGTACTCGAGGTCATGCCATATTTGGACATGCAAATTAGTATAAAAGCACAACGCATCCCCATGCTAGTCAGTGTGCTACAGACGAAGTCAAGAAGTCAGCTAACTTCCAGCATCGTCTTCGGGACAAGCCCGGTCAGGTATCAACCCTTACCAAGAAGACTGCAGAACACCATCTCGACCAACAGCTACGCTTGTGTAAGCCCACATTAATGGTGCATTTATTTATTATTGTAAACTTTGCTTAAATATAGTTATATTAAATCAATGATGTGTTTAAATCCAAACAAGTCACTAAATTATAACGTGACAATATAATTTACTTACAATTATTGTTGTGGTGTATGTAACCATCTGAGAAAGTGTGCATCATATTGTATTATTATTGATTTACGAATATGAATACCTACAGCTTGTCAAGAATAGGAACAGACCTGATAATCGCACCAAAGCCGCCAATAGCGTCCTTATGTCCAAAGTTCCACGACTATTCCTATTCTTGTTCCACGGCTGTTCCTATTCTTGACGTGCTGTACATTATTCAGTACAGTATTCCTGCTTACGAATAAACTGGCATATAAATCCTTGTGGCATTGAACAATTAAGCCCATAAACTCTAGGAATTTTATGACCATCTCTGTCCAAATTGAGGCAGTTTTCATTATCTTCATGAATAGGTAATGATTTGCACCAAGGCAAGTAGCTTATGTCCGTTAAAATAATAGTTTTGTTTAATCCCTCCCATTGATTCTGAATTATATTCCATTTTGCACCCAACCAAATATGATCCCATGCATCTAAAACAGTTTGCAATCATTAAAAATGATTATATTCTACATCACCATTACATTCTACGTCTGCCAAGTTAGTGATAATAGCATCCAGTTCTTCTATATTTGCAGGCATGGCTAATTCCATATCAAGAGAGTTACATATTTGCACTGCGGATTTCCATGGCTGTCGTTCTTTTGAAAAGAAATATGTAATTTGACCAGCCATAATTATTTCGAATTGATCAGGTGACGATTTGTTTTGTTGGGGTACTAATTAGGAATTAGATTGATTTAATAATTCACTGGAAATAATTCTAATCTGCTGTAGATATAATGTCATGCTTACCAAATTCACAAATAAAATCTTTTTTTAAGGTACACGTCTCTCCAAAAAATATAGCTTTTTCGTTACAAATCTTTTCAATACCATAATTTGATTTTATTCTAGCACTTTTGCAAATATGATGATCTAAAACAAGACAATCTTTAAATACTTCATCATTTGTATGATCCCCATTTGCCCAAGGTGGGTATTCTGTTTCTAAGTCTTTCTCTCTTGGCAACCCTTCATCTGATGTAGTCCAAGTCCAACCGTAATTTTGTTTTTTAGCTCCAATCCAAGCATTTCTTATAGCTAAAAGAACGATTAAATCTTGATTAACTCGGAAAAATTAATTGCGGAATGTTTACGTGGACGTAAGTGCTGCATGATAGTTACTAGTTGGTCTGCTATATCGATATTAGGAATAACTGCTAAATGTGCTCCAGTTTGTTTACAAAATGTTAATGCTTCTTCCCATGTAACACGTCCATAATATACAGAGAAAGTGCTTGTACCGACTGTTATCGTTGTAGTTAAAGTTGGTTTTACAGTTAAATGAGAAACTGAAGCTAAGAAAACTGTCATTTTTGGTATAATATAAATGTTGCTAGAACTTACATTTTTCGCATATAAAGGGCCGCTGAAGGAAACATTGTAATTCAACAAATATTGGTTCTGAATGATTTTTTCTATCCATTGATAGACAGTATTTCCCTCTTTTAGTTGGATAATGTAACCATGGAGGAAAATCATCCACAGACTTTGCAGGTAGTAAACGTTTAATTGGTACCCATTGCCAATTATCCGCTATAAAACGAGCTCCAATCCATACATCTTCTATGCCTAAAATTGTGTAACCATACATATAGGGTGTAGATTTAAATCACGCAACATAGGGATTTCAATGGTAAAATATTAAAAGTCAAATATCTATATATCTTCCATAATTTATTTTAGAAAAAAATTCTGTATCGATAAATAATATTGTCGTTTGTAATGATTATTTTGAAATATGATTTTTGAAGAGTATTTTTGTACCACAAACAAATCTTACCAACTACGGTATGCGATAGCTTTTCAGCAAGAAATTTGGCTCTATCCTTGTTATGAACCACAGCTAATCTTGAAGAAGAAGCCTTACAGATAGCAACAGCTTCATCCCAACTTGCTGATACAAAATAAAAGTTAAAGTAATAATCACCATATTCATAAGATTCCACTTGAATGTCTATATTATGACCACCTACAAATTATGTATAAAGTAGCAGTGTGATAAAAGTAATATCAAATATCTTTGACATGTATAAGCGGTATAAGTATTACTACAACAGTTAATGCAACATGAAAAATGTGATAGTTCATTAATTTTTTCTTTAAAGCTACCCGAGTTTATCAAGTTTACCTCTATCGTATGCAAAGACTAGAAGAACATATGTTGAAAATATACCATGAAATAGAAACATACTCTAAAAATCTAGCAACAATTACATGCTAAATAATAATATGAGTAGGTGCAAAATGTTCATATTATAATGAAAAGGCAAGTTATTAAAACAATGGTGTTTAATACTTGTAAATAGTATTTAGAAAATAAGTGACGTTGTAATATTGTTGCATAGGTACGTGTCGCAATGGTTTTTCCTGTTATACAGATTGGTGGCCGTTATTGTGAACATAGAGAGACAAATGCATACGCGCTTTGCATGTATCGACACCTTGATTATGCATTATTTTTAAAATTGTGTTCTGTAAGTTAACAATCAAGAAGGCCGCTATGGTTTTAAACTAGACGCCTTCTTGGGTTTTATGCGAGCTAATACATACAATTTTAAAAATAATGCATAATCAAGGTGTCGATACATGCAAAGCGCGTAAGCATTTGTCTCTCTATGTTCACAATAACGGCCACCAATCTGTATATTATGAACAACGTTTTTCCTACAATCGCACACACAAATTTGCGGACAAAAATCAAATTAATGGTTTTCAAAAGAAGTCCAACTAAAAGATATTTTATTTTATGTAATAATTTAAGAACAATATTAACATTTACACACTATCTTTTCTATTCGTTTTTACCTTGTTTCAACTAAAAAATTCAATGCTGTAGGTATAGTGAGAAAATTTTATATTAAAACATACAGTATAATTTTTAATTGGAGTCTTTCAATCTTCAAATCAAAGGCAATAATGAATAAGATCGATGCATTTGAAATGTGGATATACTACCTTCAGGCGGCGAATACTGAAAATTTCGTGGCTAGAGCGGATAACCAATGAAGAAGTATTAAGAAGAATAGAAAGTGAAAAACAGGTAATGAATTATATTAAAAGAAGAAATACTGCGTATTTTGGACATATTTTAAGGAATCCAAAATATAAACTATTTCAAACTGTAATAAATTAAAGGAAGGATACATAGAAAGATGATTGTGGGACGAAAAAGATTATCTTGGCTCCGTAGCATACGAAATTGGACAGGAATGACGGCACTGCAACTATATTTAGAGTAGCTGAAGACCGTGATCTACACGGGGTCTACAAGAAGAAGAAGAATCTTCAGATCAATATCTTACACCATTCGTGCAGGAGAGCTGTGATTCCATCTAAAAGCGATCCGAATCGTGCCTTGTCTCTACAAAATTGTGTTTTTTACAAAAGGTTGTTCTTGGTTGGTCTGCAAATTTCTACTTTTTTGCCTGTATGAATCGTTTAGAATTTCCTTACGGCCGATTTGAAAATCAACTTAATGCCGAGTTTAAATTTAGAATTCCTAAACGGCCGATTTCATAATCAACTTCAAATCGACTTTAAATATTAACTACCGGATTCATTAACGAGGCATAAGCGTTAAGTCGACTTAACGAGACTTGCGCTCCTTGATCTGCGCTATCTTCACGTTTTCTTGGTTCAGATAGTTGCGCTAGGTAGTTTGACACTTGTCAAACTTCGTCGAATTTTCTGATTGGTAAGAAATTTGCGCTCGGTTATAACTCAGCCCACTAGCTAGGCTCATCCAACACTAGACATCCATGAAAGCTCCTTTAATTCGCGCCTTTGCAAGGTACTAACGTATTTTTTAGGCGACTACGATAAAAACAGTTGTTTTACGTATCTTTTGACAGCCGTAAAGTGTCAATCTGTAGTAGGCATCTGTCAATTTCTATTTTGCGGCCGCAAATGGTTTTTTTCGGCCGCAAATGGTTTTTTTCGGCCGCTGATTTATAATTTTTTAGTCGACTATGATAAAGGTCACGTGACCAAATGTCATTGGAATATTTAGATAAAAATTTAAATTTGTTAATGAAATTTGTAATATTCGCCTTAAAAATGTTGTTTGCACCTCTGCCAAAAAGTGCTTTTTCGTCCTTCCCAGTCGCGGCCGAAAAAGATTCACTTTTTGGCCATGATACAAAAATAACTATTTGTAGGCATTGTTATACTACAAATGTAGAAAACGAGCCGCTTGCGGCGAGTTTTCTAATGACCGCGTTTGCTAAAATCTTATGAAATTGTCATTTTTAAATGCCGTAAAAATGTCATTAGATACTAATAAGGGTATGCCTTAGATTTTTCATAGCCCTATTTGTCAGCAAATCCATTCTTCTAAATATTCTAATACTGATTATCATTTTGTATACAGAGTAAATTCCATATCGGGCTAAATATGGGCTAAATGATATCGCAATCTAAAACCTTTGTTGACACAATATGGTGGTCATTTTTAATTTTCAAATACATAATTTACGGTTTACACTTTCCAATTCTATTTTTATCTTATACGCAGTCACTATTAGGTCTGAGAATTATTTTCGATGTATATCGATATGTATATCATTATATCGATGTATCGACAATATCGATATTTTTTTGATATTGATACTATTCATTCAAATTTTTTCAATATTTCCCACACCCAGACATGAAGTCGCAGTAAAAAAAGAATAATTTACTAAACTTCGATATTCAGACTTTATTATATCCAGATACAGTAGGCATCAATTATTACTCATAATAAACATTATTTGTATATCTGTGAACCCACTCGTGGGCAAGCATTAAGTAAGAATTTGCGTTTCTTTTTGAGAAGCAAATTAGCCTTCTTCAGCCCTGTTATGGACTGAAATGCATATAACTGTAATTCCCCAAAATTAGTTGATGCGATTTCTTCCAATATATTCCTATTGACAGAATCTCCTATAGATATTACAACAATTACAATTCCATTTTTCTTTAGTCTGTTGATAATTTCCATCTTATTCATTGATCCTTTGTCTGGTCGTAGTGCAAAGAAAACTGAAAAGTACCAAATTTATATAATTTCTTCTAAGCTATACCCTATGGCTATACCAGTACGTACATATGAATCCAGTTGAATTTTTGCCTTGAAATTCTTCCTCGGCAGTTTTAAATGCACCATAATAATTCGGTTCGCTGTTACTCATGTCACTTTTTTTGGCCAATTCATCAACTGTATGTATTAAATAACAGTTGTTATTTTCCAACAAGTCAGTAACTTTTGACATATAAGAGTACATTTCAATACTAACACGCCGATTGTTATTCAGTCTAAACAAAGAATTTCTTGAATGTTTTACTTACGGTATTACTTTGTAATTATATACAGGGTGTATATAAATTGGTGAAGAAGCGTCACCTAAAATTTTGTGTCGAAACTCTGAATATAGTAGGTACTTATGGTACTGTAAATGTTGTACCTACTTCTGTACGAGGTCCCCCTAGTTTGGACATTCGTCTTTTAAGAACCGTTATTATTCGATATCTATTGATATTTCGCCAATTTATACACACCCTATATTTATTAACTTACAGTATTGTATTAGCCAAATTTTTTGTAAATTGAAGGGTTGCTTGAAAAATAGCCTTTGGAACACCATAATCCAGAACAAATAACATAAATGAGGTACTAAACGTCTTTACACTTGCTCTCATTAAAGAATGAAATCTTTTACTATAATCTGCATCATCTGAAAATTCAAATAGTTTTGAACAAACACGTTTTGATATGTCGATTTTAGTTTCTACATTGGCATTTTTTGATATATGCGACGACCCAATATCACTTCAGGACATCGCCCACCCCTAAATGAGACACATGTTCATATGAACTTTTGTACCATTCCTCCTGAAACACCCTGTATTTATTATGATAATATCACAGAACGTTTGAAATAAATTTAGCATAATAATCATTTTTAGGCGACTACGATAAAAACAGCTGTTTTACGTATCTTTTGACAGCCGTAAAGTGTCAATTTGTAGTAGGCATTTGTCAATTTCTATTTTTTAGTCGACTACGATAAAAACAGCGGTTTTACGTATCTTTTGACAGCCGAAAAGTGTCAATTTGTAGTAGGCATTTGTCAATTTCTATTTTGCGGCCGAAAAAGATCTTTTTCGGCCGCAATTTGTCTTTTTTCGGCTGTTTTTACTTTTTCGGCCGCTGATTTATAATTTTTTAGTCGACTATGATAAAGGTCACGTGACCAAATGTCATTGGAATATTTAGATAAAAATTTAAATTTGTTAATAAAATTTGTAATATTCGCCTAAAAAATGTTGTTTGCACCTCTGCCAAAAAGTCCTTTTTGGCCTGGATACAAAAATAACTATTATGGCCGCAAATACTTTTTCGGCCGGTGTTTTTCGGCCCCTTTTACTTTTTCGGCCGCTGATTTATAATTTTTTAGTCGACTATGATAAAAACAGCTATGACGTTTCAGGGTGGTCACGTGACCAAATGTCATTGGAATATTTAGATAAAAATTTAAATTTGTTAATAAAATGTGTAATATTCGCCTAAAAAATTTTGTTTGCACCAAAAAGTGCTTTTTCGTCCTTCCCTGTTTTCTGGTCTCGGCGAAAAAGATTCACTTTTTGGGCATGATACAAAATTAACTATTATTAGCAGTAGTTAGTTTTTTTGACGATTAATTAAAACGAATACCCAGACCGTAAAACTCATACCCACTCTTGGATTTCTGGAACTGGATTTTAAAAGGGGAATGAGAAATATCCCACACGTACATAGGTCACAATAAGTGGATCCAGTGTACTACCCCCAGACAGCAGCTCCTCAATTCAGGTATCACTCAAGCCATCCAACCCTTTGGACGAATTTGAGGACATTCGCAATGGGGATGTTGCTAATATAGGCCATGTTGGGCCAGAAGTCCCCCAACATCCTCTTATTCTTGCTAGAGCTTGGGCAGGAACATAGCACGTGCTCTGATGTCTCGTCATCAGTGCTGCATCCACGACAGTTAGGACTGTTCACCAGCCCCATTCTGTGCGTGTGCTTCTTGAGAGTGCAGTGTCCCGTTAAGATCCCCACCATTTATCGCAGGTTCTTTCGTAACAACAGTATTTGGCTGTCATCGACGAAGGTGTTGCTATAGCAGAAGCTACTTGCGGTTTCTTGGTATAGCATAGAGCTTAACACCCTTAGGGACACTAAAATTGCGGGTTCTTGCCCCCAAGATGGTTGTTCAAAGAGGCCAGCCTCGCATCTTCCATGTTTCCGTACTTTCCGTCATGCCCTCTCAACCAAATAAGTGATTTTATTTTGCGATATCTTGGAGAGTTTCATAGCACGGCAGTATCCCTGAGGTAATTTTGCAACTGCCTAAGGCCAGTAGAGCCGCTCTGCTATCACTGCAGATGCCGATTCTTTCACACTTGATCTCTCGATCACGGATTGCTGGTGCACCATGCATTATGCCCACTACCTCCACTTGGAAGACAGTGGAAATTTTGCCTAGTGGCAAGCTTTGACGGAGGTTTAGGTCACTGGGTGAAAATCCCTGCGCCACTACCTTGTTTACTTTTGGATCCATCGCTAAAGGTGGATATGTCCATGTGTTCGGTTTCTTCAGCATTCATAGTATATACTACATTGAAGCCTCATTGAAGTGACTGTTGAAGGTATGTGTAGGGGGGATGTAGTCAATCGTCGCGTAGAAGAGGAATCTTAGTGATTGCCTCATCCAAGACGCCAGTATGTCCCTCTTTACAGTATGCCCCAGTCCTTTAAGGAGCCGCGGTCTGTATTTATTATGATAATAACAAAATGTTTGAAATAATTTTAGCATAATAAGCATTTATTAGCATTTGTTAGCCTTGTTTTTCTTCTTAATCGACAATTAATTAATATGAATACGCCGACCAGAAAACCCATGGCTACTCCTGTGAAAAGTTGCTGTTATTGCTATTAAATAATTTACAACTTGTCTCAGGAATTATGGACAGAGGAAAATTAACATTATAAAATTATATACGGATCAAGTATTGCTGTGGGCGTACTGGTAATGTTTTGAACCCCATACATACAGACAGGATTTCTTTATTCATTGATTAAATTCGAAGTCGCCTTTAAGGTGCGTTAAGTGCAAGACTTTTTTTCATCGCGCGTTCTTGCGTTGAACATGTTATTGGTCAATTTTAAAAAATATTTAAAATTGACCAATCAGGTGTTCAACGCAAGAACACGCGATGAAAAGAAGCCATGCGCTGAATGCACCATTATGCGTTGATCTGGTGACGTAATGGATCAACGCCGCCGCCGACCGTTAGTTTTTCGCAGCTCCACGGCAGACGTGGATATAATTCTGACACAAAATCCACGGCATTACGTCATTGCCACGGAGTGACGTTTATCGGCCGACTCGGCGCATGTCTGGGGACTTTAGAGGTGCGTACGATTGGTTGCCTAGAGTAATCGAATGATAATAATTATTAATTAGAAACAAAATCAATCGCTCGGACTTAGAGAAACTTTACTCTAGTATTTTGTATTGGTCATATTCAACTTGCAAATTCATTAAAAATGAATTTAAAATATGAAAATGTTTGAAACTTTCATAATGGAATAATTTTGTCCCCGGACATGCGCAGTAGATGCAGCTTGTATTCGCGTCGCCGAATGAATGACGTCACCCCTTGACAATGACGAAATGCCGTGGATTTTGTGTCAGAATTATATCTACGTCTGCCGTGGAGCTAGCAACGGCGTTAGTTTTTTTCAAAATTTTTTGTTTTATGCAATTTATAGCTCATAGCTGATCGTAGTTGGTTGATCTCTACATAGTTTCCCAATATTAATTTTCCTATGTCTGAAAGATACCCTGTATATCGTATTTATGTAGGTAGTACGTTACATGTAGAAAATTTATATCTTATTTGATTTGTAATTAGTACTTACGTTCACATTTAACTTCCATATTGTATGACCATTTACCCTTAGAACAAACATGATTTTCAGGTCCTACAAGATTACTATTTGCTGGACAAGATGCTCTACAAACTGAACCACCACTAACGGGTTCTAATGTACATTTTTCGGGCCATATTACAGCGTTTTCATTTTGTTTTTTGGGCTCACATTTACGTTCAACTAGAGAAGACAAGAGAAGAGAAGAATTGTTTGAAAAGTGTGAAAGTGTGAATTATTTATTACACAAACCTTTTTCACAGACAGTACTATATTTGTCGGTGCAGCTTACAGCTCTGATTTGATCTTTTTCTCTTTCATAAATTAAGCAATGTTTTTCCTTATTATCCATAGTTATTTCAGATGCATCGGGTAGATTTTCTAATAACACAGGTGTTTTATCAGGCCACATCCATATCCTCGTTTTATTATTGCTGTCAGTGTAATTGTTGAGTATATTGTCTCTGTCAAAAGTAGCACCTGATGGGAAGAGAATGTATAATTTTATTTCTCTGTTTTTATAAAATAACCTGTAGGTACTTGGTTACAAAACAGTTTATGATTTTTACTTTTATATAGAAAAAATGGAATAGAGGAAATTATGAGGGTGACGCGAACTGCTTAGCCAATTCTGCTACGCTTCCTCGGGCCCTTATAAATATATACATTTGAGTTAATTTGAGTTTGTTTTCAGCAAATAGGTACCGCGTACAGAAAGAAGTGTTAGAGGTTTTAATAATTTTTATTCCATTCCTGAATCTTACCGATCCAAAAACTTTTATATGCAGGATCTAATGTTTTGAAAAATGCAATTGATTCTTGTACTAACTGCTCTTTGACCATTTCACCCCCTAAATCGTTGCAGACTAAAGATGAAGCTGAAGTTGTTGTATTTTCTAAAATAGCAGTAATTGTAGCAGTTGCGTTTATTACATGCTCAACTCTGGGAGGAGCAGCATGGATTGACTCATTGACTTCTAAAAAGATGAGTTTATTAATGTAATACAACATTATAGTTGGAATAATACCAGACACACATATCATTCTTGAAAAATCCGAGCAGAGGGATGGCACTAAAGTTAATTTATCTTCTGGAGATAGATTTAAAGTTAAACAACTCTCTGGGGAGTTCAAAGTTAGATTATTTCTATTAGGAAATTCTATTGTTGTCGTAAATTCTTCCATTGTATTATTTGAAAAAACCCATTTACCATCTTTATTACGAATGACATCAACCCAAAGAGATTTAACATCTGGAAACAGAAACATGATTAACATTGTGAAATGGGATTTAATTGAAAATATCTTAGCATGATAATTCTGTAAAAATAAACTTACTTTCTGATTTCATTAATTTTAGTATATTTTTGAAATCAAGTTTTGTAATGTCTATGACACTCTTTCCATTATCAGTACAAACTTTTTTTGCTTTTTCTATATTAGTGATTATATCTTGAAGACTTATACTTAAATTGTTAATTTCTATCTGAGTTTCATCTTGTATAAATATTTCTGAAAGAAATTGTTATAAGAAGGTATATACAAATAATAAAAAATCTGTAGCCGTCATACTATTAACACAAACGAAACTACGGTTTTCCAAGCAATTTTCTGCTTCAAATATCGACAAATTATTTGATTTGTTTAATTGTAAACATGAAAGCTCCATATCATTTGGTACTGCATTATTAATCCATGGTGGATAACCAAATTTCATTTCGTTTGGTATTTTCAAACCACTCGTAACCCATGACCAAATCCCTTTAGATGTTTGTTTTCCTGATGTCCATATAGGAATAGCGTCTGGATATGTTGCAAAAGAAAAATAAAGTTTTATTGTTCATTTTTAATATGGGGAGGCTAGGACCACAAGCAATATGTGTGACGTCAGAGGTTAAGAACTCAACAAGTAACGCATTGGGCAGAGACCAGTTCGTCTCTTTCCTTCCGCAAATTATTTTGATATACGAAAATAGTCTTGAATTACAAATTGCTCTTATTTTGAACTATAATATAAGTTCGAGTGCCTTATTAACATATCAAACAAGTGACCACAGACTGTCTGTGGGCCACCACCACTTAAAATTAACATCACACTTTAAACAATTGTTTTATTTTATGCATATCTGTCATGATAGGTACATACCCGGCATTCCACCTAGAAGAAAACTGCCTAACTCTAAATTTCCTACATTAACGAGATGTAAACCTCCTGAGTTACATATGGAGAACGCTTCAGACCAAGGAACACCATTTTTATAAAAATAATATTTAATATCATTCATGTGTAATATTATATCTGGTTGCGGTAGCTCCTGTTGATCTAACATAAATTAGGGAGTTCTAAATCCTTTCAGTATCTTTTTACCAACTTACCAAACTGACATATGTAGCTTAATTTTTCTTTACAGGGTTTCTCGATAAAGAATGGCTGTTCTCGATAACCAGATTTCATAGCTAAACACACACTTTTATCAAGTACAGATGCTAAATTTTCCCAAGGAGGATAATTATTGTCATCTGCTACATCAGGAATAATTTCTCTTGTTTTTGTCCACCGCCAAATGCCTTGAATACGTCTAGCCCCTATCCACACGAAAGTATCTAAAACGATATAGTAATAATTTATTTTTTTAGCACTTAGCACTTAATAATAATAATGAGAAAAAGTATTAAAAAATTTCGAAAATTAATACAAGAGTAATTTCAAAATAGAAAGGTGAAGATTTCATATACCCACCTCTTGGTAGTAACAAAGCTACTTTTTGTGCTAATTCACTGTTGTTGACAATAGCAAGGTGGGACTGATTTAGTTTGCAGCTATAGTCGGCTTCAAAATGTGTTAAACCATTTCGATGGAATTCAAATTCATTGTTCATGTTTGAATCTGACGTATCAATGAAATCGTCCCCTATTCGTAAACTTTGATTAAAAATAGTTCATGAAGTGTTAGTTCAAAAGGGGAAATTTTGAAAAGAAACCAACTCAATGTTTTAATAGGAAGAGTTAGAAAAGTTTATATTCCTTCTTTATTTTTCCGATTATATTTCTACTTGATTTTTTTTTCTTTGTTCGATTAATCAAATCATGAAAACAACGAACTTTACCTTTACTTTACAGGATTAATCACACACGTATAAATATCACATTTGTTACCTTCTAATTGACAAATAAATGATTGTGGCATTGAACAATTGTAACCATATAGCAGAGGGGTATTGTGAGCATCTCTATCCAGATTTATACAATCTTCGTCTTCTTCGTGAAGGTTCATTGATGAACACCATGGTGGATATGTACTATTAGCATTAGGTAAAGGTATGGAATGGTTATTCAACCATACCCATTTATTTGGTATCCATTTACCTCCGAGCCACACATGATAAAGTTCACCTAGATAAAAAATATTGTGTAGGTAAAGTTAATTCTAAAGGACTTTATATTCTCAGAAACTGAGAACCCGTTTCCTATAAGAAAATTATTATTGTGGTAATTTAAAATTTGAAATCATTTCATGAAAATGTGAAATCATATAAATTATATTTTCGCAATACCTGCATTGTAAGTTGATCATTATTAACAAATTTTTATTACTGTAACTTACAATTCATTTACTAGTTACCATGGTTGCAGGGCTGTAATATTTACTTACAGTCCTACTCGAACTGTAAGTAAATATTACAGCCCTGCAACCATGGTAACTAGTATGTATTTATGTATTAAGCTTACTTTTGTTCAGTTTTAGGCTACCTAATTTTATTAAAATATATAAATGCCATTTTGACAGGTCGTGGTCATAATTCAATTTTAACTCGTTTTTTATTGCTTTTCTTTGATTTTCAGGTATTGCGAAAAATAATTTACTAACAGCGAACTATAAGTGACTTTTAAGGTCCCGAATGCTTAGGAAACCTCGGCCCTACGGGCCTCGATTTCCCAAACTGCATCCTCGACCTTAAAAGTGTCACTTACAGTTCATGGTACGTAATATACTATTTCACGCTATCAGTAATGTAAGTAGGCTTTACATCCATGGCTACTGGGACTGTAAGTGGCTGATAGAATTTGTGTATAATAATGAGGAGTGAATACAAAAGCCAAATTCACACTAGAAATGTCGCTTGCAACGCTCCTCCTAGTTTAAAAAAAATAGAGATATTCTGGTCAGTTATAGATTCGGTTGTCATAGTTTTATGTACTTTCCCAGAATTGTAAGTACCTAATTATTATATTCTTATTATGGAATTGTAAGTGACAGCACTAAATTAAATTTACAAATAACATTGTATTATTCTTTTAAGCTATTTATTACCGGTAGCGTGAAAAATCTAATAAATAACACGGACTGTATCGACTATTAACATACTTCGTAGGCCACAAGCCTTCGGTTAGTATTCCTACCTCGCATGTTAATACGTTCTTACATTCCTTGTTACTTAAATAACTATTATCATTAAATCATTACGTTGGGTTTCAGCCATATGAGTAACAATCGTTTCCCATTGTCGTGCTGTTTCAGGTGTAGCTAACGTCATATTAAATTTTTCACAAGTAAGCATAGCATCTACCCAACTAAGAGGATCTTCATAGAAAATATATGTAATTTTGTCTATGGTTATTAGATTTGGTTTCAGTTCTTCGTTGGTCTCTTCTTCAGCTACAACACAAAGTAGCACGTTATGGAGGCAGTTTAGAGAGGATACGGTTATCTATCCATGGCCAACTCCACACAGTTGAATTTTTGAACACTCATTATAAAAAGCTAAATAGCAGTTGAACCAGAATCATACCTATTTCGCAAAGAAAATCCTTTTTCAAATCACACAGTTCTTCAATAAAAGTGGGTTCCTCACAGCGATGCAGACGGATTAGATGTACGTGGTATGGATTCAGACACGGATGGTGGTCCATTATAACACAAGTTTTAGCATTGTCCTTGGGGAAATTAAATCTCCATGGTGGGAATCCAGTTTTTTGGGTTTGATTGGCCAACTCTTGTCCTGTAGGAACCCATATCCACCCGGTATAGTCTTTCTTAGCTCCAATCCACACATTTTCGAAAGCTGTGTAATACATAGTACTTTATATAAAAATTAAATTTCTAAGTCGATATATCAATGGAAATAAAATAAGTTTAAAATTAATTCAAGTGACAATGTATTACGTGGTCGACTCCTTTTCATCAACTCTACAAGTTTTGTGGCGGTGTCCAGATCTGGAATTGTACCCAAACGAGCTTCAGATTGCTTACAAAACGCTAACGCCTCTTGCCATGTAACTCTTGCATGATACAAAAAATAATGACGATTATTGATAGTAATTTCACCTGTTCCTTCGGGAAATTTGTCTATAGAACCACTTACACCTAACAAAAATATTAAATAAAAAATTATTATCTTCTCTACGATTGCAGTAACTTGTACACATACTCTCTTCACATATAAAAGGTCTATGCAGATTACACTTTAAATCTACGAAAATTGGATCTCGATGATTTTTTCTATCAAGTGACAAACAATTCTTTCCTCGTTTTGTAGGGTAGTTTAACCATGGAGGGAAATTATCAGTTGGTGGTGTAATAGTTTTACTTATTGCAACCCACTGCCATGTGTCTTTCGAGAATCTGCCACCAATCCACACATCTTCAAAACCTTTAAGTATTGATTAGTGTTAGTATTTTGATTAGATCACGTATTTTTATGAAGGTATCATAAATCACTACATGTATTAATAAATTCAACTACATAGCCCTATGTATCTTTTTTCCTAAAACCATATTCCAACGAAAATTATCACGCCTAGGTTTCAGTTCGATTCTCTATTGCACCCTAAATTTTTTTGTTCACAATTTGATGCTGTTATATGGTACACAGTTAGGGCTGGTTTTTCAGTTCTGGACTGTGGTTCTGGTTTAAACTGGGCCAAGATTAATTGCCATGGATACACTTTCTGTAACAACTGCATCCATGACAATTAAACTTGGTTTAGCTGAAACGGGTCTTACAAACCAGAACTGAAAAACTGGCCCTTAGTGTAGTATTCATAAATGTTAAATAAATAGTTATTTTTTATACAAGACGATAAAATTATATTTTATCGACAAGCGGAAAGTGTTAATTCACGAGCGATGAAATCGCGAGTGAATTAATTTTCGCGAGTCGATAATTAAATTTTATCGTCGTGTATAAAATTCTATTTTTTTCTATAGCAGATGTTAAAGAAAAATAAGAAAAATTTGTAAAAAACCAATTAAAATTTAATTATATTAAACCCGAAAATCTCAGTAGGTAGCAAAGGTTTCTATGGAGTTACCCAAACAAAGTCAGAAAATTAAAGTACTTTATCTATCTTTGCGGTTAAAGTGTTACTTTATCTACCCTTGCGGTTAAAGTAATACTTGATCAACTATTTTTAGTCGAACAAAGCACACTTTAACATCTGCTATAGAAAAAATTAAATAATTTCAGTTGAATGTCATTATAAAATAATGCTAAAGCTAAGTAAGAACAACATAAACTTTGTAGGTTAAGCATGGTAACTAAAAGCAAGTGCCAAAACCGACTATGTACAAAACATACCTAAATGTGTATTAAGCACATTAATCCCTTAAAGCTCTTACATTAGAACAGGGCACGTTTCAACAAAACATCGAACATAAATTGAATTTGACTTAAATACAGATTATCACGTACTAACTATCATACTGTATCATACTGTATCATACTGGTTTACATTTTAGTACATTACATAACATGATCATTACAAAGATAATTAGAAAATATAACTTTTCAGTATTTGTGACATAATTCAAATCAAACACGTATATGAAACTATAAAACGAACAAATAATCAATGGAGTTTCCAGAAAATTAAAGTACTTTATCTATCCTTGCGGTTAAAGTGTTACTTTATCTACTCTTGCGGTTAAAGTAATACTTGATCAACTATTTTTAGTCGAACAAAGCACACTTTAACATCTGCTATAGAAAAAAATATTATTGTACACCGATTTTCGTGTAATATCTATGAGTACTACTTACCAGTTTTTGTTTGGGATAAAGCATCAGCAAGAAATTCAGCACGTTCGGGGGTGTTAACTACTGCAAGTCTAGAACGAGTTGCTTGACAAATTGTATGAGCTTCCGCCCAATTAGCGCTTTTACTGTAAAAAACAAAATAATAATCTCCAAATTTAAACCTTTCCACTAATACCTCCATTTTATGTGGAGCTGAAAACAAAAGCATAACATAAGAGTTATAGGAGTTTATTTTAATGACATAGAAACTTACGTCTATCATATGTAATAATTAAAACAGGAAATACAGTAAATACTAAAAGAAAAGTTGCCTTCATATTATCTGTAATGCAATTGCATTTTTACTTAGAAACATTAAGTCATTGAATGACACGTTGCATTGGTGCTAGGTACCTACTCAGAACAATGACTATATATTTTAATTTAAAAAAGCAACTAATTAAAAAACTGATTTGATAATAATGTTATAATACAAAATTATACAGTAACGTTGATTATTTAGTCTATCACACACTATAAATTAAACAATATTTTTGTATTTAGTATTTAACGCATCCCCCAAGTACCTAAGCTACTTGAATTTAGAGGTAGGTCGCTTTTAAATATTATATTGTGGCACTATCACACTTGGCCGGACGGTCACTGCATTTTTACACGAAAACCGTAGGATAAGGTGCCAGGGCCGTGCTAATTGGTCACTTAGGCCACTGGATCTTACACCATCGGATTACTTACTACCTTGACATTTTGATATCGTTGATGTATTTGGTAAATTCGAACAATATAGATTATTTGTTGAGTGTTATGAGATTTGTCGTCATGAACTCACGAAGAGCCAGAATGTGTAGCTAAATGAAGACGTCGGTCGCGTCGTTTCCAAACCCATTCCGTTGGTACCAAATGAATATCCTGCCAGTTTTGTACTTGATGGTAAACTCTGAAAGCATGTTGTCGTGCAGCTGCACGAGTTGTAGGCAATGAAGCAAGATTGAATGATGAATTTTTGGATACTGCATTTCTGAAGCAATGAAACATTCATTCATCCAAAGAATACGTCTTTGGGTTTTGCTCCATATAAAATTATGAAGTGATAATGAATTTTTCTGAAGCTGTTTCTATTAAGTATAAATGAGAGTCTGTCCCAAGGAATGGCCCAAAAAGTGTTTGTAGATCTGGGTTCTTCTCCAATAATTTTACAAATTTTATTTTACCTATTCGAAAGAATGCTGAGGTCAGAGGTGGTAGCACAACCATTGAACGCATGAATAAATAAAATAAAAAGTCTAAGCGATGGGTACTTCAAACTACGTGGGCTATACAGTTTTTTCTCAATATTCTACCTGATTTCAAAAAGTAAATGTTGTTGTTGTCTTTGAAGAGGAATTTCTCTAGGGAAACCATTGCTGCCATGGTCAGATCTCAGATCGAACAGTATATCAGCAGAAGTTTGTTTTGTTGCGTCGTGTCGTAACCTTTCAGCATATTTCGTACTCTTCATTGTGGATCGTGTGGAAACCATCAAATACGATTACCCTGTGGGGCTGGTAATGCTTTTGCACATATTCTACGTATTTATTTTGTTATGTTTTCAAAAGTTTCTTTCTGCTGCCATACTAGGTGATGTAAAAGATAACCACCATCAACAACATGAATCAAACTTCCAAAGAACACTTCCGTTCTCTGTTGCTCAAGACAAAGAGGATTTCGTCGTCTTACGCATCCAATTCATCAAATAATGACAAAGGATATGGTGCTAATTCATAATCTAAATAACATTTGAGTTCTTCAGATGTTTTGTTCGTTAAGAAAATTCTCTGGAATAACAGGAGAGCGGAGGAGAGGGAAACAGTGTCATCATGGATTTTAATTGATGTATGGACATTTGCAAGTGTTTTACCCTTGCTTTTCTGAATAGTTTAATATCTGAAAAGTTCTTCCCATCTGCTTCTTGCATCAACTCCATTCCAACTTTATGAGCATTGTAGCAGTTGATAATAAGAGTATCTTTTATTCCAGTGCTCAGTGACATAATTTCTATGCATTCAGGAAAAGGAGGATGAATCGAAAACTTCATTGTCTCGCTCTATGCGAGCAGATCTGGCATCTGTATGTTAGTCTGTGGTGCCAACATCAACGTTACAAAATTCACTGATTTTATTCGCTACAGTTGGCATTGCAAACACCCACTTTCCTAAAGCACTGTCTGATGTTTCTCGACTATGCGTGAATCCTCCCCTCCGCCTTTTGAGCCCTTCATCAAAGTTTGTTCTATAGTAATATCAGCCCAGATTAGGAACTTTTTAATCTATTTGCTTATTTTAGAGCTCTAACGCCTGGACTATAGCAACAATGTTTCGAGAACTAGGTATACTGAAATTTTCCGATAAAAATGCAATGTCTTGTTATATTGCATATGAGTCATATGACAATGGAAGACAATAGGCGTATACAAAGAAACCTGGGAAAAGAGGGAACTTTAGAATTTGTGGTCTATAAAATATAATGACGTTGAGTAGAGAATTTATTTTTAATAAACATAATTTAACTTAATACAATAAAATTATATACACAATTATTATATAACAGAGTCCCCAATATTGCCTCTGGGACAGGAAGGACCTTTTATCTTAGTTTTTTTCTGAAGAACATTAGTAGCACGTTGTAAATCTTGCATACTTGTAAAACTGTACAATTGTAATCCTTCGTATTTCATAGAAGCCATTTCTTCCAACGGATTCCTATTAATTTCATCTCCCACAGTTACAATAATAATTGTGACACCCATTTCCTTTAGCTTTTTAACAACTTCAGTTCTATTTTTCATTGGTCCTGCATCTGGTCTCATGGCAAAGAAAACTGTAACATAATAATATGTAGAAATTCCAAAGTTTATGCGAAATAGTTCGTAGTACGTGGTAGTTCTAACAATCACAGTTAAAACTTAAAACGTAGATTTTATTTATTGTAATGTTTCATATATCCATACACTTACATATAAAGCATCCATTAGTATCAAAACTTTTATTTGCAAATTCTTGTGTGGCAGAATCTAATGCAATATAATAGTTTGGTAAACTGCGACTGACTACGTCTCTGGAATTTAATAGCTTCTCAATAGTAAGTTTTAAGTAGCAGTTTTTACTTTCCATAATGTCTATCTTTTTGACATTGTAACTATACAATATAATACCAACATTTCGATTTTTATTTAATCTGCGAAATTGCAACAGGTTGTAAGTCAGTGGTGTGGTTGTATTGCTGTGCTAACATAATCGAACGTTCAATACACTTACAAGATTGTGTTGCTTAAGTGTTTTGTAAATTGAAGAGATTTTTCATAATTGATTCTTTCATAACCTTTCTTATCAAGTAAACCCTTATCAATAACGAATAAAAAATAAGATCTTGTTTTCTCACTTGTCCCTTTTGACCTCATTATTTTAGCAAGGGAAAGTGCGTGAGCTTCACCGGCTGAAATCACGTTTTTATCAAAAAAACTTAGGTACTTTACTTTCTGGAATTTGTCAAAAGAATCAATATAAATATATAGCTATATACATACATTGACAGAGAAGTTTTCCCTTGTATGACCATTTTCCCTTAGTGCAAACGTGTAATTCTGGACCTACTAGATTGTTTTTGTTTTTACATTGAGCACGACAAACTGTACCTGTTTTTACTCGTCCTGTAATACATTTAACTGGAGACCATACTAGAGTTGATGATGTATATGTAATGTTTATTGGATCACATTTATAAATAACTGCAATAACAAACTAAGTATTAGTAAAATGTAAATTTTGTAAATTCAACATTATGAGAAGGTAATGACAAATTTCCGCATTTATCTTTTAATGCTGCGAATGCTTTTAATATGGAAAACATTAATAATACACAAACTAAGTATGTTCAGTATTGTTCGTTTTTTAAGTTATTATTTAAGACTGAAGAACTGAAGACTGAGAACTGAAGTGAACTAGCTTGCTGAGAAATTATATTTAACATGTAGGTACCTACGTGAAATTAATATTTAAAAGTTATTCGCATAAGCATAAAGTAAAATGGCATAAGTTTGATTGTAGAAATTGGCTCTTTCGTGTTCTTGCAACAGATAATTTCAATCATGGCACCACAACACAACACAATCAATTTAGATTTACTTTTTGCGTGATAATTACAAACATACCTAGAATAATTGTCAAATTGAAAATCAAAAATTAAAGAGAAATTTAGATTTATAGTCGGAAGAAATATTTTATATGCATTTCTGGAGTAAAGTCCGTTAATGGCTAGACTGAAGATGAGGAGCTTCAGTTTCAGGGATTTTAAAACAGTTCGTTTATTACCTTGCTGCATAAATTACACTATTATTTACACCTTGTGTTTTTATTAGTTATTTGTATACCAAGGTCGCGAAATGTGTCTATATCGCACTGAGAGAAAATTGTCGTCGAGGCCGCTTACAGTTAGGAAAGACAATCTCAAGGGCGCTAAAGAATTTCGTGGACACGGTATACACAACATTTTTTGTGCAACCGTAAAAAATGTGTAATTACAAATGTAATTGCTTTTGGAAAACGAACAGCTTAATTCCTTCTAAATAGAAACACGGCCATCAGTCGGTGCGTTACTATTAACGGAGATAGCGTAAATAAAACAATTACTTTTACTTTAGCGGCCGTTGCCTTAACAGCGGCCGCGAAATTATATTTCGCGTCCTGTATTGCGTACGCGAACTTCCCGAACGGTTGCACAAAAAGTTCTTACGTTAAGTTGAATGTGATCTCTATTGAGAATACAGAGATACGTGCATGTTTATTATCTATTTTAAAATATCCATAGAGATAAATATAGATATGTAAATACAAACGCTATACAAACCTCGTTGGCAAACCGTACTGAACTTATCAAAACAGCTTACAGACTGCAGTTTATTAAGTTCCCTGTTATAAATTACACACAATTTTTCATCAGACACGTCATGTGAATCTAAATTTTGCAACCCTATCAATTCTGCGCGTGTGTCATCATTCCATTTCCAATTACCGTTTACCAAAGATGCGCCTAAAAATAAAAATATTAAACACTAGGTACTTACATCAGCCGATTCTACGTTGAGAAACATAAGCAAAAAATTCTAACATCAAGTTGACCTTAGACGATGAGTTGTTAAATAAGTAAATTAAATGTTTTTTAATTTGGCAACGCTGTTCCGTTTAACCCTATGTGAACAGGCATTTACAGGGTAATTACTAACTTACACGACGCACCATCGGGATTTAAATAGTAAATTCTCAATGTTCAATTATTTGATTCCCTAATTATTACATAGAGCTAAAGTGTATTTAGGCATGGAGATTTCAGTTAGCTTAGGAGATAACCAGAGATCAATAAAAAAACCAATTAGGGCAGGCTGTGAAATTGAATTATTTTAAATTGGTATTGTAGCTACATCCACAGAATGACATTTCTGACATGAAAATTTAAAACTGAACGCTCTTGTCTAAGTTTTTAAGTTTTTTATTTGATTTGGTGAAAAAAATTCAAGTTTGAAAAAACTTAAAAACTTAGACAAGAGCGTTCAGTTTTAAATTTTCATGTCAGAAATGTCATTCTGTGGATGTAGCTACAGTACCAATTTAAAATAATTCAATTTCACAGCCTGCCCTAATTGGTTTTTTTATTGATCTCTCGTTACAAAGTTGGTTAAATGCAGGAAAAGTTGAGTATTTTAATGGTGATCATTGATCAATAATCTGAAAAGAAATTTCATCTATGATTTTTAGTTTATATAATATCTAAAAAAATCATAAAGCCGGATTTTGGTTTTTCGCTGATAAAATGATTTACATTTTCTCTCAATGGTTGATCTATGACCGTTTACTTCCGTTTCGGAAACCTAGCATATTACAAAAATGATATGGGTGTTTCAAACCGGCGGCTGGCCGCACAAAAACAGTGGTTCCTTGCTCTATAAGTTACTACTGCAGTGGATACTTTCTTGTTATAATGCTCAAAGGCAAGAATTAACATCTAAAAATTCTTTTTTATTAACTATGTTATGGAAAAACTGCCTTAATTCAATGTTAGAATGAACAACCCCTGCCTCTTGCGATATTTTTTGTTGACATTACACAATTACACAATCCTTTTTTGTTTTCTTCAGCATTGAAAGATTGTTCATAATAGTCTGCAAATAGGTGGTAATAACCAAACAATAACGCATTCGAATACGTAGCATCAAAACATTGTGTAGGTAGTTTTGATTTCATAAATAAAAAGATTTGTATACAACTTTGCCAAATTAACAGTTCTTTAATACCTATTTTCTAGGTGCAGGGAAATATTTTAAGAAAATAGAAAGTGGTTTAAAGGTCCGCGCGCACTTGTTCGGTTCCGTTCGGTTCGGTTCGGAACCGTCCGATCGGCAAAAAACAAATAAAGCTCCACCACGCTTACAAATGCCGCGGAAATTACTGGCATTACGTTGATTCGGTACGGCACCATCCTTTTCGCCCCGTTCTTACCTATAGACTGATCTGACTTTCGAAATGTTTTGACATCTGTAGTATACTTGGACTGAACCGAACGCGACGTAATGCGCGGGCTGCCATTCATTTCCATGTATTTTGATGTTTGCAAATCGGACGGTTCCGAACCGAACGGAACGGAACCGAACAAGTGCGCGCGGACCTTTAGTATTAAAATTTATCACACTTTGAAGCGGGTGAAAGACTCTGTATATACAGGGTGAGTCAGAAATGGCGCATTTCCTCTGGGGTAGTTGTAGGGGACCGTTAATTCAACCTGTGAAAAATGTTAAAAACATCTTAATCATTAATTGACCGAGTTATAAGGGGGTAAACTTAAGAACTCAACTTCTTTATTCTCATAAATTTTGAACAATGGTTTCATTTTCCATAAAAAGGTTTGTACTCTATAAGGATTTGTGTAAAATCGAATGGTCACAGTGTCTAATTTACTCATAATTTTAATTTTGAATTTTAAAATTTCTTCGTTAAGGTCTCTGAAAATGCATTTGATAACGATACGATGACACATTACATTATTATGGTTTCCTTAGAAACATATCTTGTTGCAAAGAGATTTGCCAGTCATTGTTTCTATTCATCTTGCTAAATTTATCTTTTAGTTCTTTGCTCATAAGTATAAAATAAAAGTATATAGAATTTTTTACAATTTTTCCAGACTGCATTAACGGTCTCCTACAACTAATCTGGAAAATGTGCCATTTTGGATTCGCCCTGTATAAAAAATACAAAAACATTCTTACCAAGCCAAAAGTTTTTGTAGTCTGCATGCAATGTTCTAAAATATTCAATGGTACTATTTAATAATCCATTCCTAACAATTTCACCTCCTATGTCATTGCAAACCAAATTTGAGTCTGAAATTTGTGTATTTTCCAATATTGCAACAATTGTAACACTGTCGTTTAAAATTTTTTCTGTTGTAGGAGGTGCCCTTGTTTTATTTTTAATTGCTTAAAAAATCATTGTGTATTATTGTAGCGGCATTAATATGATTACATTAATTTACATGTCATGCACACAATTCTTGAAAAATCCGAACACAGCGATGGCACGAGAATTAATTGCTCTTCTATTGTTAGCTGCAAAGTTAAGCAATTTTTAGAATTATTTTTGGAATGATTATTTCTTTCTGGAAAATCTATATCTGTTTGAAAATCATCTAGGGTATCTGCATAAACCCATTTTTCACTCTTATAAATTACATCGAGCCAAAGTGATTTGACATCTGTAATAATGACAAAAAGTAATTAATAACACCGTATAAAAAATACGTTATCGTTTTTATAAGGAATACAGGTACCTAGCCCTAGACAACGGATAGCCCTGGACGAAGTTGTGGTAATTTTTGTGATTTTGTGTGTTCATATAAGTATTTAAAGTGTTTACTGGGGAATAACATTGGCAAGTAATCCTTAACAAAGCTTTTCAACGTATTATTATGCATGATAGAGTAGTGTACAAGAAATCAGCGACCCAAATGTTACATGCAGAAAACTACAATCAAAATAGGCATGGGTATCAAATTTGGCTAGCCAAGGCAATGAAAGCTCGGGCAATCCCGGACAATATTCATCTGGACATTATCATGAACCGTCTACAATATTACTGCAACTGGTGTTCCTCTTATTTCATTATCATTCGCAACTCATCAATACAAAAAAAATGGCAACTACTGTAACAGCTGTAACTCCAATACTTCAAAATAATGAAAGAACTGCAGTTCAAAAGAAAAAAGTGAAATTTTAACACCAACGCCCTATAAAGAAGCTTGAAACGAAAATAAAATGAATGAAAACGAGAAAGGAGATATAAAAACAAGAATGGAAGTTAAAGAAAAAAAAACGTATTGAGAAGACCGGGAAAAAATCACTGAAAAGCCGTAAAACAACGGATGCTGCTCCTGTCTTGATGAAGATTGGCTTCACTCTTAAGGGGGTATTTTAATCCCATTATCGAACATTTCGTATTAGGTAGGTACTCGCTCCAGAATAGCATGATCAAAAAAGTGGAGGTGCAAACCTCCCCTGGACTTTCCCATACTAAAAATAAACATTTTGTTTTTGCTATTCAACAGTAGTTCGCGAGGCAGCATTGGAAATCATTTGAATGCCTCGCGAGAAAAATGAGACTATACGGGTTCGATATGAACAAAAGAAAGACACCAAGATACGCATCTATCTGTACTCTGTAGTAGGCACCCGCTAAAAATTACAACTGGCGAAGCCGGACGATCGCTACCGACCGACGATCAGTTTCCGTCAAGAGTCCAACCTAAATATTCAAAATTCACGAATTTCTCATTAACCGTACATTTTAGCCATATGAATACTTTATACTATGTGATAGACAATTAAATTTTGCATTCAATTATATAATAATATATAGGGTGTTTAATTTAAAATAACAAAGTTGCTTATTGTACTGTGAAAACCAAACACCCTGTATACGTGATATAAATTTAGAAAAATGCAAATCCATATACTGAACAACTTTTATATTTAAACTTCTTTCATATTTTGACTAATAAAGGCGCTATAGGAGCATCAATTTCCAATTTTCAAAACCTCGTATAGGGCGCCACAGTGGAATTCTGGCGTTCATCAAAAAATAAAAATGTAGCTAATACCAAGCTGCATAAGTATAGACAATTTAAACAAAATCCTTACAGCAGTTTTTTTGTAATAATCTTTCAAAAATTTCAAAATTTTTGGAAGAGCGCCGTTGCTACCGTTTTTGGATTTAGTAAATGATTCTTTTTCTTGGTGTAGTACAGCTAAAGGGCTTTCAAACAAGTTGTTGCGGAACCTGATCAGATAATTGGTTTTTGAGTTATGGGGCGTTAAATTCGAAATTTTGAAAAATTCATAGCGACCGCCATTTTGAAGTTAGAGAGTCCGGTAAAAAACTATTTTCCTTGAATTATGCCCTTCTTTCATAGCCCCTACTCAGATTTTCAAGATTCCGCTTCTGAAAAAAATGAAACCAAAAAAACATGTCTAACTTCCGCTTCCGGTTTCGGATTTTTTTGAAAAGCTTATTTTGTCGATGAATTTTCGATATACCCCTTCATTTAAAATTTCATCAAAAACGGTTCACTAGTTTTTGGGTTAGAGGCGTTACATACACACCCACGCACCCACCCACGAACCCACCCACCCACCCACGCACCCACCCACAGACAGACATTTTTTCTAGACCACTTTTTTGGGTTCCTGGGGACCCAAAACACGTATTTCCGCGAAAATCTCGACTTCGAAAATTTTCATGATATCAATACTTCCCATATACCAGTGGTGGTATGGGAAAGTAAAAAGTGGAGGTGCAAACCTCCCCTGGACTTTCCCATACTAAAAATAAACATTCGTTTTTGGTATTCATTATTGTTCGCCACAACCGATAAACTAAACTTGAAAATTAGTATATGGAAAACTAACACAAGTGCCGATTGTGTTCATCTGCGCATGTGTGATTATTTATATTCATAGGCTGCTAGGATTAGCCGGCGACAAGGAATTCCCGTCCCGCGCATGGTCACTTGAACCTATCGGCACTTAAAAATTTCACCCTACACTGTTTTAAAGTTCAATATTCACGAATTTCTCATTAACCGTACATTTTAGCCATATGAACACCTTATACTATGTGATAGACAATTCAATTTTGCATTCAATTATATAATAATGTACAGGGTGTTTCATTTAAAATAACAAAGTTGCTTATTGTACTGTGAAAACCAAACACCCTGTATACGTCATATAAATTTAGAAAAATGCAAATCTATATACTGAACAACTTTTGTATTTAAACTTATTTCATATTTTGACTAATAATGGCGCTATAGGAGCATCAATTTCCGATTTTCAAAATCTCGTAGAGGGCGCCAAACTGGAATTCTGGCCTTCATCAAAAAACAAAAATATAGCTAATACCAAGCTGTATAAGTATAGAAAATTTAAACAAATTCCTTAGACCAGTTTTTTTGTAATAATTTTTCAAAAATTTCAAAATTTTTGGAAGAGCGCCGTTGCGACCGTTTTTGGATTTAGTAAATAATTTTTTTTCTTGGTGTAGTACAGCCAAAGGGCTTTCAAACAAGTTGTTGCGGAACCTGATCAGATAACTGGTTTTTGAGTTACGGGGCGTTAAAGTCGAAATTTTGAAAAATTCATAGCGACCGCCATTTTAAAGTTAGAGAGTCCGGTAAAAAACTGTTTCCCTTGAATTATGCCCTTCTTTCATATCCCCTACTCAGATTTTCAAAATTCCGCTTCTGAAAAAAATGATACCAAAAAAACATGTCTAACTTCCGCTTCCGGTTTCGGATTTTTTTGAAAAGCTTATTTTGTCGATGAATTTACGATATACCCCTTCATTTAAAATTTCATCAAAATCGGTTCACTAGTTTTTACGTTAGAGGCGTTACATACATACACACATACATACACACATACAGGCCGGTACATATTTGTGACATCTATGAAATACACCCAATTGTGACACTAGAGAGAAACAGCCTATGGGAGACAGCTGAACGGTGCGGTAACATTTTCCACTAACCCGCGCTCTGTTACACACCAACGCTCGACCTCTAGAACTGCATACTATAACCTATATTGTGGCATAGGATGCCACATTTATGTATCCACTAGCAAAAGTGTTTCCGATGTCACAATTAATACAAAAAGATGACGTATGTGTATAGTGTGTATTAGGATGTCATAATTTTATTAAAATAGGTACATTTAATTTTACAAATATATGAGCTATTTCATCACAAGGTATTCAACTTTTGGTACCAAAACTTCTGCAGGAATAAGAATGCGAAAAGCTGTTTGAAGGTTCTTTAGCATAATGTTGGATTACAGGGAACTAGGTAATAGAGAGTTTTAGCAACTGCTCGTAGTGATCATGGTAACGCTAAACGCCAATTTAGCAGCTAATGCGCGTGCGCGTAACGCTATTTAGATACCGGGTTACGGTATTCGAATGTGTTTAGCGTTTGATTTACCGTTTGATAAATTTAGGGAAGTTTTACTATTTGCGTTGGTTAATATGAAGAAAACACAGCTGGTAGTGGTAACGCGCAGGCTCCGTGGATGGAATTCGTTCCATCCATTCTTTGTTTTGTTTGTAAACTGTCAAGATGAGTAAAATTAAAACAGTATTGTGTATTTCTTTATATTCCCAAATATTCTTCTAAAGTTATAATAGTTAGTAAATATTATAAAGGTTCATATACCTTCTTCACAAGTAAAACCAAAACAATGAGGTTAAGATATCATTTGGCGCGAATCTTTAAATGCGTACCAACGGTAACGGTATTGCTAAACGTCTAAAATTCCTACCTACCGCTATTCGGTACTCAAGGCGGTTTCACATGGAAAGCGTTTCCGCGCACCTGCGTTCGCATTTCCACCAATAAGAAGACAGCGTATTGACCTTGAAACGCAGGATTTTCAATTTGTGTGTTCTTATTGGTGGAAATCCGAACGCAAGAACGCAGGTGCGCGGAAAAGCTTGCCATGTGAAACCGCCTTCACGGACTTTAGCGTTTAGTGTAACTTTTAACGGAAGGTTGCTAAAACTCTCTAAATCCAAAAAATATTCTATCCGTACACAATTTGAAATGGATAGTAGGTAGTAATTATAATAGGTGATTAAAAAGCATCCATTTAAAGATTCAGTAAAATAATTTTTATTAAGGTATAATTACAGCTTTGATGGCATTTATAATTATAAACTTATAATATCTTATTAAATTTTAATAATAATAAAAGCAAATATTGATTTGTGTATACAGGGTAGCTATTAAAGATTGGACCAAAGCCGTAGCGCTCAAACGCTTTGAGATATTAATTTGAAATTTGGAACACTTCAATACATCACTTCGCATACTTCACAGTATAGAAAAATTTTCTTTGGCTCATACTTTCGGAGTCCGGCCGCCATCTTGAATTTTCTTAAATGGTAATAGGGGTAAGGCAATACATCATTAGAAAGCTTGATTATTTTTCTTTCTAATCATGGTAAATTAATATGGGGTTACATATGAAAATAATGCAAAAAAATTAGAAAACAATTTGCCGTATGCTCAGACGGCTATTATGGTATGCTTTAAATGTCTTTTTCAATTTGGGTCTTTTTTGCCAAAGTAACTATTCCCCTGACCGTGTTTCCATTCTGCTAAAGTGATATAAAATAAATGAATTTAGAAAACTAGTTTTTATTCATTCTATACATTCTTTCTTTCTATTCCTGATTTAAGAAGTAGGTATTAAATACCTAGGTACTTTATTCATTTGTTTAAATTCGCTTACTAATACAGACAATAGAATATATTACCGTTAAAATAAATCCGTTAAAATTTTAAATTTAAAATGACACTCTGATCACCAACTGTACTTTATAGTCACTTCACTGCAATTGGAATTTGCAAAGCTTAAACATACGCAGAAATCGAGACCTTAGTTAGACTTAACATGCGCTTTAAGACTCCGTACAATGTTCCGTTATTTATAATTCAAATTAAAAAACGTGTGTAACATAGAGGGCGCTTGTTTACAGAGATGTTACAAATAGGTCTTAAAGTAATAGGGAATTACACCCAATTATGACACATTATACACCACTGCTATACACAGTCTAACAACGATTGGTTCACATTTTCTGATAAGGCTCCGCCCAAAACCGCGGTAAATTTAAAATAGAATGTTATTGGGATTATATTCACGCGTACAAAGTTGTTTTAGCTGTGACATCGGGGTGTAAGATGCCACAACTACAACAGATGCCACAGTACAGCTTTATTCACACACAAGATGCCACAGTAAATGCAAAACATACACACCCATACATACACACATACACACACACAGACAGACATTTTTTCTAGACCACTTTTTTGGGTTCCTGGGGACCCAAAACACGTATTTCCGCGAAAATCTCGACTTCGAAAATTTTCATGATATCAATACTTCCCTATACCAGTAGTGGTATGGGAAAGTAAAAATGGTTTTCAGGGTCAATTAGAGCATTTTTTTTCTAGATTGCTGTTGAGGCCATAATTATTTTTTTTTAAAATGTGTATGTTATCGTGGTTTCAAAGAAAATTAATGAAATTCACTAAAATCCCCCCCTAAAGATGTGTGAGACGGGCACACGAAGAGTGTGCTGAACTCGGAAAATCTGATTTTTATACTTGCGACAATTATTGTTTAATTTGACTTTAACATTTTTTTTCTAGTTTTTAAGTTTCTTTAAAAAGGTATAAAAACCGTTGTTTTATTCGAGATTGCAGCTTGAAAGTCTTTTCGAGCCGCCGCGACGGGTACCCTCCAAGTATAAAGGAACGTTCCTGGAACTTTTGGGAACGTTCCAACGCTTCTGCACCGTCCCGAAACATTTTATGTAAAATGCCCTTTAGAAACGATTGAAACCTTTTTGGAACATACACGTGGTCGAGCGTGAGATATTTCTTATTATGCGCGTGACATTAATGACATTAATACCGAAATTTATATCATATATACCGTCAATTTTTAAAGCTAACCACCCATGTTTATACAATGGTGCAAAATTGGAGCCAACAGTGGTTTGGAAATACAGCAAATTATAATTATTTT
Organism: Hemicrepidius hirtus; assembly: GCA_963082805.1. Classification (NCBI taxonomy): domain Eukaryota; kingdom Metazoa; phylum Arthropoda; class Insecta; order Coleoptera; family Elateridae; genus Hemicrepidius; species Hemicrepidius hirtus. The sequence continues at coordinate 28,935,145 of OY720160.1, read as the reverse complement.
GTTGTTTGTAAAATGAAGTTTTTTTAAATAAAATTTTTTATTTAATATTTATGTGGTTTGCATTATTCTATTTTACTTATAATGTTATGAGCCACAAAATATTTCAAAAATGTTCCAAGTGGAGCATTCCTGAAACATTCCGAAACGTTTATTGTGGTTCAAGTAAATTATTTGTGAAATAAAGTGTTTGAAAACTTAGTATCTGACTTGTAATTATGAAATATCTACGGCGTCCGGAAGAAGGGGGCTACTCCACTTGCTCCTACTCATTTAAGTAGATATTTATTTTGAAGCTGTACCCGACATCTACAATTATTATGATATTATGGAAAAGCAAAATAATGGATATGGAGTACATTCAGGCAACGTTATGAAAAGGAAGGAACAGAAAGTTTCCAATTTCTATTACTTTATTTCGCTAGGACTTTTATGTTTGTTGTAATTATTAACATTGAGTTAGTTTTCACGAAAGCTGCATGCTTTACAACAACACTTACTTTCTGTTTTTAAGATTCCCAATAATTTTTTGTAATTTAGTTTTTCAAAATTTACAACGCTTTTCCCATTATCCAGACATTTCTTTTTAGCTTTTGAAATGCTAGTTATAATATCTTCTACACTTATAGTTACATTATCCATTTCTATTTCTGTTTCATTACACATAAATATTTCTGGAAATATGATTATTATTAAAAAAGAAAAAAGAATAATATTAACTTGCTGTCTTTACTGTCCATGCAAACGAAACTATGCTTCTCTGAACAATTTCTTCCTATAAATGTGGATGAATCTGATGATTTATTTAATAACAAACAGGTAGATACTGTATTGTTAGGTATAGTGTTGTTAATCCAAGGAGGATAGTTCCGGCTAATTGTTTCTGGCAATTTTTTTCCACTGGTAATCCAAGACCATTGTCCTAAAAACTGTTGTTTTCCTGAAGTCCACTGAGGATTAGCAGCTGTAAAACAGTAAGAAAAAATTGCATTTTTTATTAATTTGTTTAGTAGTTACGACAGTAATGTACCAGCCATTCCGTTTAGAAGAAAATTTGCCAATGCCAAGTTTCCTACATTGACCAAGTATAGACCTCCTGATTGACAAATAGCCATAGCATCGTGCCATGCAACACCTCTTTTATAAAAATAGTAATTGATATCATTTAGTGGTAATGTTAAGTCTGGTTCTGGTAATTCCTCATGGTCTAATATAAAGATTACTTATTATTAATATGTATATTAAAGTTAATGAAGGACACTTCGCTAACCAACTTGACATAAGTGATCTAATCTGTCTTTGCAAGGCTTTTCGACAAAAAATGGTTCCTCCCGATATCCAGATTTCATAGCTAAACACATGCTTTGTCCCACTGTTGAGGTAAAACTTTCCCAAGGGGGATAATTATCTGCACCAGCGACGTCAGGTATAATTTCTTGTGTTTTTGTCCAACGCCACACATTATTTATTCGTTTACCATCTATCCAAACAAGAGTGTCTGAAATAATTATTGAAAAGTCAAACGGAATAAAAAGTTATCGAATTTATTGTGCTTTGTGCTTTATTGTGATTTTTAATTAGGTGGTAAAAATTAAACTACATATTCAACCAAAGATTATGGAAGTATTTGGACACCTATGTAGTGTGGCATTGGTCAGGATGCAACTGTTTGCGATACAATGTGCACAAAATTTGGACAAAAGCCGAATCGCAAAGAAGTTTGTTGAGTGCTTGTAAAGGGATTTTTTATTGCAGCATCTATAACATTTTAACATTTTCTTTGCGCATGATAAAATTTCTTTGTGGTGGAACATTAAACTTACTGAACTGAAAAGTTGGCGGTTTGGGATTCTTACATTAGGGAATCTTCGCCAGTATTTTCTTACTGTTGCTATAGCTTTGGCTTTGAAGAAACATACGCAAATATAGTGTCGATCGCGGACTAAAATCTTCTATTTTTTTTTTTGCCAAAAATAGAACTTTTAAAGAAAGTCGCCACCGTGGCGCTCGCGTTGACTCGTTTATTGCAGGAACGGGAATAAAACGACATTTCACTGCCCTAAAACCGGGAGAAAAATGGAAACCAAAGAACTGTATAGTAAATACAATTTAAACAATAGACAGAAGCTCGAAGTCAATTTTTCTTCTTTAGTTTTTGCATCTCTTTTTTTGCTATGAAAGTTGTCTCTATTCGTGCAAAGAATGTTGTATGCGCCCCATAGTTCCTTTTATAAATATTTCTCTTGGTTCGCTTCGCTCGGGAAACATTCACTTTTACTCCCATACGAATAAGTTAGGTCACATAATGAGACACACAGAAGAAGGAAAAAATCATGGTTCAGAAGCAACTATTCTGTAACTTCTCGTAATCTCGTTCATTAATGGTTGTCGACCACAAATGAAAGGGCTTTAACAAAATTCTTAACCTATACCTTACAAAAATATTATTCTGGAAGATTGTGATCACCTTGAAATTAAGAAAAGGACAAAAATCAATGTTTTTGGAATTATTTACTGGTTAAGAATTAAAATAAAAATACTAAGGGCCGGTTTTATAAAATTTGGTCAACGTATCAATTGCCATGGATACGATTCTTAAAGACAATCGTATAAGTACATAACAATTTGATCGTGCTTGAGCGAACCGTCGGTCGGTCAACCAAACTTTATGAAACCGGCCCTAAGTATAATATTGTGTATATGTTACGCCCAAACACCGAAAACGCTCAGTGAGCGAAAAAAACGACCACAACGCGTTGTGGACGATACTGAACGACCAAACACCGAAATTAGCTACGTCTTCGGTGTGTGGTCGTTCAGTATCGTCGTATCGTCCACAACGCGTTGCGTGCAATTGCGAAACGGCCACGACGCGTTTTGGACAATTTAGGACTTCAATATTGCGTCATCTTGTATCAGCGAGTTTAAACTTGACTGGTTGTGGTTTGTGTAACGTACAGTTTTAGTATGAGCATTATAGAGGACGGATCGTCACCATCAGTAAGTAGGGCTGCTATGGCGGCATCTTCGCCGAGGTCAGTCAAATACGGCGTGCAGTTGTCACGAAAGAACCTGCGACAAGTGGTCCGAATCTTAACGGGACACTGCACTCTCAAGAAACACATGCACAGAATGGGGCCAGTAAACAGCCCCAACTGTCGCGGGTGCAACACTGACGACGAGACAGCAGAGCACAAAATAATTGAAAGTTTGACGGAGATGTGGCCATCAGGCTTGAAACTAGTGCACGGGAAGCCCAGGCATTCGCAAAGTCAAGGCTCGGTAGAACGCTCAAATCAGGATGTAAGAAATATGTTGGTAGCATGGATGTTAGATAACCAGACTAAACAATGGTCAGAGGGATTAAGGTTCATTCAGAGCACAAAGAGCCGCTCGCTACATGAAGGAATTAAAAAAAGTCGTTACGAAGCCATGTTTGGTAGCACGCAGAATCGGATTGGCAGATTCTATGTTGAAAAAGGAAACATACGAATCTTTGGAAACGGAAGAAGATTTGGAACAGATCTTGCGTGGGCTAAGCATACCCGAACGAGATCATGAGGCGGAAGAAGATGTAAATAGTACAGTTCCATGTGCCATATGCGAAGATTACGGTATGGACAACCATGCGGAAAATGCAGCGTAAAGATACACGCAAAGTGTGGAATAGAAACTGAAGATCAACTCATATGTAGCCTTTGCAGCAGGACTGAAGCAATCAGAGATCAACGTGAAAGCGCTAAAACGGGGTTGGAAAGACAAGCTGCAAAAATGTTGGCCTTGTCACAGCAAAAATTGCCTCCTGCTAAGGTGGGCCAAAATGTCGTAGTTAAAGTTCCAGACGTAGATAGAGGGCGACTTGTTCCCAGAAATGTGTTAGCTGTTGTTCTAAGTGTTAATGAATCTGGTTTAAATAAACTGGGGACAAAAGAAGGCGCCCTGGAAATAATTTATAGCCGAAATGAATTCACCTGCGCTGATTCGAATTTTATCGCTCAATCGGATATTCCCAGCTCATCATTAACTCTGCGAAAAGCTTCAGCTCTCTCATCAAGGATTTATTATATGCCATTGCAAGCGTTATTGTGTAACACTAAAAGGTGCAATTGTCGGTCCAAAGAGGTACTGTGTAATTTAAAATGCCACAACAGCAGTGCCTGCAAAAATAAATAATTTCTTTCGTTGTCTTTATCGTTTTGTATTGTATATTATATAATAGGGTGTATTATTGATTAATAAATTAATAATTTCAAATATTAATAATATCCTTTTGAAGTTATTTAAGATTTTTAAGTTACGCCTATCACTTCGGGTTGTGACTGTCCTAAATTGTCCAAAACGCGGCGTGGCCGTTTCGCAATTGCACGTTGTGGACGATATTGAATGACCACACACCGAAGACATAGCTAATATCGGTGTTTGGTCGTTCAGTATCGTCCTCTTTTTTTCGCTCACTAAGCGTTTTCGGTGTTTGGGCGTAACATATATAACCGAAAGCCCAATCTAACAGATGCTGTATATCCATTAGTTTATGAACGAATGGTTTTAACAAACTTTCGTTAAAAATTTATGCATATGGCTTATGGTAGTGTAGTATATCATTACTATTCGATAACATAAAAATTTTCACTCTTCTCATAATCCTAAAGCACAACCTGAATGCAGACCTTCATGGGTCTGTTACCAGGAAAAAGATTTTAAGAATGTTATTCAATTGACGTGCGGGATGCATAGTGCAATAATTGGAGTGCGAAAATTGCACAATAGAATAGATTTAATGGATTAATGCAATCGCAAATCATTATTGTGATCGTATTCAAAACCATGCTAGAAGACCTTCTTTAAAATACTTACTATGAGCAAAGTTAGTGAGTGTTGAAAGAGCTCCATAACTTTAAAACTAAGCAAGATGGGAAAACACTATTGTTTTTTGTGCAGAATTTTTGGCTGAATATGTAATTATGAATTTTGGCATTTAATTATAAATCACCCTGTGTATAAAACAAACATGAAAAACACAACATGCTTGGGTAGGGAGGTAATAATAATAATAAGAGGTAGTACCTCGTGGTATTAATAATGCCAGTTTTTGAGCAATTTGTCTGCTATTCACAACTGCAAGATGGGACTCATTTAATTTGCAATCGTAACTAGCTTCAAAATATGTCAAACCAGAAGACGAATGTACAAAATCGTTGTTAAATGATGAATCAGGTGTTTCAATAGCATCGAATGCTGTAAAATAAAATATGGTAAATGGTTAATAAAATCATGCATACAGTTACAAAAAAAATCCTAACAATAAATTAAGAAAGCGCTGTGCACCTAGGGGGGGCTGACCACAACGGCCACCGGTCACAACGGCCACCTCATATTTTGGCCGTTGTGGTCATGGTCACAACGGCCACCTCGGTCACAACGGCCACCTATAAGTTTTGGTCACAACGGCCACCTTGGTCACTTCGGCCACCCAGGCTCGTGGTCACAACGGCCACCTTGGTCACAACGTCCACCCTTGTTTATAATTTGTAACACCAAATAACGCTGGTCACAACGGCCACCTTGGTCACAACGGCCACTCGGCTTTGCTGGTCACAACGGCCACCTTGGTCACAACGGCCACCCGATTCTGTTGGTCACAACGGCCACCTTGGTCATATCGGCCACTCGTAACTGCTATTTCCAATAAAACCTTCACGCAATAATGTATATAAGTACCTATTAGTTACTTACTTTTTAGAACACTGTTAGAGAATGTATTTATTTCGTGTAAATATACATTATTGCGTGAAGTTACGAGTGGCCGATATGACCAAGGTGGCCGTTGTGACCAGCAGAATCGGGTGGCCGTTGTGACCAGCAAAGCCGAGTGGCCGTTGTGACCAGCGTTATTTGGTGTTACAAATTATGAACAAGGGTGGCCGTTGTGACCAAGGTGGCCGTTGCGACCATGAGCCTGGGTGGCCGAAGTGACCAAGGTGGCCGTTGTGACCAAAACTTATAGGTGGCCGTTGTGACCGAGGTGGCCGTTGTGACCTTGACCATAACGGCCAAAATATGAGGTGGCCGTTGTGACCGGTGGCCGTTGTGACATAGACTCCTTAGGTACCTAAGATATTCGAGAGCGTTTTAAATTAAAGTCACTTAGGCCCAACTGCACCGGTTACACTTAAATAATAAGCGTGGCTTAAAAAATCAATTGCCATGGACACAATTCTTGTAACAATTTGTATCCATGGGAATTAATCTTTTAAGCGACGCTTATATTTAAGTGTAACCGGTGCAATCGGGGCTTAGTAGTATTGAACTTTTTTTTCGATATATCTATATTTATATCGAATATCGGTATCACATTTAGAAAATATCGGTAAATCGATATATTCAATATTTTATCGATATATTTGATACAATCAATCGAATTCTAATTTTTCTTATAGGTACGCAGTCACTATATTAGGACTGGGAGTTATTTTCGATACATATCGATTTTTACATCAATATAATATCGATATAGGTATCGGATAATGTCAATATATTTTTGATATCGATATTTTTTTCAATATCCCCTACCCCTACTTACAACTAATCGATAGGATCAGAAATAAATGCTTGTCCTACACTCCTACAGTAGTTGCCATGGTCTGGGCTATGGTGGTGTGGTGTGCTTTAGCGACTAGCGATGTCATTAGAATAATTAAATGTTTATCCGTTATACTCGATATCCCGATTGCTTAATATTTCTAAAAAGGTTTTCATTTTATTTGTCAGAATTTGTTGAGGTTACTACCAACGGCGCAAAACAAAAAATCTCCAGAAACACAAACAGTACCTACCTACCTACGTTAAAGAGATTCTTTATCGTAACTGTTATTGGTTCGCTACGAAGCTGCTTATGATACCAAAATAGAAGAAGACATTAATTATATTAATCAAAAAACATTATTTTATCTGTAACTGCGTAGTAACGTAGACTTTTTAGATTGTCAAACACAACGAAAAATTTAAAAAATTTAAAGTTGTCGAGGAGTATCACCAGAGCGGTAATAGTAGTATACATATAATGCAAGTGCATAAGTTAAAAAAGGCCCGACGCCGACGTCGAGTGCTTTCAACGTCGCCGTTCATTAATATTTTTTTCAGTAAAAGTAGTCATAGATAGGTACCCTTCTAGAAATATTAATCGTTAATTTTTAACTTTAAACTATTCGCACCCAAGTATCTAATATTTTGTTCTAATATTAGATACGATAATATTTTAAAGGGCTGTTTATTTCTATAGCATTTTGTACGTACAGAATTAAAGGGAATTCTAGTATCTAGTGACCCTTCACTCTACTTGGTGCCTACTAATCTCACCGACATTATCAAGGCACTCTCAATAGATAATATGCACTATCAATTATGGAATTTTTACCTTCTATCTGACAAACAAATCTTTGTTTTATAGAGCAGTTGAAACCATATATTACAGCAAGATTATGTGCATCTCTGTCAAGATTTAGACAATCTTCATCTTCTTCGTGCAGTTTTACGGAAGAGCACCATGGTGGATACGTCTCACTGCCATTTGGTAGAGGTATAGAATGATTATTTAACCAAAACCATTCATTGAGAAGCCATGTACCACCAAGCCATACATGGTCAAATTCCCCTAAGTTTTTATAAACATTTTAATTTCAGCTCGTCTACGCAGAAGCTCATAAACATAATTTCTTACGTTGTAAATCTCCCATATGAGTAATAATTGTCTCCCACTGTCGGGGTGTTTCAGGCATAGCCAGTGTCATATTAATATTTTCACAAGCTGCCATAGCTTCCATCCAACTAAAATGATCTTCGTGAAATATGTACTTAATTTGTTCTACGGTTATCAAATTGGATCTTTCTTGTACAATATTTTCTTCTACACCTAAAAAATCAATTAAGTAGTAATAAAAATATTTATTAATATTATTTAAACAAAGAATATTATCAATAGGTGCCTAATAATACAAATTCAAAATAAAATAGAACCTGATGTTCTACAAGATTTTTAGTTTAATAATTTTGAAAACTGATCAAAGTTTTGGCGTCTTTCCTTTACCCCTAAGTTTAGTAACTACGTCTCAGGCGGCAATGTTTGGTAGGCCCTGTCTCAGACTGAGTTGTTTCCATTTTCAGAAATTATATTATTGTATTGTAATGTTATGTTATGGTAATGTCTTTAAATATCTATATTATATTACCAACTTCACACATGAAATTTTTTTTCAGATTACATTCTTCTCCAATAAAAGTAGGTTCTGCACACTGATGGTGTTTTCGAAACGTTTGATAATGATACGGTATTGAACATGGATGATGATCTAGTAAGAGACAACCTTTCATATTGTCAATAGGATGATCATTTTTCCAAGGTGGAAAGCCATCCTGTCGCGTTTCATTAGCTAGGATTATTTCTGTAGCAACCCATACCCAATCTAAATAATTTCTCTTAGCACCAATCCATACATTTTCGAATGCTATTGAGAAAACATTATTATTATTATTATTATAACAAATCCACTTTTTAAAGAGGAAGAAATAAGAAAATACTATTACGTGGACGAGTCCTTTTCATCAGTGCTACCAGTTTGTTAGCAGTTTCTAAATCTGGAATTGTAGCCAATCTTGATTCAGTTTGTTTACAAAATGCTAATCCTTCTTCCCAAGTAACCCTCCCATAATATAATAAATACTGTCGTTCATTAATATTAATTTCAGTTCCTCCTTCTGGAAAATTATCTAACGCATGGCTAACACCTAATAAAATTGGATTAGAAATAACGTAAATATCTAGAGTATAATATTATATTAAACTTACTCTCTTCACATATAAAACCTATGAAGGTGCTACATTTTTTTTCTACAAAAATAGGGAAACTATGATTTATTCTGTCAAGTGATAAACAATTTCTTCCCCGTTGGGTGGGATAACTTAGCCATGGAGGAAAGTCTCGATGTTGACTTGCGAAAGTTTTACCTGTTGCAGCCCATCGCCACCTGTCTTTTAAGAAACGGCCTCCAATCCACACATCTTCAAATCCTTTAAGTTAAATACATTCATCAGAAAAGTGGCTGTGGCTGTTGGTAGTGCCGTTATTCGAAAGGCATAAGAAACTTCTCTTTTTTGAGTTTGTCAAGTTAGTTATCTGGAGCCCCATTTTACAATGCGCTACATTCAAAGTAGGTATGGGGCGCCGTTTAAGATAAAACTAATTTATAAAAATATTTATTGTTTCATCAAGATATATATTTTAATTTAAATATATCTGCGATTTAAAATAAAATTAATGTAGAAAAAATAAATATATCTAGAAAAAGTGGAGGTGCAAACCTCCCCTGGACTTTCCCATACTAAAAATAAACATTTCCTTTTTGGTATTCAACAGTATAGTTCGCGAGGCAGACCCTGGAAATCATTTGAATGCATAGCGAGAAACACGAGACTATACGGGTTCCATATGTACAGAAAAAGGACAGGCTTGAAATTACAGCGGGCGAAACCGGACGATCACCGACCAACGATGCGTTTCTGTCCAGCCTAAATGTTCAAACTGTAGTACACAGCGGGCTTAAATTAAACAAAATCCTAATCAACCATACATTTTAGCTATATGAATACCTTATACAGTGCCTTCATTAATGATTGATACCCACGTGACCACAAAATATAGGCAACCCAACTTACACAGTTGGTAAACCTTTATCCAATAATTCCCTAACTGATTGTTTGTACGTAAATTGACAGTAACTTTAGTAACTTTAATGACTTTAGTTACTTAGTTTAGTTACAACGAGTACCAATCCTACCTGACTTCAACATTTAAATCTGAAACTCCCAAGGACACCACGGATCTAAGGTCACGTGGGTATCAATCATTAATGAAGGCACGGTACTATGTGATAGATAATTAAATTTTGCATTCAATTACATAATATATAGCGAGTGGTTTCATTTAAAATAACGAAGTTGCTTATTGTACTGTGGAAATCAAACGCCCTGTATACGTGATATACATTTAGGATCATATAATCATATAATATATCATATAATCAGCCAAAAAGGCAACTGAAACTTAATTCAAAATAGTCTTTAAATCCTTTTGTCATAGGTATAGTAATTCTTCTTCTTGCTTTCTTCCGTAATTTTAGTCACTTGTCCAGAATTATTACCGTTCAACTCAGTGCCGTAACTAGCTTTTTTGGTGCCTATGGCCAGGTATGAAAAAGGCGCCTTCCTGACAAGATATCACAGGACAGTTGACAGTTTTTTTGTAATAATTTTTCAAAAATTTTCAAATTTGTGGAAGTGCGCCGTTGCGACCGTTTTTGGATTTACTATAGTATATTATATTATTAGGAGTAGAAAGAGTTCTTTTTGTGTTGAGGTCATATTGCGGCCGAGGCGCACGCGCCGAGGCTGTGCAAGTGAGCGAAACACAAATAAGACGTTCTACTCCGAATAATATATACTATTTTTTCTTCAAGTGTAAAAATATTCTGTTGCTGTAAATAAATATTTCCTAAAAAGCCATTTCGACAGGACAACGCTCTCCCCTCTACCAACCTTGGGGGGCGGAGCTATGGGCAAAATAGTGCCGTTGCCATGGATACGTCAACACATTATTGTACTAGTAACATTATTTTCATTATTTGACTTTTAACAAAATGACTTCCTTCTACATAGCCAGTTCTGTACAACAATACGGATATTATGATACGCTTGAAGAAAAAATAATTTTTTTTCATGTGACAGTACCGCCTAAGGTCTTTCAAACAAGTTGTTGCGGAACCTGATCACATAACTGGTTTTTGAGTTATGGGGCGTTAAAATCGAAATTTTGAAAAATTTGTAGCGGTCGCATTTTGAAGTTAGAGAGTCCGGTAAAAAACTGTTTCGCTTAAATTATGGTCTTCTTTCATATCCCCTACTCAGATTTTAAAAATTGCGTTTCTGAAAAAAAATGCTACCAAAAAAACATGTCTAACTTCCGCTTCCGGGTTCGGATTTTTTTGAAAAACTTATTTTGTCAATGAATTTTCGCTATCAGCAGCGAGGGAAATATGTTGCGAGATTGAGAGAAATCTTCTTAACCGTGGTTTATAGGTCTTACTATTTTTTCACTACTAGAAATGTTATTCGTTTCAATCTTTGTAATTTACTAATCCCACATGATTTTTTAAATATAGTAGCCTGAAACTGCAGTTGTCAAACTAAAAAACAAAACCAATAACATCTGGTTTATTTTATTATTTACGTAACTTTTTATCACGACCTTCTTGATTTTCGACGTCAGACTCGAAAATCAAGAAGGTCGTGCTTTTTATTATCATTATTTACCTTTTATAGAATGCGTGAAAGCATCATCCGCGCAAATGAAGGGACTCTCTCGCTGCGCTCGCGTGTTCTTCAAAACAGCGCTCATGCGGGATAATCGTATTTGGTTTGTAATATACTATTGACACCATCAAACTGGCCCAAACGGCGCTTCATACATATTAACATATTGCAAAAAAAAACATGAAATCAATGTCGGTGGTAGCATGTTTAAGGCGGTTTTCAAAATTCGCCCAATAGAAACATTTTAATTCAGATATTGCGCGATTTGTGGGGAAGTTTAGTTATATATTTGTTGGGTCCATTTAGATAATTTTTCCAAAGTGAGTTCCTAATGTTACTGGGTTAATAAAAAAAGTTTAAAAAACGATAGCAAAATACCATATTCTTATAGTACAGGATGTAGAATTCGGAATTGAATCACGAACATAGGAATTTCAATGGTAAAATTTTGAAAGTCAAATATTATCTTCGGCAATTTTTATAGAAAACTGTAATATAGGCTTTGGAGGCGAAAAAAATTCTGTATAGGTACCTACCTACATAAAACAAATTTAGAATGATTTAATATTCAAATAAACTATCCGGAAGTGCAAAAAATAGCATATACACCATGAGACTGAAGTATCTTTAGTTTTTCTCTCGGTTGTGTGAATCATTTCTAGACCCTGTATAGTGTATACCAAACAGCAATTAACAGTTAACAATACCAATCAATCTATATGATCATGTCATCATCTACCTAAACTTGCTCTATTACATTTGTTTATTTCACTTACTCTACATTAAATGCATATTATTTTCTCAAGCGTAAGATGCAGTCAGTTCTGTGTTCTGTGAAAAATTTGGAGATTTGTATAATTATGGTCCCTTTTGTATGTAGTTATAGAATATATTCCCCTCTTTCTGCGAACTTAATCTACATACATAGGGTATAATTGCCTATAGCATAATACAGGGTGATCAAAAATGATTGAACGTGCCGCTTCATACTGATTTTTTGTTGTCCGCTTACTGCTGCTGTCGGCACTTAAATAACCTTGGTAATTTCAGTGGTGTAGACATTGTAATTTAAATGACAGATGGAAAATAATGCGCAAGACACTGTACAGATGTAAGTATTGATAAACAACAGACTGTTTGACAAAACGGAAAGCATTTTTGATAGTAATTGGACCGACTAGCGGTCATGTGACCTTCAAACATTTTTGATCACCCTGTATAATTATTCTTCTTTTTTGCACAAACTAACCTACTTTTGTTTGAGATAAAGCTCGAGCAAGAAAATTTGCACGGGCAGGGGTATTGACCATAGCTAATCTAGAATGAGTTGCTTTGCATATTGTGAAAGCTTCAGCCCAATTCGCTTCTTTGCTGTAAAATACAAAATCATAATCTCCAAACCTAAACCTTTCAATCGCTGCTTCTGAATTATGTGGAGCTAAAAGTAAAAATATTATATTTGAATTATGCAATTTGTGATAGTATGAATGAACAACGTACCTCTATCATAAGAGTAAATTAAAATGAAATCGGAGCACAACAAAAGCAATTTCAACATATTTGCAGAATCAAATGCACTGGTTGTTGAACAGTAAGTTGTATTTTTAAAGTAGAGGTTGAAGTGGTACTCGGTACCATAATACTTCTGTTGACAATGTAATAAAATGTTTATAATTGTGTTACTTGCATGGTTATAATTTCATATAACAAAAAAATGCATTGTAATATAATTACATTATTCGTTTATTATATCAGTCACATTTACATAATTCGCGTAGTTACAGTAAAAAACGATCGTCATAAAATATGTATATTACATTAAAAAATGTAAAAATCTTTAAAAAGCAAGATACTTAGAATGACATAAAAACATTCAAAATATCTTGTAAGGCGTCATCGTCTTAGTTACTTATTTCAGTTTCGTAATTTAATAATATTCCAAAAATAAATAAAACACACATCACAATATAAAATTATCAATGATTATACCTAAAAATAAATATTAGTCTCTTAACTAAAGCATACCAACACAAAAACCAAATACAAGTCTCAAGTATACAAATAAAACTAGGTACCTATGTTGAAATACTGAATTACATTATTTAAAGCATTTAAAGATTTTTCTATATTTTGCATTACTATAATTAAAGCATGTGACAAATATTCTGGTTATCTTTAGACGAATACAGTAATACAAAATATAAAATTGTAAAATTACATAGTAAATATAAAATTTATACAGGTTTATATACAGTAATGAGAACTTGATTTTCTATTAAACATTTAACAACAATTTGTGATTTTATGCGAATGTCTCGACCACTTTGAGCAAAGTGAAGTTTATTTACAATTACGATTTAAAATAAATGGCATGTCATTAAACATTTAAGAAAAAATCAGTTTAACTTAACTTAACGGTTATCAATCAATTCCTTTCTTCTATGGCAATAAAAAGGTTCTTATCCTTACAAAAATAGGGCAAGAATACTGTTTATCAATTTTATATGCTTAAAAAAGGGTTTGTTCAAATAAAATATCTTTTAGGTTGATCCATAATATTTCAAAGAACTAAATAACAGTAAGTATTAACAATAGTAGTTTAAAAGTCAGACTCCTTATCTTAAAGATGCAATACGAAAATTTGAATATTACAGTATTTTTAGTTTCGTATTTAATTACATATAATTTATATTTAGATTGTAAACCTCAAGTACTGTTGTGCAACGTAATTAACGAATTAGGTATATTTTGTTAAAATTTAGTTTAACATAATTTTTCTCACTGACATAAATTATAAAGTAATAGTGATGTATTACCACAGTTTAAATAACTTATTGAAGAATTGGAACTGCAGCTAATTCTTGTGTAATTAAGTAAAAACACAAAGTTTTACTTTCGTCAATAGTTTTATTATAAGAATTTACGTTGCGCCAGTTAAGACTTCTTTAGAATAATAAAAATAAGTGTATAATCTAAAAATATAAAATTAGGAAAGTGAACGATTTATTAAATTTTAATTAAAAAAACTTTCTAAAATTATTTCAATAAAATTCACAAATAAAAAACATGGAGTAATTTGAATCCACAGCTTTGAATCCTGCAGCTCCAATTCTTCAATAAGAAAAATAATCCCAGATGTTTTATATATATTAATTAGTTTAGATAGCGTTCAGTTAGTCAAGTAACTTTTATCTGGATTTCCGCATTTTTGCCCGTACAAGTGAGCGCCATGTTCTCAAGGTATAATCGTTTGTAAGTAGAAGTAGTAAAGGTGCCGGTGTTTTCCAAATTATCTAGATTGCTCTATAGTCATGTTGACATAGCCACACTGCGAACTTTGCTGAGAAAATGACGAAGGTCACCAAAACTTGGGAGTATTTTGTTTAATAGTACCATCTGAGAGTTGACCAACTGAACGTTATCTAAACTGTGCTATTACTGCATAGAAGTAGATTAACACATTGTAACAGGAGTGTAATAGAAGCTGCCATTTTTGTACGTTTTAAGATACTTTAGCAAGACTAGAAAATTGTGGCGACGGAGTTTTAATTAGGGTAGTTTTTGTGATCTGATATGAATAGTATTCAGGAAGAATCACGACTTAAGAAAAATATGGCATAAAAAATATTTACAAAGCCCAATTTTCCTGTTAAGCAAATTTTGGCAAAACGGTCAGGATTTACTTTATACCAAAGATATTTAATAAGTTACAACATTTAAGGCTCCATATATACAGTGTGTTTCACTTTGCATGAATACACAAAAATAATTTTTTATTTTAAAGGAATTTGAATAAAATTTTTGCTGGTAGTGAAGGCTATAGGATGCATCTTTTCGTAAGAATATTTTTTTTTGAAAGTCAACTCTGATTGAAATAAAAAGTTTACACAGCCTGCAGGACCACAAATTCAGATGAACACACCTTGTTAGGCATTCCAATGATATTTGCTCACATGACTTCCTGGACGGCAGCACAAACAACTACCAGAGAGTTACACCATGTAACCGTTGTGGAGGGCGCTGATTGGCCGTTTTGTCTCAATCAGGGTCATGTATACAGCTATTTAGACTATTTATACTGCCCCCCAGGAAGGTCATGTGACCAAATGTGATTAGAATATCTTAACACTAGTACAAACAAACATTACCTGAAGTTAGTCAATGGACATTTTTTGATTACTTGGCATAATTGCTAAGTATAAAGGATAAATAATATCAAATAGTGAACCTTAAATGTTGTAAGTTTTTATAAAAGTAGTGAAAAATCATAATTCAATAAAATAATATTTAACAGTTAAAAAAATGGGACATAAACCCTGTACTTGTGATTCCACGTTGGAATAGTTATTTAAAGTAATTGTAGGTACTTAAGACCTAAATCTAAACATGATAGTTTTAACATATCATTAGTTTGTTACATCGGTGTAGGAATAAGAATACGTATCAAATATGGCATAAAATTGTAGGCCTCGCTAATAATTTGTACCAACATTTATATTTATTTCTGCAAGTTGTCCACGTAATCGTTCATCACAAAAGCACTACACTGAGATTCGTAAATAATTTAACAATATTAAAAACAATCCTCGAGTAGGAGATCCAGGTTTTTGTCTGGTATTAAAAAATAACTCTAAACTGTTTAAAAATCAAATTTGAAGATTGCAGAAGCTTTAGTTGAAGTTTGTAATAAAATCACACATTTATAAATGGTTTTAAAAACACATGCAAATTTATCTGCATGTCATATAATCACAGTTTAAAAATATAAACACAGGTAAATGCAGAAATAACATATTCACATATCAGTATTTTACCACTTTCATGTTTAATTATGGGGGTTTAAATATTGAACATAATTATGTACTTTTTGTATTAAAAATAAAATCAGACTTTAACACTCAAACTCGTTGGCCGTAATAGCGTTAAGCGTAAGCATTAGACCTTCTAAATTGGCCATTTCTTGATTCAGTTCTTCTGTAGAATGTGACGGTTGAAGTGGTTGGACTTCCTCAACAGTATGAGGGGGTGGGTTAGAGGCACTGATTCGAGATGGAGGTGTTCCCATTGTATTGGTACTAAGAGGGGCTTTTTTGTACGGTGACGAAGTAGGCCGTACTGTTACTTGTGGTTGTGATGATACTGTAAGTAATTACAATAACATCAAAAATTAAGCTAACATCCTTGGTAATGAATATGGAAATGTTAAGATACCAGAGACGTAGATTCATTATATTGAATGTTTAACTCAGATAGATATCAACCAACATACAGCTATTTTTGCATGTCAAGATGCCATGAACTATTAACCAGGTGATAAATTAATCTACAGGGAATTAAGACGTAAACAGCTTCAAGATGTTTATGGCTGAACCTTAAGAACAATTAATTGTCAAAAAGAGTAGTTCAGTTAAAACACAAGTGATCTAAGTATACTTCTTTATTTTATTTTCATTTATTTTTTCATTAAATCAACAAGAAAATTATATACGATTGTTAAGTTGACTTGTATCAGGAAACACAGCTGAAATTTTAGTTGGAGACTACTCTCTCAAATGTTCTGTATTATACCATTGTATTTTTTTAATAATAATAATATTTATTTATGACCTCCAAACAGTATCATGCTACTGCTACTGATTATATTGATTATACCTAAATTTGTGGTTTGCCACCATACTAACAAGATTTTGCTTAGTTGTACCATTGTATAAATACAATGGTTGTACGTTGAAGGAATTAAAAACATGGAAGTATAGGGGGTGTCCATTTTCTATGACATTATACTTTCTTGCTATAGAAGATTCAGAATCGGTTAAATTAGGGAAGTTGGTATCATGTACATACACACCTACAGCAGACACTATAGACCACTTTCTTGGGTTCCTGGGGGTCCAAAACACGTATTTCCGCGAAAATCTCGATTTCGAAAATTTTCAAAAATTGACTCATTAAACTTTACAGTTACAGCTCAAAAAGTTGCACTTCTGATCCTAATAAAACAATATACTATTTTAATGAACTCACAGTCAGCATGGTTTTAAAAAAACACAAGTTTGTGTTAAACAGGGTGAGTAAAAAGTATGGAATAAATTCATTATCTCCCAAAATATGGTTTTGCTGGAAAACGCTCGCACAGGTATAGCGATTTAAATTATGGCGCTTATTTTGAGGTGCTTCAATTTTTTTTACGACAGTCATTTTTTTGTCGTGACGTCAGAGTAATTTTTTTAAATAGCACCCTATACTTTTTTTGATGGATGTCGAAAGAGGACATCATTCTGCATCCGAATAAGTAAGTATCGTGACCTTGAAGTTGACAGTTTCTGCTATTTTCATTTTTTAAATTTGATAAACAATGTACAAGAGGAAACGGTATCTCGACTTGGACATTGTCAGATGGTAAATGGGAGACAGTTCGAACACCTAATTTGGCTTTTATTTGGTTATATGAGTTTTACCAGTTTCATAGGTTGATTGTTTTTAATGTTAATTGTTGGTTCTTAATAAATAAATTGATGTTATGACGTAATATTAATGTTTTTGAAACAATTTTTCAAATTTAAAAAATGAACATCGCAGAAACTGTAAACTTCAAGGTCACGATGCGTACTTATTCGGATGCAGAATGACGTCTTCTGTTGAAATCTGTCAAAAAAAAGTATCGGGTGCCATTTAACAAAAATTACTCTGACGCCACCACAAAAAAATGACACGTCGCAAAAAAAATTGAAACACCTTAAAATATGCGCCATAATGTAAATCGTTACCTGTGCGAGCGTTTTCCAGAAAAAACATTATTTTGGGAGATAACGAATTTATTCCATACTTTTTACTCACCCTGTATGTTGTCTGATGGCTTAGTTAGTTTTGAACATGTTACCAAATTCTGATTTGAATACTGCCCAACTTATCTAACTTAATCGTTTATTTTTGATGCTAAGAAAGTTGCATGTGTAATCTGATACAGAATGAGCACTCCACCACCTACCGGTACATGTATTATAAAGTTATGTAAATCGTATATGGTTAACAAAAATAAATTACTTACCAATATGTTTAGGCTGGGGGGTACCAGGAGCTGATATCGGAGGAGGCGCAGGTACACTGAAGCTTTTCAGAGGATGCCCTTGTCCTTGAATACGTTTCCCCCCTTGAGACTCCGCTAGAACACTCATACCTGGAGCATAATTTCCAGAGGGAGGTAAGTGGGCAACAGCTGGAGGTTGGTGACTGAAAATTATTTGTACATGCTATATGCAGATACATTCTTTCTTCAAAAATTTTAAATTTAATTTTTTTTTCACCTAATTATCATCTGATGTAATATCTTAACCTGACGATTCTACAATTTTTAAGCATGTTAGATACAGATTTTTAGTACTTAATCCTCCATCCTTTTTTTTACTTCCAAGTTTTAACTCATTCTTATAATTTGTAAAATGTTGTATTTTTTAAATTGAGGTTGAAAACCTGATTTTCTAATATTGTTTAGTTTTCATAAAACAGTCCAAGAAGTAACTGAGTAAACAGTGCATAGCATGTTAGCTAATTTATAAAAACTGATTCTTCATCAATCTGATTTACTCACCTAGCATAACCAGTACTACTTGAACCAGTATCATAACCACTATGTGGTGGATGTGATACATAAGGGCTTTCTGCTGGGGTATTGCTCGACATAGTATTGGGATCAACAGTAACGTGAGCCCTTGATATCGAATATTGTGTTCTTGGATATGGTGGCCTGCTAGAAGGGGTGGAATCTGAACTTGTTTGGCTAAGGCTTGTATTCATGGGAGGTGCAGTTGCTATAGCTATAAGAAACAGAAAAATTACTAGGTCAATAGGAAAATGTCCGACAAGTTTGAAGGTGTTGCAATGAAAGAATAAATATTTATACAATGGCGTGCAAAAGCATGATTTACTTACATTCTTTTGTTGGTATTGATTCAACACAGAGTGTCATAGGTTTAGACTTCACAGCTCTTTTGTTTTTATCATCCGAAGAAACACCTATGTACAGCAAAGCCAAAAATGTGCATAAAGTAATAGACAAAACTATTAAAAATACAAGGAATATTGAAAAAAAATTGTTGTTTCAATATTTAAAGTATCTCTAAAATTATATGTGCAAAAGTAAATGTGCGATTAATAAAATATATGCAAAAATAAATACATTTGGTAATTAAAAATTATGATATAGCAAAACATGACAAAGTTAAAAGCAACCACTCAGTACTCACCCATATAGTTAGGAACGTAAGTACGTTTATCCAATGAATTTGAATGGTGACTTTCATGAGAATCATACTCATTTGCACCAACACTTCTTGGTAATGTCATTGCTCCACTACTACTAGCACCATCATTAGTAGAATGGCTTTTCTCAAGTGCTTTTAATTCCATCTGATCATGGTGTATCCACAAATCTGGAGGTTTTATATGCTGGCTACCTTTTTGGTAGGCCTTTTTCACATTTTGAGGAGAGCTAGTAGAATCACGTCTACGACAGCATAGCACCGCTATTACAACAGCAATTGTTATTATGGCAACGATGCAACCAGCTATTACTATATACAGCAGAGTTGTACCAGAGAAAGTACTTCGACCATCTATAATAAGAAAAAAGCACAAGCTGCTAGTGAATAAAATAATTAAATTTAAATGATGTAGTATGAGCAGGTTCAAGGAAAGGTCAAATCAAAATAAACAAAAATATATACAGGGTGTCACGAAAATTGCGCAAAATATTTATGGGGCGTTGTAGGTGACTGACAAGGGAGTAAGGGATAAATACAAAAAAAATTCTACCTGCCGTGTTTTTGTACTTATTAACCGAAAAAGAAGTGCACAATCTGGCACATCCACATTTTATAACTTGTTAGGAGGCTATTTATTTTGATTGTTACCTACTCATTACTACCTACCTAGCAAACCATACGACTGGTTTTTGAACATAGCACAATGTTGCCAGAATCATTTTCGCGCTATCTCGATGTAAAAATGTCTTCAGTAATAATTTGATAATTTGTAATTACGTGCTTTTTTTGCAATTTTTAAAATTTGGAAACAATAAAAGACATTATTTTCTACAAATAGAGTACCCTTAGTCAGTTTAATTTCCAATTTTTAAAAAGTTACAAGTGTTAACTTTACATCTTCATATCTTACAAATATGAGCCAAAAGATTTTTTTTAACATTTTTCTCACTTGTTTAGCGGTACTGAACAGCGCCATTTTCGGGACACCCTGTATATATCGACAGTGGGCCGACAATACCTCCTAGTATAGGAAACAAAGCATAAAAATAGCCAAGTGCTGGAAAAAATTCCAATAAAGCTGAATTTTTGAATACACCTTCTTTAGGGCCTATACAACAAATCCTTAAAAGTCCCCAGCAATCCCCCCGGTGCGTCACCCCCTGCAACCCCCTAAAGGTACACTTTTGTATAAAAGTGGTTGTAACTCCAAAACGGTTGCGTTTACGAAAAAATATTAAGAGCAACAAATTAAAGCCTATAAAATTTTGCGTATTTTGATGTACCACACATGTACTTTAAGTGTATGCTAAGGGCGTAGAGGGTTGTCCAATCAGTAGAAATTTTACGTTTTACCAATGCAATGCCTCAGCGGAACGTGACCAAGATCAAACAAGTACACGCTGTCTAGCACGAGAATAATCGTGGAAAGATTTATTCTGAAAATACTTTTAGCGTCACAGGTGCCTAAATTTTGGAATTTAAGTGCAACTCTTTCTATTCCTTATATCTTTTAAAGGCGAAAATGGATAATACGGTAAGTATGTTGTGTAAAGGAGACATTAACAAATATGAAAATGTCACTGTCCAACGGGGATTAGGAACTTTAATAGAATTTTGTCGGGAAAGAAAAGACGACTTTTTAGACATTTTAATAAATGTTACTAGCATTGTAGTTCATAAACATTGTAGAAAGGCGTATACCAAAAAGCCTAACGTGCAAGTCGAAGAAGCCGGTTGTACCACAAGTGGTTTTCGATCAATGAATAAAATTAATGATTTTAAAAGAAATTGTTTATTTTGCGGGGATGTAGCAAGTAAGGCGGATTATGGAAGTTAAAAATCCAGCTGAAAGACGTAATACAATACATAACGTTATGACAAAAGAAAAATTTTCTCTGTCTATTATTATTAATGCTGTAAAAAAGAAATGATACGTATATTGCAACTGTTGTCAAACGAATAAACAGTGTAATAGATTTAGTAGCTGCCGAAGCAAAATATCATCAGAAATGTTACACCAAATATTTTACGCATAAGGAATCAAAGAACGCGTCAGGAAGACCTGTAGACGCCCATCTTCAGGATTATTTTTTAAGTATATGCAATTATATAAACTCGGAGTGATTATTTTTAGTCGCTTGTAGCAATGAAGAATACACGTACCCCTTTTATTGTTTACTTTCTCTTTATAGTATAACCTCCAACATGTACAATACAAACGTATGTCTAGATTTTTTCTTTACGTCACGGCGACATCCGTTAAGTTGGTCCTGTACGGTGGCGAACGAAGCAGGTAGATGTGATTGACAGAAAGTTGCTGTTGGGATAGCGATTCGGGTTCCCAACAGCAGCGGTTCCCAACATGTTCTGATTCTATGACGAATATTTTTATTAATATTCAAATAGATAGCTTAAAACTGTTTTGGTATCGCTGGTGCAAAACAGTAGAAGGTCTCGAATTACAGTGAGCCGAGTTAACTTACTTCATACCACAGTCTGGACTTTGGACCCGACAAATAATAGTCACTTCTACTATAGAAAGCAATGAAAAATGTCGGTATACACTAAATGAACTGCTGAAAATAATATAGGACAACCTTGAAAAGGATAACCAATGGTTATATATTATGGTTATTGGTTATAATATAATTATCACTTATTCTAAGTATGGTAACAAAGATACCATATATCTTTCAAATACCACTCATATCGGACATTTTTACAAGTGCAAACATGGTTGGGGACACGGTTGGGGAACGACTTGGACCCTTTACAGTGGGGGTGGGAAAACGTAGCGGGACAATATCAGCATATAACTACAACAACAAAAATAGTTCCAACAAATTTCCTGAAATTGATTAAATGTTCTTGTAAAGAAATGTGCAATGTCGCTGCAGAAAAGCAGGACTTTTGGTTGCAGCGCAGTATGCACCAACTGCATCGGAATTTCTTGCATAAACAAAGATATGACGGTTTCTGTAGAGGAAGATTTAATTAGGTATGAACTAATTATCTAAATTAATCATTATAGATCACCTTTATATTAAAAATATGTTATATTTTTTGCAGAAAGCGAATCGAGTCTATAAATACAGTTAGAAGATCATTATTTATTTACTAGTATGCATTTTCAATATTTAGCTTTGGTTTTAGATTTTAGGTATTAGTTATATTATTATGTAAATATGATTCTCACAATTACTAGTTATGTAAATATTAATATTTTTAACGCTGCAGTTTGTTTGCAATTTGTTTTTGTGCAATAATCAGGATTTCTACTGATTGCACAACCCTGTACGCCCTTTAGCGCACACTTAAAGTATATGTGTGGTACATCAAAATACGCAAAATTTTATAGGCTTTAATTTGTTGCTCTTGATATTTTTTCGTAAACACAATAGTTTTGAAGCTACGGCCACTTTTATAAAAAAGTGTACCTTTAGGGGGGTGTAGGGGGTGACGCACCGGCGGGATTGCTGGGGACTTTTAAGGATTTGTTGTATAGGCCCTAAAGAAGGTGTATCCAAAAATTCAGCTTTATTGGAATTTTTTCCAGGAAAAATCCTTTGTTTCCTATACTATCCTGTCTGACAAAAATATCGAAAATTACTTTTCTCTAAGATCCATATTGTTGGCTATTTGCGGAATGACTGGTAAAACCTTATAAGTAACAAAAAATTCTAAAGTCTTGAAAATCCACTTTTAAAATCTAATATACCAGTGCTGGTATGGGAAAGTAAAAATCAGTTGGAATGGAAGAAAATAACAGTGATGAAGAAAATTTTGATATACCTTTGGATATTACTGCAAATGACAATGTTAATATTAATAAATACAAATGAAAATCTAACTTCCTTTTATTTTATTCCCAAGGGAATAAAGTACCACATTATTAATCAAAAACCAGGGAATAAAGTGGCACTTTAGTCCAGGTTGGGAAGAAATGTTATTTATGCTTAAGAATTACATACTTTATTTTTCCATTTATACATTTTGCAGAATATGTTATTTTGTTTAGTAATAAATGTAGTATAATTTGTTATAAAAGTTTTCAATAACGTGGTACAAATAACTGAGAGGAACAACAATAACTGATAGTCTACTAGTTGGTAGGTACGATTACTACTACAAATACCTCCTATGTGATAAAAAAAATGGTTACGTAATATTACCTAAATGACGCAGCGAATTACTGAAATACCAAATACATATAATTTTAGTTTTCTAAATAGTAAAATGACGATAACTAATTATTACAGCAAAATTACAAAAAAAAGTTTCTTATACAACTTTAGAATGTTTTATAATTTTAATAATTTTATAATCTTCTGTAAAAAATGACTTTTTCGAGATACGAGGTATTGCCAGCCCACCATCGATATATATAATTATTAACTAATAAAGTGTAAATGTACTATCCAATTCATTTTGTTCAAATTAAAAAGAAAAATATGTGTGTGATGTTGGGTTGAATTTTTTTGCAGCATATAGTTATCCATAAAATTCTGAAAAAGAGCCAAATATAAACCCACCCTCTCTCTCTTATAATACACAAAATTCCCATAGTTGCCCTCGAATTTGAAACACCCGGTATATGTTACATGGAAGCACATAAACTAAACCTCATTTGTTTGATTTGTTTCCTATATGAACAATTAAAGCTGCAATTTTTATAGCATATGAAGCAGAAATAACACTCATTATTGAATTAAGCATCAAAGTAAAGAAGCAATATTCAATAAAATTTAGTAAAATAACTGACTTTAGAAATATAAAAAAATAAAAAAAATTAAAATTACCCTTTAATTGTCTGGTGTCAGTAACGGCTACTCCAGTATCTAACAAACGAAAAATATTAGTGAATATAAAAACCAAAAACAACCAAGTATCATGAGAAAATAATATTTTAATAATGGGGAAGCTGGAATCTATTAATTATTGTACAGATAAAAAGTGAATAAAAATAAAGCATTTTAACGAAAATTTATAGGTAAAGATTGTTTAAAAGGTTAATTAAAAAATAAACTTACTTGCTCCTGTTCGAAAAGATACAACTTGGGAAAACGGACCATTGCCTTTATTATTACGAGCTTGTATTTTGAAGAAGTAAGTTGTGGACGGTTCTAAACTGTGGATAACATAACTATGTTTATCACCTTTGACACCTTGTGGTGTCCATTCACGGTCTGTGACAGATGTATTTGTAGTATAAAGGATGATGTATCCTGTAAAAAATAATGTGCGTTAATAAGATTACACAGGTTATTAAAAACAAATGTAAGATATTTTGTGAACATGTCTAGGCAATATCATTCCAGGCACCCCCTACTAGAGACCATAATAAATAGAAAAGTCAATAAACATAGGTCCAAAAATTAACAGTTATTGAGATATGGTGGTAAGTTTTATACATTTAGATATGCTCTTGGGGTCATCCTCTATTTCTTGATCCCCATTCTATTACCTTTATTGTTCATTATTACTCCCTCTTCTGGCAATGTGTCCTGCCTATTACATTATATTGATGGCTTGCATTAATATTATATAGTTCGTACTTTCACTGTTTTAATCAAGTAAATGAATTTTTCTACAATCGGTTAGGAATTCAACAGCCTTTCTCCACACAAATTGAATGTGGGAAATGACCAACAAAAGCAACTCATGCTAGTTTTACTAGTCTTACAGTAAGAGTGCAAATTTTGAAAAAAAATCCAGCAATATGACAATTCTATAAAATTGTAGGTAAAACGTTGGTCATAACATTTGTAGGAAGAGCAATTCCGAAATTTGCTTTACTAGATTCCCTGCATTCATTTTGGAAATGCCGTCTTCCCGCACTTGTTATGAAGAAAACTAGTCCAGATGCCAAGAAACATAATATTAAAGCACGACAATCTTTAACTGTTATGCAAAGTTTGTTCTTTACTAACTCACTACCAAGAGGCCTCACTATTTATTTTAGAAAAATTGTTTCAGCTATAGTTTTATTAAATTTTAATTCTACCTGTAATGTGGCTGTTTTGCATTTTTGGGGGTTGCCATCTCAATTCTGCAACATTGGCATTATCTTCTACTGGAATAACATGTAAGTCTCTGGGAGCTGTATTTGGAGCTGTTGCCCATGTAGTATTCTGCACTACCATACTCCATGGGCTTTCTCGCCTCCCTAAATTAAAAAAACGTATATTAAAGTTAACAAAAACAACAATTTATATTCATGAATAAATAAATTGTCTTAATTATTTTACACAAAGCATTCATATGACGGTTTCGATATATTTTTTATCTGATTAGTGTATTGGCATACCTTTAACTAATTTTACCATAAAGTCATAAAGAGTGTTGGGTTTCAAATCAGTAAATTCAGCATAAAGTCGGGTAACATTCAATGAGCGACCTCTTGATTTTTCATCAGTACATTTTACAATATAGTAGCGACTGTCTCGAACATCCTAAAGAAAAATTCATTAATTAACAAACTAGAATAAAAATACCGCCTTAAAAACCACATAATCCATATGGTATACAATTACAAATGATAGGGAAAAAGTAGTTTCCAAAAAAAGTATAGCCATATTTAATAATGCAAAACTAATTTAGAGCAAGAGGAAAACAATAACAAAATAGTACAAAATGCATAGAAATATAGCATGGAATAGAAAAAATAATAGTGGAAATTCAACTGATAGAGGTGACAACATCATCATTATCCGAATACAGAGCCATCAATTTTGCAACCCTGCAATGCCCACTACATCCCAGCAGGTAAGGAAGGATACTTCACAATAAACAGAAATTATGCTTACCTGGGTTTTACCTAAAGTATTATCAGTCCAATATAAAACAACTGAAGTTGAGCCAGTAACATGAGCTTTAAGGCCCATGGGTGGTGTTAGTGGACTTACAGGTTCTGGAGGCAATTCTTCCCTTGTACGTACATTAGAGTAAACAGGTTCACCAGCACCAACATCATTATGAGCATATAAACTTATTACATACTCAGAGTTTGGCTCTAGGAGAAAACAATTAAATTATAAAATTATCATTAAAACTAAACAATTTTCATACATACCTACACCATGTATTATAAAACTACGTTGTTTTTCATCTAATGCTTCTGTATAATTGTCTGGTACACCTTTTCCCCAGCCTATTACATAGTTTCGTATTTTTATAGATTGATCTTGAGGTGGACCCCACATTACATATATTTTATCAGAAGAGGGACGGACTAAAAAATTATAAACTACAGTTTTTGTTATTGTTCGACAATCATATTTATATAAGAAAGTGAAATAGATAATAAGTAAAGGGCTGATCAGATATAATGTTCATATAATTTTTTACCTTTTAATGGACTAGGTCGTTCTGGGACCTTAGTTTCATCTAAGTCATTCTCATAAGTTTCCACTTCATGCCATTCCGTTGGTGGCCCAGTACCATTAACATTAGTTGCCCATAATTTAACTTGATATACAGATCCTCGTTCCAGACTGTTAAGTGGATAAATACGCGAATTACCAGGAGTAGTTATTGTTTCTCCTTTCCTTCCTTGTTTGCGATATCTTAATTTGTAGCCAGTTATTACTCCATTTTGCCCTTCAGGAGGTGGAGGCTCCCAACGCACAATGATGCTCTACAATTAAAACAAAATTTCAATTTCAAGACCAAACTATGTCTAATTTGTGAAAGTGTAGTAACTTACCGTACTACTGGCTGGTTCAAGAGTCACATTATAAGGAGGTTGACTAGGTGGAGCACTGAAGGTCCTTACTTGTTTTTCTTCCGTAGCCGTTCCTGGACCATTATGATTTACAGCAACAACCCATATGTAATACTCAGTATATACAGACAAACTAAGCAAATCACATTCCAAATTTGTGGTTTCTAAATGGTGTTCAGTGGATGAACTAGTCTAAAAATAATACAATCAATTAATCACTGGCATAAATTTTTCCCAGATTATAACTAAAACTCACTTCCATGTAGTACACATTATATCTTTGTATTTCACCATTCGGATTTTCAGGAACTTTCCACATAACTCGAATAGATCTCGAGTTTGTTGCAAAGGCATTTAGTTCCAATGGTGCACTAGGAACATGTTCTTCCGATTGTGTTATGACTTTTAAACTTTTAGATGATTGTCCTGTACCAACTGAATTATGGGCTACTACCCGAAAAAAATATACCCGCCCAGGCTGTAACCCTCCTATATTAATATCTTCCAAATGAGAACGAGACGTATTTTGAACACGTTCCCTAAATAAAAAAATTAGTAAATTATGAATATACACCTTAACTAATCAATATTTACCTCTCACTGCCTTCTTGTCTATAATAAACAGAATATGCACTAATATCTCCGTTAGTGAAAACAGGAGGTTGCCAACTTAAAGTAACAAACCGTGCTTTAACAATGGAAGCTTTTAAGTCTTGAGGTGGACCTGGTAATCCTTCTGCTGTTTCTGGATTGCTTTCTTCAGCTAAAGGTTTGGAATAGGGAGAGGATTCAGTATAAGCAGAAAGAACATCACCAAGGTTACCATTATCATTAGTTTCACTACTTCTCAAAGAAGTGAAAATACTGTGGGGGTCATAACTGCCTCGTGCGCTATTTTCAACATTAAGTGTGATTTGTTTAGGTGGTGCTCGATGTCCAAACTCTACATCACCTAATTTAGCAGCCTTTTCAGGTTTTAAATGCGAAAATAAAGTGCGTGATTGTGTTTTATCAAGCGGTTTTGATTCCTCGTCTCGGTACGGACGAGCAAGTGTATTAGTAACTTTTTTTCTACGATTAGGTTTTTGTGTACTTCTGTTTTTAGTCTTTTGATCTGCATAGTGCAAGTAGCATGCAATATTAATAATAAATTGAAGAACACAACATTCCAAATGATATGAAATTATCATGCAAGCAATAATTTAAAACCATAATTAGTAATGAAAAATTAGGGATGAGGAAGAAAAACGGAGGAAAAACAAAAAAAATTAATGATAAGTAACAATAATAATACTCAATTCAAAACAAAATAAACTTATATTTTATAATATAAATCTTTGCAAGGAAGCATGCAAAGGTGATTTTTTTGAAAAACTAAAAATCAGCTTTCATTAAGTTTAAATGAAAAAGTGATAAGTATTTGAAAATAAAATTATTTGTTCTTGTTTTATTTCATTCCTTTATTGATTTCATATTTTCTAGAAAAGTGGGTTTTGGACCCTACTTTCCTTCCCTTCTAATAGTTCATTTAAAATAGTATACTAAAAACGTTCACCTATTATGAAACCACTTGTACAGAACTTTTGCCTACAACAAACTATATGGAGATTTTTATTCGCACAGTTATCTAATCAAAGATAAAATAATTTTTAGCAAGTAAGGTTAAATTATATGAAAATTTACAAAAATTATTGCATTAATGTCAAAGACTTTAATTAGAAAAATATGTATTGATTGCAATAAATAATATAATTATATTTCTGCAACTCTGCCAGTTGAGTACAAGGAAGGTTATGTTGCCGATAATTCTAGATAATTATAGTGATAATAAAAAACCTTAAAAATGTCCACAATCACTCCTTAGTCCTTAATAGTATTATTTTTTGATCATACTATATTAAACATTTTGCAACATGAGCTATGTGGCAATAACATAATCTGTTTTATGTTTAAATGCAATGCAGGCTCTATATGAGAATGTACAGGGTGGCCCAAATTGGTTGTCCGTATAGGGTATCTCAGTAGCTATTATCGTAAGGAGAAACTGAGGACACATTCCCGAGCTCGTTTTTTGAGACAAATTTAATGGCGCGAACGAAATTTTTCTATCGTTTCTCATTTTCAAGGAAAACGCAATTTTCCGAAATTTCCTTATTTTTATTATGCTGAATAACTTTTTTGCTTAGCTATCTGAAAAGTATAAAAACATTCTACAGGCACTTTTTTTAGTAGAATTCAGTGGCGTACTCGATTTTTTTTAACTAGGGTTCAAATTTCAGAGATATTTGTAGTTGTGTTTATTTAAATAGAAACCATAGTTGGCTATCCACCTATTAAAACAAGTATTTCTTTCTGATTTTTAAAATATATACTTTAATGGATATATTTCTAATAGTTTTTCAGCAAAAGTGGAATTTATGTGTTTCAGTTACATGGATATTCAGATAAAGTAGGTTTTCTGTGCTAACTGTGGCAAAACTCCATTTAGAAAACTTTTTCAGAATGTGAAATCATCACCCCATGCAAGATTTTAGAAATATTGACAGTTTATTTTTATCAAATTTTTTTAATAAAAAATATGCAGACATGTTTTCCCAAAAGTAAACCGATATTTCTGAAATCTTGCATGCGGTGATGATTTTACATTTTGAACAACTTTTCTAAATGAGGTTTTGCTACAGTTAGTACAGAAAACTTCACCAAAAAAAATAAAAATGAAGGAGCCTTGCAAAAAAAGATGGAAAAAATAATTACCTAACAAATTTAATAGATAACATTAAAGAAAATATCAAAATGTGTCAAATATTTTCTTCAGCGTGATTGTGTGTTAATTGTGTCTATTTTAAGTTAAGAAACATCATTTTATAGAAATGTTTCGTTTTCGTAATAGTTGTTTGAAAATATACCCTGTCATTAATGTGTAAGCATGATTACCTGAAAATCCATATAAACAAACTTACCTAAACTGAGTACTTTTAAACTCGCTGAGGCTTGAATGTTTCCAGCAGGATTGGAAGCCACACATTGAAATAATCCAGTATCGGAGGTCATAAGTCCCAAGATTTTTATATTGTATCTGCAACAGCAGATTAGGGAATTTAATTTTAAATAGTTTTTTTTTTAATAATTGATGGCAATTACCAAAATGAGGTAATAAATTTTAGAATTTTAGAAATAGTTTTGTATGCAAGTAATAAAATTTTCATACCCATTAACCAGTTGGTAATATTCATTTGGATTAATGATTTCACCATTTTTCAACCATTGCACTTTTGGTTCTGGTTTACCATAAACACTACATTCCAACTCTACATCTTTATTAACAATATCCACCTTGTCTTCTGGCTTTTTAAGAAATCTGGGAGGCACCTATAAATTATAAATTTTAAAATTAGTACACTTTGATTCACTTTATTGAATCTACTAATGAATAACGTACTTGAACTTGAAGATTAGCATGTGCATCCAAACTATCTTCACGATTCTCTGCTCTACATTGATATGTGCCAGCATCAGACTCTTGAATATTTTTTATATGGAGGGAAGTAGTTGCACCAACCCAACTAAATCTACTGTCTAAGTCACTATAAAAAGAGTAGATTGAAATATAAATTTAATGAACTATCTATTTATATAAAACTTACGCCATGTCTATACTGTAACCATCTTTAAGCCATTTAATAGCAGGAGTAGGATTTCCATTAGCTGCACAGTCTAAGGTAATTGATTGACCTTCAATTACAATTTCATTACGTGGAAATGCGATGAAACTTGGCGCCGACATACTAGCAGCCTGCTCTTGGTCCTCATGTATAATTAAATTTGCCTTATTACTTAGTCTGTAGGAATTTAAACCGGATGCATTGCACCTGTAATTATTAAGAATTAATTACACCATAAAAAAGTATTAGTGCTATAATATAATATACCTATAGGAACCTTGATCGGAATCTCTAACTTCATCGATTTCAAGTGCACCAGAAGGTAACACAGTCATTCGCAGTTCATCCAACTGCAATGGTCGCTCATCTTTTAGCCAACGTATTCTCGGTAGAGGTGATGCTTGAACATGACATGCAAAATGTGCTTTTTGACTTAAGTATACTGTTAAATCTCGTGGTTCTAATTGGAAGCCCGAAAGACCTAAAATATAACATTAGTATGAAATAAAAATGTTTACATACCTGATAGCAAACATAGTAGGTATACACCAATCAAATTAACACCCCTATTGAACTAATTTAATAATAATTTAAGAATATTATACAATAACATTTCTGCTTATTATTGGTTGTTATTAAAAACACGCTACATTGCACCTTAATTGTGCAGATACCTAGCTAATAAACTTGATTATTACAAATTCTTGTAAAAATATGTTAATAACAAGCAACTTTAGTTGGGTGTGTTGAAGCTTTGCTATTGTTTATACAATTATTAAAATGAATCCTATTTCCCTGTATGAGTCAGAAAATTAACTGAATAAATTATTCTAAAAACGAACTTACAGATAACTTGGAAGAAATTAATTGATTACATTGTAAATTGAATCAACGAGGCAAACATAGTAATGTGCTATTAAATAACTGATGAAGTAAAACTTTATTGCACTAGTTACTAAACTGAATCTATTTTATATTTATGTACCTATTTCAGGGGCGTCGTTAGCAAATATGCTTTGGGGGGGCGCAACTATTATAGAATTCAAGAACTCGCCCTGTCGCAAACAGCTAAAATTCTTCTAAAATTACTATATATCCTAGCCCTTGCTTCTTGTTTATGGTTGACAGCAATAAAACTCGGTAGGATCCCGATGGACAATGTGTTGGAAAATTTCCGGTTAAAATTTGATTTTAATTCAATTATTTAGCGGGGGGTTGGGGGGGCGCAGAACAGCATTGGGGGGGGCGCGCCCCCCCCCCAAAAATGGTCTAGCGACGCCACTGACCTATTTATTTAACTTATAAAATTATTTCCAATTTCATTACGCTATAGCAAGTTAACAACGCTTTCAGGAAGGTTTAGTGAGAAAACCGAAACTAATTTAAAAGTTCAGGTATACATTAGCATAGAACCTTTTACAAAGCACTTTGGAAAGGTGACTGACACACCCTTATCTGCTTGCATAAGAAATTGAAATTATAATACACAATTAACTTAAAATTTAAAAAAAATCTACGTGTGCTGTAATTAAAACTTTTGATTGTTATAATTAACATCAGTGTTACTTGCATATCTATTTCTCCTGGTATTTCTAATGAGACTGTTTAAAGTTAAGTGTGTACCATTTCTAACCTTCTTGTTACTGGAGCTATGATTTCCGTTAAATTAGTAAGCTAGTAGTATTTTTTAAGTACATTATGATGATGGTATTGAAAAACAACGGAATTTTGAGTTATTCACTAACACAGCCATTATGAAAATGAAACATCCTGTACATTTTTGCATATTTTAAATGAGTCGGTTACTCTGAACAAAAAAGTTTATATTGTGTGTCATGCTAAAATCTACGTTGAAGGAGTTATTTAAAATTAGGCAAACAGTAAATTTAATTTTTTAATGCCAATAATTTATTAATATTAGCTAAGATGAAATGTAAAAATATACAGGGTGTTCCATTAAAAAAAATACATTAGGGTATAATCAAGATCACGTTTTTCATTTGTTTATTTACAGTGTGATTGGTTTTACATGTTTCTGCATATACATCTCGATTATTACTCCAGATATAAAAAAAAGTTTAAAAAGAAGAGTTAATGTACGTTGACGACGTATTACGATGGTTTATTCAAAACAATTGAAATTAATACGAGTGAGTAACATGAAACATTTTGATTTTTTTAAATGCTGTTTTCTACAATAAGAGCTCAAGCCTATAACGATTTTAAACAAACACAATTTTTTGCAAAAAATTCAAAACAAATTTAAAAATCGATTGAGCTAGTGCGCCATTCAATCAAAACTTCTGTAGAAACAAAAAATATGTTTTTGCCAAATTGAAGCTAAGACTGTTCCATTTAATAATATACCGGGTGGCGGGTCTCAAAGGTGTACATAGGGATTTAACATTGTATTGAACGTTTAAGCTGATTCCTGCTCGCCAACTCAACTTACAGGAATGGTAATGGTATTAATTGAAAGGTAAAAGGATTGCGCTTCAAATGACGCTAATAATAAAATTAAATGTGTTATATTTATTTTAAAATAACGATTTAAAATTTTGCGATTTTTTAATATGAGGTGCCATGACTTTCAAATTTTACATCAGCATTTGTCAAAAATTTATTAAATTAGTTGTCATTTACAGAAATCCACTGATTTATGCCAACTAATTATCAATTTTTTTGACAAATTCTATAAAATTTGAAAATCATGGCACGTCATATTTAAAAATCACAAAATTTTAAATCGCTATTTTAAAATAAATATAGCACATTTAATTTTATTATTAGCGCCATTTGAAGCGCAATCATTTTACCTTTCAATTATTAATTAATACCATTACCATCGATGTAAGTTGAATTGGCGAGCAGGAATTAGCAGAAACGTTCATTACAATGTTAAATCCCTATGTACACCTTTGAGACCGGAAACCCGGTATATGGTTTGTTGATGGTCAAATCACAATTGCAGCCGCCATAGTCTTGGACCCTGTTTGTAGAACAAACTGTGTATCATATACATATATTTTCTTTCAATATATTGAAACAGCTTTAAATTCTCTGTACAACGATACCAAAATAACTGTGTTACTTAAAAATTAAAGTCACAGCAATATTTTCAAAGTTAGTCTGAGTAATATTTAAAATTTAAACAAAAACAGTTGAAATTGGACTAGTTGCCATAGGGAAACAATTGAACAGGTAACTATTTTATGAAACAATTTATGTTTCTTTAATAGCAACGTTTATTCCGTCCCTTCTATCCTTTTATTAGTGTTAGGCATTCGAATGACATTTACTGACATGACCTTCCTGTGGCGAGCAAACAAACTGATTGGCATGTTTTGTCTTAACAAGGGTCAGGTGATAGGGGTAGGCGTTAGATTATTCGAACTGCCATCTAGGAAGGTCACGTGACCAAATGTCATTGGAATACCTTGTTTCCAAAATGCAATGAAAAACATTAAGGCATACAAATTTCAGTTAGAACAAATTTTAAATGATGGTGATCGTTTCAACTATTTTTTTGAATAAACTGAGTCATTCAATTTTTTTTATATCTGCAATAATAACCGATATATCTATGCTGAAACACATGAAATCATACACACTGTATTGTGGCCAGGCATAGATAATATCTAAATATTTGAAGAACCATATTATTTATCTGACATTAGAGTAACTTTTGGGGAATTTTTAACAATGAATAACCCTAAATCTTTGTGTTTGGCAGACTTACTTGCTAAACTAAGTTGTGCAGTTCTGCTGACAATAGATCCTAAATTTGGTAGTGAAGCCATACACTGGTAGTTTCCTGTTAAACCTTGTTCTTCTATTACACTGCTAATATATAGAGATCCATTTGTAAGTTGAGATCTATGGGAGAATAGTACATTATTATTAACAATGTGCGAGATAGGTACCTACCTAATATGATTATAATCATTATAATATTTGTAACATCAAGATAAAAAGGAATTGTTTCAAATTAAGAAAAAAAAATCTAGTTTTGATGGAGTAACAGTAAACAACTCCAGCAATGGTATTTGCATGTATACAATAAATACATGGTATCGCAGTGATAATTAGCCAATTGTAGTATCTAATGAAATCCCAAGATAAACTATTAAATGTCCCCATGTAATTAATTTTCTTTTTGTTTTCTCAAAATTAGGCAAAACTGCGTACTTAGTATTAATAGTAAAATACAAAGAGCTTCTTACAAGTCAAAATACCTTTACTGGTATAAAAATCAACGTTGATGGACCTACTCACTGCCCTAAGAATTATAGTAGTTAAGCAATTG
Organism: Hemicrepidius hirtus; assembly: GCA_963082805.1. Classification (NCBI taxonomy): domain Eukaryota; kingdom Metazoa; phylum Arthropoda; class Insecta; order Coleoptera; family Elateridae; genus Hemicrepidius; species Hemicrepidius hirtus. Next base: position 28,899,834 of record OY720160.1, on the reverse strand, counting down.
TAATTTCAGTATGATTATTACTCGATTATTACTTAATGTAAATACCAAATACTATGACATTTTATTATAGAGACTGATCAGAAAAGTGTGCACACTAAAAAGAAGTTTTTGAAAGAAAAACTAGTTAGTATTATGAGATACAACTACCCCTTTTCGATTGACAATAAAATCAATATATTTTTATGAAAAAAAAGAGGGGACAAAGTTCTATTTCTAGGGTTAATGCATATCAGCAATTACTATCGGTAAAAGGTAATACTTAAAACTCTACAAAGCAAGAAAGTTATATGTATAATTAAAATAAATATATGGTAGGTGGTATAGTAAATTAAATTCTGTATCAGAGAGGCTAAATATATGCATTTGTGGAATTATAGAATTTCCTGCTCTGCAAGTGGTGAACGATACACAAAAACAAGCTATACCCAGAAGGGTTTACGCAGATTATTAAATTAAGTGGCAAAAAGGAAATTCTTTACAATAATTTCCGTTGTGGTATACAACATATAACTTATCAGAGGAGCGTTAAAGATTTGTACATAATAAATTGTGATATCAATTTAATAGTTTTACAAAATTATGACAACAGTAATCGTTTTGTATAACATTAGCACATCATAAAATATTGCATAAAATGGGAACTAGATGATATGTGTACAAGTAACTTTGTAAAAAAAGATGTTATCAGATATTTTTGGATTTCAGGAGCATATTAATTATATGCATTTCCCTAAACAGAATATTTAATGATTCTATAATTTGCAATTATTATTGAAATAAATTACTTTACCTGTAAGTGTCACCTATAAATGTTAGAGGTTGTCGATCTTGATCCAGCCATTGTATAGTTTGTACACTTAGTGGAAATTCAGGTGCTGCCCGAATGACACAATCCAGAACAGCTGACCGACCTGCCTCTACTACCGTATCCGATGGTTCAACAACAAACTCCAACACATGACCTGTAATAATTAATATTATAAATTCGGTTGTTTTTAATATATGGAATCTTACCATAAAAACCCGAGAAATTAAATAATAGTATAACAATATAAAATATTACCAACATATTTCTATTTATATTGCTACTGTATTATTTGAACTGTTTTTCGTATTCGAAGTTGTATTTTATTTGATAAGATAACTTCCCAGATAAATAATTAATACTTATCTCTATAACATGCTGTCTGGTAGGTAGGTACAATGGTATAACATTTAATTTTAATACTTTCTAGCAAAGTTGAATTATTTTATTAATTTATGCATTCAAATAAGTACAACCTATTTATTTTCGGAGATGGTGCTTGTAGGAGTGACTCTGGATATAGAACGAAATATTTAATCGAAACAGAATTTTGATATTCATTTTTTTTTAAATTAATTTTATTAATTGTATTAATTGTAATAATTTTGTAGTATTCGTGGAATAAATCGATGCTTGGATTTTGATAACGTGCGTATTATCATGTTGAAAGTTACAAAATTATAAAGTATCTATAGGCATTGTTCAATTCATATAATCATTAAAATGATAATTAATGTAATAAGTGTAAGTTGTATTCTAGATACGAAGATCTTCAATAATTGCTTTGAAAATGAAAATGTTACAAATCTAGAATATTGTTTTATAATTTGTGAAGAATCTAAAAAAACATATTATAATAAATAACTAAAGCACAATATTATTAACCTTATCAGGGGTCCTTTTCCGTTGCGAATTTTTTGTATTGGCAATCGTGACGCCCATCACTTATATCGTTTTTGGGATGGCGATAGCGTTCTGTGGCTACAGTCATGCCCTTGCCAGATTTAAAACATTTGAAAAACATAAACGACAAAATATATCATCTGACAAGGGCATGAACATAGCCATAGAACGCTATCGCCATCCTAAAAACGCTAAAAGTGATGGACGTCACCGTTGTCAATACGAAAAATCCGTTGCGGGAAAGGATCATTGATGAGGTCAGTTCCTTCTGCTACAGTTTCTTTCTTATGCTTATACTACTGTTCATAAGTACAAGGTGTACTCAAAGTCTGTAGATAATAACAGAGCAAAAGCAAGTCGTTCCATCAGTCAAATCAATAACAAGTTGGCAATGTTTGTATTTACAAAGACTGGGTGGCAAGTAAACACAATTTTCGAAGCTCTTGAACTGAGGAACCTACTAAAAATAGGTATATCTTAAGATAATTCCCTACTATATTATCCGAGTAGCACATAAAGTTCTCTATTTTAATTCACTTCGTTTAATATTAATCCATTCTATCTCTATGAAAGGCATATTGAATTTTAAAGTGACAGGGTTTATAAATTCAATTTAAAGTTAATTCAAGTTTTGTATTCAGTTACCCACAGCACCCCCAGCTATATAAAACGACTTCTTAACGCTACATTGTTGTTAGTTCAATTTTACTAACCAAATCACAGTGGTCCCCTATTACTAGACAATATTTTAAACTGTTCAAGAAGTTTTCATATATAAAGGACATCACAAGCACATGCTTTTCTCTTAATTAATGCATCCACCGGGGATCTAATAATAACTAAACTTAATTAAGGGAAGGTAAAGTGCCAAATTCAAACATAAAGTGAAACTGAAATGTTTAGATGTTACTCTGGAAGGAGAGAGATAAAAGGAAGTCCATATTGTACATCTTTAACATGTACCCTTCCCTCTGCACAGCAGATGTTAGACTCCATTATATAATCAACAAAGGGGCTGTTTAAACACAGGCATGCTGGGGCTAATAGGAGTAATATATCGAATTTCCTCTATATGCCATTGGAGCATATCCAACGTTGAACTTTTTTGAAATAGTACAAAATATATTAAGATTTTACTTTCCCATACCATCACTGGTATATGGGAAGTATTGATACATATTATATCATGAAAATTTTAGCAATAGAAATTTTCGCGGAAATACGTGTTTTGGACCTCCAGGAACCCAAAACTGGTTAAAAAAATATCTGTCTGTGGGTGGGTGTATGTGACCGCTCTAACGCAAAAACTAGTGAACCGATTTTGATGAAATTTGAAATGGAGGGGTATAGATAATTCATCGACAAAATAAGTTTTTCATAAAAATCCGAAACCGGAAGCGAAAGTTAGACATGCGAACTTCCGCTGCGTTAGTAAATTAGATGCTCGTCTCTCTTCTGTACGTATCGAACCCTTATGGTCTGGTGTCTCTTGCTACGCATTCAAGTGATTTCCAATGCTGTCTCACGAAGTACAGTAAGTTGAAAACCAAAAACGAAATGTTTCTTTGTAGTATGGGAAAGTCCAGGGAAGGTGCGCAACTTAACATTTTTCTATCCATTACGAAAAAGGCAGAAATGATCAATAATAAAATTAATGTTCAACTAGTATACCAGCGAAAAAATCTATTTCAGTTTAAGAGCGTTGTTTTAGTATTTCCTTTTGTTATACAAAAAATTGAGACCTGCAATTATAATATTATTTTAATTAATAAACCACCTATTTCGCGAATATTTATTTGCAACTTGGTCTACACTTTTCCTAGAGGAACAGTACTCGAGAACTAAATAAATAATACCAAGAGGGATATAAGGCCATTGATTATATTCTTCCAGTTAAAAATGGCTTTTAATTATTGTATATGTGGGTATAGTGGGTCTCATCTTGAAACTACAATACGAGAAACAGGAATACAGTACTTATTGATATATTTCTCTAGTAAATAAACATAAAACCATCAATCAAAGTTAATCCCTCTTTTGTATTGGAAATGGCTTATCTATTAATACCTTGTTGAAGTATGCCGTAATTGTAAGCTTTTTGTTGATTGTATTTGTCAGTAAACTGACGTCACTGAAGTCTAGAACTTGCAATGTCGGAGACCGAAGGTTCATAAGAAATGTATGGGCCGATCTTTCCTGTACTGTACTCTCAGGGTGAAACGCTCTATAGTAAATGCGTAGCGGCAACGCTCTGGAACTTTTTTTTTATTCAAAGCATTATGCTCGCTATGCACTCTAGTACTGACAGTGATTTTAATGTCATGGTCAATCTTTACGTATAATATGCTTAATTTGATCATACGGTAGTTGCTGATTAGAATATTACAGCAAATTAAGTAGGTATACATGATTGATTCTTATAAAATGAAAAATGGAAAAACGAGGCCTTTGCCGTACGTCCGTATAAAGGAATTTTATTGGTTAATGATGATGATGACTATTTCAACATTAAAACAAAAAGAGATCAATATATAAAACTCCGGTACAAACTCAAACCTAACATAAGTATAAAAATATTTATCTACATTTTAAAATCTGCGTTAACACTTGCTTAAATATTACTAATCTTTGAACCGGTAATATGGGTTACGTAAAAATTAGGAACCTTGTGCTAATGGTGCTAGACAGTTTGTCAGGTTTGAATTTGAACTATGACAACATCAATGTCAATACCATCAGCATATGATTGATAAAAGGTGGCAACTCGCTGTCTGGCCAATCTGGGAGGCCACGTATAGGCTACACTTGATCGCTTGATCATCTGATGATCGAGTAAAAATTCCCCATATTAGAAAATTCCAAGAACAAGAACAATTATCACTCAATAAGATGATCACTATAATTAAATTCTACAAGCCTAACACATATTAATTTTCGGTGAGATATCGTTAATTATTATATCAAAATTCATTGTAACTAAATTTGAATCATGAATTGTTCTACGAAAATCGATAAAACTATTTTATATGATATTCTATAACAAACAGCTTGGTAGTATGATAGGTAGATAGATGTTTAGTAAGGTGAAAAATATTTCATGAACGTAAATATGTAAACACCGCCAGAAATAGCTCATATAAATATTTCATACCTGCAAAGAGGTCGGTTAGGCATCTATACCTAAATATTGCATTAAATCAATACCGAGCTTGAAAAGTCTTTAAATATGCATCATCATTTAACACGAAGAGGTTGGTTTTCTAGATTGTAGGATTTTGGAGATTTATTTAGGTGTCTCGGAGGCAAGTATACGAAAAGATAGAATAGAGATAGAAACAAGTACGGTTCCAACATTTGCGTTTAGACAGTTTATCTTGAAATATAGTTTTAAAATATTTTGGCGAAAATGTGCTTATTCGTCTTCTAATTAGGTATATCTGCATATAAACCTTAAAAATTATAAAATACGGTGTTATAAAGTGAAGTTTAAACACAGAGAAATAATTACGGCGATAATAAATCTGTATAGGCATATTGCTTTTACAGAGATTAATTATTAGCGTTGAACTTCGGCTTTGGAGGTACAAAACGTCACGGGCTATTGGATCTTGGAAGACTTATTTGAAAGTAGAATGATTCTATAGACAATGATGAAATGGGATTCGACCGTGTGTAAATCCTTCAATCAATCAATTTGTATGTGTAATCTGGTTCAGAGATCTCATCTAGAGGTCACGAACGGTTGCATAAGGACAAAACTTTTGTAACTTTATGTTCTTTAATATTGAATTGCCATCGAAGTCTTATCTTTACAGGAAACGTGAATTAAATATTACACTCTGCAAGTTTGCAGTTTAAAAATTGGAATCATTTTTTGTTAATTATTTTTGTATACTATTGGATAATACATTGCAACGAATAGCCACTTTTTCTATAATTATTTCCACTATAGTAGTACAATCTTTTTGCCTATCTTTTATTTTCTACCTTTCGCATTATTTTAATAAAACAACCAGAACATTGTGCAAAAAAATTTAATTTTGCACCTGCCATACCCAATTTAGCAAAATCATTTTTTATGTAAGTCTGTGTAGCATATAAGGATGTTTTAAAAGTGTTGCGATAGTAATTTGTTTTTAACAATATAAGTACATAATATATTTAAAAAAAATCAGAAAGACAGTACAATTGCATATCATTTGTCTCTGCTTGATATATTCTTGTCAATACAGCAGGAACAGGTTGAACAATAACCCCCGAAAACAATCAATACTCGATTATAATCGTCCCTCAAACCAGAAGCGAGATGAGAGTGCCTACATGTAAAACAACGCGGTTCCTAACCGAGATTAATCTCTCCGATTACTTATGCTGTTTGTAATGAAACCTTTTTTTAGTGGCTTCATTATTTAGTAATGGGAATTTCATATTCCTAATTATTCCAAAAAATCGCCAACGCAAATGCATGTTTGATAAATTCCGTTGTTTGAAAAATTAATAAACAAACGTTTAAAATTCATATACATACAGTGCTTCCCGAAAGTAACGGATAAATTCAATGAAATCGTTGAGAAAAATATTTCAAATAAATGCTCGGACACGTCGATTTTTATTTTTAAATTATGATTTAGAGATGTAATTTTCAACCCCCCACCACCCAACCCCTAAGCGCTGCCAACTCCAACTTTAAAAATTCAAATAGCAAGGAATCCTTTCTGATACTTCGTCTGATAGCTTTTTTTATGCTGAATACAGTAAAAAAAAGTTTTTCAAGATCGGTTGATAAATAACGGAGATATTTACCAAAATGTATTCAAATGAAAGTGCCAATTTCGAGCAGGCGTTGGTACTGCTCTGCAATGGGTGGTAAAAAACAATTGCAACTTGTTTGCAATTGAATGTAAACAAAATGTATTGACTTTACTTAGTGGAGTGTGTGTTACTTATTATTAACGATTTGAAAAATAAGATAACAAAAATGAGATTTACTGAAGCCGAAAGAATGGAAATTTTAATGATGATTGGGGTTGGAGATAGATAGATACATTTTGTTTATATTCAATTACAAACAAGTTGCAATTGTTTTTTACCACCCACTATAGAGCAGTACCAACGCCTGCTCGAATATTGGCACTTTCATTTGAATACATTTTGGTAAATATCTCCTTTATTTATCAACCCATTTTGAAAAACTTTTTTTTATTGTATTGAGCATAAAAAAAGCTATCAGATGAGGTATTAGAAAGGGTTCTTTGCTATTTAAATTTTTAAAGTTGGAGTTGACAGCGCTTAGGGGTTGGGTGGTGGGGGGTTGAAAATTACATCTCTAAATCATAATTTAAAAATAAAAATCGACGTGTCCGAGCATTTATTTGAAATATTTTTCTCAACGATTTTATTCCGTTACTTTCGGGAAGCACTGTATGTGTGAAGCACGATCAAAGTTTTAACAATTATTATGTAGGATATCATATAGTAACGCCAAACAAAACTTTTTATAGTTGAAATATAATCTAGGGCTCAACTTTCTGTGAAAACACTAAGTCTGTAAGGATGTAAACAAGAGAACACAAACACATAATTAAAGTTTATTTCGTAAAGCAACTGATGAAAAACCGCAAGGAAAGTTGGGATGCTGAATTTCCTTCATCAAGACAACAATCCATTTCTATGACTACCCTCTTGGGTCAGCTTTTAGAAACCCTTCTTGTTGACTAAAGTTCTAACATCGTTTACAACCTTCTCTATATGTGAAAATGAGACAAGTTAATTTGGTAGCTCTACAATGATTTGAAAATCAAACCAAATGACTCACAGCGTGAATACAGTGTTGAAGAAAGGTATGGAATAAATTCATTATTTCTAAAACGATGACGTTTCATGAAATTTCCTCGGACACGTCGATTTCACTTTTGAAAAAGACCCTTGTTCCTATACCTGCGCATTTACGATGTTCATTTGTTTTCGCGTGATGACGTCATCGGATATTTTTTTAATGGAACCCCTATATTTTTTAACGGATTCGTATACAGCTCAACTTGCTGAATTCGAAAATGTACCACTTTAATACTTTATTTCTACACCTTCCCGAGAAAAAAAATAATTACCGATTCGTAGTAAGAACAACAAATTAAATCAAGTTACCTAAGAAATTGTTTCCGGCAGCTAAATAAAATCTAATCAGAATCGATAAATTAACAAATTAACAATTAACAACCGTTTCAATTACTGCCTGCAACAAAATGATCATAATTTTGAACATCTAATTATTTTATAAAATTGTCATGTTGAACTGTTAATTTGTTAATTATTAATTTATTAATTTTTAATCTGTTAATTGTTAATATGTTAGTTTCTCGAGTCTGATTATATTTTGTTTAGCTGCCGGAAACAATTTCTAGGTAACTTTGATTGTTCTTACTACGAATCGGAAAATATTTTTTTCGCGAGAAGGTGTAGCAATAAAGTATTAAAGTGGTATATTTTCGAATTCAGTAAGTGGAGCTGTACACGAATCCGTTAAAAAATATAGGGGTTCCATTAAAAAAAATATCCGATGACGTCATCACGCGAAAACAAATGAACTTCGGAAATGCGCAGGTATAAAAACAAGGGTCTTTTTAAAAAGCAAAATCGATGTGTCCGAGGAAATTTCATGAAACGTCATCGTTTTAGAAATAATGAATTTATTCCATACCTTTCTGCCACACTGTATATCAAATTAAAAAGGAAATACGTAGTAGGTACAGATATTTAAAGATTACATACAATAATTATGCAGATAGAAATTTTATATTATGTTATGAGCTGTAGTTAAAACAACCATTTATGGATTCTAAATAAATTTTGTTCAACATATACACTACACAGCATCCTCCAGGAAATCAAAATTTTGTATTTTTAACAAAATTCTCTCACTCTGGACGGTGAGAAGAATCATAAACTTTGACGTAGTCCCATGTAAAAAGCGGAACGGTTTTAGGGAGCATTAAATGTTGCATTAGGGCGAAGTTCCAGTTCCACGAAAAATGTTATGAACTGTATAGGAAAAAGAAAATGTCAAAGGAGTGTTGTTTCAATATTTTGAACAGAATTGCTCGTAGCAAAATCTTCAAATTTTATCGGCAAAATTATATCTCTTTAATGGTATTATAAACGACAACGCCAGTTATCATCATTTAAGACAACTTCATGACAAAAGACAATATTGTTAGACATGCTCAAAAAAACTTCTTCTAAGCAGGTTTACCTGACAGCGGATTTTTCTAAATGTAAAATATTCTTTTTAAAATAAAATCCTAAGTCGGTTCTGTTATTTTACCTGCACTTAAATGTTTTCTAGAACAGGCTTTATATTTATGTTATTGTTATTACAATTTAAGCTTGCAAAGGCATTAACCATTTAAAGTTGTGGTCACTAAATTGAAAGAAATATACCTATATTCAGTTTGTCTATTTCAAATACTTATCTAGGTATGTTTATTTTTATTCATCTTTAGTTAGAATTAAAAACGATACTCTATTACATAAATGATCAGGAAAGTTTCTTATTCCTGCTTGAAATTCATTTATTTCAAAAATGTTTCTCTTCATTTCACATAAAAACTTGGATTTCGAATTTTACACGCTTCAAAGATTCAGTAAATTGGATTATGTGCAGGAGCCTTTATACTAAAAGAACTTCCCCATTCTATTTCTTGGTGTTATAGCATAAATATTTAACTTTATAAAAAAAAACCATCGTGGTAGTATTTGTAGTAGGTAACAGTACTTGCAGCATAACACAGTTTGTTTAATATACATTTTACAGATATTTAACAAACTGCTAAATTAATTCAGAAACCTTTCAACGGCGAAATTTAATTCCCAATTACTAAAGTGATCTTTTCAGTCTCTTGGATTAAATAATTTAATTAATTTGACATTTTTGTGTACTCCAAAGCTCGAGTCCCATTGTGAACCGTGTTTCTAATAAATTGAAGTCATATTTTGTACAGAAAAGTTCCAATTAGCAAATTCAAGTAATATGTAGATTTCTCTTCGATTTCTACAGAAAATTAACGAAAACCTTCACTGGCGACAAATTTTAGCAGAATAGCTATACAAAATTAGAGGAGTTCCTTGAAGTCTCTATAACGAACCATTGTCTATGTTATACCCCCGATATTATCCAAATGTCAGGTCAGTTAACTGCATACGATTGGTATTAACACTTGCTTTTGTTTTGCAATGAACGTTTTAGACACGCGAATTTATAAAGGGAATCAATACCGGTAATACCCAATTCAAAAACAGGATATGAAACACAAAAGCATTATACCTATGTCGATAAAGTGATCAGTGATTCAGTGCTCTATTGTTAAACGGTAGAAAGTACAAATAAAATAAATCAATAAATCATCCATGAAAACATGGCAACCCACATTATGAGAATAAAATTAATTACTGAAGCATGCAGATAGTGATAGATATCTACAGGAGGTATTTTAATTGAGCGCATTTCTATTCCTACATGTTGTATTTAGGCGTCATCTGCATACATTCCACAATCACATGTGGATTATAATGACTAAAAAGAGTGTATATATAATACACATTATCTCAAACTTTAATACTTAGCAATGTTTCAAATTACAGGATAAGGACACAATTCTCAATTACACAAAAGCGCTGTATCTAACACATGAGGCTCGGGGAATTGATGAATAATTTAGATTGTGGTGGTTTATTTGTCAATAAAGTTCCTCCAAGAATTTTTACGACTTGTTATCGATAGTTAAATACAATACAGTATTTTTCTACTTTTTATGTGTATCATATGTCTACCAAAACCTACCCAGATCGTGTAGGTTGAAAGTAACAAGCTTAAATTGAATCCAATCAGAATTTTCAAATGGAATTCATTTTGGTCAAGTTTAGAAAATACTGAACATACGTGTATTCTGTACATTTTCGTTTACTTCATGTAGATTGAGAGAGCAATTACTACTTGCAAGTCGTTTGGAAATAAGATACCCGCAGTTCCTCTTCCTACCAGTTAAAAGATGTGAACAAGTTTTGCTTGGATCATGACAACGCCCCTACCATGTGGCGTGAATGATATGCAAATTTTATAAGATTTCAGAGATTGCCACATTTGAGACAAAACAATGGTTAAGTATTCTTCTTCCTTTACACAACATTGAATTTTCCATTCACAGACAAGATGAAAGTTAGTAAGTACATAAAAGGAAAACGATTTCTGTTGGCGACTAGGCCACGTGCATAATCATTATTCACTAGTGAAGAATGAACAAAGCAAAATGTCGCCGAACAAATTTAATATTTAATATATCAATATTAAATATTAAATTTAACATTTCACATCAAATAGTTATTTGTATCACAAGGCCAGAAACAGCACATTTGCGAGTGCGAGTACGGTTGTAGGGCGAGGAGGAACGCCGAGTCCTGCCAGTAGGAGCACTCGCAAAACCGTTTCTGGACGTGTAATACACAAGAATTTTTGTGCCGATGTTTGTTTCAATAAATTAAATTTACATTTAAAATTTAGTATTAGGAATTTTTTTTATGATTTTAAAATCAAGATTCCTTGTTTCCTGGTATTCATTTTAAACTTAATTCATTTATTTTCTTACAATTTCCATTGACGTTTATTTATAAATTTCATTATCTTTGATTTAATAATGGATACACCGGCGCATATTAAAGATTATATTCAAATCACCACAGTGGCTCAAATAGGTAATCGTATTTGTAAAATTTTGCTAATTTATTTGTTTGATCGTCTCCAACCGCGATGCACAAATTTGACTTTGACAGATTGGGCCGATTCAGCCAACCAATAACCTTCAATTCTTACTTTTTGCCGGCCTAGGCCGGAGAAACCTCTGTTTCTGGCACTGGCAGACTTCGCGATGCAGAAACTCGTGATGCCGACCGAAGGCACAAAAACACAATTTCTTGATTTGGCATAAAAATGCCACGGCTTAATTACATTTTTTTTAAATTTCTGGGTAGGTAAGTCGCGTCGTGTAATAATTATAAAAAATGTGTATTATTTGTGGACAAAATACTACAGCATTTTACTCGGTTGAGCGTTGGTGTGGAGTGGAGTGGAGTGTTTTTTAGTTTAGTTTAATATTTAGTTTAATATCGCATGTAATGGCTATTATAGCCTGCATGCCCGTTGAATAATATTTTATTGAATACCATTCTAAATATTTTTACTCCATTCATGTAAATTCACTCTTATCTTATCATATATAAATATCTTTGGTGGATAGTAGTAAAATTGTTTATTACAGCGCAACACTGTTACGTGTTTATTTTATTTATGTACACACCTAAAACCATAACATTGCGGATTTGCACCATTCAATTTAGACTGAAAACTTCTCTTGAATTCAATTCACGATTCTATTTCCCCACAAGTCGCAGACAACTACTTACTTATCAATAAATTTTCTCGTTTAACGCGACTATACCACGAGAATTTCGCAATTACTTATTGCCATAAATTATTCCTAAAAGCCGTCTTTAAAACCATGTCGTTACGTAATTACAAAAGTTTCTTTAAGCCGATTCGAACTTTTTTATTTGACTGACACGAAAGCTTGTATTTTCTGAACTTTTCTCAAAGAATTTACAATTCGAAGGCGTTGATGACGACATTCCATTCCCCTTAAAGGTCGAGGGTAACTACCCTCAGGGCCTAAGGGTGTATCGCGGCTACAAAATGATTCTATTAAGATTTCACAAGATTTAATGAAGGCATCCTTGCAACCCCCAAACGAGTTTCGCGTTACTTACTGCACCTGAGATTTGTTCTAAGACAAGGATTTTGTAGACGATCGCGCTTATTCATTTTGTGCACCCTTGTTTTCCTTCCTCTGTTTTCTTTGGATTTAACTTTATCAAAGCTCGACTCTTTTTGAGTATTATTGGAAGGCGTTTACGTATTCTTTAGGGAAGTAAATTCACGTGAACTTACTGAAGTAACAGCGAACACCATCACATAAAAAATCGAATAAATCATCTTTGGTTTTCTGAATAAAATTTACAGTTCCTTTATATGATGTATCAAACATTATAATAAATAATAAGTGCCGAAAGCGTTACCGACTTGAAATGAAATACCTACATAATAACGAATGATTAAGTTTATCTTAAGGGTTTCATTGCCCTCCACAGCATTTGCATTTCAATTAAGGGGAAGAGTTTTACGCCATAAAGAATTTACAAAGAGATTCTCAAATTATTGGGACCATTATACAGTTCTGTGTGCATATTTGTTGTTTTGTAAACGAGAATTTATTCATAAAATTCAATTACTTACACCCAAGAAAGAGAAAATGCGAATGAACACGAAAGAAAATATTGCCAGAAACCCCGACAACGCAAGCAGTTAATGTACATAAAATAAAAATTTATATCATAAACATAAATAAATTTATAGAAACTGTGAAGCAAAAGATGTCCTCCGTTATACCGCAGTTTCTGAAACATAAATCACTGAAATCTATTACGAGTTTTATTCAGGAAGTAAATATATTTACACACTGTATTTACGAAAGCGAACGTTTTCTAAAGGAAGTCTAGAAGATTTCTACAGTAGATTCAGAATATAATATATTTTACGTATATTGGGAACTCTGTACTATAATACTTACAAAATGGTATGATAAGTAGTGAAATGTGTATAGCATAATTAGTTGTACAATATTAAATCCATTTACATATAGGTACATAGTAATTTTTTTTAAATTTAAATCAAATAATGTATATGTAATAGAAATACACTTTAGTATATCTACCATATAAATCATATCTTTAATTTCCGCTACCCATTCAACCACTATCCATTAATTTCTGTATTATTTATAATTACCTATAGTTTCTAACTTCCATTGGTTAAAATTGGTAAGTATTTACAGAAATCGGAAAATAAAATAGAAAAACGGAGCATGGCATAAGTTGAAGTTCGTATTGGAAGAAAGTGTACTAATAAGCCATGAAAAAGTTTTCAAATCAAGTTGGCGGTATATGTTTAGAAGGCATGTCGTAACTCATATGTTACATATTCGCACATAGAGGTGAACTAATAGAAACTAACCTCAAAACTGACAGTGACAGTTGTTTATGGTTCAATCGCACACATTAAAAAAAATTAAAAGACTCCTCTAATTTGAAAACTTTTTGATCGCTCGATGCTTGAATGTACCTGTCAGACTGACATTTAATTTGTAGAGTTACATTCAAGTTAAGATTATGACTAGACTTTTTACTCTCTTTCTAAGGCCTGCTTTAAATTACTCTTTTTTGGAATACACAGTATAAGCAAGTATAAGTTTATACCCCGTCTCAATGTATGGACTGTGGCATGGACTGCTAGATTCTCCGACTTATTGGCTTTCGGCTTTTTAGTGGTGTCATCGGGTTGATGTGAAATAATCTCACAGTTTACAAGAATTAATAAATCTGCAGAATTCTTTACAAAACATTATACAGCGATAGCGTATAATGGTCAAAAACTCTCTAATCTTCGGCTTATACAAACGTTCCTAGATCCAAAGTACCTATAATATATGAGTCAATTGTAAGCGTGCTGCTAGCAGGCGTGAGTCGCTCAAAGGTTACCATGTCTGCCTTTGGACCCAACGATCGTCGGTTCAAACCCAGCTCACGTTGCTAATATTGTTATATGCCGAACAATTATTTGTACCTGAGAGCTTTCAAATTTCAAAATCTGAAATCGTTTTAGCAAGCAACTTGTGATTTCATCCTTAACATTTATTATCGCTGATATTTTTATCCTCAGTTTCTCTAAAACTTCCAATTAACAATCCCGTTCCCATTTGTCGACGAAGTCTAAATATACAAACCCAAATTTAGTAAACGTTTGTTTTTTCATATTATAGAAATATCTTTTAAATTAATTTAGGAAGTTTAAGGAAGTAACCCTAATTTTTGTAAGACTAGGAAACAACAAATATCTTTAGAAGGTACGAACTAACGGTTGATTGCTAAATTATTTCTTTGCATTTTATATGGTATTGGTCCATGATACTCTATTCATAATCCTGTAGTAATGATTTAATGAATAAATGAATTTTACTGCATAGAACATTTTTAGTTGGCCTCTCAATGAAGTTTGCTCCAGAGATACATAGTTACAAACATTTTCTCCCGACCGTAAATCAAAATTTGTGTTTATTATGAAAAAAATAAATTTAAATTTCTATTGCTCTAGAAACAAGTCATTTACTTTATGCCTTAGGAAGTTTTGTGTATTTTCTTCCTTAAAGAATAAAATTGTTCCTTATGTGTCAAAAGTCAGATACATAAACTTTATTCTTCGTCGGGAGAAAAGTGATTTACATAGACGTATCTATATTATAATAAATAAACGCAATTATTTAAGCTTGAAAGCGTTATTGATCCCGATTTTAAGATTTCCATATTTTGCCGCAACGTAGGTTTATCCAGAACAACTGCAGCTGTCGGAGCGGTTGGGGATGACAAGTTTTGGTACATGCAACTGAAGTTTGAAGGCACTTAATCATAATGTGTCGTAAAAATCTTTTTCTAATCAATTTTTTTTTATTAATGTATACACAAAACTTTTTTGAACTAGTTGCGTAATATAGGTACCTTTTATTTTGAAATACATCTAACAGTTACGAAGAGGATAGACATACAATGTAAAAACTGCAAGACTTGTGAATAATAGCTGTCTGCCCCGGGTGATATATTTTCTGTGATGCATTCACATCATTTTTCATATCTGATGAGGAAATGGTATTACGTATTAGGTACATAATAATGGTAGCAATATATTTCAAAATAGATTTATTAACCACCATAAAAAACGATAAAAAAGACATTTGAATATAGAGAATGTAAGAAATGCTTCCAGTTTGTGAATAAACAAAACGATCAATGATGTCCCTGAATCGCAGTACGATTCGACGTTTGTTTCGTGATGCATTCTGAGATAGCTATATGTATAAACGACATTCACAATAGAAATAGAGCAGTACAAGGAACTCAGTTCAGATTTGGCCGCTAGGTGGTCATCAGTCAATGTTTGGTATAGAAACATAACCTAATTCTTCTGTATTGGTTTTGGCTGTGTTGTTTATACACAGAACATTGATTCTCTCATTAATTTTGGTTTATCTTGGTTTAATTTTGTTGTTATTGTTATAGTTGATCTAGTTATAGTTATTGTTATATATGAAATGAAGGTAGAAGAATTAAAAGATGTCCTAAAACAACTAGGTGTAAACACTACTGAGCGAAAAGTAAATTTGGAGCGACAGTAAGTGCTACAGTTTTAGTAGCAATAAAGGATGCTGTAGTAAATCTTAAAACGTTTATTTTAATTTCAGCATTGTCATTTGGCAACAAACGAAGGTAAACAAGACGTTGGTAAAGCTAGATCTAGTGCGGTGCCAGTTAAATGCTAAATAATTTCCGAATGCATTGCTCTTTCACCCGTTCAATATATTTAGTGTAAAAAAATAATTAACATCAGAAACAAAACAAATGGAACCCGTTTCTCTACCTTCTATCAGAATTTTGAAGGTATTTGTCTGATAATAATTGGAATACGTAGTCTGTTGAATAATTGGATTACTACTACGTTCAATACGAAATTCTGTACAGTCCAAGATAACGTCATAGTGTCCAGCTTCTATACTATTAAGATTCCAGAAGTCAATTTTATAAAAAGCTTAAATAAATAGTTGTTCAAGCTTTAATTATATTTTCCACCACTCTCGGAGATACATCACAAAAGCTTGCAAGAGTACAATTGTATAAATTCAATGTATACTTCATAAGCGTTAACAGTTACTCATCTGCGATGGTTAACGCAGGATTACTGTTACAATAAGTAATGCCGAAGTGTTCAGAAAAAAATGAAACAGTTCCGTGAACAACCCGTCATCTGTTTTAGTTGTTTATCATTCAAAAAATATGCAGATATTAGTAGTTGTGAACGTTGAAATGTTAGTACCTACAATCTGAACGTAAGCATGCTCAATATTACTGTTCCGAATTTCTAATTGCTATAATCGGTAATTGGAATGGTGCTTCTCTTATTTTCATTACTGCTATGAGCTAGAGCATTGACAGCAATATTTTGTATATCGTGCGATACACACGATTTTGTTCCTTGCGTTTGTTGCTGCCTCTTCTGTAGGCGAACATCCCTTTCAGTTGAACTAATGCAGGTTTATCAAATATTCTCATCAGTAAATACAATTTCGGTATAGCACTTTTATAATTTAATATTTTCCATTGATTGCTCTGTACTTATTATAAAAATATTAAAAATATTATTCCCAGTTGAAATTGGTATTTATTATTTATATGATTAGGGAATGATTTTTGTTTTGCTTAAACAGTTTTTACACTTGTATAAGCTTGTAACGGTGTATTCCGAAGGTGTAAAATGCTTCGAACAAATTTTTGTGTGGGCCGTTTGTTGTTTGGCTGATTTAATGGCTATCAGCCATTTCTTCACCATTTTTTGGTCTTTGGGAAATTTGTGGAACATAAGGTTTCCGGTTTTAACCGTTATTGACGCATACTGTGGTACACAGAAATTATACGGCATGTTTAAAGTGAGAAATTAATTTAAAATAGTATAATGGCGGGATAACAACACATACATACAAAGTGAGGTTATATTGTTATACCAAACATTGACTAGAGCGCCCCCTACGTGCTACTGCTCTATTCTCGGTATCCTACCTACTCCATTATCTTGAGATCTTAAAGCATCTAATAATTGAATTTATTTGCATAAGTATTTGTACAAGGAATTATCGACAATTTGAATTTTATGTGATAGTCACGTTTCCAATAAAACTTTTCAAGAACTTTGCATATTGTTTCAGTATAACAACATTTTAAAGATTTTTTTTAATTTTTCTTACAGGGTTGGGTTGTAAAAAAAATAATAAAAGTTAAATCATTCCATATACTAGTTCCGTGGCCGAGAAGAAAATTTAGTCATTATATGACGGGGAAAATCCGAAAACTAACAGAAAAATTCCTAGTAATTACGTCATATTCTTGTTTTCTCTCTTCGCCAAAAAAAATTGAAATTTTTAAGAATACTAAGACTTCAGATAACCTTTCAACCCTAGGCTACGTTTCATAAAAAAATATACATTTCCAACATTTGAACGTCTTCATCTGACATTTATAGCCTTTCCAGTTCACTGGCGACCCTAACGGCTGATGCAGTTTCCAATATCGAACTATTAGTCAGACCTTTGCACTAAGAGTTGCGCAAAAACTGCACAAACAAGTGCAGGTAATGAAAGTTAATTCTGATTCCAAGTCTCATTGATACTCCGCGACAGTTAATTTAGAAAATACAGTGCATTCTAATAAATTACAGATTCTGCAGTTCTTATAAGAGATAGTTAAATCAACATTAGCATTCCGGATATGAAAAAGACAGACTGCTGAACCTTTTAATTCATTTAAAGAACCTTGATTGAATTACGTCCTGATTCATTTTAATTAAACACAATTAGCCGGGTTTGTGTCTCTAACGAGTACAATCTTATTTTAATGGACGATTGAGCAATAACAACAGCTGGCTGCACTCTTAAGCTGTAAAATTACAAAAAAGAGTATACATTTCTAGTTATGCTTGATGAAATCAAAGCCAGACTATTCAATGCGATTCAATGTGTAAATAAAATAGCAATTGTTACCGCAAAAATTGATTTTCTCAAGAAACTTCAGACACGAACTACGTGCCAAGAAACTTTCTTAGTTTTAAAGTTTGCTTTTATTCGCAAACTACTTTATCTCCATTGATTTCTAGACGGTACTTTGCTCTTCAGAAAGTTTTCGCAAGTTTCAGAACTTCTAAAATCGTGTAAAACTACTCCAACTGCAACAAGTTTAGCTTACAACATAGATGAGTTGGTTTTGACACAAAACGTTTGGAAAATTTAGAAGCGGTTGTAAATTTTCCCTCAAGTCGATTTTACATAGTAACTGAATAGCTACTACCACTTTGAGTGTTTGATTTTCTTCTCAATTTTCCTTTTTGTGTGTGTGTAGTAGAATACGTTGTCATTTCAAACTTCGAATCTGTTTTGCCATTGTTGAACTTTCGTGTGAAGAGACGATTTACTCAAAAAGAATTAATCAAACAATTTTTTGTAATTAAAAAGCTAGTTGAATATGTATTTATAATTATTCATAATTAACTTGTTCATTACTATAATACAGTGGTAGTATTTCGATAAAATAATTTCAGTCACAGTTTGCATGTCGGAAACACAGTCAGTGCTTCCACAAGAGTTTTTACTGAATTCAAGTTAGTTTCATTTGGCGTAGAAATACACATCCAAAGATTGAAAGTTCATGATATTCGATTTATCGTTTGCTATTATACACCTATATCGAAACAAGTCAAATCTCGTAAAGAAAGCCGAGTGATTATAACATAGTTATTAAAACGAAAGACAATTAAAAACTATTTTTTTGCTAGTTGAGATAAATTGGTAAAAAGAATACACACAATTTCTAAAAATGCGAGGGAAGGAAATTATCAAATCAGTAATCAGCTTCATTTTAGGGAAACGACCGACGCGGGGGAGGTAAATAACTTTTCGAACGTTCTGGTGCTCAAAATATTTATTTTCCTACCGTTTACTACATCTACAGCTGCTGTTTATTTAATACGCTCTTATTCATTATTTGTATGCAAACATTTTCAATATCAATATTAGTATATTTTAACAATCAAACTGCTCTTCCAGTTTTAGAAGCTGTTTACATAAGTGATATCCATTGATTGACATAATAGAGTATTCTTTTCAAAAGTTATACTCAAGATTGTTAGAATAATCAATACAAAAATCTCTACCATTTTAAATTGTGGAATGTTTTTCCTGGGTGGTCGACTATAAACTCTTGACGATAAATGTGAAATGCATCAGTGAGATAACACAAACAAGACATTATCTGGTCGTTTGCAAATATGGAATAAAAATGTATAACCGGAAAAAATTGAGGAATATCCTGTTAAGATAAATTAGTTGCAAAAATTCAAAACATGTGTGCTTTATCGTAACGATAAAGCCATATTTAAAGTAAATACTCGCAACATATACACTGGTAACAACGGAAAATACCAAACATTAGTCGTCACAGTTGAAGGTATGAAATGAGAATTTATATTTAAATACCGAATTTGCAGAATAGGTATTTAATAAAAAGGGAAACAGCTAACATGTTTTACAAATGTGAATGTCGTATTTTGGCCTTTTAAATGCAGGAAACCAACAGTAGGGTAGTACATCCTACGCCTGTTTTTTCCTACCCGATTTCATCCACTCACTAGCAAGCAGGCAATTCAGAATTCAGCAAGCTCTTCATTTCTCACGTACCCCGTCCCATTCTGACTATCTATGGTACATAATTTATCTTATCCCTTTCTCCTTCCGCAGAGCAAAACTTTGCAGTCTTTGTTGCAGCAATCTTTTTGACTAGAGTACATTAGAAGTAATCCTTTCCAGCCGTCACACGGGTGGAGATAACACCATATTTTACACGAATTCGTCAGCATTCACTTCGCATTCCTTCATTGCCTAAGAATTTCTCTAATACCTATATTCCTAGTATCTGCCACGTATGTTCCTCACGTATCTCAATAGAATTCTCGTTAACGTTTGTGTTTGCCTTGCAATATTGGAAATTATGCAGAACCATAAATTAAATGCGGTTCATACACTGCATACAAAGTTTGAGACTTCCAGCTTTTTCATTAAAAAGATCATTGTGTGATTTTGCCTTCTATAGACGAAGATTATTAATACCAATATGGTTTTCAGAGTGAGATTTGTATATTAATGTAACCTACATTACTTTCATGCAAAACTGCTTTATTACCTATAATATTATGGTACTAATATGGTAAGAAGATTTTTTTTACGTAGGCTTCTTAAACTTTTTGTAGTATAGGGTTTTTCTATAGAGTATTTGTTATTTCTAGTTCAACCGAAAGAAAACCTAGCCCTAGCCCGGCTCATTTCCAATGGAGTCGGATATGTTGATGACTCTGACATCCCCTTGAGATTGGCTCAGTGGAAAGATGCCCATTTAGAAACTGAACTTACGGAGTTAAAATTAATTAAAGTTTAGATCAAAGGGCGGAGTACCTTTTCTACAGAATATAGAAGCATTTTAAGTTTCATGTTCGTAGGGACTTGTCCTTTCAGTTTAGCCGGACATACTATCTTCTCATAACTTTTTTAAATGACACAATCTGCAAATTTTTCGGTATATTGATAAAATTCCTGTTTATTATTTCAGCGATATCAGATTTGATACAGCCATTTTCTTATTAATTATCTAATATGGGAAAACAAACGAATAAAAAACACCCTTAAAAACGGGTTATACTGTATAATGGGTGGAAACAAAATTCACGGTCCGGAACGTATCAGTTCAAGAGAAATCTTCGCGGTTTGTACGTACTTTTGTCCAACTCTGTATACATTCTATATACTAATACCGTGTCTTATGGAAAACCGGCGGAAAACTAATCAATTATATTTTCTTCCCTTCACTGGAATGGGACTTAGCGAGGTAAATATGAGAGGAACATAATATTTGTTTATTGTATCAAGTAATATCGTGGAAAATTTATTTTAAGAAAAAAAATACCAAAAACGAATTGCTCCCTAATAAGGCATCATCATTCATTAGGTACTCTTTATACTAATTATTAATAGCACAAATATCAATTACTACATCACCAAAATCTTTACTGTTAATTTAAAACTCTTTGATATTACGCAAAATGATGGACGCAGTTCTCATCGGTATAAATGCCAGCAGTAATTTGCTTTTACAAGATAACGCGCATTAGCGTGTCATTTATAAATGCGCGTGGGATACAAGATAATAATAATTTTATATGTACAGTGCGTTCCTTACCAAAGCTACTAGTTTCATTTTCAAACCACTTAATTCAAGAAAATTGTTGCCGGAATAACATGTCGGAAAGGTATTTTCTGTCTCTAGCGTTATTATTGTTTATCTTGCCGGCGACGAGTCGAGGCTGGTCTTAGGTTGTGCGGTTGTTGGATCCTATGAGGATCACCTTATTGTCCACTGGGGTATTTTGCTACAAAAATAATTGAAAACCCCTACAAGTACCTACTGAAGGGGTGCTCAAATATAAATCGACCCCGTTTATCTACACCTCCCTTAATTAATTAATATAGGGACGTAACGTGTTGGTTCACTTTCTCTAGCTCAGTCCCATCAACTATTTATATATTTCTAGATATAATATGGCCCTCAATCTGTTAACGGTCATTATAATAGGTTGAGATCTTGGTATGCGGAATCGTGGCAGATTTTTGCACTTGCAGCCATACGTATCCCTTCAATAAGAATTTTGACTAACCTCTCTCTAATAGTAGAGATCTTTATTATGTTAAATATCATAGTCTCCTCATCATCATCATCATCATCATCAATATTGCACATACAGCTGACCGAAGTCTCTCCCAGGTATATTCTGCTATACGAGCCACTCAGAGCGACTTCCCGCATGGTAAGGAGTCGTCGATCCAATAGCGTCGCAAGCAGCTTACCCCAAGCGTACCATATGCCAATAGGAGGGGGTTTGGTGGGAAAAAGTGAGCGGCTGGAATGGGTTGGTGTCACAGAGCTTTAATGTACCGGCAGCAATTCCCCACACGATACGGCTGTTGTAACACAGAGAGGTAGTTAGTAGGTTGTATCCCTAATGGGAGTTAGCGACACAGCCACACATGTTAGTTGTGGATAAATATACCTATAATATAATAATAAATATAATATATAATAACAGTTAAATATCAACTATAATAAAATATCGACTTTAACATAGTTAATAACAAATGCAAAATGATCCATCCATATAGCAATTGCTTATCTCTATTATTTTAACGTTGTAAGAAGCAGATAAATTTATTAATTAAATTCAATTACAATTATTATAAACAGATAAAAAAGGTGAGCCACTTAATTATAATTGGATTGGAGAAAAGAGAGGAAAACAGCAGAAGTTAGTTAGTTTAGTGTCATTACACTCATTAGCTTTCCCTTTAATGTTTAGTCGATGTTTAGTATTTCATCAATAGGTTTGTGGTATAACTTATCTGAAATTTGGTCGGTTACTGAAATATTATTTTGTTAAACATCTAGGCTATTTATGAAATGTTTTGTTTGGTTAGGACACGGCTACGACATTAAATTTATTAGAGTTTGTGGAAGACGCAAGTTTGGTCAAATCTCTGGGTAACCATTTTCGAACTTGCATGATAAAATTTGTAGGGAATAAACATGACATGACAATAATTGACGAATTGTCATAATTACATATGCTAAGGGACGGGCATACAACATACAGAAAACTCCCGTAACGTTAAATGCGAGTTAAATGTGTCAAATGGAAAATTCAGTTGGTTAATATACAAATCCCTATTTGCTATTATTAGTAATCAAGCCACCAATTTCAAAAAATTATATCGATTTTTATATTCGCCAACGAAATTTTCCATTTAACACATTAATGTCAATGGAGTTTTGTGAATTATAAATGGCATTCTGATTGGTTCAATTATTTATATTTCATACTGCATCGTAACACCCATGTTTAAGTTAACGATTTGCGTCCGGAAAATAAGACTTTACGGTATCAGGTCCGGTAAAAAGTTTTACCGGACTCAAATGAAATAAATCGATAATCAAACTATTTATTACTAAAAAACTACAAAATTAATAAATAATTATGACAATTAAAAAGAAACTAAATATTAAAATTGACATTAATTGTGCAATAGATTTACGAAGAACTTCGTCAAAAATGTTATAATTTTCTCCCGTTTTGACAAGGCAAACAATCAAAAAACAAACACTTCCATTTCATAGATGTCCATATTATGAATTCAAATTTTGATTTTTAATTTTTTCAATTCTAAACAAAGATTTAGTGCCTGCAGTATGAAATAAAACGCATTACGACATACGTCCGGTAAACTCTTAAAACTGAGTTTACCGGACGTAAATTACTATTACCGTATGCCAATTTTATCGTGCAAGTTCGAGAATGGGTACCCTGGTGAGGTACACACGAACCTATATTTTTAAAATGGACTGCCATTAGTGGTTTTAAAAAATGACTCCTCCATGGGGGGCCGCCATGATGTGCACTTTGCCGTAGCGGAAATTTCAAAATAAAGTCAGCCATATTCATATTATGGTTCTTTTCAATAATACTGTAATCCTACAATTTTAAGATATAGAAGTAAAAGTAAACTAAATTGTCCAAACGTAACCCAAAAGAATATTGTAAATAGAGGTTGGTGGAACCACTAAAATTTCCGCTTAACCACCCTTTTCAGATTTGTCATATCTGAATTTACGTCAAATATGTTACTGGAACATCGCGCACACAAAGTCAAACTGTATAAGGCAAAATTCCCTACAAAGTGTACATCATGGACTCCCCCACGGTGGAATCAGTTTTTTTAATAACACGGCCAAACAAACAGCAGTCCATTTTAAAAATAAGTTCGTATACACTTCAGTCACGAACATCGATATAAAATTCAAATATTCAAAGCCAACTACGCTTTTCTTTATTCTTTAACAATTAAGGGAACTTACATAAAAACAAGTTCAATAATTATTTTATTTGATGATGTACCTACTACTAACAAACGGATGAGTGCTAAATTGAAGATACAATAACGACGAAGTGTATCGTTGTTTGAATGTTTCATTCAACTTGTAATTTTCAAGAATTCGTGGTTAGATTAATGTATGGTGTAATTTAAGTGAATTTTTCATGGGAAAACATGTTTTTATTTTTTCTTGATGAAAATGAACACAATAAAATTTTCGCTGCTGTTAATTCTAATAATAGGCAAATAAAAATCACCAAAACAATATTTTTGTGTCTCAAAGCATGTCCTTATTTTCATATTTCTTTTTAAAAACGAAGTTGTAATTGAAACAGAATTTCTTCCATCTATTTCTGTAATTGCAGTGACGTGCATTGCATGGCAGGAAGGGAAGCAACAAGCAATGTTTCCTTTCAAACTGCAAGGATATGAAATACGAACGCATATGCAGTTTTTCTTTTTTTTTTTAGAAACACTAATTTCTATCAATGCAGCGTCCGCCAGTTGTGAGATTTTGCTAACGGGCAATCAGCAACACATCGTTGACAAGTACCTATAATAACCAATATAGAAAGTGGATGTTTGAAATCTTAAAATATCATATCGATTTATCGAAGAAGTACCTAATAAACGTACGTAAGAAACGCAATAATTGAGAATAACGGAAACATGTTTGATGTTGTTGCGTTTGCGTTCTGAAGAAGTAGATTCAAAGAATAACAATAAAGAATTATTGAACCTTTTTCGACAGGCTCAGATAAGGCCTTTTCGGAAGCGTTAAAATTGTGGTTATTGTTCAGAAGTCACAATTCCCGTCACTAGTGTTCAATTGCACGCAGTTTTGGGGTTATTGAAACTGCATTAAAAACTTTGTGAGAAATTCTACGAACAAAGATATATGCTCGAAATTGTCAGTATTAATAGAAAAAAGATCTCGAAAATGTCTGAACTCTCATATATGATTTTACAAATGACGTTGATGAATGATGAAATTCCATCGCACGCCACTGTGTAATCGGCGTGTTCTTATAAATGAAATTCGTGGAATAATTTCATATTTCATTTACTTTGAAGTTTGAATATCTATCCCTAAACGTTTTGTTGTACAATCAACCCGCTTCTATAAAGCAGGGTAATGAAAAACAAATGTTTTACAAACAGAAAATTATAATTATTATAAAATATGATTATATTTTAATAGAAGTCGGTACTTTCATAGCTAATAAGTAGCTCGGTTCCGTTTCTTTCAGTTTTCCATGATAGGTAATTCAATTTATTATAATATTGTGTTCTATATTTTTTATTATTAATTTTATTTTCTCCTACACTTACAGACAAGGTTATTATTCCTCCCCTAAGTAATACGACAGAGCGCCCAAGACATTGCTTTGAACATATTTTTGCTATACCTTTACATTGCATTTCATTGCGATTAATAAAGTCAAACTACATACTTTGGTAGACTAACAACTTCGTCGACGTTAAGTTCTAAACATATCTACTAGTAGCTGTAGTGAAGCTGTAAATGAGATACAGTCGATCGAGCACCGGTGAAGAACAGGTTTTAGGTAAATGCGAGTCGAAGCACTATTTTAAACTCCACAAATCACATATCCAACAAAATTCAAATTCAGACGACTCGTTGGTTGATACCAGATTTAAAAATGATTTATGCTTCACGGTGTGTTCCGTTCGTAGGGAGCAAACAAAAGAGTTCTTTATAATAAAGAGGCTGATCTATTGTGCTTCAAGTGTTCTTTTTAAACGTCTATCTATAGAATCATTTGAATACAAATAAAACTGCAAAGAACGCTTCAGCTCATCTTGAGAGAAACGTGAGCCTACAGGGGACGCAGTCAAACCAATCAGTTTATGGCAAGGATAGAAAAATATGTGGAGGATTTTATGACGAAAGAGGAGCCGACACATAAGCAATAAAATTGAAAGTAAGAGCTGCACGTAGTACACATAATTTTGAAAAAACTCTCAACACCTTTTAAACGAATAAAAGTTTCATTTATTTACATTTCAATCTATTATTTATGTTAAATACTGTTCTTTAATTATTTATTATTAACTTTTTAATGGGTATCGATGGTTACAACACATGAAGGAAAGTGTGAAAGAAATAGAAAAACAACTACCACAGATTTTAGATTAGAACTAGCATAATAAATTCACGAACGTCCACGAAAGACTCGTTTCGACCTGCAGAGGGACTTATCAGAACATGGAGCCGTTCTTCTTGCTTCTACAGTACGAAAAATGTTAACAGAAAGTGGAATAAAAACCATTTAACTATAGCCATGGGAGAAGCAGTTCCTGATTGCAAATATGATGATATGATGCAAAAAAGGATTATTTGCACCAAAGATATTCTAGTCTAGTTTCATATCGGAACAATTAACGAACGGTTTGTTCTTAGACAAGACACACTTGTTAGCTTTTAGTACACATTGTCAATTTCCCGTTCACGCTAAAAGTTAGAAAAAGTATTCACCAGTCCATATGGATCAGACCCTGAAATGGTTGTGGATTCAAACCCACTACACAGTGACCAACGAGGCGGCGCGGCGCGGCGTATTGTATCCCCCATGCGCCCCTGTAGTCATTATTTTTTCTCAAGTACTCCTGTATATTTTACTCTACCTTGTAAGTTCTTGTGTGTTGTGTCCAAACTTCGTGGGGTTTCTTCGGCTTCTTGCTATCGGTGTTTTCCATTGGAAAATGATGTGAAATAGGGTTTCATTTTCCATGTCGCACACCTTGTAAGTTTCTTCGGCTTTACAGTGCCCTGCTATTCGTATTTTCTATCGTGATTTCATTTCTTGGGTGAAAATCAAGTCATGCACTGCTTTTCAATTTTCAACAATTGTAGGGTTCCTCTTGAAGTGGATCCTTTAGTAGCCTTTTACCCTGCTGCAAGCCCACAGGTGAGCTCTGGTCCATTTAAATAGTGATATCAATTGCTTTCCTCGGAGTCTGCTTTTTAATTCGATAACCACTTTTACACCAATTTACAGTTAGGGCAAACCTCCGGTCTGAATGTTAGTTCTGTGATGAAAACTTCTCTGAACTTTTCTATTCTCTTAGTGCCCGTTACATTTAGATTAGTATAGAAATGAATTAAGAATTAACCAAATAATATACGAACAAATATCTTTGAGAAATCTATGCGGTCGCGTGGCAAGTGTTCTCTCAATCGACAATATGTAACAAAGATTCCAGTTTCATTTTACCACACTAGGAAGCAAAACGTTAACTTAAAAGTGAAGTTACATGTATGTATTAGGGAAAAAAGTCAGTTAAGAAAATTCCAATTTTTGGTACCTACAACGATATCCATTCGTTACATTCATGATGTATCATTTGTTTATTCCCCACACTGTAAATTATTACACCAGACCAAACTTTCTCCTCTAATCTAAATCATAAAAAATTAACTTGATAATAAATTTACGGGTAATTAATCCCTTTATCAAATATCATGTTTACAACTGTGATAACAGACACGCATCTAGCACACGTTATTTTTATCGCTTTGAAAGTACATTGTATATACAAGGTGTTGGTAAACTAGGTAGCCAGCCAATTTCACACAAACAATGTAGCCTTACATCTTCACTTCAACACTGTATTTGTTATATTACATATGGTCGATGTTTTCTTGTATTATTAGTACTTAGGTATTAGTTTCTTGTAATTTATTTATCATTTTTTTAAATGTTTTGTTTCAAGGCGCGCATTGCATTGCCGCGGTGACCTGATATGTAACGAAAATGATTTTCTGTTTTTCTTAAAATGTTTGCAATGTTAGGACATAAGATAAAATAAAATAATAATAAGAAAATCTTTAGATGGTTGAAAATAAAATAAAATTGTCTTTCCATTGATGTAACAAAATATGTTAGGTACTTTTGTTACTGAGCTAAAAACAAATAAGTGGATAAGTACATGAAAGGGTAGCAACAAATATGACAAACAACTTTTACAATATGTAAAGATATTTTTGATAAAATCCAAGATAAAATCAATATTTAATCGTTTGTGAGCTTTATTCCATATACTTTTGTAGGACCCTGTATTTGTAGTATTAAGCAAACAGTAATATATAACACAATAATTATTTAATTAGCAATGTGTGATTACATTATCTTCTGAAAATTAACTTGTTTTGTTTTTGTTATTTTGGTTTAATCAGGGTGTCTACTGCAATCCTATTTTGAAATTCCAGTTTATTTCAGGAATTCCAGGTTCAATTTTGTCAAAATTCCAGCTGATTTTTCATGGAATGTTACACCTCTCTATAACTTACTTTAACAGGACCAAAAAAAGCACTAACTAAAGTGTTCAGCGTACTTCAATAATATAAAAATTTGTGATTTTAAAGTCAGCAGAAACCGCTAGACATCAAGTATGCCTATTTACAACAGTAAATTGAACACGTTTCGCCTAAAATAAGCATGTCCACACCAAAGAAACACAGGGGAACATTTTGTTGCTGGTTGCCGTAACCTGTTTAGGAAACAGAAACAACAACAAATTATGGTAAACGTTCTGTCCATACCAATAAAATTTATTTAATCGCAGTATCATCGTGTTGCTGCAACAAGCAACATTCCTTCTACATCGGTGTAGTGTGTTTCAATATCCGTAAACAATGTGGTGCGACAGAAAGAAAGACACATGGTATCATACGTCTCACGAGTGCATTAAAGAAAGATGGTTTAATATCAGAATGCAGGATCGATAATGGAAATATAAAAAACTTTTGTCGTATGAGTAGCACTGATTTGGAATGGTTACTGTGCAAAATTAGTCCTTTAATTCAAAAGGAAGACACCATATAGAGCTGCATACAAGACACACAAGTTTCTTAAACGAGATACAAGGTGTCCACACTGCGTTGAGAAACAGAAATGTTTACCAATGTTTCCAGATTTCCTTTAATATTTACCGCTAAATATGGAAACAAGCAACTTGTAGGAACATTTGTTTCTGCAACCATAAATAATAAGGAAAATCAAGAAACTTTCAGAAACATTCGGAAACAAGTTCCAGGAACAAGCAACATAAACACAATGTTCCTATGTGTTGCTTTCGGTGTGGACGTAGCTTTACGTTTCTTAGTTTATTTCTGAGTAATTTAACCGCTGATTGGGGAGTTATACGCAGTCTGGAACTTACAAAACGAGATTTCGCAGCCGGTGCCGCTGTAAACGAACACGAACGAATTTTGCGCGGTAAATTTCGAATTTTAAAAACATCCCAGATGAAATTCCAGGTACAAATAAAAAATTCCAGCCTTTTCAAGCTTCTCAAGTCTAGTTTTTCGTTTCAAGCTTTTCCAAGCCTTTTCCGGGAATTCCAGGCGAGTAGACACCCTGTTAATATTAAACTGTGATTTAAATCAATGATTTTTTAAATTAAATTACTTGATTTAAATTAAATCATCTCAATTCTGCCTGCAATTGAGAGGTGTCCGATTTGATTTCTAGTATGTTCATTGAAATTTTAAACCCAACTTTAAAAGTAGCATAGTATGACTTATGAGTTTGCCAATATTTCTTCATAAAGTTCAGGATGTTAGTTTAGCTCTCGACTTAGCTGTAGCAAATGTGTCCACAGTACCTATACCATCATTATCAAACTTTAGTATTATATAAATTTAGTTTCATTTTTTACATAATCGCCACTTGTATATTAATAAAACCCTAAATTTTTATAATTAATAATTGTATTGTATGATCAATGTTTTAATATACGGCGCAAAACAATATAATCAGTTAAAAAAAATATTTAATACAGATCTCCGAGATCTATAGTACCAGTCTCTGAACCAGTGGTACAACATTGAAAACCACAGCCTCAATATAAATTAATTTTCGAGTTAATTTTTAAAAATGTGTACCTACACCTTTAGCACATGGGATCGTACTAATCGTACCTACTGACTATAGATGTCAATTTGCACGTACATTATGGCATGTGACTATAAATATGTATTTGTATTACTTTTAAGATATGAGAAAAATAGATATTGATAGCCTAACATGAGAAATAGTAATTTACGTTATAAGTTCTGGAAGTGACTTATTGAAGTATGAGTTTAGAAATTTATGGATCAGACAACGAAGGAACCGAATCTAAAGTTTTTAAACGAATACTTTAATATTAGAGAGTTTTTGATCACTGTATGCTAAGAATACGCCAAAGCTAACGTCTTTGCTAAGCAAAACAATATGTTACTTAGCAAAGACGTTAGCGTTACGGTATTTTTAACGCACTAGAGATTTATTGAGCACTATACGCTAGAGTACGCTAACGCTTTGCTAACAACATACTGTTTTGCTTAGCAAAAACGTTAGTGTTAGCGTTACCGTACTTTTAGCGGACGGTGCTCAACAACTCTCTAGCGTACAAAAACTCCAACATTTTATTTCATTACTACTGTAAAATCTATTTGTTTTATTTGAATGTTTATTTTCTTTTTATAACACGTCAATTTCAAAATTTTAACTCTGTCAAATTAAACACCCTCTGTTGACGTTTCATTTTAAATCCATTTTATATTTGTTGCTTAGTTACAAATAAACAACAACACTTCCCGACCTTGTACTGTAATGCGCCATTTCCCGGACTTGAATTAATACCGTAAATTAGTATTATAGCGGACAGTATGAAATAATAATCAATACTACTTTTCTAAATGTCGACTATGCACTACAAATGTTTAACAATTAAATGGATATTCTATTCATAGGTAGGTACTTAGGTTAGTTAGCGCAAATATTTAATAATTATTATTACAAGGATATTAGAAATAAAAAATGAATATTTGAATAATTATTACCATGAGTGTGTTAAATTCTATTTTAACAAACTGTCTCACGTATGTAGACACTTGTAGTAGTATAGTTAATTATCGTTATCGATAAATTAATGCAATATCGACAATATGGATATCGATGTTATCAATATTTTTTTCAATATCACCCACCCCTAGGCTGTGTTACACCGCTGTGTTTCTGGTTGGTTTTCTATGACAGGTTTACATGTTACCGGGATTTTACAAATATTTACGAGTTGACCTGCAGTTTAGAATTTTATAGTACTATAGTATACAGTGTGTTCTTGGTGTGTTCCATGAGTACAAACACAGGCTAGTATCTCATGATTTTAAATACAAAAAATAGCTTACAGTTTACATCCAGCCTTAAAGAAAAATTGAATACAAAGAAAGGTAATAAAATGATTTAAACTGACTTATGTATTGTAAGAATATGGTTAAACGAGACAAAATAATTATCAACCTTTGAACAAATTCGGTGAGTAATTACGTCGATTGTACATCGATTACGTTAATTTGGTTTGATTTGGTTGGTACCTTTCTTAAATTATAGGGAAATTTCTAATTCATTTTACTCGATTTTATTATTAATTAACAATTACTACTGGTTTCAATTCTTGGAAGGGAATTATTTATGTACTCATATGTACTACTACACATCCTAGTTGTAGTGATAGTCACATTTTTAATAGACTCGGAGAGACTATTAGTTACTGTATTGTACTCTGTCCCTCCCCTGAATTAGAAACACTAGACGTAAACAATGTTTGTTGTTGTAGGTGATAAGGTTTAGCAGCGTAAATAGTTGGACGATAGGTAAATACCACGACCTTCTAGATTTTCGTAAGTGGAAAAGCGAGCACGCTTTACGAGAATCTAGAAGGTTGTGGTAAATAGAATGATAGAGAAACATCAACAAACCCTAGAATTTCCCAAAATAAGTTACAAAAATACTTTCCTATTCGAAGATGTATACTTAGTTTAGTAGTATGGCCATCTTATGTCAGCACGTGTCTACCTTGGTGGGTAAACAACTCATGGGTTGTCATTTGTCAAGCAAACACCATAAGGTATTCTAATGACATTTGGTCACGTGACCTTCCTTGGTGCTGAACTCCAGCAGGGTCATGTGACCAAATGTATTAGCCTGCCTAATACAGACATTTTACGGTTACCGCTTTCAACAATAAATTGAAAAACGCACTAGAATTATCTGGATAAGTACAGAACAAAGCGGTCCGAGCAAGTACCGAAAGTACTCTCCGATTGAAGTGAATTTCGCACGACACCTGCCATAAACGCTTACCCACCGAGGTAGACTACGTAATGACCCGGTCCTATTATACATAACAAATTAAACACGCTCCACTGTAGGATCAAATTAATTCTGTACCTATCGGGTTATCTGATATGTTTTTGGCGCCCTTCCAATTTCTTCTATCTTTAGTTAACAGGGGTTCTGAATTACTATTTCCTTCAGTAGCTAGATATCTAGTACCCATAAATTTTATTCCGAATATGAAAATATTTAAAAACGAACGAATAATTATTAAATATTTCCACTGCTTATAACTTTAGATCATCTTATAACATTTTCTGTACCTACTAATAAAACTTGTTTATGCTTTTCGTTATGTTCTATGCAACTGTCCCAGGTTATATGATAAAAAAAACCTTCTATTATTTACCTACCCACAATCAAAGTGTTTTGTAGCGAACTGGACTTTTGTGTAATTTGAGAACTTTCAACTTAATAGAAAAGAAGGGGTTATCTTTTTAAAAAAGTAGATAAAACACCACCATACGACACTTTAGAAATAATTCATATAAATATTTTCGGTATTTATGTAAACATCGTATCAATTACGTAAAGAAAGATATCTTAAAAAAGTAGTAATAATAAATTTAAAAACCATAACGTTACCTTGTATCGATGTCAACACAGAAGCTACCACTAGAAATAAACCTATTTTGTATTTACAGTTGCACACATAATTTGTCCGTGTCATTGTTTTCGAAAACACAAGCACATAAACTCAATAATTTCTTTGAATAACATCCATTTTTAATACTCGTTTTACGTTTTCTCGCATTTGTAGACTCCTTCACATTCGCTCGTAATCTGCCGACGCCATTTTCATGGCCATTGCGTTGCTTGAGAGGGGAGTTTAAAAAAAGTAAAGTTCCTTTAACTACAGATATCTTTTTGCCGCGCTATCTACAATTGAACCCCATAACTATTGCACTGTATCATTTGATTAAAAACCTGGTTAGTATGCGGTGGTCGGTAACATAAGACAATAAATAATAAAAATAAGAAATAAAGACAAAAAAAAGGCGTTTTGCAATGGTAACATGGTTTAGTTAATGTTGATACAGTAATCAAATTACGCAAGGAAATATAAATCTGAAAATTAAAAAATTTTCAGCTTAAGCCTCCCTTAAACTGAAACACTTTTAATTTTTAGATTGGCATCTGATTGGTTGCATGCAGCTCGCTCAAGCAAGCAACCAATCACAGATCCTACTACGGCCATGTGTCACGTGGTTTTGTTTACATGCTAGTCGCGGTCTCGGGGAATGACGTTTAGTCTGTGATTGGTCTTATTGCTACAAAATTATAAAAGAAAAATTAAGAAATTCAGTATAAAACAAACCTTCGTTGATACTGAACAAGAAATTGCACGATGCAATTCCTATGACCCGCACTTTATGAAACATCCTCTGTATAATGTTATAGATAGAATCCCGGTAGTAGATTATGGCGCAGTAGAGTTACAATGTCTATGTCAGAATCAGAATACCGTTTTGTTGATCTTGATTAGTCAAAGTTTGATGTATTGTTAAAGAAATGTGTTAGCAGTTATTCTTTATGTTAACTTAGGCAATTATAACATAATCACCTACAAATACACAACATAACCATGATTAAAGCAATTCTAGTGTTTAATAATCATGGTAAACCCAGATTAACCAAGTTTTATCATTATTTTGTAAGTTGAGGTTATGTTGAAATTATCAAACTCAACCCTGTATTTATATTCTCAATAAATATAAAATTGGTGTTGTTTCAGAGCGAAGATATGCAACAACAAATTGTCAAAGAAACTTTCCAATTAGTTTCGAAACGAGATGATAACGTATGCAATTTTTTAGAAGGTGGAAGGTAGGTAATTGTTCATTTAATTGTTAGAATATCAAAAATTAAAATAATGTCTCTTTTAGCCTTATTGGAGGTAGCGATTATAAATTAATTTACAGACATTATGCTACCTTGTATTTCGTTTTTTGTGTCGATTCATCCGAGAGTGAATTAGGGATCTTGGACTTAATTCAAGTGTTCGTTGAAACTTTAGACAAGTGCTTTGAAAACGTGTGCGAACTTGATTTAATATTTCATGTAGACAAGGTGCATTACATTTTAAATGAATTAGTCATGGGAGGTATGGTTTTAGAAACAAACATGACTGAAATTTTAACAAGAATAGAGGACCAAAATAAATTAGAAAAACAAGAGGTAGTTCTTTAACTGTAAAATGGTATTTAGGTAGAAGTTTTAAATATTCTATCATTTACAGGCTGGAATTACTGCAGCACCTGCAAGGGCAGTGTCTGCTGTTAAAAATATGAACATTCCACAACAGATAAAAGATATGAAGCTACCTGACCTTCCACAAGCAATCAAGGATCTCAAATTCTGACCTCCAACAACATCGCAGTTTCAAAATATTGGTGTAGTAACACCGTACCTTGCTCCTGATTGTAAATCTTTAATGGAAGAACCGTCTTTTACGAAATACACGTAAAAGGTTATTGTATATCTTTATGTTTATATATTAAAACAAACTTTTCTACATGTTTATTTTGTTGTAATTTATCATTGCAATATTGTATAAAGTTTTCAAATGGATCTTTGAGGGGCTTTGGGTATAATAATGCGATACTCTTGACTAGATACTGGATAATACTAATAGTAATTTTATGCCAATAATGTACATTCTGATTTATATACAGGAATAAATGGAATTTGCATAGATTTAGTTTACATTAAATATAAGTTAATGTTCTGCTAAATATGATATCTGCTCTTCTATACATATGCTTTTAAAATTTATATTATATTTAACATTTGTCAACTTTTTTTATATTACTTTGCTGGAAATTAGAAGGCATTTTGTTTGGCAGGAATAAGTTTGTATAATAAAAGAGTAATTTCATATTGCGAAAATGGTGGAATTACTATACCTTTCTTAATGTGTACATTTCAATAAAAACAAATTAGTATTAAACATCT
Source organism: Hemicrepidius hirtus (assembly GCA_963082805.1). NCBI lineage: Eukaryota > Metazoa > Arthropoda > Insecta > Coleoptera > Elateridae > Hemicrepidius > Hemicrepidius hirtus. The sequence goes on along the minus strand of OY720160.1, from coordinate 28,864,261 downwards.
GCTTTAGTTGAGAATACAAATTTTAAGATTTGTTATGTAATATATTGCAAAAATAGTCTACAAACTTGGGGTTCAATGCGTTCAAGCTTTTGGTCTCGACTGCTTGGTGGTTAATATTACTGCTTACTGACTATTGTGTACATTCGTAGGTACTTACTGCTTAGATTGAATTTGCCATACTAAAAGAACCTATGCAATATTATAAACTGTACCTTTTTTAATGTCTCTGATGAATAGAATATAATAGAATATATTTCTTTTATCACTATCGTGCTTGTGTAAAGATTTACAAAACGTAATCGTCCATTAACATTAAAAATAGTAATATAAAATGTATCCAGTTATATATGTCCTACAACCATATTTCATGTCATTTTTTGTACTATCTATATCATATTAATTTTTAATTATAAAAAATATACATTGTTTGTGTATTTTATTATACAATAGAGAACCTGAATGCTTGTAAAAAATGGAGAGGTGTTTTCTTTTGATATACATTTATAAAGATTGTAATTATTTATTTTACATTAAAAATTCCTAATTAATTTTTAAAAATTTGTAATTAGTCTGTTCAGAGCCTATAAAATCAACGCCCTTTAGTTATGCAATTTAAGTTACTCTTTTCTACGTGGATATAATTCTGACACAAAATCCACGGCGTTACGTCATTATCATGGCCCATGGGGCGCATGTCTGGGGACTTTTGCTTTGGTGTGTTTTGTAAGCCCTACAAGTTTGTCCCTTCAATTCATTAACACCCTGTATTTGGTGGCTGTGTTTTATAGTAGCTATATTAGTACCTACTATAAATATACAACTGCAATGCCTAATTTTTGAGAGGTGACACATACAGGGTGTCCCGCAATAGGATGTACAGTCAGCGACAAATGTTTTCACCAGTATGATACCACTGAACACGTTTTTCTGAGAAATATAAGAGGTACCATAACGTCGTTCTTATTGTTTTATATAGGTATGTTGGTAACACTGTTAACAAGATGAAATGAAATATAGAAATGTGTTGTATTTCTCAGTAAAGCGGGTTACAGTGGTAGGGTCAGTGGTACAAGACTGGTGAAAACATTTGTCGCTGACTGTACATAGCTGTGCTCCTGCCGTTATTTTAAGTCAAAAAGTTCCAATAAACATAGCTCCTAAAATTAATCGTTACCAAGTTATCGCCACTTTTACATGCGAAAAATAACACAACCTGAATTATTAAACAGTTTATTAAACAGGATTTCAATTTAGCTATTTATGCAACGAGTTGCAAAATGAGCGTTTTTTTGCACTAGATGCGAAGATTGGATTACGAGCGTAGCGAGTAATCCAACACATCGTTTGCAAAAAAGCGCAATTTTGCAACGTGTTTCATACATTTTTTTCAATTTAGTAAGTTTGAATAATAATAATAATAATAATAATAATAATAATAATTCTTTATTAATAGCTCAATAGCTACATAGAATTCTTAAATTTAATTTTAAACTCGCATATTTCAAAATTTTATAATTTACCATACAAACTAAACTAATTATGTTACATAACACTTATTGCACAAATTTCTTACCTATTATCTACTAACTAGATTACCTTTTACTACTAACTACCATAATACTTAATTGACGCATATTATTTTCTATCCTATTATACCCTAATATTACACCTCGTTAGGAACGTTAAGGCCGTGAAAAACAGGTTTAACTTTTCTTTTAAAAATTTTGATGCTGGGTGCATCCTGTACCTCCTTAGGTAAGCTGTTGAACTTCCTGACCCCATCATAAAAGATCGAGTTCATAGTACTCTTCTTTGATGGTACCTTCAAATACATATCAGTACACCTACGGGTGTCATGTGAATGTACAGTTAGCGACAAATGTTTTCACCAGTACGATACTACTGAATACGTTTTTCTGAGAAATTTAAGAGGTACCATAACGTAGTTCTTATTGTTTTACATAGGTATCTTGGTAACACTGTTAAGAAGATGAAATTAAATATAGAAATCTGTTATATTTCTCAGTAAAGCGGGTTACAGTGGTACAAGACTGGTGAAAACATTTGTTGCTGACTGTACATCTGTAACACATGTCAATTTTTCGGTTAAGTATTTGGGACGAGTCCATTTTTTATCTTATAAATAAATGTTAAAACCTGCAATTTTATTTGGTCACGTGCACTTAGCCAGTCTAACGTATTCAGCATGTCCTGTATTTTTGTGTATCGATTAGTTTTTAATATTATCCGCATAGCTTTATTTTGTAACTTTTGTAACCTATTTATTAATATGAATTAAAATTTGGTGATGTTTAAACAGCGACTTTAATTTTTTAGAAACCGTACCGTTAACCTGGTCGTTGCTAGGCAATTACGCGTTGCTGTTTTGTAAACAATAACAATTAACACTTTACACTAGTGGTAAAATAATGTGTCACATATTATAACTAGTTATAAAATGAACCGCATATGACAACTAAAATAAATGTCAAAAAGTTGACTTTTCACCATTGAATATAGTAGTAACCTAACCTACTACTATATTCAATGCTTTTCACAACTAAATTGTTTGTATTTGATATTTTTTAAATTGTAGTAGGTATAGCCCCGGTAGTCGAGCGACTAGCATGCTAGGCTTCTACTCAGCGGGCCGGGTTTCGATTCCCGGTGCCGGCAACTTCTGGCCAAGGTTTTCTGCAGCAGTTTTCCTTGGCTGTAACATGAATATGGAGAGTTGTGCTATTCCATCTCTAAGTCGGCTGCAGACGCAAGCGGGCCCGCTTAATAATAATAGCCCCTTCCTCCCCCCCGCACAAGCATTGAGCTTCTGGGGCCTGGCAACAGGATATGGGTAGTGTAGAGATTATTATTATTATTATATACCGTACAGAACATAATATCGTGTTTGTTTTCAGCACCCTTCGATGATTGCAAGAATTGCGAGATCTGTGCATAGTATGTATCATTTTATAAGGGTGTAAAAATTTATAGTTCAATTTAGAATTCAAAAGGTAATTGTTCCAAATATGTAAAGGAGGATGTTAGATTAGTTTCATAATTTTTTTTTAATATTGATTTATTTTTTTTATATTTTCTGAGAATTGTTTGTAATATGGTTTAATTTTATATGGTGTCTTTGAAATGTAGATGGTAATAATATTAAAACATTAAATCGATGAATAATAAACCCTATACATAAACAGCTGAAGAAAATGGTAATTTCGCTAAATTATGAAATCATGTATGTAGTATCTATCTAGTTATAAATGTAAGTTTTGTAAAACATTAAATAAAATGTTTATAATATACTTATTGCGTTTCTTATATTTCTCATAATTTATATTATTCATGATACTGAAGTATTGGTTTGCTGATGCACCTACTATTTATCAGTGCTGAAGTAATTAATTACTGGAATTTTGTTAAGCTCGATTCACACTATAGTGCAAGGCACAGGCAAGGCACGGGCACGGCACGGACGTGGTAAATTATTTTTTACGAAATCTATGCGGGTAATGGTCACCGACTCTGCAAATATTGTTCGAAAGAAACCCTATGTGCAAGCATCGTCACATACCGAACCGGTGATCATACTTCGCATAGATTTCAGAAAAATAATTTGCCCAGCACGTGACTTGCCTGTGCCTGGCACTATAGTGTGAAACGATCTTTGTAGTTTTTTTTTTGCTAAAGGGCAATTTTTAATACATGATACAGACTTAGCGAAAAATTATCAGCACTATTTAATTTAATTAGTATAGTACACTGTTTTCTTGTGGTAATTGCAATTTATTAAGTAGGTAATAATTTTACGTTCAACAAACTAGAGGCTTTATTTATCACAGACAGTTTATTAATAGAAGTAGTACCACGTGATTGTGAAGCAATAGTTTCACATATTGATCGCGGCACGCGAAGTCTAAGTTTTTTATTTGATTATCAAATTATTAAAATATTATTATCAAATAAAAAACTTAAAAACTTAGACAAGAGCGTTCAGTTTTAAATTTTCATGTCAGAACAGGGCCAAAGTCCCGAAGTCTGTAACCATGTCAACCTCAGAGAAAAAACATAATATCCATATCTCCCTTAAAATGCATAAATATCTATTATTCCTTGTAGTTTATTTCACGCATTATCATCACAAAAGTCCATGCACTATTTGGAATCGATAAACATTGTTAATAGACTGGTGTGACGAACAGCGACAAAACACCCGTGTTTGATTTTTTCCAAATCTATCTTCTGCGGATCAAGTTCTTGCGATTTGTAGCGTAAGCGACAAAGGGTTGTGAATATCTTTCGATTCATAGCTATTTCAAATAGAGGGTCATAGAGAAAGCATAGTGTACAACTACAACATAACATTCGTTTGGTTGCGACTATTTTCTACTTTTGATATAGAAATAGTATATCGTGTATCTTGTAGGAATAGCGGGCAAATATGAAAATCGCTGGTCAACGCCAGAGACCAGCAATCACAAAAATTTGGGAATATGTTTTTCCTACGAGTTACACATACTATTTACCGACGATGCATCGATGGTGTGTTTGTAAAAAACCCGCATTTTCTTGCAAAATAAAATAGAATAACAATAAATTGAACTGTACGGGAATAAAATTCCTGGCCCAGCTCAATTTTCGTACATTTATCTTTTGTTGTCTAGTAACAACTAAGTAGATGTAAATAGTGGAATATTGAATTTTTCTAAAACAAATTTAATTCTAATCCAATTTTTCTAACGATCCGATCGGCGGAAAATATTTTTTAACATTGTGAAACTAGTTTTGGTAAATTTATCAGAATTATCAAACGTCATCAGTATCAGCATTGGTATCAGATATCAGATCCTGTCGTATAAAACGGTTAAAATAATCACAGATGTAGTAAACACCTGAACTTTATTTTATTTGCAATACGAAAATAACTCAAAGTTTCATCAAAACACAATTTGTCAAGATTGACAAGTTTCATCCATATTCAAAATCTATATTCTTGTTACCGCAAAGTAGGAAAATAGATATGCGCGCTCCAAGTATTGGTAGGTGAATTTTATTGCCTGAGGTCGTTGAGGTCTAGAATACGATCAAAGACAGAAGAAACTTACCTACGGGTCGCGCACTACCAAGAAGGAGAAAGTTAAATTCTTATTTAATTAATAATTGTTTTGACATTCTTAGCGGTTTCAAATTACGTACGAAAATGCATGTAATTTTTTGGAAGTTTACTTGCTAGTGCTGTTTTATATTGTTAGAGCGATTAAAGTTAGGTAACTGGAAGAAGAATTAGTCTTTATTATTGTATTAAATACGATAAAATTTATAATATAATTAATAACCTTCGTAGCTGAATGGAAGAGTCTCTGACTTTGGTTACAATGAACATTACACATCCAGTTCGGATATACTTTTTTTTTAAATTTATTTACTATTTGTATAGTGATAATATTTTTGCAAAAAATTAATAGAAAAGTATTATTATTATTAATGTTTATAAACATGAAAAATATTATTGAGTATGACGTCCATAATATGCGGAAAGTGACGTGCCGCGGCGAGTCGTTTTTGTAATAGTCCTTAGACATAAATATCAAATCAGTATAATCAAACCATATATGGTTTGATTATACTGATTTGATCCGTCACTAAAGTCACTGAATATTCTACTTTCCACTATACTGTCGATTTTTTGACAATGCAATGTCACGTTATCTAGTTGGTAGTGATGAAATATTATTTTTTAAAATGTATTGTTGCTATTGTTGCTGATGTTTCTAAAAATATGTGGTTAAAAAATAATTATTTTTTTCTATAGCAGATGTTAAAGTGTGCTTTGTTCGACTAGAAATAGTTGATCAAGTATTACTTTAACCGCAAGGGTAGATAAAGTAACACTTTAACCGCAAGGATAGATAAAGTACTTTAATTTTCTGGAAACTCCATGGAAACCGAATGGAAACCTTTGCTACTGAGATTTTCGGGTTTAATATAATCTAATTTTAAATTGTTTTTTTTTTTCAAATTTTTCTTATTTTTTTAACATCTGCTATAGAAAAAAATAGAATTTTATACACGACGATAAAATTTAATTATCGACTCGCGAAAATTCATTCACTCGCGATTTCATCGCTCGTGAATTAACACTTTCCACTTGTCGATAAAATATAATTTTATCGTCTTGTATAAAAAATAATTAAAGTTGGTAGGTATCTAATAAGATTTCACCCACAAAAGGTGATAATCCAACGAAATCTATGATCCGAAAGATTAATAATTTTGTTTAATAAATTCTGGAAAATTTTCAGTAGCATGAGTTATCTTTATCTTTTTTGCTAAGCGTATAAAAGTTAATTAATTTCACTTACTTATAATTAAATAAAGTTATATATTAGTCTGATAAGACGACGTATTTCGCAATCAGGTAAAGTTATTATTGGGGAATTTTAGGGAATAGATCATAAATATTTTTAATATTTGTTGAGTAACCTAGGAAAAACCAAATAAAAATATCAAATGCGTATTAATAATCTTTTAGCCTAAATTGCTATTCAGATTTAGAGAATAGTTTCTGATATTGCTAAGAATATGATAACCTCAGATGTTGATTTTGAAATTATCAAGAAGGTTGAGTGTTGGGAAATTAGTTTAAAGTTCACCTTTAATATTATTTTATTGTTTTGTTGGGAATAAACAACTTATCAGATTCTTAGGTCATGGGTTCCTTGAATGAAATTTTGCAATAAATTGAAAGCAAATATAAAGATTGCTCTGCTAATGTTATTGCCGACTACTGAGGAATGATATTTAAGTACTATATTAATAGTCTGATTTTTTAAAATGTATTATTAAAGCTTAAAATTATGATAACAATAATTAAATATTATATGATAGTTACGATATATTATTAGAATACAAGAGTTTGAACAATAACCATATTTAATTTTAATTGTCCTCTGGAGCTCGTTTTTCTTGAATCTCCTGAAAAAGAGAAATATATATATAGTAGTATATAGTAGGTAGGTAATAATAGCCTAACTTTGGGTTAAAATAAGCTAAGCAGCTACTATGTAAAAACTGATTACATGTTGTGCTAATGTACAAAAATAATAGCAGTGGAAGTGCAAGTGTTACTAAATTTACTTTTTATTAATCCAAATTTAGAATGGCGTGTGGCGCCTTAAAACAGGTGGTATTTATTTTGATCTAGTGATAGAGATAGTAGGAACAATAAAATGATATTCATTGACAACTTGATATACCCAATGGTTTGATAAAAATATTATAGTTTATCCAATTGGTAATCACAGATAGATACTTTTACACAGCAACAAACACTGATTCTTATCTCAATTTTCAGGAATCTTTAGATGCATTGCGATAATTCTTGAACACTTGAAGATGAAACAATGATTTTATTTGCGGAGGGAAGAGTGAAAACTCATGTTTGTAACTATGTGACAAGCTAATCTCTTTCGGGTTATCTATCGAATATTTTGAAATTCTAACGGGAAACCACTTTTGATGCGTGATCATCATGAGACAGAAAATTGATAGCAAATATGTAGCAAGTCAATACGGAGAATAACGTTTTCAGTAATACGTTCAATTTCATTATTTGTTTCTTTTTTCAGATTTGAAGCAAAATTTGGTTAAAGATTATTAAAACACATTCGCCACCTTAAAATGCAAAGTCTTCTGTGATACCAAAATAAATGGAAACGATCAAAAGACCATATTAGGCATTTTTTATCGAAAAAGTTTGCTAATCAAAGTTGTTCTTAATTTCCCAAAAAGCTTGAATTTTTGCTTTCAGGAACAATTTATTAATAAATTAGGAATAAATACAATTAACAATATAAATTACTCGATTCCTTTTCAAAACTTACTATCCCATTAAAATTTATTTAAATAAAATTTCAATCATAAAAGATTATTAAATATTATTAATCAAACTTTGGAGCAGTTTAGGACAGGTTTGAACAACTTTTATTGGCAACATTTTCCGATAAAAAAGCCTAATATGCTTTTTTTATTTTATCCATTTAGTTTGGTAACACAATTTGCATTTGAAGATGATGAATGGTTATTTAGGTAGAAGTAGATCAAGTGTGTATATCGTTAAAGAAAATTTGGTTCAAATGGGAAAATAAAAAAAGGATGGGCGTGTTATACTCTTAAGCGGGGCCCTGTAGGGGCCCTCTATAATATATTAAAAATATTTAGAAAGCAAACTTAAGATTTCTACAACAATTTACCACTTTAATTATAAATTAGTAGAAGTTTGTTATGTACTGAATATATTGTAAATTGACAATTCCTTACCCTGTTTCTTTTTTCACCAAACATCGACCAAAATGTAACGCAAGCAGTAGAACGTTGTCCTGTATTCTGGTTAAAAACGCTACACTGTTGGTATGGTGGACAGTATAGATGTAAACTTACAGCTCCTTCAACATGAGAAGGATTTTCTACACGATGTAACCCCAGAGAATCTAAATAAATAACGATTAAAGCAACTGTATTCGATGCAGTTTAATATTTTTACCGTTAATATAACAAACGTCGTTGAGATTCAGCCTATTTCTCCCAATTTCTTTAAGTTCTTCTCCATCTTTTTCTGGCCAAGCGAAACGGACCTCGTCTAGAGATCCCTGCAACATTTTCATGAAGCAATGAGAATTTGCGTGGTCATGAATTGCCGAACCGTGCCCTTCACCCCAACAAAGTGTCATTAAATTATATTTTCCATTGCCAACGTCGACTAAGTTGCGGGTGTATCTGAAAAGAAAAGGTTTCTTTGATGAAGAGTGTGCATAAAAATCTGTGGGTGAAATATTGGGGAAGTGAAACTTCAACACTGAACTTACATACGAATGTCCAAGCGCATGCATGAGATAGTATATGTAGGTAAGATTTAAGATGTAAGAGATAGGAATTCGGTTTAAAGGAGTATAAATTTTCAGCGTATTGCGGACTACTACGATTATTATTCAAATTCTATAAAATTTCCGTAGTTTGAAGTACTGGCTGAAAAAACTTGAATGTTCAGTTTTTGAATTCCCTGTGTCATTTGATTGTTATAGGCAATAGCGCAAAATGGTTTTGACATTATTAAGACAGTTTTAGTGTTGAAAACACTTATACGGAGGCAAGTTATAGGTTCTCGCGTCACGAAATATCGTCACGCGGGATCTAAGCAGGGTGCGAGCATGCGGAGTTGGTTGCGTTGTCGGACTACACGCGTTGTTCTGTAAGCGGTTGCGCAGAAGCGTTAATTCTGTCCTTACAAAATATCCGAAAATATTTTTGTTGTGAATACCTTCACTGGAAAAGAAAACAAAACCAAAAAATACAAAATGTTCAGAACGTAATAATAATCTATTTTTACCAAATGTTTCTTCTGCTGATATTCTGTAATATTATATTATAATATACACACTTATATATTCGTTTCTGATTTATTCTCATAAAATTATATATTTTGATTGCGCAATTAAACACTTGGGTAATCGAGCAGCAGAACAGCTTATACGCATCTTCGCAAAATTGTGCCAAGCTGAGGGTTTTGCCCCCAAAATAAGGGACTTTTAAAATTTTACCATTGAATTCCACATGTATAGCGTAATTCAATTCGACACCCTGTATAGGTATTCACTTAGTTTATTAGTTTAGCCAAGTAAGCAACATTTATACCGAGTGGTTGGTCATATCGGTCATATCCCTGTACATAAGCCGTTTACATTGCTTATAACGTTTATGCGAATTCCTGCTCCACATTTTTATGCAACAAATTGGTAATGGTACCAAATTAAAGAGAATAATATTCCGCGTCGTTCAATTTTAAGAATTCTTTGTATAATAAATAATATAAAAATAAATATATAAAATTTAAATACCTACATATGAAAGTACATTCGAAAAATATGAGTATGTTTTGTTTTGACAAGTGTAGCACCTCCTATTTTTTAAATAGCTACATTTTTAAATTTTAAATTGTTATGTTGAAGAAATAGTACACAAAGAATTTTTAACGCGGAATATTATTCTCTTTAGTTTACTACCATTACCAATTTTTTCCATAACAGTTAGGGGCAGCAATTCGGATAAACGTGATTATGCAATGTATACTTCTTATTCAGATACCAACCACTCGGTATACTAGTCTGTTATAATAGTCTGTTTGGTATTTGTATTGTTAACGTTATAATAAACCATTATAAACCACAACCATGTTCATTATACAGAATGTATAAAAATGGTGGTGAAAGCTTTAGGTAAAGTTATTCCTTAGACAAAACTAAGACAAAAAGCTGATATCAAAAAAACTGGCAAACGCTTCCTGAACTTACAGTCGTCAAAGTTCAAAATTGGTAACAATAAAGAATGCTGCTCTTTCAAAATAGTTAGTTGATGAGTATATTTTCTTTTGGTCTTGCTTCAAAACTTTGCCTCAGCATCCTGTCTTCCCTCATTCCGTGTATAATAGCTAAAATTTTTTACCATTGATCGTTTAACTTAACTTCAATTTAATTGTCGACTGTAATCGCTGTTTTTACGATTGTGAAATATTTAAACATCAACAAATTATATCAACTATAAATGTAAATATCCAGCAACAGTCAATGAGGTGCTTATTACCAAGTTAGAATATATAAAACATAAATGCCAAGAATGGGAGAAGAAGAAAAAATAAATAGTGTTCTAATAAATTTAGAATAAATGCTGTCTAAATTTAACCTATAGCTCCAAAGTACAGCCTTAATATTAAAAATGTAACTAAAATAAATTCAAGCTACCGCAGTAATATTTTCTTTTCCCAAAAGAACAAGTTTTCAAGCTGAAGAAATAATATGTTCGTTAAACTTGTATTTTTCTAATGATCGCTGTAAGATTTTCACATCTGAATATCCCGTTTTCCATCATGTTGTCTCACTAGCATTACAGAAAACAACACAAGACCACCAAAATATATATTTTTTAATAATTCATTGTTTCCCTTAGCCAATCGCCAATCGTATACCACGAATTATAAGCCGTATTTGGTTTATCGAAATTAATTAAAGTTTTGCTCAAAACTATTGTTTAAAACACGAACTTGCATCTCTCCGTCGTAGCCTAAATGTGTAGCTGGCTAGCTGCCGTTCAACTTGAAAAATTTTATTATTGATTACTTAGATACAAAATCAAAATTAGTTTCCTTTTTAGTGCGATATCCTGCATTACCTGAAACCTGCACCACAATTTTTACACACTCTGTATATTCGATTACCGTATTAAATATACATCGTGTTTGTTTTCAACACCCTACGATGGTTGCAAGAATTGCGAGATCTGTGCATTTTTAAGACAGATTTCAAATCTGTATTAAGATCTTTTGTAAGTCACCAACTTTTCAGATATTGACATTAGAGAGAGAAAGAGAGAGAGAGACAGAGAGAGAGAGAGAGACAACGAGCTCTTTACAGTGTTGGGATGAACACCTTCCACGGATGATTGAAAAAGCAAAGTTAATGTCTTTTTCTCTCTTTTCATTACACAGGGAAACAGTCAACTGAAAATTTTTCAGCCTATACTCAAATCTGAACAAAATTCAAAGAATTTGAATGGTGATCGTAGTAGTCCTCAATACGCTGAAGATTTCTTCTCATTTAACCGAATGCCTATCTATTTACCGTTTAAGAAACCCCATGCATGCACCTTTTATCTTGGACACCCTGTATAGCTTCGAATAAAAAAACACAAAAACAAAGAACAGAGGAAGATGTATGGCGACTTGTGTAGCCATATAAAATGCAACAATAATGTAGTAATGTCTAGCAATTTACTTTTTTAACGTAGCTACTGAAGATAATTTGTTATAAACATGGGTAGGTTGAAGGAAATCGGAGCGTTATATTCTGATAGCAGAGATAAATAAATGTGTTTTCTAAAATAATAAAATCCCCGTTTACGATAATTCTAGAACGAAGATATAGCAAAAATAAAATCTATGGCGTAGTTCATAAAGCTATACGAGGTCACAATAACGTTTGAGTAAGCATTCAAGGATATAATAATTCGGAATTGAATAGGTATTAGAATTCCTTAAAAAATGGTATATATTCTGTTCGATTATTATAGTAAAAGAGGTTGAGGATTTGGGTTAGTAAATACCAAAACGGTTATAATCGTTGCAAACATCAACAAGGGTTAACCTCGTACTGACTTGTTTTCAATAAAAATAAACTTATTTTTACATAAATAATAATAAAAATGGCTTATTGATGTGTTTTTATAACTTGTGGTAACGACATATATGGCACATGAAAGTTCAATGTCATATCTCTATGTGTTGGCTTGGAAGATTTCTTCTAATCGAGGAATTGACATAAATATAGGGTTTTTATTATTTTGAGGCTACAACGCGGCGTCACTAAAGATAATATGATTAAATGCCATGAGCAAACTTCGTTTATTCAAATGTAGCTTGTTAGATTATTTGAAAGGTTTTTACACACGTGGTTAGTACAAGGGTCATCAAATGCTAGGGGCAAATGTCCTCCCCATCCAACAAGTAAATTAAGACGAAAGATGGATTAATGACCGAAACGGTTTAACCAGTTCCGTGAATATTATCTCTGCTTCTATTTTTGAAAGGGGGGATTTACAATTCATTTATTGGATTCAGTTATTTATAACAATCGTAATTATTATGATTGTCTAATTATTGTCTACTGCGAACAGTTTAATGTGAGTTTTGTATTTTTCCTAATGTGACTAAATGTATGTACTACTCTGTCCTTGTGTACTACCTACCTAATTTGCAATAATTGTAACATCTGGAATTTACTGATTTGGATCAATACGTATTTGACCTCCACATATTTCTACTTGTAATGTATAAAAAATGTATAGTATTTACTTGTACTTCCTTATTGTGGAACAATGCAAATTCACACACAATAGGCATTCCTTTCTTTTACATATGGTAGGTAGTGCTAGTGCTAAAACTATTCCTTGTTTGGGGCTATCACCAAAGAGTATATAAATTAATGGCTACCACTTAACATTGTTTTTGTTATCCCCCTGTACGCAAAGAACAGCATTTAGAGTAGCAAGAAGATGCGTGTCGCAGCTTACTGCAACTCGTTAAAGGGGTTATACAGGGTGGTGATTTTATCGATGCTAACTATTGGTATTTCGGGAACCGTAAACGATACGAAGTCTGTTAAATTAGACAAAAGTTGCTCTTTTTTATGACGATTGGGAATCTGAAAAGAAAGCCAGGATGTTTCTATTGCTTCCTGATTTATCACGAAAAAACTGAAAATAGCGATTTCAGAAATAAATTATCAATATCTTCAATACAATTGACACTATTTTAATCAAACTTGGTAACTTTATATATTTGGCTACTCCGAGTTAAATGGTGCCTTCAGAAATTTTCTAGGCCTTCTAGATTTCAAGCTGTGATATTCAACTTTTTTTATTTTTTATGGCCGCCATATTATTAGATTTTCACACCATTAGATACTAGACAAAAAAATTAGCTTTTCAGATTGGTAACTAACATAACCATTTTTCCGGAACATTTTTTGAAATTTTAGTTTTTTTGTTAATTATTTTTAAAAAATACGAAGGCTTTGAAAAACACCACCCTGTATAAGCGTAAAAGCAGGGCGCCTATTGCGTCCTTTCAGTTTAGTTCCGTTCAGTTCAGTTCAGTTGACTTCCGGCTCGTTTCGGCGGTTTGCCGCACCTTGGATCCGTCTTGTTTCATTCAGTTCAGTTTTAGTTTGTATTGAAGACGTATTACCAAACCAAAGGTTCTGTGGTTACTGCTTATTAATACCATTTAATAACTATGTCTAGTTCATCTGATGAGGATGAAAAAAATATTGTTATAATTCTTACCGGAAGAGCTTGACAAATCCAAACGACGCGACGATTTTGGATACACGAATTTTTTGTCATGGTCAGATCATGATAATCTGACTGATCTTACAAATAGGTATGTCTTCTTACGGCTTCAATCAATAATTCTTCTTTAATCAAACTCATATCGAATACTGAAAACTTTTAACTTTGTTGGATATGCACTACGTCTTCAGTTTAACTTTGCTTGTCAAGCAAACCGAACTGAACGGAGAGGTATGTAAACATCTGAACTGAACTGAACGGACGCAATGGTCATTACTTCTGTCCATTACTGTACAAGGGGATCAACTGATACAAGATCACCTATGGCCACGCAACAACTAATACGGACAACAAAAAATTGCGGGATTCGAATTTCAGTTTTTCTTTCTTAGGCATCCAGTAAATCCTCCAAAGTCGTTTTCCCCATGAATGTAGGTATTACATAAACAATCAGGATTTGAGTTTAGGACTGGTAAGTGGTAGATTTTCAATCCACTGAACCACCGCAATTCTTTAAATGCGTATAAGTATTTTCTTTACATTTAATTGCATAAATAATGTAGGGCAAAGGTTGTCACGATTTGAAAATATAAAATGATCAAAATATATTTACAGCCTTTTATAACTCGAGCGTCTCGTGTAACAACAGAAAATTTATCAAAAGTAAAATAAATATTTGTATTATTTCATTAGATTAATTTTAATCATACTACGTCACGTTTGAATATTGAATATCTATATGTTAATATGATAGGTAGAGATATTTTTTAGGTAATTTAGTTTATCGATATTTTAATAGTTTCATGTTCTATAAATTCGGGAAAATTTGTAGGACTAATCTAACAAAAACCCCAACTTGTAATAAATTACTCGTCTAGAATGTCTAGATGAATCAATTTTATGATGGATTTCATATTCAGGAATTTACTGTAGATACAAAGCGATGTTATGAATAGCTAAATTATCTCAATAGAGAGATCAAAATGTAATAGAAGACAGCTTGTATTTATATACGTACGATTCTTTGTACATTTTAGATATCAATGTTAAATAAATCATTAAAGTCAACATTTATTGTCTTATGTATATTGCTTTGGATTTTTGAAAATAAAATTTGCCATATTAACTGGCTACCCAATTATTGGAAGACGAAATGGATACTGTTGACTACAAGCACAGTTTTGTGAATTATTTTATAATATTCTGTTAACAAACATTTCCATTTACAATCGATTACCCATTACTCCATTTACAAAATCTCTAAATCACATGTGTTCCAATTTCATTGTTAACTAAGCATTTCGCAAATTTGTCATATGACGTAAAAAATTATCTCCCGATAAGAGACTAATGATTATAAATAATAACATAAAAATATTACTGTAATTTTAGCATTAGCATATTAGTAAAGTAGATTATGAAAAGTATATTTATTTTATAAAATGCGAATAAAATAATCATCGCTAATAGAAAGTTTAGATTAGAAGCAATGCTGCGATACAATTTGCATTTATTTTTATTATTTATTTATTTTTAAGTATAAGTAGAATACCAGGAGAGAATTTTTTACTTCAATGCTATCGCAATGTATATCTTGATAGTTTAAGGAAACACTGTTTTGTTCTTTTGCTAAATGGGTCTCATCTCATCACACACAGATGCCGCGGCACTGGGATAAAAAACGTTGAAAGTATGTTCACCAATTAAGGAAACTAAAAGTTTATTTATTTGGGCAATACACGGATTAAATAAATAAAATGAATTTTATGACATTCTAATTGCATATCAAGAACAGCTAAATATTTCTTGACAAATTTGACGTATATTATAGGAAGTATTTTTTCTCTTCGATTGTGACTTTAGGGGCTAGTGTTTATGTTGTTTTTTGTTTGTCACAAATTTGTAATTAATTAAATAAATAAAGTAAATAATTTTTCGTTATACAGACTGTTTCTTAAAAACAAACAAAACCTTTTAAATGGAGCATCCTGTATATTTTTGCATATTTGGATTCAGGGTGACTTTCTGTATACAGTAGTGTGTTTCGTTTGTTTTTTGATAGTACTCAGAAATTTTTTAATTTTATTGCATGTACGCAGTCGTGCGCTACCAACCGGAATGTTAAAATTTTATAGAGAAACTATTTAAATATAGCTACAAAACGTGTTTACAAGGTATTGCTCAAATTTGCCACCACCTGTTTGGTAACACAACTGATATCGTATAGTTTTATGATAGCACACGGCTGTCTAGATGCAACATAAAAAATTACTAAAAATATTTCTGAGTAGAAAAATAACAAATGAAACATACTACTGTATGCATATTTCCACCCTGAACTCAATATAAAAATATACAGGTTTTTTTTATTTAATATAAAAATGTATATTTCAAATAAAAGTTCCAATTTTAAGTTTAATAGCCAAATAGCTATTGGTCAGTTTAATAGGAGGCGGAAAGGTCGGACCTAAGACGCAAAAAAGTGTATGTTGCACATAAGAAATTCTAAAACTTAAAATACTGAAGTTGCAGCTCGAGGCGTGTTTGAAGAAGCAGCCTGTATAAAAAAATTTTTATAACTAATGTAATTTATATAATTGTATTACAAATATTATTAGAATTTATTACAATGGAAGTTTTGCGATATCTTTAATATATGTAGTAACAGGATGTGCGTATATGTATATGTTTTTAGGAGTTGCCTCATAATAAATTAAGATTTAGCAAGTTTAAGAGTTTAATAGATAAAGGACGAGAAGTTTGGTTGGAAACAAAACACTTATAAGTATTTAAACTATAAATTTTAACTATAAGTAGATAGCAAGCTCGATTATTTTGCTAATTTTGATTTGATATATGACAATTTTTCGTAGTAAAATTAATTGGGCCATAGAAATTGTTTTGGGGGTTGGAAATTCTTGTAAGAAATACATTTTTTTAAACAAAATAAACAAATAAAAATTTATATTCTATTAACATACCTATAACGATCGAATTTGGCGTATTTCTTCCATTCCACGGGGTTTGATTTATAGGATTTCATAAGATAATGTACTAATTCCACATTTACAGAATCGCTGGCAAACACTAAGTGAAGTTCCTTGATTAAATCAGTCAAAGAATTCACAACCGGAAGTTCACCCCCTAAATGTTTGTATAACTTTACTTCATCTATCTCGTCATCGTAGCTGTTATTGTTGTATTCTTCTTTGTATTTGCACACTTCCATCGTTACAAAAAATTTATAGTATTAAGAGCGTTTAGGCGATACGTCTTAATGTCTCAAAGCTTTCGAATATAATCGTGCAAAAGTAAAACATGAATCAAAACATATTACTTGATAAGGAGCATCTTTTACGACATAAATATCTGAGGTCAATATTTGATACTGGTTCAAACTGCTATTTTGACGCTGATGTTTGAAATCGTAAACAAATTTGATAAATGCCTATTTTTTGTATATTACAACAATTAGAAAACTAAAAAAAATAGAAATCACTTTGTAACATATTAGCCAATTAAACGTACAAACTTTCTTTTAGTGCTTTTCGCGAAATCCCGTAGCGAACTGAGAAAAAATTTGCTATACTTTGCTGGCAATTTCTTGAGAATACTGCATACATATTCGACCAACTTATTAGTCTTAAACAAATTTGCTATGATAAGTAAATTAGTTTTACTACTTATTGTGTCGACTGAGTAATTCATTACTGCTTTATAATGTGAGTAGCTTTCCCAAATGAGGAGGCTTTATTTGTTCTCTTTCTCGCCCATCAAGAAAGTCATAGAACCTGCTCATCTTGTTGTAAACGGTTCTTCCTTATGTCTTCTACAGAGGAAATTACAGATAAATAATAATTAATGATATGTGACTAATAAATATTTTAACTCTTTTTTACTTTGTTGAACCTGTAAAATATTTATAATTAAGGTTATTTAAAAAAATTAGGAGTGGTTTTGCATTTTTGTGAACTCGTTAAGTGTTGGGAATTTTTTGAACAAAATATGAAATCGCAATTAGAAACGCGTACTACTAGACAATGTCTTCGGCATTTGTATGAAATTAGCGTAAAGAAATTGAAAACATAAATAATAAAAGGACCAATATGGTTCTAAAAAAAGTGAATTTTTAAAAAATCAATTTAATGTAAGTAATTAGAGAAATATTGTAATACCCGTATACTATTGCATAATTTTTCAAACAAAGTTATAAAAAACTAATCTATTTGTTTCGAAGTATAACATTAATATCAGTAAAGTAAAATCTGGTGGAAATATATAATTATTCTTTAAAATTCTATATTATTTACGTTTGAATTGACATTTTCCTGTCCCGTAGTTTTTACGGGAAACATAATATAAGTTTGTTTCAAGTGGAAGTATCAAACTTCAATTACATCCTGATTAGCGTTGCTTCATTTTTATCTCAAAGATTAATCATTTTCTGAAATAGTTGGTAGATAATTTTGCATACGTATCAGTTTTTATGTTTATAGGTGAAATCGTACAAGAACATTTTTATATCAATAGTTTCGTTAATTATTTTTGTCTATTGCTAAAAGAACTTTTTTTTTAATATTTGCTTGCAGTTAGTGCTTGTCAGTAATAGTAATAAAGGGGTGTGCATAATAAGATAGTTAGAGAATGTGTAAAACCGTAATCATTATTATACACAATACATTATACAACATTCTCAGCTCGTTAATTGTGTAGTAACTATTGTTGGCCATCACTAAATCATGATTGCAAATCCAGAAGGAACTCTGTAAAGCCAATATATACAGCGTGTCCCAGAAATAGTGGGCAATCTCTAGGGTATGGGCGGATCTATTAAAGATAACGTCGCGATTAAAAACATAAAACCAAAATTCTCCGAAGTAGAGTATGTTAGAGGTATATTCTCTCTCGAAGCTAAGTGTTGAATATCGATTTTTCGCAACAATTTTTTTATTTTTTTTTGTATAGGTTGAAAATCGTAAAAATGGCTTACACAATTAAAAAAATCGGCTCAAATAATAGTTTTTAAGATGAAGAAGCCTAGGGAGCTCTGCCAGCGAGTCCTCGACAGCATTATGCAAATACTCAAATCTCAAATGCACGGTCGGAAATAGTTAAATACATAATATAATATGACATTAGCCCATAATTATTAAAATGAACTGAACAATAAATAAGTTATTGGGAAAAATATATTTTCTACCAACTTTAAGAGGATATATCTATTACGAAAATTTGTTTAGAGCAACCTTTTATGTTCGTCTGATTATTATCTTTTGTGACGTATGTTTATATTTTCATACAAAGAATTCACAATTTTATACAGAAATTTATTTTAAACTACATTTACCATTATAGTATTATACATTGTAGTGGAGCTGCGAAAGGTGTAGCGGTCATTAGTTGCAGACCAGTTCAGTAAAACGATATTCATTTAGTTCAGTCAGTAAAAGTAAACACATCTTTTCGAATTGGCATACAAGTTCTAATATTCTTTCGTGAGTGACCCGACAACAATTAATTATTAATTTGTTGGTAATTTCGTAGGCGCTACACTGTATTTTTGATATTCCATTTATCAAATCATTCAGTAGGTTAAAACAGGGAGTAGGAATCTATACGTTCGTTATGATTCCGTCATATGTAGGGCTGGTCGATACCATGAAACGATACCCAATGTGGGACCGATATTACTCAAAAATCAGAAGTATCGAAGTATCGAAAGCATTGAACTTATCGAAGACATTAAATTATCGAAACTACTAATTAGTTAGGATAATTGACAAGCGGATAGGTCTCACCATGGGGCTCCCAATAGCTGAGCGTATGTATACACAAGTCCACTGGAAAAACCTGGTGGAAAATAATTCACAAACTGCAACTAACCTAAAGCAAAGACTTTGCAAAGACTAGTGGGGCGCCCCACTGACTTTAGGTTAGTTGCAGTTTGAGAATTATTTTTCACAAACCCAGTGGACTTGAGTATACAGCTGTTGGGAGCCGCATGGTGAGACCTATCCGCTTGTGGATTATCGTGGTAAGACGCGCATTCACTTAAAATGTTCTCCAAGGTGATATCACTAAGGCCTGGTCTTTCCACCTCCTATTAAATTGCCTAATCGCTATTTGGTTGGTAACTTTAATAGGAACCCTTTTCTCAAGGTTTATCCCTTTTCTAACCAACAACTGATGCTCGTCTTTCAAAACCGGCGTCAGTGGTTGGTCGAAAAAAAATTATTTGTTAAATAGATGTTAGAAAATTTATTAAGAGATAGAACAAACCGGGCCAAAGTCTATCTGCGCAGTAGAGCATAGATAATATAATATGTAATAGGCAGTAGAGAACGAAATTCGGGCGCTGTAACAGCATACCTGAATTATACTCGGTCTGAAGAAACAGGTAATGTAGATCATAGATCACATGATCAACAGTCGGTAATACCTACCAAAAACTTAAAACAAAAAGTGGAGGTGTCCACATCCCCTGGACTTTCATGATAGGTACTAAAAATAAACATTTCGTTTTTGGTATTCAACAATATAGTTCGCAAGGCAACCCTGGAAATTACTTGATAGCGTAGCCAGAAAAAACTTCATAGCGGTCGCCATTTTGAAGTTAGAGAGTCCGGTAAAAAAGTGTTTCCCTTGAATTATGGTCTTCTTTAATATTTGCTGCTCAGATTTTCAAAATTCTGTTTCTGAAAAAAATGCTACCGAAAAATATGTCTAACCTTCACATCCGGTTAAAATTTATTGATGACGTGTTAATCCATAGAAATGATTGATTCTATATTTGTCTGAAAAAGAATGTGCACATGAAGTCTCTTATCTTATAAGACAGAAAGAACTTTGATATTTTTTTGGTTTCCATTTCTATTTGATTTTGTTGTTTGTTGTTTTGTTGATTTGATTCTTGCTAATTGTAATTGTAATACATTATTTGCATATGTTACAATGCGCGTGGAAAAATTTATACGCTTACGCCATATAGTTAACTAAATAAATAAATTCATTTTACTTTTTGATAATGCTATCGGGGGGGCACTAGTTTATCAATTTTAAACAATTTCGGTCGGTTTAGGTAACTTTTGTTTTCGTATAATTAGGTATATATATTTCAAATGAAATGCAAGTAAATAAAAGTGGCATTTACGTGTCAGTACTTTGGTGTACCTACAAAACTTCTCAACGCACTGTAGGTATAAGTTTTAACCATTTCAAAATCCAAAGGAACTGATCATTTTGGCATTATAAACATTTCCTGAATCGCCTTTTCCACTCCACTGTCCGCCGTTTTACTTGATGTAAATAAACCTGGAGCATATTGTAAACTTTCTGTAGTAAATACATCTAACCATGAAATAGCGTTTTTTGGTTTTTGATCCTCTTGTTCTTTTAATATAACATTCATTTAAGGAGTTAGAAGTATTTGAACCAGGTAAGTAGAGCTGTAGAGCACTCAGTTAATAGTGTTTTTATAGCGGCATTAATATTGTATAATGTGAAATGGGACTTACTGTTATGTAAATATGAATTGTTTACATTTATTTGGCTTCTAATCAACAAACGTCGTCTGTTTATTTTGCGAGACGTGCTATGATTCACGTAGTTTTCTTCAAGTTCCTATAAATATATTTACATTTGCTAATTTCTACTTATGAGAAACTTTGAACATAGGTTTTAACTAATGGTCATTTACAGCTATGTTCCTACCTGTACTAAATTGGAAATGCGGTTTTAAAAAACTATGTAAACAAGCATGTACAGATAGGTACTTACCTACTGTATGAGATAATAGAATAATTGCTCACATTTAATTAAACCTTGTAAGCCGATAATGTCTAAAGGTTTTCTAGTATATTAGGTACTTATTCTTTTTATATCAAAAAATATTTTTGTCCGGTTGAATGACGAAATTCACAGTTGTTTATTAAATTTGATAGTTTTATCACAATATAAAGCGCTTAATTTATGTACCTATTAATAAACATTTATTAAGTTAATAAATACATTTTTTTTAATTTAAACCTACACTTGAAACCGAAACTGCTGTGATCATATAGCCCCCGTTCTAACCACACACACATGGTTGGGGAGGCTCCGTATTGGATTCGAACAGTCGTGTAGCCTCTAGTGATGCTTAAGAATACGCTGAACGATTTAAGGAATCCATTTTAGGATTTTAATCGATTGAAAATTATTTACAGGAGATGCTGCATCCGTTTTTTTTTTGGATAGCTTAATAGAGGGTGATTCACGGAGCCGTCCCTAATTGTTACTGAATAGGCAACCAATTATATCCCGTCATAGTACACTGTCACCGTTTCCTCTAATGCAAATAAAAGGGCATCAACGATGCCCATGCCTTGCTTGATTATCATAATTAGACACTGAATTTAACTAAAGATTAAAATAAATGATTGATTATTATTCTCTTCATTGACAATTGTTGTTTGAACGTGTGAAAATGTTTGCGTCAGGTATATTCTTCTCCCAGGCTAAACGCTTTACCATAAATTAAAATTAAATAACTTTTTTTTCATAGTTTGAATACAACTTTCCACTAAATTACAAATTTGACAGATGTAAAAAAACAAATAAAATTTGCCACAGATATTCAGAAAAATACTATATAAATTTCAATAGATAGTTTCGTGGTTGATTTGAATGTTTGTAAGTTGGGTTGCCTACTAGCAGCTGTAAGGGTCATGAATCTTCGTGTATAAAAAGAATAATATGTAGTTTATCGTCTCCCGTCTACCAACTTTGGTCATCAGGCCATCTTTGTCATAAGACTGTTCCATATCCATCCATGCTTGCATCCACGTGTCATTTTTTTTTTTTAGATCTTCTTTATAAATAGTTAGTGTTTGTTCTGCAGTTAGCGCAGCTCTTAAAAGATCAAATGCCCTTCCTCTCTAAAGCGAGAATGTTTATTCTTCTTTTTCATATATCAAATTATCAACGCCTAACAATTTTGGTATAATTGCATAATGTGAAATAAGTACCTAGCTGCAAGGAAACTTAATTGTGTGATATTCTTCGTTTTTAGCAACTTTACCACTGAAAGAGGTTTGGAAGGTAATAGGAAAATTTTTCTATTCTCAATTAAATTGCAAATTGGGTACCTATCAAAAAGTGCAGGTAGTTCTTTTTATTCAATTACAATAAAAAATCTTTAGATATTTGGAATACTTCTTCTAACTTTGTAACTGCCTTTTGTTTCCTGCTTGATGGCATAATGAAGTTGTCCATGCAAGACAAAACAGTCCTACTATTAATTGGTCAGTGGTCGAAATATTAATAAATCGGTTAAATACTGCTGATGAATTATATCGACCAAACGATATCTTCAAAAATTGATATTGTCCATTGATTGTGTCACGAACGACGAGTACTTCTCACTTTCTCCTTGGATTCTGACGTTGAAAAATCAATTGTCAAGTTAATCTTGAAAATTTCAATTGTATTTTAATAGAGTTTTAGAAAATGTCGGTCAGTTTGCCAACTGGATAGTCAGTTTGTAAACTGACGGTTTTTGGTATCCGACGCGAACCGCCCTTTTTCTTTTCCTACCTACTATTATTAATTACTACTCCACTTAAATCCTAGTGTATTGCATTAATTTCAACATTTGCGACGATTAACGTACATTGTATGAATCTAGTTTTTAGACGACCACTATGAAATGTGAACAAATTCGCACCGTTTACTGTTACTGAAAATTGTATATTTCACATAGCAACGAAACCGTGTGAAATGAGCGTGTGCAATATATTTCACACGCTAGACGATAAAAAATAGTTGGCCACTTTGAAAATCGTCATTCATTTTATTGAAATAGCTATTTTTATATTAAGTGCGTGAAGGATGTCTTTTAACGGAGAAGAGTTAACGTCGAACCGTTAAAAGGACCTTCGCGCACGTAATATAAACAATGCTTTTTCTACAACTTATTTGAAATAAGTCAATTAGACAATATAAATTAAAAAAATTATAAAAATCTATCAATAAATGTTGTTTGTTTTTGTTTTTTTGACGTGTATAAAGTATAATTTCGTTTGAAAATAATGAGCAGTAGCGAAGAGGACGAAGTTATGGCCGCCAAAGGGATTTCTACTGAATTGATTCACGATCCGAAGGCAGCAATTGATAATTTACTACCCAGGAAATCCAAATAAGTAGTTTGTTATTTTGTGTTCAAATTTTGTAATAATAAATTTAAAATCTAGTGCGTGAAATTTTTTATTTACGATCTAGTGTGTGAAACGCAATTTCACGCACACTTATTGAAACGTTAATGCCACTTTTATGTGTCAGTTGTAGGAAAATTATATTATTGAAACGTCAAATTGTAGCAAATGCAACGAAGTGCAGTAAAGTCCGTTTTTTTTTAAAGATCCACCACCTGTTGATTTCAGTTGGTATAATAAGAAAAATGAAATTTTTAGTAATTTTTGTCAATATATGGTAACATTGATTCAAAGATCAATCAAAATGTCCTGTCAATTTATGCGTGCGCATCACTACATTTTAAATTTAAATTATTTAAAATGTTAATTAAAACATAAAGAAGACTAGGTACTCTAATATAAGATTTATTTTTATTGATGAAACCCCGATTTACAAAAACGATTCTGCTACTAAATCTTGGACTATTGACAACCTTCCCAAGAAAGATTCGAAATTAAGGAAAACAGGTTTACAGTGCTCCATCCCGGGTGTGTTTGCTTATAAGACCCAGAAACAATGATCGGGATTATCACAAAACGATGAATAGTCAGCTATTTAAAGAGTGGATTAATCAATTAATTCCAGCTCTACCATCTGATGGTTTTGAAACTGTTATTATTTTTGACAATGCCCCATGCCATTCTGTCCGTTTGGAGAGACCTCCAATACATTATTCCAACAAAACTGCAATGGGAAATTATTTAATAAACTGTAACAAAAGTTCAATTATGGCAGCTGATAAATAATTTAGGACAAATGGACAACTTTATGTTCAAAATATACCGCCAATCGTAATATATCAAGGTGAAGATTCGAATACAGATTCAATTTTGAACCATATCTCTCATATGATGATTCAGAATTTGAACTGCCCGAATTCGATTCTGAAAATAATCCCAATTATTCTAATACCTGAATACATCTTTTCTATTCTTACCTCAAATTATTTATACAATATTAGTTATTATAAAACTATAATACTTCTTATTAAATCGAGCAAATTTAAATAAACTCGGCATATATCCACATAAATCAACAATATTTAACAAAATATATGAAAATACTTCTTGTGAAAAGCACTTGTCAAAATTAACCATTAAATTTATTAGTCCTAACCCTACTTTAAAAATTACTAAAAAATTTCACCAGCAACGTTGCCAAACATACTTTCGAGAGAAATTGCAAGGTTGGTGGATCTTTAAAAAAAAACAGACTTTACCTAACGAGAGATCAATAAAAAAACCAATTAGGGCAGGCTGTGAAATTGAATTATTTTAAATTGGTACTGTAGCCACATCCACAGAATGACATTTCTGACATGAAAATTTAAAACTGAACGCTCTTGTCTAAGTTTTTTATTTGATTATCAAATTATTAAAATATTATTATCAAATAAAAAACTTAAAAAATTAGACAAGAGCGTTCAGACTCGCGTATTGTAAAATTGGATTTAGGATTTAGGACAGCAACAGTCAGGTTTTGTGTTACTCAACTATTTTCAAAAATCTTTTGCAAAAATGTGAAATGATATTATTGTAATAATAAATTACAACAATACACGCCAACTGTTGGTTTACATATTAATAGAGCAAAGTGAGCGTCTTGATTTTTCTTATATTTTTGTGGTCAGAGTATGGACAACCTTGTTGATACCTGTCATCACGTTTGATTCGATGTGTCTGTTAGGCGAGTATCAAAAGTGACAACTAGTAGGTACCTCTTTTTAGTCAGTTAGTGCTTCGTTCCAATTTTTAAAATGCAGCTAAAGACTGTATAGAGACTGTATTATGCAGTTCAATCCTCAAAGCTCTACTGTATTTTAACTAATTTTTATACTTAAAATAATTTTTGAATTAAATACCATGCAAACGAATAAAATATCATACCTACATTTTATTTATTTTGTATTCACAACTATTTGTATATTATACTTAATATTATTTTTGTTACATTTCCAACAATAATGTTACTTAACCTTTAAATACTAAAGCGAGTTTTGGGAGTAGAAAGGCATAACTCTATCATAAATACTAAACTTGCAATTAGCAATCCAACTCCCCAAAAAACAAAATTGCCAATTAAATGTCTAATATCAAGTGCGACAATTAAATCGTCTTTTATATAAATCGCCTGTTTTTGTGCTTCCTGCATCATTTTTTCGTACAAGCCATGTTCGCGTATCATTCTGGCAAGTTTGTTAAAAGTAGACATAAAGTAGTGGCCTTTCCTCATGTAAAATGTCAATTCCATATTAAGTTTAGAATCGAAAACATCAACCTCAGCCTGCATTCCTGATACTAGAATTGATTTTTTAGCTGCCAGTACAGTAATGTTACGATATAATGCTGTTATTCTTAAGTCTTCAGAGATGTTAAGCTTAACTGGTGTAACTATACGTTTTTCTAGTATTTCGAAGAGTTTTTCTCCGAATGCATCTTTAAAGTTAAATTTTCTATTTGGATTTGTTAACAGCATTAGTCCCGATTCTGCAAGTTGTTCAATTGTTTTAATACCTTCGTCATAAGTAGGTTTTGTTAAGACACTGATTAAGTTGCCATTAAACGAATTGCGTATTTGTAGACAATAAATTGAATAAAATAAATAAAGAAATTTGATTGTATATGCTTTAAATTTAAGCTCATCAGAACCACAAAAGAAAATTGCTAAAATAGCTATGAAACTTCTCCAAAATTGACGATAATTAGTGCGTTCCAAAGTGCATTGTGCTATTAACCACCAAATAACGACAACTACAATTAAAGATATCCCAATGGCTATCCAAACATTGTCATCATAAATGTTAGCAATTACTGCCAGACCGTAAAGCTTATTAGGTTTAGGAACAGCCCAGACAAGGCTATCGTAATGTAATATTTCGCTCAAGTCATAGTCAGGCAGTAATTCTGCTGCTCTTGTAAGTACAGCAGAAACTAAAATACCTTCGGTATAGTTGAAAAGTTCGTCCTTTTCATTTTTAAATATATATCCACTGACATTAGTATTTAGTTTTTCCCCAATAATAATCATTACACCATATGCAATAGCACCAGGTATTGACTCTGTAATTGTAACTTTAGTCAGGAGATCAAGTATTCTAATTGAACAGCCGTTCAAATCTGTAATAGTTTCGTTGAACCTACGATTAGTATTAATATCACATGGTTGGTTAATCAGAACTTTTGCGTTGCATCCACATTTGTTTTCTTTTGCAAATGGATCAGCCGTATAAAGATGAGGGGGTGAATCACCTTGGAGTCCAATTAGAATAACATTTATAATGTCGAAACTCCAAAATATTTCGAATATAGTTTTTATGCTTCTAGTTGAAGAAGTTATTACTAAAAAACTTCCTCGGGGAGATTCGTTTATGTTCCAAATTGAACTTCTTTTAAGGTTATTTAAGGTATGATTTAAAGAAGAACCATCGTTCGTATATATTATATAGCTGCTGAAAATTTCTGAAGCCAATGCAATGGGTTTATTAATGTTTACTACAATACGTGGATTACTGATTTTTGTAAGTATCGAAAAGCTTATTTCCTTTTCTGAAATAAATAAAAGATTGCTATCGATTGGGAAAACTTTTTGTATTGTAAGTTCTAGGCACGATGTTACCACTGGATAAATATTATCTGTAAACTTTAATAAGGATTTTGATTTACAATTAGTCAATAGCGATATTAGCAGAAACAGGCTGGTATATTGCTTGTTCATTTCTTCGAATTATTTAAGCTGTACGTTTGAGAGCGTATCAAAATTATGTTGACATATTGTTTTCTCTTATGAATAAATAATACATAGTAAGTATATGGGTATTCAAACAAATGATTATCGACAAAAAAAAACATTAATATTTAGAATTTTACTTAGACTTGTGCGGTACGCGACTACAAGTATTAATCATTGTACTTTTTACGTAAATTTCTGCAAAATATAAAATTGCCAAAAAATGACGTAATATCTTTGTACACGAATTTGTGCTCTGAATACTAAAAAACTGTCGCCTAACATAGCAATATAATATACCACAACTATTTAGGTCCCCTACTCTACTAAATACAGGAATGCTTTTAGAAGGTTTTTACCTAAAGTGACATCTATTATTAAACTATTTCATCTATGGAAATATTATTATGGCTAAAAGAAGGATGTAAATATTTTGATATTTAATTATATTTAGATGCGTGGACAAATGTAAATTTTTTCCACTTCTCGGTCGTTTCTATTACACGATTCAATATTTTTTGTTTTTTCCCTAGAAATGTTATTACAAATTGTGTTAGCCCACTTTTTTTCGTCATCTAAAGTACCTATTCGGTACTTGAGTACCGTGTTTGTATTCGGGGCAGCTCTGGTTGCGTTGAAGGATGTATAGTTTACCAACCAGCAGTTTGCTAAATTATTATAAAACAAATTGAATGGGTATGTCTGTCTTTGCATGTTTTCACAAACTGTTTCATACAAAATTTGCGATTATAGTGTAGAAGCCAACGGACTGAATAAAAATTGAAATTGAACGATTTAATTATAGGGAAAGAATTGGAGAGTACGAATAATTTGATTTAGATACTAAATTAATAAACGACGTTGACAGAGCGCTAAACCGTTAAACTTCTGCACATGATACACGAGCAAAGTTTTCAAAGGCTTCTAGAACAAAAACTGATTTACAGAGAGGAGTTCGTGAGGGATTCTCACTATCAAAAATCAGTGGATCAGAAAATTCGTGGATATACAGCATAGGCTATGAAAATCTGGGAAATCAAACTAAGGCGAGCGGGGAAGTAGCAATCTTTGTCAAGAGTTTATATAAATCTGAACAAATTAAACTATAGACACCACCTTTCAGGCCTTCACGCAATAGCTGTAGCACTAAATCAAAAACTAACCATATGTAAAATTACTTACCAAACAGGCAAGGATCTATGTGACCTAGAGAACTTAATTAAACAGTTTCCCCCACTGTTAGGCGATTTTTAACAGCCGTAGTACCATATAGGGTTATACAAAAATAGATACGAGGACGTACAATAGAAAATCTTATTATAAATTCCTACCTGGTCCTGTTAAATTCTGAATTATCAACCTATCTGGATCCTTCTACCTTTGTCAGTCATTGATCTCTACCTTTGAACTGCCCAATTAATCACATATCTGACTTGGGAACGTGGTTTCAAATATTTCTTAGGCTTTTCCGACGATATGTAATGAACTTTTTAGTCAGGTCTATCATCTTGATAAAAACTTTTAAGTTGGTCCGAAACGTGTTTCATGCGTACGAAGCTAGTGGAATTGATCAATACTTTTCTCTTCAACCCCATATTTTTAAAAAGTGATTACTAAAGCCGTTACATAATAGAATTTTAAAAAAATTATATTATGATACCATAATTCACACGAGTGCAATATTAACGTTAAACTTTATGGTGTGTAATATCTCAAAAAAATGTAAACGTCCAGGTATTGTATTCCTTTTTTTTAAATTGTATGTGAGGGTAGTATGTAAAAATAGTATCGTAGAAGATACAACAAAATCGCAAATACGATACATTTAAGTACTCGTGGACTAAGAGTACACTTAAACTACACTGATTGTACTCGAGTACCACGTAGCTGTGAATTATTACGAACTGCCAAACACACTATGAGCTTAAATGGGGGTACTTACATTATTTTCCTACATCTACAGTATTATATTATCTTAAAATCATATTATATTAAATTGTAAATGTAATTAAATGTTCCAAATTTGCGGGATACCTATAGCGTCTTAACTGAAAATTAAATTTGGTGTTAATTTAATAATCAACGATGCTGAAGTAGAAAGAAAACTTTGGTCAAGTCTCATTGAAACAAGCATTATTTATTTATTCTTATACACATATGGGAAAACTAAAAACAAATATGAATAACAATATAATATGATATCCATGAAAAATATTTAATACATCGAATCTCGTGAAAATCCGCAGTTGTTACATTTTCCATTTCGGGATGTAGATGGTACGTGATTTCCCATTTGTCGCTCAGGGGAATTTCTGGAACAGTATTTTCTAGGACTTCTTTCACAAACACAGACTTGTCTAAAAGGTGGAGGTGACGGTGGGTGTATGCCGTAGTATTCATTTCCATAATCATAGTAGTCATTGTAAACCTTATACCACTCACCAGTTCTGGCATTGAGTTCCCAATGCGTGTTAGAAACTTGTTTGTTAAATTTTGGTAGCCTTTCTATGTCACTGTCAGTATTACGGTCCATGTGATGTACAACAGTTTCTACATAACCATACCTTTGAGGTTGATTTGGTGGCTTCGTTAAACATTCTCTTTTTGTTTCAATTCTGGTGAATTTTGTACTGGGGTACTGATTATGTTGCGGGTGCTTCCTTGTAACGCAGCGATTGCATGATTTTTGATAATTATTATAATGTGCCTCACTTTTACTTTCAGAATCACTTTCAAATATAATAGGTTTATCCAAATTTTTGTTTTGACTGCTTTTAATTTCAAATTCGCGCATGGTTTTTTGAACTCGTTCCCTATTTCTATTTGATAATGTGTCTCCGAGTTCATTGACTAATTCAAAAAATTCATCTGTGTTCTGATACACTAAGTCTGGAAATTTTGAACGACCTGAACAACCCGAACAGTAGCTAACTTCGTCATCATCTACCATAGTTCTTGCGTTTGATATTTCAAAACTGTTACAAGGGCAGGGATTCTCCGGATATTGGTTATTTTCGTTGCTTCTGTATGCACAAGGATTCGATGGGAATCTTTCTTTAGTAACAGAACCACTTTTAGTAGGTTCTCCACTGGAACATTGGAGTACATGTTCTCTTATTTCATCAATTTTTGGAGAACGTGGTGGACAGTTACAATAAACTGCTGTAGGTGGTCTACAGGGAGTATTGTATTCCCGAACTATTTGAGCTGAGGTTTCAGTACTTCTTGAAAATCTGACAGATGGAGAACATCTGCGCCGTTCTTCGCTTGAGCTACGAACTTTATTACAACATTCTGGTGCACTATTGGTTATAGGTCTACGTTCTCTTATTTCTTCTTTCTCATAACAAGGAGGTAGTCTGGAACTTTGATTCTGGTACGTATATGGTTCTTGCATCGTTTCCATATGAAAGGTTTTCTGTGGTTTTGTAGGACAGGCGCAATAGTTACCGCGAACATTTTCGTTGTAACCTGGATTTCCTTCGTTAGTTGGGTAAGGTATACACATGGCCTGACTATTATTTATATTTGAATTATGGATTGAACTGTTATAGTAGTTTTCATTCACATTCTCTGTGTTTCTTGGCAATCTACATGGATATGTGCAGCACCTACCTCTAACGTTTTCAATGTAATTAGGACTTATTTCACTGCTTGTGTAAGGATCAGTCATAATTTTGTTCATATCTGTATTATCGCAGTGGCAGCTCTCCACTTCAGATGTTAAAGGAGATTGTAAGGTTTGTTGTAAGGCTTGAAAGCAAGGGTCCTGATCTCTTTCAGCTGGTTGTCTTGAATATCTAGGAGTTGGCGTCTCTCCACAGATGATCAAATTATTTTGATTGCAATTGCAGTTCATCTGATTGTGAGTTCCATCAGTTGTGGTATTGAATAGAGCTGATCGAGATTCGTCACCAGTCGTGGTCGTCGTCGTCGTTGTTGTTGTTTGAGAATCTTTACCGTTGCGTAGTTTTCTTTTTCGGTGTTTGGTTGACCTCCCAAAAAAAATATCTACATCAGAAATCTCAGAATCTGTAGTGCCAACATTTTCGTCTTTTTGTTTTACATCGGTTGTGTCACTAGTTGTGACTTCACTAGTTGTAACCGTTCTAGACGTAGTAATACTGTTTTCAGAGTTTTCTAATTTGGATTCAGCTCCTCCTCTAATGTGACTGGTAGTGCTTCCCATTAACGAAGAACTAGAACTTCTCGTGGAAGTTCCGGTAGTATGTTGATTTAGAAATTCATCCCCGGAAGTTGAACTAGAAGCAATTACGCCAGAACTATTGTCTAAAGTAGACGATAGACTTTCTGTCAATTTTGGAGATAATATTACAAACCTTTTATCACATTCTCCTAAAAGGAATTTTGATTTTGATGGATTTGAAAGCTCAGTATCGGTTTTTACCTAAAACAAAAATTCGTACAAGAATTTGTCAGATTTGATAAATTCAAAATGGCTTTTGTTATTACAGTGTGACTATAACACTAGATTTATGTGTAAAGAATTTCCACGACCTTCTTGATTTCCGAGACTTGACGTAGACGTCAAGTCTTGGAAATCAAGAAGGTCGTGAGAATTTCTATTCAAATAATTCTACAGTGTGGAACAAAAGTATTGAATTCTATACCGCCATGGCGATTGGAATATGGCGACGGTGTAACTTAATCAGACAAAATTTTATCCAAAAATTTATTCCATGCTTTTGTTGCACTCATTATTAGTTCCCTACTTTAAAAAATGGTTGATAGCATCATTTTAAAGATAAATTACCTACCCTTCGAAATATCTTTTTGATAAATGTGACGAACTTATTTTGATCTTTTCTAATTACAGGGTTATGTGTCGGATGTTTATCATTTATCTTCTTGTAATAGTCCTTTACTTTCAAGGAATATGTATTTGGGTTTGTTTGAGATGTCGATGCAGTGTGGGGTTGAATATAATCCACTTCATCAATTTCTTCAATGCAGGAACACTTACGTTGTGTTTCAGTGGAATTAACATTGGGTGTCACAAACACGCCAAATGCATCAAGATTTTTATTACGTTCTTGTTTTGATTGATAACTTTCTTGAAGTAATTTTTGATGTATAGCTATGTCTTTTAATCTCTTCTGTCTTTGAACATGTTTAAATTCGCTAATTTGTTTTGTGATAGTATTTTCATTTATGCTAACATCGTCGTTATATTTTTGTTCTGCAGATACTAAATCAGTAGAATCTACAAATGTATCGTAACGAGGAACAAAAATTCTATAATTAATATTGATGGGGTTTCTTCTAGTAGACTCTGGTGATGTTTCAGAAGTGTTGCTTCTCCCACTATATGTACCTGTGGAGGTTGTTTCTTGAACTATTTCATACTTTACATTTTTTCGAAAACGATCAGTAACAGTTGGAGAAGCTGTACGAATGATAGAATCTGAACTTACTGGAGAATCAGAGGTTAAGTTTAATTTTGGAATTTCTATTTCTTGACGATTTTGATATCTCGCAATTTCAGAATCGAGGCTTGATGATGTTCCGCTGCCAACACTTTTTTTTGGAGTTTCGATAAAAGTTGTTTCGGTTTCAGATGAAACACCCGGTTGAGTTAATGTAGAGCAGGAACATTCATCAGTAGTTTTTCTTAAAAACGAATGAGAAGGTCTTTCCGTTAAAGGCACATTTTCCTGATCTCTATTGAGATTTTTAGAGGATGTCACATATTTGCTTTGTGGATTTGTGCTGCTGTCTCTGTTAGGTATCTTGTCTTTATCAACTTTATTTTGATTACTTTTGTAAGGTAATTGGAATGACCTTCCAGATTTTTCTGATAATATAGGTTCCTCAGATGATTTAGATTCTCTAGTTGATGGAGATTTATTATTATTTTCCTGGATCTCTCTCTTTATCATATGCCGTGAATTTCGTTGTATTGGTGCGGTATGTTTGTATTGATTGATTTCCGGAATCAATTTCTCGTCTTGCTGCAAATATTTTGTCTCACCACTTTGTTGCTTTTCTTTAATAGCTTCGTAGGGCGATTGGTTTCTCTGATAGTTGTTATCGATTTGTTTATTCCGAAATATGGAGGATTCTTTCGAATCTTCTTTAAATTTCAATTCAGTTTGTGTTGAAAGATCTTTATATTCTAATTCTGTGAGGATGCTTGAATTTGAAGTTGAGGTTGGATATAAGCTTTGATCCGTATCTTTTTCTTTTCCAGTATTTTGTAACACTCTAGCGTCGAAAAAGTCTGAGTCAGATTCACCCTGTTTTGTAAACTGAAACCATGTAGCCTGATCAGGAACAATTTGTTTCTCTAGATCACTAAATTTAGGAGACGTTGCAAGTGCTATTGGTTCACTTGTGAGATCTTTCTTGTTTTGATAACTATATGAATTATCTGTTGATGACCCACTACTGTAATCGGAATCTGACGTTTCAGAATCCTGCGAATCATCATGTATAAGCCCATCTTCTTCATCGTCACTACTATCGTCATCATCTTCCCTTTTTAAACATTTGGATATAGTACATTTATGTTTCTTCGTCTTCTTTTTATTTTTTGATGGTGGTGCTTCATCTCCCGAAGAATCTCTACAAAAGGTTTCGTTGTTATTAATAATTCGTGGTTTTAAAGCTACACAATTATTATTTCGCTCTTACTAAGAAAGTAAAATTCGAAATAAAATGTTTCTCGCTGAAGAAAAAGGTAATTAAGGTAGCTTAAATGGACCTGTAGTACTCCTTATAAAGTATTCATTAAATACCACGCCACGATAAAAATAAGTTTGGTTGGTTTGCCTAAATTTTAAAAGCTGTATAAGGTAGTACTAAATATTAGCGTTACTCACTTTTCTTCACTTATATCAGAGATATCTCCATATTGCATCGGTTCCATACAAACAGTACATAAATTTTGCAAATCGGCATAGCATCGTTCACAATAAATTCCTGGACAGCCTGGTTTTATACAACGAATTGGCTTGGTCGGATCAGATTCCCGAAAGACTTCTCCACAAAGAAGACAAGCATCTTGTTTGTCCGATCCCAAACACAATCGTAGCCATTTAAATCTGCAAAACTATAAAATAAAATGCACACAACGTGTTTGGTGAAATTATTTACTTAATGTTGGCTCGCAGATATTCCTTTAACGTGATTTTTGTTATTCCTTTGGCTCCAGTTACTTTCCTTCGAAGTTGGCGACGAGCAAACTTTAAAAACGACGATCTAGATCTCATTATGTGGTTGTATAACCAAACCGCCCTTTGACGTGCTCTAGTTGGATGGTAATAACACATTACTGAGTGTCTCAATCTTAGTCCGTATGGCTCAAAGATTGTTAAAATCCAACATAATATTAGAAGTGATGCTAAAATGATTTCATTATACAAGTGATGCAATCGAGAGAATAATTGGTAAATATATAAAATAATGTTTATATTTAGCAGTGGGATATACAAACCTATCTGGATATAACGGTCATAATCTGGAGGTATTGGGTCAGGCAGACAAGGTACCGTATCTATTTCTAATTTAATGCCAAGGGGTTGGAAAGCTTTTACAATACTTTTTAAAAGATTAGCTATGAATCCTTGCCCTTCTATGTGAAGACCAACAAAGTTAGGTGCTGAACATGAAAATAAACGTATTATCATCAACTTTAAATTAAAAGATATAAACGATTGCAACCTTGCACTGTTGATTGAAATCGTGCGTGATATCTTATTACAGTTAATACCCAGTAAAGGGCATAGTCAGCCATCATATGAGTAGATAATTTTAATGTTGTCATTCCTAGTACAACTGCAGCTTTCGAAAGCTTTAGCTTTTCTGATTTAACGAGCCTTACGGAAGAAACCTGAAGTAAATTTCAATTACGTTAAGCAAATTTGGTAGTTTCCATTGATTTTCAGTTACTACTCAAACGTTGATTTCTTTTCAGCTATTAACGCGCAAGATAATGGAGATATAGCAGGAGATTGCAAGAATAAAATGGAAAGCATAGTTTGAAGTGCTCTACATAATTACCTACATTTTCAGTGGGTGAGAAATAGATACTGCTGCATATAAGTACAATATGGTCAACAAAATTTTCGATAAGGGTTGGCCATGAAATATAATTTGTGTGTCTTTTTTGGTTTGGACTAAAACTGACTTTGACAGTTGTCAAGAATTCAAGCAAGAATAAATCAATCGTGTGGCTAGAGTAAAGACACACGATTTATATTCTATGGCCAACCTTTATTTGATAATTTTGTTGATCATGTACAATCTTTACTCCAGAGGAGAAAACAATAAATTAATTGTCTATCAATAATTTTACTCATTAATTCTATGTGTATTATTACTTCAAAAGAGATGGCAAATGAAAGGTTTCAAATCAATTCCTTGCCTTTCCTAACCGATATAATGCAGTCGTAGTTAGTAATTTTAACGCTTTTGGGTGTTTCTTAGAGCCGGTTTTATAAAGTCTGTTTGACCGACGGTTTGCTCAACCATGATCAATTGTCATGGATACGATTCTTAAAAACAATCGTTGATAGTAGATGAGTCAACTGTTCGCCAATCAGACTTTATAAAACCGGCCGGCTTCACTGTTGAAATAACTTTTTGGAATTGATCAAAAATTTTGTTTATTTGACAGATTAAAATACTACTGACGTTAATAAATCAGTTTTGACATTAGTGTTTTTTGTTTCATCCGATTCGTATTGGATAGAGAGAGACAGAGTTGTCCTTTGGGATAACAATATTATAATACACATTAGTTATTTGTATACCAAGGTCGTGAAATGTGTCTTTGTCGTATCGAGAGAAAATTGTCGCCGAGGCCGCTTGCGGCCGCGAAAAGACAATCTCAAGGGCGTTAAAGAATTTCGCGGACAAGGTATACACAATATTTTTTGTGTAACCGTAAAAAGTATGTAATTACCATGTCAATGGTAATTACAAATGTTATTGTTTTTAGAAAACTAACAGCTTAATATATTGTAAATAGAAAGATGGCGGCGTTCAGTCAGCGGGTTACTATGGAAATGGCGTAAATAAAACAATTGGTTTTGTAAAAATTACAGTGACTTTTAGAAAACGGATTTAGCGGCTTGTATTGGGTATGCGAAACGTTAACTTCGGGTACGGTTGCACAAAAAATAATTTAAGTTTCGGTAAATCATTTTGAAACTAACATTTCATATAAATGTAATTGTATTTGTTTTATTAGGTACACTTACCGTTATGTAAAGTAACCGTTCCCTGTGATTTAGTGGTAATACGGTTTCCTTTTCTTGTTGAGCTCTTCTCATATCTATATCTCGGAAATCTTTAGTAATAAATCTATTGTCAAATCTTTCACTTGTAAGAAACTTGTAACGGTAATTCAAAACCCTAAAATTACCAAAAAAATTATGATTTATAAAACGTATAATTTGTTTAAAATGTTAAAGTTCTTTTTAATTAAAGTAGGTAGGTATGAGAGTGTCATGGTGAATAGTTGATCTTATACAGGGTGTATTAAAAATAGCGGATGATATTCACATCACGCCATTATACGTTGAAGAACAAGCATAACACCAGTTTGGCCTTGGACTATCGGTTTTAAAATTATAACCAATTAAAAGTTTTTAAATTAGGCAACGTTGTCCAATCTACGCCTCAGAGGATACATGCATCAGTTAGAGTGCTTTGATACTCTCTGTCAGATTTGTATTGAGTATGGCCACGATTGTCAAGTGATTATCGCAATGGTGTTTGAACAAAAGGCGTTCGTTCAAGGGGAATTTTTTTGTTTAACGCTATTATACGCTAATAACGGGAGACAATTATTACACCCCGCCCAAACTTTTTTGAACCATGGGTTGTATACAGTGCATCATAGGGATATTCCCCTTCTATAAAGGAGTAGTGCAGTATATATTCGAAGGTCTGCATTCTCCTCGCTGCAGATCTGACAGACAGTATCAAGGTACTCTACCATCAGTTAACCTTAATGCAGATATCAATTTTTATTTTTTTATTAGTACATTGAAAGAAATCACCTCACCTTATAATGCATTGTTGCAACGTCTTCAAACATTATAAACAGTAAAGAATTTGCATTCTTAAAAATGAAATTATACGTAAACTAATTATCGAAATGATATAATTTATTTTTGATTATTTATTTTAATTGTTGAACTATGTATTGCTTATAGCATTTAAATGTATTTCTCAACCAGAGTTCAAAAAATTTTAAAGTTTGACCATTAACAACCCCTTAATCAAAGGGTTAACAGTGAATAGGTATCTTAGTGTTTCGCTGGTTTTTCAACATAGAATCCCATGATGTGATGAAGTAGTACACCCTGTACCTACAGGGAAAAGCATAAAACATACACAAATAGGTACCTGAGAATAATAAAAAGAAAAAATAAACTAGTAGCGCAGCTCATAAAATCAAAAACAGCCATAATATTTTCTGTTCTATGACGGATTTCGGTTACTATTCCAGTTGTAATTTCACTCATCGATTTAGATTGGTTGGTTTCAAAATGAAAAGAATGTGAAAATTTGATTCGCACATAAAACATAGTTCGGATATGTCGGACAAATATTTTGACTTCTGAAAAAATATATTTATACGTGTTGATTACAAGCACTTTTCTAAATTGTTAAACCGTACTTCGAACCACAACTCCGATAATGGAGTCGCTAATAAAATCAATGACCATGCAAATGAAATCAAAAATCTTCACGATGTAACAAACTGCTTGTACCAAATATGTAATGGAACATAACCAACTAAACATGGGTCCTAATTTTGCGTGGCAATCTGTTATAGCATTCTCGAAAGCTCTTGTACATCTTTCAAAGGGGGTTCCTAATTCCTTATTGCAGATGTTTAGAATTTTTCCAAGAAATTGAAACGCAGCTTTTATCACCCTTACTGTAAGAATAAGATAGCTTCAGTAATTTTATATTTGGTTACTTTGACAATATTGCTGTTACTTAAATACGACAGCGTTAGCTTAACCCACTGGTTTTTCAGATCTGTGCAGAGGTATAACAAAATTTGAAAATGTATATTCATTCAGAACCTATAAAATCAACGCCTAGGGTGATATGCAACCCAACATGGAAATTCCAAAACTTACTCTTAGCATTTTCTATAGCATATGCCTATAGTGATGTTCATCATTTGTCACCTTTTCAATTTTGTGTTAAAAATTAAGAAAATGTCGTCGAGAAAAATCCTTGTTCATTTAACATCATAAATGAAACAATGATAAAGGACTCGAAGGCATAGGATAAAAATATTTGTCTAAGGAAGAAATTCGAATCAAGGTTTTGAAGTTTTTTCGATATAGTACAGTGAATTCCATTTAATGTGCAATATAGGCATATTGGAAGTTAAATGGTCCGCCCACTTTATCATTGGAATATAGGTAACCCATTATACACTGCTATCGCGTCTTGCACCGGCTTACTGATTTTAATTATTGTTTGTCACTTGTTAAATTACAGAAAGTGTGATTTTTTAGATTTTAATAAAGAACAAGATTTAAAACTACCGACTTATTGAAATCATGATTTATACAGACGACGAAAAAATAGAAACACAAAAACAATAGAATGTTTCTGTTGATTTACCAAATTTTTAATATTGATTTTTATGCTTGTTTCATTTTTTATTCAAAGGCTATTTATGTGATTTTAATAATTCAATTATACAAAGGTTCGTATTATCGATTTCGTCATGTTTATTCAATAGTTACTCAAATAACCGCCGTTGTAACTAAGGAAAACCATGCATTCTTATTGGTTTATAGACGTACGAATGAAGTAATCTAGGTAACTTGCAGATTACCTAGGTAATTTGAGAAATGAAACAATTTTCGGCACTTTAACGGATCACCCTAGTCCCTAGTTAACTTGCACATTACCTACATAATCTGTAGAATAAAGTGGGCGGGCTATTTAGCTTGCAATATGCCTATATTGTACAATAAATTGACTTCACTGTATGAATATACTTATCATTTATATTTCATTTGTCAATTTATATTGTTCATTTAAAGGTTTTCTTGCTACTGCCTTCAAAATAATAAAGGCGTATAATATTGAAGATAGTCCCAGGAACTCCATGACTGGTTAAAAGAAGAATACATAATTAACAGATGATTATTTTTTAATGAAAGAATTACCAAAAATATTCTAAATTTCACGAGATCAATAAACATTTTACCTTAAATATACTTTTGGATTTTGCTGCAATGTATAAAATCAGATTAATTCTTTATAGTGATTGTAGTAAAATTATTAATAGAGTATTATACTTCATGAAATTTCCACAATT
This sequence comes from Hemicrepidius hirtus, assembly GCA_963082805.1. Lineage (NCBI taxonomy): Eukaryota > Metazoa > Arthropoda > Insecta > Coleoptera > Elateridae > Hemicrepidius > Hemicrepidius hirtus. The sequence continues at coordinate 28,824,081 of OY720160.1, read as the reverse complement.
AATTTTTAAAACCATTAATTATTACTAATTCTTCTTAAAATACTGCACGTACGTACGCTTGACAGATGTAGAATTAAATTTATTTTGATACAAGTTCTTGCTACTATTATTCGAATATTAATTACCAGTAAAACAATCCTAACATCCTAACATTAGAAAAAAGTAACGTAAGTTGAATAACTGGCAAGGCGTTGATTTTATAGGTTCTGAACAGAAAGTACCTATATGAGGAAAACCATTCCGTTACTTCCTCATACAGTGAAGTCCATTTATTGTGTAATATATTTATGCATATTTCAAGTTAAATGGTCGGCCCACATTATCATTGGAATACACAGAACCCACTACACACTGCTATCAGTCTTGCTTGCAGATTTTAATTATTGTTTGTCACCTGTTAAAATACACAAAGTGGTTTTTAATTCTTAATAAAGGACAAGATTTAAAACTACCGATTTATTTAAAACATAATTTATATACAGAAGAAAACATCGAAATGTGTGTTCTGTATCATTTCGGATTATCTTTAGGTAATGTTAGGGATCATTTTAGTGTAAAATATCCTAACAGACCAGTCCTTAATGTGTCTACAATATTAAGTACCTACAGTTAGAAAACTTGTGAGTACCTACACGCTGACTGTGTGTACGGTAGATAGAAATGTACATGCTGAGTATACACATTTCTATTTTCTCCTCGTCTGTATAAATCATGACTTCAATAAGCCGGTAGTTTTAAATCTTGTTTTTTATAAAAAACTAAAAAAAACACACTTTCTTTAATTTAATAGGTGTCAAACAATAAATTAAAAACAGGAAGCAGGAGCAAGGCCGTTAGCAGTGTATAATGGCTTGCCTATATTCCAATGATAAAGTGGGTGGACCATTTAACTTGCAATATGCCTATATTGAACAGTAAATGGACTTATCATTACTGATAGATTCACCCAATCGAACCTAACTCGTACAATCTTTGAACTGCCGGTATATGTATGAATATAAAATTTCAAAAATTAATAAAACTAATTGAAAATAGAGCGATTAAATGCTTCTGCAAGCTATAATTTCGTAACGAAGATTTGCTGGAATTTTTACAATTCAATTGAGCGATTATTACAAAACACTATAGCGGAAATATTAAAAAAGTAGTAACGTTAATATGTGAAAATGATCTATTAATTAAATAGTAAACATTTATAGCTACTTACGAATTGCCATTATTATTCTTTTTATAGTTAATAGTACTTCTTTAATCTTTTTTACGATAACTTTCACCGTTTTGACAACAGATTTTACTGCATCTCTAATTGCATAAAAAGGTTTCTTCACTACATCCATGATTTGTCTTACTGCTGCTTTAAGTTGTTCCTAAAAATAGAATAGAAGAATTGATTTTAATAACATTTAGATAAAAATTAAAAATTCAGTATTAATTACTTACTTGTCCACAAGCTAAAGATTCGCTAAGAATTCCCATATTATGGAGAGTGTTTTTGGCAGGACCGGTAATAGCAAGAATAAACGCATAAGCCATCAATGCTTGACGACCTCTTTTTGAAAAAAATTGGGGTAGAAGTAAGAAAACCACACAACTGCAAATGAAACTGCAAAACTGAACATCATGTTAAACAAAACAAAGCGTTATGCAAAGTTCCCTCTTCCTGAAATGAATTTAATTGATATTGAGTTTGAAGAGGTTAATAATTATTTAATTAACTTTACTCCCATGAGCAATACGATAGAATATGGAAGGAGGAAACTTTTAGCATTTGGTTATTTCTATTTCTTGTAGTACTTATAAAAATTAAAAACAGTCAGCTACTGTGTTGTAATCAGACCTTCTCTAATTTTATATACGTATCTTATAAATGAGTGGAAAAGCAATCAAACCCTCTGCTTAAGATAAGATAATCATGAAGGATTTAAAACTTCCTTACCGTACTTTGTAACTGAAAGCCAATCCAATAGTTAATATACTTCCAAAAAAAGAACACATAATTGTGGCGGTGGACAACTTAAAGTTAAGAATGAAAACAAAAAACATGAAAAAGATATAAGTTAAAAAGAAACCGCCAATGAATCCAATTATACTTTTCAGGGTGAAATTTTCGCAAGTGCCATCCCGTTTAGCTTTGTACACAGTTCTGTACATGCACGTATGTTCAGGAAAAGTACAACTTTTCTTAACCCAATATTCGAGTTTGTTTTTTAAGTCCACCCAAAAATGACGATATTTTTGTTTCATACTGTACTGTGGCTTCATGCCTTGGCTCGATTCAAAAGACTTCTTCTTCTCATCTTCAAGTTCTTTTCTCAGTTTTTCTATTTTTCCCGCTTTACACATTATTCTCACAAAAGCCATTTTTAGCTTTTTTAAATATTTTAAATGACTTTGACACTCAGGACTTAAGTTCCTGTATTTAAAAACAAGAACTGTGTTGATAGTTTCTAGGGAAACAAATAATTATAAAGACTTTTTGAGAAAATCTTATGGAATTATGTGTTTTCTGCAAGGTTTGAAAAGCTTGAAAGTAATGCCAATATTGTTTTCCACTGCGCGGGTGGAGGGAAACCCTATATAAGGCACATTGTCACTACTTGTTGATTGCATTTGGCTTCAGTTTATTTAGTGCTGTGCTTTGGAATTTAAATCTAGGTAAGTTGATTATATGTGGAAAATTTCCGCGTTTTATTTTGTAGCAGGGAGATTTAAATTGATATAGAATAAAGACTAAAAATTACAAATATATCTTCATAATGTACGTTTTTTGAGAATATTTAAGTATTAGGTAGTTGCTCGTATAGGTTGATAATTATGTGTTTTTTTAGTTATTTGATTGATTTGATAATTAACAATTAATAGATACTATATGATAGCAGAAAATTGCAATAAGCGCTTCATTTGGAAAAGAGACAATAATAAATTTTAACAATTTGGAGTGTTTTTAATATTTATTCTTGTTTTTACTGAGAGTTAAAATAAAGTAATAGTAAATGGAGTAATAGGTACTATAATTTAAAATAAAATATTTCCTAATTAATTTATTTTAAAAAGGTGTGTATTAATAATTTTTATTAAATATCTAAAAGTAGGTCAAATTAAGGTCGACAATCGGCAAATTTGCTATATAACATCAAAAATCTAAGCGGAAACCCTAGTCATGTTAATCCCAGACGAAAAGCTACTTGGCTATCTAATGTACTACTCGGATAGTTCATTATATCAAAAGTTGCCAACTTTGGACATTGCAGAGTACTTTCAACAATAACACGAATTTGGTATAGTTTTATAAATTAAAAAAAAATAATGTTGGTAGATATAATATTATTATTACTTATATGTGCCTTATAAGTTTATAGCTTCAGTACTGCAGTAAAAAGTTCAATTTTTTGCAACCTATTGTATGTTTTTTTTATTATTTTATCGAATTCGTTGATGTATTCAACTACTACCTACAATGTTACGGTTTGGTTTTGTGAATTTATTAAGACGATAAGTATTGAAAAGACGTGACAGCAATTTAAGATTTTAATTAATTAGTGAACTGACCTTTCATTACCACAATGGGCATACCTTATTTGCAAAATTCGTTAATCATCTCAACTAAACATAAAACACATGAAGAAAGTAAATTTAAAAGATAAAAGGGCTATTCTTCGATATCTTACACTGGAGTCTTTCGTAGTAGGTACAGTCAGCGACAAATGTTTTCACCAGTATGATACCACTGAACACGTTTTTCTGAGAAATATAAGGGGTACCACAACGTCGTTCGTATTGTTTTATATAGGTATGTTGGTAACACTGTTAACAAGATGAAATGAAATATAGAAATGTGTTATATTTCTCAGTAAAGCGGGTTACAGTGGTACAAGACTGGTGAAAACATTAGTTGCTGACTGTACATGTTTAAGTTAATGTGTACAAAAATTCATAATTAAGTTCAGAAAATGATTACTATGGGATAATTATTACCCCAGAGAAAAAAACAATTGTCTATCAATAACTGTAGTTACTAAGGCCGAGTTGTATAAAACATTTGATTTCCAGCGTGGCTGAACCACGATCAATTGCCATGGATATGATTCTGAACGTAGATCAGCTGAACTGGGGGTCAAATCTTTTATACAACTGGGCCTAATTATTATTGTACCTATGTGTATTATTACTTCAATAGAGGTTGCAAATGAAAGGATTCAAATCAATGCCCTGACTTTTCTAACCCATGTATGTAGCTAATAATTTTAACAATTCACTGTTTAATAGTCCAATATGTTTAATAACCTTTTGGAATTGTTCGAAAGTTCTGTTTCTGTTGTTTTTTCTGGCATCATGTCACCAATACTGATGTATTGAATATTTTTCGGAATTTAAAAGGAGGCAATATTAACTTATACCGGCTGTTAGCTAGAAAATGCCTCAAACCGTCATTTTAAATTTTGGACACCAGAAACTATATATAAATTTAAATGGTAAGGCAAAAGCAACCTTTTGACATCACCCTTTCGTAAATATCTCTATCAACTGTTTTATGCGACGATATTCAACTTTTTTTATTTTAAATAGAATGCCCTGTATATTTGGAATTAGGATGAAATTCTGCATATTATAGTAGTGTGTTTCATTTGTTTTTTGATACGCAGAAATTTTTTAAATAATTTTTTATGTTGCATCTAGACAGCCGTGCGCTACTCTAAAACTACTTAAAACGAAATCAGTTTTGTTATCAGCCAGATGATAACAAAATTAAAACCCTGGAACCACAAAAGTTCCCGAAACGCGTTTCCTAAACAATTTGTGGTTTTAGGATTTTAATTTTATATTCCAAACCACAGCGTCTCCAAAGAGTTTATATTAGATAGATGGCGATTAATTTGAGCAATACCTTGAAAATACGTTTTGTAGTTATATTTAAATATTTTTTTCATAAAATGTTAACATTACGGTTGATTTCCATGGCACACGTGAAAATTTTTTGGTAGCGTACGACCTGCGTGCAATATATTTAAAAAATTCTGGGTATCACAAAAACAAATGAAACACACGCTACTCTATGCAGAATTCTACTCTGAATCTAAACATCTAAAAATATACAGGGTGTTTAAAATAGTTGATAAATATTTATGAAATGGGTGATGTCAAATAAAATTATGTGTGGTGTTCAAAATTTAAAATAACGAAGTTATGACTTGAGGGTTTTTTTAGGTAACAGCCTGTATGAGATACGATTTTTAAAACGTTTTATTTTATTTTAATTGGGACAAGAAAGATTGACCTAACTGTATTTTATTTATAATTCTGTTTGTTAATAACTAATTTTAAACTTTATTCCAGGAATGGACGTCGAGGAATATAGAATAAGAGGTAAGGATCTTTTGTTTTATTATCATGATGAAACTGATTTTATACACAGTTTGTCATTTGTGTTTTTCTGGAAGAGAAACAACTAACCAAATTTCCATTCGAATTTAAATGTCATGTAAATTCTTATATATTTGCAAAGTAGTCAATACATTCTATTTTATGAAACGATAAACTGAATTGGATTTGCAGAATAAGACGGCAGTCGTCTCAGTATGGGCGTTTAACAAGAAATACACACATAAATTCAAACTGTTAGTTTTATTTTAGGAATTTATTTACTAGCTAACATATACTGGCAAATATTTAGTTTAGTTATTGTTAGCAATTTCCAAACTCAATAATTATTTCCATTGTGATTTTGTTAGGTGTAGGTAATGATACCTTAAAGTTAAGTGCCTATATGTTTTGAAATAAGAAAATGTATTACCCGTTAAAAATTAATTCGCTGTAAAATACGGTTGTTGTTGGTTGGAAACGAATGGAATACTTTCTTTGATTGCAAATATAAACATTTTTGAAAATCAGTGCAAAGTGTAACTGATAGGTACTCATAAAAAATAGTAATTATTTTTATTCCTATGTTCAGTAGGTAATTCAAATAATTTAATAACGGATAGTACTGTTTTTAGCTTAAGATCTAAAATTAAATTTTGTTAACTACAGTGAAAGTAGTTATAAAAGTATGCTAGACTTACAGGGATATTCGAAAATTCGACAATATAGGTATTAGTAGACCAGTAAACCAGCTGTAAAGTCAATATGCTATTTTTGTGCAAAGGCTAGAGAAACCGATAAAATTAAAAATTTCGATATAAAACGCATAATAAAATTCAGTAACAATAAATTGTTTGTATCACAAATTAATAGTGTGGCGCCTCTTGTTTCGAAGGTCATTTTGATTTCACAGTACATTATGATACAAACGAGGATACAGGCGCGCTGTGATGTGATTAGTGCTTTAAAAAAACACAAAAAATCTGAAAATTTTTCAAAAAAATTTTTCAAACTTTCTGTAATTTTTCTTATCTTGAGCCATTTTCATGATGTGCTGTTTCAATTTTTGTGTTTGTTAATTTTTCAATAATCCTCTGGATTTAAGGGCATTGGTTCCTCAAACCCTTGTTCCTATTTGTGAATCTGTTTACTTAAAACACTTCATGTTATTTACAATTTAATTTTTATGTAATTTTTATTCAATTTATTAATTTTACATCTACCATATGGTAAGTTCTTATTAATGTATTTAGACCTCAGGCTTATTTGTTATACATTTTTAGCATCTGAAGATGCCCTTTTAAGGGCGAAAACGTTAATGGTAATTTAATTATTCAAATTTACATCAATTAAATCTGTGGGTTATGACTACGTGTTTTTAAACCTTCGTTTTATTTCATCCCTAATCCATTTTGTGTTCCAATGGCTCTTAATCATTTAATTTTCATTTAACTTCCCAAGAAAGATTAGAAATTAAGAAAAACATGGTGTTTCTTATATACGTGTAGAAAATGCAGGAGGTGAATCCTATTCGAAAATTAAGGCTACGTTTTTGTATAAACTTGTATCCTTCTCTGAAAAGTTACGTCTTTTCAAAAAAATCTTGTTTTTCCGGTCCCGTCCTTTGTAGAAGTTACTCTGTGCACTTTCCTTTTTGTAGGTTTATTATGTTTAATTTTTTTCTGCCGTTTCTTCATGTGTTCTTATACCAAATTTTCTGCATTGTCATTTGTAATTTCGTGGTCTGTATTTTTTCCGATTACTATTTTTATGTGGTTTTCCTTCCCGACTTGGCCGTTAAAATGTCTAATGAATATTATATCTTGTCTTTATTCGTATTTCCTTCATAAATTCTTTTGTAACTCTTTGTAAAAGCTATCTTTATCATTTTTAGGGCAAGTCTCCGCATTTCTTTGTTTTTATTTTTTAATCTTTCTACTTTTTTCTTTTGTTATAAAGATAGCTACACCGTTGCTGCCTTGTCTGTCAACGCCAGCACTGTATATAAGGACACTATATGTTTCTTTGTCTATTTTTACTTTTTCACTACACCTTCTTTATCTCCTGTACTGCCTTTATATCATGAATTTTCTATCCTCTGCACGATTTACACTACTAGCCTAACCCCTTCGTCCCTTAAGCTCTCTTTGATCCGAGAAATTGCTTTTCTCTGTTCCAGTTCATTAAATTATTATAAATCGTCAGAGATTTAAAGTGGTAGTACCTAGTGTAAAAGCTAAATATCTACGTAACTTGCATAATCTTGTAGTAGCTCGGTTGTAATAACACTCTTGTTGGTTCTATTAATTTTACATTTTTATGTAAATTTGTTTTTAACAATTTTATGCATTTGTTCTACCATTTTTGGTAGGTACCCAGTGGCGCCGGTACCGGGGGGGCTCGGGGGCTCGAGCCCCCCGTAAATTTTCCGTCATCACGGTAAACAATTTCCTTTAACTGTGACAAATAACGACTGGTGGTGAATCACATGCGGATCATTTTAATTTAAAAAAAAATCCGAAATATAAGCTAGCGGTATGTATGAAAAAGTTCTTACGAAAAATTTTGGAAATTTTCGTTTAAATCGAATTTTTAGAACTTCATCCGTGAGCCTCCCGCGCATTTTGAACGCTCTTTGTATATGTAAGCGAATACAATATTTTCATTAAATTTCTACGGCTTATGAAATATATCACAGTTATATTTCAAGTAAATTGAATTACATTAACAGTATATTTCAACATACACTTCATCTGTATTTCTTTTTTTGTACTTTTCAAGTATATAAAACAAAAATTATTCATAAATAATACAACTTTAAATTATTTACCTGTATTTATCGTTTTAGGGAAGGAGATGGTAGATTATATAGCTGATTATTTAAAAAATATTCGTGATCGGAAGGTATTTCCTGATAAGAAGCCGGGATTTTTAAGAACGCAAATACCCGAAAGTGCACCCGTAGAAGGAGAAGCGTGGCCAAAAATTTTTCAAGATATAGAGAAAATTATTATGCCCGGTGTTACCCACTGGCAAAGTCCACATATGCACGCTTATTTTCCAGCACTTAACAGTTTTCCATCGTTACTAGGAGACATGCTATCTGATGCTATTAATTGCTTAGGATTTACATGGGTAAGTTTTTAAATTAACAGCATTTTATAGTAAGAATTGAAAACTTCTGAGAGTTAAATTGAATGCGAATTAATTACAGAAAAGAATTATTCGTACCCCTAACAATATCTTAATTTTAGGCTTCCAGCCCAGCATGCACAGAATTGGAAATGATTGTTATGAATTGGCTTGGGAAAATGATAGGTTTACCTGATCAATTTCTACATAGCAGAAGTGATTCTGAAGGTGGAGGTGTCATTCAGGTAAATTATCAAACTAAATAGTTTACGAATTGAAAATATTATACATATCATTACAGACAACTTCAAGTGAAGCAACTTTAGTGTGCCTCTTAGCAGGAAGGTCTCAGGCTATTAAAAATTATCAAAGACTTTATCCCGATTTAGGGGATGTTGAAATAAACGCTAGACTGGTTGCCTATTGCTCTGACCAAGCTCATTCAAGCGTCGAAAAAGCTGGAATTATTGGTCTTGTGAAAATGCGATATGTGGAGAGTGACGAAAAGTTTTCAATGCGAGGCAATAAATTAATGCAAGCAATAAAAAAGGACAGAGAAAGAGGATTAATACCTTTTTGGGTAAGTGTTTTTGGTATAATTAGAAAGTACTGTTTTTTATATGATTGTGGAGCACTTCGTAAGAAATATTTGTTAATCTTCATTATTCATTCCACTTAAAAAGTTTGATAGAAACATCATTCCCTGATACATAACAGCCGTTACGAAATATTTGACCGAAAGTAAAATATATATTTGCTATTGCATACATTTTTTTAAATAGTAGTGTCGTTTGCTAAAAATTATAAATCACTGTTTCTAAGAAATAAATGTAATAAAACATTGTGTGATACATAGACAATTGATTATTTGAAATGCACTTATTATTGCCGCATCACTGAGTATTCGTGTTCGTGGAAATGCCTTGGAAGGGGATTAACGAATATCGAAGAGATTGCTTCTCAGAAATAACTAATTGGAGCAATCTTCTTAAAAGAACGGAATCCTCCCCAGTGAAATCCCACAGGATGCAATTAATACATGTAGATTTGTGGTTTTCTTGACAGCATCATTTCAACAAAACTGTTACCTAAATTAAATTAAAAAGTAATTTCTTACAGTACTAATGATAACTACGACATACGAATATGAATATAGAACATAGCTATTTCAATTTCTTAGCAAATCTTTTTTTGTTATTTAGGTTTGTGCTACTCTGGGCACCACAGGGGCATGTGCTTTTGACAGTGTGGACGAAATTGGATCAGTTTGTACAGCAGAAGACCTATGGCTTCATATCGATGCTGCTTATGCAGGAAGCGCTTTTATATGTCCTGAATTTAGGACGTGGCTTAAAGGAGTTGAGAAAGCCGATTCCATTGCTTTCAACCCATCTAAATGGCTCATGGTTCACTTTGATTGCACAACGATGTGGTGAGCATTTAGTGAATTCATTTAAGAATATTTGTTTCCAAATAGTGAAAAGTGTTTCTGATTTGGCAGTTTCAGTACCTAGGTACTAAATATCTTGAAATAGTTATGTATTAAACGTTTTGAAATTAATGTTCAGTCAATGAACTGATAATAAAATCGTTTGAACTTTTAGAAATAGTTTTGCTTGGCAGAAATTTGTTTTATGAATGGAAGTTTGGAGAGTACTGTGAATATACACTGAATGTAAAGTACAAATTAGTTGGGGTCCATACGACTTTAGTAGTTGGTGGCCCCCGTAAGCATAGGTCAAAATATTATTATTGTATGAATGAATTGATTTCCAGTTAATGCATTCTAAAAATTCCTGAAAAATTTGAAGAGATACAACATAAATATTTCCAACTGTTATATAATTTTCTTGTAGTTTGAAAGTTATTTACAGTATTGTCCTTGTTTAGGGTTAAGAATAGTGGCGCCCTTCATAGAACCTTCAACGTGGAACCTCTATACCTGAAGCACGAAAATTCTGGTAGTAAATTAGATGTGCTTAAAGTAAATACATATTTTTCTTACAAACTTTCTTTATATAGGTCTTGCGATAGATTACATGGTAAGAATATGATGGAGAAAGTGATAAGAGTTCTCAAGAGTAATTGACTTTACTTTTTTTAAATACTTATCTATAGTTAATTATAAATCCCGAATGTCATAACAGTATCATGAAATCGCAATCAAAACATTTTTTTAAACTATTTTTACTCTTCGAATAGGAATTTCTATTTCACATATTATGTAGTACGAAAGTGCAATATATTTGATTTGGAAGCAAAAAAGTGTCAGCTAGCATATTTTTCATTCACTATAAAGGAACTACTTGTTTTATATCTTACTACAGTAGTAACAACTCAATTTTAAAATAAAGTTCTGAACGGCTTTTGTCTAAATTATGTAGTTATTATGATGTTTTTGTGGATGACCCAAAGGTAGTATCGAATTTTGTAGATATTTACTTTAAAACAACTTGTACACATTAGTTGAAGCTTTTAATACATGTTTCAATTTTACAGCATTGGCAAATTCCTCTAAGTAAAAGGTTTAGAGCACTAAAACTGTGGTTCGTTATTCGTAACTACGGTATAACAGGCCTTCAGAAACATATTAGGGAGGTAATTTAATTTTCAATAACCACATAAAATTTGAAATGTTTTTGTATTAAGTATAACTTTTTATTTAGGGTGTACGATTAGCTCAGAAATTTGAAGCACTTGTTCTTGCTGATGCACGATTTGAAATTGCAGCTGTAAGACACTTAGGACTTGTTGTATTTCGGTTGATTGGAGAAAATCACCTAACAGAGAAATTATTAAAACGGTTGAATTTTAGAGGAAATTTACATTGTGTACCAGCAGCTCTTAAAGAGAAATATGTGATAAGATTCACTGTGACATCTCAATACACTACTATTGAGGATATTTTAAAAGACTGGAAAGAAATTAAGGTGGTGACAGACGAAATTTTACGAGAAAGTGAAGAGGAAATAATTATGCCAAGGGCAAAAGTTAGACTAGCAGGTATGTAGATATGAGGTTGAATTTTTTGACCTACTCATGGGAATAGGTTAGCAAAGTAATCTAAAAAGGTAGGTAGTATAGGAAAGTTTTAATTTTTAAGTATTAGACGAAACTTCTGCTGCCGCTCGTGAGCGGCACTAAAGTAGTATAACGGTTTGTGATTGGTGCAACAATTTACTTTTGCTGCCGCTCAAGCAACAACTGCAGAAAAGTCAAATTTTAACTGTTTCTACGGACGTTGAAGAAAAAATATATTTGTTATAATTTAGGTTTCTTGGTACCTACATATATTGAAAAATTTACAACAGGATATAGACTTTATGTACACTACAGCGATCTCTGAATTTCGTAGATAGCCTAGTTTAATTTTAACAACTGTTTTAGTAGCCGACTTTATTTTGATTTGGTACCTGTATCAGTAGAGTTCCTTTTTTATGTGTATTATTGTTTTGGTTATCCAAAGGTTTGCCTAACATGTGAAACAGTATCCAACCAGACTGATAGAAACGTAGATTAGGAAGTGATAGAAATATGAATTCCAGCAGCCATTATTTCATATTATATCATTTTTATTTAAAAGTGTACTGATAAACTCAGTCGTGTTCGTATAGGACTTTATTTTGTAGTGTTTATATATATTTTTTAATTTTGCTATAATTTTTTAGATTGCCTCATGTGACTAATTTCAAACTATGGGGTGATTAAATGCCGTGACGGAATTCAGAGATTATTTTTGATAACCGTCCTTTCTACCATTTCCATTGTAAAATAACCATCGTATGAGTTTGAATGCATTCTCAGATAACCCTTTTTCCTTTTTTTAAAGCAATAACATTTGTAATTACACATCTTTTACGGTTGCAAAAAAAAATATTGTATAGCTATACCTTGTCCGCCAAATTCCTTAGCGCCCTTGAGATTATCTTTCCACGGCCACAAGCGGCCTCGGCGACAATTTTCTCTCGGTACGATAAAGCAACATTTCGCGGCCTTGGTATACAAATAACTATAAATAGAAACATATTTTATTTTAATAGCACTAAATAGTTTATTTGTTTTAATACTGAATGTTATAGACGTTAGGTATGGAACTTATCGGTTAGTTTTGCATTTATGTTATTATTTTGTTATTATTTGTGATTATACAGAATAAAGAAATTTACAGATTAACCAAATTAAGATGTATTCAAACATATTCTTATAATTTGTTTTGTTTGGTTTTGCAGTTATACCAACATATTACTAACAAGCAATGCTGCTACGAAATGAAGAATGATAACAGTAAAAAAATAATTACTGCTGTTTTTTCCTTCTTAAATATTTTATAATACTTTTAAGTTTCTCTTTCACTTCTTAGTAACAAATTCAAAAACCAGGTAATGACTTTGTGTAGTTTATCATCTGAGTTTATCCTTTTTGTGGTTTACACATGACTGTTTTTTATATTTTTTGGGGAATAGAGAAACAAAAAAGCCTATTATTGGCTTCGGATATAATATGATTTCAATTTTATAATTATAAGTTTCGGTTATTTTTGGAAACTAACAAAAAGAAGATTTTAGAAATATTTTGTTAACAAATGATTAAATTTTTGTATTATATTTTGTTTGGATATTGTATATTTTTAGAAAAATAAAATTGCCAATGATTTTGTCTTCAGTTGCCATCTGTGTAAATTATTTTATTTGATGTTTCTCGTTTTGGATATCTCTGTAGTGTATCTCAAGGTTTGTATAATCAGTTTAAGATGTTGTGTAAGTGGACTTTTTTATAATTTATTGACAATAAAAGGAGATATTAAAAATTATTAAATTACAGAAACCAAGGAGAAAAATGAAAATTTTGGAACAAGTTTATTACTAGCCAATTCTCCAATGTCTCCTAAAATTGTGAATGGAAGTTTTGTTGCTATTTATGACCAAGGCGAGATGCTTGCTGAATATTCTGAAACGTTTGCTAAATTACGACAGAAGGCCCAAAATAGCCCATGTAAGTTTGGTTTAACTTTTTGTCATATCTCATATTATAAAGTCTTACATTCTTTTTAAATTTTTTAGCAATGCGACGCAGAATTCGTGGGATTTTAATGAGCGGAAAACAGTTTTCCTTGGACTCCCGTTTGGATCTTTTCCATGGAATTGAGGAAAGTAGCGACAATCGCACAGTTTCTGAACCAACAACAGCAACAACCCTGTTGGAGGATTCTAACGAAAACGAAGAAACGAGTGGTGATATTTTTCAACAAAATATTTCATCATTTTATAAGCAACTTACTTATTGTTTTAGATAAAGAAGAATCGCTATGTAATAATAAATTGCTGTCGCCTCCACAAGTTCGGCATTCCAGATCAAGATCAGTTGATCATCAAGTTCCAATTTTAGTGCATGATAACGAATCCTTTAAGAAATGTGCTAAGTGTGGTCACGATGTAGGTACGTGTAAATAAATAAGTATTCTATCTTGTGTTAGAACTACATAACTGTAAAATGTGTAGAGTAGCTAATTAAAAATTAAGTATAGCTCGTACTTACATCAGACAAATATCTTTTAAACATGTACTGTAGCTATAATGTGCGATGTGCGACTATTATATCAGTGAAAATTACAGCCTGCTTAGTCATTGATATTATTGTTGAACAATTAATTGTTTTTTAAAGGTTCTTGAAAAATAATAATCCAAAGAAAGTGTTTGTAAATCTATCTGGAAATTACGAAATTAGTAAATATTAAATACTATCTATTGATCTATGACAATCTACTTCCATATGTAAAATATTACGACTGCATGAAATGAATTAAAAATAACTACAAGAATTAGACACAATAATTATTGTTAACGTGCATATAGATTGTCTTTTGAGTGTAGGTATACTAACTATTGATTGAACTTAGCCTTTTGATGTGATTTTCCAAAAGGTTAGTTGAGAAATTACATATCTATTCGCATTTTGAGATTAAAAATCTCTGCTGCTGTGGGGTGCAATAACGAAAATGTAAACATATAAATATGTCATCTGAATGTAAGTAAATATAAAATAAACGTTGATTGCATGTGTTTCAGTGTTTACTATTTGCATTTTTCAAGTTTTGTTAAGATTGAGATAAGGTTGTAATAAAATATATTGATTTGAGTTAAAGTATCGTATTAACAACATACATTAATAATTTACATCATATAGAACAGTGCAATTTTCATAAGTATCCATTTAAATAGAAACTACTAGAATATTTTGAACTTGGAACATTACAACAATAAAACATAAAAATTTGGCAGCAGTCAACTTTAAAAAGTTTACTGAAATATCTGTATAATTACTTATTGGTAGTAATACTTGATGCTTATTAATTAGGTACTAATCAAGTAATAAGCCGTATTTAAGAATCAATAAATTAGAGAAATAAGCACTTGCTAATAAGCTTAGTGATTACAATAAAGGTTAATCCCTACACAAGCTATAATAAATTTGGACTTTTGAAAGATTAATACCTATCTAACTTTTCGTTGTAATTAATTAGGTAGGTTATATACTTATATATGTCTCCACAAACACAAATCTTCCAAAATCCGTAAAATACAGCTAGCGGCTTTATTCAATAAAGTTTTTGTTTTGAGCAAATAATTATTTTGTTATAAATTTAAAAAAACGAAAATGTTTTCTTCCTTAAAATAATGTTTGCAAAAGTAATAAAAATTATCAGATCTATGAATAGTATCATAAAATATTAATTTACATATCTTATTATTTACATTCTAATAATAATAGTTCACATTTAAGGATAAGATATGCAAAATGGACGAATTTCAAGGATTGAAAGTATCATAGTATCATAGATTACATCTACTGTAGAACTACACAAACGCTTTAGGCGCAGAGAGCGGGATATGGGACGTTCATCGTCACCGGTTCATCGTGGCAGATTCATCGCCGGTCCTATTCATAGCTGTGCGATTCCGGTCTAGGACGTTTCGGCGTCAGCACATTTCGGTGCAGGCCGTTTCGCCACCAGGACGTTTCGGCGTCGGCCGTTTCGGGGCCGACCAATTTGGCGCTTTTTTTCTAAAATTAATAAACCCTTAAGCACTAACGTGCCATTTATAGCGCATTAGTATGAACACTACGCCTGAGAGACGGACGCAACTATTAATACCATTTAATGAAAAATAATTAATTTTTTCTCCAAACGTCATATAAGTGTCATTTAAATGACAGAATGTTGCTAGTAGAAGTTTCACTTATATGCTTAGGCAGATAAAGTACTTTTTTGCGCTACTGTGCTCTCTTTCATTGTTTACCGCGGCTGTTTCCAAGACAGTAAGTTATGTTTACTAGTTGCTAAGGATAAAGTCGTCGGTAAAATACTTTGGGGTTCTAGAACGGTAAGTAAATTTACTCAAAACGAATGTGCCATGTAATTTGATAAATTAATGTCAGTCACAAATGTCAGTTTAGTTAAATAAAATGAATGCAATTTCCAATGTTAGTTAAAACAAATCCTGGAGCTTTTAATTTCTCATTTCTTGTAACAAAGTACGCCAGCAAAGATTTTTCATCAATATTTGTACTTTTCTTGGTACACCAATTTTTAAAATGATTGTAGGTACCTTCGTAGCGTCTCTCTAGACTTATCAGGAATGAGAACCGAACACCCCACATTCCAAGCTTCTTCTATTTCGTTTTCGGAATCATTTTCATTAATTTTTAGCACGGAACTCAAAATAATTTTCACAAAAAACTGCAATGGCGGTAACTGTTTACAGATTGCTATAGAAACGCAATATATCAATCGACAAAACGGCAACGTGATGCGGAGACTGACAATTATCGCATTTTAATCTGTATTAATTATTAATTTATTAAAAATTCTTTTTACCGGATTCAGTAGCGCAAAAAACGTCATAAGCATCACGAACGTTAAGGACTACCGATCTCAGACAATAATTGGAGTCGTCGCTGCGCTCCTCCTCCAAACTATTGTCTTCGATCGGTAAAATGTCCTTACCGTTAATATACCTTAATATACTAATATATGCCTAAGCATTTAACTTTTATGGTGGGTTGCTACGGTAATATCTAGAAAGTGTCTATCAGGCAATGCGATTTTCGTATAAGTGTAATGTTTCCCGAAACAACCTTGTTAATTAGATGCTTATTATTGTATTATAATTTTACACGTTTGGAGAAAAAATAACATATATTATTCGAAGTATAAGCGCTTTATGTGCTTCGGCTGATTTGGCTGCCTCACTACGATCGGCAGTCAACCAGCCTCAGCACATAAAGCTTTGCTTATACTCCTAACAACATAAATAACTATTAGGTCCTACATTAACTCTTTACCCAGTGATTCATTGAGTATGTATTAACTGCATAGAAAATGGAAATTTAAAGAAATAGAAGTTGTTAGAGACTTCAGTCTAAAACTGTTGCAAATTTTACAGATAGGATTCACCAAATTATATAAATGGGCCGAAATGGTCTGGCGCCGAAAGGTCCGATACATCGCCGCGGGCTTATTATTTGTTATTGCAAAATATTGTAATTATCCCTCGTCATGGACCGAAGTTGACCGAAACATGATTGCAGTTGTAAACAAAATTAAATTTTTGTAAAATACCTGCAATTTACGAAGGTAGTGGTATTTTTATATAGTATTTTATTTTTTTAGATTAAGCAGATTTCATATCTATTGATTTTATTTAAAATTTACTTATTTCTCTAGGTAAGTGTAAGCATTTAATTGGATGGTAACTTTATACAGGATGGATAGTTTTATGCGATGATGAATCGGCCTGGCAATGAAATGCTGAATCGGCGAAGATGAAACTTTATAGACCCGCAGAGAGCATAATTCTTGTAAATATAAAATTCTAATTATTATAAAAACTGTAGACTATTATAATGTCATTCTTGATTATGTGCTTGGACTTAAATATATTAAACGTGAAAATATATTATAGGGGACGACTTCGCAGGGGATGCGAGCATTTTTGTTGAATAACTGTTTTGACTAAACGGAAATACATGTTAGTACACTACTTTTTTTGTTCTGCTATTGCTTAGAAATTTAGTACAAAAACCAACTAGTTTCATATGTAAATTTACTGCCGTACCTGTTCTGACCAATTACATTTTTTTAATTAACATCACTATGACTATAGTAATTGCATTTTTATGTTTCTCGTGGTACGCTGGTACCCCCTTCAAACTTATATGAATATAAATGAATAATTATTATTCATGTTAATGCATGTATAGTATATGGAAATCTTGAAGAGATATAATTACCACACGAAATATGTAGATTGCTATCGTAGTAATATAATATATTATTTATATATTACCTATTAACATTCAACAGAATACAACTTGTACAGTAGTAAAATATGATGGATTATTTAACTGTTTGTGAATATAAAGGCCCCTTCCCTTTCCATTTGGCCCGTCTACTGAAATATTAGTTTTTTGGGCAACATTAAAAAAGAATAAATCCTACTATATTTTTAGGTCTGAAATTTGGAAAATCTAGTCCTGATTTGTTTTCAATTGATACTTTCTGGTACGAGATAAAAAAAGGTGCTACGGAAACATCCTGCTAGAACAATCCCTGGCCCAATGCCCTGACCTGAAGTATGTTATGTTCAGTGAAAAACTTTACAATTGTTTCTTCTTTGTTAGTTTTAAGTCTTTGCTCATATATTTTTTTCATTTTGTGTTAGTTATCTGTTTTAGTTACTCAATGGGTAGGTATACCTATTTCTTGTAGTTAAGAAATGCTAAAAAAATTGTTAGACACATAAAGAAATGGAGGTTCATGTAGTAGTATAATTGTGTTTATATTGCTTAGACGCACGCCTAGACGCATATTTGAAAAATTCTAGGGTGCTCCAACCTAATTATATATTTATTATCTATGGGTGCGCCAACTGAAATAGGAAGGGACTCGTAATTCACAAACTACCCTAAACGAAAATTAAATTTTCATAGAATTTACACTATCATAGAAATAATAAATGTTAAATAAAATATCAATTTCAATTTGAAAGAATAAATTGTATTTATTTGCTTTATACGTAGGTATTTCGGCATGATTGTGCCATTGTCAAAAGCATGTAAGATAAAGTATGATCAAATATGATTTTCATCATTGTGGCTATGAAAGAACAAATTGATGCCATTAAGATTGATTGACATGCAAATCTGACAGATGTTAACAATTATTTTGACATAAGAATATATACTAGCCAATTGTAGAGGCGGCGAATTGTTCTTTCATAGCCATGCTAGATGAAAATCATTTTTGATCATACTTTGTAATAAGATGAAGATCTGAATAATGATTTATGTAGCAAAAAGGAGAGCTCAATTTTTTGTATGTTTGTAAATTTCAAAAGCTTCTAAAATATTTAATTTCTGTTTGTTATATCTTATACCTATGCTTTACAATACCAAAATGATGCCGAACTACGTATAAAGCAAAAAAAATATATAATTCTGTCAAATTAAAATTGATATTTTATTTAATATTTATTATTTCTATAATTATTTTGGATTTCAACAAAGTAATGCTTGAAAACGTCACTAATTTAAACTGACGGCTATTACTTAAATTAGTTCAACCAAGTATTATAAATTATACAACACATCTAGTTTACCGAAACTGAATAATAATTTAAATACGATTATAAAGTTAGAGGTTGTTATTAGGGGGTAGTTTAATGTCATTCTTTTTTGCTTTTTGACCGTTTGTGCTGGCATAATTACTATATTTATAGCTATTCTAAATATTTATTATGTAACAAGAAAATCGTAAACGTTATTTTTGTAGTAGTATAATCTTATGTGGACTTTTTTTAAATCTTAATACGTTTAATGGTAAATTAAAATAATTTTTAAATGTCAGTTAGACAATTGAAATTTCATGCTATTAAACAATTTGTAGTAGCTATCCCCCAGGGGAGAAAAATCACATTTAAAGGATTAATAACGAAGGAACCTACAACTTTATTTGCAACTTAATTGTTAAGCTATAAGATGAACGTACACAATCAGAAAATGGCACAAGTATCAATTTAAAGTCAATAAGTATAGCCCATTAGAAAAAATACGAAATATACAGAGCAAAATTATGGTTATTGATCTGGGTAGGTACCTATAGAATTTCTTTACAATTGAAGGTGCATCTGTGCATTATTATAATAATAATCCGGCACAAATTAAAGGACTACGTTTTTCCAGGTCCTAGACCTCGATGGTCTGTTAAAACACACGAAACTCTTCCGATTTTGGTTAGGTATACACGAATTGTTTTTCGCATAGAAATTGCGACAGTAATTAATATTTTGTCGGTTGTTAATGACGACGAACAACTACCAATTTTCAAACGCACAACTTTTTATCAAATATTTAAAAAATGATTTTTAAATATGCCCCTCGCTCTCTAAATTCTTGGCTATTGGAATGGGACGAAACAATAGATGATCGACATAATTAAGTTCGTTATTAGTAATTTACGCTATAAGTCCGGGAAGTGACTTATTACAGTATAAGTTTAGAAGCTTGTGGATGAGACGACGAAGGAGCCGAATCCAGAATTTCTACACGAATACTTTAATAATAACTTCACGGACGTGTATTGTACAACATTTTATTTCATTACTGTAAAATCAATTTGTTTTATTTTAATAGTTATTTTCTTTTTATAAAACGTTAACGTCAAAAATTTAAATTCTGTCAAATTAAACATCATCATTCTGTTGGCGTTTCATTTTAAATCACATCATCCATTTTATACTTGTTGCTTAGTTACAAATAAATAACTTCACTTCCCGGCCTTGTACTGTAATGTGCCATTTCTCGGATTTGAATTATTACCGAATTAATACCGTAAAGTAGTATATACCGCACAGTATGAAATACAATACAGTGCCAATTTTAAGCTGTCCACCATTGGTAACTTCGTTACCTTTGGAGATGGAAAGTTGGTTAAATGAGGAAAGATTCAGTATTTTTTATGCTGATTTAGAATGTGAAATTTAATTTTTTATGGCACTTCCGGTTTAGCGAGAAATGGTGCCAACTTTTTATTTTTAAATGGAACACCCTGTATTTTTTGAAATTTATCGATTGGAAATAATTTTGGCTTTAAAAAAGTATAGCACACATGTACAATTAAAATTACTTATAACCATGATATTTAACGTTTATTTATTTTTATTAAATTGGGATCACAATTGGCTTTGCACGAAACCAACCAGGAACAATAAAGAAAATAAACAATAATAAAATTATCAAATAAAACTATTTGAATACGTATTCAAGTTATTGCAAGTACTGTTCGAAACAGTGGAGCACGCAGAGATGAAGCAATTTCCTTCTATCAATCTCATGTAAAACTTGATGGATTTTATTTTGCAGCATCTCGAAATTCTCGTATCTTTCTTTATAAATTATATCCTTTAAATAGCCCCAAAGAAAAAAGTCTAGTGGTGTTACGTCGGGGGATCTCGGTGGCCATTGAATAGGTGCATCTGTCCCTATCCACTTATTGCGGAATGTATTTCTTAAACATTGTAGCGAGTCTCTTGCATTTCTTTGATAAAAAAAGTAAATTGCCAACATATCAACCTTCTCGTTAATAGAAAAATTCATTTTATATGATTTCAGTGACAGTAGTACTACGCAAGTAAAACGAAATTGACATTTGTTCATTTCTAGGTATTGTTTATTGTTGCCCTTTTGTTCCATGGCAATTGTGATCCCAATTTAATAAATATAAATAAAAGTTAAATATCATGGTTATGAGTAATTTTAACTGTACATATGTACTATACTTTTTTAAAGCCAAAATTATTTCCAATCGAAAAATTTAAAAAAATACAGGGTTCCCATTTAAAAATAAAAAGTTGACACCATTTCTCGCTAAACCAGTAGTGCCATAAAAAATAAAATTTCACATTCTTAATCAGCATAGAAAATACTGAATCTTTCCTCATTTAACCAACTTTCCATCTCCAAAGGTAAGAAAGTTACCAATGGTGGACAACTTAAAATTGGCACCCTGTATATGATGGCACCGATTTTCCTAGGAAATCGAAGCTTAGGTAATCGTTTTCCGTAAAATACGCATATTGTGAATAGTACTGCTGTCACATGGAATTGTTTAAATCGTAATCACGCTCTCGACGAACGTAGTTTAGGTAATTCCATTTGGGGATTTATTCTTTAACATGCCTTAGGGCTTAGAGAATTTTACCAGGAAGTTGTAGGTGTAGGTTAGTATGTAGTTACTACTATACTCACTGCAATTTGAAAATTTGAGTTGTAATGGACACAGATAGCAATCTTCAATGTTGTATTCATGTTAGTAAAAGAACTATTAAATTGGATTCTTAAGACCAAAATAGAAAATATATATTTATTTTAAAACACATCTGTAAAATGCGTATTTCGGCATTTTACAAAATGTAAATAGGTGCATGGAAATTTTAATCATATTTTATAATATTGTACAAATCCTATCCCTAGATATTATTTTTAAAATGAATTCATGTCCTGTTTTATTCTTTAAAATAGAATAAATTCTGCTAGGTATTCAGACAAAATATTTTCAAACTTCCTAAATCTACAGATTTTCAGGATTTAGGTTTTACTGGAAAGCCTCAAACGTCAATGGGCTATACCTACTTCTTCATATGTAATTTAACTTACATTATAAACACGTATTATTTTTAAGCTAAATAGTTAGATAAAAGTGTAAAAGATTATAGATAGAAATAGCTTTCCAAACATCTTCAATATTAACTATATCTACGTCAATCCAGCACCAACGCTTCTACCAATGATATTATATAGTAATAACACAGCGCTCAAAAGATATGATTGTGCAAAGTAGAATGTGCCAGATTATTTAGTAATATCAACACCATAGATTGGGCGCTTTTAAAAATCTCGAAAACAGCACAGTAACCAAGGGATAATTTTTATTCAAGTAAATTTAGTTTCTTTTTTATAGTTGCTTTAGGAATTTGTGTAAGTTTTTTGATTTAATATGATTTTCTTGTTTTATGTTTAACCGGGGTAATCGTAATGGTATTATATTTCGTCTTGGTTATGACATTAAATACATGTTGAAAGTTAATATTCGTTCCGATTTTACCGAATGCTAAATTGAACGAATTCAAATTAAACAACTTTTTGAAGATATTTATTCTCCTTTGATTATTTGGAATAACGTTTTTAGTTTTTTCTTAATTTCTTATTTATTAGGTAATTAATTAATGATTGAATTATTACGTTTTTACCACAGTAAGATTAGGAAATAGAATTCAGCAATAACAATCACATTATTATAATAATTCATAAAATATTAGTGGGAAATTGGTGTCACAATCATCTAGCTAATACTAATTATAAACTAGTCTAAACATCGCCTGATATATTGTGCTACAATGTATTCTGGTAAGTTGGCAACTTTTTGTAATGATTAACTTCTCTTATTACATTTAATACAAATACATATTTTCATGAATATTTTACAGTCCATCTAAGCATGAATTATTTTGAGAATAACTACCGATTTACATTCTAAATTCATATTTGCATTAAATATAGTAAATCGGTTATCATAATTTTCTTATGCAGATGATTCTTCTTCTTGGTTATGTTTTGAAATTGCTAACAAAATCATTGTAAGTTCCTTTTTGTTGATCTTTCCATCTTGGTTGTAATCGACTCCTCGTAATATAGTTTCTTCAAAATCTAGTAAGTCTTGAGCATCGTAATCCTTAAACAAATTGAGTTATTGGAGGTGTCTTATTTCAAAATATGCTTACCTTTTTGACCAATTCTAGAAGATCTTTTAAAAATCCACGCAGCTCCTCGTTTTCGATGGTACCGTTGTTGTCCTGTTATGTTAATTAATTTTAGTGTACAAAATTATCAAGTGAAAAATAGTGCAATCAGTAAGTCAATGGTAAATTAAAATTCGCGTTTTCAAATCGATGAATAGTTTTTAATTTTAAAATTTTTATTCTGATATATACAGGGTGAATGACAAAATCCATTCCGATCTACACAGCTTTTAATTGTGATCGGATTGTTACGGTCGACATGCCAATCGAAATGGGTCATTGAATACTACGTTTTCCTGTAGGTAATTAGAACATTTTCAGGACCTACTAGATTTCAGCAGTGATAGATAGACTTATTATACATCGTTAAACTCGGAAACAAACGCTTATTCAGAATTACAAAAAATATTCATAGGTGTCCATTTAAAAATAAAAAGTTGACTATCGTTGCTAAAATCTAGTAGGCCCTGAAAATGTTCTAACTGCATCAAAATGTAGTATTTAATGACCTATTTCGATTGGCATGTCGACCGTAACATTCCGATCTCAATTAAAAGCTGTATAGCTCGAGGCGGATTTTGTCATCAACCCTGTATAAAAGGCATAATTCAATATACGATAGTACGTAGTTTGACAATACGGAATAGAAAAGTCATTATTTTCAGTTAAATTCCATTAGCAATTATACAAGGTGTTTCAAACCCACCAGACAAAAACGGTGGTACCTACGTTGTTCCATAACTTACTAGGAATCATAACTTAGTAATTTTTTTTCTACAGTGGATGCTTTTCTTGTAATGATCCTCTAAAGACAAGAATTAACATCTACGTAATCGTTTTTGTTAATTATGTCATGATAAAATTGCCTTAGTTTCAATATTAGAATTATCAATCTTTGTCTCTGACAACCTGTCTCTGAGAACCTTATTATTTTCTTGTGCAGTGAAAGTTGGTTAAATTTGGTCTGAAAATATCTGGCAATAACGCGTGGGAATGCGAAGTTGTTTCCATGGAAACAGCATCAAGATAATCAAGAAGGTCGTGAAGACAATATATAGCTTTGATTTCATATAGAAGTTAAATTTAGGTTGGTGTGCAACGTTGCCACATTACAGTTCTTCAGGGCCAATTTCCTGGGTGCAGGGAAATATAAAAAAAAACAGAAAGTTTAATATTGAAATATTACTTTCACGTACTACACATTTTTCCGGTGGGTTTGAAACACTCTGTATAACTTTCTATTGGCTATTTTGAAGCTGCGTTCGTTTAACGTTTCTAAGAACAGAACCGGCGATAAGGTTGATTCTCACTAGGGCAGCGCGGCGCGGCGCGTCGCAGCGCGACACAGAGCAGCAAAACGCTGCCGAGAATGTTTTACATGCTTTCATATGGAATGATTCTCACTACAGCAGCGCGTCGCTCGGCGACACGAAGCAGCGCCGGGCAGCGGCCGGCAGCAACTTTTGGAATTGTCGCTCGAGAATTCTTTTGCTGCTTGCTGCCCAGCACTGCTTTCGCTTTCTGTTATTTAACAATTAATTTTCGTGATAAATGTTTAGATTACCGAAAAAATATATCACTCGCAACTTAATATTAACTATAATTAAAAAAATAAAACTATCTTCTTATTTTAAACAAAAAAATTGTGCATTTACCTATAATAAATTATTATTATTATTAATAAGATTAATTAAGATAATATTAAGACTTTATTACAAGTCTAAAATATAAACTTTCAGATCCCTTGCAGTACTTAGGTAGTTAATAAAATCGTCTCAGTGTCTCACTGTGGCAGATAAAATGTTTTTTTAACATTCACTTTTTTCGTCCTGCCGAAGTCGTTGAAAAAGTGTATGTCAAGCGTGCCGTAAATATGTCATGCACCCAGTACTTCCGTTTTCGCCTATTTCGCTTCATTTCCTCGTGGTGACACACAGCCGCTAACGTAAATACTACTTCAGTAGATGAAGAACTGTCTGAAGACGACATATTACCGGTTGAAATGGAGACAACCTACTGAAATCTAAAATTGCTGCTTAGCGCTGCTTGCCGCTGCGCTGCTTGCTGCTGCTCTAGTGAGAATACCCTACCTAAAACGCTGCTCTGTGTCGTGCTGTGTCGCTCTGCGCCGCGCTGCGACGCGCCGCGCCGCGCTGCCCTAGTGAGAATCAACCTTTAAGGTGGATTCGCAATTAGCGCGGCGCATGGTTAGATAAGTGACGCGCCAACTGCAAATTCTCTTTAAAGCTTCATTCATATAAGCGCAATTTTTTTCTTGAGAATTTTTCTTCTTGCTCTCATTGGTTAAATTTGGGGGCAAATTCAAATTTAAATTTGAATTTGCCGCCAAATTTAACCAATGATCACAAAAAGAAAAAATCATAAAAGTCGCGCCTATATGAGTTAATAGCAATTCGATTGGTTGGAGTCAATCTCCAACTGTTCTGATTGCTTCTCATCATGTTCTGAATGTAATAAACGAACGCAAAATGGAGTCAAAAACTTAAAAAGTGCACTCGGAGTGCAGAAACGAACACAGCAGTAGTCTACTAGATCTAAAACCGCAAAGATATTTGAGGGCCATTATCTCATTTTTAGCGAACTATATTGCTGTACACTTTTACTCTGCTGTCCACTGTTTTGACTGCTGTTTCCATTCAGCGAATGGACAACAGTTCTGAATCTACGTAAGAATTTGCTTCGGTTCCGCTTACAATCTGTCGAAAGAACTATCTTTACACGTTAATTTTGGACAAACGTGACACTCTTCATGCGCTCTGTTTGCCTTACTTTCACCTTTTCAACAATTTTGTGGTTTTTTTGAACTATTTCTTTGGTAATGAACTCAATTAGGGGTCCACTGCATGGTGCACCTTCAAGGTCCGTACTGGGGTTTTAGATGAAGATTCGCCAAGAACTTTGTCTGACATGGTTGATTTTTTTCAAACAACACAATTTTAATAATGGTATCAACTTCTTATTTTACATTTTGCAAGATTCGCTGTATCTGGACTGTATCGTTTAATCTCAGTGTTAAGATTTTTCTACTGCACCTGCTTTAATGTAACATACCACGTTCGAAGCTACGTGATACCCCTCTTTTGTTTTTTTTTGGTTCTTTTCTTTTTGGTTTTTTGTTTGTTATGGCTTTCGACATCCCTTCTACTTTCTTCCTTTTTACCACGCTGGATGTCATGGTCACAGGCGTTTTATTGAATTACAAGTGACCTATTAAGGAACTCAAATTTCACGACTTATTTTGCATTAACCATTTTGGTTATAGTCTTGTTTGATCACATTTTTATGTCAGATAAAGACATTTTCTGATAGTGCTACCTTTGATCATCAAACAACTATCGCATATTTAATTTTTCTAAACGGGTTTAAAGAGAAAAATATACTAAAATCCTTTAGTTATTCGAGTTAATCTATTAAATTTATAGGGTTGGATAAAGCTCCTACGCTGGCGCTGTAGAGATGCTATTATTAAATTATTACAAGGAAAATATGTTTTACAAGTAAGTAGGTGGCCTAGAACAGTATAACATACTATATACCTACTATAGTCGGGGCACGCTAAAGGTGCATCTACGTCATCAATCGCATTTTCTGGTAATTTTGTATTACCAATCTTGAAACAGTATCAAACTGTAATTTTTTTTGCGAATTACGTATTAAAAGTATGCTTTTTTATAAGCCCATAAAATGTTATTTTACAGTTATTATTTTTATTAATTAGTTGTATTCATATTATTCCTGCAAAAAATAAAAACGTTTACTAATTAGGATTTTTTTCGTCCTATAAGTTTTTATTTAAGCACATGATCATTGTTGTTTTTTTTTATTGTGTGTATGTTGCTCAAACGTCACTCTGACAGTTTGAGAAACACATTAAAGCAAACAACGTTTTGAGAAACAATACATAAATATAAACAGAGTAATTCGTGACGTCATGGACGCCATTAAAAAATTGATGACGTAGATGCACCTTTAGCGTGCCTCGACTATACCTATGTTATTATTGTTAATACTAATGAAAATATTAATATACGGGGTGATTTATAACAGGTATAAAAAATTTGGAGGGTACGTTCTCCACCGAATATTAAGGTACAGATTTCAATGAAATTTGGTTTGGTTTCATTGAAATTCGTTGCGGGTTTCCTTAAATACTCAGGAAAAGAACATTTTAGGGGCCACCTTTCAGAGGCCAGTACGCCCCTTAAAAATCTAAATTGGAAAAAACAAAAAAATACGTAGTATGTAATACCTATAACTTAATTTTCGGCGGACAAATTAAGAGTAATTGCATGCATGGATGTAATAGCATGTAGTAGTATTTTATTTTGTTTTAACTTACTCTGTCATATAGGGCGAAAACCCTCTCAATGTCATCCTTGGTGAGTTTAGTAGCACCCTAAATTTATTTAAATATATGAGTACACTTGACTTATTTAATTTTTTTAACACTAACAACAAAGAGTTAAATGCAAGCTGAGCTCAAACCATGCACAGTATGCATTTGAAAAGTTCTCTATAATATTAGGAAATCTGTAAAATGCATAAATTTGAAATAATGAAAAATTCTAATGGAAATTCAAACGGCTAAAAGCGTGTGCTGTTACCTACGATGCAAACATCTACCTCGTGCAATTATATTCGTTTTTTTTTCTGATTTGTCACAAAAAAACACACGAGCTCAAAAGATATTGCTAGGTATTTTTAAATGACTTAGTAATAGTTGCAATAAATTCTTTGAAAGGATACAGGAATTATCGTAAATTGTTGCCAATAGAGCCCTAGTGAGACATAAAAATGATGTTGTCATTAATGAATTAGATAATATTATGTCATTTTCTGAAAAAGCATAATACTATTTATGCAAAATTCTACAGGGTGTGTTAAAATGGTGGATATTTTCATCACTGATGTAATCCATTGACATAATTTTTAATACTACACCCGATAGCATTTTACACAGTCCGTGGCAGATTGTTGGTACGGATTTAAAACCCATATTATTAGTATCTATCATTGAAATTATTGTTATTAGTATACTTTCTAGTGACGAAATTTTCATTTTTGTTGGGTCGCTTTGTGACACGCAGGTAGCACCTCCGTATCGCATTTTACTTTAGTACTTCGTTAATTTATCGATTCTGATTAAATTTTGTTTAGCTGCCGGAAACCATTTCTTAGGTAAGATTTAATTTGTGGTTCTTACTACGAATCGGTTATTATTTTTTTTCTCGGGAAGGTGTAGAAATAAAGTATTATAGTGGTACATTTTAGAATTCAGCAAGTTGAGCTGTACACGAATCCGTTAAAAAAATATAGGGTTCCATTAAAAAAATACCCGATGACGTCATCACGCGAAAACAAATGAACATCGGAAATGCACAGGTATAGTTGAGGTATATAATAGTAACAAGGGTCTTTTTAAAAAGCAAAATCGACGTGTCCGTGGAAATTTAATGAAACGTCATCGTTTTAGAAATATAGTTATTTTTTATACAAGACGATAAAATTATATTTTATCGACAAGCGGAAAGTGTTAATTCACGAGCGATGAAATCGCGAGTGAATTAATTTTCGCGAGTCGATAATTAAATTTTATCGTCGTGTATAAAATTCTATTTTTTTCAGATGTTAAAAAAATAAGAAAAATTTGTAAAAAAAAAATAATTTAAAATTAGATTAGGTATATTAAACCCGAAAATCTCGGTAGCAAAGGTTTCCATTCGGTTTCCATGGAGTTTCCAGAAAATTAAACTACTTTATCTATCCTTCCGGTTAAAGTGTTACTTTATCTACCCTTGCGGTTAAAGTAATACTTGATCAACTATTTTTAGTCGAACAAAGCACACTTTAACATCTGCTATAGAAAAAATGAATTTATTCCATATTTTTCTTCCACACTGTACTTATAGAATTAGAAATCAATATATTTTAGACAAACGTTAGATTTTATACAAAGTCGGGTCAATTGAAATGTTTTCACACAAGGCTACTTAATTTTTGTGGATATCTAGAAATTACATTTCGGGAAATAATAATC
This sequence comes from Hemicrepidius hirtus, assembly GCA_963082805.1. Lineage (NCBI taxonomy): Eukaryota > Metazoa > Arthropoda > Insecta > Coleoptera > Elateridae > Hemicrepidius > Hemicrepidius hirtus. The sequence continues at coordinate 28,794,678 of OY720160.1, read as the reverse complement.
CTCTACCGAAAAAAGGTATAAAGTATTTACCTATAGGTATGTATGTATACTTATTAGCTATACGTATTATTCATGCACACTATAAGTGAAACTTTGTTGGGAAAGCGCAATAATAATTCAAAGTTAAATAAAAGGTGATGTTGAAATCCGAGGAGGTCTAACTAACAATTACAATGGAGATCGTAATACTAAGTTAATGATTAATGAACAAACAGAATTTATTTTAATTTTACAGGTCATTGCAAACAACTATGATAAATATTGTAATTGGGTTAAACGTATAGAAACATGTAACATTAGACTGTAAATAGAATCATCTGCAATATCTTTTGAAAATTAAATATATTATGAGAAAATTACTTACTTCTATTCCTTCCTACGAATTAGCCACAAAGACAAAGGTATAAAGCCGTGCGACATTTATTTATGATAAAGGTTTTATAACATTTAGTTTATGCTCTAACAAGTATGAAAATTTATACTTTCAATTTTAGTTATATTTCATTTAATTAATTAATTTAAAAACTACTTTTGTGCTTAAAGAATTATGGTGAGCGATAGAGAGAAAGAGAGCTTACAGTTCTATTATTAAAAATATAAACTTTAAATCTGGGTTTTGGCAATTATTGAATTTGTTTGAACTATAATTGGAACTGATTGTAATTATTATTATGTTCCATATCAGTTTCTATTACAGAAAAATTTAAAAGTGTTCAGTGTCGTTGTTCGGAAGACTTCCGATTTTAAAACTTTTCATATAAGATTCCGACTTGTCAGCCGATGAGGCCATGCTTCCGCTGCCAAGAAATGTTTCTATTGGGGTTACCAAAGAATTGTATAATTAATAAAAACGATATGTGAGCGATTATTACCAAAAGCCAAATTTGTATAATTCATGCAGAGGATAAAGATCTGCCAATCCAATGAAATTTGCATCAAACTCTTTTAGCGGTTATCAATTATTGTAAGCGATCTGTATCCAGTAAGTGGATATTTCTATTAAATTAGTTGCATTATGTCTACAGTACATACTAAATTTTGTTCACAAAAATATTGACGAAACTGTGTCTAAACATACAACATGGATCAACCCATCACGTTTGTGTTGTTACACACACTCTTGTGTTTGACACAGTTTAGAAAAATAATTGATCTGTACCTCACTCACCTTGAAGACCTGTCTGCACAGGAAATTCTCTTTGACAGGAAGCAATCTAAAAATTATGAGATTAAATAGTAAAATTACAACTAAATTTGTATTTACTTGGCCATTTCAGAGAGCTGTAATCTACCGTCTTTGTTAGCGTCGAAAACTTGAAGCTGAAAGAAAGCAAAAATTAATCGCTGTTATAAGCTGCAGGGGAAATTATAATTACCATGGTATCGGTGTATTCTATCAGTTTGTCTTCTGAGACGTCGTTAATCTTCTTGGCTTCTTTGAGCAGATCCCTTAAGAAATTCTACAAAGAAATGATTTGTAAGAGAAACAATTACAAACTATTTAAAACTAAAGATTTGATACCTTTAACTCGTCGGCTTCGATATATCCGCTGCCATCTGTATCATATTCCCTCCAAATCTATGAAAATATGTATGTGCTAAAATTATAAAAAACAGACTATTTCTTATTTGATTAATTTATACTTTCATGAACTCCACACTAGACTCTAGAGGGTTGTCAAATCGGAAAAGAAGGAGAAAGTTTTCCTCCATCGGTAGTAGTTGCGCGAGCTACAAAGATTAATTAATGCTGTCAACGTTTTATATACGTGAAAAATTACTGACCTCTCTAATGTCGATTTTTCCGTCTTGGTTGTCGTCATAGGCCTCCATGAAACAAGCTTTCAGTTCGGTAAGCATTTCGTCGGATACCGCCTGAAAGCAATGAACAATAAATTGTCACCTATTGTAATATGCATATTTTTCAGCCATTTAATAAATTAGGTAACATATTTCATAAAAAAAAGATCCGTGGTCTATCGGACAACTACTATCAATAAAAATTCGATGGTTTATTTGATTAACAAGCGGTAATCAATGAAGTTAAGTTGTAACTAATACAGGGTTATTCAAATTCGAGGCTCCATTGGGATCTCGGAAACCGTAAGAGATAGGAAGACGTTTAAATTGGGGCAAAATTGCGCTATATATAATGCTGATCAATAATTAAAAAAGAAATTTAAGCTTTCTACCTTAGTTTTTTTATTACCCCAAAAACAGAAAATTGGTAATTTCCTTTTTTGGGCATAAGTTGGTTGTTATTAAAATTTACTCTATGCTTTTAATGTTAAGAAAAAGTGTTGGAAATCAAAGACATTTAGGTGAAAATAATTTAATACTTCTCAGTAAACCAACGCCTTATAATATAATAACGTTCAGGCAAGTATATTGCATTGGTTGGTCTTGAAAATGTTATTATGCGAGTTAATGTTGGATTGATGAAAAGTTACGGTATTCCTGATAGAAGTAGATGTAATACGAGAACCAACGAAGATGAGAAAATTTAATTTGGCCGAACTTCAATATTACATTTAAAATGCCCTGTTTGTAAAATGAATGGTAGAAATTTAGTAAAGATTCACAGTTTCCCGTTAAGTTTACTTTAGAATATTCAATTAATATGAAATGCTTTTGGGCTGAAGCGCTTTCTCTAATTAACTTTTAATTAGAAAATAAACCGAATTAAAAATGTACCATTATAAACGTTCACATAACTTAGGTTACTTTTAAGGATTTGTAGTCGGATAATATGTATATGACGTTACGGCTAAAGTGTAAACTTGGATAGTTTATAAACTAACTGGCTAGTATAGAAACTAACCAAACGCTTGGTTATTTTAGTGGAAAACAATATTTCCACTAAATTAGCAGTAAATTTGGTTAGTTTGTAAACTAGCCAGTTAGTTTATAAACTATCCAAAAACGTTGGCTAATTTACTGATCTCGATTAAAGTAAATAAAATAACCAATGTCCTTGGTTAGTTTATAAACTAGCTATTTTACACTGGCTAAAATAAACACTTTTCTTCTGGTAATTCAAAATAGCCAGTTTCTTGGCTAGTCTGCAAACTAACCAAACTATGTTCAGTTAATTTTCTTTGGCTAGTATATGGTCCAACGATTATTATTTTGAACTATTTTGATATATACCTTAATTCACACGTAGTCTCATGTTACATCATTTATTGTGCACAAAAAATATAAAACACAAAAATTTGAACATTTGAACTGAAAAAAGGAAATATACGATTGTCTACTAACTATCAATAAGTAATTAATAGCACAACGGAAATACCGTGCTTTGAAGAAACTCATTGGGGGTTGGCTGTGACCAAGGCTGTGATAGATTCTAAATTGACAATATCAACTTTAATAAGTTGACTTTAAGAATAACAATTCGCAAAATTTGTTATTACACACTGTTTTTCTATCATAAATGTTGTGATAGTTTGGTTAGTTTGCAGACTAGCCAAAAAATTGGCTATTTTGAATCATCAGAAGAAAAGTGTATTTTAGCCAGTGTAAAATAGCTAGTTTATAAACTAACCAATAACATTGGTTATTTTATTTACTTTAATCGAGATCAGTAAATTAGCCAAGGTTTTTTGATTGTTTATAAACTAACTGGATAGTTTGCAAACTAGCCAAATTTGCAGCTAATTTACTGGAAATTTTGTTTTCCACTAAAATAACCAAGCGTTTGGTTAGTTTCTATACTAGCCAGTTAGTTTATAAACTATCCAAGTTTACACTTTAGCCGTAACATATACATTAATTAATCTATAAGAATGTCTTTCGATTGTGTTTGTGTAAATAGCTTAACATTTGTTTAATTTGTTGATATAGAGGAGAGGTTAACAAGTTTAAACTAACAACTCGTATTTTTTGGTAGAAACAATATTATTTCTTTTCTTCTCCAAGTCCACATACCATATAACGACAATTTTATATTGTTTGAGAGAAAAATAAGAGGTCTTCTTGTCTTAAATTACCATTAGTAAAAAAAAAGTTTAGGTACCTAAACTATGCAGATAATAAAATATTGATGTGTGCGGTTTAGTATTGATTTGTTACGTAATTTCCGAAAATTTCTGTTGAGTAGGTAATTAATAATTGCTAGTATTTTAATTGATTGGAGTAGGTAATGAACACTTCCTCTTCACCAGAGGCTCTCTTAATTTATCAATATTAATAGAATATTTAATCTGATGAATTTCTGTTCACAACGTCTATTAATCCACCGGAATTCTTAATGTGGCAAAAACATTCTGAGTGTCAGATGTACAGATAGAACAGCACATGGAGTGGCTAATTCAACCATCATTGTGTTGATATTAAAAATCATTCGGGGTATAAGTCAGGATTAGAGACGACCATTCGGTAAGGATAGGAAAGCTGCTATGTTATACATCTATTAGAAAAATACAATTCGAATAGAATTATAAAATTGTAAGAACCATGGAAACAAGTTTTAATAAAATTGTCTGTGGCGGTCGGCTGTGATATTATATTTTCATGCCGCGGGCGCTGTAGTCAGAGTTTATAACAAATTCTTAACTTTTTATTTAGCTTGGTGGAAAAAATGGCAATTATCGGAGGGAAATATAATAATTTTAAATTGAATGACAAAAATCTACCTACGTATTGTATACAAGAAACAACTCAACTAAATCGAACGGTGATGATTGAGATTAATCGAGCTACAAAGCAATACAATAAAGCAGAATATGTCTGAAAAAATTTAACTAAGATATATATTATACTGTTTTCACCATTATTTGATATTTTAATGAATATTTCAAAGCTACGCAGACGTTGAAACCAGACAAGAGGATACAAATGTAAAGATTTACATCATGATCTTGTTTTAATATCCTACTTGAAGAACATCTTGAGATCATTGTTAGCAGCAGCTATGGTAAGTCAAAACCATATTGTTACTAAAGGCTATGAAATAGAGCAAAATAAAACTCTCAAAGCTTTCAAAATCATATATTATACTATTGTGAATATGCCGAACGATAATAGTATGGACAAAAACGACGAATATTTTAGTTTTCAGTTCAAGAAATAATTTGAAAATCAAAATTCTCCCCCAGATGTAGATTCTAAAATATCGCGTAAACGTAAACTGTCTGCTAATTCAAACGAATTGCTTAGAATTAAAACCATTAAGGGATTAAGACCCTCAGGGCTCTACCCACATTGGAAACTTCTGAAAAAGCAACCAACTCCAAAAGAAAACGGTAGGTATTCAATGTATTGATTTAATTATGTGTACAATGTAAACGTACAAGGTAAGTCTGCTAAGAAGAATCAGCTGAATATCTTCGTAGGCTAACGATTTGAGTTATTGAATAGGGGTGTAAGTTAATAGGGATGTATACTAAATTTTAATTGTTACAAAGATACCCATCTGTAGAATGTGTTTCGCATTTCATTATTTTTTTGAGATTAAATGATGTTAGGCTGAATATTATTGTATAACGTAGAGAAATAAATAGCAGCCAATTAGAATCAAGTTAATAATAAAACAAAAACATATTAGATGAAGTGATGTAAATATATTCCGGCAATTTAAATTGCCTTCTTCAGTACAAAATGATAGTTAATTATATTAAAAAAACATGACGAGTGATTTATATTATTCTCCATACCTATTGCATATTTACACGTCGTTTTAAAATATTTAATAATTACAAATATTAAAATGTTTCTACATTGTTTGTGGTGTGTTGAATTCCACCACTTCATTAATTATGGCTGTTTAATCAGTTTATATAAATCACTCATCATGTTTTTTTAACTTTCGTAACCATCGTAACAGGGCATTTGCTTTAGACAGTACAATAAGCAACTTTGTTATCTTAAATGAAACACCCTATATATTACTATATAATTGAATTCAAAATTTAATTGTCTATCACATAGTATAAGGTGTTCATATAGCTAAAATGTACGGTTGATTAGGATTTCGTAAATTTTGAAGATTTAGGCTGGACTCTGACATAAACGAATCGTCGTCGGTCGGTAGCGATTGTCCGGCTTCGCCAACTGTAATTTCAACCGGTAACTACAGATAGATGCATGTCTTTCTTCTGTACATATCAAACTCGTATAATCTCGTTTTTCTCGTTACGCATTCAAATGATTTCCAGCGTTTACCGCGCGAACTATATTGTTGAATACCAAAACAGAAATGTTTATTTTTAGTTTGGAAAAGGCCAGGGGAGGTTTTAATGAAACCCATACTCAAATTACATTTTATTTTAAAAATAGTTACACTTCCTTTCTATAAAAATTCTTGTCTTCATAAACTGATAAGAGTTAAAAGGTAAAAGTCTTTGTTCGTATTTATTTCTAGCCGAGAAATCGCACCATCTGCATGATAAATTGATAAGAATCGTTAACGCATCCGACGACTCTTTGTTATCTATGAACAAGTGGATTATTGCAGTTCGTGCATCCTCGAACACCGATTTAATTTTTAGTTATTCCCGTATAGAGAAAGTGGTGTTCTTCATGGGTACTCAGAAAGAAAATAAATACTTATTGTAACTTTAATAATAATTAATGCAATTAACTAATTTTCATTTTATTTTACAACACAATTCAAAAGGGATGAAAATTCTTGTTTCCAATGGATCCCTATTTAAATTTACAGTGAGAACAGAAATTCCTTTTACCTTTGCAGCAGAGATGTTTCATTTATGGTAATATATATAAGTTAATAATTTTGTTTTTTTTTCAATAAGATTTGCAGCGAAGTTTTAAAAATTGTAATAAAATCGAATGGATTTTCTTTGTTTGATTTTTAATTCAAGAAAATCATGTTTCGACACGAAAAATTTACTTAGGCCCGGTCTTTCCATCTCCTACTAAAGCTCCTATTAACTTTATTCAGCTATTAACTTAACCGACCAATAACTGAAGCCCATCTGTCAAAATTGGCGTCAGTGATTGGTCGAAAAAAATTTATTCGTCAAATAGCTATTAGGAACTTTATTAGGAGATGGAAAGACCGGGCCTTAGATAACAGAATGAATCATCTTGCTATTAAATAGTTTCGTTTTACCGTTTTTATGAGTTGGAGCTGCACCCGCTGTTCCAGATCGGCCTACTGAGCCGTAAAACTATTTTAGCAATTTTCTCAAAAATTTTCTTATGTAAGGGTATAAAAATATTAGAAGCTTAAAAAGAGAAAAACAATGTCTATCCAATGTGATAATCAAGTATACAGGTTTCCATTTAAAAAAAAAGTCAAGGTCGTCACTACAAAAAAATGACTAACGCAAAAAATTTTTGAAGCATCTTAAAATATGCGCCGTAATTTAAATCGCTATACCTGTCCGAGCGTTTTCCAGAAAAAATAATATTTTGGGAGATACCTATTGAATTTGTTCCAAACTTTATCCACACACTGTATGTGTAACGCCTCTGACGCAAAACCTAGTGAAACGATTCTGATGAAATTTGAAATGAAAGTGCGGTATATCGAAAATTCATCGACAAAATAAGCTTTTCAAAAAAATCCGAAACCGGAAGGAAAAGTTGTTAGACATGTTTTTTTGGCAGCATATTTTTCAGAAGCAGAATTTTGAAAAGCTGAGTTACGGATATAAAAAAAGACCATAATTCAAGGGAAACAGTTTTTTACCGGGTTCTCTAACTTCAAAATGGCGGCCGCTATGACTTTAACGCCACATATTAACTTAAAAACCAGTTATCTGATCAGGTTTCTCAACAACTTACTTGAAAGCCCTTTGACGAAAAAAAAAATGAATTTAGTAGATTTAAGAACGGTCGAAACAGCGCTCGTCCAAAAATGTTTTTGAAAAATTATTAGAAAAAAACTGGTCAAACGATTTTGTTTAAATTTTCTGTACTTATGCAGCTTGGTATTAGCTACATTTTTGTTTTTTTTGATGAATGCCAGAATTTCACTGTGGCGCCCTCTACGAGATTTAGAAAATCGGAAATTGATACTCCTATAGCTCCTTTATTAGCCAAAATATGAAAGAAGTTTAAATATAAAAGTTGTTCCGTATATAGATTTACATTCTCCTAAATTTATATCACCTATACGGTGCTTGTTTGCTTTTCACAGTACAATAAGCAACTTTGCTATTTTAAATGAAAGACCCTGTATATTATTATATAATTGAACGCAAAATTTAATTGTCTATCACATAGTGTAAGGTATTCATATGGCTAAAAGGTACGGTTGATGACAAAATCGTGAATTTTGAATATTTAGGTTCGACTCGGACGGAAACAGATCGTCGCGTCGGTCGGTAGCGATCGTCCGACTTCGCCAGCTGTAATTTCAAGCCGGTTAGTACAGATAGATGCGTGTCTTTCTTCTGTACATATCGAACCCGTATAGTCTTGTTTTAATCGCTACGCATTCAAGTGACTTCCAGAGCCTGCCTCGCGAACTACTGTTGTATACCAAAAACGAAATCTTTATTTTTAGTATGGGAAAGTCCAAGGGAGGTTTGCACCTCCACTTTTTTCATTTACGATGGTTAGGAATTATTTTGAATTAAAAATTGAAGCTGGATCCTCAGTTGGCGCATCACACGGCATGCGGTAGGCCGCATCTAACCAATCACAGACTAGTAATTCTATTAATACGCATACGCATCAAAGAAACTTTAGTATTAACGATATTCGGTATGTGACAGTACGACGCAAAACTGGAATAGTCCCCTGTTAATCGGATTGACGGTAGTGACGGGTTGGACAAAATTGCTATTCAAGAAAAGTCAACACACCAACATTCCAAGACAATCTTCTACAATGGTGACTAAAGAGCTGGACAGAGAAAGGATAGAGAGAGACGTATTAAGAAATAAGTTCTCTATAGGATTGTGTTTTTCTAGTGGTAGCTGAAGAAATAAATATGAAGCAAACTGAAGATTAGGGGGAGTGCGGTTTTTTCTATGTGGAATTTATAAATATAACCAAAATTACTTGTTAAGTTTAATTTATCTGGTAATCTCTTAACACTTAATAAATATCAAATTACGAGTTGGAAAATAGATGGTTGTAAATGTTGTAAATATTATACCTCAGGTGCTATATCTGTCATGTTGGCACTAGAAACGAATTCCCTCAAAAATCCATCTAGTTCTGATCCTTCGATGTATCCATTACCTGTAACAGTTGTAAAGTATTTACATTAGTAGGTAAACTTGTAGTATAAACCTGGCATTGCCTAATTAATTGTTAATTATTATTATTATATTCTATTGTAATGAACGAGGTCTAACTAAGCGCATCCTTGCCACCGTATTGCTCTTAGGCCACCGGGTCACATCTGTAGGGATCTCAAATATACATTAAAATTAAGTATTAATTAAAAGTAAAGTAAACTGGTTTGAGTATATTATAAAAAAAATTGAAAGGCTAACAATGATAAAATGTAGTTTATATGAAAAGTTAATATAGTACGTTTCGTATTTCGGGACATAACTAGATCGGTTCTCTAGATTATTCGCTGATAATAGAGAGAGGGTTAAAGTGACACTAATAAGGTCTCTAAAGGCGACACGAAATCCTCAGCGAGAAAGGAAATTGTATCTGAAATTCTGAATAAGCCTTGTTACAGAAACGCTTATACGTCACTCTCGGATTTCCGAGACGATCATTAACAAACCCTTTCTGTTTTTGTAAGCTTAAATGCACCATTAGGACGTTTACTGCTTTTTCCGATTTAATTACTTGCCATAAATTATAAGCGTTGCTTTTTTCTATTTAACAACAAAACATAGCTTTGCTGTTGCTGTAATACCATTAAGAAGTAGGCTGTAAGTTTAGGCATGGTTATACCAATTAAACTGTCATGTGCAGGACACCGAAACTAGTTAACACCCAAGCTAGAACGTGTACATGCCTGAAAGTTTTGCTGTTGAGTAACGACTGCTGTATTTTAACAAGAATAACGTTACGGAAATAACATAGTTTTGACAATAATAAAAATAACACGATTATAGGTGGGTAATATATATTTCGTGAGAAAAATAAAATAAATTGGGTAATAAGATAAGAAAACGTGAGGTGGAAATTAGTTTCAGTATAAATTACTCTTATCATGAAATGAGAGTTTTTCTGTTGCTATCTGGGTTTCCTGGAATCGCTGTCGGCAAGAAAAAGGCGAGGAGACATCTGCCGCTTTTCTCTTTTGTATGTGTTACTTTTATCAGGACGTTTGCAGTTAATCTTAAAAAGTAGCACCTTTTCTTGAAAACCACATAAAAGCAGAAGCATTTTATGAATGACATAATGATAATGCAGACAAATTATGGCGTAATAACAACCTGTAATTTTTACTAGTTAAAATTTCATTTCCTTATAAAATTACAGGAGTTTATTGCAAAATGAAATAATTTTGGAAAATTAAAAAATATTTGATGGAGTTGACAATTGTCTATTATTTCCTCAGTTTTACTTAAGCTATAAGTAGATATTTAGAAAATGCAAGGAAAATTTACATGTCGTTTATTCTCACAAAATATACAGTTCGGTATTCATATTTTCAGTAACAACCGATTTTCAGCCACTTTAGTTTTTTATGTTTTATCAATATAGAGGGTGTCTTAAGAACAAATGCAATCCAATTAAGGGCATATTTCTTTCATGAAAATAAGAGAAAAGTTCCTATTAACATGGGTCCGCAAATGCTTCGTTACCGTTGAAAAAAGTATCGATCGGTTTTCATTTATTTGGAAATGTCTACGAATTAAATTTTAAAAAGTAAGTAATACGTATGTACATTTGTTATAACTGGACTATATTAGTCAGTTGTTTCCTACTCCAGTAGCGTAACTACGGGTGTGTATGTGGATATTTATTAGACAGAGAATAATGTTAATGATAGGAAACAAATTCAAGATACCCTTTGAACAGCAAATTAGTTGACCATTTTGTAAATTGTGTCAATAACAAAGAAAAACAGTGGCGTACCATTTTTTCCTCCAAAAATATCCACATATACTATACACACCTGTAGTTACGCCACTGGAGAAGGAAAACACTGACTAATATTAATTGAATATTAGATTAACATTATAAAATTAAAATCGACGAAAATTCCATAATGTATTGCTCTTCGACAATTATTTGTTTGGAAGTGCTGCGCTTCTAAAAGTTCATAAAATTTTAGAGTTAAACTGTTGCTCGAGTTTAGATAATCAATATAGTGGCTGGTATTATTGTATATGTAGTTTCACTATAATGCACAAGATTTTGGTATGCCGATCCTTGCCACGTACCACATTGTATTGCGGCCACTTGTGACTTATTCTACACCCCATTTGCCAACTCCCACGAGAGATGTTGAAGTTATTACTATGATATCAGTCATTCTAAATATAAAATATTGAGATATAAACCTTATTCATTTGTTTTGTAAATAGACAAATTAAGTACGACAAATAAGTCCTGAAAATATAAAAAGCGTAGAATCTAGTTTGGGTACAGTTAATGGTCCCAGGGATAGCTGGTGCGGCGGCGGGCGTATTGATTTTTGCTTATATAATGTTTTCATTGTGAATTTTATGTAATTTTGGAGCTCAACTGTAAGATTTCATTTTATGGAAAATATTAGAATATTTGAGTGGTTCATATTTGAATAATTTTGAATGTAGGCATGCAAATATCTACTAATAATATGGCTATTACCAGTGGCGGCTCCTCCATTAGGTCAATTGGTCAATGACCTCCCCAGGAAAATTACACATTGATAAACTATTAACTAATGAAGTCAGAACATCAATAATAAATATTTAATTCAAAGTTTTCCAACTCTTATTTTACTAAGATATCATTTTACCCAAACGTGCCTGAGTATGAAATCTCGGCTGCTTGCATGTGTCATTGTGATACAATTCGAGTAGTACTGCAACTGCTACTGTTTGGGTCAATTCTGGATCCAGCCTCGTCGTTGACTTTAGCACACACGTACGTGTTTATGCGGTAGATAGGAATTACAATACTCCAGAGTGAAACGGACAGCCTCGAATTTCGTCTGGCTTAGTACAAGATTCTTTTACAATAGCTTAAACATGGGCTGAGAGCCGGACTGCCTCGGCTAATAGTATTAATATATTCATTTTGCGTTCATTATTAAAGAGTAATTCGTTTTCAGCCACACTTTTTAGTGTAATTTTTTTTCGGATATACGATAAAAAAACACCTTAATTAAGATAGAGGAATTGATCTGAAATATAAATCCCTTTAAGATAAGAATAAAGTTTTTTCGTTTTTAGTATTTTGTTTATATTTTGTTTTTTAAAATGACCTCCCTTTATGATTGACCACCGGCCGCCACTGGCTATTACTACTATGTCTTCAAGTTTTCAATAATTTGGTATTGACAGACTGCCACACACATCGTCGCGTCGGCCTGAATATCACGATTATTTTTGAAAATTAGTCTAATTAATCTTATAAATTTTAATACTATTTCATGGCTTTTCTAATATAGTGTTATGAACTACTACTATTCAAATTCCTGAAACGTTGAAATGCTGCTGGATGTAGCTAGATTATGGGGCATGCAGGCAAAACGGTCAGGAGAGTATACGCAGAAACGTTGCCTGACCGCAAATACCCAACTTGGAAAACTAATTTTGAAAGAAAGTTTGACATTTAAATGGAGTGGAGTGCATGGGTCTAACATAACCCACCCCTGAAATCCCTCCTCTGCATTAAAGAATTTATCGAGAATCCCAGAACATTTTAAAAACCCTTCCCTACAGCAAGAGATGTAACCCGTGTCGCTATCGCCCTAACACCAATTGGATTTTTATCCACAAAACCACGCGAGGACTCAATTTAAAATTAGATACAGTAGGTATAAAGATTACCTACCATCTCTATCATAATGGCTCCACACTTCCATGAATTGGTTAGCTGAAAGTTTTTTCAATTCTCTTGATTCGGGATCCCTGTACTGTTTCATAAAATTTGATGCTTTCTCTAAATTTAGCCGTTTGTTGCTATGGTGGTCAGCTTCGGCGGTCATGGTGGGAGAATCTGAAATGAAAGTTTGAAATTAGTTAACTTCTCACGTAGTATGCAAATAAAGAATTTGCAAAACAGACCCAGTAAGGGGAAACCTCTGCATGGTTGAAAAATATTACTTTATAATAACCTAATTGTTCTGTTTACGTAGGAACGGTATCGCATTTCAACGCAACCACGGAATAAACAAACAGTCCGCTGAAATACATGTTGCGTGAGTTTAGGTAAATCCTTCCTGACCACTGTGCAAATAACTTACGAGAATTGGTATTTGACTATGCCAGTAGAGTTAACGTAGCTTGAAATTGAATTCTTTTACTAAATATAGGTAAATATTTTCGCAAATGCTCTTTCTCGTTGAAATAAACTTTCCATTAAGTTAATATACAGGGTGTTTCGAAATTCGCGCACACGGACTGTGGGATGGTGTTATGCGACAATAACTGAACAAAAAGTTCCTCTACCATTTTTCCAGAAGACCGCTATTTTGCGTTCTACGTTGTAAAAATCTGAAAATCGCAGAAAAAAGTGTTGAATCTTAACTTTTGAACGTTTAATCAAGTGGTTAAACTTAATAAAAACAAATTTTTACAAACAAAAGAAAGTTAAAACTATAATTATGACAACTACGTAATAAGTACAACATTTGTTCAAACCGTCCCCCGTCTGCTACTAAACAATCTTTCAGCACGTCGCGTCGGTCGGTCGTTGTATTACTGCTCGAACAATAAATTGTTTTTTTTCTTCAAGCGTACCTTTCATAATATCCGTATTGTTGTACAGAAATGGCTATGTAGAAGGAAGTCATTTTATTAATAGTCAGAAAATGAAAATGTTACTAGTACAATAATGTGTTTACGTATCCATGGCAACGACAGTATTTTGCCCATAGCTCCGTCCCCAAGGTTGGTAGAGGGGAGAGCGTTGTCCTGTGGAAATGACTTTTTAGGAAATATTTATTTACAGCAACAGAATATTTTTAGACTTGAAGAAAAAACAGTATATATTATTCGGAGTAGAACGTCTTATTTGTGTTTCGCTCACTTGTACAGCCTCGGCGCGTGTTAAGCTCATATTATGAGCTTAACACGAAAAAAACTCTTTCTACTCTTAATAATATAATATACTATTTTTTTTTGTTTTCTGACGATTGTCATGAATTAATTTTATCCACTTGATCAAACATTTAAAATTGAAATTGAAAACCGTTTTCGACCATTTTCAGATTTTTCGAACAACGATAACACGAAAAGTACAAATCTGATCAAAAAATCAAAAAATGGGAGAGGAACTTTTTATTCAGTTTTTGTTTTATATTAGGTTTGTTCGTTTGTCTGCACTAAACTGCTCCGAACAGGAAACAGAAAAAGATGGCTACATACGGCGTTGGTGCATTAAAAAGAGATAGCATGTTGTTTGTTTCCTGTTCCATGCAGTTTAGTGCAGACAAACGAACAAAGCCTATTGTCATCCTATTGTGTGTGTGCGCGAATTTCGAAACGCCCTGTATGGCAAAGCTTAGATTTTCTATTTACCTAGCACCAGTGCTCACATTTTATATTATGGCTGTGATGTTTTACTGGGTAGATAGAATTTTATAACTCAAAAAGAAACTGCTCTTAATAAATAACTTGAGGCATATCTGATGGATGCTAAAATACTCAAAATTATACCTACACCCATTATTTCAAAACTTCACATCGTTACACACTTAAAATTTCCTGTGCCACCCCTTCAGAATACTTTATTTTTCTCATTTTGTTTTCACTTTTCTATCTACCTTATGAAAGATGAAAGGCGATAGAGCCTGCTGGTGACAGATTTAGATGAGTTATTGAGCGATTCTGAAAGAATTTTTCTATTATTTCTTTCTCCTTATACTTGAAGGAACAATATTGGAAATGTGCTATATGCTTCACTTTTGCATGATTATAAAGATAGAATGGAAAAAAAACTTTAATTAGAAATCCCTATAGGTATTTAGAATTTTTTAATGTTTTATTGTACCTACTGTATTTGTATTTCCAACAATCTTTCGGGTGGTTAGTGTTGATTTCAGGTTTGACAGAAATAATATATAATTGCTAAATAGAACATTTCCAACGGAATTCATATTTAACTGTTCATTTTAACTGTTTACATAAGACAATATCTAGTACTTGTATATCAAGTGTTACAGATTCAAATAAATTTCAATTTCAATTTTGTTGGATACAATATGATTGGAATATCAAGGAAATCGCAAAATAAGAATACTAGTGTTCGTTATGGATCGCCCAAGCCAAAGTCAAGTAGATAAATAAATTTTCTAATGATTAGAGACATGAATCAATAAAATTAAATTTTGAATAACAAACACTTAGAAGTGAGTGGAGGTCTATTTGCCGGGTGGTTTACTTACTAAGAACCAAATTAGAGTGAACTCTATTTACTTATAATTTCGACGCAATTATTTTATTCAAAAAGTCAACCTTTTTGATGTTAATTACCTTTTACAGATTAGTGAGAATTACATACAAACAAATTATTTACAGCATCCCAACTTATAGATCATATAATTTGTAAATTATGTATGATTATTTTATTATTACTATGAAAGGATGTTATAGAAATTACTTTTTTTTCTTACATTGCTACACTTCCTTTTTATTGCCAGAAGTAATCTCATCCCGTTTGAGTTTGTATTATCTGTGGTATTATATAACTAACTACGTTCCTTTTTTGGTTGATATTTACTTTAGGTGGATATCTAGCTGTTTTTATGTTACCTACATTTACGGGAGCTACCAATTTCCAGGGTCATATGCCCCCCTATCAATATGTATTTCGGTCTTGATAGAGGTGGTATTTATTAACTTATTCAAAAAAATACCGCCCTAATTTGTATATGTATGTCGTAGGCGCATAAACTAAATTTAGGCAAATGATTATTTGCCTAGGCATATGGCAAGGCCATGACAAATACCAAAGTGACTTAAAACGAACATTGGTCATTTGGCAAATGCCGATAATATATTAGGGAAATGGTTATTAGAATAGACAGATGGCTCAGATGGGCAGATACAATATTGATATTAGAGAAATCGTGTCCATTTTAACTCGTTTTTGTATTTTCCATGGCACTTAGCATTTGATTTACGCCTACGAGATATTATATACCGCTCTCGAGGAAGCTCCAGAGTGGCGTCATTTACTCAACTACTAGACGACCTCTTCTATCTTTTTAATTCACATTTAACTGTTTTGTTTTACTAAATATGTACATGAATGTTGACACTATTTCTTCACCCCTATTTTTGCCAATATTAGAAAGTAAATGTTTGACAAACATTTAATTAAACCTCCTTTATCAAATTGAGAAAGGAACTAGGTTAGGTACTAAATTTTGAGGTTTGATTACTTTAAAATGTGTGGCAAATCTTCATTTACGATTTTTGTCACTTAGTATGTGTAATTTTCCAGAATCTTGAATTGAATGATTGGATGTTTTTGTAGGTGGGATAGTTATGGGAATAGAAGAACCATTTACAAATATAATACAACTAATGTTAGCAACTAAAGCTCAAGTTATTAAAGTTCTGCAAGAACGGTCAAGGTTGTATTAATATTAGTGCGTATAAATTCTTTATTGGCCCGTACATATAAAAGGAGTTTGCAAAGTTAAACTTCCTACTTTTATAAGCGGTGAATCATGCAACCTATCAGACTGTTCATTCGCCAAAAGATGTATATTCTGTTAGTGCTGCTTACAATAATCGGTTTTATCCAACCACAGTTGTTGGTAAGAGAACATTAATTTATTTTTAATTTTAACTCTCGCAAATCATTTTAATAAAAATTCAAACTTTACTTTATAGGACCCAGTATATATGGCAAAATGGAAATCATATAAAGAAGCGTGTGCTACAGAAATAGACGTTGATTTGGATGTTATAGCTAAAGAATGGAATGCAAATCACTTTCCTAATGATCAAAAATTTAAATGTTTTTACAAATGTGTGTATTCGAAGTCGGGTATTCTGGATGCAGCTGGGGATGTAGTAGATGAGAAACTTGCGGAGGTAGCAGCTCAGCTGCAGAATGCAGATAACACTAAAGAAATCGTGGCAGAATGTGGACCAATAAAAGGAGCTGATCTGTGTGAGACTGCATATAAATTAATGGCGTGTGTTAAAGCAGCTGAGCTTGATTAGTACCTACCTATTAAAATTTACAACTTTAGATATTAGTAAATAATTAATGTACAAGAGCACTGACTATCGATTGATGCAGAAGAAAATAACATTCACGTTAAAATATTTTTCTGAATTTTAGTTAACACCTGTATTATTTTTGTGCAATACAAAGTACCTACTTGGAAAGCAAAATAGTAGTAGTACTCCGTAAAAGTTTCATCAAGGAAATGCACAACATGTGGCAGAAGATAATTGACAGTAATTTTTTTTCAGTCTATTGTTTCTTATGAATATAATTGAAATAATTTAGATCGGTAGCTATAAGAATACTGATAATTATTATTTGTATTTGCTTTGAAAATGAACGGTTTTCGTAGATAAGTAGACAATTATAGTGCCATGATTAAACCTCACGTTAACTAACCAAAATAAATAATAATACACCGGGTGAGTCAGACCACCCGTATCAGTCGTTTTTTTCGAAAACGGTTAATCGTAGAGAGTCGGGCCAAAATTTTTCATTACAAAAGCCTTCATGAAGAATCGAATGGTGACATTGGCATTCGCCGGAAAAATCGGCATCCTGAAGAGTTTGCTCCAGAATGTCGAGAACTCCAAAATTTCAAATAGCACGGGGGGTCAAAAGTAGTATCGTTGAAAAGGTCTTTAGAAAATAAGCAAGTTTTGTAGGAAAAATAATTTTATTACCCCCACCCCTTCTGAGGAATATTCGATTGAAGTTATTAAGTAATTGTACTGTTATTTAGGCAGGATGTAAACGGCCTAAGTAACTACATACGTCCTAACAATAGAAATGCATGGAAAATCAGTGGATGAACACAGGCTGACAAGAAGAAGAAGAAAACTGTTATTTAAATACATTTAAAAAATGTCTAAAATGTAAGTTTGACAATAGGTCACCCGATTGTACTCCGGCCACTGGATACAACGAGAGGATAATATGAAGCTGAGAATTCACAATGCCTGCCGTTCATTAAGTGGTGGAGAAATATTGAGCGCCACTGATAATGTGACTAGAAGAGCTCGACAGTGTTTAGAAGTAGATGGACGACAGTTTGAACAATTATTGTGATATTGTCAAACTTACATTTTAGACATGTTTTAAATGTAAAGTTAAATAACAGTTTTCTTCTTCTTCTTGTCAGCCCGTGTTCATCCTCTGCAGATTTTCCATGCATTTCTATTGTTAGGACGTAGGTATGTAGTTACTTAGGCCGTTTACATCCTGCCTAAATAACAGTACAATTACTTAATAACTTCAATCGAATATTCTTCAGAAGGGGTGGGGGTAATAAAATTATTTTTCCTACAAAACTTGCTTATTTTTTAAAGACCTTTTCAACGATACTACTTTGGACCCCCCGTGCTATTTGAAATTTTGGAGTTCTCAACATTCTGGAGCAAACTCTTCAGGATGCCGATTTTTCCGGAGAATGCCAATGTCACCATTCGATTCTTCATAAAGGCTTTTGTAATAAAAAATTTTGGCCCGACTCTCTACGATTAACCGTTTTCGAAAAAAACGACTGATACGGGTGGTCTGACTCACCCGTTATATGCTAGTATGATCTTTGGGTTTAAACCTTTTAAATATTCTTTTATTACCACAAAACTTATCTTAATTGGTGTCTGTAAATATTGAAATTAAATAAATCATGAAAAAATTGACTCTTATGTCAGGGCTTGGCGGGTTAAGAAAATTTATTTCAAAAAATATTAATTAATCAAAACAATTAATAACAACAGAAATCATAAATTTACTTAACTTCTGAAATTTAAAATGCAACACCTATAAAACAAGTCCTATCATCCCTAATTTGAAACTTAAAAAATTGCTACTTAGCTTATTTAGAAGAGAAGTGTAATTTCTTTTTAATTCGTAGTAGGTATGAAGCGTTTCAGTAAATCTTGCTCTTTGATATAATTTATAGTAGTAGACCATTTTCAAGATTCAAAGTTGCACTTATTATAAAGTTTTAATTATTTTTAATTGTTCATGACACTAATATTAACACCGGTGAATTATTCTTATTATTATTACAAAGAGTTATCTTTAAGAGATAATCAACAAAATTGACTGATTGAAATTCGAAGAATACAATTTTAAGGTTAGTAACCCATTTAAATTTAATTTATAACGTACAAATTTTAGATGTGACACGTCAATAATTATCATATATAATACTACTAGTAACTACGAAATATCCGACAATTTTTGGACAGTATGTAAGAGTACTTGATGCGCGATAATTCGCTATGAGTCCGAAGGACGAATAGCGAATTATCCTGCATCAAGTACGAATACGTACTGTCCAAAAATTGCAGGATTATTTCGTAGTTACGAGTAGTATTCGGAGGACAATTTGACGAACCAAATTTAAATTTTTATAGTTTCAAATCAGATTATAATAATAATTTTCTTCGTAACCATGGTTTTATATACAAACCAGACAAAAGTCAAATTTAATTTTTCTTTCTACCTACGTATGTTGTGCATACTTTGTGATATTGTCGGCAAAATGGAAGCAAAACGGGTTCAACAGAGTACGCTTGAAGATATAGAGGAAGCTGTAGAAGGTAAAACGCCCAAGAATTGTATGAAATTTAATGTTTCTTTCTACGTATTTTGTGTATGGTTTGTGACATTTATGGTAAAATGGAAGCAAAATGGTTTGACTAGAGTACACTTGAAGAGATAAATGAAGCTGTAGAAGGTAAAACGCCCAAGAATACTTTGAAATCTCACACCTCGGTTTGGAAGCAGTTTTTTTTTGACAGAAAAATTATCGCTGAAATTTTGTACTAGTCCTAAATATCCGAGAATATACAAATTTGGAGGGCGCTGATTGGCTTATCAAGTCGCTAAAACGCAACCGGATTGGTCAGTTTAGGGTGTGTCAAATTGTCAATCAAAAATTATCGATCTCTTATTTATAACTGGCGCTATATATCGATATAATTTTAATGTTTAATGTTTAACTGTTAACTATACATGCTGCGGTAACCCCAAAGTTCTATGGTTGACTAAGATACATAAAGAAGATGTGCCGCTAAGACCTATTGTGTCTTCCATCGATTCCCCGACGTTTAAATTAGCTGGTTTCGTTGGGAACATCTTGGCTACAGCATTCAAAAATACTAATGAAAACAATGTAAAAGATTCATTCGCTTTTGCATCCGAATTTAATAATTTTCAATTACCTCCTCATTACGTGGTGATCTCTTTGGATGTTGTCTCCCTGTTTATTCTTATTCAGATAATTCAAGAAAATTGGCAAACCATTGAGCCAGTTTGTAATTTCAATCAAGAACAGTTCATTCAGACTATTAACTTCATTTTTAATAATACTTACTTTTCCTATGATACATTTTTTAAACAGATTTTTGGGACTCCTATGGGTAGTCCACTTATCCCTATAGTAGCTACCATGGTAATGGACTCTTTGTTTGACTATGTTATCCCCAGGTTACCTTTCCAGCCACCTTTCATAAAAAAGTATGTCGACGATGTGATTTGTGCTATACCGTCTGACCTTATAAACCAGGTTCAAGCTATCTTCAATAGCTTCAACCCCCATCTCCAATTTAGAGTAGAGGAGGAAGAGAATAATAGTATCCCCTTCCTGGATACGAAAATTATCAGGAATGAAAATAATGTAGGTACTAATCTTAGATTGGTATCAAAAACCTACTAATTCCGGGAGATACATCAACTATTACCTACTCTCATCATCCTCTCAACCAAAAAGTAAATATCATTAAAGCTATGAAAAATAGAATTACAAAAATTGCACACCCCTCTCTTAGAGAAAAGAACTTAATAAAGCTCTCAGATATCTTTTGTAATAATGGATATCCGAGACCTTTTGTCAATAAACTTCTATTTAGTACGCCTACTCCTCCTGCAGAGGTACCTCATACAAATAATGCTGTGGAGAACATAGTTTACAGGAGACTCCCTTACGTGGAAGAAATCACTTGTCATTTAATAAAAATCCTTAAGAAAGATAATATAAAAATAGCCCAATACAATGTTTGTACCATTATTCATTTATTTTCAAAATTAAAAACTAGAACTCCTGTCTTGGGTACTCCGAATACCATTTACTCAATTCCTTGCTTGAATTGTGATAAAATCTACATAGGCCAATCATCTCAGTGGCTTCGTACTCGGCTTACCCAACACAGGAGTGATAGTAAAATTAATAGACGCACATGTGCGTGTAAGTAGTTATAGTAGTAATGTATGTACAAGATGTAGCTATTGAGCTAATAAAGAAAGATTATTATTATTATTATTATTATCTATTCACTCTAATGAGAATAATCACAATATGAATTATGATGAAGTTAAGATTTGGGAAGTTCAAAAATACTACAAAAGTCGACTTTTCCTTGAAATGTTTCATATTTACAGCAACAGCAACTGTATGAACATTAAAGCTGACACTGATAACCTTAGTTGCATAACGGTTGCATTTATGCCAACATCCTTAATTTTAACGATGTTAACGATAGCTTAGTCATGTAATGTTAGTGGTGAGTGATGACATGGCCTGGTGGACGTAAAGGTGAAGGTTTCACGACCTTTGCCTCTAGGCCCTCCTCGGTTTCATCTCATCACTCACCATGAGTTAGTGATATAGGTTTTTCTATGTTTTTTGTGGCTGTAGTGGTGAACCGACTCACTGGTTTAACAGATGAGAAATCAACGCTTGTTGGGCTCGCTGTTGCTCCGTGGTCTCGGTTTCCTACTGTAGCTACAATTAAATCTAGTCCTTAGCTTAATTTTCATTTTAAATTTTGTTATACATTTTGAAATTCCCGCCATAGCCAGATGCTCTTTTCCTGACAACCACATGGTCCTGTCGTGCAAGCACACATTTTGTATTGTCTGTTTTAAAAGTTTTAAACTGTTATTTTAATCAACTTAACTCTCATTTTAAACTGTGTTTTTAATTAATTCATAATATATTGTCATCCTTACAATGCGTTACTTGAAATTGTGCGCCAGAATGACTACATTATTGTCTAGGGCTGAGCGATATATCGGTAAATATCGATATATCGATATAATTGAAAAACGATTTTATTAGTTTTCATTTTTTTTATTGTTCCATCTTCTTTATGTCATGTCTTTGAGTATCTCAAATTTGATTTCAGATTTGAAATTTTTAATTTAACATAAATTGAAATAACTTTTCTTCTATTTCCTTAATTTTTCTTATTAAAGAAAAATCCCTTATTTCCAAAATTTTTTCTTAAGTGAACTCTCCATTGAAGTCCCTAACTTTTAGTATATAACTTTCTTGAACTTAACTAATTAACATTACTTTAACTAATGATTGATGATTGATTAATTCTTCGATTTTTATATTAAACACAGGGTTTTTATTAAGTTAAGGAATGAACGCCTTGATTATTATTTAAATGTAAAATGTAATAATTTGAATAAAGCTTGACCAGCGCCGTTCTAACCCCAGTATCGAGACATAACGTAAACGTCTTTTAACAGAAATTGGGATTACCAGCTCTGTCGGTGTAAACGATAAATAAGGATTATGAGGTTGCAATAAATGCTTCTTTGCTAAACACCGGCTTGGGGGTCGAAGCACTTTTCGCAAAGCCGTGGGAATGTACATTAAGGCCCGGTCTTTCCATCTCCTACTAAAACTCCTATTAACTTTATTCAGCTATTAACTTAACCGACCAATAACTGAAGCCCGTCTTTCAAAATTGGCGTCAGTGATTGGTCGAATAAAATTTATTCGTCAAATAGCTATTAGGAACTTTATTAGAAGATGGAAAGACCGGGCCTAAAGGTACTAGTTCTCTTTGTTTTCAATACTCCGAAATAATTTACCAAATGGGTCACTCGTGAGAATTTGTGAGAATCCGGTGCCTCCGGTGTTCGACAGCCACGTGCAGAGAAATTACACCCCCGCTGTATCTACTTTTGAACTATAATTATACTTAGTAATACAATTTTCAACGAGAGATCAATTCTTGATCTAACAGTCTTGAATTGACATCCAATAACCTGTGTTCTAGCGCTGTAGGTTTTCCTCGTCTGTTGACTTTTCTTCTCCAAGCGGTGTAGGCTCTCCTCGGCTGCTGACTTTCTTTTCCAAGCGCTGTAGGCTTTCCTCGGCTGCTGATTTCCCTAATACCATTTTCTGGAGCGTCGACTCTGCATATTACTTTTTTTCTTTTTCAGGATCATCGAATATTAGTATCCGGCTATCACAATAAGCTTTAGCCTAACAGCTATAATATAATAACTTCAATATAATAACTGTCTTCATACCCTGGCTAGGGTTTTTTGCATTTCCCCTAGGCATTAAAGTGAATACCGGGGCATTTGCTTAACTTGCCTTCAACCGTTCTTTTTTTGAGGACAATAAATAAATTAATCCTGTTAGTTTTAACTAACTAAATTTTTTTGTTTATTTGAGTTCAGTACTCTAGATCCCGAACTTAATACCAGTTACTACTATAATACCTTGTTCTTTTTAACTACGGCCTAGATGTAAACAAAACCACGTGATCGTTTTTAGTGTACGTTTACAGTGGTGCGTACTTACGTAAACTAGAGCGCGGGGTAGTTTAAACAAGAGCTGCAAAGAATATGTTCACTGGGCTACAATTCCATATTAAATAACTCAAAATACTAAAACACCAGATATCATACACAGATGACGATAAATGCAACTGCAATTAACGCACGAATCGAACGTAACTACTCCTACAGTAAAGGGGTGAAATCTTCTCGCTGCAATTACCAATCACAACTCTGCATTGCGATGACATTTTAGAAATTATCACGTGGTTTTGTTTATATCCAGGCCGTGGTTATGACGAGCAAGGTTTAGTATTAAATCAGAAAACTCATTATAATGTTTTTTTTGTTCAAACTTCAGAGGAGCTAGACGGTTTAGAACTCCATAGGAACAGTTAGAGTTTGAATACTAGGAACATAAACCCCTACCACCAAAATAATTAAGTAAAACCTAAATGCAAATTTCGGCAGCTAAGCTACCATCCTCAGTAGGAAAACTACTAAACTTAAACTATCTAAAGTAACTACGGTGTGAGGAAAGACCTCAGAACCAAGTCAACAATGGAAGTCATTAGACTTCATAATTCAGTGTTGTTGACTGCATATTATATTATCTCAGGCGTAGTAATTTAAGGTACAGTTTTCCTCTTCTAATGTTTCAGCAGATTGCAGCTTAGTTGCCGAAATACCTATGTATTTAAGATTTTTTCTTACATATTTTGGTGGACAAGTTTCCTGTAAGTGTTCTTATGAATTGCTATTTTGGAATAACTATAAATTGTTTTTTTTTATTCTTTGTGTTCCTCTACGTGATATATTCACGGTTCACACGGTTCACACGGTTCACACACTGAGCTCAGTCCGTACCTATTGAACCAATTATATTTATATTTCCAACAATCCTTCGGGTGGTGTTAATTTCAGGTTTTACTGAAATAATATGTAATCGCAAAATAGAACATTTCCAACGGAATTCATATTTTGTTGGATACGATGTGGGTGGAATATCGTAAGGAAACTGCAAAATAAGAAAAAAGTGTTCGCTTATGGATCGTCCAAGCTAATGCCAAGTATTATTAATTATTATAGTTGAAGTCTCGATAATTGGTCAACAGTATTAAGAGCTTTAAAACAGTTTACAACGGCTTACTCGCTTAGACCAGACTGAGCCAGATTCGTATTATAGTTATAGAACAAATGTTTAGATTGTTTTGGATAATTATAATAATGTTAACATTTGCATTTAGGAAGTTTAATGGTTTAATAATTTTAAGACAAAAAGACAACACTTTCAGCGGTTTTCGATTCTACTTAAATTTTAATTGTACTTACCTATTGAAAATCTAACTAAATATATTAACTAACTTAAATTATATACAAAATTTTAAAACCCGGCTCTGTTATTTTACCTGCTCTAAACCATTTATAGCGCTTACAAGGTGAGCTACAAGGGAGGTTTGCCAATTAACGTGACTTCAGCTATAGAGAAATAAATTTTCTAATGATTAGAAGCATAGTAACGAATGAAATTAAATTTTGAATAACACACTTAGGAGGTCTATTTGCCGGGTGATTTACTAATTAAGAACCAAATTGTAGTGAACTCTATTTGCTTATAATTACGCCGCAATTATTTTATTCAAAAATCAACTTTCGATGTTAATTATCTTTTACAGATTAGTGAGCACCACACACAAACATATTATTTACAGCATCCTCACTTATAGATCATGTAATTTGTAAATTATGTATGATTATTTTCTTATTATTATTATGAAAGAATGTTATAAAAATTACTTTTTTTTTCTTAATTTGGTGAACTTCCTTTTTATTGCCAGAAGTAATCTCATCCCGACCATCCCGTTTGAGTTTGTATTATTCGTGGTGTTATGTAACTAACTAAGATTTTTTTATTTTAATATTTACTTAGGTGCATATCTAGTTTTTATGTTACCTACATTTACGTGAGGCACCAAATTACAGGGTCATACGTCCCCCTGTCTAATATGCATTTCGTATTAATTTATTCAGAAAAATTCCTACCGCTCCGCTCCGCTTTGTGATGCTTTGAAATACGTTTTTAAGCGTTGGTCGAGTAGACAGATGGCTCAGATGGACAGACATAATATTAATATTAGAGAAATCGTGTCCATTTTAAATCATTTTTCTAATTGCCATGGCATTTAGAATAGGTATGCCTTGGCAAATAATCATTTGCCCAAAATTCCTTTACGGTTATTGCATATATTTTATATATTATATACCGCTCTGGAGGAATTCACATCCATTTTAAACGTATGGCTCCAGTTATTTTGACGTCATATAGCGTCATAATATTACGTCCGCTATATTACGGCACTGCTTTCCTGGGAGACCTAGGTTTTAGTGATTGCAACGGTCGTTCAACTACGAGACCTTTCATCTTAAAATTTAAGTTTAACTGTATTGTTTTATTAAATTACTATATGGATCTTGACTGCATTTCTTCACATCTGCTTTTGTCAATATTAGAAAGCAAATGTTTAACAAAAAGCCAATTAAACCTGCTTTATCCAATTGAGAAACCAACTAGGTTACTAAATTTTGAGGTTTGATTAGTTTAAAATGTGTGACAAATCTTGATTTACGACTTTTACCACTTAATATCTATGTGTAATTTTCCAGAATTTTGAATAGAATGATTCGATGTTTTTATAGGTGGGATAGTTATGGGAACAGAATAAGCATTTATAAATATAATACAAACTAATGTTAGCAACTAAAGCTCAAGTTATTAAAGTTCTGCTAGAATGGTCAAGGTTGTATTAATATTTACTCTGTATAAATTCTTTATTGGTCCGTACATACAAAAGGAGTTTGCAAAGTTAAACTTCCTATATAAGCGGTGAATCATGGCACCTATCAGACTGTTCATTCGCCAAAAAATGTATCTTCTGTTAGTGCTGCTTATAATAATTGGTTTTATCCAACCACAGTTGTTGGTAAGAGAACATTAGTTTTGACTCTCACAAATTATTTACTTTAAATTTTAAACTTAAAGAAATTAAAAATTTAAACTTACTTTATAGGACCCAGCATATATGGCAAAATGGAAATCAAACAAAGAAGCATGTGCTAAAGAAGAAGGAGTTGATTTGGACGATATAGCTAAAGCATGGAAAGAAAATCACTTTCCTAATGATCCAAAATTTAAATGTTTTTACAAATGCGTGCATTTGAAGGTGGGCATTCTGGATGCAGCTGGTGAGGTAGTAGATGAGAAACTTGCAGAGGTAGCAGTTCAGCTGCATAATGCAGATACAGGAAAGGAAATTGTGGAAGAATGTGGACCAATAAGAGGAGCTGATCTGTGTGAAACTGCATATAAATTAATGGCGTGCGTTAAAGCAGCTCAGCTTGATTAGTACCAAAAATTACAACTTTAGATATTAGTAAATAATTATAATTATGTACAAGAGCACTGACTACGAATTCTACGGTTGATTCAGAAGAAAAATAACATGCACGTTAAAACATGTTCAATATTAAATATACACCGATACAGAGAATTCATAATGAATAAAAATATATACAGGGTGTAGAATTGAATGACGCAACATAAGGATTTCAATGTTAAAATTTTGAAAGTCAAATATTATCTTCCCTAATTATTTTAGGAAAAATGTTCATGAAGGTTTCTTGTAGAGAAAAAAATTCTGCGTCTACTCATGTATTTATTATTAGCTTTTAGTTTTTCATAGGCTGAGAAAATTGAAAATAGCAAAAAGCTGTTTTGGCGAAAATCTGTAGTGCCTTGGAATTATCTTGTGACAACTGCTCATCGTAATACCGCCTGTACTGTTACATGTAAACTAAAGCAAAATGATCGAATAAGGAACGTTCTGAACGGCAGATGCGGGCAGATGTCACAAGATAATTCCAAGGCACTACAGATTTTCGCCAAAACAGCTTTTTGCTATTTTCAATTTTCTCAGCCTATGAAAAACTAATAATAAATACATGAGTAGACGCAGAATTTTTTTCTCTACAAAAAACCTTCATGAACATTTTTTCTAAAATAATTAGGGAAGATAATATTTGACTTTCAAAATTTTACCATTGAAATCCCTATGTTGCGTCATTCAATTCTACACCCTGTATATATATGTCTGTAGTGCAAGCTCACATCCTTGGCGGAAAATCAGATTCCTCATCGATGTAGGTTTCCACAATATGGTCACAAAATTTCGTTAATTTTTCATTATTGGGCATTATTAAGGTGACTAAGCTTGAAGATATTTAAGGCTTAAGATAAGATATTTGGTCGAACTGAAGAGGGGGCTTAACACGACCTTTTTCAAATACCGGATTATTTAAAGTAGTACTCATTGTCGAACCGTTGTTGACCGGTGGCCGCTGAAATAACATGTCCGGAACGATTCATTTATTTCAAAGTAATTGTTAGAGCCTTTATTTGCAGTTTTGTTTATGTTAGTAATCTAGTCTGATCATTCTTTTTCGTTGTTTGTTTATATATAACAAAACAAGCAGTCTTCAATAACATGTTCTACTTTGACATTTGTGTATTCTTTTCAATAATAAATATTTTGAATAATAGAATAAATTAAATGAACACAATATTATTATTATACAGTCCACTGGTTAATATTGAGTTACGAGCAGTAATATCGACCATCATTTTTTAATCACTAAAAATTATGTTGGTTGTTATGATTGCAATGCAGTTCGAACTTTTTCGCTGCTTGACTTAATTCACATTTTTACATACATTCGTTATTGTGTGAGTTTTCAAATAACTAATGGTTTCAGTTGGAATTACTGATTAGCAACAAATCGCTTGAAAACTCTTAAATTATAATTATGATTCTATAAACTTGGTAATATTTCTGTGACTACATTAACAGGGGAATTAAGCTTGTAGCATAGCTTGTAGAAATCGTACCGCATAATAATTGTTGATGTTTTAATGGAGAAGTTGAAAACGTAACAGAGAGGATCAGTGAAAACCTCTTATGAAAGTCTCTTATATAGTAACCATTATTCCAATTACAGTAAATCTGTGAATAACACAATTATTCAAGTCGACTAACATGCACGACTTACTACCAAACCAATGGTATCGAAATTAATTAAGGGAATTAATAATCAAGATATATTCTACATGTACGAAAGGTTTAAATAAATAAACAAGAACGACATCATAGTTCTTATCCCACTATTATAGACTTAATTAAACTCAATTTAACTGACAGAAGTAATTTGTGATCAGAAATTAAAGAAAAACTATGTTTATGCTAAGAAACCAAATTCTGCAAATTACTGTAGAGATTTCATTTGCTATTGAAAATACAGAAACATGCCTGAAACCATCACAAAAGGGGTTGCACGGCCGTATTATAAACTAAAACCTAAAAAACCTTTTTAATTTTCTTTGTGGGTTTGCTTCAAAATGAATACCGTTTTAAGGCAGATACCTATCTATACAACATTTTTGAAGAATTATTGTTAACATTTTTCATGTACCTACCTACATATCTTGATGTTATTACTAACATTCTATGAATATACAACTTGTACTTATATAATATCTCAATTTTTAGAACAATTACAAATGCCAATGTTAATCGAGGCCTGCACCTCTGATTGAGCTTATTACTACTATGACCTAATTGTGTAATAATTATATATAAAATGGGAGATAAAATTGGTGTTAATACACCCTATACGTTCTTCTAAATTCCACGACATGTGTTAAACAAGTTAGTAATTAGTTGGCCAAAACTTTCTAACTATTAACAACGTTACTTTTCGTTGATGAAGTGTAAAAGTAACTACCAAATATCTATAATGATATCTACCGAGTGTTAACCACCAAACCTGGCCATAGGACCTATGCAGTCTGCATGTGTCAAAAAAATATATGAGTTGCCTTGAAATATTTTTGTTTAATGTCATGTGCGTTATTATATTTATGTGCTGTTTAGTAGGAATTAATGAAGTAGGCGACATAAATTTTGCAAAAACCATGGCCAGGTTTAGTATTTATCACTCAAAAATGAAGTCGTCAATATGATATTAGGTAAACAAAAATATTTCAAGGCAACTCACACGTATATTATTTTTGAAACATGCATACTGCATAGGTCCTATGGCCAGGTTTGGTGGTTAACACTCGGTATAATGATTTTCGAGTTTAGGGTTGGACACCTTATACCTATGGTGAAAAACAAATTACTTCTGAAATAGTATCGCATTTTCAGATAAAAATGTTCTAGAGTCGTTGCTATATTTTTTAATTTAAATACTCTACATGATTAATTGATTACTAATAGGTTTTGAATATAATTTTTGTTTATAATTCCTTAATATTTACAGCATTTAATCAAGTTCAGCAGCTTTGATACAGCCTACTAGTTTATATGCCGTGTCACAAAGATCAGTTCCTTGTATTCCTCCACATTCTCGTACTATTTCCTCATCAGTGGCCGCATCTGTAAATTGAATTTCTACATTTTTGAGTGCATCATCAACAGCTTCCCCAGCTTCATTAAGAATTCCCAATTTTAGACTTGTACATTTGAAATAGCATTTCAATTTAGGATCATTAGGAAAGTGATTCTCTTTCCAAATCTTTTTTACATAATCCTCTTCAAGACCAACTTCCTTTGCACATTCAGTTTGGTATTTGTTATAAGTTTGCATAAAAGCAGGATCCTACAAAGTATTTCAGTTTTAGAACATTAGTACATAAACACAACTAAAATATGAGAAAACTACATCTATATTTTTACCACAAATCTCAACAAACTTGAGTCATTTAAGTCGTCTATTAGTTTAAATCAATAATTTCAATACTATAGTTTACATTCCAAACACTAGCGCTTTCTATTGTATTTTTATACAATCGTTCAAAAATTAGGCCATCAAATACTAATTTTCAGTGCAAAAAGTATCACTTTATTCAACTATAGTGTTACAAAAAATTATATTGTACCCTATTGTCTCCGCGGCGCGACATCCGCATTTTGTGTGGTTAAGGACACAGGTTGTTACTATTTTTTATTTAAACTTTAAACTGTCATTAATAATTTACAGCATAAATCAATGTTTTTTGATATATTGTAGACGATCGTAGAGAAAATATTGTATGCAAAATCGTGCAAAAGGTATAATTGCATTAGATGTATTTTTGACTTTACGTGGCGTGCCAAAAACGATCAACTTTTGCACTTATTGAATAAATAGATAACTACATACAAAGTTTCTTTTAACTTGATCAATCATTTGCTGTACTTACCTTCTGTTGTGATTGTGTGTACGTTACAAATGTACAGATTAGCATAAGGAAGAATGTTTTGTAGAAGTTAGTCATTTTGAGAACCTGTTCAGATAATGACAATTTTACTCTCGTGAAGAACTTTTAATACTGCATCATAATTCAGTTATAATATCTGTGGTTATTCATGCAGACAAACATTATAACAAATAATATGTTAGTTGCTTTTTATGTGCTATAAATTTATTTGAAAAATATATAATTGGCTGGAAGACTTATATTGTTAATATATTTATTGAAAGTTAGTACACACAAGTTATTATCTTTTACTATAATTATTAACAATATTTTTTTTTATATTATAAGTGGCTCCAATTTTTTCAGAAATTATATTATACTAATTTGTATTTCATTTCGTAACGTTTATTTACTACGTTTAGTAATAAAGAAAATTTAGAATACGGAATTTTTTTAATGTATATAAATATAATTTTTAAAAATGATTACTGTTTCGAAGTTTAACAATAAACTTCAATTATTTCAATTATATAATATAAGCTTTTCTTTGAAACCATTGAGATGAAGCATGTATAACTATAGTTTGTACAATTTCATTGTAATAAGGTAATTGCTTGCTTACATTGATTCTGTTCTGTGACCAAAAAAATATGATAATAATTATGTTATAATATCAAAATAATTCAGTACAGGATATAATATTACATTATATAGCGCTACTTTTGAGGGTATTTTGTTCCGCAATGAGTTGACACAAGCTGCTACATTGATTTAGCACAATCGATAATCCGTATTATACTTCTAACTACTAGATTACTAGATTATAAGCAGCATACGCATGAAGCAACTATAGTTAGAGGTGTGTATTGAAAACATGTTTAATTTTTTCGTAATACGAAAAATAAAACCAATTAGGCCTAATCAACGAGTTCTCTATGACAGCAAGACAGCTCTAGTCTGCCTGGAAGTTTGCCTTGAGAGCCAAGATTGCAACAGCGCCGTCGTAGCTCATTCCTAGATCTCCTGTTTCAGCAATAACAGGTTAGCTCTCTATGAACCTAAAACTTGATGCCCCCACTATAGTTTGGGCCTTGGGGTACACATAATTATGGTGTCTACATAAATTTTCATATAGAGTTTAGCCAGCAAGTGTCGAATAAATTGAGCCCCTCTTCGTAAGGATCTTGATGCCTCTTAGCTGCGTAAGCATGTTTATTGTATTTATCCTCTTTTGAAGTTTTTATATGACAATTACGAAATATCATAGGGTAGTTTTCTAGGGAAAATAAGTTTGACCGTAGGTATAATTCCCAGTAGACCATTGCTGCTCTAGTAGTACTTTTCCAGTTCCTGATCTTTTGTCAGAAATATATTTCTCTCGATATGGGACAGACATATGATGGAATTTGCTCAAGGAAAAAACCATGCTTTGTTACACATCTGAGTAATATTTGATCAAAATTAACTAGTAACCACATTGCAGTTGTTATCACCACCACCAGTGATATAGTTTTACTTTTATGTATTTCATTTTGGCTAATTTATATTTTCTCCTGCTGATTATATCGGAAGATTCTCTAATAGTCATCCATCAACCTTCTAAAAACATATTTTCGAGGTTAGATTATGGGAAATCGGACGCGTAACGGCAATGAGACAGGGCACAGGATGACTGCAACAAATTCTAAATGCTATCGTTGAAGATCCTAGATGCACTAGTAGTTAGTACTATATGAAAAGCATAAAATTAGAAGACAGTTCATCAAATTCTTAAGGACGATAACCAACACCGCACGTCACAGGTGTACTATATAACATTAATTTATTACCTGGAGACTGTTTGCAAAGAATTAATTTTTGTAATTAGTCAATCGGATCTCGATTTTCAAACTCTTTCTGGATCTGTTGTTATAATGTATTTACCAATCTTGT
The DNA here is from genome assembly GCA_963082805.1 of Hemicrepidius hirtus. Taxonomy (NCBI): domain Eukaryota; kingdom Metazoa; phylum Arthropoda; class Insecta; order Coleoptera; family Elateridae; genus Hemicrepidius; species Hemicrepidius hirtus. The sequence goes on along the minus strand of OY720160.1, from coordinate 28,761,668 downwards.
ATCGTAATATATTATTATTTATTACATATTTGAATTAATATCATATTCGATTATCCGATCGGATTATCGAATATTTCGTTTTATTCACTCCAGAATAGCATGATCAAAAAACGGTTTTCAGGGTCAATTCTAGTATTTTTTTCTATAAACTGTTATACAGGTCAGAGGTCAAAATTTAATTTTTTTTTAAATGTGAATGTTATCGTGGGTTTAAAGAAAATTATTGAAAGTTACTAAAATCTCCCCTTAAACTAAAAAAAAACACTTTTGCTGTTTTTGAGAATTGGTACAAACGTCACTTTCAGACCATGAGGTCAAACTGTCATTTTTCTACCCAGAGAAATACTTTTCAACAAAGAAAGACGATAAAACTTAGAAACAGTCACATTACTATGATGATTCCAAATAAAAGATTTGACTCCCAGTTCAGCTCAACCACGATCAATTATTGTCATGGGTATGATTCTTAAGAATAATCGTATCTATGACAATTGATCGTAAATCAACTGAACTGGGAGTCAATATTTTATACAACTGAGCTGAAATATTCTAAAAGTTATATAAAATGCACCAAAACTTGAGTGAAAGTGATTTAGAAATGGAAACTTGTACTTCCCCTGATGCTACAAATAGTGTAAGTTGTGATTTGTTGCCAGACAAATGTAAGACCGTTAATTTTATTATTTACCTAAGTTGATAATTATAATTTTTTAGTCGACTACGATAAAAACAGCGGTTTTACGTATCTTTTGACAGCCGAAAAGTGTCAATTTGTAGTAGGCATTTGTCAATTTCTATTTTGCGGCCGAAAAAGATCTTTTTCGGCCGCAATTTGTTTTTTTTCGGCTGTTTTTACTTTTTCGGCCGCTGATTTATAATTTTTTAGTCGACTATGATAAAGGTCACGTGACCAAATGTCATTGGAATATTTAGATAAAAATTTAAATTTGTTAATAAAATTTGTAATATTCGCCTAAAAAATGTTGTTTGCACCTCTGCCAAAAAGTCCTTTTTCGTCCTTCCCTGTTTTCTGGTCTCGGCTTTGCCTCGACCAGAAAATCAGTCGCGGCCGAAAAAATTCACTTTTTGGCCTTGATACAAAAATAACTATTTTCGTTAATGTGGGACAAGTACCTACTGTTCGTGCTACTGCCGGTAACTGTTACTGCTTAGTAAATTACCCTATATACTGGGTCTCTTCTCTTAAACTCGAAGAATAAACATTGTATACAGGGTGATTCAAAAATGGCGCATATGCTCTTCAGTACGTTGTAGGGGACGGTTATTTGAACTGTAGAAAAATCATAAAAAAATTTTAGCTGCTACATTTTTGTAGTTAACAACGAAGAAGTAAGTTGTAGATTTGGCAACACGGGTGCTGCTATGTAGTATATGAGTGGCTTTTATTTCCTTTCATTTACATAGTGAGCTTATTAAAAGTTTCAAACATCGTTGCCACATATTTTTTTCAAACAACTTGGTACAAAAATATCAATTTTGAAAGCTAATATTTCAGGATAATGAGGTCTTATGAGCATTTTATTTATTACCCACTATGAAAAAATACTTAAATTATTCATATGAAATGATGAGAAGTTTCAAAATCCACATGAATTCAAAGTTGAGTTCTCAACTTAACTTCTTCATTTCTCAGCAAATTAGCGGCTAAGAATGTTTTTACTATTTTTCCTACACTTCAATTATTATTCCCTACAACGTACTGAAGAGCTTATGCGCCATTTTTGAATCACCCTGTATATTTAATAATTTATACGCGTTTTACCATTATTTCCACATAAATATAATATTTAAGTAATTAAGAGTTTAAATAAGTTTAGACTACAAAATGTTTTGACAAATGCTGCCGAATTCAATCTTGGTTTTCCATTTTTAACAATCGCAACTTTTATCTTATTATTAGTGTCATTTTTTGCGCTATAATTTTATCTTTCATTTGATCCATACCTTTAACTGTACGTTTATGAATTAATTAGCCAGCAGGTATCAGTAAAAACGTTCAAATTAATGTTAGCGACATTTCTATGTCGCATTCTAGAAAGGACGCATGGTATATTTTTAGTTACTACATACCTATTAACCTATCTGAGGATAAAGTTCTAGCGTGATAGATTTCTTTCCAAAAAGTAATTCTAATAGATTTCAATGTTTGAGTTTAATTTATTACATTGTAAACAAAACTTTGTATAACATTATCAATCAAGTATAGCAGCTTTAATGCAGGCCATTAGCTTGAAACTAGTGTCGCAGAGATCAGCTCCTTCTATAGCTCCACATTCTGTTACTATTTCCCTGTCCGTTGCATTGTCAACAAATTCCGCTGACACTGTTCGGAGGACATCATCGACTACCTCACCAGCTTGAGTTATCACACCTAACTTCAAATTCATGCATTTAAAAAAACATTTAAAGTTATTATCACTCGGAAAGTGATTTTCTTGCCAGGCTTTGCGTACCACTGCCACATCAATCTTTTCTTGTTCTCCACATTCGTCTTCATATTTGTGGAACTTATCCATAAACGCTGGATTCTAAAAAGAATTGCCCTATATATAGGAATTAGGTACAGATTGCAAATTGATGTACGAGCAAGAGTTGTTCCAAACGACCGACGCGATGTCGTCAAATTCAAACAGAGTAAATTTATAAATAAAATTAAAGAATTAAAATAAATTTAAAAAGCCTTAGATATAGTAAATATCATTTAACATCTACTAACTGCAGACTGAAAGCTTGTTTGCGGAGGATTGTCTATCTATTAGAGCCGTCTGACACGAGACTAATTCAGTACTGAATTTAATACAATTTCTGCGCGCGCAGATTCAGTAAGCTTGGATGCAAGAAAATAGAACAGGTTCTAAATTTCAGCATGAAACTGACTGAATCGACGCGTTGCTGTGTGATCATATCATAACTGTCAGATTATCACGTGGTATTGTTGTTTAGGTCGAGTTTCATCTGATTGTTATTATTATTTATAAAAAAGTGTGAAATGTCGTGGCCACAAGTACAAGTTCAGTTCCTAATTGATTTGTATAAAGCATACCCCAAATTCGAGCTTTCTTTGGGCCCTTTTTTCCCTTCTTTTTTTTTGTTAATATGCATCATCATTATTGTTATTATATTTGTGGCTGCTTCTAGAGCATTCGCCCGTGACGATCCAAATCTGCTTTTATTTCACTTACAACTACGTTTCTATTGACAGTTCAGCATGATCATCTTACTTCATATTTAAATTTAGAGGCTAAAATAAGCAGCTATAGCGCATGCGCACGTACTGATTTTGGTACTTACTTGTCAGACAGCAATTTTGTAGTCACGAACTAATTTTTAACTGAATCTGCGCGCGCAAAAATTGTATTAAATTCAGTACTGAAATTAGTCTCGTGTCAGACGGCTCTTAGATGTGGTGCCAGTCTTATAGCAATAGCAAATTACTATACTCTTAGGTAGAAATAAACAGTTGTGGATTTTAAATGTGCACTTACTCGTATCTGTTGATGTGTGTATATTACGAATGCAAATATTAACAGAATTGAATATCGGTTTTGAGAGATAAACATGGTCACAATTTCTGGAACTAGTATCAGTATAGAATAATGATTACTAGGTAGGTATGTCAATTCGATATTTATATGGGCTGCTTACGTTCTAATGTATTATTATTGAAAAAATTATTCAACATTGATGTGTTTAGTGTTGGCTTTGCCTAAATATCAAATAATAATCAAGTCATTACCTACTTTAATTTTTTTAGGAAGATGTTTGTAAATTTAATTCCATTAAAAGATGTTACATCACTTTAGTTCTCCGACTAAATTGATTTGTCACTCTACATTTTAATTTTTATAATTTCTTATTTTGTTGTTGTGCCTATTTGAATCTAAATTTCAACATCTAATAGTCCGTGAAATTACCTATGAACGCAGGATGTTATTGAAAAACCAAAATGTTTCAGAACTGTGATATCAGTGCTTGTATACAGGGTGCTGAAGAAAAGGTGTATTAACTCAATGGTACTCTGTTAAGAAACACTAATTGGTGAACCTGGGAAGATAATTTAAAAAAATATTTGAGTTTTATTCTTCAAGATATGGAGGTAGTACTATTTATTTATGAAAATTAGTTGAATTGGCACCACCGTGGTTTTTTAATAAAAAAAAAAGTTGTGCAGTAACTAAGTAAGGTAGGTAGCTTAGAAATAATGTACCTACCTAACAAGCAAGTAACAATTACATAATATCATCATAGAAATGTGGTTGAAATAATTAAAGAAGGTGTTCACATTTAAGACCCAAGCAAGCTCGAGCTCTTCTGATAATATTATTTGAAACTCTTTCGAACATATTTTGATTTATTAAATTGAAAGGCTGCTTGTATTGAATTAAATTAGATCTTCTCTATTTTGAACTGGCGTTTGATAAACAATTTTTTTATGTAACTCCAAAGGAAAAAATCCATTCCTGTCCAGTCTGGAAACCTTGTCGGCCAAAGTACGGGACCGTTTCTGCCAATTCATTGGTTAGGATAATCGTTATCAAGCCATTGCATCTACGAATTATTCACTACTGGCAGAGGAATGCCGTCTAAAGCTTTATATTCATTCGTTAAAAACTACAAAAAATTTTCTCGCGTAGTCGTGCCGGTAAAAAAGAAGGTCCAATCACATGGTTCCCCAATATGGCAGCCCATACGTTTACTCTAAAACGATGTTGATAGTTTCTAACACAATATTATGGTTTGGTGTTCATTTCCAACGTTATAATATGTTCGTTGTGTTGAATCTATCTATCTCAGATCTGGGATATTATTTTATTTAAAAATGAGTTGTAATACATGTACAAAATGTTTAATGATTGTTTCTTTTGAAAATTATAGAGACATGCTGGTTATCAAGCAAAATCCTCACCACTTTGAAGAGGTAAATATTTACAATAATAGCTAATACATTCATACGAGAAAATGGTTGTTTAAAAATGTTGAATAAAATAGTCAAAATCTGAGGTAGAAGCAAGTCCAATAAAAAAAAACAGATAATTATGAGGTGACTGTGGTAGTGGTGGAGGTGTTAAGAGAATCATGGTTTTGGGGAGATTTGGAACAGTGGTTGTTGGCGGGGTTGGCCAACATCGTAACCGTTGGGCCAACAACTGTTGCAAATCCTGGGTAGGTGCAAGAAAGATCTCACTCAATCTCAGCCGCTAAACACCAAACCAGTGACTTCAAAAAAGGCTTTCTATCCTCCGCACATGGGTAACACTACACCTCGTAGCAACAAACGTAAACATTTGGGTTTAGCAGCCGTTTATTTCGATGAAACACAAACATTGACCAACCACACAGAAGCTATAGAAAAAAAGACCTGTTGGCTGCTTCAAATAATAATTTGGTAAAATCGCTAAAACTAGTTTCTACAAGATTTGATAAATAATTCAACAAACACTAATAAATATATTAATTATTGCTTATACTGATTTTTTATCATTATTGTGGTTTCGTCTTGCTAATGCTTTCTATAATCGAGCAAAATAGCTATTGACTGATAGCTGGCTCAGCGCCAAAATAAACCCTCAAAACGTCTACCGACCTAGCATTCCTTGATTGCTTGGAAATACTCCAAATATTTTTTTTAATCCTTGATTTCCTGGAATTACCCTTGAACTTAGCGGGTAGTTAAAATTTTAACGCCAGCTTAAATTTTAACACGTGCTTACAGAATAGACCCTTATAAGTTTTAAAACTCAATTTTGGGCTTCCACATCTTGGAGAATATGCTACTTACACATATTTTTTTTTACTATTTTTCCCATACTCAAGAAGTATCCGTTAACAACGGATCATTGAGTTAATAGGTACTACGCCATTTTTTCAGCACTCTGTAGGTATCGTGATCCAGTGATCCACAAAATGTTTCTTCTTAGTAAGTTGACGGTAAGATAAATCACGTAAATTTTAATCTGGCAGGTGATCTGAGGGAAAAACTCTCCCTTTACTAGTATCAGTAAATTTGAAAAACAAAACTGTCAGTTTGATTTCTGACTGTCTGCATCACAGTAGATAACTATTCAATTTATCTGCTATCTGTCAAAAGTTCGCCATCAAAATGCAACTGATGTGTTATTTCAAAGTCAATCAAAATTAATGGTAGCGGATATTGTACAAGTTCTCAAGTGCAGCGACAATCGTTTTGCCCTGACTTGAGGTGTATTCGGCCAAAATAAGACATGTTCTCAGAGGATGTTTTCTCAGAAATCGAAAAAAACGTTTCAGAAAAAGATTACTTGCTTTTTTATAACTTTTACCACTCTATTCGTTAGATATAGTCACTACAGTATACATATCCAAACATTAATGAAACATTTTTGAAATTGTGCTCGTTACTAACAAAAAACGGTTGGACATGTCCGGTTTTGTTCGAACGAACGAAATTTTTATTGGAAATTTGATATAAAACGTAACAGTTAACAAAAACTAAATGTATAGGGCGGCGAGGTCATCTTCGAGGCAGTCGCAAATTTTCTCTTCGACATCTCCATCATTATCGGTTTATTTTAGAATGTAGCTTTAAATACAATGTACATGTCTACTCCTGCTTCACTTGGAGCTCTTTGGACACGTACTACAGGATATGATAATTATGTTTTGCTTGATTCTCAGTTGAAAAACAGATGCGGCTTGAAATTATAGAGGGAAAACATGTGTTATTCGATTTTCGACAAAATCTTGTTTTCGCCGAATGCTCCTCACTTGTCGGTTTAGAAAATGTATACAATCAAAATGACGCATTTCTCGAAATGAGCCAATAAGATGTGAATTGATCGAAAATATTTTGTCGTTCACTAATTGGTCCTGATTATGAGGTACAGTCGTTTATAATGCCACAAGAGATATAATTCTGCTGATAAAATTTGAAGATTGCTACGAGTATTTTTGTTACTTAGTAATTCTGCGAAAACCATTGTGTTACAACTACGAGCCGCAAGGCCAGTGGTTTTGTTTCAATGATTTGAACAGAATTGCTATGCAACCAAACCGCGAGTAAGTATAACAATCTGCAAATTTTATTAGAAAAAATTATATCCATTAATCACATTATATTTTATCGAATAATAATTATAATAGTTATGTTTCTGCTAGTTTGAAAACGTTTACATTTTCCCCGGTGCCTTTTGAAATTTCGGGTGAGCGTGTAGTTGACATTTATGAATTTGAAATGTAAATTGTTTGAAACTGCATGTAATCACACTATAATGTGACATTATCATTAAATATATAACGTGTATAACCTGTTCCCACAAAAGTATTATACAGTGAAGTCCATTTGTTGTACAATATAGCCATAGGCTATTGCAAGTTAAATGGTTCGACCACTTCATCATTGGAATATAGGCACCCCCATTATACACTACTATCGGGTCTTGCACCTGCTTACTGATTTTGCTTATTGTTTGTTGAATTACACAGTGTTTTTTTTTTGGTTTTTAATAAAGGACAATATTTAAAACAAAGGGTTTATTGAAAACATGATATACAGGGTGTTTCTAAACATATGCGAAAAATTTTATAGGCTGATTCCTAGGGTTATCATGATCATATGAACATGGGTTGGGAAACGCTTTGTTAGGGTGCTACAGCCCCCCGAAAGGGGCGCTTGAAATTTAAATTTTAATTAATATCTCGGACACCCTTTAATATAAATTAATAAAATTTGGCGTATAAGTTAGTACTAGTAAGTGCTATTATCTGACAGTATTCAAGTAAAATTATTTAAACCAGGAGCGTCCCAAACTGGGGGGGCTGAGTACTTATTCTTCATTATTTTTGTAATCTTCAATTGTTTTTAGAAATTTGAGTACATGGTACGATTGTACTTTCAAAATTACATAAAAAGTGTACTCTTATTAAAAGTTGATAAACCGAACCGTTTTCGAGATAACTCAATTTTTACGAAAAATCCAGTTGCCATGAAAATTCGGAAACTTTGTACTTTATGGATTAAATTCGCAGCATAGATTCAGGACATCAAGGCAAAGTTTACATGAACTGGTACAATCGTACCATGTACTCAAATTTCTAAAAACAATTGAAGATTACAAAAATAATGAAGAATAAGTACTCAGCCCCCCCAGTTTGGGACGCTCCTGGTTTAAATAATTTTACTTGAATACTGTCAGATAATAGCACTTACTAGTACTAACTTATACGCCAAATTTTATTAATTTATATTTAAGGGTGTCCGAGATATTAATTAAAATTTAAATTTCAAGCGCCCCTTTCGGGGGGCTGTAGCACCCTAACAAAGCGTTTCCCAACCCATGTTCATATGAACTTTTATGATCATGATAACCCTAGGAATCAGCCCATAAAATTTTTCGCATATGTTTAGAAACACCCTTATACAGACAAAAAAGCGAAATAGTATAGTATACTGGACCACCCCGGAGTATCGGATTATCATTAGGTAATGTTAGGATCATTTCAGTGTAAAATATCCTAACAGACCAGTCCCTAATGTGTCTACAATATCAAGAACAACTAGAAAATTTACAAGTGCAGGCTGTGTGTGGCACAACATGAAAAATAAATCGACGTAAAACAGTAACAGATGAGTTTGTACAGATTTATATTTTTTCTTAGTATGTATAAATGACGTTTTCAACAAATCGGTAGTTTTCAATCTTGTTCTATGTATTACATATAAGAAAAAACATATTTAACATATGACAAACAATAATAAATTAAAATCAGTAAACAGGCGCAAAACACGATAGCAATGTATAATGGGTTGCCTATATTTCAATGATAAAGTGGACGGACTATTTAACTTGCAATATGCCTATATTGCACAATAAATCGACTTCGCTGTATAATACCCAAGATAATACCTGAACTAACTAATACAATGAATGCATATTTTTCTGCAACTATGTTTAATTAAAACACTTGGGATTGCATCAGTTGAATATATTTTCACATATACCTGATCTTACCAGGGATCTTACTTAAAATTTCAATCTAATATAAGTTTAGTTTTAAGTGCAATTCTGAAATAATATTAACAGATACTATTGGTATAGTATATCTAATTAAAGTTTTATACAACACACAATACAACATATTAGTCAAGTACAGCAGCTTTAATACAGGCCATTAACTTCATGCCAGTCTCGCAGAGATCAGCTCCTTCTATAGCCCCACATTCTGTTACTATCTCCCTGTCTGTAGCATTGTCAACAAATTCTGCTGATACTGATTTGAGAACATCATCCACTACATCACCAGTTGGAGTTAACACACCTAACTTCAAATTTATGCATTTGAAAAAACATTTTAACTTATTGTCGTTAGGGAAGTGGTTTTCTTGCCATGCTTTGTTCACGGCATCTGCATCAATACCGATTTCTTTTTCACATTCTTCTTCATATTTATGGTAAGTAGTCATAAATGCAGGATCCTATAAGAATACATAGGTCTACAGTACTAGCAGCGGCGCGTGAAAAAATCGCACATCCGGATCTATTGCATATCAAACTCGTTTAGTTAACGACAGTCGTTATCGTTTATTTTCAGCCAAATGACGTTCATGCACAAAACACCTTTGTTACTTTATTAAATAAAGAGGTTAAATCATCTCTCTCTCTCTATCTAATTATCCCTTATCGCACATGTTCTGCTGTTAAGGTATGCCAATATCCGAAAACACGTGGTATGAATAATTCTTAACATGTGTTTTGCTTCTGAATGGTAACTACTGTGGTTAAATAAACGATTATGATACGCAAATATCGATAGGTACTGCTAAACTGGATTTTGTGCTAGATATCAGCTAATAACAGTAGCAATTAAATATTCAATTTAGTAAGTTTACTTACACGTGCCTGCTGTTGTGTAAAAATTGGAAATGCAAATATTAATAATAGAGGATACGTTCTTTGAGAAATATACATGATTACCTCTTTTAACACTGATACAACTATAAAGTAATTTAAAATTAGGATCCGATATTTATATGTAGTGTGTACCGCTTATTGCTAATAGTATTATAAAAGAAATATGCACGTAAATGTTATACAATGTAGGATTTAAAATCAGTCCTGCGGAAAATTCAAATAGCTGTCAAGTAGTCTTTGCGAATTTACTAAAATTAACTTCATTAAGAAATATCTATTACGACACTTCCATTTGTAATAGAATTTTTTTCAATCGTATTTGGTGAATTTTTTATTTGTTTATCCGCTAGAGGGAATTTCGGGGGAATTTAAATATTTTTTGTACATTGTACTCTATGTGTCGTAAGGCTGCAATGGAGTTCATATATACGATACCGATCAAGACATTATTTTAATATGTCTACGATGAAACATTTTTAACTGTTATTAGAGATACTAATGATAGAACCTGTTAGAGGTGAAAACAAGAAACAGTAATCAATCACAAAAACCATATCATTAAAGGGTCGTTGCAATTATTAAGTATACAGCAATCATAGAAACAGTCATCATTATATCATTATTAGGCAGTATCATAATATGAATTATGTAATCAACAAAATGTACCTAAATATATATTTTAGTTGTAAAGGTATACATAAATCCTATTGCAAACACCGCCGAATTCTTCTTGCGCTTTGTTATAATTCACAATTTTATATTATTATTCAGATAAAAAAAATAGTTTTTTAGCAGCCAATTTAAAAATTATCTTTTTTTTCTATATTTATGTTAGAATTATCTTCTTGAATATAGAAAAAAAATATTTTTAAATTGGCTGCTAAAAAAACATTTTTCTTTTATTGTATTAAATGTATACAGCCATAATTTATTCTTAATAAGCTTCTGCTTATAATTAAATTATTATTCAGGTTGTCAATAAAAAAATATATCCTAAGGACATGCAGTATCTACTAATAACACAAAAGTAACACAAACAGTTGGGGTCTAACGAAATGTTATCTGGGGTTTATCTTCAGAAAGGCTAAGAATAAACTTGTTTTGTTCCTAAGCTTATTTTTTACACTCAGTTAAAAATCAATCGATAAATTGATGTTCAGAGGCGTCCTTACACCGGGTGGGGAACGGTCCCGGTTAATTTCCTCCGAAACTTATTTTATGAAAATTCTGATTAAATTTAAATGGCCACCGCCTTGGCATCACCAATTTATTTAACAGAATTTTTTTTGTTCCATTTTTTCGGTTTTAAAAAATGGAAAATTATAAGCAATAGTATGATGGATGCAGTATTTTTCGTTCTACAAAATATTGCTTTACACATTTTCTCTAAAATAATACGGAAGGAAATGATTCAATATTAAATTCAAAATAAAAACAGCCATGTAGTACATATTGTGGTTATTTTTAATAATATTTACTGTTGTAATCCTATAATTTTAAGGTATATACAAGTACAAATAATCTAAATTTTCCAAACGTAACCCAAGAGAAACTAAATTTGATGGTTTTCAAAATTCCAGAAAAATGAATTTTATTTTTGTTTTCGAACTCAAAATCAGCAATAGGGTAATGAAGTAGAATATTCGAATTCCAAGAGCTTAAGCTGAAAATAAGGTTGCCTAAATCGTAGGTGTAGATATGTACCAGTCGACGATTTAAATAATTAAATTGTGACGAAATAGACAATTAATCGCTGGAGCCCCCTGTAATTTTGAAATATTTTGCTTCCTTGTTTTTCTTTTCTACGATCAAAGAGTATAATAATGATAATATACTCTTTGCTACGATTGTGCAAAAATAGGGCATCATATACTAATTTTGAGTGTAAAAAGTTACACTTGATTGCAAAACGGTAACTGCATGATGTCTGAATTTTAAGTTTCTGTGGTAAACGGCTTTAATTCAGGATACCGGATGTTACTGTCAATTGTTATTAATTCACAACTTAAAATAATGTTCTTTTTATATACAGGGTGGCTAGTTTTTCATTTTCCAGCTTATATCTGACATGGTGTAAGCAAGTTTTTTTCACAGCCTACTGATTTTCCGGAAAAAATGTGTAACTGTTGTTCTAAATAGAACCCGCTGTATATTTTTGCGGAATAAGATTCTAACTCAATTTTTCTTTATAAGCATGTATCACTAATAGCGTTTTGCTTTTTTAAAGTTATCTAATGTTAATGTAATTTAATGTTAGCGAGATGAATATTTATTTAGAAGAAATATAGAAATAATGCGAAAAGTGTAATAAAAGACATATTTCTCACTGCTATATTTATTTTCAATATCAAATATTAAGCACAACTACCATGTAACTACCCAGCATTTTTAAATTAAATTTGTTTGGTTATTAAAACGGCGATCCAGTTGAATGAGATTCATTATTATTATGTTAGAGTGTACTTTACATTCTTCGACATTGCTTTGTTATCTGAGTTAACAAAATTTATTACTTATTGAGTTGATATTCCGCTATGCACTTAATCAATCCATAAGCTGTTTCACACAGGTCACCATCTGCAGGTGCCTGTAGTTGTTTGCAGTGTCCCCCTTCTTCAACCTGTTCAGCTTTACCATAATGTGCAAACAGCGTCTTGAGATTATCTTCATCCAGTATTTCATTTTCATCCGTAATACCAAGTTTTACGTTCATGCAGTGGTAGAAACATTTTAAAGGCGAATTATTTGCAGGAAAATCGGGATCACTCCAAACTTTGTCTACTATTTTTGGATCGATTTCATTTTCTTCGGCACATTCTGTTATACTTGTTTCAAGAAGCTTTTCATAATCTGCATCCTAAAATTTGTGTTAAAAACAAAGTAAAACAACATTAATAAATTTATTGACATTCTCAAGCGTTACTTTGCTAAAATCCATGATTATATAAATAATAAATATTAAATAAAATATCGATTTCAACGGGAAATAACAAGATTTGTTCGCTTTATACGTATTTCGGCATCAATGTGCCATTGTCAAAAGCATATAAGATATTTAATAACAAATGCAAAATGATTTATATAGTAACTGCTTGTTTATATTATTTTAACACTGCGCGAAGCAACTGGCCCCAGTCGACCCGTCGGAGGTCAGTCGCTTATCAGTGTTTTTAAAGAGATATTTATTCCAAAATCTTCAATAAAGGAGAATCTAAGAGTTCAATTTGCTCATTCATTAAAGGTATGTTGTTTTTTGTGTGTTTAAAAATTTCAAAAGCTTCTAAAATATTTAATTTATTTTTGCTATCAGAAAAGTGTAAAAATTTAATTGTATTATTAGATGTTAATGTGTGATTTTGTTCTAACAAATGTTTAGCATATTTTGATTTATGTGCATGTTTATATTTGTAACAACGGATATGTTCTTTGTGCCTAATACTGAAATTTCTAATTGTTTGACCTATATACAGGGTGTTTTCTAACGTACGGAGGAAACTGAAAGGACAATTAGAGGAGACTAAAATATAGTTTTTTTTACAATAAATGTTTGATCAAAATTGAACAACAAGAAAATTACAGCGTGCAGCGGTTTAAAGTTCTTATAAATTAACGCCCACGTTTTGAGTACCGCTGAACTTATTGTATTCGCTCTTACATCAGAAACACTTCTCACACAATCTGATAAATTGCTGCTGTAATTTTGACTTACCTACATGATCAGATTATGTAAATCAGCGGTTGTCAATTAAATAAACAAACACCTATAATTGAATATTTTCAAGAACACTTTAAATAGCCATAACTTTCGTCTTACAAAACTTTAATGTTTTATCAGAGTTATTAATGGAATAAACTTTTTGAATAGCTAATTTATAATTTTTCCTTTTAATTAAAGTGTCAATAAGTGGAGTGTTATATTATTGACACGTTAATTAAAAAGAAAAATTATAAATTAGCTATTCAAAAAGTTTATTCCATTAATAACTCTGATAAAACACTAAAATACGTTTCAATTCCATATTTTGGTGAAATGTCAGAAAAAATAGCTAAAATTATAAATAATAGATAATAAATAATAAATAAATATAAAATAATAGAATCAAGCAGTTACTATATAAATCATTTTGCATTTGTTATTAAAATATACAGGGTGTGTAAAAATGGTCGTGCAAGCTTCAGGTAAAGTTATTCCTTGGACAAAAATAAGGCAAAAAGCTTATTTGAAAAAAGTTCTTAGGGGCATGGCTACCCCTCACCATAACAAATTAAGAAATGTAAATTTGGCAACCTTGTATTTTAAAACTACAAATATCAACCAGTCCATGGACCAATTATTTTACTAAACTATAATCAATTCAGAAAACTACCGTGACGTTTAAAAAGTTCAAAAGTGCGTTGAGGTTTTTCGTAGAGAAATAAATTCTGCATGTTTTCATACTATTATTTACAATTTTACATTTTCCGGAAGCGTAGAAATAGAAGAAATTAAAAATGGTCTTTTTAAAAAAATCACTGATGCCATGGAATTATAAAATCAAACAAACGCACTCACATTTCTGTCTGATTACATTTTTTTTCTTTTTAAAGCAATAAAACGAGTAGGTAATTGGAACATATTTTACGCTAAACAAGGCACTTTATCATTTCTACTTTTTCTTTCGTTTAAAAATAATAGAGTTTAATAATCGGTTATAAACTTCCAACCGTAATGCGAATGTTGATTGTTTAGATAATTCCAAGCTTCCAAGGTATCACTGATTTGTTTAAAAAGACCATTTTTAATTTCTTCTATTTCTACGTTTCCGGAAAATGGAAAATTATAAATAATAGTATGAACAGATGCAGAATTGTTTTCTCTACAAAAAACCTCAACACACTTTATAAATAATTAGGGGAGCCAATAATTAAACATTAATGATTTACCATTGAAATCCCTATGTTGCGTTGCTCAAGTCACCACCCTGTGGCCTGTATAACGTTAATAAATGCCAATCATATTTTATTATTGCTATAATGAAAAATAATTTAAAAGAATGATATTTGCTACAGCTGGACCAAGCTTACAAAGTTGAAAGGGGGCGTGTCCGTCGCGTCGGTGATATAGTTTTTCAAAGTACAGTCAAAATATCAACATTTAGGCGACAAATTTAAATAATTGTAAATACTTTTCATTCCTAGAATTCGATGACCTTTCGAATGATATTTCTGGCTTCAGAATTATCTTCCTCGATTTAACATTCATACTTAACACATTTTAAACGTCAAAACAATCTGACAAATACTGAAATTATTAAAATTTCAAACGTCAATTGAATTTTCCCAGTGAATGTACTTTTCAGTAGGATTGTTTGCTGTTCGTTGACGTAAAGGTCCGGGCGCACTTGTTCGGTTCCGTTCCGTTCGGTTCGGAACCGTCCGATCGGCAAAAATCAAATAAAGCTCCACCAAGCTTACAAATGTCGCGGAAATATATGGAAATTACTGCCATTACGTTGTTTTGATACGGCACCATCCTTTTCGTCCTCTAGACTGATCGGACTTTCGAAATTTTTTGACATTTGTCGTATACTTGGACTGAACCGAACGGGACGAAACCGAACCGAACAAGTGCGCGCGGACCTTTATCGCGCGTTGTCTTGCAAAATTTAGTTGACACATTTTCCGGGGAATTTGTAAGCTTGGTGGAGCTGTAGTATAAGGTATCATATAGGTGAATTGTAACTGAGTTTTGTAAAATTTGAAGAATTAGGGTGGACTCTGCCAGAAACGGATCGTCGGTCGGAGTCCCGGTTTATTATTACTACAAATGCGTGTCTTTCTTCTGTACATATCGAACTCGCATAGTCTCGTTTTCGCGCTACGTATTCAAGTGCGATTTCCAGGATTGTCTCCGAACTATAGTACTGTTCAATACCAAAAACGAAATATTTCTTCTTAGAATGGGAAAGTCCAGGGGGGGGGTGCGCACCTCCACTTTTTCTATTTTGGTCTTAAAGGATAAAAAACCACAATCAACGTCGATTGCTAAATACAATTTAGGGAATTTTTGCATGTAATGTGTGCGACAGTGACATTTGACATTTATGCCAAAAATATAAATGTGCGTTAAATTAGAAGTTTTTATTGTTTTAATAACACTTAAAGGAATTTTGAAACGAGTATTAGACAATATGACCGACGAAGAACAAAAAAGAATTACGTGAAGTTGCAGAAAGAGCGAGTAACGTACTTTTATTGGTTCGTTGCGAAGCTCCTTATGATACGAAAATAGAAAAAAATAATATTTCATTAATTAGTTTGAACATTAAAACCCAGATTTTGTTATTTTTGACTGATGTTTCAAAAAATAGTGTATTGTTTTTTCAAAGTCGAACTATTTAATTTCACGGTTACTTACTTTTGTTTCTTCAGAAATGCAAAGTTTGAATACTAGCAGTAACACTACCGTGATTGCTTTCATTTTCGAACAATTTAAGGTAAATGATATTTTTTATGTCTGGTTTTTATATCATGCTCTTATATTTGCGGAGAGGGTTATAGTTTCATTATGAATAATAGGCAATTATTGATATAATAATAGCAAATTTTCTAACTGATTCAAGGAAGCGGAGAGAACATGATTTAGGTGTAACCAAAAATAAACGTGTGGTATAAAAATTATATTTCAAAGCAATAAATGATACCACCGTAATAAAAATTAAAATTATTACAGGATAACGCAATTATTAATATAATTAATTTATTAAAATTAAATTAAGCAGGTCGGTGTTATTTTGATGTTGTGAGAGGAAGGATTGCCTAATGCAGATTATAATTAATAATATAATAATAATTATATAATGGTTGTTGTATCCTGAATTATATTGTATTAGCAATTCTTCATAGCTGTAATGAGTATCATCAGACTACTTTTATTGTTAAATTTATCGATATGTATAAGTCCATTACTAATTAAATTTTTCATGATACTTTGCGTTTCTTTATCGTAGTATTCTGTCTGAATTAAACGTAGTATAATAAAAAGTTGAATTTGAGTGTGGAAGAAACTGTTTATTTTCTTGTACTTGCCATTAAATGTTAAACATATTGCGGGGAACTAAAAGAAAAATGAATACCTCATTAGTTGCGGCTGCAAGTGGTGCGCATGATTATTATTAATTTACTCGTATTAGTCGTATTATCAGTAAAAATGTTATTGACAGTAGGTTGTAACTATTTGCCTATTATAGGTACCTAGTAGGAAGATAAACTAATAAAATAAAAAGAATGGTATATCACGATACAAAGCGTAAAGGTAAGTAAACTTTTAAAGCACATAGCGACGAACTTATCCCTTTAAGGCGCAAAATTATCCTGCACTGATTTTGAAAATTTAGTTTTGGGAAACGAATTAATGGGCATTAAAGAACACTTACATGACAAAAACACTAATTTTTTGCTTTAGTTTTTCCAAAAATGAATGGTCAACCGCGATAGCAGAGATCAATTAGCTATAAAAATTCGGTAATACCATAAAGTAAAATTTTGGATATTTACGGCGTAAACAGTTTAGTAGAAGAAAAATTTATAGCCATAAGTAATTCTTTTCATTAAAAAGACATCAAAAAGAAAAAAGAAAATATTACCAGAAAATAGAAAAAGTTTTATTCATAAAACAAAAAATACATAGTTTTTGTTCTTATATCTAATAAAAATATGAAAAGTTTAATTCACAGTCTGTGGTAAGGTTCAAAACATTCCAAACATAGTGCTACTTTACATACCATACAATTGTACGTCAGACCTTTTCTGAAGTTTTTGTTTACTACACTGTTGACATCTATGCTACCCTGCGCCGCCGCCGCGCCGTGTAGTTAGTTCTGGAAAATGTCGAACATTTTGATAAAAATTAGGTGTAGTTGCAGGGCCAGGTCTTTTTCTTGCCATAACATTTCTAATTAATTGATTGGCTAATCTTGAACGAAATTTTTAGTGACCGATAGCGTTTCCTTGTCGATGTGCTATTTCACTGTCTGTGTATAAAATATAAGAATCTACTATTATAGAATCGACAAGAAATAAAAGAGTTTCATCCACCAACGACGACTTTTCCAAGCAATACTGTCGCATTTCATTCTTTGATCGAACCTGTCCAAACCCCCCATGTACTTATTATTAATACACAATGCATTGGGCCATGTTACTGCCTCATGCTTTGCCAACTTGTTGGTTCGAAGAACAAGGCCTGTTTCTCCGCATTATGCAAGTTGCTGCATACAGTAACACATTTGCTTCCTCTGTCTTTCCATTTTGTAACCGAAATTTCATTGCAAACAGCAAAATTGACCCAATTTCATATATTTATCTGTCAAATTTCGTTGTTTTCTTTGTTATAGTAATAGATTTTCTACAGTTTTAGATAATTATTATGTCGATCATCTGGAATATCGATAAAATTCTTCTTCTTCTTCTTCACACTCCTGTGTCCAATATATTGGACATATTTCTTCCCTTTGTGTTTGCGTTCTATTTCTCTTGCTGTTGTCGTCCATGGGTTTCCTGTTATCAATTATCATTCTAATAAGGTTAAATCGCCTTCCCGGATATTCCGTCTTTCCATCTTTTTGGTGATCGTCCTACATTTCTTTTGGCATTTATTAGAGTTTGTCTATCAGTTCTGTACTCTTATTAAATAGCTGGCCCAGGTCCATTTCTATGCAGCCGCTCTTTCTGTTGTATCGTGTATTTTTGTTGTTTTGCGTATCATATATACTTTCTATTTTTTTTAATTTTAATGACTAGCAAAACATATTGGAACAAGATAAAAATGTCATTTTTTCTACCATGTGTAGTCACGGAGCCAAAATGTCTATTCTCAATATTTGATTACCCCTTTATTTTCTTTTAAACACAACACAAGTACAGCGCCACCGCAAACTTACAAAAGCCTCTGGAAAATATGTCAACTAGTTTTTCAAAAATAGAGTGCCACAATACATAAACCAAGAGCAAACAATTTTACGAAAAGGTATATACATTGGAAAAATTGAATTATTGTTATTTGAAGATTTGATAATTTCAGTAATTATGTCAGACTGTTTTAAAACCAACAAGTATTCAAGGTAAATCGATAAATCGGTTTATTTCATTTGCTAACACAATACTAAATGACAAAATAGGTATTTAATACCAGCTCCACTAACTTAGTAAACATGGCAGAGCAGTATTTGTCATGCAGTCACGCCTCTTCCGTCTTCACTCTGAAGACTTTCCGTCCAGATAGATCCCCATTCCTGCCCAGTTTGATTTTTTGAATAAGTATATTTTGTACCTTATGGAATACATTATTTTTAGATAACGTACAATGTACAAATTAAATTCTAGCATAAAATAGTAATTAGCTGTTTCTTTTACTAAATTAATAAAATCGAACTCAATGGTAATAATATATTAAATAAATTCCATGTCATTTTGTTGGCCTGTATGATTTACGAATGTATACAATAAAAAATATCATCACAGAACTAGACCACTTACAGCTAATTGTAGTTTAAAAATTGGTAGATATGTATAATATTATCCAACGAGATTTAAAGCTGCCCAGGACACCGTCGCTAAGACACATCGACACATGCATCCCAAAATTATTTGAGTGCCACTTATTTGTTTATATATTTCTTTTCAAACAGTTCAGGAAAAGAAAAGCTGTTTCGCATATATCTTCACCATTCAAATCCTTGCAGTCTTCTATTGCTTTACTAACTTTATTTATTTTAGAAGGGTCAACAAGTTTTGCTCGTGTAATATCCGCTTTCAGAGCATCCGCTATTAAAATTCCAGTATCTGTTAAAATACCCATCCTTGAAAGCACACACTTTACGAAACATTTCAATTTGTTGTCGTTTGCTAGTTCTTCTGAACCCCAAATTTGTTTTGCAAGGGTTGGGGACACCCTTGTTTCTTGTTCACATTCCGCTACCATCAAATTTAATTGATGCACACCAGCGGCAGTCTAAATTTAAAAGATTATTATAATAAATTAAATACTTTAATGTAATAGGTATATGTACTTACTGGATCTTGTTGGTTTGATTGTCGTAATATAAAAACAATTAGAACAATAATTAAAACTGCAGATTTCATTATAGCTATTTAATGTTTTCAAAAGCTTATTCTTCTAGGAATAGTCGGTAGATCATCAGCAAAGAGGATTTATGTAGAAACAAATTAATTGTATAAAATAGTATCTACATTCTACTTAACTAATTTTCAATTAGGTACCTTATATTTCCGCCTGGAAATACATTGTTATATAACATTTTGATTTACGTAAGTGTACATAATAGTATAATGCCTATAATTTCCGTTAAAAGTTCTGAAATTTTCTGACAACTGCGTTGTTCGTGCACGTAGAATGTTTAGAAAAATTTGATGTTGAGCTATTAGAACGTTTTCTATTTTACATCACAATTTTTGTAATTAATTATGTTTTTGAAGAAGAATGTACATCCCACAACTAGTCGTGTTTCCAAAGTAGAATTATGCAAACATTGGAGTCACTTAAACATCTAAAATTTAAAGACTACCTTCTTTGAATTTGGACACGAAGCGCATCGCTCAAGAATTAATAATAACTACTACGTCAACGTAATATAACATAAAATAACTTCTGGGCCTAACATTATATGATTGCGGTCTAGGACGGCGTAAAGCCCTTACAGCGCGGGGACATTTGCGCGCCCCATTAGTGCGCGGGACACTTGGGCGCGTGTTTAATATTTTGGAAACGAATCTTGATCTTGAAATCATTCATTCCGGTTGCATATACTACTTATACAAATGATAGGTATGAAGTATCCATTGAAGTAATGTAATGTAATCTTAATGTAATGTAAAGTTTAAAGTGTGATGAGCTAGTCACCGACTTTTTTTATTTAAATTAAAAAACAGTAATAGATATATTTTGTAATTAATTAATAATCATACTGTTATACGTGAAGATATACTAAGCTATAACACAATTTTTGAATCAGTGACCAGCTTTATACAAGTCTATGGCGTTCACAAAGTTTGTATCTATGATTTAGAAACACCTTGTATAGTACATAAGGGTAACCAATTACTTTTGTTGTGACAAGTTATCAAAATAAATATATCTTTTATATAAGCAAAAATTAATATTAATTGGTATATAAAATTCAACTACAAGCAGTGTGGGTCTTTTATTATGTACTGTTGACTGTCATCGCATGAGGACACATTTTAAACACGATAGTTTATTTAACGAAATAAAAGAAAACCCCCATTAACAGTGACAAGCAAATTACCATCGTTACGTAAGTATAATAAAATTGTTTATACTTATTTTAATAATCATTTCCAATTAGACTTAATTATGTATACCGCGTTGGGCAAAAGTACGGAACAATGTAAATATATATTCAATACGGCCTTTGCGTTTTTAATTAAAATATCTACCTGTACCTGTACAAAGGTTTTAATGTATACTGCGAATACGAAAAGCATTAATGTCCGGTTTCTGGAAACAAACTTATGAAACCCATAACTTATGTATTCGATAAACAGTCAATAAGGCAGTCCATGACGTATCACGTGATCCCCGTCGAAGGCGCTAATTGGCCTATACGAAATTTGATCACGTGACCTAATGTCATTAGAGTGCCTTATTCGCTGTTTATGGAATACATAAGTTATGGGTTTCATAAATTTGTTTCCAGAAACCGGGCATTAATGATTTAACCGGACTTCCGGTTAAGCTGGAAGTAATAAAACTTTATTATTTTGGATGGAGGTAGAACTTTTTTAGAACCTTTAGAAATATTAAGTAATTCTGTTGACGGGATCTGGTAACATGAATTGGGTGTCTCTCAGTGACAAACACCCCGAGTAACATAATTAGATACAGAATGATAGGTACCAACTCGTGTGGAATTATTAATGATTTTCTCTTTATGATATACAGATCTATACTTTATTTTTTCTAACCACGGCCTGGATGTAAACAAAACCACGTGACAATTTCTAAAACGTCATCTCAATGCAATTTTGTGATTGGTAGTTGTAACGAGAGGATTTCACCCCTTTACTGTAGGAGTAGTTACGTTCGATTTATGCCTTAATTGCAGTTGCATTTGTCGTCAACTGTGTATGGTAGCTGGTGTTTTAGTATTTTGATTTATTTAAAATGGAATCGGCGCCCAGTGAAACTATTCTTTGCAGCTATGGTTTAAACTACCCCGCGCGCTAGTTTACGTAAAATACCTACCCCTGTAAACGTACACTAGACATGATCACGTGGTTTTGTTTACATCCAGGCCGTAGTTAAAAAAAATAAGGTATATATAAACGGCACCGACAAACTTCGGGAGGTGGTTCCATTGATTATCTTAAAAAAAAGTTTCCATGAACACCTGTCCTGAAATGCTTTTGAGGTTTGAGTTTTTTGTTAGCAATTTGTCTTTAATTTTTATTTAGATGAGTTACCATTATTGTCTGAAAACTGTAATACTTACGTTTTTTTATTAGTTAGTAGTTAATTCAGATCCATTATCTGTACATTTTCTGAATCTACGTTAATAAATAAGTATTAAATAAAAAAAAGTTCTATCTCGACCTGAAGCAGATAAATAATTAAATCGATTTTTTATGGAAAATGGCTAGTCGTACAAAATATATCAAGAGCACTATTATTGTTATGCACTTTTTAACGTAGAATCAGATTACTGCCTTAAATTTCTAATAAAATTTAATATTACAAAAATAATAAGGAGAAATGATCCAGCCCTCCCAGTTTGGAACGCCACTGGTTTAAATAATTTTATTTGGATCTGTCAGACAGTAACACATACTGGTATACTAACCCGTGTGCCTAATTTCGTTACATTATATTTTAGGGCGTATGAGATATTAATTAAAATTTGAAATTCCCCCTTCAGGGGGCAGTGTAGTTCCCGTCAGAAGCATTTTAGGACACCTGCTTTTTAGATGACCTAAGGAATCACCTCCCGAAGTTTGTCGGTGTCGTTTATATACACCCTGTATAATATTTACTATGTACAGGCTACTTTATTTGCCTACCTTTAGCTAGTAGGAAACAACAGCAACATATTGTGAATTGTTAGGTACCTATTTATAATGTAAATCAGATTTATATTGTTGACACAGTTAGATAACATTCAGTTATTCAACTCTAAAGCCGGGTCCGCAATTAATGCGTACACGTATCGCGTTTTTGCCTAAACCAACAGAATTACTCTATCTTTGAAAAAGTCACAATTCTATTCGTCGACGTTAAAACGCGATACGTGTACGCCTCGATGGGGACCCGGCATATCTTTTATTGGGTTTACGTATTTTAATCAGCGCAAGTAACCGCCGCCGTGTTCTTAATATAATAGCCGAAAGCAAAGTCAGAAACGTCAGAAATGTAAATTTTTGAGAGAACACTATATTTTTATGATCTCATGGACTGATCTCATCGTTTATATGATGTAGATATTATTAAATCCGTAGACTGATAAAATATATTTTTGTGCTAATAATGGATATCACTGTTGGAATGCCGCGTTAGTTTATTTTTCGTATGTGGCCATAGTATAAAGTTTCTGAAGAGACTTTTTGACTTTATGTGAATTGATTTGTCGCGATGTAGAAAATGTCAAAGATTGAGTACCTGGCACTAAGGAAAACATTTTACGGGAAGGAAAACTAAGACTCCAAGATCTACAAGCCTTTCCGTTCCGTTTATCAAAAACAAAATCGTTCTACCGTATCTGATAGAATTAGAATATCTATCTACGAACGACGTTGACCGAACATTGGTGTCTAGTAATGTAATGCAGGTCGTATTGGTTCCCGGTTAAGGATGATGTAGATCATTCAAAGAAAGGGCTAATGTTGGTTTTTTTAATTTACTAAATTTCGGTTAAATAAAAACAATTTTAATATAAAAAGAATTAAAACAAAACTTGCTATATTGCTACCTATACATAATTATTTCAAAGAAAATCGCGTCTTCCTTGAAAATATTTCGTCTTCGCCATTAAATTTGTTTCAAAAAACGAGTTCGAGACGATCCCTTCAGGGATCATACAAATTGGGTCTCCCTGTATACATACAATGTTGCAAGAAAACAAAAACGATTATAGTTTGTACCTCTATTTTAATTTTATTAATATTAAATTAATTTTTATTTTAATTCAATAAAATTGAATTTATATTATCCACAAAATAACAGCTAAGAACTACCAATACATATTTTATCCACTTCCAAATATTTTAACAGCCTCATCAACCATACACTTAGCCGCATTAAAAGCTATCTCGCATGGATCAGCTCCAGTTGAATCCTTGCAGGTGTCAATTATTGTTTGAGCTTGAGCAGGAGTTACTCCTGGAGGTGCTTGGCTCTTCATTGTTTCTAGGTTTAGTTTACCATCCTCTGTCATGTCACCCATTTTAACGAACACGCATTTAATAAAACATTTGAAATTTTTGTCGTCTATAAATTTGCCTTCCTTAAACGCGTTTTCAATGTGTGTTGGATCTGCATTAGTCGATTTTACGCATTCCTGTACCACAGCTTCCATGTTAAAAGGCTGAAATGTGTAAACCTATTTTGATTTTTGTCAAAAACCATTGTTTTTATTAACATTATACCCTGCAAGAATTTTTTTAAATTTTATTTTGGTAGTAGAGTAAATTGAGAACAAAACGTTAGAATTAAATTCTAATTCAATTTCTAAGCCGAAACATTAACTAAATATTTGGAACACAAAAATTAAAGTCTCATGTAGGTAGGTACCTACTTACCTGCGGTGGCGTTTGTTGCTGTGTATAATGTGCTATCGTTAAGATTAATAAAAAAATAAGAACCCTCATGTTGCTGTGGTAAACTCCGAAACTAGCACGAAAGTAGCTAATTTTCTCAATGTGTCATTATATACTCAAGCTGTTGCTTCAAATTAACTACATTAATAAATATATGGAATAAATTTAATTATAAACGTCACTGTATTTATTCCATTTTTTTCCCAAATAATATCGTGGAAAAATAATTTGTTGTAAATAGAAGAAACGTTTTGTCCTGCTTAAAATAAGTCAACCGTAAAATGTATTTGCTAAAGAATTAGTATTTGTTTTTTTAACCTTCGATGTCGTCTAATTTATTCTTTTGAATAAATCCCCCCAACTGAAAAGAAATAATTGTTTGCGTTACTCATACTTGAAAAACCAAACCATGGTATATATGTAAGTCGTTAAAAAACGAAGGCCTACTATTATTATTTTTTACAAATGAAAATTTCATGTTTATTCAGATAAATAATTACCCTTATAATCATTAGCCAGTTCCTATACTCGATTAAAAGTATGTTTTTATAACTGAATTTCCTGTCAAATTTATAAAGTTAAATTTGAATGTAAAGTGTAATTTCAATAAATTATGAACGCATTTTGCCCAGATCAATGATGCAGTAATATAATTCACTTAATTTATTTTATCCCTTTCTTTGACAATATAACTTTATTAAATTGGCTACAGGCATCTATTACGTGAATACCTATTAGAAATAAACGCCAAAAATAACGAAATGTGTAAAAATACGGCGTTGTTAGTCCGATGATACTCAGTGTTGGTGTTCAACAGTGATTTATTTCCAAAAAATATAAATTTAGAATGTGATCAGAAGGAAAACTGGGTAATTGTAATGATTCGGGTTTATTTAGTGTAATTTACAAAAGAATCGATATAAGATATATCTTGTACAGCGTTTGTTAGTTTGTTTTTTAAACACGGGATGGAATAAAAACCATAATTAAAAGTAAATCCGTTACCATCAATTATTTCCAAATTATGCTTTAACGCCCATTTGTTTGCTCATAAATAGTATAGGTACGCAAGTTGCAGGTTGGATTAGCGGGCCATTTTATATACAGGGAAGTTCATTTATTGTGAAATATAGTCATATTGCAAGTTAAATGGATCGCCCACCTTATCACTGGAATATAAGCAACCCATTATACACTGCTAGCACTCTTGCCCCTGCTTATTGATTTAGATTATTGTTTCTCAAATTACGCAGTGTTTTTTTAAGTTTTTAATAAAGAACGAGATTTAAAACTAACGATTTATTGGAAATATGATTTATACAGACGAAAGAAAAAATAGAAATGTGTATACTATATCATTCCGGATTATCGGATTATCAATAGGTATACCTATAATGTTAGGAATTATTTTAGTGTAAAGTATCCTAACAGACCATTCCGTAATGTGTCTATAATATAAAGAACATCTAGAAAATTTAACACATGAAAAAAAAATGTAAAACAGTAACACGTGAATTTGTATAGGTACATTTCTATTTTTTCTTGGTCTGTATAAATGATGTTTTGAATAAATCGGTAGTTTTTATTCTGTATTAAATATTTAAAAAAAAACATGTAACAGGTGGGGTGACAAACAATAATTAAATTCAGTACGCAGGGGCAAGAGTGCTAGCAGTGTACAACGGGTTGCCTATATTCCAATGATAAAGTAGGCGGTCCATTTAACTTGCAATATGCCTTTATTGCATAATAAATGGACTTCACTGCATAGCCAGCCCATTTCTTCAGTCTTGGTGTTTTTCTTTTTGCTTTATTTATTTATTAATTTTTATTAATGTCCATTTTTGTCACTCAGAAATACTTACGCGCAAATTATACCGGCCGAATAATAGTTATTTTTTATACAAGACGATAAAATTATATTTTATCTACAACCGGAAAGTGTTAATTTTCGCGAGTCGATAATTAAATTCTATCGTCGTGTATAAAATTCTATTTTTTTCTATAGCAGATGTTAAAAAAATAAGAAAAAATCGTAAAAAAAATAATTTAAAATTAGATTATATTAAACCCGAAAATCTCAGTAGCAAAGGTTTCCATTCGGTTTCCATGGAGTTTCCAGAAAATTAAAGTACTTTATCTATCCTTGCGGTTAAAGTGTTACTTTATCTACCCTTGCGGTTAAAGTAATACTTGATCAACTATTTTTAGTCGAACAAAGCACACTTTAACATCTGCTATAGAAAAAAATAATAAATAGTATCTATTAAATTTAGAATAAAGTCTGTCTAAATTTAACCTTCATCTTCAAAGTAAAGCCTTAGTATTAAAAATGTAGGTATCTAAAACAAAGTCGAAAACGTATTGTAGCATTGAAATTTTGAATCTCTTTTTTTTGATGGTATATCTATTACCGCAGCAATATTTTGTATTTCCAAGAGAACAAGTCTTCAGGTTGAAGATATGTATTCTTGTGTTTTCCTAATGATCGCTGTAAGATTTTGATATCTGAGTATCCCGTTGTCCACCATGTTGTCTCACTAGAATTAGGGAAAACAACACATGACCAGCAAAATATTTTTTTAATAATTTGTTTCCCGTTAGCCAATCGTAGGTACCTATTTAGTATACCACGAATTGTTAAAAAGCCATATTTGGTTTACCGAAATCAATTAAAGTTTTGCTCAAATCTGTTGTTTGAAGCACGAATTGAGTTCGCATTTGTCTGTGAATGAACAAGGGGTAATATGTTCAAATTATAATTTGTGTTACATTATTCATATGTCTGTCTCTCAAACATCCCGACCTATTTTTGCCTACAGGTCCTGCCTCACCAACTCACGTTGTGCTCATATGGACGGTGCCTCACCAAGTTTGCTTTTTGACTTTCACTAGCTGATATTTCCTACGCCCTAAAGAATGCTATTCATAAAAAAATAGTGTAGCCATCAAGTAAGCAACACTTATAATGCGAATTTATTTGTTTGTATTTAATTTGGTACCTATTCGTTTTGTTTAAAGATTAAATATAGGTATATTGTGTTTGCTTTCAACACTCTCCAATGCTTGCTTGCAAGAATTGCGAAATCTGTGGATTTTTTCATTTGGTTTTAGTGGAGCAGATATGAGAGAAAATTGTGCCAAAAAAATTTTTTGGCGTAGAACCAGTTAAAACCCATATATTCTTGTTCAGCACATTATTCTCCATATGAAATGGTACTTTACGACCTTTTTGGCTGGTACAGACGTTTTTTATTTAAACAAATTGACCAAAATCGTTAATTTTCGAGAAACACGTTTTTTAACAAATACAACCGCCTAACTCTGAAAGTACGTAACATATCGCTTCAATCTTTTTTTTATTTGAAAGCAGATTAATAAGCGCAGATGATGGTAGTATTGTGATTTGAAAAAAATATATATTTTTTTGTAAACAATGTCGTTATGGCTCATAGAAAGTTTGATGTAGTGATTTTTTCGGTCGCTTACTAACTTCTTTATTATTAAAAATTTGTGTATACATGCAGCGAAGAATTTTGAGAGAAAGGTCCAAAATTATTTTTAAAATAAAAAGAAATGTCATATGGACCTTATCTTAAATGCTAGGAATTTTTATTCGAGCGCGCGCATATACACGTTAGGTAATGAGCGAAATGTGCGATCACTCGCAACTAGTGCTGGGCGATATATCGATATATCGATAAATATCGATATAATTTTAATATCGATATATCGATATACCGATATATCGAATATCGATATATCGAATATCGATATATCGATATATCGATATGTCGATATATCGATATATCGATATGTCGATATATCGATATGTCGATATATCGATAAATATCGATATATCGATATATCGGAATATCGATATATCGATATTTATCGATATATCGATATATCGACATATCGATATATCGATATTTATCGATATATCGATATAATTTTGATATCGAATATCGATATCCAAATTTGAATATCGCCCACCCCTACACGGTGAGCACATTATTTATAATAATTACATTGTTAAAATATGTGAAACTACATTTTTGGCTGACTCGTACCTCCTGTTTAACAATTTTATCTATTTTTGAAATAACAGTAAGGTACAATAAGGTGCAAATGTAATGTCGCAAGTAGCAGGTAAAATGTTGAACAGGCGATACTATCACCGACAAACGCCGCTGCAAGCGAAGGGCTTCCTTAACAATAGCAGGCAGGTAAACGTTTTTCGGTGATAGTATCGCCTGTTCAACATGTTACCTCCTACTTACGACATTATATCTGCACCTTGCTGTACATACCTAGTGTAGAATTGGTTTACGTACCATAGGAATTTCAATGCAAAAATATTTAAGTTCTTTTATTTTCTTCCCCAATTATTTTACAGCTAAACTGCTAAAAAGTTCTTAGGGCCGATTTTATAATACTAGTATAAACCTGGAATAAGCTATTCCTCAGATAATTACCATGGTTACAATTTTTCTAACAATTGTAACCATGACAATTGTCGGAGGAATAGTTTGTTCCAGGTTTATACCAGTATTGTAAAATGGGCCCTTAGTAGAGAAAGAAATCTGAATCCGGACGTTCTACTGCTTTTGAATTTTAGTTTTACAAAAAGACAAAAATTGAGCGTCTGAAATGAAAATCACGTACTTTTTTTAGTTGCAACACTGTCAGTTATGCTGAGCGGACTTTTATGTTTGATTATAAACTCAAAAAAAAAATGTATCTACTATAGTTTAAAGAAATACATGAGGTCATTCTTTTAATATCATCAGCTAGCTTGGAAATCGATTAATTAATTCATCAATCCTCACAACAATTCCTTCTCCGCGCGACTTTCAAATTCAGACGATCAATTTTTGCGTTTTTTCTTAAAATGGAGAGCAATGCAATGTCCGGATTTTAGTATTTCTGATTATGCAAAAAGCTTCTGAACTCGAATACTTATCGATATCTATCGATATATATCGATAAATATCGATATATCGATATAATTTTAATATCGATATATCGATATAATTTTAATATCGATATATCGATATATCGATATGTCGATATATCGATATATCGATATATCGATAAATATCGATATATCGATATATCGATAAATATCGATATATCGATAAATATCGACATATCGATAAATATCGATATATCGATATATCGATATATATCGATATAATTTCGATATCGAATATCGATATCCAAATTTGAATATCGCCCACCCCTACTCGCAACGAGTCTCGCCACTAGAACACTGGAATAGGTATTATAAACTAAACCAAACGACGCGATCACGCGACGCATTTTTTATTAATAAAATAACGCAATATTTATAATGAGTATATGTAATTTAACAAGAAACAAAACAAGTAGGTATCTATCGTATTATTTTATAATATTTAACCTAGCCTACAAATCTTACCATTGATGTCTTATTCTGTACGTGGAGCATTTAGAAACGGCAAATACGCAATGTTCGATACTTGAATCTGATTTTCAGATATAGTGTTGTTGTAATCAGTACAAACCAAAAATTCAGTGATTCTAAGGTATGCAACATTTTCCATGCGAAATTGAGTTTTCCAGAATAATTATATTTGTCACGGGATAGATTAAGTTCGGAGATATTTTGTATTTTGGTTCCGGTCGCGCTTGGGGTCTTTTGTATTTTAAAATATTCTGAGAAGGTATTTCCATTTCTTCACTACTTAGTGAATATTTTCCACCTTTGGAGACACTCTTGTACAAGAGAGTAGCTTCCGATTGGCGTTGAAATATTACCATCGCCATTAAATGTGTGGTAACACTTGCCATCAATGGTATCTTCATTTAAAGTCGAAATTATCCATGTTTGCATGAATGAAGTTTTGTTGAGATTCATCGATATTTGAATGGCTGCAGGTAGGTAGATGCTTTCTGTATATTAACCCTTTCCTTTACTATTCCAGTCAGTAACTGCCTTATGTCATCGAAAGAACAAGACAATCCCATTTGGCTTAGAATATCTACAATTTTCTTACTGCCCACAGAATGGTAAATAAACACATTGTCCCTAGAAATTTTGAATACGGACATTTGAATTCATTACTTGTCGCTTAGTTACCACGCTCACTTTTTACATAAATATTTTAAATCACTAAGCAACGGGAAATAAATAGTAATTTCTAATTGGTAATAAACAACCATGGCAATCTATTATAATAATCGAGGAGAACAAAATCGCAGTGCCTACATTACTCGTATTCAAAATTTCTAGGGACAACGTGTATAGGCCTAATCTAACGTGAAAACTATTTATTTTAAATTTTCCATCATAAAGACTCATAATAATATTGCAAGGAATAGCTGCCTGAGAATTGCCTTCATCATTTACGTTGTCATAACGAGATTCATCAATTAACCAGGATACAAATGTCAACAATTTCTTCGGTACTTGATTTTTAAAATTATCATTATTTATACAATTAGGAGTTGGATACGTAAATTCATTTAGCCAAAATCAAAATTTGCCATCTCCTTTCTCAATATTCCCTCAGCCCTATGAAGAATTTGCATTTCGGATGTCCAGTATCATTAAAATCATTTGCATTTGCCGTACCGTACATTAAACTATGAGTAAATGCAATACTACGTCATGCGGGTTGACCACGTTGAAGCCTGATATAACGAAGCGCGCTCACTTTCTTGTTTTAATAAATTGCTAACATTTAAGATAAGGTCCATATGACATTTCTTTTTATTTTAAAAATAATTTTGGACCTTTCTCTCAAAATTCTTCGCTGCATGTATACACAAATTTTTAATAATAAAGAAGTTAGTAAGCGACCGAAAAAATCACTACATCAAACTTTCTATGAGCCATAACGACATTGTTTACAAAAAAATCATATATTTTTTTCAAATCACAATACTACCATCATCTGCGCTTATTAATCTGCTTTCAAATAAAAAAAAGATTGAAGCGATATGTTACGTACTTTCAGAGTTAGGCGGTTGTATTTGTTAAAAAACGTGTTTCTCGAAAATTAACGATTTTGGTCAATTTGTTTAAATAAAAAACGTCGGTACCAGCCAAAAAGGTCGTAAAGTACCATTTCATATGGAGAATAATGTGCTGAACAAGAATATATGGGTTTTAGCTGGTTCTACGCAAAAAAAAAAAAATTGAAGAAGGAAGCGTCTTTTTCCGTATTTCTACTCCACTATTTGGCTGATATCCTGTTTTAACTGAACAAGTTTTTAGTTATTGTAAATAGATATTGTAAATAAACGAGTTCGAGCTACTGGCTATTGTATTAATTGTTAAATTGTTTACGGTTTCGTTTTAAGATATTTTAAAGAGTTTGTTTTAATATCATTTCCGGTTTCATCCCTTCCCTTTTGAAGGGTATTCGATTTATAGTATAAGTACCTAAACTTTGCTTGGGGTTTAGGATTTTGTTGCTTTAATTTAAATCTTTTCGCTCCAAGATAAGTGTTCCTAATGCGTGAAAAGAAAAATATTTTTACTCTTGCTTTTTATTTTCAATTAATTTTATTGTTTATTATTAACTAAAGAACGACTCTTGTCAAAATACCTATACAGCTTTACTATAATACCATTTAATTATTAAAGTTTTCTTAAACGTGGGCCATACTTTGGTGTTCTTTATTTGCCTATTTAAGTTAAAGGAAATTACATCACAATCTTTAACAGATTTTCGTTTTGGACAATATTGGATTAAATTGTAGTCTAATATCCACGACAAAAGTTTACATTGGGACGGTGTTATTATAATTTTTTTTCAAAAGTTATAAATAGATGTCCAATGTTATTACTTATACAATATGTTGACAAATACGGAAAACAAAAATTATGTTAGGTATAACCTTTATTCGCAAAATTGTTGAAGGAATATAATAGAACATTTAGGAACAGCACATACATCAAATTTAAGGTTTGATTTCAGTGTGGAGACATTTAGCCATGGTGACAGCTTTTTCGCAAGCATCAGCCCCTGCGGGATTCTTGCACTTGTCGACAGCTGCGGAAGCTTTGGCCTCATCAACGCCAGGACGTGGATGTTTCTTCATGAAGTCCACGTTTATTTCGCCGCTATCACTCATATAACCAAATTTCACGAACATACATTTCACGTAACAATGCAATTCTTTGTTGTCAGCGAATTGTCCTACCATTGTTGCATCGGTTAACTCAGGTTTTACCTTAGTTTCCTTGATACATACTTCCTTATGCTCCTTCATACGCTGCAGAAACTCATCCTTGGAGTCCTAATATGACGAAACATAGAAGTTATAAAATTAGCAAAAATCTGTTGTCTACAATCTTTAAAGAATGTTTTAATCAACGAAATGATAACCAGTACTACTAGTGTTTAAATTATCTTTTTACTGTAGTACCTAATTGAGTAATTTTTATTTTATAGGTGGGAATAGTATTATATTCTAATAGCATGTTTGTAGAATTAACTTAAATGGATGTAGTTGATTCTAAACTAATAAGCTTTTCCTAATCTAAAAGATAATAATATGTAGTAGTACTACGCCAACCAGACTAGGGTTCCTTGATAAATTGTGATTTTTTGTTTTATAATCACAAAATCAAGGAACCCTTAATTATTAACATTAGCATTTTCAGCGTAAGAATAGAGTTCTTAAGTTTATCACTTATTACTCAGTGAATTAACGATTAAGATTTTGTCCCGCACACCTATACCACAGATGAAATGCGCCATTTTGGAATCACTTTGTATTTTGAATAGTTTGTTCTAAATGCTATTTTTGAAAGACAGATTGATCACCAAACATTTTCAGGGTAGACATATACGTGGCAAATTCGAATTTTGCACGTAGGCCGTCCGTGGATTTATGGAATTTCGTCTTAGATTTATTATTGGATGGGAGGACATAACTATGACCTCAGTAGTTGGCCGTCCGTAGTAAAAAAAGAAAACAAATAAAAAAGTTAATTTTCAAAAAATTAGCACCAATGCCATAAACAGTGCCACTGATAAATTTTTCTGCGCATTGTTGAGGAATTATTCCTTCAAATAGCTCTCTATTCTACTTTTAAAGTCGGCCATAAACTTGTCTCGGCTGCTTTTCCTTCAATAGACAAGTAAGAAGATTAGTTATCTAAAAGTGTGCGCCAAGAAAATCCGTTCCAGATCGATTTTCGTCGTAAGCTCCTAAGGCACAGGCAAGAAGAATTAAACTATACGTGTGTGAGAATTGCCAGGGTTCGTGTTTCCATGAGAACTTGTAATTTTTCGCACAATGTAAAGGGAGTTACTAAATTCAGAAGTTATTTGTAATTGTTTCGGTAAGTATAGGGAGGAAAATAAATTTACCAGTTATATATGTTTCAGTTTTAATTAATTTAAACGCCATTCTATTCATGCTCAATATGGAATGTTAATTTTTGTACTAGCTTTTGGCTAGCTTAAAATCCTCAAGTAATTGAAAAGTAAATAAATTGTATTAGGTATATAAGATTTATATAAATCGTAGAATTAAGGCTGATTAAAAATTATTCTAATTTTCTGAGAAATTAATTGCAGCCATATTATAAAAAAAGGTAAATAATAAGATAAGAAAAAAGAAAATTATATATATTTCGACTGTTAAGTCTTCTTCAGTAATTAAACAACCACATTATTGTAAATGAATTGTTAGTTAGTTGAATACTTAGTTTTAAAAAAAATGTGGTGGAATTAACACACCACGTATTTATCGTCACAGCCAAGAATCGGTTTTGATTAAGAAAAACTTAAATTTAATCATTATAGGCTGATGTTGATATTGAAAAATAGAAAAAATATTTAACGCTTGCAATGGCAACTTTGTATAGGGTAACCCCTATTCGTTGGTTCTATTGGGAACCTCGGTTACGTGTTGTGTGTAATTCGAAAACAAATAAGTGCGTTTATATACCTTTTTAGAACAAATATTTGAGGTGTTTTTTTTAACACTTTCGTAATTCTTTTAATATTAATCGAAATTTTGGATTTTTTGGCAAATATTAGGATTTTTGATCTAACTCGCAAAAACTTACTAGATTGTTGTTTGTTTTGTTGGAAACAATATTGTATCCGCGATTGTATCGCAAAATATTCAACGCCGACATGAAAAAGTAGCGTTTTTATTATTTTACATATTTTTTGTGAATATGTTACTATTAGATAATTTCAAAACTAGGGTTTTAGAGAGATAGTCTTCGAAATAGGTACGTTTAAGGAAAATGTACATTGTACTTAATACGTTATTCCTGTTAGAGAAATGTCAGGACTTGTTCAGTAAAATATCAAACGAAAATATAACTGGTAGTAGAAATTTATTTTTCGGTTTTTTCTTGTTTTCGCAATAATAAATAATATAGTTGAAAATGTTATACCAAGCGTTTGCTTTCCAAATTTAAGTAAGTGGATTGGTATAATTTTGATATTTTAAAAATGCTGAAATATCAGCTTCTCAAACTATAAAGTGTGGGAATAATATTTTAGTCTGGGCATAGATGCAGGAGGTTTGAGGTTTAATTAAAGATCTTTTTATACAATTTAGTTCTTAAATATTTGTTCATAGTATTGAATTAGGCATTAATCAATTTTTTACTTAAAGTTTACTTAAGAAACAGTACGATATGTACATAGGTACAATCAAAATTACTATGATACTGTAATATAGTCAATAGTACAATTTAAAAATTAGGCATTTTATTTTGCCGACGCGACCGACGCACGCCATAAATTCTCTCGACATTAAAATAATTATTTTTTGACAGTGCCCGTAAATTAAAATCAACGAGTTCCATTTAACTAACATACTACTCTCTTTTACTGCGAAATTCGCTGATCAATTCTTTACTCACCTGACGTGAATAAACCACGAAAACGCACAGAAGAACTGCTACAATTAAATTTTTCATTTCAAGAGATTTCAACTAGCTAGCTTGTTGAAACAATGAAATTATATGAAATAATTATTTTCCGAGAGCTTATATATTTACACCACCAAGGTTTTTTTGCAGTTGATGAGCAAACCTTCAGCAGAGTGATAAGAATCATTTATTTTATGCCAATGTTATGGCAATTAAAAATAGAATATTCGAAATTGTGATTTGCAGACTCATGTTATTTTATGTAAACAGGATGAGACGACTATATGATAAGTTGAAAATGACCAAATGGATTTTATATTTGTTTTTGATTATGTCGGCGATGATTTTAGTAATTAGTTATGGTAGATTATGCTACCATATTGGAGTAGGTACTAGTAAAGGGCGGTTCTTCTTTAAAACTAATATTATTGCATATTGTGTATAATTACCACTTTGGTAAATTTAACAAAGTGAAGGAAGTAATGCAGACATATAATAATAATTTGAAGCAGACTAAATAATTATACCGATATAACATTTTTAACATAAGATTATTAAGTATTTACAGTTATTCAAACACAATTTAATCAT
Organism: Hemicrepidius hirtus; assembly: GCA_963082805.1. NCBI lineage: Eukaryota > Metazoa > Arthropoda > Insecta > Coleoptera > Elateridae > Hemicrepidius > Hemicrepidius hirtus. The sequence continues at coordinate 28,725,443 of OY720160.1, read as the reverse complement.
GTTTTATGGGGCCGACAGCTTCCCTTAGACATTTAGCAAAATCAAAGGCTGTTTGGCAAAGATCATCTGATTTCTTATCCTTGCATTTGTTGATCGTATCGGTAGCTTTAGCTTTATCTACAGCTGGAGGAAGATGTTCCAATAGGTCTGAGAAGTCTATATTTCCGCTATCATCCAATCTTCCCATTTTTTGATACATGCATTTGAAATAACATTTTAATTTCTCATCATCTGGAAACTCACCATCACGCAAAGCTTTAATCGGCAGATCCTTGTTTACTCCAATTTCTTTAACACATTCATCTCGACGTGCACGCATTTGCTCTATAAAAGCTGCGTGATCATTCTAAAATAAATAAGTAGGTAGTTTACATTTATTATTATCACAGAAATAAGCTTTAGGAATTAACGAATTAGCGCATTAACTTTGACTATATACCTAAATCAAAATGATTTTCTTTTTTAAAGAAAATGTAATGAAAGCCTGAGACGATGTAAATAGTGCACCCTTCGTTATAAAACAACAATTTAAATATTATTTTTTTAAATTGAATGTGATAGTTGTTCCATTACATCTAATACTATTATTATATAGCAAGGGATTGACGTACATCATTCAATCCATGAGGGTGAACTTATTTAACGAGCGAGCGGAGCGAACGAGTGAAATAAATAATCATCCGAAAAAATTAGATACCGCAGTCCTCTGGTATATACGCTATTTTTTGCACTTCCGGATAATTAATTTGAATATTAAATCATTTCAAATTTATTCTTGTCAAAGAGTGACAATGGACAACTATCCATAAATCCTATTATCTAAAATGACAAAAACAATCTGATAACGTGGCAATTTGTAATTTTTTTAAAATTTAATTAAATAAAATAATAAAGCATTAAAATTTTACATTTATTCCCTAGACACGAATCAAATAGGTAACTTCGGTCCCCATGAAAATGTGTTAAAAAACCCACTTCAGTCCCAGAGTGCAGATAAAAATATGTAAAGCACGTTTAATTAATCCTAGATTTACTGCAGTAAGTAAAAATAAATAAATATAGTTTTAGTACCGACCTGCTGTTCTGAGAAATCAACAAAACTTAGCAATACGATTAACCCCACAATACCGTTGAGAAAATGTTCCATCTTAACTTACTGATGATAGAACTTACTAATATAAATTTTATATGAGCTGCAGAGGTTTATATACTATATGCAAATTATAATTAGCAAGGGTTTTACTCATTATGTGGATATAGAAATGGTCTTAATTCCTAGCCTCTACGTCCACTTGATGTGATTATGACTGCATGCCTGTCTATTCAAAATATTGTTCTGACTTACTGAGCTATAACTATAAATAAAATAATATTATTTGCTACACAGATTAAATGATGATTTCCTTTATTACTTAATTACCACATCCGACAACATAAAAATGGGAACAAGCACCCTGGGATTATTACACTTAATTTATATATCTGATATTGAAATGTCACTTAATGCACACTAAATTAAATCGTTTTTATTATTAAATTTGAAAGGTTGAAAAAATAAATAATTATGTCAAACTATATAGGTTTGATTCATTAATGTCGCTACCGGCTGTGAAACGGAAACTATATTTATGCCACATCAACAGGAAACTTAATATGCCATAATCCAAAAACGATAACATGAATTCGTGTTTTCCTTAAGAAAATACGAAATAAAAAGGTACATTGAAATGTATGTAGATCGAAGGTGCGTCTAATTTTACATAACATTCATACATTCTTTATGGTAAGCTCACGACCGAAGAAATAATCTCCAAGGGTAACACACCTTTATTTGGGTGAAAGAATACAGTTACAAACAATGAAGTATTCTACGAAGCTCTGAATATTCTTCATTGAAGATTTTTTTGTAATCACATTATCAACAATTTCCTTCAGAATTATTAATGGATTTAATGGAGCCTCTCACTTTTCTCGAAAATATCAAATGGAAAGGCATCATAGTCATTTTATTTTAAACCGAAAGAAGAAAGAAATCAAAAGAGAATCCAAAGAAACTTAGATATTTAAGAATCATCTGAGTTAGATGAATGAGAGAATGTGTTGAGTGATGAGTCATGATTACTTGATTTAATTTTTTGAAATACTATCTTAAACGTCAAATTCTAGTTGTCTTTTTTTTATTTTGGTTCGAACATCCCTGCTCATGTTAATTTTTAAAATCAGATTTTCGTTGTTCCTACTGTTCCTCCCTTCCAGAGATAACTTAACCTCTTTATTAATAAATAGGATAGAACGGACACTGGGGTTGGCCCATTTGATTCATGATTTTGTTTCACCCCAAACCGCCCAGAGGACTGTAGTGTAGTATTTTAAATTCAAAACCTTATCTTAGTTCAAAACCTGTCGATTGTTTCTTAAACATCGACTGACTTTGTTTAAATTTAAATTTCTGACGTTTCTTTTCACTGGAAATTCAATTTTTACTCAATTACAGTAATAATTAATTTTTCTTTGTGTTTCGTTGTTATTATTTGAAAAGTTCTTTGTTAAATACCTACTAGTTAACGTAGGTATTAAAAGTGTTGGTTGGTCTTTGGTGTTCGTGGAAATTTTGTCAGAAATAGGTATGTATACCGTCACGAACTTTTCCTGTAATTCACTTCAGTTTCATTCTTTTTTGATTTCTTTTTAGCCTTTAACATGCCAAGTATATGTTGCTTTAGAGATTGTTACAACAGCAAAGCTGGCATGCATAGATTTCCAAACCCCGCAAAAGATTTAGGTATTTTTATGAAGTGGCTGGAAGTTTGGGATAATAAAGAATTACTTATTAAAACGGCAGCAGCAGTGTTTGATAATTATCGTGTCTGCGGCTATCATTTTAAAGATACTGACTTTGGAAGGAATAATAGTCTATTGCGACAGCTGTAGTACCTGATATCCAGCAACAGTATCCGACGCTAGCAATGCTATTTACATCTGGTTAGATTGCTATATCAATAAATTAAGGAGTTTAAATAATATAATGTAATTGTAGATTGATTGAAGCAAAATATACAAGATGTTAAACAAGGTAATGTGGTTGACACGGTGAATGAAGTTAAGGTTGCTGTGGATTTACCATTAGCTGCTGAACTGCCTATTCCAACGTCTACAACTCCATGTACTACTACACCCAAAAGGCTTCCTGAACTTACACGAAACCCTCAAAGTTAAAAATTTGTAACAGTAAAGAAAGTTGCTATTTCAAAATTAAGTTACTGGATACGTAGGTACATTCAGTGATAATAGTTAAAATGTATGAATAAATCAAAGATAGAGACTTTGGTATGTGGGAAGCATGGGCATGGAGAGACTGAATACTGAAATAAGTATAGAAAATGAGGGGGGTGGTAGAAGAAGTAAGGGAATTCTGCTATCTAGGGAGCATTCGGGTATAACAACGCACAGAAGATATGAACACCATATAAATACTAGCTGACAAACAGAAAACGGCTTTCAATAAAGTGAAGTAGTATCTGCTGACATAAAATAGCATTAATCAATTAGAAAGAAGAAACATATGTTTGGAATTCATTATTGTACAGATGTGAGATGCGAAACATGGGTGAAACCGAAGGTGAGGAAAAAATTAAAGGCGGAGACTATAGAAGACATGATATCAAATGAAGAGAAAGAAAAGAGAAGTTTATGGATCCAAATACAAAAAAGCAAGGCGAGTTGGGGGGCATATCATGAGACACGGGAGACAACGAATATTACAAACCAAACTTGAAGGAAGAATAGAGGGGTAAACCGCGAGAGGAAGTCGAAGAATAGAATTCATACAACAACAAAATTATAGTTAGCTCAAAGGATCTCTTTTTAAGCGTAAAGTATACAACAACCATTTAAATAATTAAATAACAATCTTAAACTGTAATTTCGTTAGTGACCTGACAATACTACCTCCTATTCTACTAAAAAATTGCTTATGTTACTAAATTGCCGAAAGAAATGCCTCCTATCGGAAGAGCGAGCATCGTGTTCAACGATACAAATTAAATGCTCGATATTATATTCTCACTGCAGATTGCATTTTCCCGTTAATTTATTAAAGTAATATATATTCGATAAAAATAAACAAACGCTCGATAAATATAATTCATAGAATTTTAATGTTTTCTTGGTTATACTGAATGCTCGCTATAAAATTCACATGCTTCAAAAATTTAACAACCCCACCCAAGCATGACCCTTTCTCAAAAATTGACTACCCTGGTTTAATCATCCTCATGGATAATCTAACAAAATTTACCTACCCCACCCAAGCATGATCCTTCCTCAAAAATGGAATACCCAATCATGCTTGGGTGGAGTTGTTAAATTTTGTTAGTCCTCCACTGATTTTAGAACTAAGACTTCGCTACTGAATACCTATTCATTTTTCCACGTCTTTTTCCTCCTCGAGCATTTCATATTATTATATTATTTATCATACAACCTTTGATTTAACAGTGAGCTTGAGTTATCGAACGTTTATATTTTTTTATGGTGCAGATTTGATTAAAATACCGACGAAAACTTGCAAATGGTATATTTTATATTGTAAATTACTTTAAAAACAAGGCATTTTCTATTATTTTATCCTGCATCTTTTATTTTTTTATCGTTAATTTAGTATTTTTTTAATCTGCAAAATGCGTTAAATTATCGAGTCTTTCTTACCACCCTTTTAAAAATACCTCCGTAGTGAAAGATACGAAATATTGTCAGGACACCAAGGATTTTAGATTGCGTAAAAGCGTTGATTACAGGAGTTCCTTCCTTCAATCAACGGTAAAAGTGTGTACCTATCGCACTTTTATTAATGATATTACTAACCGTAGGAATCTTATTATATTAATTAATACTAGATTCAATTTTTAACAAATCTAATTAATTAAAATATTTGTAATTTCAGTTAATAATAAATATTACTATTATTTAATGTAAGTTTTATTTGAAAAAAGTATTCGCGCTATTTTAAAGAAGGTTACTGTATCAAATACTGAATTTTGCTCCATCTAACAGAAATAAAATAAATATAATAGTCCACCCCAAGTTAATGGGATGGCGCAACCATGTTCAAACGTTCAAAACGGAAGTGTCCGTTCTGTGCTTATATTAAATATATACGCTGACAGTCAGGTGTTTTGTGCTCCCTTCTTACTTTTAAAAATCGTAGTTTTATTGTTCTTGTTATTTTGTAGTTATTTTCAAAACCTTGGGAACAACAGGAAAAGCGAAACCACGCTGTTAAATCTAATGCAGATTATTCCAGTCAGATCAACGCAGACGACGATTTTCGCAAATAAATAAAATATATTTGTGAATAACAATTAAAAAGCAAACACAGAGTTAGAGCTTTAAACTGGTTTTAACGATTTAAAATGATTTTCATCTAGTATGGCTACGAGGAACAAATTGATGCCATTCAGATTGACTTGACATGCAAGTCTGACAGTTGTCAATAATTATTTCGACATAAGAATATACAGAATGATCCGAGTTAACTCCGCACTATTGCTAACTTCGATAATTATTATAGGAGCTACAATGTCGGTTAAACAGGTAAACTAGTCGAATTTTGTATGCTGATTATGACAATGAAATCAAAAAACAATTGAACTTCGCTTCCGAGATATTTATCAAAATATATTTCTTTTTAATGGAACACCCTGTATGTTTTTACATAAATGCATAGAAAATTAAATTTTGAACAAAAATGCCCATATATCAATCATTCAACTCCGTTTCTAGCGATGCCAGAAGTCTGATGGGTTTCTTGGATTCTTTTTGGCTTTCTTTCCTTTTTTATAAAAAGTGAATTATGCCTTTTCATTTGAAATTTTCGAGAAAGTGCGAGGTTCTACAATAACCCATTATATATTTGAAAGAAATTATTGCTAATTTCAAAGACGAACGAAGAATATTTAGAGCTTCATAAAATTCCCCGTTTTTTGAAACCGTATATTCTTCTACCCAAGGGACAAGGTGTTTTAACCTTATAGAGGTTATGTCTTTGCAATATCTAGCAAATCGCCAGAAAAATTTTATTTTTCATCCTTACAACTATTGTTTCAATTTCGTAATCGTATATTCAAGTCCGTAAATATAAACGGTTTGCAATATAAAATTGCGGTTTATGCTTAACAACTTGACCTTGAAATATGTTTAATATAATCGGAAAGATGTACAAATTATCAATAAAACAATATAATAATTGGTATTAAAAGAAGTACCATAATAGTTTAGGCAAACCGCAAACTATTCAAAATGATGACATTTTAAAATCAGAAAATTGTAATTACCTACTTATTTCGAAAATTATTATAAATGGTAGATTTTATAGATTTAGTTAGCGAGAATCAGGAATCAAGTTTACCTTTTTGTTGCAATTGTATGTTGCACATGTTGTGCTACTAGCAACTATTTTGTATGTTTTGGTGTGTTATCATTTTATCAACTTTTCGGATAACTATCTATAACGATGTATAACATTTCAAACACTGCTGAATATTCTAGATTTTGAAAACTTAATTAAATATTACCTAATAGTAGCTTCTAGCCATCTTCCATGCAATCAGTCTAATGTGTAATGGGAGCTTATATTGTAATTTAAAAATCATTAATACTTTCATTCAATTAATAGATACTTTTTTAATGTTAAAATATAAATTGTAGGTAAAGGTTGTTAATTTTTTTAGGTATTATATTGTGTTCTTTGAATAGATTAGAATAATAACGTTGATGGAATTATGATTTGCTATTAAATGATCTGTGAAGATTTCACTCGCTACCTTCATAAATAAAAGTAGAATAACAACAATACCTATAGTAATAAAAATTATTCAACGCCATGAAGGCTATAGGATTAATTGTAATTCTTTTGAATTTTATTGTGTTTTCAACTCAACTACCAACCGTAAGTAATTATTACAGACTTAATCTTGCTCCAGAAAATTGAAAACAGTTTTATTTTGAACTTTCGTGAATGAGATAACGATAATAATTATAATAAAAGTTTCATTTACAGCAATTGCTGTAAAAAAAGAAGCGAACCAGTACCAGTGGTACTTTTGTTTGTTGACTTAATCTTATTTTGTAACCCACCGCACTTGTGTGTTTTGAAAATGTCATTGGCTTTAAATAACTGAACAATTTTCATTAGTTGGTTACGGTTAATAAATAACCACGAATTTTCTTACTTCGATAGGTACGTCAAAATTAAAGAAGCATCGTGAGGGAATAATAGTTATTTATGCACTATGGGAGTATATAATTTTAGTCCCGGTAGTGGAGGTGTGCTAAAACATACTTTACTCCAGCGGTGGTGTATTTATGTTACAGGAAAAGTAAATACTCCAGTAAGAGTTGACTCTGCCTAGGTAATCAACTCTTACTGGAGAACCTACTTTTTCTGTAACATATACTACTACATGTTTTGAAGGAACGGTAACAACATTAAAAACATGAAACCATGAAACTAAAGAAATAATATGACTTCGCGAAGCTTGTAAGTTATTCAAAAATTATCTATTTGTAGGTATCTTCGTATTCATCAGTTTGACGTTTACTTTTTTTTATTAATTCCTGTTTTTCGTTGAGGTTGTGCAACACGAAGTTGTAGTTTGTAATGTTATGAAGTGTAATATTTAAGAAATGGCTGATTTACTGGAAGTAACGATACTACCTTTTATCATTTCTATGTTTAATTTTTAGTTTTACACCATTAAAAGTTTGATGGTTAAAATTTTAAGGCAAGCGGGAATAAATGCTTCCTGTACTTCCTGTTTTGTGGGAGTAAACTATCGTTCTGTTTCCGTTAGTGCAAAATAGTAGAGAGAGAAAGGCATAGTTTTTCCAGGGGTGCAAATGCACTTAGGGAAAAATAGTATTCTCTCCAGTGGTGTGAATACTATTTAAAAGGGAAATAGTATTTTTTCAAACTTAATTTGTTGTCATTTTAACTGACAAATTACGATTTTGTGTTGGTCAAGTTGCGTTGTCCGTTGACAATAATTCTAAATGTTGGAAATTTTTGTGATTACAAGCATGGAAGCGAATATGTCAAGTTTAATTATCACGTAAACAAATAATAAATTTAAATGTACGTTTCATGTTTGCAATTGAAGACACCGATGCAAAAACCGGCTATCTACATGCACTTATAATAATTTTACAGGGGAGCAAAAAAACTTTTAATTTCCATATTATGGTCGTAAATATTTAAAATTTTGACTACATTCTGTAAACTCAATCTAATAGGTATAACCAAAAAATATGGAAATCTATTTGAAAAAATTTTATGTCTGCCGATGACAAAAGAATGGAGATACCTTGTTTTTACACAGGATAGGGTAAAAATAGTTAAAAATGTTTATGAAATTGCTTTAAAAGTAGAATCATTTTACCCATATGAATTGCATTGTATGGACAAAAAGGGAAGATACATAATGGAAAACCCTAAGAGTCGTAGAAGTCATAGACACTAACTTCTAGTCTTAGTCGAGAAAAAATGTATTTAAATTGTAGATATCAATAGCACATAATTCAACAATTAAAATAAGTAGTAATCAAATGTAAATTATAACATCGAAATTAAACTGCAGTAGTATATAATTTATAGATAATTTAAACTTTAATGATGCTGATGCAAAACCTTTGCCGAATAAGCTGGTAGCGATTTTTAGAATTCCTGGCCTTACCAAAGGTTTTTACTCAATGCATGTGGCCGCTTGGGCTTAAAATTAGACATCGTTGCCCAATTAAGAAACTTATAATTTAATCGTCTAAAACCAAATTGGTGTTAAACTTTTGATTTGCTTTTGGCAAACTAGAATGGTGTGATGTAAATATCATCCGCAATTTTTAATACACCCTGTAAAATTTGTCAATTGTAATTTTAGGTCAATGAAGAAGAACTGTTTGAAGAAACATGGGACGCCAGCTATACCGAATGCATGAAACAATATAATATTACAGACTTGGCTGGTAAACTGTCAGAAAAACCAGATGGTAACTTAAAAAACGTCCAATGCTTTGTAAAATGCACATATCTTAAAGTAAGTTTCATGAATGAAGATGGAGAATTAAATATTAATGAAATGTTGAAACATGTGCAGCCATATAGTGAAAGTGACGCTTCCACAGTAATCAACAAATGTAAAGATTTAAAAGGAATCGATTTATGCGAAAGTACATATAAATTTTCTAATTGCATTGGTGATGGTTTAGCAAAGCTTAGCCCTCCAACCCCAGCCGCATAAGATGTTTCAACGTAGTGAAATTTATTTGAAACGTGTGAACGTATCTAAATGTATTTTATATAAATAAATCATTAACTTGTTCGGTTTTCAGTTTCGAGCAATTGGACAATAATAATTAGTAATTTTATTTCAGCACCAGAAAAAATTAATCATTTTTGTCTCTATTTTATTCTGTAAAATGTAACTATTACGAGGGGCCGCGGTAGCATCATAGGCTACGGCTTAATCGAGAATAGAAGACTGATATTCCAATCCAATAAGGGAGATATTTTTCCGAATACAGACACCCCAACCATGGGCTGTGTGTAATAAAGGTTTAAAAAGCTACTACAAAAGATAATGCATTAAATCAATTAATATTGCTAAAGATTTTTCATTTTTAATGTTCATAAAATTACTAATTGACTTCTTTGGATTTCGGTAGTGCCATAGGATACCAAGAAAGTTATTTTTCACCTCTTTTCTTTGAAAACTGTTTTGACAAAGTTGGTACATAGCTCTGCTGCACATTTAGAAGGTATCCCTTGTCATTTTTGTGCTGTATACACAATCGACGTCACATATTACTTACTTCAATTCAAAACAGTGCAGCCGATGTGACATTCTCGTTTACTTAGGCTCAATTGCACTGCCCGGTTACACTTAAATAATAAGGGTCGCTTAAAAAATTAATTCCCATGGCTACATAATTATTGTTACAAGAATTGTATCTATGGCAATTCAACTTTTAAGCGACGCTTATTATTCAAGTGTAACCGGTGCAATTGAGGATTAGTTATGTTCATTACAATATGTGTAGAGGACTAGGTAGGGCTCTTAATTATTTCTGAAGCATACTATCCATCCGATCATCGATCTGATATTCTGATAGTCTTGACGTCTGTGTTTCCTTAGAAACAGTCAAAAATGAACTTGCTACATTGAGGTCCCATTGCACCAGTTATACTTAAATAATAAGCGTCACTTAAAAGTTTAATTGCCATGGATACAATTCTTAGAGACAATTGTATCCATGGCAATTAAACTTTTAAGGGACGCTTATGAGACTTACTACCTACTCTATTCACGTTGTCAAATCTACCTTTTTTGGTTCTTCGCTCGTAATTATAAAATAAAAGGATATACTTTTTTTAAACACTTTTCTCAAAATGCATTAACGGTCCCATACAACGTACTGCAAAGAAATGCGCCACTTTGGAATCACCCTGTATAAATAAGATGAAAATGTTAAATCAATATAACGTGTATCTTTACACCAATAAGGTCCGGTTTTATAAAGCATTGGCCAAAATTCCTCAAAATTTGCTATTATTTGATAAATTTAATTTAGAACCTGTTAACTCAGAACATCAGGCGACGGTAATAGGGTTTACTTTGGAAAAAATCGAAGCTAGCTGAATTTTTGTTTACACCTTTATTATTTTTATTGTTATAACTAAACTTGTAAAAAGTCTCTTATGATGGTAGGTTGCGATCTAGGCTGATTTATTCTTTATAAAAAGAGATCATATATATTTTTGCGTCGGGTATGAGCAACCGTTCTTACGTTATGCGACTAACAAGCTGCCAAAAGTGTTGGGTAGGATCTAGGATCCAGTGAATCTGGATCTAGATTCTTTTTCCCAAGAGGATCTTCGATCATCTGGTATCTGTATGTAGATCATATTTCTATAGATCTTTCAGATGTAGATTCAAAGATTTGCTATTCAATTAACGAGTTTTTTTTACATTTTAAAAATTCATTAAGTAATAATTTCTATTTAACTTAGCCTACCAAACGTTGGGAACTTGTAAAGCCTACCAAAATAAGAAAAACAGTGCTTATAAGACAATAAAGAATAATATACAGTACCTATGTAGTCACTATCAGTAACAGCAGGAGCAGGCAACTTAGGGGATAAGAATCACGACCCCTATTGGGAGCAAAATAACTTGGTCTCTCTTTAAAACACTTATATTAGCACTTATTAGGAAAACGATATTTAACTTCTAGAACAGAAATTTTTCGGTATTTGCGTTATTGCGGCGACTGACTGCGGGAGAACTACGTTTTGGTTGTGCTTAGACACGATGAGCGACGAAAGTTTGCAATAAAATAAAGTTTTGATTTCTTTAACTGGATATTTATTTGAATTGCTGTTTTATTATTTTACTGTCCAGTGTACATATCTATGGAATCTAGAAAAAATAAAATAAATTAAAATATTATGGCTGTTGAGTACCTACCTGCAACGTTCGTTCTCAACACAGCTATACTCCTTTAGTAAAACATCACTTTTCTAAACTTGTTGCGCATTAAACTATATTTTTTTGAATCATAAGCTTGCAAAATATTAAAGCTCTTCATATAGGAGAAGTCACTCCAAACTATGGAACGAAACGACACTGAAGTAGATATATTATAATATCTACTTCGGTGCCGTTTCTGGAAGATATTATAGTTAGTACAAAACTGTTGGTGGTATTAATTAAACGCTCATTATCACCATTTGAAACATGTTTTACCTTTTGTAATAATAAGGTAAGCATTCTGAAAGTTTCTTCCTCGAATGAGTGCGGAATGGAAGCAACGAATGTTAAATGTAGTACATTGTAAAGCCCTTCCTATACATTTCTAGGTATGCTTATATTATTTACTGGTATCCGCCGACCGCCAGCCATAACCCAGAACTCATCGTTAAATAATATAATATTAATAAACAAAACTATAAAACAGCCTTAAGCAATAAATTTTATTTTAGTGCGAAAATTAATATTGTGATATTGAAATTTATATATTAATAAGATATTCAATAATGAATTAAATATTAAACAACATATTTAAACATCATTCCAACCATTGTTGAAGTTGCACATAAGTTAACGTCCTTCGGTACATTTAGCCATATTAAATGCAGTTTCGCAGGGATTAGCACCTTTCAGATCTTTGCATTTGTCAATTCTTTTAATCTCATCATCATCATCCATAGTTTTCTTGAGTTCCTCTATATTAAATTCTCCAGCTTCAGACATCGCACCAGCCTTTACGTACATGCATTTTATAAAGCACTTTAATGCAGGGTCGTCGGTAAACTCTAAATTTTTTAATTTTTCTACAAGATTTGGGGCAGCTTTGCTTTCTTTAACGCATGCGTCTGTGTTGGCAATCATTTTTTGAATCATTTGGTCTTCCTAAAAATAAGTGATAATATTTAACATTAAAATTTAAAACCTTTAACATAAATTCTTGATCAAAATTTACGCATTAATTTTGAACAGGGACACAATCAATTAATTACGCCAGGTTTTCTTGAAAACTTATCAGAAAACAACACTAGTCAGCTTATTATCATTTTCTGGTGTTTACAATATCTATACTTACTCCTTTAGCAGAAGTCATCATAACCAAAACACAAACTGCGATCAAGACACACTTCATTTTGATTTTACTTATCGACAACTTCAACTAAACGTAAATCTGCAGTAACTCAATGCAGGTTGAGTTCCTCAATTTTATACATGTTACAGCGAATACTAATTAACTTTGATTGTGTTAAATATTTTTCTATTCGAGGTCCGTCGACTTGTTTAATTTATTTTTGAAAACCGACCACACCAGGCATAAGTATACCTATTTTATAATTATATAGTTTATTATAAACTAATAATTATTATTATTACGTGTTAAGGTCGCTCTTAATGTAAATACCCAATTTAACAAAAGATATATAATTCTATAAGTGTTATAATGTATTCTGCTAATGAGACATAAATACAGGAAGCTGATAAATCACAACCCATTACTTTTTTAATTTGCCAAAAATTAAAATAAATAGTGATTCCCCATGTTAACCTACGTATGTTGAACAATTTTTAACATTAAAGGCGTGGTTTTCTAAATAATTTAAGTCAGTCAACGTTGAAATTCATCAGACAATTTAAAGAGATAATTTAAATAATCATAGCATATTTCACATTATTATAATGTTGGTTTAAGCTATTCTATACCTCAGTGGGGTGTGGTGCGCACGTCCATATATGGAAGCGATGGAAGCACAGCTTCCCCTGCTTTCATCAGACGACACAATTTAATTCATAAATATTAGGTATTTTGTTTCTGCAGTGATTTAAGCGTGTGCCGCTATACCACAACAGTGCGGCTAACTCGTGGGAATATTCCCTTTTCATGGGAAAATTCAACCTAAAAGGGAACGACAGAATTTTGATACCAATACCTATTTGATGGTGTTTTTTATATTTACATTCGTTCCACCTAAAACGACAAGACAAGCACATGGTATGGTGGTACCCACAAAGATCTATCAATCTATGTTTTTTACTTCCTCGATGTTTTTGTTATCGTTTTGTTATGACGGCCGCAAGAATACTACTGACTGCTTATCATTTTGGTAGTATTGTTTTAGGGGTATTCGAAGTCTTGGTAAGTTGCGTGTGAGGGTGGTTCTTCAGTTACAAAACATTTTAAATTAATTGTGAACGTGTAAGTAACATCGTTTGAAAATACTAGTATTGTAAAATCAGTTAGGTATCGTGTTACGGTATTTATACACAATTTAATCTAGGAAGCATATTCTAAAGCCACCCCAGAAAAATGGAGCAACTATACGTAGCCCATGTCGCCCATGTGGAGAAGATAGAAAATAATATGTGAGAAGTTGCTAACATAATGGGCGAAATAAAGCCCCTAAACCCGGATGATAGTGATAGTGACATAAGTATTTTTAGTGACAATGATGCTAATTAATAAAAATATTTAACAAAATTTTCTTCATTTTATTTTATTTAGCTAACTTATTTTCTTAGTGTAACATATGAAGCTGTTAATTATTTTGGTTTTCTTTTTTATTGTTATAAATAAGTAAATAATAAATAAATATTTGCACTTTATTCCCAGTTTTAACAAAATAAAAATGTTTTAGAATCACCGAACCTGCTCTGTAACTATACTTTCAGGATTCCAACAGCATCACAATAGGTACTCCAGTCTAAATCGTTGCCTAAAAAGTATTACATTTTTATCTGAAAGGAATTTTACAACTAAATTATTCAACGTTGTATCCCTATCTCTCTACACTGCATGGACTGGGTGAAAAGTGAAAACTTCTATAGCGCGCAACGCTACAAGCTATAATATGTCAAAATCACATTATAGCGCCCTACGCTATAAACAAGAAAACGTTAATTAATCGAAGTTTTAATAGCTATCTCATACAACACCCCCTGACTTATTGACCGCTGTCCCGGCAAAAACTCTGCACCGGGATAACTGGAATCTAAAAATTCGGGAACCTGAAACTTAAGTGCCGGTTGCCCCAAATGTCTCTTTAAAAGTGTCTTTTTATTCTTACAGGACAAAGATGGTTCGTGATTACGAAAGAAAAACCAGTAAAGGGGCGGATGGTGGTGCATTAAGCAGAGAAGCGCTGAATCAGGCTACTGAAGATGTAATCAATGGAAATAGAACCATTTGCGGGTTTCTATGGAATCCCAAAATCGACGTTGACACACTACGTAGCCGACACCAGAGGAAAAGGGAGAATTTCTGGGGCAGGGAAAGGAGACGGAGGAAAACAATAATGTTAGATGCTAAAACCGAAAAGGAATTTGCCTTGACTTTGACTCAAATGCAGAACTGGGTTTATGGACTGTCCAGGGAAGAAGTACTAGATTTTGTTCAACTATATCTCAAGCAAAACAAATTGATAACAAAATTTAAAGAAGGTCGTCCAGGAGAACTATGGTTGTTAAATTTTTGCGCACGTCAGAATCTATCACTTAAGAAGCCGCAAGGTATAGAGGTGGCAAGAAAGAGAATCTATGGACGATTTACGGCTTCTATGATTTTCTGGAGAAAACGCTTGTAGATCTAACCCTAAATAATAAAACTTGGACAGGTAATACTATACTGTGGCGAGACAGCAATTGATAATGGAATATTCTACGCATTTATTGCAGCCACTTAATGTTGGATTTTTCAGGGGAATGAAGAGCCAGTGGGATAAATGGCAAATAACAAATCCCAGGAAGAAAATTCCTAAGAGTGTATTTGTTCGAGTTCTTAATAATGAGTATCTAAAAATGCCGTCCAGCAATACCTACCTATTATCAATGCTTTTGAAGCAACTGGTATATTTAATCCAGAAGTCGGTGGTACTGATCACCATCAAATTTCAGAAACGGTGTTTCTAGAATCAGATCTTGAGAAATACAAAAATAAAAAAACATTGAAGTGCGGCCTGGACCTTCTCACCAAGAAGAAATTGAACCAATGTATATTGAACCAGCTACTGAATCGTTCAACTCATACCAGAAACACATACGAGACCCCCAATACCGAAACATCTTCAGAGACTTCAGAACCTAATTCTCAAAAGAATAATATTGAGATGGGTAACATAGTATCTAAACCTGGTCCTTCTTTAATAATGGAAGTAAACTCAAAAAAAAAAAATTCAAGATATTGTGGTAAGCCTGTTTACAAAGGAAGAAATGTTCAGAAGGAAGATACTACCACACCAAAGAGGCGAAGAATATGTGTTGGTGCGGAAATAATAATCACTCAAGAATTTAAAAACTTCTGACGAGTAAATATTATAGTTCTCTGCAATTTTAGTACTACTAATTTTAGTTTTTGCTTTACAGTTCAATTAGTCAATTTTTATACATTCCTTATGTTTAATTTTTATATTACTTTAAGGGAGTATTGTTGTTTGGCACTGTTTTTATTAAACGCTTTTCTTAGGCGATAAACACTCTACTAATGCATCTTCCATATTTGCGTTATTTTGAAAGCTTACGGTATTTATTGGACGCATAATCTAACAGCTTCATATAACGTTTAACGCATTTTAGAACTACCTTACTTGATACTTATATAAACTCCAGTTGCCCCAAAATCTGGGGTAACTGGGCCCATTGACTACAAGCAATGAAAATGATAGTAATTTAAAGTGCCTACCAGTCTGATTGCAATTTCACTCATAATACCAACTCACTCAAACCGCCATGAGACGCGCTATGTAATTGAAATCCCGTAAATAATTGCATATGATACGCTAGGTAATTTTTCCCAAAAGTATTGTAAAATTAGATTCCAGTTACCCACCTTGACCCAAGCTACAAAAATGTTAGGTACTTCAGCGTTTATTTTCTTTTCTGTTCTCACTAACGTGTTCTCATTATTGAACAATACATAACAGTAATAGGTAAGTACTACTAACATTTTTCACTAAATACTAAAGTAATATTTTCTGTTACAACCAGGTAACATTCTTATAATAATCTCATATTTTTTTGTAATTCACTAATATCCCCGGTGTCGAAATAGATAGGACCATAGTGATGGTTCCGTCTCTATTATTGTAACAAATGAAATACAAAAATGAACACAACTTGTTAAAAGTCTATATTTTGAACATTATTAATTTTTTCTATAGCAGATGTTAAAGTGTGCTTTGTTCGACTAAAAATAGTTGATCAAGTATTACTTTAACCGCAAGGGTAGATAAAGTAACACTTTAACCGCAAGGATAGATAAAGTAGTTTAATTTTCTGGAAACTCCATGGAAACCGAATGGAAACGTTTGCTACTGAGATTTTCGGGTTTAATATAATCTAATTTTAAATTGTTTTTGTTACAAATTTTTCTTATTTTTTTAACATCTGCTATAGAAAAAAATAGAATTTTATACACGACGATAAAATTTAATTATCGACTCGCGAAAATTAATTCACTCGCGATTTCATCGCTCGTTAATTAATACTTTTCGCTTGTCGATAAAATATAATTTTATCGTCTTGTATAAAAAATAACTATTATTATTGTGTAATACACCCTACATCCTGTTTTAACAACAAGTTTCTGAAGATTAAGTAAACGTCTTAGACTGCCCTAATAAATTTCAATTGTAAAGGTGGAAAGTATACTTCTATTGCAAATAAGTAAAAACAATAAATACAAAACTAATATCAATTAAAAACTAATTCCCTTTGGTTTTATTGGAAGGAAAGCAAGATAAATTAAAGCGCTCCCTCGGCTTGTTGCAGGCATCTAGCCACCACAAAAGCTGTTTCACAAGCATCATTTCCTCTTAGTTCTCTACATTTTTCAAGTACATCGTGAATTATGACCTGATCACGTATAGGTACTTGAGATTTTTCCAAGTAAGCTTCTATTTGACCTTCTGCATTCATAGTGTTCATCTTTTCAAATATGCATTTTTGAAAACATTTTAAGTTTCTGTCCTCGGAAAATTCTCCCACTGATAACAATCTATTCACAAGTAGTGGATTAGCATTAGTTTCACTGAGACAGTCGTTTCTTACATATTCAACTCTTGTTAGATATTCTGGGTTTGGGGAATAGCCCAACTAGAATAAGTCACATTATACGTTTACAAACGTTTCTATTACATTTTTATCTCCAACCTACTAATTATTGGTTTTGACATCAAAAATTAAGAAATTGTTTCATCTTTGGTTTGTTAATACTATATAATAGTTCTTTTTAAATGGATAAAATATAAATGTTACGAACCTGTTGTTGTGAAATGGCTACCCCGAAAATTAGAATCATGTACAGTTTCATTCTTGTTTCAGGAATACGACCTGATATATTTACAATAGCTAACAGAATGGCATAGTTGGAATGAACAAATGTGATTTTATATGGAAAAATCAAGGTTCTTAACTGTGACATTAAAATATTCATATAATTGTCCTTATTGTATAAAACATAGTTTTATAATAAAATTGAAGTAGTATTTTTCCCTAGTTAAACATTTTAATAGTTTATCATGTACCTAGATATAATTATGTCCTTTCTTTTTAATTTGTTTACTATCACAAATAATGATGTTATAAGTCTAGCATGTTTAATATGTAACGGTCATTTAGTTGTAATTCATATGTTTATGATTTCAGCTAGCCTCAAATTAAGCAAATAATATTAAAATTAAGGATCCTACATAGGTACTCAGTTTGGAATGCAAAATTATAAACTATAAAAATTACTTAGCACTTACCAACACTGCAAACTTTCTGTTCTGTTATGCTATAAGAACTGACCTGAAAAATAAAATAAAAACTATTAGCAAACCATTCTCAGAATTTAAAATATATTTATCATTTATATGAAGAATTTAAAATAATTGTTTAACTAAAACTATATTTAAAATTTTATGGATTTACAATTTATCTAATTTTTTATACGGGAAAATCGACCGTGATTCAGCACGCAAAATAAAATCCTTAGCCATTTATGCCGCATGAGATGAGCATACCTTTTTCGCAATTTACTGTTAAAAATAGTTCCACACAATTTTTGGACTTCTTTGTCCTACGACAGACAGCCTTGGATAAAAATTTAATTCTAGCAGTCCAGTAAATTTGTGGCACCGATTTTATTATTTCTGAAGAAACTTTATTATGCGTGCTAATTTATTCCTAGAATAATTGTTCCGGTTGACTTAAGACTTCTCTAACAACACCCTAATACCATTGCGAATAGGTACCTAATTTTCTGGTGCTCCGTAGTCAGTCTTAAAATTATAATATAATATTAATCAATACAGCGGCTACATTATTATTTTCTTTAAACGTGCCCATTCCTAAAAAGTTTAGTTTATAAAAAACACATTATTGTAAGAATCAGTAATTGAAAAAGACAAAATAATTAGAAAAGTGGTGAAATTCACAAGAAAAATTATCATGTAAGTTTAAACTTAATAAATTAAAATTAACAAAATGAATACAAGCTGAAATAATTGTACAGGATGATGAAAAATTTAGAAACCTTGATACTATTTCTATCTAGTTTGTGCAATAGCATTGTTATTTCAAAACTAGTGCAAAAGTTTTCTGAAATTTGTGTTTGAAAAAAATTTAGACAAGATTTTTGTAGTCAATTTTGTTTTTCAAACTAACAGCGTGTAATAGAAAGAGATAGCAGTGTCTCAATTAGTGATGTAACGGGTACCCGGCCAGTACCCGGTACCCTGCTTACCCGGCCGATTTTGCCTCATACCCGGTATAGCCGGGTAATACTTATTACCCGGCCGGGTATACAATTTAATTTATCTGCTATAAAATATAAATTATAAAACATATACTTAATATGAAAATGATTTTTTCAATTATATATTGTTCTAGAAATACTACATATTATGTGTCCGTAAAAGTTATTGATGAAAAAAAATGAAAATAAGAAAATAAAGTAGGTTAATACTTAAAATAATCCAGGGGATACCCCTGATATTTCAAGGGAGTACTCTCTAGCACTACCAAATACTTTCCGAGGAATCTCATTTAAATCTGACAAAATTACAGTACCCGACGGCCGGGTACCCGAATACCTGGCGGTTTTAATGACCGGGTACCCGGTACCCGGCTTTTACAAAAAAGTGTACCCGTTACATCACTAGTCTCAATGGGTATTCATCAACTATTAGATACTACTCGTTTTCATTTGCTTAAATTAGCTTTCAAATTAGAATCATGATTTAACCACTGCCTTTATAGGTAGTCAGTTCTAATTTCATTAAAAGTGGGGATTGATTTGCTAACAACTGAACAAACTCTGCATTTCGATCGCAATTTTGTGAAAAAAAGAATATAATATTGTAATTCAAATAGGTATGATTAATTTATTGACATTATCAAGCGTCACTTTGTTGAAATCCATGATTATATAAATAATAAATATTAAATAAAATATCGATTTCAACGGGAAATATCAAGATTTATTCGCTCTATACGTATTTCGGCATCACTGTGCCATTGTCAAAAGCTATATAAAATATTATAACAAATGCAAAATATAGTAACTCCTTGATTCTATTATTTTAACACTGCGTGAAGCAGCTGGCCCCAGTCAACCCGTCGGAGGTCAGTCGCTTATCAGTGTTTTAAAAAGATATTTATTCCAAAATCTTCAGTAAAGGAGAATCTAAGAGATCAATTTGCTCATTCATTAAAGGTATGTTGTTTTTTGTGTGTTTATAAATTTCAAAAGCTTCTAAAATGTTTAATTTATTTTTGTTATCAGAAAAGTGTAAAAATTTAATTGTATTATTAGATGTTAATGTGTGATTTTGTTCTAACAAATGTTTAGCAAAATTTGATTTATGTGCATGTTTATATTTGTAACAACGGATATGTTCTTTTTGCCTAATACTAAAATTTCTAATTGTTTGACCTATATATACTGAATCACAATGTGAACAATTTAATTTATAAATACCTGATTTTAGCAAATCATTAATTTTGTCTTTAGCATTGAAAAGAGAGTATAGAATATTTTTATTTGTTTTAAAAATGACTTTATATTTATTTGTGTTATTTATAATTTTAGCAATCTTTTCTGAAATTTTACCAAAATATGGAATTGAAACGTATTTTAATGTTTTATCAGTGTTATTAATGGAATAAACTTTTTGAATAGCTAATTTATAATTTTTCTTTTTAATTAAAGTGTCAATAAGTGTAGTGTTATAACCATTGCTATATGCAATTTGTTTAATAATGGAAATTTCTCTATTAAAATTATTTTTATCTAAAGGAATTGTTAGAGCTCTGTGTACTAAAGATTGATATGCTGCTAATTTATGTGTATTATGATGACAAGAGTTATGTGGTATGGTAATATCAGTTTGTGTAGGTTTCCTATAAATTGAGTATTCGAGTATGTTTTCTGAATTAATTTTTATGTTTAAGTCTAAAAAGTTAATAGATCTGTTTTGTTCAATTTCTAGTGTAAATTTAATTTTTTGGTGTAAAGTATTAATAAAAATTAAAAAGTCGTCAATGTATTCGAAAGAACTATCAAAACATGCCAAAATATCGTCAACATAACGAAACCAAAATACAATTTTATTTGATAGATTTGATTCAAATATTTGATCTTCTATATTTTCCATAAAAATATTAGCCAATAGTGGTGAAATGGGACTACCCATTGGTAACCCATCTTTCTGAAGATAAATTTTATCATTAAAAATAAAATAATTTTGATTAATACAAAGTTCAAATAATTGAATCAACTCTATCCTTTTTGTTAATTCAATGTTATTGTTAACTAAAACATTTTCTAATAAAGGAATACATTCCTGTGGGGGTATTTGTGAAAACATACTCGTAACATCAAAACTAACTATTTTACATAGTGGTGGTAAGCTAATGTTACTTAATTTATTAATTAATTCAGAAGTGTTTTTAACTGAATATTTATAATATATTTATATGATTAAATTGACTAGGTATTCAATAACATCAAATTACTCGTTATTTATGGATAATATCCAAACGTGTTTAACGGATGTAATATACCCTTTAGCTAAGTATGTACCTACTTTTGAGGCTTTTTAAGGCCGGTTTTATAAAGTCTGGTTGCTCGACGCGTGGTTGTATCGTAAATTACTATTATCTACCTCAGTATACACTTTCTGTTGTTTTGTTTTTGTATCCAATTTTATATTTTCATTATATTATTCTAACCTGTACTAAATGTGCAAATAAAATCAAAGGAGTTGGAGCAACCTGTTAGTGATTTTGACCAGATCATATAAAGAACACATAGGTGTTAAATTGTTACTGGTAATATGGTTTAGAACTTAAAAAAACCAATGTAAGCCGTTGCCGATGTAAAGTATGATTTAATTTATTTTTAAAAATTTATTTTTTAAATGATTCTACAGGTAAAGTCCAAAGGGGGTTAATTGGAGCCACTTCATAGTTCCTCTTCTCATTACATCCATAGTTTTCATTGACTGTGTTAATGAGGTTTGGAAATAGTATAATTTAACAATTTTAGGAATATCAATCGTAGTATGAACCTCTTTCATCTAATGTGGGCTGTTATCGGATTAGTAGATACAACTGCGCCTTTTACTTATACTTATACTACTTTTACTACTAAAGTACTAACTATTGGGTGCAAATAATTTTTTATTTAATAAACAAACGGTTAGAACAGTTGTGAATAATATTTCAATTGACAATAATTGATCCAGTACAACTTTAGGTATTACTATTATATTCTTAAATTATCGTATGAACACTTCGCTAGATTGTAAGCAGTTTCACAGGCATCTTCGACTTTTAAATCTCTGCAGTTCTGAATAAGAATATCAACCTTAGATGTTTCTATTTCTGGTGCTATATGGGATCTTATAAAATTTTCTTGAATTTCACCAGTTGTACCCATAGCGTTCATTTTCACAAAAATACATTTTATAAAACATTTTAGATTTCTGTCTTCGCCAAACTCCCCTGCATTTAATAGCCTTTCGACCAGCTCAGTTTTTGCATTCGATTCGCTAATACAGTCGGATTTAAATTCTGCTATATTAGTGTAAAAGTTCTGAAACTAAAAAATTACAATATAGATTATATGTTTTGATTAGTATTATAACGAGAGATCAATAAAAAAACCAATTAGGGTAGGCTGTGAAATTGAACTGTAGCCACATCCACAGAATGACATTTCTGACATGAAAATTTTAAACTGAACGCTCTTGTCTAAGTTTTTTTTATTTGATTATCAAATTATTAAAATATTATTATCAAATAAAAAACTTAAAAGCTTAGAAAAGAGCGTTCAATTTAAAATTTTCATGTCAGAAATGTCATTCTGTGGATGTGGCTACAGTACCAATTTAAAATAATTCAATTTCACAGCCTACCCTAGTTGGTTTTTTATTGATCTCTCGTTAGTACTAATAGACGAATCAGCGAAGCAAAGTTATAGTCGATAAATTGATTATTAAATCATTTTTATTAAAATGTAACATATATTTTTAATAGGGTTCGGTGATCACGTGGCCTACATCGGTGGGTAACCGCAATATCTATGGTGACCGCGGGACCGGCCATCACGTGATCTGCGTTTTTGTATAATACATTCAGAAAACTCCCGTGACGTTTAATGTGTCAATAAATAGAAAATTTAGTTGGCTAGTATAAAAATCATTATAAAATTTAGAAAATGTGGCCTTGATTAGGTACTATAATAACTAATAGGGATTTTTATATTAACTAATTGAATTTTCCATTAGACACATTAACGTCACGGAAGTTTGCTGAATATGTATTATACAGCATTTACATGATAACCCATTTCTCATTCTTTTCATATAGGGATCCAGCCTTTGGGTTACCTAGTCTACTATTTTGCTTCATCGATTAGAGTATTAGACAGAATAACAATTTAAATTATTACATACATGCGAATATTTTAAATAATTCAATAATTAAAAATTTAAATTTCCGTTTCTAAACAAGCATTTGAAAATAGCTAAATCTATTTTTTCAAAATAAGAAACGTTTACCTGTTGAGCAGACACTCCAACAACTAGTAACCACATGAAGAAAACTGCAAACTGTTGCATATTGAAAAGAATTACGCGCTGGTCTTTTACGGATAATAACTTTGGTTTGTTATAATACTACGGACCAAATCGCCAAGTTATATATGTTTTTCCAAGGTTCCATCAAACAATAACGATTAATTTAATATTATTATGAATGGCTTTATACACTTTTAGTTAATTGTTGGAAAATTAGTATAATTATACTAATAATCGTTTCCTCTGATGCTACCCCTCGTTCAAATTCACGCAATAATACACATGCAGTTATCACAAATATCCCAATTTAAAATGCAATATAAACATTCGAATGAGTATTGCATTTTCTTATTAAATGGAAAATCCGATATTCTCTGAATAAATTAATAGTAATAAAATCTTAATGGTTAGAGTATGTCACCCAATCCAATTTTATTATTTAAATACGGGGGTGGCTTATACTTTTTGGTGGATAAATTGGTAATTTTCCTTGTAGAATGCGTAATCAAAATTTGCTACAATAAATTTTTGATCAACTTGTATTGCGGTTACTTTGAACTTAATATATCCTACAAAATGCATTTATGGATAAGTAGTTAATATTAATTGTTCAGACCAGGTATGGGCGTTTGGCCTAGTAAAGCATCACCCTTACTAAAGGTAAACAAAATCCCTGATTAGGGGTGGGAACCGTTTTAGATATATCGATATAATATGGAATATGAATATTGAATTTGAAAATATCGCTATGTCGAATTTTGAATTTGTATTGTGGTCCAGTGTTTTACCTTATAGCAAATTGAAATTTTCCATGAGAAAAATGCATAGTCGAGTTTTATTTAACAAGACACAGACCAATTCTATTTGTACATTGCTATGAAACTTGTTATTTAACCACATTGTTATATCTATAAGTGGTAGCAATATTGCTTACGATGTTTGTCAAAAATGCTATTCTATTTTGACTACCGTAACAACTTGGTTATAAATAGCTATTTATGCAACGAGTTGCAAAATGAGCGTCTTTTTTGCACTAGATGTGAAGATTGGATTACGAGCGAGTTATGTTAATAAAGTTAGAGTACCATGTGAAACTGAAATGATATGAAAGGGAGATGATATGATCTTCAACAGGTATATCTTATAACATAATCAAATATGTAAGTGCAAATCAATTAATAAAATAAGTAGTTGATATTATAATAATTAATGTGTATGTGCAACCTGAGGGGTTTAATTTAGAATGTTTAGATAATAGTTTACTTAAATAGGATTCAGCCATAAATGCAGTTAGTCTTAGAATTGTCGTTGTACCATTAACATCTGAAATAAAAGTATAATTTCGTTCTGAAACTCCTATGGTATTTGAACATAGTTAAATAAATCATTTAAAAAAAATTCGTTTCGGCATCCACGCATCGAAACTGGCGCAGTCGGTAGGATACGTGGCGAAAAGGGCACTTCGAAAATAAAGTAACCCTAAATTTCGTGTATTTTTATACTTAACCACGTATTCGAAATCTAAACCAACGTTCAAAAGGAGGTAGCTACTCCGAAGGAACATCTGCCTAATCAACGACGTCTTCAGAGGGACAAGCATCGCCCCGGCAAGCATCGCTGGTTACAGAAAACGAAAATCTGATCATCGAGATCGCTTTTTCCATTGCGGAAACTTCTGATTATTGGAATCATCAAACAAGGAATGAAGTAAGAAATATTTTTATCACTAAGTGAACAGTGAAGTTTTAAAGAATTTTAAAGGTATTAACATAATTTTAAATTAATTTATAAGTTCAGATAAAGATATAGTAAGCAAGAAGTACAGTGTAGTTCTTATGACTACTTAATATCCGCTGTATGACTTATATCTTTTGCGTAGGAACCCTGATTCAGGCCCTTAACATAAATAATTAAAGCACAATTAAAAATAATTAGTGAATCTGCATAATTTCAAAACAATTATTAATGCCAAGAAACCGATCCAGATCACCACGAACTACGAATATTTTACAACAACCTCAACTATTATTTTTGACAAATCAATCAATTAATAATCAAACCATGGCAGAACCCCTATTTCCTGCTGGTTTCAACATTTCTCTTTTGAATGAGATACCCACTTATAACGGCAATCCAGCCACCCTATCAGAATTTATTAGAGCAGTTGAAGTCATTACCACCCAATTTTGCACACAAACTCCTAACGACTATATAAATAAGTTAACAATATCCTCAGTCAGAAATAAATTAAAAGGTCAAGCTTTAGAAGTTGTCACCGGATATGATTACGATACCTGGGCAGAATTAAAAACTACCCTTGTTGAAAACTTCGGCGATCAAAGATCCGAATTAAATCTTTTAGTAGATTTAACTAAACTAAAACAGAACAGAGACAGTCCAATCGAATTTTTCAATAAAGTTAGGACACATTTGGCCATATTCAATTCAAAAGTATCGCTAAGTAACGAAACCGAAGAAATTAAAAAGTACAAATTAATTGTCAATAAGAGCTTAGCTCTTCGCACTTTTATAAGTGGACTAAATGAAAATTTAGGAAGCTTTATTCGCAGTCGAAATCCAGATTCTCTTGAAGAAGCGTTAAAAATGGTGAAGGAAGAACTAGATATCAGGTATTCCCAGAATCAAATAAATAAACAATTTCCCTCGCAATTTCCTAATCAAACTGAAAAAACAAATAGACCTATGACAGGTAATTTCAATCCACATAATTCAAAAACGGCATATGTACCGCTCCGAGATTTATATACTCCAAAATTTAACAATTTCATGCCCAACGCAAATAATTATAGACCACAAAACCAAAATTTTCAAACTCAGAATTTTTCCCCTAGATTACCATTTCCCCAATACAAACCAAATTTTTATAATAGTCCTATGAGACCTAACCCAAATAATTCCAGAAATTTTCAAAATCCAAACCAAAATGTTTTTGCACCTAGACAAAATTTCAAACCTATGAATCAACCTGAACCAATGGATATCAGTGTATCGAAAAGACCTGCTACCCAGCAACTAACGAACCCCAATAAATTTAGAGCAACCTCGCAAAACTTCCCTATGATTAAACAATCTAACCAACCAAGAAATTTTGTAGCCGAAGAATTGTTCTATCACGACGAACAATCAGAAAACCACGAATACACTCACGAACCAGAGTACAGTCAACCTAATTGCTCAGAATTCCCTGCAGAGAATGAGGAATTATATCCTTTTGACAATATAGACACAAACTACGAAGAACCACCTTTTATTGAAAACGAGTACGAAACTGAAAATTTTCAGTAAGTGCCTCGGAAAATATAGAAACCTTCAACATTAATCCAAAATCTAACCTTCCTTATATATTAATACCCGCCACTGGCGAGAAACTTTTAATAGACACCGGCAGTTCTAAAACAATTATTTCTCCAAAATTTGCACAAAAACATTTTCCGAATTCAATCTATCAATACAATTTTGAAATAACTACTTCACATGGGACCACTAGACACAACTCTGTTGCCGATTTACCTATCCAAAATCTTTTCAATGAACATGGTATTCACACCTGTTATTTATTCGATTTTCACCCAGAATATGCTGGACTAATAGGTTCCGACCTTCTTGCAAATTTACCTGCATCTATCAATTACAAATGGATGCATATTCAGACAGAAAAAACTACTATACCCTTTCACTATGACCCCTCCAAAATCAAACAAGAAGCCCAAAAAAGGAATGAATGTAATTTTTCCAAATTAGAACGAAGTCAAAAATTACTAAAACAAATAAGAATACCCCCACGAACAGAATTATTTGTAACCCTGCCTGCTGTTGGAAACAATGGATCAAAATTAGCTCCAAAACTAAAATTCAATGACAATGTTATAATGCCCTCAGCAATAGTCAAACTTCATAACAATTGGTTTATAACTAGCGTTGTAAACATTTCAAACAAAATCCAAGACATAAATATTTATAATCCCTTACTTTTGGACGAATATCAACCAAACGCAAACAACCATTCAATTCAAGTCAATAATTTTAACATTAACCACCCTTACCAAAATGTTAGAAATATTTTATGTAGAAACCTGGAAAGCAATTTAAGAACCAACCATCTCAATGAAGAAGAAAAAACAATTCTAGTCAATTTATGCCATGAGTATAAAGATATATTTTATTCCCCGGATATCCCTTTATCAGCGACTAATTTGGTAAAGCATCAAATCCGAACCAAAACTGATGCACCCATATTTACTAAAACCTACCGATACCCCCATGTCCATCGAGAGGAGGTAAAAAGACAGATAAATACAATGTTAGATGAAAAGATAATAGAACCATCAGAGTCCCCTTATAATTTCCCCATCTGGGTCGTTCCCAAAAAATTAGATGCCTCAGGCAAACAAAAATGGAGAATAGTAATAGACTATCGCAAACTGAATGAACAGACAATAGAAGATAAATATCCACTTCCCCGAATTGAAACCGTGTTAGACAACCTTAGCAGAGCCACTTATTTCTCTACTTTAGATCTCGCTTCTGGTTTTCACCAAATCGAGATAGAAAAAGAGGACCGTGAGAAAACAGCTTTCTCTACGGAAGAAGGTCATTTTCAATTCCTAAGGATGCCCTTTGGTCTTAAAAATGCACCGGCTACATTTCAAAGAGCAGTTAATAATGCACTAACCGGATTAACACCACAACAGTGCCTTGTTTACCTCGATGACATTATCATATATTCAAACTCATTACAAGAACACATTACCCGATTAAAAAACGTATTCAATAAATGTCGACAAACTAATATCAAAATTCAACTAGACAAATCCGAATTCCTCCACAAATCTGTTAAATATCTTGGACATATAATAACACCCGACGGAGTAAAACCCGATCCATCAAAAATTTCAGCTATCAAAAATTTTCCCCCACCTAAAACAAGAACCGAAATAAAATCGTTCTTGGGACTGTTTGGATACTATAGAAAATTTGTTAAAGACTTCGCTAAAATTACTAAATTCTTGACAGTCTGCCTTAAAAAGGAAAATAAAATTATTCATTCGCCCGAATTCCTAAGAAATTTCGAACATTGCAAACAAATTTTGACTAATGAACCCCTACTTCAATACCCAAACTTTGAAAAGAAATTCGAGTTAACTACCGATGCATCCAAATATGCCCTAGGTTCTGTGTTATCGCAGGACGGCAAACCCGTTTCTTATGCTTCAAGAACTTTAAACGACGCGGAACAAAGATACACCACAATAGAAAGAGAGCTCTTAGCTATAGTGTGGGCTACCAAACAATTTCGGCCTTATTTGTATGGTGTAAAATTTACCCTATTCACTGACCATCGACCACTTGTATGGCTTAGAAACCTAAAAGAACCCAATTCCAAACTAACACGATGGGCACTTAAATTAGAAGAATATGATTTTGACATAAACTATTTACCCGGAAAACTTAACAAAGTTGCTGACGCTTTATCAAGGATCCAAATTCACTCCATGACTATTGAAACACATGACCAACTTAATACACCTGAACCTTTCACCGTTAATGATAGTATGATGGCAAGCAGATGTAGTACTCCCGATATAGAAGAACTATTTAGCACCCCTACTCTTATTCCACCTGAAACAAACGAACCCCGTCACAATATACCAATAAATCCACCCAATAAGTCACAGGATGAAAATAATGACCCTATTTCAAATCATCATGATGAAAACGATTCTCTAGCCGATACCGTACATACACAACAATCATCTACCCCTGTAGTTGACATAGCCGATAAACCCTTGCAACATTTCAAAAATCAAATCGAATTTCTGAAAGCTCACCTTCCAAAAAACATACGTATGACTAAATACGACAGAATAACTCACCACTCTGTATTTGTTAACGAAATTAACAAAATGGATATTTTCAATACCTTAGTGACTGAACACTGTCAACCAAACACCCATTACTATTGTTATTTCCCCGATGATGCACTTTATTTAGACTTCTCAAATTTCATAAAAGATATATTTAACGATAATACACCTAAATTTCATCGTTGCATGACACAAGTCACCTACATTATTAAACCCGAAGAACGTCAAACACAAATCCAAAATTACCATTTAGGAAAAACCAACCACCGTGGTATAACAGAAACAATTGAACATATCAAGCGTAAATATTATTGGCAATCGATCAATAAAGATATCACCGATTACATTAATAAGTGTCAAACATGTAAAATGCAAAAATACAACAGAAGTCCAATCAAACAACCCCTACAATTCACACCCACTCAAAACAGACCTTTTCACACTGTACACCTTGATATATTTCAAGTAGGTAATAGAAAGTACTTGACAATATTAGATTCTTTCTCAAAATTCGCTCAAGCTTATTTCATCGAATCACATAATTGAACAGACGTTATTGAACAATTGTTTAAATACATATCCACATTTACTGCTCCTGACGTAATTATTGCTGACGGAGAATTTAACAAAAACATTTTCAAAGATTTCATAGCGATTCATAAAATTCAATTGCACACCACAACCCCCCATCACCACCAATCAAATTCACCAGTTGAACGTCTACATTCAACAATCCTTGAACATTATAGATTACTAACTCATATACCTGAACACCAGAAAATGCAATATTGCATCTTAGCTTACAATCACACAATACACTCCAATCTTAATTTATCACCCTTTGAAATAGTATTCGGACATACAGATAATAAGAACCCATTTGACCTCGATTACACAAAAACTTACTATCATGATTATTTATCAGAACACAAAACAAAAATGAAAAATTTATATAAAGCCCTACAGGACAGACAAATAGAGACCAAAGAAAAACGCAATTTAAAACTAAATTTGACCCGAAAAGCCAAAGCTTTCAAATTCAAAGATAAAGTATTTGTTAAAACTAACCTTAGAAATAAAAAGGAACAAAAATTTACAGGACCCTTTATTATTTCCCAGATTCTTGAACACGATGTTTATGAACTAACACCCGTTAATAAGGGACCCCTAATTAGAAGACATGTTAATGAATTGTTGCCCTTTACAGGTCAATCACCTTTACAATCTTCTGCTTCGTCACAATCACAATTATAACTGGTAAGGTGACCATTAAAAGTCTAAAAGATAATCCAGGACTCTACCCTTTAAATTTAGGTAACGCCATTGTGAAAGAAAGTGAATGGACGTTAATTAAGATTATAGATTATACTCCCATTATTATAAACTATGGTACCCTTAGAGATAACTTGATAAAAACAATTTTGACTCTTGAAAATCAAAACAGACAAACTAAGAATAGCAAAGATATTAATATAAATCATAACAATTCACTTTTAATCATGAAACAATATATTGACAAAGCTGATATACTTCTTGATCAATTATTTCCCGATACTAAACATAAAATCAATAAAAGAGGTCTTATTGATGGAATAGGATCCATTTTTAAATTTTTAACCGGTAACCTTGATGCTAACGACGGAGAAAGGTATGAAACAATGATATCTAAATTACAAAAAAATAGCGAAATACATAACCATGTTCTATTAGAACAAGCTCAAATTTTAAACGACACAATTACAGTATTAAACGATCTAGCTAGAAATCAGGTGCTATTAAACGATAACGTAAACAAAATTATTTTAGATAACAACAAAATAAAAAAAACCATTGCTACATATTCAGTAAGTACCGTCCTAATTGAAGCAATTCAATCCCTAGAATTATTTACAGACACTTGTTCAGAACTAGAAAATGCACTCACTTTTGCTCAACATCAACAGATGCATATGTCATTAATTAACAATGACGAGTTAATTCAAAAATTAAATGAAATATCTACTTACCTTAATACCATATCAGAAAAAACATTAACCATCCCTTACCCTGCACATCTTAAATATTTACATCTTTATGAATCTATCATTATTACTAAAGTATATCAAATAAATAATAAAATTACTTTCATCTTCGAAATACCACTGATTTCCAAAGTTAACGAATACCAAATTATACAATTAATACCTTTCCCAATATTTATTGAAAGCCACCAATTTCGTATGATTATACCCACCTATTATACCTTGCTATTTAATGTCAAGAATAGCATTCCCATCGAAATCGATCATTGCAAATTAGTAACCCCAGAAACATACTTTTGTGATCAAAATAACCACTTCGAAATTCCTAATGACAAGTTGTGTGAAACACAATTGCTTTCATTTAACAACAATCAAACATGCATCCCATATTTATTTGATTTAATCAACATTAAAATATCACAAATAAATTCTGCTACCTGGTTGATAACTTCACCTTCTGAGACAATCTTAGATATCAAATGTGCCGACCAAAATTTCAGAAAAGAATTGTCAGGTTCTAAAATGATACATTTAAGTCCAGATTGCATTGTTTTAGTAAATTATGAACGAACATTATTTACAGCAAAAACTACTTCGACTAAAGTCATCGATTTGAAACTTCCAAATATTGATCAATTAGTAATTTCAAAATCAAATCACATCAACATTTCAAAAATTGATTTAACTCCCATTAATATCCAAAAGCTAACTAAAGATCAAATGACGATCAATGATCAAAGACACATGTTAAAATCTATTGATTACATTAACCACAAACATTTAAATATATCCTCGATTATTATTTCCATAATAATTGTATTGTTATTTATAAGTGTAGCATTGTATACTTATTCTAAACGCAACTCATTAAAAATAAAGTTCATTAGATTTTTAAACAAAGGTATGACAGTCAAAGAAAATGAAACGTCAGCATAAATTTTAATTAGCTTTAATAAAGTATGTAAAACTGTATTAAAGACTCTTGGATGGGAAGAGTTATGTTAATAAAGTTAGAGTACCATGTGAAACTGAAATGATATGAAAGGGAGATGATATGATCTTCAACAGGTATATCTTATAACATAATCAAATATGTAAGTGCAAATCAATTAATAAAATAAGTAGTTGATATTATAATAATTAATGTGTATGTGCAACCTGAGGGGTTTAATTTAGAATGTTTAGATAATAGATTACTTAAATAGGATTCAGCCATAAATGCAGTTAGTCTTAGAATTGTCGTTGTACCATTAACATCTGAAATAAAAGTATAATTTCGTTCTGAAACTCCTATGGTATTTGAACATAGTTAAATAAATCATTTAAAAAAAATTCTTTTCGGCATCCACGCATCGAAACTAGCGTAGCGAATAATCCTACACATCGTGTGCAAACAAGCGCAATTTTGCAACGTGTTTCATACAACATTTTTTCCAATTTAGCAAATTTGAATAAAAAAAAACACATAATATGAATTAAAATTTGGTGATGTTTAAACGGCGACTTTAATTTTTTAGAAACAGTACCTTTAACCTGTTCGTTGCTATGCAATTACGCGTTGCTGTTTTGTAAACAATAACAATTAACACTAGTGATAAAATAATGTCACATATTATAACTAGTTATAAAATGAACCGCATATGACAACTAAAATAAATGTCAAAAAGTTGACTTTTCACAACTAAATTGGAAAAAAGCACATCTACAACCTATGGCTATTATAGCAATGAGTGCAGCGTAGTTGCCCGCGGACCCGGACATTAGGGCGCCGGCCGCCGTTAGGGCGCGGCCGTTCGGGCGCCGCCGTTCGGGCGCGGGACACTCGGGCGCGAGGACACTCGGGCGCGGGCCATTAGGGCGCGGGACACTAGGGCGCGAAGCTGTCTAATATTTTCAACGTTACTCTTCTTGTCAAAATAATTCTTTCTGATTGCACATACTACTTATATAACGTAATGTAAATGTTTAAGTGTGAAGAGCTAAATAAATTACAGATTCAATTATATTCTATATTGTATTGTAATAATTCTATTAAATTATGAAAGTAGTGCATTAATAGTATATTTAAAAAGCAAGTTTCATAAGGCAAGTTTTTATCGAAAGAGTTCAAGAATGATTGCGATAAAAAGCCTTATGAAACGTGTATTTTATAATTTCAAATTTATATTACTAGTTCTTGGAGCAAACAGATTTTTTTAAAATTGAAATATAATATATTAAAATGTCACATCATTTAAAAGTAAATCTAAAATTACAGGATTTATATCTTTGTCCAGCATTTTTTGTACTAATATATTTCCCTCTTCATACTTAAACTTAGATGTCAATACTCCTTTACATTACGTTATATATGTAGTATGTGCAATCAGAACGAATTATTTCGACAAGAAGGGTCACGTTGAAAATATTAGACAGCTTTTGCGCCCTAGTGTCCCGCGCCCTAATGGCCGGCGCCCGAGTGTCCTCGCGCTCGAGTGTTCCCGCGCCCTTACGGCCCGCGCCCTTACGGCCGCGCCCGAACGGCCGCGCTCTAACGGCGGCGCCCTAATGTCCTAGACCGTAGTTGCCCGAATGTTTATAATCAAGTTTTCCGCGTTTTTTAATGAAAGAAAAATAACGTCACGTCGCGATTTAGTATTAAAAGCTGTAAATAGTACATGTGGAATAAAAAATATATATTTGAAAAATTAATTTTTACCTGTAATAAAAGTGGAATTTTATCCATTCTTCCTATTTCCGCAAAATGTTGTATTTCATTTAACAAATGTTGAACAATTATTTTATTTATTCGAAAGAGTTTTATAAATTTTTCGTTAGGTATTTGAAATGGATTACTTGCATCTCTTATTAATCTATATTCCATTCTTAATCTTCATCTTAAGACAAAAAATAGTTACACAAAAATAAAATAATTAAATAATTACCTATAAATTGTATTAGGAACTTACTGATTATTTGCATTTTCAAATCTCAACTGAACGTTTAGATGAAAATTTGCAGCGATGGGATCCATTCTAACCGTATAACCCGTTGGTTAACTGAATAACAACCACTAAAATCCGGATCTTTATTTATTTATTATTATCTCGAATAATTACAAAATAATAACCACTGAAACTGTTAGTAAACAACACCCTACCAACAACTATACAACACTATAGCAACGGCCTTGTCAATGGTTTTGTTATCACAGGAAGCCGTCCTTTTTTAAACAGAAAAAGGTATTTTTATCGGATCAACCGGGTTTTTATCGCGAAAAATGGAATCCTATTGGCTGGCTGACGTTTCGGGTGTTGCTTAGTAACTACTGTATGAGGGAATTTGTCATTACAATAAAACCATGAAATACCGACCATGATTCTATGACATGAAGAGCGATTTACAAAGTAAAAAACGGTGTTTCCATTTTTACTTTCCCATACCACCACTGGTAGGTAGGTAGGTACTACAGGGGAAGTACTATTGATATCATGAAAATTTTCGAAGTTGAGATTTTAGAGGAAATACATGTTTTGAACCCCCAGGAACCCAAATTCGTTCAGGTTCAGGTAATTTATCCATTTTTATTTGATCAGATTTCAGAAAGAAAATAAATACTTATTGTAACTTTAATAATAATTAATTAGATTAACTAGGTACTGTTTATGTTTTTAGAATACACTTCAAAAGGGATGAAAATACTTGTTTCCAATGGATCCCTTTAAATTTACACTGAGAACAGAAATTCCTTTTACCTTTGCAGCAGAGATGTTTCATTTATGGTAAGATTAATAATTTTGTTTTTTTTTCATTAAGAATTGCAGAGAAGTTTTAGAAATCGTATTAAAATCGAATGGATTTTCTTTGTTTGATTTTTAAAAGAAAATCATGTTTCGACACGAAAAATTTACTTACGTTACAAAATGCTATTGCAATTGCTATTAAATAGTTTTGTTTTACAAATGTAAAGCCAGATGTTCTTATCTGCTATTCATTATTAAAAACTTTTATCAAATTTATTATCAAACCAGGTGCGTCATAATATTAATAAGTAAAGTAGTTTTACGTTTACTTACACAATTTTTAAAATTTATATCTTTAAATGATTGTAGCAGAAAATTCCGTTTACTTTGAATGACAAAAATATAATTTCGTGACTTTATTTATACAGAATGTTTCAAATTGAGTGGTGTAATAATTGATTAAATGAGAAACCAGGTGCATTTGTAAGGTCAACCTGTACATCAATCTAAAATGCTAAAAAAATTCCCCAAATTTGAATTTAAAAAAAATTGTTTGTTCTCCGTATCTATCTTAAATTATTAATTCTTTCCACGGCTTCTACAATAATTTTAGACGCTGTGTATAGTACATTTTAGAATTATTTTGGAATGTAATAAGTTTAATAAATTATTTGGTCCTTTAACATTTTACTTCGTGATTACTCTCTATGTAGTCGATACGAAGTAGCATCTTTGGTCAGACCGAAGTCAATTTTTACCGAAATATGACTTGCAATAACTTTACATTTTCAAAAATTGCTTTTTAAATTTTTCAACCAAAATTTTGTTGTGGTGATTTAAAATTTCTGAAAAAGACTGTGATCTAGTCTAATGGAGAAGTAAGGGTGAAATAGGATAGTTAGTTAATTTAAGATTTTACTATCCGGCTCTATTTCTGATATTCTTCAAGTGTATCCAAGGGCTGTATTTGATATACTAATAACTTGGGTTGCTGAAACGCCTATAATAGCTGTCGATATCTATTGGACAACACTAAGGGATGATTATATCAGGAAGGGCAGTGCTGTGTAGTGAACTGTACTATACTATAGTGTAGTGTGAGTGATTGACATTGTTTTGGTTTTCGGACAGTGTTTGGTTCAGGAAATGGATGGATTTCGTGAATTCGCAAGAGGACAACGCAGTAGGTATTATTAAAGGTAGATCCGACTACCAACGCTGAAAGGAAGACATTGTGATGTGAGTCGTTTTTGGTTGAGGGATTTTGATAATAATTTGAAAATTATATGTACATTTGCTGATTGTTTAATGGGTATTTTACATTACTACCCGAAGAAGCGTTCGCTTTTGCGTTACGTTCGTTCAAAAGTTCGTGTACTATTCGCGTTTGGTGGTTTTTGCGCTCGTAGTTTGATAACATAAAGAATTATGAATTACTATTACGTAAGTAGGACTTTAATAATTTATCTTAATACATTATTTCAGAAATCTTCAATTAATTTGCTTTAACTTTTACTTTCCCATACCACCACTGGTATATGGGAAGTAGGTAGTACCTATTGATATCACGAAACTTTTCGAAATTGAGATTTTCACTGAAATAGGTGTTTTGGGCCTCTAGGAATCCAAAACAGCAGTTTAGAAAAAATGTCTGTCTGTGGGTTGGTGACGGTTGGTGACTGTGTATGTATGTATGTATGATATGTATGTGACGCCTCTAACGCAAAAACTAGCGAACCGATTCTGATGAAATTTGAAATGAAGGGGTATATCGAAAATTCATCGACAAAATAACTTTTCAAAAAAATCCGAAATTGGAAGGGGAAGTCAGACATGTTTTTATGGTAGCATATTTTTCAGAAGCAGAATTTTGAACTATACTTACTCTTGAATATCGGAAACGAAATGTTTATTTTTAGTATGGGAAAGTGTAGTGGTTCCGTGATTATATCGTGATGGCAAAACCCCCAACTTCTATTTACAACATTCTTTTGGGTTACTTTTGCGCAATTTAGTTTATTGTTATTTGTATACCTTAAAATTATAAGGTTACAGTAAGTATTATTAAAAATAACCATAATATGAATGTGGCTTATTTATTTTGAATTTTCCGCTAGGCTAAAGTGCACATGATGGCGGTTTCCAGGAAGTAATCATTTTTTAACCGCTAATGGCAGTACATCTTCAATATAAGTTCGTGGATGGTAATGAAATCATTAGTTTACACATGAGAATAAAATAAACATCAATTGGTAATAAAATTTCAATCATACCACATGCAATATTTAATCATTAAATACGTTAAAAGCTATATTAATATACCTAAAATATTTGCATCAAACGGAATAAACATTAATTCATTTTCAGGATATCGTAAGAACATTTTGCTATATTAAAAGCGGAATAAACATTAATCCATTTTCAGGATATCGTAAGAACATTTTGCTATATTAAAAGCAGTATCGCACTCGTCGGATCCTTTTATATCTTTACACTTTTGCAGGATAGTATCAATTCTGGCTTTTTCAATTGTAGGAGGCAAATTGGTTCTCATATTAGCTTCGTCAAATCCTCCAGCGTCATTAATGACATTCAGCTTTACAAATAGACATCTGATAAAACATTTTAAATCTTTGTCATCATTGAATTCCCCTTCCTCTAACAGTTGTTCTACGAGCTCCGCTTTTGCATTTGATTCAGTGATACACATAGGCTTTAATGAATTTACCCTTTGGAAATAGTCGACAGACTGAAAAACAAAATAACATAAATAGCACTCCGCGAACCATTACCAGTAATAGTAAAATATAAAATTACAAATTTTATACTTCCATAATTATTATAAAGATAGGTGTATCAAATGCTTAGGAATGATTGCCGTAAGGTGCGCTCCTATCGAGTGAATTTTAATATCAAATTAAACTTTAACTTATCTAATTTCCTCTGTTTTTTCAATATTTCAAGTCATAAACATGTAAACAAATACGGTTAAAAGTAAAATTAAGAAGTTCATCCCATTTGAAATAAATATCGACACGTTTGCAGCGCCGCGCCGCCGCACAGTGTCCAAAAATAGTAGATTTGCGGAAAAAAGTGTATAACTTTTAAACTATTCAGTGTATTTTATTGATTTTTTTAATTGATGAATACTGTAGGTTTAAGTCAACAATTTATTCACATTTATTATATTTACTATACAGGGTGATTATAAATTCAGGACCCTTTGTTTCGTTTAGTTATTCTTGTAGACGGGGGTGTTAGAAAATCACATATTGCACCTTTTTTATTATATTTTAGAAAGTAAAAATAGTTAAAAAATAATAATAAATGAAAAAATAAACATAATATATTGGCTTTGGTTTGAGGAACCATCACAACCCCACTTAGTAAGTAATGTCAAACTTGTTTCAGTTATTGCTGCAATTTCTTCTTCACTCTTTGATTGAAATATCCTCTTCGTGGTATGGTCAAGAAGATTTTGTAATTCCACACTTGCGCTGCAGTCTGTTATTGTAATTCCATCGGGATAACAATTTTTCTTGACTTCGCTGCTTTTATAGAACGGAGGCAAGACATCACATCCAAATTCTTTAAGAGCTTTACGAATTGTTTCATATTGATGCCTTGATAGTTGTGCATCCATCATAAGAGATAGCGCCTTCTCAGTGTCCATGTACTTTTTTCCTGCATCATCGGCTGTAGCACTGGAATATTGTTCTGCAGCTAATTTAATCTGCTCACCAGGGTAAGACTCCAACAACTGCTTTGTTTTGTATCGTTTAGCTCGATCACTGCAGTCTTCAAAATCCTTTTTCGGCCTTCCAAACGAGCTTGGTCTTTTGCTTGGTCTATTTTCAACTAACTCGGCTTCTTGGGAAAAATCGACTTTAAATGTACTCTTCAACCATTCGGCATTGTTTTTTAGAACTTTAAATGTACTCTTCAACCATTCGGCATTGTTTTTTAGAAACAGCTCCCGGGTGCGGTTCGAGTTTTGCCACTTGGTTTTAAAGTGTCCAACAAACCGTTTCTTGACTTGGTTTATAATTTCGTCTACTTGGTCTGCTTGTCGGTCAGGAAAATTTGCAAGCAAAAACTTCTTTAAGTCGCACATGTTCTGTTTGCTAGATACCAGTTGGTGACACAGTACTTCGTAACTAATAGCAAATTGATCCATGTTACTGCTTGCAATTATATCGCCTACTAACTAACATTAATATTTATTGCACTAAACTACCTCGTTACAAATATCACAAACACAACACAAAATCAACAAAATGTTCTGGAACACGTTTAGGGGATTATAGCATCCCATTACTGTTTAGGCAGATTTTGGCAGCTAAACTTTTTATAATTATTTAAACAATAGTGTAACAAATACAAAAACGTTTTGATTAAGGCCTAGCTAGCCCTAGCTACCTTTTGAAATTACAATGAAATATTCAGATAATAACGCACATTGCACATTCATTGATTTCAGAGTAAATAATTTTTATGGGACTGACATGTCATTAAAGTCACTCTAAAATTCAATTTTTATTTGACTGAAGCCTGCTTAATCTAATGCCAAAGCGTTAATAATAACTAATATTTAGTTATCAGTTGGGAAAACAATGAAGTAAGGTATGTTTGTATCGTGAAACAGAACTTTGAATTCTTCAAGTTTTGACACGAAAATAATACCGTTTGTAGACTTTTTGTTCAAATACGATACTGCCCCTAGATAAATGGATATCTCTAGAAATAAAAACAATAACAATTTTTCTAATTTAGCGAACTTGAAAAAATGACTTTTTTCCGTCTATTGGACACTGTGCGCCGCCGCCGGCGGGGATTATGGCTCAATTATTGCCTTTTTTATTAAAATGGGTTGAAACTTGCCTTCGTGTTATCACTTTAGGAAAAACATCGACTGACTTTTAAATTAACTCGTAGGAGTGCCGCTCTGTTATTGTTGCCATCGTAAACATCAAAATTCGTGTCGGTACTTTAGAAGAAACAATCGACTGGCTGTACATCCCCTTATACAAGGCACCCTCTGTGAAAAGCATTGGGAAACTACCACAGAGAACACATTTCCCTAAAACAGCGGACTGCACCCTTCACCCTGCGGACTGTGGTAAGTGGTAACCACATACATCTCAAATTCGAGTACTGCACGAAGTGATTCCCGCAAATATATGAAATATGCATAGAATATAAATAGGTCTTAAATTATTAGGATTAACATTTTTAATTTATATGCATTTGATTTTTTTACTCTAAAACGGATTTGAACGCCTTGAATCTTATAATTCATTAAATCAAGCAATTCGCATAACTGCCCTAGTTCTAGTTATTTAACAAATACATACATGTGTTGGATGTATAATAAAAAAATTATAAATGCTATTACCTGACACAAAACTCCAACTGTGCAACAAATAAGTAAAACTGCAAATTGCTTCATCTTGCTGATGTTGGATAAAGTGCAAAATAAAAAAAGTATGTTACTTTATATACGCTTTTTCAAGGCTTAATTTATTAATTAACTTCAAAAACATGCATCTTTACAAAATTATTATTATATATTATATTATGATTAATATCAATTTGTTTATTTTGTAATTGAATTCAAAATCTGACATTTCTATTCGCTAATAACGTTAAACGATTGAATTGAATGCACGAAAGCATTATATAAAATGAGTCCTTAACTGGTATTATATTATTCATTGTAAATTTTAAAACGTACTGTTATATTTTTAAAGTTATCCTTGAAATGTATATTTGTTTTCTAATTTGCCTTATTAGTTTGCCAAAAAATTTCATTATTTGCTAGTTTACAAAAATAATCCTAGTGCCAGTAGGTACTAACTAACCATTATTTATACGGAGGTATTACAATGAAGTTAAGATTTAATCGAGATATCTATAAATCGGTGGAGTCGAGTTCGAGTTCCCAATCCACCATGCCTGCTGATAATTGCTTTCGTTTTTCGGGTCGAATTTAGTCCCACCAAGACATTAAGCTAAACTAAGTAACTTTTTCATTTATAAAAATGATTATTATTGTAACTTATTTATATTATGATTTTTTCACAAACATTAGTTCTTTACATGTGATGATGTGCGGTGGAAAAGGTATAGCTTTAGTTAGTGTTACACATGAACTTATATACCAAGCAGTGCAAAGGGGGTACGCGACATTTGGGCGCCGCCGTTTGGCCGCTGCCGATTGGGCGCCGGCCGATTGGGCGCAGGACTTTTGGGCGCCGGACGATGGGCGCCGGACGTTTGGGCGCCAATTTCTGTAGATTAGCGGTAAGCAAGCTCTTATATATTGCTATGCTAAGAGACTTTAAAAAGCCCCACGTTGGAATCCAAAAATAAATGCTATGATATGCTCGAAATTGTTGTCCTGAAACACACAATAAAAAAATTGTTGGGCGCCAGTATTCCTCTTTTGAATACAAAATACAAAAAAACAACTCTTTTTCCTCAGGGTCGTTTCAGGTTGTCGATGAATAGAGCTAGTTATGAAACACAGTAAAACTTTAAATAAAACCTCCTTCATTAACTGAACGAAAAACATAAATTTATTCAAACAAGCAAACAAATAAAAAAAATAATTAACTATTTACGAATTAAACCAAATCATTCACACAAAAATTACACAAAATTGAACTGTCAATGTCCAACAATAAAAACCCCCCCAAATAATTTACAAATTGTCACCAAGAAATAAATACACAAATTAAAATTAAACTTATCTTAGATAATCCTAAATCCGGTACTGAAGTTCGAAGCTATTCCAGACTTGCGCAAGTTAATTTCAAACTGAA
This sequence comes from Hemicrepidius hirtus, assembly GCA_963082805.1. Taxonomy (NCBI): domain Eukaryota; kingdom Metazoa; phylum Arthropoda; class Insecta; order Coleoptera; family Elateridae; genus Hemicrepidius; species Hemicrepidius hirtus. The sequence continues at coordinate 28,683,359 of OY720160.1, read as the reverse complement.
TTCCCACAAATTTGCAAATGGCTAACCAAATTGCAAAACGAAATTTATATCTTCATTTCACCACATTAAAACAGGTATGTTGTACTTTCAACACTTAATTTTCCATTTATAAACATTCAAACTTGAATATTATTGTAGAAACAAGGACAAACTTAAGAACTTTCCAAGTTTTCCTTAAATTTTTGACTATAACCTCACATAGGTTCATGAGGATATTAATTAGAAAGCTCTCTTGTCTTCTGTGCTCTCCTATATATAACTTCTGCAAATTTTTGGACAAAAGAAGATCGTTGTCATGGTAAATTCAACAGTTAGTAATAAAACTAGGATATCACACCAAAAACAATTGCAAGTTAATCACTAGAATTAATTAACTTTTCTTTTTAATTATTCCATTCTGGCGCCTGAAAATTTCTTAAAACTTTGTTTATCTTATTGATCCATAAATTTTCCTCTTTCTTTTGATGTAGGATAAAGCTGATTTCGAAGCGAACACTTTTGCACACTTTTAACAATTTCACAAAATTTTTCCCTACTCTGTTCTTTTTGTTCAAAATCACTATGATAAACTTATAGCTCACAAACAACTACTCCTTTTTACATAACCATCTTAACATCTAATCAATTTTAAAACCCAATATTTAAATAAATACAAAACTTTTGACAGTTCCCGATTTATAAAAATATCCAGTCATTCATACTTTCACACCTTAATTCTAATTATACATAGATTTAAACAACCAAAATAACTATTTACAAAGATTATACATACTTGTTACCCCAATTACAATCATCAAAATCCATTAACCAGTTCAATTTTTATGTTTTAACTTAACCGTACTAATAAAATTTACTTTATAGGTTTTTAGCCATTTAAAGAAGAAGTTCTATCTATAATTGATAAATTGAAATAGAATACAACCATCGACGAACTAAAATACACCACATATGGAAAAGAGTTAAATGAAAGAAAAATTAAATTTGAAAACTGAAAACTTGTATCGGAAATGATACTCGCAACCCTATTTTTTATTATTTTGTGTTTCATACTCAACAATATTACTAACCCACTAACTAACAGTATTTAATAGAATAAAACTACCATTATTAATCTTATCTTTTAATCTTATGTGATCATATCACAGCAATATATTACCTGCTAAGAGCAACTAACCTGAACACATACTAAGGTGCCATGTACACAGACCTCGGTACCATGTACGCAGACTGCAACGACTACCACCATTTCGTACAACTTCTTATATATATTACCTGCTAAGAGCAACTAACCTGAACACAGACTAAGTCGCCATGTACACAGACCTCGGTACCATGTACACAGACTGCAACGACCACCTCCATTACGTTCAAGTTATTTTATATATTACCTGCAAAGAGCAATATTAACCTGGGCTCCATGTAATTTTAAAAATGTATTGGCGCCCAAACGTCCGGCGCCCAAACAGCGGGCGCCCAACAGTCCTGGCGCCCAATCGACCGGCGTCCAATCGGCGGCGCCCAAAAGTCCTGCTTCGGTGCAAAGGACCATAAATATGCCCGTCGACCCCGCCTCCATAAAGTTTCTTCATTAACTAATAGTATACCCATACATCCGTTCATACTGAATGCAAAATCATATAGAAAATAAATTTGTGAGGCATAGTTTTTTCCTACGAATCTCTAAAGGTTTGTAATTCTAACGTTCCGTAATCTACAAAAACCAATAGAAATTAATACTTACATGGTATTGACAAAACTAGTTCTTTATCAATAAACTTAAGTTCGTAACACTAACGTCCATATAAACTCAGACTCAGAAAGCAGACATCATTCTGCATGGGATCAGATTTATAATATACCTACCTACAAATGTGCAGGCAGATAACAATCCTAAACTAAGAATATTGCATATAATAACTTAATTTCTTTAATTCTCTTTTATTTTTTGTAATCAGCTTAATGCTGATTTTTTTGGACATTATCACAGTAAAGATTTACACATATTAATGGAAAATGTTCCGTTCATAATTAACCAAGAATGTGGTAGCAACACCAACAATATGCTACCTACTCTACCCCATTACTTTGTATTAATAGTATAGGAAAATAATTAACCTGTGCGAACTAAATAATATGTAAGCTGCTGTGCATTGCTGAATCGTTTTTGAACACTCTGTTCCTGTATATTTTATAATATGTTCTATGCAAACTCATTTTTACAGGGCAGTAAGGCAATATACAGAGACCCACTGTTTTTGTTTGGTTGGTTTTTACCAGATTATATACAGTGAAGTCCATTTATTATGCAATATAGGCATGTTGCAAGTTAATTGGCGCGGCCACAATATCATTGAAATATAGGCAACCCATTATACACAGCTTTCGGTTAGATCATAGATGGTTAGATAAAAAAAAAACTAGCTAACTGTATAATGGGTTGCCTATATTTCAATGCTATTGTGGCCGCACCAATTAACTTGCAACATGCCTATATTGCATAATAAATGGACTTCACTGTATGCTTAAGTTTCTTCATCTTTTTATAAAGATCCAGGATCGATTAAATGGGGAAAATTGGGTAGAAATAGAAGTAAAATTTAGTGCTATGTTTAAAATTGACTTATATTATCTAAAGCTCCACCAAGCTTACAAATGCCCCGGAAAATATGTCAACTAAATTATGAAAGACAAGGCACGACAATACGTCAACCAATAACAAACAATCATACTCAAAAGTACATTCACTGGAAAAATTTAATTGACGTTGGAAATTTTAATAATTTCAGTGTTTGTCAGATTGTTTTGACATTTAAAATCTGTTAAGTATGAATGCTAAATCGAAAAAGATAATTCATTCTGAGCCAGAAATATTATTCGGAAGGTCATCGAATGAAAAGTAGTATTTACAATTATTTAAATTTGCCGCTTAAATGTTTTTATTTTGACTGTACTTTGAAAAACAATAACAGTGCCGGACACGCCCCCTTTCAACTTTGTAAGCTTGGTCGAGCTATTTTTTAATATTTAAGAAAAAATCAGTGAAGAAATCGGCTTATCAATAATTATTGAGCTCGTAGCCAATTGCCATTAAAAACACTATAGTTACTATTATTTTTAGAAAAGCATATTTTCGCTACATTCATGGAATTATACGTAAACACGTATCTACAAGATTCAATTTTTAATTGTGTTGCCCGCACCTGTCATGTTTAGAAAAGTTCACCAATCAAAATGACGCAGGCAACCAACAAACAATATTGATTTCTAACCACAGCAACTAATAAAAAATATCTGATAATTTTGCTTATTTTAAATTTAATTTTAATTCAAACATGGTTCAGGCGATTGTCGGTGGGGCATAATACAGGGACATAATTCCTGCAACCCACTGGACAAAAAATGTAGTTCGTGAAAGTATGATACATTTTAATAATAAAAACACTTTCTGTTTTCTTAAAATATATCTCTGCACCCCGAAAATTGGCCCTAAAGAACTGCTAATGTGGCAACGCTGCACACAAACCTAAATTTTATTTCTATATGAAATCAAAGCTATACCGGGTGGCCGGTTTCAAAGGTGTACATAGGGACATAGATAGGGATTTAACATTGTATTGAACGTTTCTGCTGATTCCTGCTCGCCAATTCAACTTACAGGAATGGTAATGGTATTAATTGAAAGGTAAAATTATTTTGCTTCAAATGGCAATAATAATAAAATTCAATGTGCTATATTTATTTTAAAATAACGATTTAAAATTTTGCGATTTTTATATATGACGTGCCATGAATTTCAAATTTTTGTTAAATTAGTTGTCATTTACAGAAATCCACTAATTTACGCCAACTAAATTATCAAATTTTTTGACAAATGCTTTAAAATTTGAAAATCATGGCACGTCATATTTAAAAATCGCAAAATTTTAAATCGTTATTTTAAAATAAATATAGCACATTGAATTTTATTATTATTGCCATTTGAAGCGCAATCATTTTACCTTTCAATTAATACCATTACCATTCCTGTAAGTTGAATTGGCGAGCAGGAATCAGCAGAAACGTTCAATACAATGTTAAATCCCTATGTACAGCTTTGAAACCGGCCACCCGGTATATAAGTACCTACACGTCATTATCTTGATATTTGTTTCCATTGAAACAACTACTTTTTCCCAAGTGTTACTGCCACATATTGTCAGACCAAATTTAACGAACTATCAATGCATAAAAAAATAATACCGGGTCGTGTGTAATATTAACAATAAATATCGGAAGGAAGAGTTGTTAATAATTCTAATATTGAACTAATGCAGCTTTTTCATAACGCAATTAATAAAAAAGTTTTCGTAGATGTTAATTCTTGCTTATGGAGGATCATTATAAGAAAAGTACCCACTGGAAAAAAAATACTTAAGTTATGTACCTATTCCTAGTAAGTTAAGAACAACGCACCACAATTTTTGCCTGGTGGCTTGGAAACACCCTGTATATCGTTTCAACAAGGAGTTACAAAGGAGTGTTCGTTGCCTGTTCAAAACAGCATGTTTTCGCTGCAACGAACACATGTATCACAGCTCGAAATTTTTTATGTATATGAAAAATTACATTGAAAAAACTGACGTCATTTAACGCATTGTCCATTTTCTATATTAACAAAGTATTATTAACCCTGATGTATAGGTATATTACCTGATTGATTACCGTTATTGAAAGTTAAGGAAAAATTGTATAACTAGTTCGCTATATAATTACGCCACCGCGATAAGTTTTCTGTTGATGTTTTACTGGTGCGCTAAAACTATTTAATTATTGTAACACAAAGAAGCTTGTTTAAATTTAAATTAACTTTCGATTTATTTGAATTAAAAAATCGTTACTGTTCAAACAAATTTCGGTTCTGAATAAACTGGTTAAAAGGAAATAGAGTATTTTCCTTCAACACGTTTTCTCAAATTTATTACATTAGGATCTTTAATGTTTTTTCACATGGAACATTTTCCCCAACTTTATTTTCCGGTAACAGAAGACCCTTTTCAGATTGAAATGGCAAACCATTTATTTCAAAAGCAACCAGATGTTGCCTTATTCCAGTTGAAATATCTAGTTTAGCATAAACACATTTTGTGAAACATCACCTGTCATAAACTCTACCCGTATTAGAACTCTTTAAACTCTAGAAAATTTGGTATAGTACCTAGTAGTAGATTATTCATTCTATTATACAATCTACAAACAGAACATAAAATATTGGTGAAAATGACCAATTTTTTAGTATAATGTAACTCCTGATGTGGGTCCTTATCCTTCGCGTTCTTTCTCGCCATTTTCTGGCTTAGGTTTCTCTGGTTTTAATTACTACATTGTTTTATTTCATTTCCTTCGCTTAAGTCTCGCTCTTATTTCACATTCACACTGAACCAGTGTGTTTTGTGTCTACTATAGTAAATTTCAAAACTTTATGTACTTCAAGGTCATACAACTGAAGTGTACAACGACGTACGAAGAACTGGCAAATTGACGATTACAGCGGCGTAACATGAATTATACATCTTAATAAGTGTAGCAATCATTAAAAATTGTAAATTGAGGGTAAAGCGAAAAACTTAGAACATTAAAAGGAACGAAAAAATATATATCTCCTGCACTAATCTGGACCAGCTATATCGGTGCACGTCATGTCCATAACTTAGTTCGTATGACCTTGAAGTACATAAAGTTTTGGAATTTACTATACAAATGTTATTCATTGACATAATAATATATAACTCGACTAACTTTTCATCATAGTATGTGAAATAGTTCTAATCTTGTCTATAGAAGTATAGTCTAGTATAGTATAGTCTATAGAAGACTTGATCATTTTTGAATTATAATTTATAATATTTATTCAGTGTTTGTATCTTGAAACATGGGATTTTGTTAATACTATATATCTAGACTTGATAGATTGTTAGTTGTAAAGTCTGTTAGGCTTTAATAACTTTATTACATTTTTGGTTTAAGAAACTAATACGTTAGGAAGAAATTAATAGGAGACTAAATAAAATTATTTCTGTTTTTTCCGGAGAAAATAATCTTATAACTTATTGGTTTTGTTTGTCAATTAGGGATTGTGAAAATTGATTTCAATAAAAGTGATGGTATTGTGAAGGAAGCCTCATCTTTAAAACTACAGTATTATGGTGATAAAGTACCGATATTACTAGAAAGCATCGCTATTATTATCTCGTTTCATTCGATTTCTAAAATATTACCAGACAATACTGGTGCGAAAGAGATTAATGATTTGTTCTCGATATCATTTGGCAGCTTACTACCACTCTTCCTCTAGCAGGATTTCGTTCTTTAATATTATTTTTCGTACAAGCGAAAAATAAACATTTAGTAGTAACTATTCATTACTGTTACTGCAGAATAATACAGAATTAAATTAATGATATTAGATTTAATATTTTTATGTGCACAAAAACAATTTGTCGAACTTACTTACGTGCATTTATACATATGTGCAGAAAGTCTTAAAATTAATAAAATATATTGTCACATAAATAAAGAAAAATATCATTGGACATCATTATTCATGTATTTTAAAGTTCGGTTTGCATTTGCTCAAAATAGCACTTATGCAATTCAAAAGACTTTTCGCAAGCATCTCCATTTGTATCTTTGCACTTGTCTAGTGCTTTGTTACCCTTTTCCCGTAGAGGTTCTGGAATATTTTCTTTAATAACTTCCAATTGTGGTTCACCAGCGTCATTTACGTAGCCAAGTTGAATATAAAAGCACTTTGTAAAACATTTGAAATCACGATTATCGGAAAATTCGCCGTTCTCAGCTTTTTGTATTAATTCCTCAGCAATGCCGGTTTCTTTTTGACAATTAGTGCGGGCTTTTAGGGCTGCTTCATCGGTTATTAATTCCTAAAAGTCCAAAAAACATAATTGTGACATTATGAAATATCTTTTTTTTTTAAATTTTAAATTTGATATTTACAGACTGGACTGTAAATTACATTGAGACCTGGTCTTCACATCTTCTATTAAACTGCCTAAGCTATTTGGCTATTATCGTCAAAATACGAACCTTCTTAGGACGTCTTTCCATTCAGAGTTAGTAATAAGAGGTGGACAGACCGGGCTTATGATATTATCTCTGAATGGAAAGGCGCCATTAGAAAGCTCCTATTGTGAAGTAAATAAGATAGCCAATAATAGCTATTAGGCTGTTTAATAGGAGGTGGACAGACCAGGCCTGAGTTAAATAAATTCGGAAATGATAATTCTGTAGTATGCGTAAATCTGTTCTTTTAAGTTATTTTAACATCGGTATGAATAGCTATACTTTAAAAAAATATAACACTAAATTAAATAACTCACCTCATATGAATACGCCACAAGCACAAATACAAACACGAAAGTACTAAAGGTGCTCATTTTGCGATTTTATCTGACTTCTATTAACGTTCACAGTATTGTATTCCAACAATGATTTTGTATTTGCTTTATATAGATCAGTATGATCGTGGCCAAGGGCGTGCATCAATGAGTAATAGTTTTTCTTTTTATATCTCATCGATCTTTTATGTTATAACAAAAGCCCACATGTGCATGTAAAAGGGTGACCGATGCGGGCAAATTTTTATTTCCTGAAAGAATTGTGATGGATATATCGCGTTAGTATTACATAAATTATCAAACCGAAGGTACTATGATGAATAGTTATAAGCACGATTCTTTGTTTCTATCTAAACATTCATTCAAAGTTCCTTACAGCTCCTTAATCTTAAGGATTAGCTCTGTTAATGAGTTGTTTTGTTTAACATGGTATTTAAAGCAGGCGCGTATTCAGGATTTTTTTTTGGGGGGGGCTGGTGAATTTTTTTTATCAAAGTAGGTAAGCTTAGCTAATTAGACAGATTCATTACTAAATTGTAGAAAAAGTTGAAAACATGTTTACCTACCTCTACTCTAGACTCTACTATACACTACATACCTATAATAAAAAAATAATTAGTCTAAAACGAAAATTGAAAATTTAAATCACAAAGTTAAGCCTTCTTGGTTTATCACTTTCAGCAAATTTGTCAATTACGGCATTGTCCGAAATTTGAATGTTCCTATGAATATATATACCATCTGTACCGTACAGATGGTATCGGTACATACTTACTGGTTTATGAATGCAAATTCTAGCTTAAGGATTTTCAAGAAATATTTGTGTAAAATTGCAAGGGTAGGTAAGCAAATAGCAGCTCCTGTCCCCAACAAAGTTCCTTCTTGGAAATTTCTAGTTGACCAACAGTAGGACCAAGCACATTAGCAGGTATACGCATCCATCTAATCCGTTAACCTGTTAGGGTTACTATTAGGGATTATAAAACTATTTACATAGCCCAAATTGAAAACAGATGTCTATTGAATATTCCAAGTTCAGTCTACCTGTCTGAGCCGGATGCTTAATAAACATGCAAAACAGCATTTTTTCTAAATAAAAATTTAATATATTATTTGCAGCAATACAAATTTTATTATAACTAACGAGATATTTCGGGGGGGGCTGCAGCCCCCTCAGCCCCCCCCCTGAATACGCGCCTGATTTAAAGATTAGATCTGCTACGGGAGATTTAAAAATAGTCGTGTTCATAGCGACTCAACTATACATGCACAAACATTCACAGACGTCCATGGTTAGGGCGGCTTTAACTTATTCAAAAAAACACCGCCCCGTATTGAATTCAAACCGTACCGTACCGTAGTTATTGAGATTTTTATAATTTATGACATAAATATCAAATGCAGACATGTTTCGTAATTTATCAGGGAACATTTAGTGAACTTTTAAAAAAGGAATTGCTAGGTCTCTTAACACGTTCACTGGCCTTGTAGATTTATTTTTCATCAGTTCATTTTTCTTTGCATACTTATATTTGTATATTATATTGCATATATGTTAAGTTCGATTTTTTTTATTTCAAGTCCAATGTACCGAATACGGGTCACAACTGCATTATCTACAATATAAAGGTTGTACTACAGAGTCTCTATTGTTTTACTCATATTAAACTGCCAAGTTCTAGTTTAAAGAACTACAGAAAAAAACAAATACGGGCCCCAGGACTTCTGAGCAACATAATATAGTCCAGGGGCTAGCGGTATATTTTAAGACTAATTTCTATCAAGCTTTATTTTTTTTATGTGCTGGTATATGGTTATGTCTGCCAAATGTGGGTGGTCAGCAAAATAGAACCGCGGGACATAGAGCGCTAAGAAAAAAAATTGGCCAACTAACGAACCCAGGACGTCAGAGAGTGGTTCTGTCCCGCGCAAATTGTCGGACAAGGTGATTTTTGTGATTGTTAAATTATTATATAGCTATTAAAAAAAATCGAGTTGATAGTAATAAGTCAAATGCCTTAAAAAATATACGAACCCCAAACGGCAGACACTGATTCAGTTCCGACTCTTACGTCGGACAGTTAATTTTTTGTTGTCGGAATGTCTTAAATAACGAGCAAAATAGGAATTAGCTTGATTGCAGTTTGTCAATTTGATCAGAAAATAATTAAAAATAAAAAAATTCTGGGCCCTCTATGTCCCGCGGTCCTATTTTGCCGACCACCTACATTTGACAGACATAAGGACTTAACCATACCAGTACATAAAAAAAATTCCAGCTTGACAGAAATTAGTATTCTAATATACCGCTAGCTCCTGGACTAATAGTGTATAAACCACATATGGATCATCGGACAGTGAATGTGTTTTAAAAGATATTTCTCGACAAAGTCGATGTCAGATGTATTATCACTTTACTTCGATTATTAGCAAGACAGGTTCCATTATTTTAGTTACATTGCTAGGTAGTACCTCGATTGAGATCTTCCTAACCAATGGATTGGTAGTGGCGGTACACAGAGATACCAAAGTATCCAGATCTCATGATTTGGGATACATGAAAAACATAATGCATTAACAGGAAAAGAACATGAACACTATTGAAGAATTTTATTATTTTCGAATTTTAGATGCAGCAGAATGCATTAGTAAGCTTCCAGTTCTTCATAGTGGTACACGTTGTTTAGTAAACGGGCTAGGTTATGTATCCAAGCTGCATAAAGACGGCAATTTTTATTAATTAACATGGGAATCAATTCCAATGGATTGGTACGTGAAACTTATACTTATAAGGTTTAGGGTACCTAATATTTGTACGACTGAAAGCTATCTATCGGGTTTCTCAAAAGATGTCATTGAAAACGAATGAGTTCAAAGTGAAAACCAAATTTGTTTTCAATCAACTTAAAATTTATTCATATTTTGGAAACACAAATGCAGGTAGGTAAAAATGATGTTTTAAATCATAATTTAATTGGAATTGGTAGAACGGTTATTCCAGTTTGAACAACCGAAGAAAATCTAGATTAACTTAACACAAATCGTGGACGTTGAAAGGATATGATTTATAGACGAAATATTCTGTCAGTCCAGTTTGCTATTGTGAAGAATATTAGACAACTTATTAGGCATAATTATGTCAGGATATGTAAATAGTAACTAATTATTTTATTTCAATCGACAACAAACATCGAAAAATGATTTGGGCGAAACTCTGCTGGAATTAGGTACTCGAACGCAAAAGGAAGAAAATACTACGCATAAAAGATTCTGTAGTTTATTGTTGTGAAGACGTACATACATTATTATTATTATCATTACTACATAATCTTAAAAAAATAAATTGAACTTATACAAATAAATAGTTATTTGTTTAACAAGGCAGAAAAGTAGCAGATTTACTGACGTAGCTGGTATTTCACAGCTGAGGCGAAGCCGAAGCTGTGAAACCAGCCAAAGCAGTAAATCTGCATTTCTGCCGTGTTGAACATATAATTTTTTCTCCGATTGTTTACATTTAACATTAATTTAATGATTATTTTAAATATTTTTTGTGCTATTAGTATCAGCAACCATCTGTTGCTATGCAGTTTTTATTGGTTGCTATGAAAAAACATACTTGAGAAATGTCATTCTATTTGTTGCGAATAATAGTAGATTGTTTTATTAGGATGAAAAGTGTCACTTTTTTTGACGAGCAAATTTTGCATTTGTGGGGCGAAGCGTAGCGTAGCCGAACGGATGCAAAATTGCGAGTCAAAAGAAGTCACTTTTCATCCGAATGAAACATACTATTTTTTCCGCAACCGGAACAACCGGATTCAAAATAATAAAATTAAGATGCGAGGAATTAGAGAACACTACTACTACTAAAATCAAGTCTTCTTAGCTTTTGTTTTCAATTTTATTTATTCTGTCAAACCCAGCCAAACCATCGAAAATGTTTGAACAAGATAATGGTAACGAAGATACACCACCAGAAATTTTAGACCGTGCAAAAGAAGTTGTATCAAATCTTCTGCCCAATAAATCTCGAGAAGTATACGAAGGTGCCTACAACAAATTTTTAAATTGGTGTAACGAGAAAACCGTAAAATCGTACACGGAAAGCGTAGGTACCTACTATTAGCGTACTTTTCCGAATTGTCCACTAAAATGAAGGCTTCTACTCTTTGGACGCAATATTCAATGTTGAAGGCAACATTAAGTTTAAAAAATGGGGTAAATATCGAAAAATTTTCAAAACTCCGTGCTTATATAAAAAAAGAAAATAATGACTACACACCGAAGAAATCGAAAATTCTTAGTAAAGAACAGGTGGATCGATTCTTGAAGTGTGCTCCTGATAAGCAATACTTGATGATGAAGGTGTGTTTTAGTTTTAAAATCGAATATTTTACGATAATTAAATTTTGACGTTTGTAGGTTATATTAATTTTGGGTGTTGCTGGAGCTTGTCCCTGCGACGAGTTACTACATTTAAAGATTAATGATATTGAAGATCTTAAATCAGCCTTACTGATTAAAATTCCTAAGATCCTAACACTAAAACTAATAAGGCTAGATCATTTACTGTGATGGGAGATAGCTATTTAAATATTTACAGAAAATTCTTTGTCTAATATCTTTGTAGTGTTTTTCTTAAATAAATGTTATTCACATAACAAACCAAAATCTTAACCAAAAAAGTTAAAAGTAAAAGTTCCTAGGAAGTAAAAGTACTTTTACTAAAATTTACTAAAAGTGTTGCCTAGCAACACACACATTTTTTTACTAATAACAGAAACATCAACTTCACTGTCCGTTTTTGGTATCAAAAGTGATCACTTTTGAGTCGGTTGCGGAAAAAATAGTTTAATCTTGTTAATTCGTAAATATTAATTAATTTATACTAATATTTACAATGGAAAATGACGAAGAAATGTTCACCCCATCCGAAATTAAAGAAATCGTGAAAAATATGGAACTTAAATTTAATTAATAAAAATTTCAAATTTATTTGTTTTTCGAAGCAACCTGATTTTGAATGCTACTGTCAGTAAAAATGATCACTTTTGCCTAGGCAGTAAATGTGGAACTTTGGAGACAGTCAAATGTCAATCAAAGCATGCTTTTACTGTCTATCGGAGAAAAATGAATTTTTATTAATTATTTATTAATTATTATTATTATTAATTATTATTAAAAATTAGTATTTTCTCGAGTTTTTTTATAAATATAACCCTTAAATGAAAGAAATGACGAGCTAGACTGCTAGAGCATGACGAAAACAGCGAATAATTTTTGATTTAATGATTTTATGTAATTACAGGCAAATTACCTACTTATTTTTGTCTTTAACGACAACTGCTACATTCAACTTTAGATTACATTCTTACTAGTGTAGAGCAACTCGAGTTCTAATTTACCAACCACAAAAGCTGATAAAGTTCAAATTGAACTTCACAAGAATCTGTATTCAACTTTGAAAACTCTACACCTTTGGGAAAAGCTGTGAATAGAACGTAGTAACACGAACGGAAACTTAATCATTATAAACCAAAACAGAATCTTACGTATTCCAACACAAAAGAGTAGAAATCATTTTGTTTGTATCAAATTTTAACAGTTACATTAAGGGAAAAGTTTTGCACAACTTTCACCTTTAAAAGGTATATAGGTACATTTTGGCCATAGATACCAAAAATGTAAACCCTTATGTAAGAAAATAGTTTTCTATATTTATGCTTTTGTAACTTAGATTGAAGGAATCTCTAAATAAACTTCTTAGCTTATTTAAATGGGTCGAACTAATCTATAAATGTATTTAACGTTGTAAACGTACGTCACTCAGAAACCCACAATAATTTATAACACTTCCCCTGCCATTTTCACGCTGCACCTGCAATTTATTACTGGTAAACTTTGATAAAAGTGGCATTGGGTTTTCCTATAGAACGGAAACTGCCATCATGACACATTGTCCCAAAGGAAATTTATTACTTGAGTTCGACGAGTTTCGAGAGTCGTTGTAGGAATTCTAATACTATACTACTACCGTAGAAAAGAGAGGATATTATCCTACACATTGGAAATATTCTTTTGTGGAAGTTAACTCACCTATTTACAATACATTATTCAAGTACTTATAGACGTAAGGTAAGATCAATGTAAGGTACCTACTACATGGATTTTCTCTTCCTACTTTTTATTTTTTAATAGTGAATCGTATAACTTACTTACGTACAGTAGAGGGAGTAAGATAATGGGACAAATTTAATTTCTCAATTATGTTAAATTTATGGGAAAACTATAATATCTAAATAATAAATTTAATTATGAGATTATTCATTTTCAGTAATTATAGTTATTGACAATATACAATTATTACATAAACGTCCTTGCAAGTGATGCGTGATTCCCATGAATCACATTCGAGGATTTGTATTAAATAATCACGGTCTGTGATTTTGTGTACAAAACCGCATTAGATGTTTATGCATTTCACCTGATCAATTTTCAAGGAAGTTAATAATTATATAATAGTTTTGTTGTAGTATAATGAAACTGATGCTGCATATAGGTAGCACATTTTTTTGCAAGTTTATTATTTACACAATTGTAGCAGTTTCAGATCGAAGTTGTTGATATGAAGAATAGTAGTACAATGAAAAATAAACTATTATTTCTTACTTTTTTTTTAAATATTGGAAACTTTTGAAGAAAGGGGCAGAATCTAATTAGAAGTCTACTTTAGAATAAGTTGGCCAGGGTAAGTACCTACAAAGTTCAGACACGATCTCATTATCTTTGTTAGTTTGAAAGTATTTTTATTTTAATATGAGCGGATATTATGAAGCGCCGTTTGGGCCAATTTAATGGTGTAATAATTATTTTTATTTTCGTTAAAATAAATTTTTAAATACCTAAGTGAAAAAAAATTTGCAGTAATGTAACAAAAAATATAAATTTTTTAAATAAAATGTTGTCAAAACATAAAAAGTTTTTTGTTAATAATGGAAATATTTTATTTTCATAACGAACATTTAGAAATAAAATGTTTTCAAAACATTTAAAAAATATTTTTTATGAAAATATTTTTTTTTATTTCTACCAACAAAACACTTTTTCCATAATTAACAAAACACTTTTTTGTTTTGAAAACAGTTTTTTTCGATTTTATTTTACAAAAATATAATTTTTTTTGTTAAGTACAGTCAGCGACAAATGTTTTCACCAGTATGATATCACTGAACACGTTTTTCTGAGAAATACAAGAGGTACCATAACGTCGTTCTTATTGTTTTATATAGGTATGTTGGTAACACTGTTAACAAGATGAAATAAAATATAGAAATGAGTTATATTTCTCAATAAAGCAGGTTACAGTGGTACAAGACTGGTGAAAACATTAGTCGCTGACTGTACATTACTGCAAAAAAACTTTTTTTACTTAAATAAAAATTAATAAAAAAATTAACACACCAACTTTTAATCGAAACTCAACGTACCCTTCTATGAAAGCAATATTTTTAATTTACTCTCTAACGAATAGGTACCTAAAATGTACCCCTATTCCAGGCCCGTAGCTAGAATCGAATTTGAAGTAAGGCCCAAAGTTTTGAGGGTCCGAGTTCAAATTATAATTAGGATTGCCATTTTCATATGGATTGAATATTATTATGGATTACTACATATTATGTTACCGATATTTAAAAAAAACAGGCTTGCATCCTCAATTTATTATACATATATGTATATATTTTTTAATAAACCCAAACAAGTATTTCACATAAATACATCTGAATTAACTAAATAAAACTTGGTATATACAATATGAACAGCAAAATTCCTGATCTAGCTATGCCATGGAAATATTTAGTTTGTCTTTACTTAAATTTTTGACGATGCGACGCGACGTTGGAATTTGGAATTCTATATTTTTAAGGTAGGGCATAGAAATGTTAAGGTAGGGCATAGAAATGTTAAGGTAGGGCATTGCCCCTCTATGCCCCCCCCTAGCTACGGCCCTGCCCTATTCTCGTGGCGGTAAATGTATAAATGAATCATTATTAAACGACATAATGAATGCTGGATCATTTGGAGCGTAGTGGTAAGATGTATCATTACTTTCAAAAGTAATACTCTAATTTTAGGTTAATAATTGTTTTCTAAGTTTTTATGGTAAGTTTTTCTTTTAATTAATGTTTATGGTATGGGTAGTTTAAAATGCGATTATATCCAGAAATTAGTAAACCAGAAATTGTAAAGAGTCAAAAAGTCGTAAATTATTTATCTATATCGTTTTATCTTTATTCATTTCACATTGTTGTAAGTTATACCTGCATATAGTTAAACATCATCAAGTACAGCTTGTCAAGAATAGGAACAGACCTAACAATCGTGTCAATGCCGCCAATAGCGTCCTTATGTCGAGAGTTCTACGGTTGTTCCTATTCTTATTCCACGGCTGTTCCTATTCTTGACAAGCTGTAGGTACTAACCTTGTTTTACATTCTACAAACTAAGTTATAATAATTTTGCAATTATTTTGCAATTTGTATAGTACCTAAGTACATAAGAAATATGAAATTAGCAATTTCGCTACATTTATGCTTATCAAATGTTCTCAATTTTTAAGTAAATAAGTAGTATTGTTATGATTTTGTTAATCGTAGAACAACCAATAGAATCTACTACTACTCCCATCGTTTTATTTTTGTAATTACTGGTCGTAATCTAGAAGCAAAATGCTACTTATGATACATATTTTTAAAAGTAAATTAATTTAGAACATTCTTGAATTATCGCGCTCAAAACCATGCGTTGGAGATGAACTGAACGCGAACAAAGGGAGCAGATATCCGTATAATACTCTGGTTAACATTTCTCAATTAAGAAGTGGTATATCTGGTTACAAGAGTTTCCAAAGTGGACGGTACTTGTCCCCTGTCCTAGGGAAATTATTTTCTATGTGGTAGTTTCCCATTGTCTTCCTCAGCGAGGTGGGGTGTCTTGACTCTTGTATAAAGGATGTATAGAGCATGTGTCATATTACTATATCAATCTATCTGCAGTCAACCATTTCATGAATACAGTCCTTAAATGCAACCCTACGAGTAATGGCTAATGAACTAGTGTCGGTGAAAATTCGTTTCTATAAATTCTACTGACAATCAGATTCTAACTCTTACATGAGAGCTTGATGCTCTATCTACTAAGTGAGCCACCGAGCTTCTAAAATGTATTTCTTCAAAAATATACGAAACTTTTGGTTACTTTCTGAATTCAACTTTTGGATGCCTTTTTACTGTTAACTTTTGTATAGTCCATATGTAGTTGTATTTTGTGCACCTTTAAAAGATGACTTAAAGATATCCGCTCCAGATAGATTAAAGGTGACATAAATGGTGGTTAACTTTTGGGTATGCTGACGAGGTAACCAAACGATACCTATATTTAAAAAATAACTTTTGGATACATTTTAAGCCTAACTTTTTAGAGACTTCCAGGACGCGTTAAAGATACTCTATAGCATCTATAGTTAAGACAATTTGTGGTTTAGTTGACCAAACAACAACTTTTGGTTTTGGTTAATATCTACTCGTGACTTCGTATACAGGGTGGCTGGTTTTTCATTGTCCAGCTTGTACCTGCTGAAATATTAAAGATACAAGAAAAAGTTAAAGGAGAGACTTAAATAAGAGAACCTGGTGTAAATAAGCTTTTTCCACGGCCTACGTATTTTCTGGAAAAATATGTAACTTTAGTTTTTTAAATGGAACACTCTGTATATTTTTGCGGAATAAGACTCTAAATCAATTTATCTTTACAAGCATGTATGACTAATAGCGTTTTGCTTTTAACTTACGCCTAATAATTCAAAACATATAATTATAATAGGCGGCTGTGATATTCTTTCTTTTTAATTAATCGGGCCCAAAAATGTTTATAATTGAATGGTGCTCAATTTGAACAATCATTATAAGACACAGTATGTATTATTCAATTTTAATTTGTAATTAAATAAATTTTATTATAATTTAGTTACTTGCAGAGCAAATAATAGAAATCGTAGCTTTTTCTTGCATCTTTAATATTTCAGCAGATATAAGCTGGACAATGAAAAACCAGCGACCCTGTACAGATATTGAGCGACTAACTTTTGGTTATCTTTTAATTAATTTTGATTATGTAGGTAGGTTAGTCTCTTTTAATTTTTTCTTGCTTCTTTAATATTTCAGCAGTTATAGGTAAGCTTGACAATTATGAACCAGCCACCCTGTATACTTTCCGTAATCGGAAAGTGGATGAGGATTTTAAGCAAACTCAAATTTAAGTAATGTTCAACATTGTACAATCGTCAAAAAGTTATGTAGGTATAATAATATTAAAATTCACGTATTCTCATTATTTTAATTGGGCTGAACATATAGGTACAGGGGTTTTATGTTTCATGAAAGGTATGGTTTGATTATACTGCATTTAGAAAGAAACTGGGTTATCAAAGCACTTAAAACATTATAAATGTAATTCTGTGGTAACAACGTAAAGTTTCAGGAAGATCTTATTTGAACAGGTGGCTATCTCATTTACAGTTACAGAAATAATTATTTCGTTAGGGGTAAATATACACTTTAACTTTCGTAAACATCTATAACCATAAAACTTCACCTTCATTCCGAACTTTTTGGAAAAATATATTTTCTTTAATTCCCTTAGGTTCGCTTAAGGGTTATAAAATACCTCATCCGACTTCTCGTTCTGACTTATAATTGGACCTCACTTCACATTAAGGGACTGCTGCGCCACTAAAAGATGTAATCTACAAATGTAGAAGAAACTTGAAATTGTTGGATAGGAGTAAAATCTTAATTTAGTGATTGGAATTTTGAAAATCCAGAAGCGAATGGAAACACTTATAAGAATATCTAAGTATACCGTTTACATTATTATAAGTTTGTTTTAATTTTGTACTCGTATAAAAAAATTTCCACCATTTCCATGTAATTTAAAATTTAGATTTTACAGCATTAATAAAACTTTTGAAAAATAAATATGGAGAGTGCCGAGATGTCCCCCTAAAATATGAAGCCTTAAAATTGATGATATAGCCTACATTTTAGGAACAAAAAGTTTAGCACAAACTTTTTTATTATTACCATAATTAATTTTAAAATCAGTTAGTGATTCAAAATGAATGAAATCCTATTGAAATTTAAATATCCGCAAATAATTCGGATACTAATATTTCTTTAGCAAATACAGTCGTAAAATTATAATTATGTTAGGTATTTTTAGGTTCAGGTATAGAGAACTGTGATTGATTCCAAAATCTTTAACTTATGAAATAATGTAATTAGTAAACCATGAATAAATCTACATAGGCTAAGTTGGTTATTCTGCGGGTTTCTCTTTAGTACTAAAATAAAATGCAAATGTTAAAATTAACATGAAGCACTCCAGCGCTGGCTTATATTACAGTCGTTCATAAAAGTCGCGATATAAAACACAATTTCTACACTGAGGAAAAACTGAGAAGGAAAATATGAGGAGATTAAACAAAAGGGTGGTATAAACTTCTGCGAAAATGTAGATTAATGGAGTACTATAATAATATTAAACTTTATTTAAAATTAGGAATTGAACAAACGTTTCTGATATGGCTATTTCATAGATTACTTTTTATCCTGAACAGCTGATTAAAAGAAGGATACAAAAAGAATCTCCATTTAGCTGTTTTATATATGATGCGCCAATCTCTATAACTTACTTTATCAACAAAACTTCCTAAGAATTCGCCGATAAAGGCATGTAACCGCCTTCCAAAAATTTTGCTCGACGTACGTTGAACGTCACGCTTAGTAGAAACAGTTTTCATTTATATATTATGTAGGTACAAACAGAGATAATGATTATTACCAATAGTTAGTATAATCCTCAGATTTTTAGGAAGCTGTGTTAAATATTCTTAATTTCCCAATTTTCAGATTAAAAGATTCAACAAATTGACAAAACTTTTAATGGAAACAATTAGATATCAAGAATAACTAAACCTAAATGAAGGGAGGACTATTAATTATGCATGCGAACTAATAACAATTTAATTTACATACTGACACAAGGAGCACCAAATATTCCATATATATGCGTTTCCTGAGAATGTCTGGTAAATGTATTATAGGTTACAATTTTAATTATTGGCCACGTATTATTTTCTTCCTCGATGACAACCACGCTTTTGATAAAGTGTGGCATGACGGCTTACTGTATAAATTAAAAAGATCACTTCTACACTCATATTATATTATCATAAAATCATACTTAGAAGAAAGGTACTTCCAGGTGAAGTTTGATCAACAACTCACTGAACTACCTATACCCAATCAGATCAGGGTTGCCACAGGGCAGTGTTCTTGAGTCTATTTTATATATCTTGTTTACAGCTGATTATGTCTACCAACGATCAAGCAACCACGGCCACTTTTGCTGACGATAAAGCAATACTGGTAAAACATAAAGCCCCAGTAGTAGCTGCCAGAACACTACAAAATAACCTAAATGACATTGAAAATTGAACCAAAAGAGGTGGAGAATAAAAATTAATGAGTCGAAATCTCATCACATCACTTTTAGTGCAGGAGGAAATATACCGCAAGTAACCATTACTGATAAACCATTACCCCAAGTAACAGAAGTCAAATATCTCGGCAAGCACTTGGACAAGAGGTTGACATGGAGGTCACACATATAGTGTAAGAGGAAACAACTTGGGACAAAATTTAGCAAGCATTACTGGTTACTAGGGAGAAAATCAAAATTGTCGCTTCGCAATAAGCTGTTAGTATACAGGGTGATTTCTAACGTACGGAGGAAACTGAAAGGATAAGTAGAGGGGACCAAAACATAGTATTTTTTACAATAAACTTTTGATCAAAATCGAATAACAGAAAGTTACAGCAATTTAAAGTTCTTATAATTTAACGCCCACGCTTTGAGTACCGCTGAGCTTATTGTATTCGCTTTTTCATCAGAAACACTTCTCACACAATCTGATAAATTGCTCCTGTAATTTTGACTTACCTACATGATCAGATTATGTAAATCAGCGGTTGTCAATGAACGAGCACCTATAACTGAATATTTTAAAGAACACTTTAAATAGCCATAACTTTCGTCTTATAAAAATTTTTACTAAATTTTGTTTAATTAACTTACAAATATACAAAAGTTGAATTCAAAACGTAAATAATTACCGTATTTCGTTAAAAAAGTCCTCAAGTTTATAAGAACTTTAAACTGTTGTAACTTTCTTGTTATTCCATTTTGATCAAAAGTTTATTGTAAAAAAAACTATGTTTTGGTCTCCTATACTTGCCCTTTCAGTTTCCTCCGTCCGTTAGAAATCACCCTGTATAATGTTGCGTTTAAGCCAATTTGGGCTTATGACATTCAGCTCTGGGGAACCACAGCAAACAGCAACCCACAAATTATTGAAAGATTACAAGTAAAAACTACGTGTTATGTGCAACGCTCCTTTTTTCTAGGTATATCTGTAGTATATTTATTTTACTTAGGTTACGAATTATGAAATGTAAACTTAACAAGAAAATTTACAGTAATATTGCATGAGTAATAACATGGAGTATAAAAATATACTGTGGTAGTAATTAATTTTGAAGGTACTTATCAAAAATAACAATAACTAATAAAGTGACAAGTTTTTGGAAAATGTATTGTCGCATTGGAAAAACGTTTGTGTGGTTGCGTTTAAAACTTTTTAGGCCAATTATCAATCGTGAATGACTCTGTATAGTCATTATATAGTCAATGATGATTACTATTATAACAATTTTTAATGCCCTCCTGCGGCTATTGTTTCCGTTTCTTTCCAGTTATTTTTTTTTAGCTTTTTCCTCTTTTTTAGTTTTTCTGAAGTTCTACTTCCAGTCGTCAATCCGAAAGTACCTAAAGGCAGTAAAGTAATACTAACTTTTACCGAATAAATGCTACCCTTGCTATATTTAATGGTAAATAACTCTTTGTCAGTTGAGATATAAAATAATACCTACTACATACATAAATTAAACTTAAATTTTCTCATGCCTAAATTTAAAATATACCTACTTACCAGGCTTTAGCGGTTGTAAGGAAATAGCATTAGTTTAATCTTACCTGAAAGCAAAATAGAAAATAGAATTACTGAACGTTCTGGAAATTAGACGAGGAAATTGAAATGTTTTACTTCTTAGTAAATTAGGGAGAAATCATTCTAATTACAATTTGAACTTAAATATGTTATAAGGTAATCTTTATCTGAAAACTCAAAATGACACGTGTAGCCGGTTCAAATATTTATACTTAATTAATGAATATAATTTTTCGATAATCATTGTTTCAGATTAGCAATGTAAAGCTTTTGTTGAAGGTGAAGCAGCATTGCAGATTTGTTCGTGAAATATTATAAAAATCGTTTCATGGTATACGGTTCTAATTTGAAACGTTTCACAATGACAAATTGCCAGTCCTATCCATGAATCTCAACAGGATTATAAATTGAGCTAACTTTTATTTTAATTGCCTCAAGAATAATAATATTCATGAACCCCAAATTTATTCATTTTTGATGTTAATTTCAATATGTAAATGGCATTTCAACAATATAATGGTGCATAAGTATGTATATAGGGATTAAACAATCAGTGCACTTTATGTTCAAGAAATCAATAGTGTCTGAAAACGAATTCTGGTGCACGCTTCGTTGGGATTAATCCTTGAAATAAATACTCTTGATCCTACCTACATTTTCATTTTCCTAATTTTACTGGTTTAGGTTGTCTTTCTAGCGTTTCTTACTGTTATTTATTGAACATAAAAATTGGGAGCAGAATAAAAAATAAAGACAGAACACAATTCTTTGTTTACGCCGTGGACAGCAAAATGGATGCTGCCGCAATTTTTCAGAATAACCAATAAGCAATATGTTTCGTAAGGCGTCATATTTTCTTGTCTGGATTATTTTTCCACACACTTTACAGAAAACAAAGTGGTTTTTATTTATTTACAACAAATTTGGAAGTTCTCTGTCACGTCGCTGTGAAAGTATGAAAAATGACTTCAAAACAAAGGCAATACTAAATCGAAAGGGCGAAGCAACAGCCGGTTGTGACAAAGAGGTTTACAAAAATTACATTATTTTTGTTTTGCGGCTAGAATAAGGTTATAAACTATGGCATTTTATTACATAAGAAAATGTATTCGCTGGCTTTACTTTAAATACGAAAATTGACCAGAATTTCGTTGCAGTGCGATAATTTGGTTAGTGAAAGATCCTTTGAATAGTTGAGCCGTATTGTTCAATATGCACCTAGCACCTACCTAGCGTTAAGACTTTTAAGCGGATATTTGAGGTTTGAAACGTCAATAACTATAGCGTAGTATTCTTACGTACTACTACAGATTTATTTGAATATCAAAAATCTCTACAGACGTGCAATTTACCTATAGCTTTTATTATTTAAAGGTATGTACTTCTCTAAATTCAAAATTCAAGTACTACCCTTTGTTTGAATACCGTTTATGCTCTACCGAAACAACTAGGTACTACTTATATTAGTATTTTATGAATTGTTATAGTAAAAGCAAGGTATACTGGCTTCTATACTGTCGACACTTGAAAACAGTTTAAACTCACAACAAAACAATACTTAACGCAATTCGAAGGTTTGATTAATTCTTAAGAAGAAGGTCTAAATTAATGTCTAGTCGAACATGATTAATTTACAGAACAAGCAGTTTGCTACATTCTATAGAATTTAGATACTATACAGTAAGTCATTCAAAATTTGTATACGTCTGAAACTGCGTAAGCCCTAACGTGATCGTGAATTTTTAATAGGGCATTATAGAGCGTTGACTTGGGTCCTTGAGATAAATGAAGTAATTTCACACAGATTATTCTATAAGACTATATGACGTCATCGTCGCAAGTTGTCCGTTGAAAGTGCTCCTAATTAATTTATTATCTCTAATACACGGTGAACGCAAAAAGTGTGTAGTTCAAACTATGATTTACAATAAATTGGAGATTTAAATGTTGTTTGAGTATGAACACAATCTTTGAGGTAGGTAATGGTCTTTATTGAGCTTAAGAAATGAATATTGGCTTGTACTTGCTCGTTGCACGTTGCTACGTGCTCATTTAACACGTTTAAATTGAACTGAAACCATTTCCTAGATTTCTATATTTGCATTTGGAAAAAACCAAGTACCATAAAAACTAATTTTTAAATTGCTCTACCTCTGTGCAATTGCATTTACATGAGTTTGTCGAAACACTTATAAACGGACATTCACTAAGATTTCTAGGAAACGTACTTTGTATGTAGTATAGTAGTAGGTACATTTATTAAAGTTTTTAAATTCAAGGCGCGTCTATCGGAATCGGCAACAAGCTGTTGCCAATCCGTTTAGATTCTCAGTATACACTGTGTCCACAGAGTCATTCTCAACATGAGGATCTCGTTTATTAGGAGAAATACAGGGTTGGTTAAACGGAATGAAATACTCCTTAGGTAAAGTTGTACTAAACAACATAAATAAACTTTTGATATTTAACGTAGTTCCGGAACTGTAGCAAAAAAGTGCTTGTTTTCTATAACTCATTTATTTTAAGAGGTCGAATTTAAATAGTAGAAGTTTACTTATGGGATTTGGTACAACGACAATTCCCTAAAAATTGGTGAACCTAGAAACCAGATGCAAATATATCTAATATTATTATAGACACTAGTTTGTATGAGAAAAATCAATAAAAGCTTCGAAATAAGAACTGAATAAGAAATGTAGGCACGTTTTAGCTACGCTTGACAACACTACTTCTTTGAAGCCCATTTGTAATCGAAGCACACACACACCCACACACCATGTAATCTTTTCCGGAATCTAAACCTTTCGATAAGATTTGGGTTCTACAAAAAAGTTACAAATCTTGGTGATAAAAAACAGTAGCCAACAAAATTGTAATTGATGTTTAAGCAATGTTATTAGTCTTGTAGTATGATTAATAAATGTAATTTCAATGCGATACCTTTATGCTAATCAATATGTATATAAATGTATAATATAGGTAATATAAATGTTAGGTTACTAAAATAATTTCATTTACTTAATTACTACATAAATTATTTATTTATGTTGATATTTATATAAACAACATTTTATAAATATACACTGCTTATAGATTTTGGAGAAGAGAAGAATGTTTACTGTAGGTTAACATCTTTCGGGTAGAAACTAACTTGAAGTAACGCCGGTCTATTCCTATTAAATTAATTGAAAGGTTGGGGAACATTTTGAAAGTTTTGTATAGACAGTTACTTACTAAATTATTCAATCTATAATCGAATTCTCCCGAGCAAGTTGAAGTTAATTACAGTTTAAAACTTCATTACCAAAGTTTAAAAGGCCCTGATAATATGTTCCTAAGTTTGCTTCAACGGTCCAAGTTTATTATGTTAACAACTTGATATACGCATCATACTCGTATAAGCAGAATACATATTTGCTAGGAGCTAGGGGAATCATCAGAGTTTATATACTTTTGTTCAGGAAGGTTTGCAAATTATACTGGTTAACGACCATGACTTTTGAGAATTTCAGATTATTTTGTCTTGATTTTCGAGTCTGACGTCCGTCAGACTTGAAAATCAAGAAGGTCGTGATAAATACGTACCCAATCTTAAATTGTCAGAATATACCTAACTACAATTATTATGTGTTGTATTATTATGTAGCGTTTGTTTAGATTGCCGCTACCTGAGAAAAAACAGTTCACATTATTATTATACATTTAAGGATCATTGTTATTGAATTTTAGGGATTAGGGTATATTTTCAGGAAATTATATACAGGGTGCTGATTGCAACAATAATTGATAATATAAAAATTAATGAAGTTAGTGAAGCCTTTCTTGGCAAGAACACTGTGCTCTCCCATTATATTGCTGGCATCAGCAATCACTCATACGTTTAAGGCCCGAGTTTTTTGCGATTTTTTCGTTTCGTATTAATTATTCGTTAAATTTGAATTTGCCGCCAAATTCAACCAATGAAAGCAAAAAGAAATATTGCAAAAAATCGTACCAGCAGACATGGGCCTTTAACCTAAATCTACATAATAAAAACTGTTCTATCATCTTTTACTTTTTTAATGGTAAAAGGTAGAGTTTCCACTTTGACTTTCCCATACCACCACTGGTAGGTATAATATGGGAAGTATCGATATCTTGTATATTTTCGAATTTTGATTTTAACGCCCTACAAATCAAAAACCAGTTATCTGATCAGGTTCAGGAACAACTTGTTTGAAAGCCCTTTCGTGTTAATATACCATGAAAAAAAATTTATTTAGTAAATCCAAAAACGGTCCCAAAGTGCTGTTTCAAAAATTATGAAATTTTTGAAAAATTATTAGGATAAAAACGAGGATAAAAAACTGGCTACACGATTATGTTTAAAGTTTCTGGACTTATACAGGTTGGTGTTAGGTACATTTTTGTTGTTTGATTAATGCTAGAATTCCACTGTGGCGCCCTCTACGAGGTTTTAAAAATCGGAAATTGATGAAGTTTAAATATAAAGGTTGTTCAATATAGTATAGCTATGTATTCTCCTAAATTTATAGCACGCATGCAGGGTGATTGCTTTTCACTGTAGAATAAGCAACTTTGATATTTTAAATGGAACACTTTGTATATTATTATGTATTTGAATAAAAAATTTAATTGTCTAGTGTCACATAGTGTAAGGTATTCATAAAGCTAAAATGTACGGTTGATAAGAATTTCGTGAATTCTAGCTGCGTTTTCTAAATTTTGAATATTTAGGTTGCGTCACGGGCTGCGTCCGGACAGAAGCTGATCGTCGCGCGTCGGGCACCCGATGGTCGATAGCGATCATCCGGCTTCGCCTGCTGTAATTTCAATGTGAATTTCTGTGCTGGTTTATCATTACTACAGATGCGTGTCTCTCTTCTGTACCTACCGAACTTGTATAGTCTCATTTCTCGCCCACGCATTCAAGTGATTTCCAGAGACTGCCTCGATGCCGAGAACTATACTGTCGAATACCAAAAACGAAACACGAAATGTTTATTTTTAGTATGGGAAAGTTCAGGGGAGCTGCGCAGATCCAGGGGCGTCGTTAGGAAATATGCTTTGGGGGGGCGCAACTATTATGGAATCCAAGAACTCGCCCTGTTGCAAACAGCTAAAATTACTATATAGCCTAGCCCTTGCTTCTTGTTAATGGTTGACAGCAATAAAACTCGGTAGGATCCCGATGGACAATGTGTTGGGAAATTTCCGGTTAAAATTTGATTTTAATTCAATTATTTAGCAGGGGATTGGGGGGCGCAGAACAGCATTGGGGGGACGCGCGCCCCCCCCCCCAAAATGGTCTAGCGACGCCACTGCGCAGATCCACTTTTTTCTACTCGTTCTATAATATACTACTTATATGCGTTATTTATATTAACAATTATGTTCTTCAGATTAGATGGTACATGAGGAAATCCAGAAATAGAAAGCGCTAATCAAAATCTAAATTATTTATGGAGAAGCACTCTGGGTTAAACCACAACAACCACTGACAGCACATGTTATGAAGGTTACGGTTAGTAGGTACTCTACACGTTTATAAAATTTATTGAGATGAATGGCTTTATTATACAGTGTGTCCATTATAGAGTGATTCTCAACATGGCTTATTATGGGAGATATGTATTAAATTAAATTGAACGAACTACTCCTTAGACAAAATTGTACCAAACCCCATAAATACTTTCACTATTTTTGCTACAGTTCCAGAACTGTTTATTTATGGGGTTCGCTTCACTTTACCTAGAGATTATTTCATTCCATTTAACCAAATCTGTATCTCTCATAATAAGCGAGATCCCCATGTTGTGACTGAGTCTGTGGACATACTGTATACTATTCCCTCTTCTATCAATTAAACTAAGACGAAAGATAAACGACAACGACAGACCGGGATTCGAACCTGAGACCTAATTGAATTCTCATTCTCCACATAAATAATGATGTTTTTGGATTGTACGATGCTTGTTATTTTACAGAAATTGAAAAACGAAAATCTAAAAGCGCCCCTGTTGTCTGGTAGTCCTATAAGTACAAAAGATTTACAGTTTATTAGGGTACTTACTGATGAATAAATAAATATAAATAAATGAATAGAATCAATTTTAATCAGAGCTTTCCAGTTTCTCCACTTGGAAATATTACAAATGTAACTAATATATTAACAAAATTAATCAAACTCAGGTAGATTTAGTCTAATCTAGAAATATGACGCTCTTTTGGTGTTATATAAATGACATGGGTGAAGATGAAAAATGACATAAGTTGGAAAGAAATCATATATATATATATATATATATTTGCAAAATGGAAGCAACGCCATAACATTGGGGGAAATATATCGACTGCTATAATTAATCGGACCGTGGTTGTATTTTCTTATAAGTGCTATTGGTGCGTAAATTTCAAGTAAAATCCAATTAAAACAAAAACAACTTAATCAGCTCATCTAAGGCTAATGTGTTCCTGCAAATCTAAACATCAATTGGCTATCATTTTATGATGACAATTTAGGGTTTTGATTAGTATGATGGAATTCTTAATGAATTATTGTTTGCTTAACTACATGAAAAATTAATTACCTACTCAAGTTGAAGCTGATGCAGAACAATTCTACTCATCAAGAAGTCGATTAAGAGCAGAAAAAAGTTTTTCGCTGATACTTTCAGAAGGAACTTCAGTCGAGAAAACCATTAACTTTCACTGATTGAACGATCTAATGCACGCTGAAATGTATTTGCTTTAAATCTATCAAAAAATAATCATTCGCAGGAAACTCGTTGGTAGCATCCCTTATTTTTCTAAAAAATGAGATGTACGTTTTAAGTAACGATATCTTTAAATCAACCTAAGAATGTGATTAATGAAAAATAATTATTAATTTACGTAATGTTAATCGTTACAATTTAATTTAAAAATTCATTACCTAAGATCATTAAAAATAAATAGTAGGTAAATATTGAATTGAACAATCATGCAACAACATACATTTACATGTACTTGTAGAAAATGATACCGGTCGAGACTACGACAAATTCAGTTTTCTGTTAATATTTTGGGTATGCAATTGAAGTGCTTAACAGATTTCCTTCATTCTAGTCTCTAATCTCTCTAGTTCCTTAGTGCTTACAAGTGAGTAGAAGCCTGGACAGACCTAGCTAAGCTCGCGTTAATTAGATAAAACGGCACAGTTATTTAACTTGTATAATTCTGTTTTACGCGTAGTGATTTTATTATTAATAAGACTAACAAAACTACGGTAACATTCTTTGCATATTGATAGGGACAGATATCAGTAACAAATTACGATCCTTGAAGAAATCTCTTTTAAAAATTGAAGCTCAATCGTTCAGAAAAGTACAAGATAAATAGCCATTGATAGAAGTTTTTCTGAAAAGTGTACAAAAACTCCAAACTCGGTGTCTGTCTTCCCGTAAATAGATAAGACCGCTGTTGTATTGATCGCGTTTCCAGGAAATATGATCTTAAAGCAACTGGCAACATACAAAAACTTTTATTCTAACCCTAACAAGTCCGTTCCCACGATAAAAGAGACAAGAAATGGTCAACGTATTGCTTAGTAAACACAAGGAGCTTTAGCAAATCATTAGGGAAATCTTAGGACGAAAACTTGCTGATATATCGGACAAACAGGGATCTCTAAATCCCTACTGTATTGTCCTTTATTAAAATTCAATAAAGCAGTAGGAATTCGCAGGTGTTTATAAAAAGTTCTCTCTCAGCACAATCTATGTTTTATTCATGAGAACAGCAGCATTAACGGTATAAAAGTATTGTGCTGCCGATTAAATTTTGTTATTGAATGAAAGTATAGCTTAACTGCAAAGTAAGTAAAAGTGAAACTATAAACTTTGAAACCACATTGTTATCAATTACAAAATTTATATTTAAATTTTGATTAACTCTCTCTACATGTGAATTTCTATTGGCTACCATTTTAACGCAATTCCTTCAAACTCGTAGAGTGTAAGATCATAGTATAAATTGATAATTATCGTGTTGGTCTAGGTAGTCTTTGTATTTCGCTGTTTAAGAAAAGGGTGACTTGTAGTTAATCGAATTATTTTATATGCTTCTACGTATTATACTTTAAATTGCTGAATTTTGTTACACTATAAAGGAACGTTAAGACGTCCAAAACGTTTACGTTAGGTTTACTTCCTATGAACCTAACCCAATAAATTTGATAATCCTGTTTGATGAAACCATAAATAACTTTTTATTTGGTTCTTATTCGCAACGTCTTAATTTTTAAAACGTATACATGATAAATTCTAACTTAGCTATTTCTCAATAACATTAACTACATGGAGCAAAATCGGTAAAACTATAATAACAGCATTTGTAGAACTCATTAAAAATTCTAAAACCCCTATTGTCAGTGGAAGATTTCTCGAAGACTGTAAAATATAGATGGTTGTCTACAGGCTTTGTGTGAACTTGTTACCCATAACAGAGTTACTCTAGAGTGGATGTCGGGGGACCGGAGCATAAAAGGGAACGAAAAGGGCCGGGAACCCACTAGTTGGGGGAGGAGATGAGCTGACAATGATCGGTCCAGACTACTGAAGGGCAGTGTCTGGATTGAGACAGTCAAAGCTGTTCATTCGAGATCCATCCAGGGAACACACAAAGCAAATCTTGAAACTCCACAAGAGGAACATAAAACTACTAATTACTACCCTTCTTCCAGGATACTGCAAGATGAGAAAGCATCTCAGCACAATAGGGATACTAAATGACCCAACCTGCAGAGCGTGTGACATGGAAGATGAAACCCTATTTCATATATTTCCACAATGTGAAGCATTGTGGCGGAAAAAAATACTGAGGAGGGTTTTATCACTTACGGGGGATTATTATTATATGGTTCCTCTTCCAAAATGTACAAACATTCAGACATGGTTGGAGCGGCTTCAACTTATTCCGAAAAACGCCGGCCTTAGTTGCATATGAACCATCAATTATCTAGCCTCGCTTATGAATATATTATTATTTTAGCGATTGCAAGTGTCATGACCGCTCAGCTACGGCATCTCAATGTGTTAATGACTTTAAAAATATAATACAATAGTAGTTAGGAAGATTGCTTTTGTAGATGATTTTGCGTTTATGTAGTCCTAACGATGGAAAATAATTTTATTAAATCCCAAATTTCTGTAATCTGATATAATCACCGATATTATCAAATATTTCAAAAGTAAATTTAATTTTTGCAATAGATGTACTACTTGGTAATAAGATTGCTTGTTGTTGGTGTGTTGGCATATTTTCTGGAGCTTCTCAATATAAGATGTAAGTGTGTGTGTGTGTGTGTTAGAAAAAAGAAACTGATTTCGCTTTGTTTCTCGATTATTTATTCAAAGGGTTTACATGAATGTACCAAGTTCTAATGTCATGATTGTAATTATTGCTTACATAATTATGCACTTTGAAATTTCATCAACACTCAAAGAGTGTTATATGCTTAAAATTGGCGAAATATTTTCATTTTTATTAAAACTACATTGTTTAATAATAATAAGGTTATATGCCAATCGATGTTATCTATCGGTTTGAGCCTTTGATTTCAAATGGCCATAATGGTAGTTGTCTCGAGTCACGCTCGAGTGCTACTATTAATATGGTACGAAACTGTTTCTGGCAATTGATTATATTATAAAAATTGTCATTTCTATTACAAAATTTGATCCAACATACGACAAATAATCCCATGTTGTATCATATTATTTGCTGCAATAAAATATAAAAGAGCCGACCATGTTGAAAAGCCATCTATAATAGAACCTTCTCTGCAGGCGCAGGTGCTTTATTCGGTTGCGGTCTCAGGTTAAACAATTGGTTTTCATGTTTGTAATATTTTACTCACTTAAAATGTGAGAACTGTAATAATAATGTAAGGAATCGATTTGATGCTAGTGATGAAACATTGTATTCTATTAATAACATTTTCAATTTATTGAATGTAGAATACAATGAGGTGGTATGGTATTAAAATTTCGAACATTATCTAACGATATTAGATGTTAAATTAAACCAAATTTTGTTCTAAGGCAGCCAAATGTCGCAAGTAGTTAAATTATGATGCTAAATGCATTTAAGTTCTAAATTTTTCTATTTAGTTTTGAGTTTTATTTTAGTTCAATAGTATTTTCATAGTTGGTCTCAAAAAAATATTTAGGAAACTCAACTGGTAATGTGTATAACGTTTATAGAAGGTGAATTTTCGCATTGCCACAGAGGCTTATAAAGTGTAGTAAGGATACAGTGGGCAGGGTGATTTATGGTTTAGGGTTGTGAGAATTTATTAGATCCTTAGCTTTACAGTTTACACGTGTTAATATATTCTCAGTTTCAACATTTTCATTATGTACACAGGATCTAAATTGGGCGTGTATTGTAACAGTCCGAATAACGTTATTAACAGGAGAACGCTGAATAGCTATTTTCCTAACAAGTGCAGAAAATCGATTTTTCCGCACGCAAATGCCGTTGACAGCACGACGCGTAGCGGAGTGGTGTCAAGCATTTAAGTGCGGAAAAATAGGTTTCTGCACGTGTTAGGAACAATAGTTTTTCTACTAGCGTGCGGAAAAACGCATTTTCCGCACATGTTTTAGTGTTTTAGTGCGGAAAAGTGGATTTTCCGCACCGTGCGGAAAAGTGGATTTTCCGCACTAAAACATGTGCGGAAAATGCGTTTTTCCGCACGCTAGTAGAAAAAATATTTTCAGTTATAATATCATAAGAGCGTTTTCGCGATTTTTATTCGAGATTAAAGTTGCCATTCAAATTTCCTAATGGTAACATCAATTGAGAATAGAAAGAGGGAAAACTATTTACAATATACGAAAGTGATCGAATGATATTTGGCACGATTATATCACGAATTTTAAGGTTCCTTTTGGTTTAACCTGTTTTCAAACTCAAAATGTCAGTCTGAATTTTGAAAAAAAATATTTATAAAAAAAAAGTTAATTATTCTTATGCACCATCATATTGTCACGAAGTGTTTAAAATAATTATTAAGGTAAAAAGAATGATTGATGTAATTACCTAAGTTTAATCAATGTTTGTTCAACATGCTAGTATGACATCTCAATTTAACATTATTCTTGGACATGATGATGCAATTCTGCTGATTCAACATATCAAGGTCTCATGTGGGATCTGATGATCCACGTGCACTCTAGGTCATGTCCATATTGATATACAAACTAGTATAAAACCACAACACATTTCCATTCGATTCAGTGTGCTCCAGCTACAAGTCAAGACAACACACTCGAACGACTACTCCAAGCCAGGCCTGGCCAGGGTTCAATCCTTTCCAAGAAGATTGCGAAACGCCAACTCGACCAACATAGTCTACTTGGCGCTACTAGCTACTTTTGTTCATTTTATAAACTTTGCTTAAATGTAATAAACAAATGATTTATTTAAATCCTGACGAGTCACTTTTATAACGTGACAATATCACAACCAATAGGAAGCCGAAACAGCAAATCGAATATACCGGTGGACCAAGAAGGTATATCCGAGAAGTCCCGCCGTAATTCTTAAAAAATTCTTAAATCCTATTGGTCTATAATATAATATGAGTGATATAATCAAAAGAATGTGTGGTACGTAGCTATCAGAATTTTTTATTTTGTCTTAAATATGTAAAAACTTTTAATTACCCGGTTACTAAGTATATCTTTCCCGGTGCCGGCAACTTCTGGCCAAGGTTTTCTGCAGTTTTCCTTGGCTGTAACATGAATATGAGAGTTGTGCTATTCCATCTCTAAGTCGGCTGCAGACGCAAGCGGGCCCGCTTAATAATAATAGCCCCTTCCTCCCCCCCGCACAAGCATTGCGCTTCTGGGGCCTGGCAACAGGATATGGGTAGTGTAGAGATTATTATCTACCAGTGTAATCGATTTATACAGTGTGATCATTTGAAAACGATCCACCCTTAATATCTCTCGAACCATACCAAATATCAAAAGCGATGTAAGAATATGTTTTTATAGAGGATGGGGGACACTCGATAGCGTAATCTGTGTCGCGCTAATACTTACCCCGCCGCCCCCCCTAACCAAACTTGAAAAGTTTAAATAGCACTACGCCCTTTGTGATACTTCAAATTAAAGGTCTTTTAAAATGCTATCTTTCTACGCAAAGAAAATTAAAATCGATAGATTCGTTTTGGTGAAATTAAGAAAAACATGAAAAAAGTGTGGTGCTTAAGACGTCCGCACGTTAGAAGTAAAAACCAAATGACAGCAGTGAGATTCTTATTCGCCGATTAATACGCGAGTTAGTTACAATATTTGCCCGTTTATCGTACCTATCTTATTACATCAAACGTGTGTTCGACTCGTGCCGGTCGGCCACTTGCAAGCGGGTGCGATGGCCCAAGACTCGGTATCTCACACGTTTCGGCCGTTTCTACGCTGCAGATGGCACTTTCTTTTATCTTTATCGGCGAATAATAATCTGACAGCTGTCATTTGATTTTCACTTTTGATGTGCGGACGTCTAAGCACACACACTTTTTTATGTTTTTTTTTAATTTCTCTAAAACGAATCTATCGATTTTAATTTTCTTTGAATAAAAAGATAGCATTTTTAAAGACCTTTAATTTTAGGTATCACAAAGGGCATAGTGCCATTTAAACTTTTCAAGGTTGGATAGGTGGGGGTGGAGGGGTAAGTACTGGCGCGACGTGGATTGCGCTATCGAGTGAGTGTCCCCCATCCTCTATAAAAACATGTTTTTACATTTTGTTGATATTTGGTATGGTTCGCGAGATATTAAGAGAGGATCGTTTTCAAATGATCACCCTGTATACTATAATACATACAGTCTGTTCACATTTCGATAGAAACGCTCATATTATAAAAGTATGCGAGCAGTTTTTTCCAACTGTTTCAAAAGTGTATCGTATAACAGTTACTTACGGTCTAGAATTGGGTAAT
The DNA here is from genome assembly GCA_963082805.1 of Hemicrepidius hirtus. Classification (NCBI taxonomy): domain Eukaryota; kingdom Metazoa; phylum Arthropoda; class Insecta; order Coleoptera; family Elateridae; genus Hemicrepidius; species Hemicrepidius hirtus. Next base: position 28,648,844 of record OY720160.1, on the reverse strand, counting down.
ATAATTAAACAGACAATTATTGTATAATACAGGTCCTAAATAAAATATGACGGTAGCTGCACAAAGAGCATGTTGTTTAATGTATTATTCACGAGTATTGTTTGAATAACGGATGGATAAAATTGATCGTAAAATTGCACGGAGCCCTGGAGCAACAATTAAATTAGAGAATTCGAGGCGAGGGCGAAAAGTTCTGGAAATTTTACAGGCAACCTAATTCCTGCTTGTTAAAATTTCATCCTGTGTTCACCTAAATTTAATACGACAGAATTTTCTTGAGAGAATGCGAATTTTAAACATGACTTATGGAATTACATTTTCATCCTTCATTTTTAATTTATAAACTTTATTTACAACGTAAATTGCTGCTTCATAAAATAATGTCGAAATAAATACGGTTACCTACAAATTTTTTAATTTCAACAGAGTTGTACTTATTGAGTGCTTCATGTGTATTTTTCATTCTGGTAACACGTATTTCACATTACAACCTGAACTTTTTTTTTAAAATTTTGGATAAAACCTTTTTAAGCGCAGTGAGTAACTCAATAATACATTTACTCCGAGATCTGTTTGTAGCTAGGACGGTAAGAGAACTAACGCGTATTTCGTTCAGAATGGGCCGGCCTTTTGTATTATTACCTTCACAGTTTCCCACAGGTGTCAGTTATGACAGCTAACCTTTTGAATCAGCTCCAGGACATTATTGGTTATACTATGGTCAAATCGATCCAAGTCGGAATTCTCTTATCGTTGTGAGAGTGTAACTCTTCATCTACCGGCTGTTATAGCACCGTTGGAGGTTCTTTTGGTATCAATTTGGTTCACTCAATATAGGACTGAGTGAATGACTGTTCTTAGGGTGTGTAAATGTGTAATAATAACATCTCTGCAAAACCTTCTGAATGTTCTCTCAAATGTCAAATTGTTAAATAAAACGTCCAGAGCACCTAATGTAGATTATTTAATTGTATTGTTAAAAGATTACAAAAACGAAAAAACAGAGCGTCTTCACTTTAGCAAATCGTAAAAACGAAAGTCTTTATAAAACAACTACATACTTCCTGTGGTTTTGCCACTACTCAAATATAGCAAACTGAAAAGTAACTAAAACTAATAGTAATGTATGCCTGGTTGCATAATCTTAATTTTTAACACAAATGTAGCAGAGCAGAGACCACACAACAAAGTAGTATTAGAAATAAAATATGCTCCATTAATTTATTTATTATATAGGTATACCACAAAAGTTAACTTTTCTTTATTCAACTTTAAAATAAAACACTAACGATGATTATAAAAGTATTTCAAAAAAATTAAAAATACACTGAATAACATTTAAACTCTAATAGTACCAAAAAATAAAAATAGATATTCTAGTTAATAGAAATAATAACCAAAATCCACCGATTCTCTTAATTTCTTCTACCCAGTGCTACTATAGCTTTCCACTTTTCCTTCTTCCATACCAAGGTCTGTGATTATGAAATCGACAGTAAATAAACTTTAATTTGTACCCCTCCCACAAAATGATATTTTTTTAGGTATTTATATGAATTCAGAGAATTTTTTTCATCTAATTTGAACCACTGCGGGTCGTAGCAATGGAAATGCCTTCAACGCACAATGGCAGCGCCCGTCGGTTGCCTTTATGGTGAGGCTTCGTTTCCAAATCTTCAATTCCCAGTTTAACCAACTTACGAGTTTCGAGGTTTTAGGAAGTGTTTGCTGCCAACAGTGCCAACAGTAGGGGTGTTGTCCGCATATCCTAAGTTGTTTAACCTTTCTCCATTTATGATAGTTCCTTTCTGATCCTAATTTAATTTTTTGGAGATATCTTTCAGAACCAGTGTAAATAATTTCATAAATATAGGGCCTCCTTATCGTACTCCTTTTTAAATTGGAATGGGACTGATTTCTCTGAGCAGTCGGATACTACATGTTATATTTTTGTAGATGTTGTGTAATTATAGTTGGCTGTAGTTATAGTCGATTCTGCAGTTTTTAATGCTTGTTCTACGGATCTCATCTTTACATTATCGAAAGTCCAGAAACCCCAGGTATAGTGAAATGTTGTATTCAGTGAATTTTTAGACTAAGATTTTTAACACATGCAGATGATCGCAGGTGCTAGTCTTACGGACTGTATTTTCTTACATGTACTATATGGGTCTGGTAATTTTTAGCATACTTTAATTTCTATGATTATATCACTGATATATTATATACCAATAAGATTTAAGAATTTTTTAAAAATGAACCAATCACGGCGGGAATTTTCGGATATACCTTCTTGGTCTATCTCTATATTCGATTTGGAGCTTCGGTTCCCTATTGGCTGTGGGTTTCTGTAGCAACCGTAAATAACAATAATTGATTTTTTTAATAAATTAAGTTTTTCAGTCAGTCAGACTGACATTTTGAGTTTGAAAATAGGTTAAATACCAAAATTAACTTTAAAATTCGTGATATAATCGTGACAAATATCATTCGATCACTTCCGTATATTCCAAATACTTTTCCCTCTTTCTATTCTCAATAGATGTTGCCATTAGGAAATATCCCTCGAACAAAGTTCTCGGGAAATTTCCATGGCAACATCAATTTCGAAATAGAAATCGCGAAAAGTATAGTCGAATATACGAAAGCGCGCTTATGATATTACTACTGAGTATTTTGAAAATTCCAAGCTCAAAAAAACAAATTATTCGTAGCTATCCTTCATGGATATTTGTGATTTTGTCATAGTTACAACACATTTACTGTTAAAGCTCTGTTACTTTAGACAATTGTAGTGTAGTATTTTAATTAACAATCCTTGTTTGATTTTAACAACTTCTTGTACTACCATAAATTGTTTGGAATTCTGCCCAGTCCATAGTTTGAAATTTCATAATTTTTGTAGAATATATTATCTAGTACCTATAGCTTCAAACATTTTTAATGCATCGTACACAAGTAGGGAAACTATGTTACATTACTTTTTTATTGTTATTGACCATTATTTATCCATTCTCGGACGTTGGCTTCCCTAATTTTTCTGTTGTATGTTCTATTCAACCATTCCATAATATTTAATAAATAATTATTATCATTTTGTACCTATAATTGTAAACAAAGATTATGGGCTATGCCGAAATACAAGGTGTTTCTTATTCCTTAGTACGTGTAGAAAATACAGAAGGGGAACGAAGGGGACGAAAATTAAAGTTACCTTTCCGTATCGCGTATCATAAATATGCTTGCTAAAGAGTTACGGCTCTTTAAAACTGGACTAAAAATTTGGTTTTTAATTTTTAAACCTGTTTTTATCTCAAATTTGAGCAAAGATAGAAAAATACAAATCATATAATTAACAGATATTTTAACGAGGCACATGAACAAAAATAAAAAATGAATGTAATTGAAGCGTGTATTAAGCTTCGAACATACACAGCGCTTTTATGGAAAGAGCATACCGCTTGAAATTTCCTCACAGAAAATTGATAAGGGGACACAGACACACATATCTCATATAATAGGAACTAGTATTTTATGCGCATGCGCGCGGCAATTTGAAACAGTTAATAACTTCATAAAACAAAACAAGGGTACATATTCAACGCAACAATGCAGTTAACTGTTTATCCTAGTAGCACGTTCTATAAATTGTATTGTCGTTTCTGCCAATCTTTTTTGAACCATCAGTTGGCCAAAACCAAATTTTTACGCCATTTGTAAACAGGCGTAGCTCTGGTAAACATACGAGATAAGGATAGAAGTTTATACAAATAAATAGCCTTCATTTTCGCCCAAAATTCACCTCCTGTTTCTACAAATACTTAAGAAACACCATGTATACCACTCCTAGATAACCAAGTAATAGAAAACGAGAGAATAATTATCCAGGGTGACTTGAAAGATTTTTATGCGAAAACTTCGATGGTTGATTTTCGATTAATTTCTATGAAGTACCTATAAAATCTAATATGTCCAAAACGGTTTAATTTTAAAGTTATAGAATGATTAATAATAAATTGTAAAACGTTTACAGAAACTAGATAAGAGAAAATTTACACAAATTACTCCAAATTTTTTTAATATAATTGCGATTTCAGATTTATCATAAAAGATTAAAAATAAAAGAAATTACTTCCATTACGAACACTAACTGCCTCAGAGACACAATTGGTTAAAAAAGGCGACATATATTATATCACACAAATTAATATTGTAGGTCCGGAAGCTGAAGGAACTCTATCATTCCCGTCTACCACTGCAGTTGACAGGTTGATATGTGATGACATAATGCATTGCTATAGCTAGAGTACGGCCTTAATGGACATGGACAATGGACACTGAACAGGACTATAAAATTGAATATTACTACCTAATGCAATGGGTATTTTAATTTGTATCTAGTAACAATTATTGAACAGACAAATGCTTAAGTTTCATGTTTAATTTATAATTTCTTTGCAGGTGATAATAATATAGAAACGTTATTCGGAATAAGTTTTGTAACTTTGATATAAACTACAGTTTCTGTAAAAATTCCTAAAGCACGGCCACTGGTTACATTTCCAAGATGCTGTTATTAGTTTATCTTCACCCGCAAGGGTAAATGTAAATGTAAATGTATGCAAACTGACCCATCGTTTGAGCGCTCATTTCAAGAGAAATAAAATTCATGTTTTTTTTTCAATTAGTTTTAGGGGTTAATTGTTAAAAAAATAATAACACACAATTTAATGTAAAAGAGGTTTAAAATGTGCTCCATTCATTTCTTACATTTTGTAACATTTTCCGAGATATTTGCCTGATTTCGTGCCTACATTGATTACTGCGGGTTCTTAATGTGGTCCGGTTTTGTTACATAAACTTGAGATAATTATGCCCATACGAAAAAAATTGAGTAGGGCAAGGTTCAGAGAAATTGTCGGTCATTCATTATACCTCTTATTCGAATCACCTATTGTACTGTACTTAACTTAAAACGCGCTTTTATTTTATTAACAAGCAACCTCTTCAAATAATTGGAAAATAAAACATACATTTAATTCCTCTTGTATAGTTGCAATGAGCTTTAAAATGTGTGTCATTTGGAAATTTCAGGTTGGATTGAAATTTGGACACGGGCACAGTTTTACTATTTTGGGAAATTTTAATCACAGATAAATTGATTTAGGAATAATATTTATTGGAAGATTGTAACTGCGGAATTATTCAATCGAATTATCTTGTTTAGCTAGCTTTTAAAAGCCATAGCTTGTCTGATTTAATTTGAAACTTTTAGTGCTTTTTGTTGTTATGGTAAGGCCCGGTCTTTCCATCTCCTACTAAAGCTTCTATTAGCTAATAAACGATTAGTTGTCATGGATACCATTGTTACAAGAATTGTTTCCATGACAACTAATCGTTTATTAGCTAATAGAAGCTTTAGTAGGAGATGGAAAGACCGGGCCTAAGTCGATTAACGAAATAGCGGAAGGTCATGTGACGTCAGCATGTAGCTACCTCGGTGGGTAAACAACTAACTACACGCTTATGGGTTGCGATCCAAATACAATACGGTTACTGCTTCCAACAATCGAAACTCTCAGATTACGTGATGACCGGTCCCTATTTACTGTCATGGTTGTAAAGTGATTGTGTTTGCTATAGTTTTAACAACACATAAATTTTCTTTGATTAACAATAGAAATTTTAAAAAAGAAATTTAACAGGTACAATAAATTAATAGAAATTGTACCCGTATTTAAGACGCATATTGCACACTTTTTTTTAATATAAAGACAACCTAACATAATCTCAAAACCTTATTTGTTTAAGAGTTTACTTTTCCTTTTAATAGCATTCCTGAAATTTGCGTATATCTAATATATCATAAGTATTCACAATCTAGGAAACGCTCAGAACAAAAATGAGAATAAATTGCTAAAGTAAAATTGGGTGGATATGGTAGTATCTTGGGTAGTATCTATTAAAATTGTATTTTCGCACAACTTATGTCTTGTATCTGTATTTAGAGTGGCTGCCACTAACGTTCAATCTTCACTAGCTTCATTTGCTACATAGTGTGATTTTATTCATTCTTGTTCCAAGACGTTTACTTAGTAAACTTGTCAAAACTTAGAGTTAGCTAGCCACATAACTTCAAACAACATTAAATATCAGAACTTTAAGTAAAATCAAGCACTCGCTCTGTGGAGCTTTGCAGCAGGATGACTTTTGAGAATATTTCTTATACTAGTTTAACTTTCCAACGATTTCCGATGATGGTATTAAATGTGAACTGGACATATTAAAGTAGATATTAGTCTATTCCATCGTTAATACACTATGAATGGAATTAGTTTTAATAGGTGTTTTAAATTTAAATTCATTAACCTATAACGGAAGATAAAGAATTTAAGTCTTAAGATGCCTTTAATATCAATAAAACCTGTGTGTTAGTGAAGAGATTGTGACGATTTTCATCATTAGCAGTATAATTTCTATGAGGTTTAATATAAGTTACTCATGACTGTTTTCAATACAGTTTAGTATTCTGAAAGTTTTAGGGATAAACCAATTTATGAAATAATGTCTTGTAGATGTTTTCGTATTATTTTTATAAAATGCTCTCTGGTATAAACCGTTTATCTGCATCCTGAATTCTCTTGGAGGGTTGCCCACTTATATCCTGTGAAGGTGGTTCTCTAAATCGTTACCGACTATTGTGTTAAGATTACATTTAACTAAGAAGATTACTAAACATCTTTAAGTCACCCTGCCATTTCTTCCATAAACTACAACATTAAGTTGAAATAGTCTTTCACACCTGATTAATTTTAGAAAATTAAAACGCCACACCCCTACAACAATTTAGAAGAATAAAAAGTCTTCTACCAATTCAACGCAGTGAACGTATTCTTTCATATTCTTCAATTCTTCTTAATTAATCCATCAATCGTTGAGTAACGAATGTGTGAATATACAGTTTCTAGCATTTAAACATTTTTGTTACTACCACAGGATCGGTGGGTGCGAAGCATGCAGTCCTCTGGTCCTGCCACAACCTTTCGCAAAATTGTGGTCGACTTCCTAACTACACATACTGTACCTATCCCTACGTATTGTGTAATGTAATTCACATATATTTGATGGTGTTATAAAAATTTACAAACTATTCAATCCCATATACCAGAGACACTAAACCTGTATCAGACCATGAATTGGAATGAATTGTTCCTTCGTTAATTGACGGATGTATTGACGATTTGTCGGAGAACTGTTGGAAATGCTTCAACTGCATAACAGATATGTTACAACTAACCGTGGTAATATTTAGTAGATATAGCAAAGAGCAGAAGGAATATAAATGGAACAAAAGTCACCCAGAATAATAATGACGGTATAGGTAGGTACCTACTATCCTCATCAGAACCGTCTGTTACCATGTGATTCGTTACACCGGTTATTAATTGGGCATTAGTTTTCTACCAACAAAATTTTGTTTTGTAAATGCCTTATTTTTCTAATTAATACTCAAATAGGTTTTTTATTTATAAAATGTTACCCCCTGTAAGTATCAAAATGAACTAAAGTGACATTTATTCGTAACATCTTTTCCGGTTATACTTTTTCCTAGATTTATTCCTACTGCCCCACGAACTTAATATAAGTTTGTGTACTACCCGTACATTATTTTTAATGATATTTTTTAATGAGCGCACTCTACAATATGTAGTAATGCTGATTCGTTTTCCTTTAAAGTTAAAGTGTAGTAGCAATTTTCAGTTTGACCCACTATCTTGATTCTGAAATATACCCAATGTTAGAAATACTTCTTTAAGGAGCCATAACTTCTTAAAGAAACATTTTTGTATTAAAAGGTATATGTTTGGTTTAATCGGGCCCATTTGACCTCAGGAATCTGTGGTTAAGCTATGTCCCCACTAGGGCTGGGATTTTTTTCGATATATGGATATTTATATCGATATATCAAATACCTCGTCGAATACCGATATATGATTTATAAATGTTTATCCGAATAACCAGAAACAAAGCACTGGATGGGATGATAATTACTAAATATGAGGCAGGATATAATTTATTGATGATTGAGTATTTCGAGAGCAGGAGTTAAGCAGCTGCCAGAGGCGACTGCTATAGGTTTACACAGGAGTTGGTCGTAAACCGCGTTCCATTTATCATGGGTAGGGCTGGTATTTTAGTGTTGAAAACACTTATACGGAGGCAAGTTATAGGTTCTCGCGTCACGAAATATCGTCACGCGGGATCTAAGCAGGGTGCGAGCATGCGGAGTTGGTTGCGTTGTCGGACTACAAGCGTTGTTCTGTAAGCGGTTGCGCAGAAGCGTTAATTCTGTCCTTATATATATATATATTTTTGTTGTGAATACCTTCACTGGAAAAGAAAACAAAACCAAATGTTCAGAACGTAATAATAATCTATTTTTACCAAATGTTTCTTCTGCTGATATTCTCTAATATTATATTATAATATACACACTTATATATTCGTTTCTGATTTATTCTCATAAAATTATATATTTTGATTGCGCAATTAAACACTTGGGTAATCGAGCTGCAGAACTGCTTATACGCATCTTCGCAAAATTGTGCCAAGCTGAGGGTTTTGCCCCCAAAATAAGGGACTTTTAAACTTTTACCATTGAATTCCACATGTATAGCGTAATTCAATTCGACACCCTGTATAGGTATTCACTTAGTTTATTAGTTTAGCCAAGTAAGCAACATTTATACCGAGTGGTTGGTTATATCGGTCATATCCCTGTACATAAGCCGTTTACATTGCTTATCACGTTTATGCGAATTCCTGCTCCCCATTTTTATGGAACAAATTGGTAATGGTACCAAATTAAAGAGAATAATATTCCGCGTCGTTCAATTTTAAGAATTCTTTGTATAATAAATAATATAAAAATAAATATATAAAATTTAAATACCTACATATGAAAGTACATTCGAAAAATATGAGTATGTTTTGTTTTGACAAGTGTAGCACCTCCTATTTTTTAAATAGCTACATTTTTAAATTTTAAATTGTTATGTTGAAGAAATAGTACACAAAGAATTTTTAACGCGGAATATTATTCTCTTTAGTTTACTACCATTACCAATTTTTTCCATAACAGTTAGGGGCAGGAATTCGGATAAACGTGATTATGCAATGAATACTTCTTATTCAGATACCAACCACTCGGTATACTAGTCTGTTATAATAGTCTGTTTGGTATTTGTATTGTTAACGTTATAATAAACCATTATAAACCAAAACAATGTTCATTATACAGAATGTATAAAAATGGTGGTGAAAGCTTTAGGTAAAGTTATTCCTTAGACAAAACTAAGACAAAAAGCTGATATCAAAAAAACTGGCAAACGCTTCCTGAACTTACAGTCGTCAAAGTTCAAAATTGGTAACAGTAAAGAATGCTGCTCTTTCAAAATAGTTACTTGATGAGTATATTCAGTGATAATAGCTAAAATTTTTTACCATTGATCGTTTAACTTAACTTCAATTTAATTGACGATTGTAATCACTGTTTTTACGATTGTGAAATATTTAAACATCAACAAATTATATCAACTATAAATGTAAATATCCAGCAACAGTCAATGAGGTGCTTATTACTAAGTTAGAATATATAATATAAACATAAATGGCAAGAATGGGAGAAGAAGAAAAAATAAATAGTGTCCTAATAAATTTAGAATAATAATGCTGTCTAAATTTAACCTATAGCTCCAAAGTACAGCCTTAATATTAAAAATGTAACTAAAATAAATTCAAGCTACCGCAGTAATATTTTGTTTTCCCAAAAGAACAAGTTTTCAGGCTGAAGAAATAATATGTTCGTTAAACTTGTATTTTTCTAATGATCGCTGTAAGATTTTCACATCTGAATATCCCGTTTTCCATCATGTTGTCTCACTAGCATTACAGAAAACAACACAAGACCACCAAAATATATATTTGTTAATAATTCATTGTTTCCCTTAGCCAATCGCCAATCGTATACCACGAATTATAAGCCGTATTTGGTTTATCGAAATTAATTAAAGTTTTGCTCAAAACTATTGTTTAAAACACGAACTTGCATCTCTCCGTCGTATCCTAAATGTGTAGCTGCCGTTCAACTTGAAAAATTTTATTATTGATTACTTACATACAAAATCAAAATTAGTTTCCTTTTTAGTGCGATATCTTGCATTACCTGAAACCTGCACCACAATTTTTACACACTCTGTATATTCGATTACCGTATTAAATATACATCGTGTTTGTTTTCAACACCCTCCGATGGTTGCAAGAATTGCGAGATCTGTGCATTTTTTTTCGATATATACAATATCAATATTTTTTTGATATCGATATTATCGATATTTTTTTCAATATCGCCCACCTCTAGTCCCCACATTTTACAGACCCATGTATAGCTTCAAAACTCGTGATTTATTATTAAAAATAATATATTTTATAATAGCGAAAACGCACCAAAACCATTACGTCAGATAGCTATTTATAGTAAATTTATTCAAATCAATTTTTAAAAATTGCTTCTACGTACACACTTCTAATGAATTTACATCCATTTATCATACAGAAAGTATTGTGTAATTAGCTCAGTCCTTGAATGTGATCTAGTTATGGAAAAGAAGTAGATTTATGGTGTTGTTTTAAGCTGTCTTAAATATGTTTCACCTGAATTTACTCCGTTGGTCTTGCAGGCACGTAGCTAGCGGGGGGGCCGGGTGGGCCTGGCCCACCTCAAAATTCACTGGCCCACCTGCGTGCCCACCTTAGAAAATTACGGGTTTCATTTCATAACTTTTCCAACTTTATATTTCTATATGCACATTAATACGCAAATTCTTTTGCTAAGTATTTATGATTTGGTTTGATCTTTGCCCATAAAAAAGTTGTTGATGGAATATCTGTAATTCTAAACCTATTGGCGCCCAGACGAAAATCAGTAGAAACGCCGAAACTCGATATTATATTTTGGAATTTATAAATACAATGTGTGTTTCAACACGTTCGAAAACAAAAAAATGTAAACATCTTAGCAAATCCCCAAACAAAAAAATGCTTAATAGCTATTTAGGCTGGGAAAGGGTTTCGTCTTTCATAAATTTTACTAAACAAAGTTAGTTTTGCGAACGTTATTTAGGGCGACAGACGGGCTTTTGTTAGCGGATAGTTATAATTTTTAAGTTTCAAGAGTGAGTGGATACTTATTAATTTATTATAAATGCAACATCCCGAAAGTGCAGTATTTTTGAATTATGATAGTGTGCGTCTTATCGCAGTGCCTTACGGAATTGAACTCGAAGCTCTAAAGGTCTATGCAGTTTCTGGATTTGTTAGAAACTTGTAAAATTGTGTTTTGACAAATTTATAAATTAACTGTTATATCGGTTACAATACCCGTATCCAGTGCTGGTTGCGAAAGAAACTTTATCATGCTTGAGGCGACTTAAAACGTATCTTCGCACTGACGATAGACTGAATTATTTGGCTATTATAAATATTGAAAATTTTGCAGCAAAAACTTTAAATATAGATGTTATTAATAAATTTGACGGTAGTTATAATACCAGAAGAATTATTTTACATTGGGTAAGTGTATTTTTATTTAAAGTTATTTTTTTTTAATAACGGATGCCCACCCAAATATATTTTGGCCCGCCCCTGGCCCACCTGATACTAATATCCTAGCTACGTGCCTGTGGTCTTGGCTGTTGAACTATGGAGAAACTACTTGTCTGAGTGTTACTTGTTTTGACGTACATTATGACATTTACGAAAGTGTAGTGTATACCTACATGCTTGCGTTGACATTAAAACTTAGCGAATGGATATTTTGCTTTTTTAACTGCAAGGTTAAGTAGAAACTTTTACAGAATGTATCATGCACATGATACTTACTCGATGTTTGCACACTTCTTTGATATTAATTTCACCGCTACCTATTTTTGCTACTATGGCTTAACACCAACACCTAATATATACATGCCTAGGAGTTACGATGCGTGGGAATTTCAAATTTTGTCAGAACCTTCGAGAACTTGCAAAGGCAATATGAAATATTAGCTGTTATCTCTTATACGTGATAATGATAATCAACTTTGAACATTAAATGTGTAGGTATCGACATTATCCAAAAAATATATTGTCTGTAACTATGTCCTTTACTTAACGATATACATTTTTTCGCAGGAAAATTAAACGAATATTTATTGTTAATTAGATAATTTATAGAGGTTCCTGTTTTGCCCATTACGCAAAGTTAAGTTGTATTCTAGGTACTATACAAAAGAATAAATTAAAAATGAATTAGACAAGAGGTCACCCCGAGTATTGTATGTTTGTATGATATAATTTGTTTGAAAAACAGCAATAGCGAATTTAAAAATTCATGTCAGGATTTGTTTGTTCAATATTGTTTTTTACGTAGCATAATAAATTATCATTCAGTTTAATAAAAAACTAACAATGTATTATTGTGTTTCGGAATTATACAAGACATTACATTTACATTTAATCGGTATAAATACAAATTAAAACAAATTCAAAGGAATAACTAACAAGTTTATAACAATTATTATTGATATTAATAAACATCAAATCCACGAAGGTTATATTGTTTATATAATCGTTTTTAAACATTCATAAGAGGAAGACGTGTATTTCCAAATTTTGTAACGACTGGAATACTTGTGATGAATATTACGTGAATATTTTTATTTATTCTATTGAGTCTCTATTGTGCACCTTTCCTATAGGTAATAATAAAATTCATTAGAAAAATAAAGTTTTTACTCTTCATATTTCTATCAAATGTTTAAGAAAATTTCATTGTGGAGGTTGTTCCAGGATTGGAGGAAGTAAAGGAAATTTGGAGGAATTAAAAATCGTCTTAGAACAAACATGTTACGGACGCTGTGATTAGATTAGAGTTTCGGAATTCGGAATTTTCCAAATTTATCGTGTCTCGAGTTCTACAACGAGTTGTAATAATTTCACACAAAATAATGCAGTACAGTAAAAATAATTAATTACAATGATGTATATGAACCAAAATAGTAGCTACTATCTAACCTATGCTACGAAAATATTAAGCGATATTTAAAAATTGGTACCATCTTTTGAGAAGATTAGAATCTGCCAAACAACGAGAAATCACCTACCTTTTTCGTAAATTTGGTAATCTCATGCATGTTTCCCAAAATATCAGTTCTAATTCGTAACTATTTTGATACATAGCTTTGTAGAAACATATCACTCAATGTGTTCAATTTTATGTAAAAATGTACATGAGTGGTTATCGTTGCAAATATGTACTAAAATATGATAAAGTACAGAATGCCATTGGGAATTACATTTTAAAAATCACTCAATACTTTGTTCATGTGGTCTAAGTGGCCTTTGTCACTTTTTTACCCCAGTGGCCTAGCTACAGATGCGTTACGTGGATATTTCGGCAGGAAAAAGTGATACGCCACTCAAAATGCTCAATTAATTTACGATTGAAATTTTTTCCTACCATTAACCGTTTTCGTGTAATTCACACTTCAAAGATGAAAAACGCGAATAAAAAAATAACTTTGCAAAAACATTGAATAATGACCGCATTTAAACTCAAAATTTTATTCGAAGAACAGAAGCTTGTCTTGAAGCAAATGGTAATCAGTTTGAACATTATTTATAAAATAATAGTAATAATAATAATAATAATAATAATAATAATAATAATAATAATAATAATAATAATAATAATAATAATAATAATAATAATAATAATAATAATAATAATAATAGATATATAATAACAGAATTAACATCCTAAAACCCAGAGTCTCCAAGGATTTTATTGTAATATAATAATAATAATAATCATTTCGGAGTAGTACCTATATGAAATAAATTTCAACACCCTGTATCTCGATAGCGAAGCATTTCCGGACCCATATGTAAATAGGAACTTTTGGACTTTATTTTGCGTGTTGGCTCACTCCTAAAATGTACACGGTCGATTTTCCTAACACCCTGTATAGAGTACTGAATATGAAAAGGAAATTTGAGTATGTAGACGTATCGTAAATAAAAAAAATAAATATTCTAATTTCTTATTTATTCAACAAAATCAGGAAAACACTTTAAAACACAATAGATTCATTAATATTAACATACAAAACAAATAGATGGTAAAAATTAAGCAGCATCAGAAATAAGTTGAATTTTGACTGGAGTTTTGGTCAAATAACATTTGTAAGCCTCTTTTGCAACTTTTTCTTTAGGTGATTCCTGGACCTTTGAACAAGCAGAAAGTACTTTCTCAACATCTTCTTTACTGATATCAGAGGGGACTTTGGATCTGATCACATCCAATTTAAGATGTCCTTCGTCATCAATGAAGTCGGATGCTTTGAACATACAGGTGAAGAAGTTATCGAGTTCAGCGTTGTCGGTGAATTCGCCGTTGCGAGCTTTGGTTACAAGATCTTTGTTAACGTGACTGCTTTCGAAGCAACGCTTGTAGTTGTCTTTAAGTTTCTGTGTTTGTTCTGCGGTTAACCCAGCTCCCTGCAATAATAAGTGAATTGGTACAGTTCAAGTAGAATTTCTCCAAAATGCTTTACGTTACCCTTACCAGGTTAAAGGGCAGGACCATAAATAAAATAAAAATTTAGAATAACATTATAAAAGGTATACAGTGACCACAAGGTTTTATGAGTAGGAGTAGTTTAACAACCTTGCTAGATCTCAATTATCTTATTTAGTAAACTACACATCAGATATAACTTACTAGTAGTCATATTAATATATTTTTTAGAATTAGAATGAACTGTAGTTATTCTTACATGGATTTAATAATGCCAAAATTATTTCATTCGTTAAACCATTAAAAAATATTATTGCATTGGATTGCAATATTTGATTAATGTTAAGTTGTAATAATAATATTTACAAACTAAAACAAATTTCGTTACCATAAAATGTTTAGAAAACCTAAAAGGAACTAAATTCCCATCTTCAATAGG
This sequence comes from Hemicrepidius hirtus, assembly GCA_963082805.1. NCBI lineage: Eukaryota > Metazoa > Arthropoda > Insecta > Coleoptera > Elateridae > Hemicrepidius > Hemicrepidius hirtus. The sequence goes on along the minus strand of OY720160.1, from coordinate 28,633,788 downwards.
ACTGAAACCGTTTTGTTTCGAAAACTACAGCATCCAAGGACTTTATAGTGTATTAAAATTTTACACAACTTACATAAAACAAAAAAATTGAATTGTCAATGATACGTAAATTAAATTAATTTGGAAAAAGAAATAATTTTCGAGATTTCTTTAATTTGCCATCTAAATGAAATATTTAATTTTTGATATTTTCCAAATTTTATAATTTTTCTGATCCTTGCAGGACAGAAAGTAACATAAACTTGAAATAAAATAATAATGTTGTTTATTACCTGAGCTACTGCAGCTAATGCGACGACGATGCAAATTGCTACGAATGATTTCATGTTGATTTTTGGGGGTCGAGTTATAGAACTGTTCAACCTGTTGTTAGAGCGAGTAGACTGGTTGTACGTTGTACACAAATTCGCACACACTTTATATACACCAGATGAAGAGTCACGTTTATAGTACGGGGATTGAGTTGTTTTAAAAATTAATTCAAGTTCAAGGTGCAAGCGTTACATAATAATATATGTTAATCCATTCTCATAAATTATTCCATACTCCTAAACTTAATAAATGCATGATTAAGATATTTCTAACAAGATTAACTTTGGAGAAAGATCTAATATTTAATCTTCCCTTACATTAATAAAATATTCCCATAAGACTAAAATTAACCACTACTTTGGATAACAATATTGTCTTGTTCAAGGTCAATAAAAATAGGACAAATCTAGAAAAACAACAAAAGGTATCATATATTTGTAGTAAGAATCAATATCATTTTCTCTGTTAGAATGCGGAACAATTTCAAAAAGACTTCCTTGGAAGAAGTACTCGTAGTATAAAACATGAGTTGAGATATAATTCTTATTTAGGATCAACAAATGTACAGATCGAATATTCGAGATGTTTTTAAAAAACAAAATTGTTAATTTACTATCCAGCTACGTGTCTCAGAGTAATTTCGGGAAGTTCCTGTTGCATTAATATATGACGAATTCGAGATGGAAAATAACCAATTGTCGGATAAGAGGCCCGAAATAAGTGGGTGCATTTCCTGTGACATCTGCTGATTGAACAGCAAGTTGTTGTTGTAGTCATTATTCTTTAATTTAGTCTGATGAATTAGGTGGACAAATCACGTTCTTTTAATTTTTGATATTATTTATTTGTAAATCAATAGAATCCATGCAGAATTATTTTAATACTTTCAGATAACGAAGATATTTAGCCGCATCTTCTTTGTAGACTCACCCTCTATAATAGAACATAAATAGTTTGATACCGAAAAATAGGAATTGGTAATATGAACTACCTACATAGATATAAAATAGATATTAATTTATTTGTAGTAACTATAGTAGTTACAATATTGAAAAATATTAATAGGTACAATGGAACCCATTTAGCACAGTCATATTACATACTGTTATTGCCTTTCAGGGAGCACGGTGTTTGTAAACAGTTGTTTTGATTTACTTATGTAGAAAAAATAAAAATTAATATAATAACAAGTGTAATTGTGCAATAGCAATAAACTCGAATTAAATTGGGTACTTGACAAATATATTAGCCTGTCATATTAAATTAACGTAGCAAGTGGATCATTTCACTAGTTGCCTCTTTAATTATTATCCTGTTTATAAACCGACTATAGTAATATATTAAATTATAATCCATGAATTGAGCGGGAAAAGTACTACAGTACTTCTCGAAATCAGGCGGCTAGATTTTTACTTTCCTATACCACCACTGGTATACCGAGTGGGTACTTTCAAAGCCGAACATAGGGAAATTGCATTGTAGCTGATCTTTATATAGATTCCTGCTCGCCATTTAAACCCACAAGGATGGTAATGTCTTTATTACAAAAACCCTCTGCTCTACTGAATACTCGTTATTATTCATATTATTTGATATTAATAACAGAAATATCGACTGATTTCAAATAATTTAATTGACAGATAAAAAAAAGTTGACAATCATAGCAACCTATATTATTTCAAAATAGCATTATTTTATAATTTTTTTTACAGAAAAAAATAACTAAAGTACTAACATTTATTGGTACCATCAGATGCGCTGTATTTTTGTCGTTCTATTCATACCATTACCATCCTTGTGGGTTTAAATGGCGAGCAGGAATCTATATAAAGGTTAGTTACAATGCAATTCCCCTATGTTCGGTTTTGAAAGTACCCAGACGGTATAGGAAGTACTCGGGAAGTATCGTCCTTGGAAATACCTATTGATATCATAAAAATTTTCGAAATTGAGATTTTCGCGGAAATACGTATTTTGGACCTCCAGGAACTCAAAGAATGTCTGTCTGTGAGTGGGTAGGTGGTTGGTTGTGTATGCGACGGCTCTCTAACGCAAAAAATAGTGAACTGATTTTGATGAAATTTGAAATGAAGGGGTGTATCGAAAATTCATCGACAAAATAAGCTTTTCAAAAAATCCGAATCCAGAAGCGGAAGTTAGACATGTTTTTTTGGTAGCATTTTTTTCAGAAGTAGAATTTTGAAAGTAGTGAGTATCGGATATAAAAGAAGACCATAATTCAAGGGAAACAGTTTTTGCCGGACTCTCTAACTTAAAAATGGCGGCCGCTATAAATTTTTCAAAATTTTGACTGTAACACCCCACAACTCAAAAACCAGTTATCTGATCAGGTTCTGCAACAACTTGTTTGAAAGCCTTTTGGTGGTACTACCTATACCATGAATAGAAATTTATTTAGCAAATCCAAAAACTGTCGCGACGGCGCTCTTCTAAAAATGTTGAAATTTTTGAAAAATTATTACAAAAAAACCACAAAATTTGGTTTAAATTTTCTACACTTAGGTATGCAGGTAGGTATTAGGTACCTACATTTTCATTTTTTTATTAATGCTAGAATATCACTGCGCCCTCTACGAGGTTTTAAAAATCGAAAAGTTATGCTCCTGTAGCTCCTTTATTAGTCAAAATATGAAAAAAGTTTAAATATAAAAGTTGTTTAGTATATAGATGAGCATTCTCTTAAATTTATATAACGTATACAGGGTGTTTGTTTTCCACTGTACAATAAGCAACTTTGTTATTTTAAATGAAACACCCTATATATTATGATATAATTGAATGCAAAATTTAATTGTCTATCACATAGTAGTATAAGGTGTTCATATAACTAAAATGATGACAATTTCGTGAATTTTGACCGTGTTTTGTAAATTTTGAAGATTTAGCCTGGACTCTGACAGAAACGGATCGTCGGTGTGTAGCGATCGAGTCCCGGTTTATTATTATTTATTACTATACAGATGCGTGTTTTTCTTGTGTACATATCGAACTCGTATAATAGTCTCGTTTTTCTCGCTACACATTCAAATGATTTCCAGGTCTGCCTCATGAACTATAGGTACTGTTGAATACCAAAAACTAAATGTTTAATTTTAGTATGGGAAAGTACAGGGGAGGTGAACACCTCGACTTTTTCATTTTGTTAAACTGCTTTATATGTTTGAAGACCACATGAATTTATATTTTTTTAAATAGTTTTCATCCGCCAATTGTATAAAGTATCTATGTTTTGTGACATTAGTTACGACTAGGAGAAAAATTCCGATATTTAAAGGATGTGTCATATTAATCTGAACGCATATTTTGAAGTTTTAAACAAAGAAAGAAGGTAGCACCTGGGTAGCACCCACGTAATCAATATTTAATTTTTTTATAAGGATGCCTTCTCTTCAACCAGGAGTATCAAAATCACAATCAGAATTTGAATGAGTTTTGTTTTTTATGTTTATATACAGGGTGTTTCAAATTTAAGAGTAAACCCTGGGGATCTCCTTCGTATTTCTAAGAGTTAGACATTTTTATAATTATAAATGGTTGTTTCTTAACTTTCAATATTGGAAAGGTGGGTTAAATCACTTTGGTTGGTCCCTACCCCGGCTCGGCCCCGGGACTGAACCCCGGGTAAAGTAAGATGATTTGAATATACAGGGTCATTAAATTTTAAAGCCTCTTGTCACATATCAACATACGTAAATTATCATTTTTGTTAATAAAATCTCAAGTAAGATATAGAAGATTCATGTTGATTCCCGTTTATAAACCTTTTAGGTTTAAGGCACACCGTCACTATTATATTTATAACCCTGTATAAATAGGTACTAAGAGATAATTAAATACGATGTTAAAACACGAATATAAAAGGATTGTATCAATATTTTCCGTTTCATGTAGTCTAAAAACGTAGATCTATTTTCGGTAGTGATTTGATTTGCTTTCAGACAAAAGAATGATAAATAAATAAAATTAATCTTTTTTTAAAGTTCCCATCAAGTATTATTAATCATTTTATTAGATTTGATATGTTGTTGTTTAGTTTGATTGAAGTCTCAAATAACTGCCACTGTTTATGAATTAAAGTGAATAATGTGTGTAGTATATAGAGGATTAGTTAAATTAATATAATAAAGTTATATTAAATAACCGTGTACGGTAAAAGTGTTGCTTCTCACAAATGCTTCTTGAAGCAGAAGGTTTTTGATTCTTGTAAATACAATAATTATAGTCTTTGATGATTCATACTAAATTGTTGTGTATTACCTACATTTTAATTCGTTAAAATGACCTCAAATGGTTAAAAATATGTTGTAAACATTGGTGTTTACAATTTATGTGTACTTTTTTATAATTTAACAATTTATTAATGACATTTTTTTGTATGTACGCATATTAATTTGGAAGGTATAATTTAGTTGTTTTTTCTTTATAGTTCTTCACCACGCACATGTGAATCCTGTCAATATTTTCAACAGATGTACCTACCTACATATAACCATATAACTAACAATGATGATGATTGTTGTAAAATGTAATACGCATATAGGTAAATAAATCTTCGTTTAGATGCATTGTTCAAAAGTAAACACAAGAACTACATCTAAAGATGCTTAACCGAAATATTGTTGGGATAACATAACTGTAATCATATTTCTTGTATTCTCATGTATCGATCGATCGAAATATAGTAGGACGTCTAGGTTTAAAAAATGTTATCCGGAATTAGAAAACTTTCGCTAAATAAATAAATTATTTTTAAATCCCACATAATCGGGCCTATTTGGCGACAGCCGTTATCGTATATTTTCTGTCAAATATTATGTTCATGTTAAGACTGGCTCGTGTTGCGTATGTTCGGGTATTTAAGAATACTTTAACCGTCCTTCAATCAACGCTTTAACTGCTTTAACCAAATACGCGACAGGATCAGTAATTTAACTTCATATTTTCCGTAAAGTAAACGATAACGACTGTCGTTAAACAAACGATTATGATAGCAATAGACCCGAGTATGTACACGTACTATACAGGGTGTAAACTTCAATTCCGACCACTATATTTTGTTTCTAGAAAACCATAGGAGATAAAATATTGGCAAAATTATAAAATAAAAATGCCTATTTTAAGGTCCAACATACATCAATTTCAAAAAGTTAAGAACGAATTAACATTTAAAATAATTTAAATTTGCCGTTTACTTTAATTATCTCAGTATGGTTTCCTCATTTATCACTGTAACTGATTTAGTTTTTGCAGTCTGGTATAACATTTTATAGGTACGATATTCTAGTTACATATTTCGTAAGCGTCTAAGTATACGAGATACGGCAGTTCTTCTTTCCATTATAATGAAAAGCGATTTCCTTTAATGCAGCCAGTTCAAAAAATATAGTAAGTAAGATACCTATAGTTAACTGTATTTAGCTTGAAAAAATTGTGAAGTAATACCAAAGATAGGTACCTACCAAAGATGTAATGGTAATACTACTATTAATCAATGGTTTAATTTCATTTTAATTATTTATATTTAATGTTCTAGAATTACTCGCTTCAACTGACGTTCGCAATAAACATAATTTACAACCTCCGAATTATGAACTTGTAATATAACTACAATAGAAACACTACTTCCTGCCCTATTAAATATGTTAACTAGCGTTGCAAGAGGTCGAGAAACGCTTTATATTAAATGCCCCTTTATTTTGGATATCAGAGGTTATAGTGGTTGAAGGTTTGTTATTATTCATTGGAAAATACGTAAATGTTGGACTGTAAAGAACTCCTGGTCAGATGTTACATCCCTCCCGTTCTTTTATTACTGCGTTTTCGCGTGAATTATGGTACTAACTTTGATGAAAGGTGTTCGAAATGTAGACCTACTGAAGCTTCTGTGCTTCTCACGGATGGAGTACATAAATATAGAGTACTACTTCGTACGCATAGTATATCCAACGGTAAGCGTTGATTATTACAACTGATTGTACATGTAGAGAGTAGCCCAATTAAGGGCGATATAGGGTATCTCAGTACTAACTATTGTAGTAAGAAGAAAGCTGTGGGAATATTCTCGAACTCATTTTTTGTTTGAAACAAATTTAAGGCATCTATTAAAGCAACATTCGTTTTTAGTTGAAATTTGTTAACTTGTCTTAAAATATTCTCTGCAACAACCTTTTATAGTGCATCTTTTTTTTAGTAAACCAAATAAATCAATAACCACTTGTAACCTGTACCACATTAGTCAGGTTGAAACATAGAAAAAAAGACGACCTATCCACTAAAATATGTTACTATACTTCTTTAGTAGCAGTTTAGAAGGAAATTGTGCATTATAAACACATGTTTTTTTTGTTCAATAATATCGCTTTATTTAAATTTCAAGTCAATTTTACAATTAATCAACAGTAATACAGTAAGATCATCCTGGATTTAAAGTTTGTGCAAAGGTAAGATGGTTAGGATCTTGGATTTAATGTTTATGCAAAGGTAAGATGGTTAGGGGTGGTGGTATAGTAACATTCATAGATTTTCTGGGCAGTTTCGAATTTGTCAGTTCCTCTTACGTCCTTGCAAGCAGTAATAACCTTCTCAGAGTCTTCTTTCTTCATATCACCACTAATTTTTTGTCTGATAACGGTTAATTGAGGTTCACCATCGGCGTTGACAATCCCAATTTCCCTGAACATACAGAAATAGTATTTGCGGAGTTTCTCGTCACTGGAAAATTCCCCTTTGCGGGCCTTGATAACCAACTCCTTGTCAACGTTGGTATCTTTTGTACACTTTTCATAGTGCTGTTTCAGTTTTGCTACTTGTTCTTCAGTAAGAGCCTGAAAAGTTAATACATTATTCAGAATTGTTAAAAAATTATTATATCGCAAAACGAGAAACATTAATGTAAAATAAAATGTTAGATAAATGCCCATCCAAATCAGTTTTATAATATATTTATACGAGACGTTAATTGCCCAAACTTTAGATTATACAATAATATTTAGAAATATTCTAGGACTATTAACTACAGTCTATCAAACTGTAATGCAAGCATATGCTGCAATAATACTGCATGTCCCATTAACTAAAATGCAAATCTTTTATAGGTACCTATTCATCGTTATTTAACTTATTTTGAAATCAACATTGAAATTAAATTTATTTAATAAAATATTGTTACTTATGGTTAAATAAATATATAAAATATATAGTTGAAAAGGAGTATCAAAAATATATTTGGGCACTAAAACGGCCGCATTTAATTTGCATGCGGTTGTACTGATATCTAACAATTATGGTAACATATTAAATAAAATAAAAGCTTTTCTTACCTGAGCTACAGCAATGAATGCGAAGATGCAAAGAGCTACGAATGCTTTCATGTTGATTTTTGAGTTAGAATTGTACTGTTGACGACTGCTAAGGCAAGTAGACTGATTGTACACAAATTACTCCGACTTTATATACATACACCAAATGAAGAGTGACGTTTATAACAAGGGGGTATAGACTGTTGCAGAAAAAATAATTCCAGTTCAAAGTACACGGGTTATATAAGATTATCTGTTTAAGAAGACAATTACTTACAAACTATTCCACAATAAAAAAAATTCCCGCGATCTTCACGTTCATGAATAAATTATTTGATTAGTCATTTGAATTTGGGTCTTTTACGTTATGAGTTGTTTAAAGGAAATTAGTAAAATATTTGGTTCATAGGCTACAGTTAACTGTTAAATTGTAGATTTAGATTAAAAACATTTCATTAAAAAGAAAATTACTACAAAAATATAGCTACTAAAATGAACAGATATGTGGAACTTTTTACGCAATTATTGTTTCCATAAGACATAAATTAAATAATATAACAGAACTAGGAGATAGGAGGTACCTAATCCGACAAAGAGCAAAAACTTTTGATACTAAAATTCAAAATTGATCCATTTTAATGTCACTTAACTGTTACTTATTTATAAAAGCTTCGCTCGAGATAGAATTATTCATAAAGTGAATTAAATCTGAATAAAATAAAATACAAATAGGTATATATTATGAAATAAAAAATCTAAAATGTATTCTTAATCTTGTAAAATAGTCATTGCTTCAAAGAGCAGTTTCTTTTGTTTTTTTTAAATATATTTCAAAGCCATAAACCAATACCTGTTTTACCTCGATTCTACTATACCTGACAAAAAATTTGACAAAACTTAACTTTCTTCGTTTGCTTGAATTAAGGGTGTTTACCACTTTTATATTAATTTAAATTTAAGGAAAGAAAAAAAATGTATGTATCATTCTGGGTCTTATGGATATATAATGGTAGATAAATTCAATTTTAAAACCTTCGCCACGGACATTATCAACACCTCCAGCTGAATAATTCTCATAACCTGAACAACCGCAGCCTTAATTTATTTTTATAAGTCTTTTCAACTATGAAATTAATAATGGATGCAGTGCTACTCTAGAAAAAATAATGACCTGCATAATGCTGTTAAATTATATTTTTAAAATATTGGTAATAAATAATCATATTGACTGTGAATGAACTGAGCACTTTTGTAGTAAGTATTGCAGTACCTACCTATTAATGACGCATGAACTGGGCATTGAATCATCCGATATGAACCCTTGTTTATTTTTCATTAACTACGAACACGTGAGGCATTTCGTGAGTTTAATAGTTAATTTTTATAAATCGTCTTTGTTTGTGTTTATTAACGTCTTACTTGAATTTCAAGTTAGTACGTACATTATCATTATTAAATGTTAAAAACGGTTACTATTACTGTTTCAGAAATCTTCTAATACCTATTAATTAATTACCTACGATAATTAAGACAGTATTTAAAAGTGAGTATATAAAATATTTATATATGAAACCCCGTATACTTATTACAAATGTTTGTTAATAATTTTTTTCTCAATGCAATGGAGCAATTGAAAAACAATATTATGCTACTTAGCACCCTTCGCTGTGAAAATATGAACAATTTAGTGTATTTCGTAGACTGTAGTAGGGGGTAGGCGATTATCAAGATCGAGAAGGAACCAACTCAAAAACAACATGTAACTGGCGGAGATGGACAGTTGCTTTTAATACTATCAGTTTTTTTTTCAACCAGTATGAAGCTACGATAAAAATGGCATATAATGTAACTGTAGAACTAGCCATTATCTTAAAAGCATTTTTTTGCTGTAAAATGTGATATTTTGTTTTAATTTCCTAGTTATTTATCTGGGTTTCGGTCAATTCTCTCCCCACAATTCGCTCTCTGAATCTTTTAATACAAAGTTCTTTTTTGGCAGTATAGACAATCGTACGCATCAAAATAATATGGGTACCATTGTTGTTCAGTAAGGACTGAGTTTATTAAGAAAATTAGATATTGCAGAAATTATAAAGTTATTTCCATTTGGACGCCAATGATTTCAAATAATATCAATTGGATACTGTTAGACAATACCACCAAAAACATTGTAAACTTTTTCTTTTAATATCCGTTTATTACCAAATCAACAAACATTATTTGTTATGCCTAGCATACTGTTATAAAGTGGAACAGAAATATAAAACAATAATAACTTGACTACCTCTATAATATTGTGCGACAGAGGAATGGTAACGGTGATGTTAATTGTTAACAGTTTAATAATTATATAAATAATAAATATTAAATAAAATATCGATTTCAACGGGAAATATCAAGATTTATTCGCTTTATACGTATTTCGGCATCATTGTGCCATTGTCAAAAGCTATTATAAAATATTATAACAAATGCAAAAATATAGTAACTCCTTGATTCTATTATTTTAACACTGCGTGAAGCAGCTGGCCCCAGTCAACCCGTCGGAGGTCAGTCGCTTATCAGTGTTTTAAAAAGATATTTATTCCAAAATCTTCAGTAAAGGAGAATCTAAGAGATCAATTTGCTCATTCATTAAAGGTATGTTGTTTTTTGTGTGTTTATAAATTTCAAAAGCTTCTAAAATGTTTAATTTATTTTTGTTATCAGAAAAGTGTAAAAATTTAATTGTATTATTAGATGTTAATGTGTGATTTTGTTCTAACAAATGTTTAGCAAAATTTGATTTATGTGCATGTTTATATTTGTAACAACGGATATGTTCTTTTTGCCTAATACTAAAATTTCTAATTGTTTGACCTATATATATACTGAATCACAATGTGAACAATTTAATTTATAAATACCTGATTTTAGCAAATCATTAATTTTGTCTTTAGCATTGAAAAGAGAGTATAGAATATTTTTATTTGTTTTAAAAATGACTTTATATTTATTTGTGTTATTTATAATTTTAGCAATCTTTTCTGAAATTTTACCAAAATATGGAATTGAAACGTATTTTAATGTTTTATCAGTGTTATTAATGGAATAAACTTTTTGAATAGCTAATTTATAATTTTTCTTTTTAATTAAAGTGTCAATAAGTGTAGTGTTATATCCATTGCTATATGCAATTTGTTTAATAATTGAAATTTCTCTATTAAAATTATTTTTATCTAAAGGAATTGTTAGAGCTCTGTGTACTAAAGATTGATATGCTGCTAATTTATGTGTATTATGATGACAAGAGTTATGTGGTATGGTAATATCAGTTTGTGTAGGTTTCCTATAAATTGAGTATTCGAGTATGTTTTCTGAATTAATTTTTATGTTTAAGTCTAAAAAGTTAATAGATCTGTTTTGTTCAATTTCTAGTGTAAATTTAATTTTTTGGTGTAAAGTATTAATAAAAATTAAAAAGTCGTCAATGTATTCGAAAGAACTATCAAAACATGCCAAAATATCGTCAACATAACGAAACCAAAATACAATTTTATTTGATAGATTTGATTCAAATATTTGATCTTCTATATTTTCCATAAAAATATTAGCCAATAGAGGGTGGAGCAGCATACAATAGTATTGTGTTTAGATTAAAACACCAGTAAAATCCTTGTCTAAGCCCACGAATGTATTGTAGAAAATTGTTGAAACATGTTAACGTTTTGGCTGGTGTCAACCCAGCATCTTCAGACAACGACGACAAGAACAAATTAGTCAAAATATAAAAATAGAGGTTTTAAGAACCCATATCCAAATAGAAAAAATTAATTAATTAAACAAAATTATATAATATAAAGCATCGTGGATAATATACATTCAGTAATGATCGTCATAGTACGAGGCGGGGCCCAAGATGCTGCCTTCTGGGACTCTGATCGAGAATATTTGGATTCAGGCAGGGTTGTATAACTTTGACTGGAAAGGTGCTATTGTCTAAGAAGGAGAAAATAATTGCCTTGAGGAAGGTAGGCGTGGCAATATCCAGGATCTTCTTTTTAAGGTCATTAATGGAAAGCATGTGCGACATCGAGAAAAACTGCTACAGTGTATTGTTTGTTTTGAAATTCAAGTTCGACTAACTCATAGGGTCTTTGGTGCTGCTGGTTTGTTGATTGACTCTTTCTGAAGCCAAATTGGAATTTAGGTAGTGTGTTGAGGTTTTCAATTTCCTGAACTGAAGTCAGCTATATGTTCTTTATGTATTGATTCTTAAGTTATCAAGTTCTCTTTTGACTTGATGCGGTATGTTGTTTAACGGTTTTTGAGGTTCCTTGTTTTTTGTCATTCAGAGTGACGTCGGAGTGACGTTGACTTTTCTTTTTACTTAAGTCGATAATGTATGTGGGAGGGCAGTTGTAATCAATCGAGCGGACTCATATTGGAGTTATACAGGCTAATGTTACACTTGCTTCTGTTGTTGGGGTGAAGTGGTTTATGGCTGTGTTAATGTCTTCAGCTGTTTGTAGTTTGTTGAGCAGAGCAGTTTGCAGGAGTTGTTTAAAATTGTTCCAATAAATTTTTTCGTTGAATAATTTTGGAATGGACTGTTTGGTAGGTAATGTATTGGTGAATGGTACAAGTACCGGAAGGTGATCCTGATCAGAGTTCAGTTGAGGTATTACGATTTGGAAGATTGGTATACTGAAGCTTTTTTGAAGGACTATGTATCAAGTTTTTCGGGTTGGCGCCTTTTACGATATGGGTGATAGGCGTAGTCATCGGGTACCAGAATTTGGAAGGAATTAGCTATGACAAGATTTTCCAGTTTAATAATTTCTGGATTTGAGACTCTATATCTCCAAAGGGCATTTTTCGAATTTGCCCTATCTAAAACTAGTTAGTACAGGTTGGGTCGTATTAAAAATTCTTTTGAAATCTTCTTTACTTATGGCTGTCTGTAGACACTAATTATTATTACACTTCTCTGATTATAAAATTTTGTTGATCATTAAATTTTTAAAGTAAGCATTTCTAGAAGTACAGGCACTGTATTAGTAACCATCCTCATTACAATGCTTTTTTCTGAGAATGACCAAAGAAATTAGGCGATGACTTGCTTGTGCTTTAATATGGTATAACTACCTATAGCCTTAGGTTTAAAATTTATAAGAAAGCGACTACAAACGTTGGTGATTTAAATTCGCCGCTCAACAGACAAAAACATTTAATTTACGGATGTATCCTTCGTTTAAATTTATATATTACTATTTTCAGTTCGTATCTTCAGTATCCTCAGTTAAGATCAAATCATCCCACTTTTAGTAATGTAAATTCAAATTTGTGTCAAATAAAGGAATAACTCACGGTGTAATGTTTTGCGTAAGCAGAATTATTATAACTTTTTAACTTGCATTAGGTATTCCTCCTTGAAGATTAAAAGGAAAATGAATAATCTAGAACAATTCCCAAACATTTATCACATGATTTTACTGGATAGTCTATTTTAAATTTCGAAATTGTTGTTACATCTTTTTAGATGCTCAATTTTATTAATACAATAACATTTCTTAAAAACAAAATTGTGTATTTAATACACGATTTTGTGGGTTAATATAATAACAGTAGTACATACATATTATTAAACCATAACACAGACTTCCTTAAAATTCAAAAGTTTTACAAATATTATCATTAATATAATTAATCAAAAGTACCTAACACTGCAATATTTAAATTATTATGTTAATATTTAGGCAAAGGTTAAATGTTGAGGAGTTGTTTTGTAGTAGCATTCATAGATTTTCTGAGCAGTTTCATATTTGTCAGCCCCCTTCTCGTCCTTACAGGCAGCGATGACCTTCTCAGCGTCTTCTTTCTTGATATCAGCAGGAATTTTTTGCCTAACAACATCTAACTGAGGTTCACCATTGTCATTCAAAAGACCAATCTCGTTGAACATGCAGAAATAATATTTACGAAGCTTCTCGTCACTGGAAAATTCACCTTTGCGTGCTTTGATAATCAATTCCTTGTCCACTCCGGTGTCCTTCGTGCATTTGTCATAGTGTTCTTTCAGCTTTGTTACTTGGTCGTCCGTGAGAGCCTGAAAAGTTAAAATTCTGGCAAGAATTGTTGACAAATACCTAAACTTTGTAAAAACATATTAAAGAACAAAGTAAAATGAAATTGGAGGATTAGTTGGCCTCCCACTTAAATTAATAAGTATGATTTATAAATAAACTAATAATTTGAATACCTAGAATTTTTATTATTAACAATTCTCAAACGTTGACAGACTTTTTAACTTCAATAATTCAAAGTATTTATTTAGAAAAATAGAACTATTATAGACCTTCAATGTGAATCCTGTTACATTTTCGGTTGATTCAAAATCAAGGCACCCAAAACTAATTAGTAAGAAATAACTTTATATTACATTCAACCCTTTCAGTCTTCATTATTTACATCTTCCTATTACATTAACTTAAGGTTTCTCTAATAACTACTAACCTTAATCCTGGGCAGTGCCTATTTTCGGTTCTAGTGGGCCCTAGGTTCATATACCTTCTGGGGCCCCCTCGTAGGATTAGGAAAGCATTAATAGCGGTGCAGGCGAAAAACTTGGTGTCAGAAATAAACTGTTGTTTTAAAAAGTTACAGTTGGGTCGAGCGTGGGCCCCCCTGGCTCAGGGGCTCCAGGCACGGGCCTATCGGGCCTACTGGAAAAATAGGCACTGATCCTGGGACACGTCAATTTAATTTTTGAAACATTTGCTATGCCCCTTTTTGATCAGTGTTTCTTACTTTCGTTGACTGTTTTTGATGGTATTGTTTTGATAGCTTGCTAGATTTTCTTAAAATTTAGGAGATAATCTATCTTAAAAAAAACATACGAAGATATATGATCAAAGAGTTTGGATAGCAGTTGCATTGAAATTTTAACGTCATTTATGAAAGTTTTAATTCTAATATTTTTATGTCATTGTCAACTATTTAACATCTCAGTAGGTTACATTATAATTAACGTCTGATCAAAAACGATAGTGATTAGATCAACGAATATGTTTTAAAAGGAATCGCGGATCTACGGTGGGAATAGGAGTAATTACCCCCCCCCCCACAGGACAGAACACATACCTAAATTAATTGAAAATGAAGGATTAGGTATGTGTTGTATTATTAACATTAATAAACAAAATCAGAACCAATTTGTTGCGTAGGATTGTGAATTTTGAGTAAAATTTTTCAAATTTTCCAAAATTCTCATTGGTTCCGACAGTGGCTGCTGCTCGGGGTACCAGGGGGGCACCCTCCCAAACCTCGACCCGAACACATTTCCACAAGTGCCGTAAGAACACTTTTTTTTCGCTATCTTTTTTTTTTTTTTTTAGTTTTTATGAAAGAACAAGATTTAAAACAAACGATTTATTGAAAACATGATTTATACAGACGAAAAGAAAATAGAAATGTGTACCCTATATTGTATCACTCGGGATTATCGGAATATGATTAGGTAATGTTAGGGATCATTTTAGTGTAATAGCTATTTTCCTAACAAGTGCAGAAAATCGATTTTTCCGCACGCAAATGCCGTTGACAGCACGACGCGTAGCGGAGTGGTGTCAAGCATTTAAGTGCGGAAAAATAGGTTTCTGCACGTGTTAGGAACAATAGTTTTTCTACTAGCGTGCGGAAAATGCGTTTTTCCGCACGCTAGTAGAAAAACTAGTGCGGAAAAATCCTTTGCCGCACGGTGCGGAAAAGTGGATTTTCCGCACTAAAAAATGTGCGGAAAATGCGTTTTTCCGCACGCTAGGAGAAAAAATAAATAACAGTCCAGTCCCTAATGTGTTTACAATAATACTAAGGGCCGGTTTTATAAAGTCTGGTTGACCAATGGTTGGCTCAACGACGAGCAATTGTCAAGGATACGATTCGTAAGAAACAATCGTATCAATGACAAATGATCGTGGTTGAGATAACCGTCGGTCAACCAGACTTTATAAAACCGACCATAAGAACATCTAGAAAATTGGAAGTGCAGGCTGTGTAGCACAACATGAAAAAAAAATCGACGTAAAACAGTAACGCATGAATTTGTACACATTTCTATTTTTTCTTGGTCTGTATAAATGATGCTTTCAATAAATCGGTAGTTTTTAATCTTGTTTTGTATTAAATATTCCAAAAAAGCAAATTTAACAAAGTTACGCTTGAAAATGTCAATAAATTAATAATAATTAAAATAAGTACCTCGATAGCAATGTATAATGGGTTGCCTATATTCCAACGATAAAGTAGGCAGACCATTTCAATTGCAATATGCCTATATTGCAAAATAAATGAACTTCACTGTATAATTTTAGATACTTTGTAATCATGTAACCACATTTTTACATTTAATGAACTCTAAAAGTGAAAATTTCACGAATATTTTTTTAAACTACATCGGTTGATTATTACAAACGTTAATTTTTTATTGTAAAAAGTTTGACATTTTCATATTTTTTAATTTCATCCCTAAATTTACCAGATGCTCTAAAATCGCGTCTAAAATGCCACGCCCACTTTGTAAAAAAATTTCGCTTGCGACACCATTTTTCCTCGTTTCGCTCACCACTTGCTGTACCCACAAAAATTTTGATAACAAGCCTTTATACTAACCCTGTATGTGCTGACTTCAGAAAAACAATAGAAAAGACAAAAGTATAGCAATAAAGTAAAAGAAACAACACTGTTGCTATTTAAAAGTTTTGAGTTTTCCCCGATTTGTGCCCCTATTGGTAGGCGATATTAAACGATGGCCATTTGGAAATATAAACTAGCCATTTTCTAATTATAAATTTTGTTCGGAACTTTATCACCTGATTATAATAATAGCAATGAAAGATACAATTTTTAGTCGTATACGATTGCTTGATGAAAACATTTAATGGTTAATAAGAAAGTGACTTTTATAGATTGTTATTGTAGTCATTATCTTGTTCTAAAACAAGTAACACCGCTTTAACCGCGCAATTAAATTATTTTAACAGAAATTTCCCTCGAATTTCCTTTTGTTACAAATAAGGAGTAAGGCAAAGTATTGTAAACTGGTATAATAATTAAAAAAAATTGTACCCGTCTAATTAATATTTATAATTATAATAAAATATTTAATGAGTTCTTACTTTCCTTTTTTCTTAATAAATAATTTGATATCATGACGAATTACAAATCGTGAAAAAGGTTATGGTCAACCTTTTATAATCTTTTCTACTAAAACATTCATGTCTGTGCTAATAAAAATTCTAGAAGTTAATGTTATATGTATGGTATATTATGTAGGTAAATAAGGGTTAATATGAAAAATTAAAAAAGTTAACTTACGTGAGTTGCAGCGAAGAATGCAACGATTGCAAGTGCGACGACTCCTTTCATATTGTTGCCTTCGAAGCGATGTATCAACCGTACAAAGTGCAACGAAAACTGTGCAGGGTTTCTATCACAAGGGATTATATAGTCCACGACACGAGGTCAAACCGGGAATCACATTGTCAATTATGATTTTCTGATAACAGATCGAGGTTATATTTATGATAAAAGCTTTGTTTACTATTTTAGTCAAAATAGAAAATACTTGGATAAATTTATTTGAAAAGAATTATTTGCACACGTTAATTAATAAAATGAACACGCTGGCGCTGCTTCAAAAAAAAACTTAAGCTATAACTACAGAACAATAAATATAATAATTTGTATGTTATATATTATGTAGTATAACATTATTACTCCAAAGGAAAACTATATCTCTATATCCACTACGAATTGGATTAACCAAAAAAAAAAACAGAAAAAAACTAATGTCGAACCTTATTTATCAAATAATATCACAAACGTGAGTTTGTTAAAATAAAAAGAATTTTCGATCAATTCCAAAAGGTTTGTTTAAACATATTCGAATATTTTTAAACAGTAAAGCCATTAAGAAAAACTCAAAAGTGTTAAAATTAGTAGCTACGACTACTACAGCATATCGGTTAAAAAAGTAAGGGTATTGATTTGAAAACTTTCATTTGCCATACAATTAGTAACTAAAATTATTGATAGGCAATTGTTTTTTCCCCTGGGGAATAATTATTATACTACTACAAGATCATTAACCATAGGTTCTTGCTAACGCTTACTGCTTATACTGTTTAATGACAACCATGACAACACGGAATTACGTGGATGTCGTTTTGCATGTAATAATTACGAAACCGATAATACCCATGATCGTGCAAAACGTTATTTATATATTTGATTAAACCAGTTTTCACTGAACGTAATTTAAAACAATTGGTTATTATCTTTAATACAGAAAAAAATAATTATGTGATTATGTATAATAAATAGAACAAAGATCAAATTATAAAAGAAATTAATAATTCTATAATGCAAATTGATTAATTCCAGAATTATGATCAAAAAATCCTCAGTTTTTAGTAAGAATAGAATTAAATATGTCAAATTTTAAAACAATGGAAATTGGTATAAGCAGCAAAAATACCAACACTATAGCGTTATCATAAAGTCAGATGTTTAAGTACCTTGGTCAGGGGGTATGTACAGCTTGTCAAGTATAACAACGACCGTGGATCTCTCAGTAGCTGCGTGGAGATGTAAGAGTGGGAAAGTATTCGGAACGAAAAGGATGCACTCTACGCACGGCCAAAGTAAATAAATTCCCTTGAGGTTCCAAATTAATATTGATAATTATTCAACGCAGAATTAAGAAAATGCTATTAATATTATAATTATAACATTTGCTAGCACTTCCCTAGCTTGTTCAAAGAAAATTTTGCGTTTTATTTCGGATTTAAACTCCATCGTGAGACAAGTGACTAACGGCAGTTTGCTAAGAACTGTGCTCAGTGAGGGAGTGGGAGTACTCAGTTTCATGCGCATCGAAGGCGGGTCCTTATTTTCAGATTTTCAAGTCTTTTCCTACACCTGATAAGCTGTACTATGGTTTAACTTATTATCTTCTTCTTCCTTCCTGTTGCTCTCCAGGCAGCACAGGGTATCCGAAGACGTTTTGCTGACAGTATTTAACTAGGTATACCGGGTGTTAATACTAAATCCTTAAACCCAAAAATGGCATTTAGAATTCATTAAAACAAACAACTTCTTTTAGCAATAATTTTTGATTTGGTGCTCCTTTTCGTAGATATTGGATTTTCTTTAGCAATCGTAATAATTATTTTAAGAAATATTTCAAAAAAAAAAAGTGCTTCGTTTATGCTTCATAGAACTTTTGGGCAACTGCGTAACCTTCACGAGCAAACAAATTATGTTAAAAACTGCCTTTTGTCAGTACAGATTCTTTTGTTATTTTAAAATCTTTGACGCTCCCTAGAGCCTTAACGAAGTAATTTGGGTTAAATCGTCAAAAGTTTGCTTGAAGAATATGTGGTTTCAGTTTGGCTACACAGTTTAGGCACACCCTATACTGTAATATCCCAACAGACGGGCATATATCATAAAATTTGCTCACGCTGTCATTACAGTGTTCCTTGAACGATAACTGTCGGCATCGCGCACGCAATTTTCAAGTTACAACGAACACGCGTCTGTAACGGGGAAGAAACATTTAAAAGGATATATTTCTGGCCGAAGAATAACTATTTCTTTAGACAAACGCCCCAACTATCTTTGAATGAATTAAGATCAAAATTAAAATAAACCAAATTTTATCAGTTAGTTTGACCATCTTTTTTGGTTGCCATGCTTATATCTTCAGAAATTGTACTGCATGCTACTGTTTTTGTATTTTTTCAGTTTTCGTCTCCTGTAGTGTAAGTGTAACAAAAAAGGTGTACTCTATACTGATGCTAACACATCTGTTATTATCATAATGATTAATTAATACTATAATATACAGGGTGTTAATACTAAGTCGTTACACCCGAAACTGGCAGTTAGAACTCATTAAAACAAACAACTTTTTTTAGTTCCAATTTTTGAATTGGGGCCTCTATTCGTAGTTATTGGATTTCTTTTGTATTGTGGAATGAAATTGTAAAACCAATGATCATGACCCGACAAGAAAACTATGTCAAATTACATAAAATCATTTTCCATTTGTTTCTCAGATTAATTTCATGCTCTTGAACTAGAAGTTACTACCGTAACTAATAATTATAATTAAATTTATTTATAAGTTTTAACTCAGGCATTTAAATATTAATTAAACAAAAATTATTATTACACCTGCATACTTTTTTTTATTATTCCTGGTAACGCAACCAAAGTTATTATTTATTATATAATCGGTACTATCAATGCCAGTAAAAATAAAAATACTTATCCATTTAAGGTGTTATCAACAGGGACTGCATACATTTACCCATTCCTTGTTGGGAACTATGGAATATTTTTTTCGTCAATACATAAATCCCCAGCACAGAGGTACCACGATGCACACATATTTAAGTTCCAAAAGAAAAGGAAAATTATGATTGGAAAAACTTCTCCATGCATTTAATAGTCTATAATCTATTTTGCTTATTATTTGACTCCAGCTGACTGTAAAAAACCCATCTTAATATAAAAATTCAAGGGGTTGAATACTTTTAAGAGTTACCTGAACATCCTTTACCATTTACTTCATTTAAGTATTATACCCTGTCGTTAAGGCACGTAGAGCTGGCAACGTAGTACAGACAAGTTCCATAAGGTTTGCATTGCCCTATCTCCTCCACACTAAAAACTGACACTGAGATGCAGTATAGCTAAATCTTAACGAAACCGAAACCTGTGCCTAAATCAATGTCTGCCACCTTTTACTAGTGTTACTCTTCCACTTAATATTTTCTGCATCAATCTGTTTTAATGAACATTATAGGTTAACATAAGTAAAAGTCAGAACAGGAATGAATTCAGTAAGTAATGAATTAATACTATTTCCAATATGTTTACTAAATAATTTATATTAGTTTTTTAGATGTGAATTATTTAATTCATATTTCTATTTTATTTAAATTAAAAATTTTAGTAATTAATAGAATTGGCATTCACAGGACTCTTACTCTAACATACAAAAAATTGCAGGTGTCCTTGTGTTCCGAAGACATTAATTTCCTGTTTGAATTGGTTTGAATCCAGTTAACTGTTAATTAAATTATAGTTTTTTTAATAACATTTTTATATCTACAAGTACTTAAATAATTTCGCTATCTATGGTCAAACAAAGCAGCTAATATGTATTTTGTTTCGAATTACCGCGAATGTAATTGGCTGTCGATATAGAAAACAATATTAACAAGTAGGTAGCTTATATACATACGCAAACATTAGCTTTATTATAAATTTAATTATAAAATTATAGTTAATTATTATCGTACAAGAAAATTTACGTAGGCTATATTTTTATTATGCTTTAATTTGTTACAACATTAGAAAAATACTAAAACTGCTTTAAAAAACGTCCTAAATTTTTTAATTCCTCATATTCTGAAGGACTTTATGGTTGAGCACCCTCGTGAAAAACAACGATTAAAATTATCAGGGAAATATCTGGAAATCCCATTTCCTCTCGAAATGGTATCTGATGCTCATCATGACGTTGCCTTTTCACATTTAAAAATTACGCGGCAACAGGTTTTTCCTTGTAATTGGGTTGAATTGCGATACTCAATGCAAACAGAATTTAGCGTAAGAATGGGAAGGTTATTGTCAATTTTTTTATTACAAGAAATTAAGTTACAAAAGGAAGAAATTTCAAACTGCAAAACCTAAAATAATATATATACGCTTCACACCGATTCTTTTATAAGCGTATCGCTCCTCCAACAACTGGGCATGTCAATTAGGTACCATCCGGTACCATTACATCAACTAAAATAAGTTGAATTCAAAATTAATGTTAATTAATGTAATTTTAAGCTTATGCAGTTTGCCTATGTGTGCAACACCAAAAGTACCTAATCATATTATCAAACCTGTATTTTAAAATTGCATGTATTTTTTCATGATTAATGATGATTACTAAAACCCTTCTAATTACCACCGGTACACACTACACACAATCAAAAAGCAAACATATTTTTTCTAATAATTACCATTACTTTTTCTAGTATGTTATATAACCGGTAATTTAAGTTATCGTTATCATAAACAGCTTTTTGATTTCTATGTATTTATTATTAAATTTATCTTGCGACGAATTAATTAGTTTTGGAACTAAAAGAAACAAGAATCAATTATAAATTGAGGGGTGCTTTAGTTTTAGAAGAATGTAATAATAATAGTTTCCTCTGTAATGTATAACAACGTAAAACACTATACTAAATACTGTGCAGCAATAATGAGAAAATCTAAATGGTAATTACATTTTCATTATTTTATTACTAGGTAGTTACTTAAATTACATTCAGAGTTTAAAAATGAGCAAAGATGTTCAGTGTAGTTACGGTTGATTATAACAATACTACTTGCGTTGACGGTTGACTGTAATTAAAATCAACTCAAAAAATTTACTCACAGATTAACTTTTCAATACATTTTAGCATCTTATTAAAAATATTATAATTCTTGCTTTTTAAGGAAAATTGAACTTGAATTTAGCTTCTGTAAGAAAGGCCGTCGCGTAAATACCATAAAATATAATTACGTCAGAATATAAAATATAAAAGAAAAATATGTAAGGTCTTAAGAGGATTTAAAGGAATAAAATAACTGCAAACTGTTACAGCATAAGAACATTTGGTAACAATAAAGCCGTTTCTATCAAAAAGTTGCTGGTATAAAGTTACAAATCCAATCTCATAGGAACAGGTTCCCACCAACTACTAAACGTTTTTCCTTCATTTTCCAGTGAAAATCCTTATTGTTGGTTAAGCATGTTCATATCATGCATAGTAGATACCTACAGATTCATATGCAATTTATAAAAGGATATCTCATATACACCGTTGTAATATTATAACCCCAATAAAAAGCAGGATGATATTTTTGATATAAATGGTTTGTCTAAATTAATTAACGTTTGAAATAATAATTACTTCTTTATTCTGATTCTAGTATAACAGGTTTGACTGAAATGTTCCTGGAACTTTTAGTTGCTGAAATAGTACATTATGTAATGACTTAATGAGGATTACAAGAATGTGAGATTTACAACACAAACTGCCTAAACACGTTTGACGATAGGGCGAGAAAATTCTAGGGCGGGAAATGGTGGTAAATGAATCTCGTCTCAGAGGCTATAATCGCGAAGGCTAGGAAATCATTATTGTAATTCTTGATTTCCTCGATACCAATTTAATACACTAGACACTACATTTCAACCTTGAATTCGTTGTTTATAATAATTGGTATCATTCCGTAATTTTAACTTTCCAAGTATTTTAATCATTGGCAGGTAATATAAATAAATTTTTAAAATATTATGTTCTTTATTATTTAATTAGCTACAATATTTTTTATAAAAATGTCCTATATCAGAAGCATGAGTTACACTTCAGATTTTGTAACAGTTTTTCTTTTACACTTGCTGGCGTACCAACTAGTCATAATTATGGCCACCTATCTAATATTCACACACATCAATCATGGTTGGAGCGGCTGTAACTTTTTTTAATTTATCATTAATGGTAATTAATATAGATCATCACAATTTGTGTAGTAAGTACAAGATTTACATACAAAATTTTCTATACATGATGGACATGAAATAGTATATTGCGTACCATGAACTGTAAGTTAATTAATTAAGCTTAATACATAAATACATACTAGTTACCATGGTTGCAGGGCTGTAATATTTACTTACAGTTCGAGTAGTAGGACTGTAAGTAAATATTACAGCCCTGCAACCATGGTAACTGTATGTATTTATGTATTACGCTTACTTTTGTTCAGTTTTAGGCTACCTAATTTTATTAAAAATATATAAATGCCATTTTGACAGGTCGTGGTCAAAATTCAATTTTAACTCGGTTTTTATTACTTTTCTTTGATTTTTAGGTATTGCGAAAAATAATTTACTAACCGCGAACTATAAGTGACTTTTAAGGTCTCGAGTGCTTAGGAAACCTCGGCCCTACGGGCCTCGATTTCCCAAACTACATCCTCGACCGTAAAAGTGTCACTTACAGTTCATGGTACGCAATATACTATTAATAAAATTAGGTAGCCTAAAACTGAACAAAAGTAAGCTTAATACATAAATACATACTAGTTACCATGGTTGCAGGGCTGTAATATTTACTTACAGTTCGGGTAGGACTGTAAGTAAATATTACAGCCCTGCAACCATGGTAACTAGTAAATGAATTTTAAGTTAGACTTACAGTAATAAAAATTTGTTAACAATGCAGGTATTGCGAAAAATAATTTTAGTGTGTCTTTATACTTAGTATCAGTATTGATATTTATGTTTTTACATTCAATAAGAAGTCAAAGTGTTAACTAACCTTAACTATATTATAAATTATAAGTAATTTATGGCCGTATTTACAGTCGTTACTTGAGGACATCTTAAGGAATTCTTAGCTCTGCGTTTTAAAAACTTAACTTTTGCGGCTATACTCGTCAAAGGAAGCCTTAAGTTCCTTGTTGCTGGCCTTTCCCCTATTGGTGACTTACTAGAAGGAATTGGGTTTTTGAAAGAGATTGTGCCCCCTGGAGTTGAAGATATTGTGTTAAACTATTTTGATAGTATCTATATGTTAATGGAAGCTTTAGGAGCCTAGGGGTGCAACTCAATGAAGGAGAACCAATTAGGATGAGAAATGTTCCACCACTGTTTTCACCAGAATGTAAATCAAACCACTTTGGACTACCTAAACTAAACAAATAATACCACTGAAGATTGGAACCATTGCTTTTCTGTGTTGGTTGGATATACACATCACAGCATCTGGACCAATCACCATCACCAAAATGCGACAAGAAGTTGCTGCGGATCGTACCAAGCTCGAGGAGCAACGTATTAAAATAACCCAGAACAAGAAAATGTGGCACAAACACCTTTGCAAGATCTTTGTCTTCAAAGGGAAAACGGCGAGCGTAATTTAGAAGACTTTCTGCGAGCTGTAGTTGGTCGCACTATTAGGTTTAGACCACAACAATTTTATTGTATGTATATTATATGTATCTAATATTGTAACACAAGAGTTTAATAACGTTAATAGCAAACAATTCTGGATTGATTAAAATTTGTTTTTACACGACCTATATATAAAGACCTACCTTACTCCCTCAAAACAGGGAGTAAAGTGGCCATTTTACTCCCAAGGGAGTAAAAGTACAACAAATGACAAAAAAGTTCAAAAGTTTATTTCATGTCGTTCTGACGTTTCAAAAATGCAGTCACCTTAGAGAATTTTCCAATTTCAATATTATTCTTCACTCTCATGGTAGCTTTTAACATTGAAAAGAGCGAACATAACGTTGATGCTTCCAAGATTTTTGCCTTTCCGGCAAAATAACCGAGAAATACTCTCTCTGTGTAATTTTCAATGTCTTTACCCACACACCATTTAAAAAAGTCTTGATACGCTTTTTCGTACAACTTTCGCGACTTTGGGGGTAATAAATCCATCGTCACAATCGCTGCCGCTTCGTCAATATCTTTCAAATCACCCATTTTCAAGAATTTTCTTAAAACACGACCGCAATTTTAGAATGGCTACCGGTTGTTTACAAATCGCCTAGGTTACGATGCTTTTGAGATGAGATTTTATTAATTGCGATTTTCACCTATCTACCACAGCATATGTGATTGCATTTGGAAAATTCGTAAATTTTTGCAATTAAGCCCTTGAGGTCGTGTAAAAAATAATATATATACCGCAGGACTAAAGTACTTCTTCATCCCTCGGGTGATTTACTGCCCTCGCTCGCTGCGCTCGTTCAGGCATTAAACTTTCACCCTCGGGGATTAAAAGTTGTACTTTAGTCCCTTGGTATATAATATACTATTTGGTAGTAGCGAAATTTTTGAAAATGTAACATACCTACTACAGACCGAAATTTATACTCGGTACAGTGGACACCCTATCCCTTAAAACAAATTAACAATATCTAGCGCTTAGAATAGCAATGTAGCAGCATACTGAACCCTTTTCACTGGCGTTTTCAGAATGCTTTCCTTCTTACGGATTTTTTCCCGACTTTTTTTCCGCGGCTTTATTTTGCACCGACTGAAATTAAGAATATTTTAATATCCATGTAAAGTAAACCATTGAAAATTTTTATAAGAAGAAAGAAATGTAGTTTGTTGTTTCATTGTTTTTTTAATGATCAGAAAATCTTTACCAATTTTACGGTGATGTATAATTCCATAATGATGTAACTTTGGTTTATTTTAATGTGACTTTTGTACTTTGAACACTTGTTTAACAGCGAATAATTATTTTATGGTTTTAAACCTTCCTTAACTATGAATCATTATCGGTCTTCTGGAAATTATGATTATGTAATCTTTGCGTTATTAAATATTAAAATATTATGCTTCTTGTGAGAGGAATAACATCACCTAGAGTAACTCAACGACCTTTCTGACTAATAGAATTTACATACATAAGAAACTAGTATTTCCGCGATTGCTTTATTACCATGCATAATTAGGTTATTTTGTCCACCAATTATTACAGAAGGCTACATTTCTTTCCTATTTTTGGAACAAAAAAATCTTTTTCGCTTGTCAATTATTATTTGTTATTTATACCTGTCAAACGAGGTTCATAGCGCTCTAGGGTGTTATGAGTGGGGGTTATGAGCGGGAATTATGAATAAATATTACTCAGTATGCACTCTAAAATATTGTCATCGTCATAGATACATAAACAAACACCACCCCTAATGCCATGTCAAGGCCGTGTCTATTTTATAAATCCCCGTTCAAGCACCTATTTGCATATTTAAAATAAAAAATGAAGCATTGTACGCAACATGGGCGTTACTTGATGGTTATGCCCTCGGGAAGCTTTTAAGTGATTACAGTAAAAATTTTAAATTAGAATACTTTATAGGTTTTTATTGGTATTTTCATCGAGCATCAGGTGATGTGCCCGTTACTAAGCGGAGTTGTAGATATCAGTTGAACAGATCTGGCCTTCTGCAAGTTATTTTATCTATCTGTATCTCTTCCCTCTAAAATGAGATCGCGATATATTGACGTAGGTACTATAGCGCATAAATATTTTTAGCTATAATTACTTTCAAAATGGAATATTATTTGATTTTCATTAAAATATTACCTATGGGCACATGAATCTGATTATTTAACAAACTATTACCTGCAAATAAGGCTATAAGTAACTCTATTCGCATAAATCAAATTTTCACCTACCTGATTCTGAAGAAGACAATCAAGAAGTAAACGATTAGGAGACTGCCTGGTCGTTTCTTCGTGTAATCTAAAACAAATTATAAATTTTAACCGTCTAGGCTACATATATATTTATGTTGTATGAAACAATGCGGATATTTCATTTCTGGGGGTTTCTCTTAGTAAATACGTACAACGAAACCCGAAAAACTAAATTTTTTATCTGAATGAAATAATAATTGGTAAAGTTATATGACGACTCATCCATTAGGTCAATTGATCAATGACCTCCCTAAAGCAAAGAAGACATTTGCAAATATAAGGCGATTTCGTTCACATTAATAAAATTAACTGGATTTTATGGTTACATACGGCTGTCTAACTTTATAATAGCTTAACAATAATTTGCAAAAATGTATTATTTGGTCATTACATGAATTTATATTGTTTGTTATATATTATTGGTACTGCAGATCGTTGGTCATGTGGTCCATGACGTAATTAAATTGTTATCTCAAAGCGAGTATAGGTAAATATTATAACATCTAATAAGAAACAGAAATTGAATTTTATACACTCCTAGGGTGGCTTGACTGGAATTGACAGATTTGTGTACGAGTTAGGGTAGAGACAACTTTCGTCCATTCTCTTTCTAAGGATAAATGTAACTTAGAAGGAGAATACAATTTTTTCATCTCTATCAGTTTAGTATAACTAACTTTTAATATGAATATGAAATTATTTTACATATACGTTATGTGAAATTGAAAGAGTTTTATATATGAAAAGTTTTCTGCATCCTTACTCATACCATTCTCATACGAATCTGTCAACAACATTCAGACACTCTACAAAATCAAGGACTTGTTAGTTATGCAACTTAAGTTACTGTTTTCTAAGGTAACTAGACTATAGGTAGGTAGGTAGGTAAGTAATATTCGATCACTCCGTCTCTTTCCGGGCCACTTAACAAATTAATATAAAATTTTTCGAATCGTTTCTAAAAAATATACACTTTGTCCCTTGAAATTTTGAATACGAGTAATGTAGGCACTGTGATTTTGTTCTTCTCGATTGTTATAATAGATTGCCATGGTTGTTTATTACCAATTATAAATTACTAGTTATTTCCCGTTGCTTAGTAATTTAAAATATTTGACTCGACTAATATGTAAAAAGTGAGCGTGGTAACTAAGCGCCAAGTAATGCATTCTAATGTCCGTATTCAAAATTTCAGGGGACAACGTGTATAAAATAACACAATTTTTTAGTTCACTTATTGACTGAAATAGAAAAAATAGTAGGTATAAAATACCCGTTTTATAAGACATTTTAGCGAACTCGCAAACTTGTATTTTAATATACCTACTATTTTCTATTTTGGTTCTCTTACAAAGCTGTTAAAGAATCGAAAGCGGTGCGTTTATAGCACATTTGAGTCCTTTAATAGCCAAGTACAATTTACAGTTTTAAAGTTGGTAGTATAGAAATATCATAAATGTCAAATCTCAAACCTCAAAGTCAAACTTCAAACTTGAACACCAAGATTTATCTCAGAAAAACAAACAATTATTATAACTTTTAATTTATATTATGTTATATTAGTGATTAAAATGGATTATAATAGTTATTTTTTATACAAGACGATAAAATTATATTTTATCGACAAGCGGAAAGTGTTAATTAATCGCGAGTGAATTAATTTTCGCGAGTCGATAATTAAATTTTATCGTCGTGTATAAAATTCTATTTTTTTCTATAGCAGATGTTAACAAAATAAGAAAAACTTGTAAAAAAAACAATTTAAAATTAGATTAATATATTAAACCCGAAAATCTCAGTAGCAAAGGTTTCCATTCGGTTTCCATGGAGTTTCCAGAAAATTAAACTACTTTATCTATCCTTGCGGTTAAAGTGTTACTTTATCTACCCTTGCGGTTAAAGTAATACTTGATCAACTATTTTTAGTCGAACAAAGCACACTTTAACATCTTCTATAGAAAAAACAAAATTAATCTTGACGCGACAATAAGAGATTAACACTGTCAGAAAATGAATTTTGGTAAGTATATATTTCACCGCAAATGGTTTTTTTGCAAACGTAGGAAAAACTAGACATTTTAGAACATCATAGGAACAATTAAAGTGCCGCTTATCAACTTATGAACTGTTATGAACTGTTTTGCAACACAGAAGTAACAAAATAACTGCTTGTTGAAGTGATACAATGGAGACGAGAATTATTAACCATAAGGAATTAGCACGACGCGACGCCGCCGACGCGATGGTGACGATCATATCTCAAAATCGGTTGTAGTAGTTGTAATAAATATTAATTTGTAATTTATATTTTCTATAATATAGGTTTTTAATTACATAAATCATAGAAAAATTAATATTTTAAATGTATTAAAATAATTAATCTTCAATACCACCAAGATAATAATAAGGAAGAACGTTATAAAAAATATATATATTTATTTCGATTTAATTTTATTACACAATTTGCCTAGCGTTCCATTTATAACAATTATTGCTTCAAAATATTGTACTTAACAATTCTTTAACAAACACAACAATTAACACAATATAACAACTTATTATAATTATATAATTACCTGTGACTATGTGACAGCTGATAATTCAACGACAAATATGCAAGAGTACTTTTATCATAAGTTATAATTCATATCTTGCTAACGCATTCAATTTTGAACAATATTTGGTTCCTACTAATAGAAACAGCACCCCCATATAATATAACATTTGAATAGCCACACTTAGTTTGGATGTATACCGTCTGGGTACTTTCAAAACCGAACATAGGGGAATTGCACTGTAACTAACCTTTATATAGATTCCTGCTCGCCATTTAAACCCACAAGGATGGTAATGGTATGAATAGAACGACAAAAATACAGCGCATCTGATGGTACCAATAAATGTTAGTACTTAGTTATCTGTTTCTGTAAAAAAAATTATAAAATAATGTTATTTTGAAATAATATAGGTTGCTATGATTTTCAACTTTTTTTCATCTGTCAATTAAATTATTTGAAATCAGTCGATGTTTCTGTTATTAATATCAAATAATAAGAATAATACCGAGTATTCAGTAGAGTAGAGGGTTTTTATAACAGTACCATCCTTGTGGGTTTAAATGGCAAGCAGGAATCTATATAAAGATCAGTTACAATGCAATTCCCCTATGTTCGGCTTTGAAAGTACCCACTCGGTATAAGAAAATCAATTTTCAAATAAAATTTGACCACCGTGTATTTCAGAAATGGTGAAGATGCGGAATATAGTTTATGATGCAAAAAGTCTTACTTTTATATCTACTACTACCTACCTACTACTATCTACTGTATACATTACGGTACCTAATTTAGAAACACCTTGATATTTAATGAGGATTGTTGTAAATTCATTCGAGTTTGGTATACTTAAAATAAAGATAATAAAAGTTCAGCTACTAAATCAATGAAAATTAATGTATCTCAAGTTTCATTTCCGGAATTAGTTTTTCCTATAAAATAATTGTGAATACATCTCCCATAATTTCGATTGAGAAGGAGGCAAGGGAGCGACGGTAGTCAAAGTATTAGAATTTCTTGCTAACCCAGCTGCCACCATATTCAAGCTACACGTAACAAGGTCATGAGCTTTCTGGCAAATATCAACATGCGTATTATAACCACATTTACGGACTGCTTCATCAGTTATTCCGTAAACGGTCCTATATATTGTCGTGTTGATATTTCCTGTAGTGCTAAATACACCAACTCCCTCCGCCCAACATTTAACATTGCACTTGAAACAAGGATCGTTCGAAATTTCGCCAAACTGGAAAAACGCTTCTACATGATCTGGATTCCCATTTGATTGACACATACATCGACTCATGTGAGGAGCTACCAATTTTCTCCATTCTATTAATGTTTGTTGCATTCCCTAGAAAATTAGGTTTTTATTTAAGCTTGAGCAAACAATAAACAGGCGAGTGGATCGGAAATGCTATATGTTTTGAAAATTATTATTCATCATATTATAACCAATAGTTTACAATTTTAAACACAATTATTTATTTATTATAAAATAGTTTGTTTTTATAACATACATAATGATAAAAACTAACTATAACGTTCGCGTAATTTATCGGGTGGCAAGCGGCAATCAATTTTTAACAGCAATATTTAAATTTACGCTATTAGGTTGATAAGGTTTGATTTTAAAATTTTTGTAAATTGAATAATAAATGCGCTACATACCTGTTGGTGTGCAATAGTCACAAATAACGCCACCAAAAAAACTGAAAGAACCTTCATTTTAAAAGAAACTGATTGATCTACACACTTCTGTACTGAAGTTAGCTTTATATAGCAGTGTGTTATAACCAAAAATTCGGTAAGTCGTAAAATTTGATGAAAGAAAGCATAAGTGCATTGTAAAATTTTTCAGTTAATTAGTGAGATAAGAAAGTATTCTGAATTCACGGGACACAGCCAAAGATTTAGAGTATCATGAATAATCAATTCTTTTAATATTTTATTTGTGCCAAACGAAATTATAAAAATGTCATTAATCAACATTCACAGTTCGTTGACTGCAACAATTTTCTCCTTTTACTTTCGAAATGCAGAGCGATCAAAAATAGAGCAATACAAGTTTTTTCATTGATTATTATGAATCCTATTATTTATTTGTTTATTTCTTACTGTCGGCTGGAATTATACTAGGTACTTTACGTTATTACTTGACTCTAATTTAAGTCCGCGAAATTTCACATTAACGTCCTTCGCTTTAACCTGCACATATTTGTTTTCTATTCTTACTTTATATATAATTAAGTTTACATTTGATTTAAAATTACTCTGCAAGGTACAATCCCATTTGTTACTAATAATTATTGTTCTAAAACTTTAGACGTTATTTCTTATTAAAAAATAACAGTTTACTCCCTTAATCAATGGTTTAACCGAGTTCTCTTAAGACCGGTCTTCAATTCGGATTTAACTCCCGGTTAAGCTAACTAACGGTCAATATTGTCATGATTCATGAATACCATTATTAATAGACTTGTTTCTATGACAATTGGCCGTGGGTTAGCTTAACAGGGAGTTAACCCCAAATTTAAAGACCCTCCCTAAGTGAAGGGAGGTCTCAGCATACGGAAAAATAGACGTGTATTTTGATTTCAGAAAGCGGGTAAGGACAAAAAACGTTCTTTGGCAAAGATGTAAAGGTAGGTAATAATTTATTGTCCGTATCGATTGTACTAAATATTGTGGGGCGTTAATGACCATGTAGTCGAAGCGCCGTAATAAATTCAAAGAAACAAATAAATTAAATTTTAGATACTTTGACGTCTGTCAATCACTACTTTTTCGTCTGTGTCCTTCACGGCCGCATTTACTTCGCCGCCTCATTTCATAATGACCGCATTTACTTCACGGCCGACTTCCGTCAAATAAACGCGGCGTTGAAGTAAATACGGCTGTCAAGTAGTAATTGCCAGATGCCAATCATAAAGTGGTACTTTACGGTTATTAACAGCTGCGCAAAGCAGCTGCATTTATACAGAGATGCCCAAAAAATATACAAAACTTACGGATTTTAACAAAGTAAAGCTTGGAAACGTCAATAAAATTGATAATTTGTTTCTTCATAATTTACTTACTCAAAATTTGGTCAAGGTATTATATCGACTTGAGATATCCACCCCTTGCCATCGCCCCATAAGCAGTAAGAAGTTATTACATGTATATAAAAGGTTTGTTCTGCAGAATTATCCACAGCCATTCTTATAGTAACATAATTTTGAAGGTGCTATTATATACTGGCAAGTTATTGCGACAATTATCGCGCGAGTCGCTTGCTTTTGGGATATGACAAATTGCGCAAGCTATTTATTCAAACAAGTTTTTTCTTCGCAAATACTTCGGCGAACCTTAAAAAGAATTTGTTCGATTATTTCCAAAATAATTATCATCTTGGAAAAAAGTTATATACCTATTATATCTACTGATATTTTCCATAATAACCTTATATGTGTTTTAATGCTGCAAAATTATTTTTTCTCCAAACGTCATATAAGTGTCATTTAAATGACAGAATGTTCATAGTATAAGTTTCACTTATATGCTTAGGCAGATAATAGTATATTATATACCAAGGGACTAAAGTACAACTTTTAATCCCCGAGGGTGAAAGTTTAATGCCTGAACGAGCGCAGCGAGCGAGGGCAGTAAATCACCCGAGGGATGAAGAAGTACTTTAGTCCTGCGGTATATATATTATTTTTTACACGACCTAAAGGGCTTAATTGCAAAAATTTACGAATTTTCCAAAAGCAATCACATATGCTGTGGTAGATAGGTGAAAATCGCAATTAATAAAATCTCATCTCAAAAGCATCGTAACCTAGGCGATTTGTAAACAACCGGTAGCCATTCTAAAATTGCAGTCGTGTTTTAAGAAAATTCTTGAAAATGGGTGATTTGAAAGATATTAACGATTGTGACGATGGATTTATTACCCCTAAAGTCGCGAAAATTATACGAAAAAGCGTATCAAGACTTTTTTGAATGGTGTGTTGGTAAAGACATTGAAAATTACACAGAGAGAGTATTTCTCGTTTATTTTGCTGAAAAGGCAAAAATCTTGGAAGCATCAACGTTATGTTCGCTCTTTTCAATGTTAAAAGCTACCATGAGAGTGAAGAATAATATTGAAATTGGAAAATTCTCTAAGGTGAATGCATTTTTGAAACGTCAGAACGACATGAAATAAAATTTTGAACTTTCTTGTCATTTGTTGTACTTTTACTCCCTTGGGAATAAAATGGCCACTTTACTCCCTGTTTTGAGGGAGTAAGGTAGGTCTTTATATATAGGTCGTGTAATAGCTATTTATGTAACAAGTACATAATCTAAGACTTTATTTGGCGAGTCTGTTTTATTGACGAGCGAGCTTGCGAGCGAGGCTAATAAAGATGACGAGTCAATAAAGTCAGATTATGTACGAATTGCATACAAAGCTTAATGTTCGACTGCTAAAATTGGTTCATTATCGAAAAAAATTCAATTTATAAATTTGATATCTATTCTTGACAGACAAAAATTTGGCTTGTAATATATAGTTGCCATTGGAAAACTGGATATATCACAGTGTGCTTTTGCTGTTGCTTAGCTACTTGTTTATAAAATAGCTAGTAGTTGTTTTTAGAAAAGCAATTTATTTATGTAAATTTTGTAAAAGAAATAGGTAGTTAAAATACTCGAAGAAATGGATGGTGTTTTAACTAAAATGCAAACGAATAGTTCTAACGAATAAACTAACGAGGAAATTAAAAATATCGCTGCTACTGCTAAAGATTCCCTATTACCATTAAAATCCAGGCATTTATACGAAGAAACATATAATGCGTATCGTAAATGGTGTTCTAATAAGAAAATTAAAACTTGTGAAGACAGCATCTTAGCGTATTTTAACAGCGATCTTTCCCGGTATAAAAGTTCATCGCTATGGAGTAAATATTCGATGCTACGATTGACTATAAATCTACGTGAGGGAGTTGACATTAGTAAATTTCCAAGTGTCATTCCTTTTTTGAAACGAAAAGGAGAAGGATATAAACCTAAAAAGTCCCTTACATTGACTAAGGATCATATAGACGAATTTTTGATTAAAGCTGACAATAAGGAACATTTATTTAACAAGGTATGAATGTTTTACTTAATGACGTTTTGTTTTGAACATCTAATACCTAGTAAAAACATAATTTGTTGTAGGTTGTCCTCATATTTGGTGTGGCTGGTGCCTGCAGACGTCAAGAATTAGTGACGTTATTGACAACATGTGTTGAAGATTGTAAAACACATTTTTTAGTTAAACTTGAAGACACCAAAACCAAAGCAGATCGGTCTTTTATAATAGTTCCAGGTAAACTTGAAAATATTAATCTACTTGAACTTGTTAGAGGATACATGGCACTTCGACCAACCAGGACACCACACAAAAGGTTTTTTATCAATTACATTAAAGAAAAATGTACTGTTCAGCCCGTCGGAATACACAAAATCGGTAATGTGGCAGCTGTGGTTGCCAAATGTCTAGGTGTAGAAAATTCTTCTTCATATACGGGTCATTGCTTTAGGCGCACCTCAGCTACCCTTCTAGCAAATGCAGGAGCCAATATGGAGGGAATAAAAAGACATGGGGGTTGGCGCTCATCTACAGTGGCGGAGGGCTATATTGATGATTGTGAAAATACCAAAATTAGCGTTGCAAAGAAGATCCTAGGCGAGGTATCTGGTGAAGAACCTTCTACTTCCAGCGTCTCTGTAGTGGGTCAAGAAAACTCAAGAATTTCGGAAGTAACAAGAAAAAGCAACGAAATTGTAGGGATAAATATTTCTAGTAACAATCATTGTGTTATAAATATTAACAACCATTATTATAACAATCAGGTATAGTATACATATTTGTTATATTTAGTTAAAATGTATTTAGGTACTTACAATGTAATAAATTTAAATGGATTTATTCTGACATTTATTTTGACATTGACAGATAACGTACAGGTAGTACTTTATAGTACTAGTAAAATAAAGTAACTTTATTTTACTAGTACTATAAAGAACTACTTTATGACCGCAAAACTATGTCATAAACAGTACTTTATAATGCAGTCGTACATAAAAAGTATTTATATGCCTAAGCATTTAACTTTTATGGTGGGTTGCTACGGTAATATCTAGAAAGTGTCTATCAGGCAATGCGATTTTCGTATAAGTGTAATGTTTCCCGCAATAACCTTGTTAATTAAATGTTTATTTTTGTATTATAATTTTACATGTTTGGAGAAAAAATTACATATATTATTCGGAATATAAGCGCTTTATGTGCTTTCGTTGATTTGGTTGCCTCACTACGATCGGCAGTCAACCAGCCTCAGCACATGAAGCTTAGCTTATACTCCTAATAACATAAATAACTATTATCTTAATTAGGGCCCGTCTTTCAGTACCTTGGCTAAGCCTCGATCATTGCCATAGATACAATTATTGTTAATAATTGTATGCATGGCAATGATCGAGGCTTAGCCAAGCTAAAGTTTAAACACGAACTGAAATGCCGGCCCTTAGGCCCAACTGCACCGGTTACACTTAAATAATAAGCGTGGCTTAAAAAATCAATTGCCATGGACACAATTCTTGTAACAATTTGTATCCATGGGAATTAATTTTTTAAGCGACGCTTATATTTAAGTGTAACCGGTGCATTTGGGCCTTAGTCAGTCATTTATCCTCTTCTAATATACATTTTCTTCGTATATTAGATGTAATTACTGAGACAGAATTGTTTGACAGTTTTGATTTATTTTTTATATTAACCTCAGCAATATTTCTTAAAGATAAATTCCTATAATAGTTTTTGTTTTGAATTGCTTTTCTTCTGAAGACAAAATAAATATACCTATGTGCAGTGCACTTATCTCTTATTCCCACTTAGTCATTTAATTTTTCTAATATCATTATACCTACCAAAGTTGCACTGTCTTGACCAATAAGAAGATTTAATTTAAGAGCACAACACGTGTCTTGTTATTTACTGAAAACTGCAATTATTTTTAGGTTTTAGCATCAAACCAAAATACTTACTCAATTGTAAATTTTATATTAGGTAGTACATTAACTTAATTTTAAAGATGAATACAATTATTTCTGCAATTAAATTTACTGGTTCCATTTAATTTGAGTTGAAGCTCATAAAATAACTGACGGCGTTGTTTTCTGGCAAAATTAATGTAAACCAAACCCTGAATTAATTTGCTATCCAGATGGGTCTGAACTGTTTGTTTATGGAGACTACCGCACTCACGTTAGGATCTTATGAATAATAAAACCTTTTTATTCGGCGGACACCAAGTGTTTTTATATTTTCACTTTTCTTTAGAAGCAACATAAACTATACCGTCTATGGCAATTTTTGTCTGGGGATTTAGCCAACTCAAGTTCTGCAGTAAATTTTCTAGGGTCTGAGTGCCCGGCAGCATCGATAAATATTGCGCGTCGCTGAAATCGACGTAGTTCAGGTTGTGTATCGAAAGAGAGCTATTCTTTAGAGTATAGGCATTGTCTTTTTTCTCAATAACTAAAGCAGGAATATTTATCGATATACAATATAAGACTTCAATCTAGATACATTTTTGAAAGAAAGTCCAAGAATTTGCTTGCATTATTAAAATAAAATAAACAACATAATATTCAAAGATACTCTGCTTTAATTAGCATCGGCTTTAATAATGCTTACACTTTCTTTTATTGTTCGTTGTTTTATTATGTTTATATATTAATGTGGCAGGTATCAAACAAATAACAAATCAAACAAAATAACCAAAATCACCCTCTGTAACAACTGCTTCCAAACGAAAGTTAATTAGGGATGATATAATTAACTGTGTTTCGAACCCTAGATTTAACTTCATTGTACATCAATAACGTTGAATGATTTTAAACAAGATTAATAATATATCGTGTATGCGTTGTTCAGATTATCCGTTCATACCGTTATTCAATATTCCACAAAACTACAAATTACTGTTATTTAAAGACGACGTCATATTACTTCAATGCGGACGAAAAATCCAGATAAATTCACAAAGCTTTTCCGTGACCCGAATGTGAAATTTCTATGATCCTCCAAGCTGGGGTAAGAAATTTATTGTTGCGTATAAGATTCAGCTAAGCTAAATACATACCACGATTGTAATATATTTCGTATAGGTTGCTATTGACAAAAATTCAGCAATTGAATGTCTTTTCAGCTGTACGTAATAAAAATTAATGGTTTCAGATTTTCGTAAAATTCCTTCGAGGTCGTTTTGTGTGATATCCTAAGATCCAAAACGGTTTGATATAAATCGCGGAGCTCACTGGATTTTCCATAAGCTTAGTTGAGAGATGAAAAATCTGGATGGATTAGTGGTCCAACTTTTTCACGATTTGTGAAAAGAACCACATTAAACTTATATAAAATTCTGCACTACAGCTTACATATTGTTTGCATTTTTGTATTACTCGTTTCATCACTACTGTTATGAAAAATGAAGTCATTCATCTAATTTTATCTGTTATCTCTCTCTACGTCATGTCAGGATAAACCGATGTTCGATAATTTATTTTAGAGAGCAACTACTATAATATAGGTTTTCGTAAACCGATAAATCGAAAAACAATAAACGTTACTTTTACAAAAATTTGCAGTGCCTTCGAATTAAGCTGGGATAAGCTCATCTACAATACCGCCTGTTATTATGTTTCCATTCGAAGGAAAACCAGAAATGATAAAACGGTATTATTCAGGACACAGTGCGCAAGGTCCACTGAACGAAAGTTGTTACATCTCAACTCCAAGGCACTACAGATTTTCGTCAAAACAGCTTTCTCCATGTTTTCTTTCTTCAGCGGTTAAAAAACATAACAAGACTTTGCATTTTTTATCGGACAATTTCAGTAGTAGATTTGATACTTTGTTGCTAGGTAAGTCACGAGGCTATAATACAATGAAAAACACGAGTGCGTTGGCACTGGGGTTTTGTATTGTGGTTGAGTAGCTTACCTTAAGCAAGAGCAACAATATTATTAAGGGCACTACTACTGAAATTTTCCATGGGAAAAATCCAAGGTCGAGTTATATTTAACAAGACAAAATCTCAAATATGTAATTAAAAAATAATAAACTGTGAAACTGTTAATAAACAATACCCTACCAACAAGTAAACAACACTATTATAACAACGCAAATAGCTATTTTTGTTACACTCGCCTAACAACTACATTTATTTTTCTTATATTTAAAGGTCAAATACTCAATTAAAAACTTTTTCTGTAAACGAAGGAGTTGCCTTTCCGCTTATTACCGTCTTACCGATCAGCGCGATACGAAACGTTGTAGCACAGTGTTATAACTTATAGTAAGCGGGGCGGGTCTCATATGTTCAACCCTTGAAGCCCCTACCCCCCAACTAAATAAACGAGTTGATGCTTGTTGCCCCAGGATATTGTAAAAATTTTGGCTACAACAAGGTATCGAACACTTGTCACCCCATCCTAGGTAGACTCTCATCCACAAGTAGGTACATCTGTTTTTCTAAATTTTAATTATGAAACTGCAACAAAACGGACAACCTTGCATAATATAATATTTATAGTTAAATGGGTAGATATTATAGACTGTGGCTCAAATTAAACGGGTGTTATTTTATTATATTTTCAAGTTTAATTATTTTTTGTTGTCGTGTGCTGTGTCGTGTGTAGTTATACCATTTATAATCCATACTTACCTTGGCAGAAGAAAATTAAACATAAAAGGTGGAGCAAAATAATAATTTTTAGGTCTTGCAAAACAGTGAATTTAAGGTTTAAGGTTGCTAATAGTAAATTTTTTCGTTAGAAAACCATATTTTGATAATCGCTCTTAATGGGAACGAAACCTCCTTAGCAACTGATTACATATTTCTAAACGTTTGCTATTGCATTGCGCATAATTTTTAACAATGTTTGTTTGAAAACTTAATACATCAGTTTTCTTTAAAATATTCCCTCAGGACTAAAGAAAAAGTGTTACGAACGAAAATGGAAAAGGGTGGTATTATTCGATAGTATTCGAAGGGTTTTGTGTATTTTAGTGCCCTCTATAGATTCGCACATTCACCCTTGCAATAACTTTAAGTTGACTGTTTTGTGAAACCTAAATAATTCCTTGGTCCGCTATTTTTATGTTTAATTTTGCTTTTCCATTGCATGGATTACAAATATAGTAATTGTACTATATCAAAAGTAACAAAATTAACTTAAAAACAAACACCTATAACTTCAAACAATGTCTACGCCTTTATTTGCCACAGTGTATAGTAAGAATTAAGATTCAAATGCAATAACTTCTTTTTCGGGTGGTGAGTGTCCTCAGTATAAGTTTTTTAGTTATACAGGGTGTAACACAACTTATCCGAAAAAATTTAACCATATATGCACTTTTAAATAAGAAATCGATTTGTAAAAAAAAATGTTAACAAAACTCCAACACAAAACGAGATAAAAATTGTAGAAAATGTTATTTTAACATTTTCGTTAATTTGTAACTTTAACAATTTTTATCTCGTTTTCTGTTGGACTTTTATTAAATTTTTTTTAACAAATCGATTTCTTATTTAAAAGTGCATATATGGTTAAATTTTTTCGGATAAGTTGTGTTTTCTTTTTTTCATTAATTTGTAACTTGAACAATTTTTATCTCGTGTTCTGTTGGACTTTTATTAAAAATTTTTTTAACAAATCGATTTCTTATTTAAAAGTGCATATATGGTTAAATTTTTTCGGATAAGTTGTGTTACACCCTGTATAGCTTCCAAAATCAGCGACTACGTAAAACGGGGCTACTTTAGCACACGGGGCATCTTTGGCAGCGCTTGCACGCCTTTGTTTTTATTAGGCTGATTAGGGTAGTTTTAATATTTGGTCACCGAGAGTTGTTTAGACAGGTCAGTATACACCACCACGCAAAATTTGGTGCGAAATTACACGCGGTTGGCAGGGTCAAGGTCCTATAAAAACTATAAGGAACAAGATTTTACTGATGCAGTGCAAGCTATTACAGTTGGGAGGATGTCGCAAGCACAAGCCTCCAAACGCTGGAAAATACCTAGGGGAACTCTTCAAAATAGGCTACTTGAAAGGTATGAGGGTGGTGTAGGTCACCCCACCGTCCATACCCAACAGGAGGAGACGCTAATGTCGGAGAGCATCAACCAGGTAGCAAATTGGGGTTTTCCCGTTACTGTTAGTACCACCAGAGAAGTTGTACAAAAATATGTAACAAAACAAGGCAGAAACGTTCCTGAATGGCCCAACAATAGCCCAAGACCGAACTTTATCTTATATTGATAAGAATATGAATTTTGTGCCTTAAGAATGTTACAAACATATGCTATGTTTTGTAGTTCTCTAAAAACAATATTTTAATCACAAATATTGAATCTTTTAGTTAAAAGCTAAAAAAAATCGTTAAATTGGTGCCAAAGTAACCCCACGGTGGGTCTACATTAGTTTGTTTCAATTTTCTGATTGGATGCCAATGTAGCCCCAAACACGGGGCTACTTTGGCACCCACTTTGTTAATTTTTTTTTCGAAAATGGTTACCGCAAGAAAACCCATTTTATGGCAGGTTATAGGTATGACCTGTATTGCTACCCTTGATTTTTTTTCAAGTCGATCCGATTATAAATACTGCCCCCAGGATTAAACATACCTCAATACTTGCACAAAGTAGCCCCCGTTTTACGGTACTATAATTGTCCTGCATGTTACCTTTAGCCTAGCGTAAGTGAATAATTGTGGAAAACTACTATATCTTGTTATTTCTCCAAGAGTTATTTATTACTAATGTTGGTACTTATTTAATTTTATACCGTGAGGGCCTCAAATTATTGTAATAAATTTAATGGAAAATAACGTATATTCAACAATAATAAATATATAGATACCTAAAGCTGTTTGTAGTTCGACCAAATTACGCTAGGTTGAAAGTTAGGTGATGCAGTAAAATGCAGGTGGAAATTAGTGCGGAAATGAACTAGATTTCACTTCAGTAGCTATAACGATGACGGACAATCGGAAATTGGGAACGGAGCAAATGTGTCCACTGAAGCTGCCCTACGAAGAGTAGAATGACAACAGTTGGCAAATTCAGACTTTTAAGCCATTTGTTAAAAAACACAATAGAACAATATATTCCCAGGCTTTGTTACTTGTTCGATGTAATTCACTACATTACACAACTGTAATGGCGGTTACTCTGATACGCGATGGTGTATCACTGATTAGTACTAATCTTTGCAATTATTTTCGTACAAATAATGAAGACGATTATTTGGTGTAGTTAATTTTCCTGTTTTATCTTACAACGAGTTTTTTAGTATTTGCATTACTCTCGTACAAATACTGTACGAGTATGCTAATAATTTCTAAACCGTTTAATAGTTAAAAGCTTTCAGATGAACCACTCTAAATTAATTATTAACGCAAATTTTGTTCTAAATTCTTAATTGCTTGAAACGTAGTAAATGATAAAACAATACCTAGTTGAAAATTTAATTTTTAAAACTGCAGCAGCGAAACTAAATCGGTTATATTGTAATATTTATCTAAAGCAAGAATCAATTAAATTTAGTTATTTCAATTTTGTAAGACCAAAGGCCAAACACAAAAATGTCAAAACTTTGAAAAACTAGGCTTTGGAACTTTATAATAAACTTAATAAAAAAATTATACAATAAAAGAAATCTAATATATTAGGGCGCACGAACTCCGTGAGGCATACACTCATGTCGCATGAACTGTTGAAGATCTGCAGCTGTAGGGTCGGTTTCCCATGTTCCGATTCAACTTGTTCCATAAGTGCTCTATTAGATGAAAATCTAGACTAAGTGCACTCCAGTCCATCATCGGAATTTGGTGTCCTTCCAGGAACCTGTTAACGGAGCGTGTGCGTGGAACAGAAATCCAGGAATTATATGGATTACAGTTTGTAACTATCCTATGGGTTGCAAGAATGTCCTCGATGTATCAAGTTTCATTCGTTTGTCAGGTACGGCAGCGATATCTGTACCAGGTTTATAATAAGTGATAGCAGCCTACACCATACCATATCAGACACTCGTCCTAAATTATCTGCGCCTTAAATCAGCCCTTCATGATAGTATTCAAGTGACGGTGACAAAACTCAAAGACGATCATCCCCACATATCATTCGAAATCTTGACTCATCATTAAAAAGCAAAGATCCATTCCCAATCAACGTGGAAATGCCGGTCGGCTCGTCTGTGGTTTCGAGTCGATCGTGGCTTTCGTACTGGCCCCCTTGACCTCAGACTTTTTTCCCGGACTGGTGACAAAATACCGCACAAAAATCGTAATCTTGATATTTAATGTTTTTTCGGAAAATCCCGAATAACGTCAATTTTCATTTTTTTAAGAATACACTTTATAACCGAAAAGTGTGATTTTAATCGTCGTGTGTTTCTGTGTTTTCACGTGCCGCCGCAGGGGTGTACAAGTAGATTTCAATTTAAAACACGAAAACTGTAGAAAGATGGAAGTAAATCATGCAAAATGCGAATGGAAAAGTCAATTGGAAGAGCAAAAAAGAGCAGAAAAACAAAAAATCACAATTTACCAAAGAACCCTACTCCAGAGGAAATGGATCATTTCGGATTCAACCTGTATACCTGTTGATACGAAACAAAAGAAGTTTCAATTTAAAGAATTTCTTGAGTTGAGAGTGTGCAAAATAAGTGTTCTATACCTACTTCTGTATTAATAGATTGGATTTATAAGGGTGTTTCAAAATTACACGGCATCCTATTACGGTACCTCTTATGAAAATAAGAAGAAAAGTTCCTATTAACATGGGTCCGCAAATACTTCCTTATCGAGATACAGAATGTTGTAAATTGTAGATATTCTTGATAACGAATAAGAGGGATTTCAGATCATCAAAAACAGTCCAGGAATATTTTAAAGTGTAACGTCAACATTTTGTCGAAAAATAGAAACTTGTCTTGAAGCTAATGGCGGTTATTCTGAAGATTATTTGTAAAATTATTTAATTCACGAATTTTCAGTTATTTTTTTAGTCGTCTTCGTTCATTTCGATATAAATAAAACAATCGATGTTTTTTAATGATTAATTTTGGAATGAAGCTTTTGCGGATCAATATTTTTAGGAACTTTTCCTCTTATTTTCATGAAAGGAATACACCCTTAAAAGTATGCCGTTTAGTTTTGAAATACCCTGTATATCAGCCGTTTATAACAAAGAATTCGGTAAGTCGTAAACATTTGATGAAAGAAAACATAGATGCATGTCGGCGCCACTGCAAAAGTGTGTAAATAATTTAAAAGAAATTCAACGACGCCCATGGATTAATGGTTTTCACATGTCGAATGGTCAAAGAGAGTGTTGCACATTTAGCGGCTTGGCATGAAAGCACCGGAAAGCCATATTTCTTTGGAAACAAAGAAATATCGGTCGATGACCATTTTTTTTGTAGTCCGGCATGTGAAAATTATGAAAGAAGCACGGACGGGGCAGGGGTGCTCCCGATCGGACGGAACAGGGCACTCATTACGGCTTGGGGACGACAAGTGTATTGAAGTGCACCCGGACCGTTTATGCTTGCTTATTTAATTTAATTACATGAAATAGTTTTGTGCATTCGATATTAGTTTATTAATAATTTGTGTAATTTAAAGACTAGTTGTTAGTGAAATTATACGTCGGTTGAATTAATAATTTGGTTTTATTATTTTTTTATTACTTTTGAACTCTTAAATTCAAACATGCCGCGCAAACGATTGGTTCCGCTACGTTCTCGCGGAGCTAATGAAGCTTCCTCTTCGACATCAGAAGTGGGATTGCAACCAAACGCGGAAAATGTTATTAATAATCAAAGTGTGCGCGAAAACCACGATGAAACGCAGGAACGATTGCAGCGTATAGAAGAGCAGCTATCGATGACATCAGTGCCAGTGATAAGCCCTCCATTGCCAGCAGCTTCATATCACTCATATTATGGCAATCTAAAACTGCCTCCGTTCGACCCAACTTCAAATTTCGCGGATGCTGCAGGTTGGTGCGCAATTGTGGATTTGTGGGTGAATAAACAAAATCCAGACACGATGGAACTGGTAATGACATTGTCTGCAGCAT
This sequence comes from Hemicrepidius hirtus, assembly GCA_963082805.1. Taxonomy (NCBI): domain Eukaryota; kingdom Metazoa; phylum Arthropoda; class Insecta; order Coleoptera; family Elateridae; genus Hemicrepidius; species Hemicrepidius hirtus. Next base: position 28,589,096 of record OY720160.1, on the reverse strand, counting down.
TGAAAGGGGAGGCTGCAAGTTGGTTAATTTCCGCTAAACCAACTGAACGAGAATGGCCTGCGTTACGCGCGGAATTTTTGGCTGTTTTCGCAAAGCCAGTAGACCCGCTAGAACAGTTTTCGGAAGCCGTCGGTGGGAAAAGAATTGTTCCAGAGAACACCCCATTAATTGAGGAAATGTTGCATTCGATGCGAACCATCCTCGCACTTTTGAAGAACCGAGAGAGCGACGAAGCCTTTGCTGTACTTGTGGCATGTTACTTTGGTTCCACTCGCAATGGTTTGGTGAGACGAAGGTACCAAGCCGAACAACCGCGTGACGCAAAAAGTATGTGCACGATGTTACAAGGGAGAATTGATAAACGACCAGCGCTATTTCCTTCTGGTCATCACACCGGAGCGAAGCGACTGGCTTTATCGCCTTCCGCGAAAAATGAAAAGTCCAATTTTTCTGGAAAATGCCATCTTTGTCGACGAACTGGACATCGTGCTGCTCAGTGCCGAAGTCGTCGTCGTCCGTCAACTGAAACTCCTGGAGGAAGTCGCCCTCAGGGATCAAGAACCATCACCTGTTTCGCCTGCGGCAAACCAGGTCATCTTTCGCCAAACTGTCCCGAGGTTCACCGGAAGTCGAAGCATGAAGTTTCCCATAAGCAGGTCAACATTTGTGAAAAACAGGCCGTACCTTTGGGAGAGCTGCAAATTAAGTCTGGTGAGACCTTTCCTTTTTTGTTTGATACAGGCTCAGATTGTTCTCTGGTTAAAGAAAGCATTGCAAATAGTTTTGATGGTAAACGTTTTAATAATTCGACCGCACTGAAAGGCATTGGTCACGGCTCTTCCTTTTGCAATACCCAAATTTTAACGGTAGTAGAAATTCAGGGACTTTTCATTGAACTTTTATTTTTTGTAGTACCTGACGATTTTATGTCTGCGAAGATTATAATTGGTAAAGATTTAATAGCACAAAAGATTAATGTTCACGTTAGCTCAGCTGGTTTATGTTTCATTCGGGAATTACAAGTTCAAAGCTGCGAACAAACAATAATGAAATTTGGTGAAATCAAAACGGACTTAAGCGCCGCCGATAAAGAAAAGCTGATCAACCTATTGTCAAAGTATCAAAATAATTTTATTGTAGGTGTTCCTTCAGGGCGAGTGAGCACTGGTAATTTAGAAATTAGGTTAAAAGATTCCAATAAATTTGTTCAACGAAGGCCATATAGACTAGGGCCTGACGAGCGTGAAGTAGTTCGAAAAAAAATTGCAGAGCTACTCAACGCGGGTGTTATTAGACCAAGCTGTTCACCTTTTTCAAGCCCATTAATTTTAGTTAAAAAAAAGGACGGATCAGATCGCGTGGTTGTAGATTTTCGCGAATTGAATGCGAATACGGTGCCTGATAAGTATCCTTTACCACTAATCAGTGATCAGATTAACCGTTTACACGGAGCTTACTATTTTACTTCACTTGATATGGCCTCGGGCTTTCATCAAATACCAGTACACCCTGATACTATTGAAAAGACTGCGTTTGTTACTCCTGATGGACAGTACGAGTATTTAACAATGCCGTTCGGTTTAATGAACGCAGCTTCAGTATACCAGCGCAGCATAGATAAAGCTCTAGGCGATCTACGAAATACTTTCGCAATTGTTTATATCGACGACATTTTGATTCCATCCTCCTCAATCTCTGAAGGGATGGAACGTCTCGAAATTGTTCTTAACACGCTAGTCGAAGCCGGTTTCTCATTTAACATTCAGAAATGTAATTTTTTTAAATTAGAAGTCGAGTACCTGGGATTCTCCGTGCGAGCAGGAGAACTTCGTCCGAATCCCCGTAAGACTTCCGCGTTATTAAATTCACCTATACCAAAAACTCCAACGCAGGTACGTCAATTCCTCGGTTTAGCGTCTTATTTCCGCCAATTTATTCCAAACTTTTCAACTACAGCAGCACCATTGTACCAATTAACTGCTACCTCAACTAAAAAAATTAAATGGCTTCCAAAGCATGCCGAAGCGCGAGATAAACTTATTCGTTTGCTAACCTCCGAACCCGTATTAATGATATTTGACCCTAATTTGCCCGTGGAGCTCCATACAGACGCGAGTTCCGATGGTTACGGATCGGTACTTTTTCAAAAAAAGAACAACAAACTTCATCCCGTTGCGTATTACAGTAAACGTACCACGGAACCTGAATCTCGGTATCATTCATATGAACTTGAGACTTTAGCAGTAGTTAATGCCGTCAAGCATTTCCGTCATTTTCTGGTAGGGCGACATTTTACAGTTTTCACGGATTGCAACTCACTTAAAGCGTCCCGAACAAAGCATGATCTTACTCCGCGAGCACACCGTTGGTGGGCCTTTCTTCAAGCTTTCGACTTTGAAGTGGTTTACCGTGAAGGAAAACGTATGAAGCACGCAGATTATTTCTCTAGAAATCCGGCATCAATTAACAACGCAAAGAATGTGCAAGAACAAAATTCTGTAAAAAATATTGTTCAGGTAATTAGTTTACAAGCGGATTGGCTCTCCGTTGCGCAACAGCGCGACGACGGAATTGTTAAAATTATCGCCGCATTTAAAGCTAATGAACTCGATACTGATGTTGCAAAAACGTATGACGTGCGCGACAATGTTTTGTTCCGAAAAATTGAGCGCCGTGGTCGAACGCGATATCTTCCAGTGGTTCCTAGATCAATGATTTGGTCAATTATTAATCACGTGCACACAGATTTAAAACACCTGGGCTGGGAGAAGACTTTAGATAAGTTATATGAATTTTATTGGTTCCCTAAAATGTCTAAAAATGTTAGAAAATTCGTTGACAACTGTTTAATTTGTAAAACTTCAAAAAATAAATCCGGTAAAGCACAAGTGCAAATGCATCCAATACCTAAAATTTCGCAACCATGGCACACTATTCACGTAGATATATCTGGAAAATTAACTGGAAAAAGCGATAACAAAGAATACGTATTCGTAATTATCGACGCTTTTTCGAAATTTGTTTTATTACGCCGCATCAGTTCTTTAACTGCAGAAGTGGCCCTCAATTGCCTAAAAGAATTCACTTATTTGTTTGGTGCTCCTACACGCATAATTAGTGATCAAGGCAAGTGCTTTACGAGTAGCGAGTTTCGCAATTTTTGTACAAAATTCAACATTGACTTACATTTTATTGCCTACGGCGTTAGCCGAGCTAATGGGCAAGTCGAGCGAGTCATGCAGACGTTAAAAAATACGTTAACGACAATTGAAACTGCAAGCGAAAAAAATTGGCAGGATAGTTTAGGTGAAGTTCAATTAGCATTGAATAGTACAAAACATAGAGTTACTGAGTTTAGTCCCGCCGAACTTTTATTCGGTGCCTCGATACGCTCTTTAGAATTACAAAAAATTTCCCATAAACTAACAAACGAAAAAGAAAATCATGTTTCTTTACCGGAGATGCGTGAAATTGCTAATAAGAATATTGTGAAAGCATCACAGAATGATGCACTCCGTAAAAATATGGGAAAAGCCGTAATTAAGCCATTTTCAGTAGGAGATTTTGTGTTTAATAAAGTCAATGAAAGAATGATCTCGAAACTTGATCGAAAATTTAGGGGACCTTTCAAAATTATTGCGATCGCAAACAATCGTTACGAAGTAGTTAAGCCTACAGACAAAGGTAAAGGCAGAACCTTTAAGTTTGTTCACGATCAGCTTATCAGAGTACCAGAGGGGCAAGGGGAGGTTCCCGTTCAATCAGATTCCGATAATGAGAATCAGCATGAGCCAGTGTCGGCGTAAAAATTGTAAGCAATGGGTAAACTTTTACCGCAATTGTTTTTGTGCTAGGTTGCTGTTTTATTAGTTATGGCATGCATAAAATTGTTAATCCTGATACAAATTCAGAAGGCATAATAAATTGGTACTTGAGGTGGTCTATCCTGGCAAATAATCTGTGCCAGATGAGGAAAATTGTAGTCGAACCCGGCGTATTTGTTGTCGGAAGGGGTAGATGAGATACCCATAAGTTTATCCTGGCGATTTTGTTTGGTGCGCCAGAAGAGATACGTGAGTTATCTGCCTATGAGTCGATCCCGGCTACTGCTGGAAGGGGTATACGAATTACCTAGCTAATGTTATTGGTTAGTTTTGTTGGATAAACTAGTTTACCAAGTTTATGCAAATTTGATTTTTGAGGTACATTACTTATACCTAGTTTATGTTAATTGGTCTAAAAAGGAGATTTGGAGTAAAAGTAGTCAGGATAGACGAGCGTTGATTGAAAACTTAACTGTTGTTTGATTTACAGGTGTACTCCCGTAGACTAAGTGCCCGAGGGCGTGCACAGTGTCAGTATGGCCGTGTCGGCGCCACTGCAAAAGTGTGTAAATAATTTAAAAGAAATTCAACGACGCCCATGGATTAATGGTTTTCACATGTCGAATGGTCAAAGAGAGTGTTGCACATTTAGCGGCTTGGCATGAAAGCACCGGAAAGCCATATTTCTTTGGAAACAAAGAAATATCGGTCGATGACCATTTTTTTTGTAGTCCGGCATGTGAAAATTATGAAAGAAGCACGGACGGGGCAGGGGTGCTCCCGATCGGACGGAACAGGGCACTCATTACGGCTTGGGGACGACAAGTGTATTGAAGTGCACCCGGACCGTTTATGCTTGCTTATTTAATTTAATTACATGAAATAGTTTTGTGCATTCGATATTAGTTTATTAACAATTTGTGTAATTTAAAGACTAGTTGTTAGTGAAATTATACGTCGGTTGAATTAATAATTTGGTTTTATTATTTTTTTATTACTTTTGAACTCTTAAATTCAAACATGCCGCGCAAACGATTGGTTCCGCTACGTTCTCGCGGAGCTAATGAAGCTTCCTCTTCGACATGCATTATAAATTTATTTGGGCAAGCTAGGGAAGTGATAGCGAATGTTATAATTATAATATTAATAACATTTTCTTAATCCTGCGTTGAATATAATAATTAACAATATTAATTTGGATCTTCAAGGGAATATAGTGCATCCTTTTCGTTCCGAATACATTCCCACTGCTACATCTCCGCGCAGCTACTTAGATATTCACGGTCGTTCCTATTCTTGACAAGCGTTAGATTTTTTCCAGGCTTTTTTGCTTTAAAGGTACTCGCACACTTGTACATTTTTGTGGCGTAACTTTGTGGGTGGAGCAATGAAAGTTGCAGATCGTGTTCACACTCAAGTCAAAAGTTGCGCAACAAAGCAATTTTTCGAGTTGCGCCATTCCAAAAGTGTATCCGCCACTTTTAAAAATTGCAAAGCTCTTCACACACACACAGGGGTAGTTCACGCTAGTCTTAATTGCGCCACTCTAGCTGCCACACGTAGTATACCTGTATACTTGTTTTTCTGTTTTTCTCAAGAAGTCAACAGTCTTCCTTTTTTCATTAGTTGTAACTGAATAAATTAATTTATAAATAATGCGTGAAGGACAGAGGCTGCGGCTTGCTTAGCTCTAGTTTTACTTCGAAGAAGACAAAGAAGAAGACAAAACAGCAACAAAAGGACAATTTGGGGACGTAGCTTTTTATACAATTTTTTTGCGGTTATCCAGTACTGACTTTGATTATTTGTTACAAAAAGTGACGCCTTTCATACAAAAAAAAGGATACCTTTATGAGAAAAGCAATAACGCCGACTGAAAGACTTGTTGTAACGTTGAGATATTTAGCAGCAGGTAAATCTTTGTTTTAATTAAATAACGATATCGTTCTGTAATAATTTAGTTTTCTAGGTGATAGCTATCAATCACTTATGTATCTATTTCGTATACCAACTAACACTATATCGTTAATAGTACCGGAGGTGTGTAAAGGTACTCTCACACTTGTACACTTTTGTGGCGCAACTTTGTGGCTGGAGCAATAAAAGTTGCAGATCGTGTTCACACTAAAGTCAAAAGTTGCGCAACAAAGCAATTTTTCGAGTTGCGCCATTCCAAAAGTGTATCCGCCACTTTTAAAAATTGCAAAGCTGTTCACACACACACAGGGCTAGTTCACGCTAGTCTTAATTGCGCCACTCGAGCTGCACACGTAGTATACTTGTTTTTCTGTTTTCTGTTTTTCTGAAGAAGTGAACAGTCTTCCTTTTTTCATTAGTTGTGACTGAATAAATTAATTTATAAATAATGCGTGAGAAGACAAAAGCTGCGGCTTGCTTAGCTCTAGTTTTACTTCGAAGAAGACAAAGAAGAAGAAGACAAAACAGCAATAAAAGGACAATTTGGGTCAGAGAATGGATTAAAAACCGGGAAAATTGCTGAGTGGTAAATAACTTATTGCGAGAATTGCGCGAAGGGGACGTCGCTTTTTATACAAATTTTTTGCGGTTATCCAGTACTGACTTTGATTATTTGTTACAAAAAGTGACGCCTTTCATACAAAAAAAGGATACCTTTATGAGAAAAGCAATAACGCCGACTGAAAGACTTGTTGTAACGTTGAGATATTTAGCAACAAGTAAATCTTTGTTCTAATTAAATAAGGATATCGTTCTGTAATAATTTAGTTTTCTAGGTGATAGCTATCAATCACTTATGTATCTATTTCGTATACCAACTAACACTATATCGTTAATAGTACCGGAGGTGTGCAAGGCTATACTATATGATGCTTTAAAGGTACTCGCACACTTGTACATTTTTGTGGCGCAACTTTGTGGGTGGAGCAATGAAAGTTGCAGATCGTGTTCACACTAAAGTCAAAAGTTGCGCAACAAAGCAACTTTTCGAGTTGCGCCATTCCAAAAGTGTATCCGCCACTTTTAAAAATTGCAAAGCTGTTCACACACACACAGGGCTAGTTCACGCTAGTCTTAATTGCGCCACTCGAGCTGCAACACGTAGTATACTTGTTTTTGTGATTTCAAGAAGTCAACCTCAATAGTCTTCCTTTTTTCATTAGTTGTGACTGAATAAATTAATTTATAAATAATGCGTGAGAAGACGAAATAGCAAGAAAAAGACAATTTGGTTCAGAGAATGGATTAAACACCGGGAAAATTGCGGTCCAGTTTTCAACTTTCTCATTTTGGAACGTTCATTAGTGTACTGTGTCCTCAAGCTATGAATTTTCTTTTTCACCTCTTCTTTGGAAATTTTTAATTGGAGAGCAATATCACTTACTGCTTTTTCTCGTTTCAGTCTGTCGCGAAATTCGGTTAACAGAACCGGCAGAGTCGAGTTGGTTCCCAATCCCTTTAATGACCCTTAATTGCTTTTGCATTGAGGGACGAGTTGGTTCCCATGAGTATCTTAAGCATTTCTAAGTATTTTGATATTTTGGTAACGTAAGAATGTTGCGAATGATTAACTATTTAAGTAAGGGCGGAGGTTGTCTACAACCAATCATAGTTGTATATTTGTAATACAGAGGGTTGTTATCTGCTTTTGTAAATTTGAAACAGTTAGTTGTAAATTGTCATCTACACTTTACAAACATGAGTTCTTTATGTCATGTACAGTGAAAAAAGCAAACAATTTGTTAGTGATAGACAAATTCAAGTTTGGTTTTCAAAAAGTGCTGTCGGGTAGCACTTGTAGTTTATTTTAAATGGCTTCATTCCCATATAGCCCACTCGGGAACCAACTCGATTTATAGGTTACCTAATTATCTACTGATAAGGAAACCTACTTTTACCTTTGCAAGCGGGAACCAACTCGGCCCCCGGATTATGAGTAAGGTAATTATCTACTGATAACGGGAACCAACTCGTCCCCGTCCAACAGAACATTCCATAAGCAAGGATTAACTTCGATTAAATTTATTAAACGACGAGTGTCTTCAGATTTCCACTTATAATTATTATTAGCAATGCGCGACATTATTATCTGCAGATAAAAAATAAAAGCGTGCACTAGTACTAGCAGAACAATTGCATATACTGGAAAATATTGCGCAACTTTATATAACCAACATGTTGGTTCAACATTGTATTGCGCAACTTCAGAGTTTGTATCTATTCAGACCCTGCAACTTTTCAAAGTATACGCAACTTTAAAAGTGGACTGCAACTTTGATAATTGCGCAATTTGCAGACTTGCAGGGTCGTTCACACTTTGCAATATGCCTATTGCGCAATTTTTTGTGTTGCGCAACACAAAAAGTGTACAAGTGTGAGAGTACCTTAAAGGATGAGTACTTGCAGAAAAATTGCATACTGGAAAATATTGCGCAACTTTATATAACCAACATGTTGGTTCAACATTGTATTGCGCAACTTCAGAGTTTGTATCTGTTCAGACGCGGCAACTTTTCAAAGTATACGCAACTTTAAAAGTGGACTGCAACTTTGATAATTGCGCAATTTGCAGTCTTGCATGGTCGTTCACATGTTGCAATATGCGTATTGCGCAATTTTTTGTGTTGCGCAACACAAAAAGTGTACAAGTGTGAGAGTGTACCTTAAGGCTATATATGATGCTTTAAAGGATGAGTACTTGCAGAACAATTGCATACTGGAAAATATTGCGCAACTTTATATAACCAACATGTTGGTTCAACATTGTATTGCGCAACTTCAGAGTTTGTATCTGTTCAGACGCGGCAATTTTTCAAAGTATACGCAACTTTAAAAGTGGACTGCAACTTTGATAATTGCGCAATTTGCAGTCTTGCATGGTCGTTCACACGCTGCAATATGCGTATTGCGCAATTTTTTGTGTTGCGCAACACAAAAAGTGTACAAGTGTGAGAGTACCTTTAAGGTATTGCAACTTCTTTCAGGCACATGTTCAGCGGCTTTGTTATTTTTGCAAGTAAATTTTCCCCACTTTCTTTAATCATGTCTATTGATATAATAATCATCATCTGTAGCATAATTTGGTTTCATTTCACCCAACGCTTGTGGTTCCATCTGCTCCTCTTTTATATTTATCTGTACGTTTCCAGAATATATAGTTTATCCAACTTTGTGAAATAATTCATACTTTTTTAAATAAATTAAGTTTGTTGTTTCACCTTTGTTCAGCCGTCAGACAATCTTTGTCAAACCCACAGTGAACTACATTAAGATAATGATCTATTTTGTCTCTTTTCATGTGACTTTTGTACTTTGAACACTTGTTTTCTGGTGTCAGACCGTTACCTGTTACAATAAATCACGATACGTCTTCTACAAATTATGACTATATAATCTTTTTTGCTTTGTATATGTTTTATTACTCCTATATTTCATTCAGCAGAGTTGAGAATACCAGTTGAATAGATTTTAATATATTTCACCTTCTTACATCTATAGGTTATCTTATCTATCTGCTCTTCCCTCTAAATGAAATCTAGCTATATTGACGTACAATAGTGTATAGATATCGTTTATGGGAATTATCTATAACTACTTATTTATTATTGGATTCTCATTAAAAGAAAGCAGAGTATTCAACTATAATACAGATACGTGTATCATACAGGGCTTTTGTTAGGAAAGTATGTTAATTTTGCATATTATTATCTGTAAAGGTAGCTAATTGTACGCATAATTCAAATCTTCACCTACCTGTTTCTGAAGAATATTCGAAATCCAAACGTTTAGAATATTGCCTGGTCGCCTGGTCCTTTGTTCAACTTGAACTGTTTGAGTAATCTAAAACAAATTGCAAATTTTAAACTACGTTCCTGTTTCTGTTTTATGAAATACCGAGTGAGGCAGACCACCTATATCAGTCGTTTTGTTTTCGAAACCTGTAAATTTTAGAATGTTCTGACAAAAATTTTGATTAGTATTACCACAGCTTTAACGGAAATGAAGAATCGAATATGGTGCCTAAAGCATTTCCAGGGAAAAATGGCATCCTGAAGAGTTTGCTCCAGAATGTCGAGAAATAGCACGGGAGGTCCAAAGTGGTATAGTTGACAAGATTTTTTAAGAGGCAGATTTTGTAGAAAAAAAATATTTTTATTTTATTGATTGAAGTTACTAAGTAATCGTACTAGTACTTCAATCGATTATTCTTTAGAAGGGGTGGTGGTAATAAAATTATTTTTCCTATAAAACTTTCTTACTTTTAAAAGAGATTTTCAACAATATACTTGCGACCGCCCGCGTGTTCTGTGAAATTCTGGAGTTGTCGACATTCTGGACCATTCAGGATGTCGATATTGTCGGCAATATCACCATTCGATTTTTCGTTACGGCTTTAGTAATAACACCGGAACAGCCCTAATACTCTAAGATTTACAGTTTTCGTAAAGAATGACTGATAGGGGTGGTCTTTCTCACCGGTATATGGATGGCTGTTTCAAGTTAGATATTTCTGGTTTAATTTTCCACAGTTATTAAATACAATGAAACCTGAAAAAGTTTACTAAATTTATAATCTGAAATATTAGGTAAACTTTTACAACATTTAAATTAATACCAAAAACTATCGAGACCATAATTTTCTTAATTGTTGTAAAGGGTGATACCGATAATTGATCAAGGGTGATTCACTGGACCGCCTGATTACAAACTTTTAAACTTTTTAATTTTTTTTGAAGAAATTGGTTACGTCACCAACTACAAACTTTAATTTAACATTATAGAGCAATAAAAAATAGGAGTAACAACCATTTAAGAAAAAAGTCAACGACGTCATAGCTGTTAGAGAAATTGCGAGAGAAATTGCAGGAAAAACATGTCAATATAATTTAATACCTCTTGACATGTGCAATCATTTATGAGTAAACTTATTTTTACTTTCCCATAATCCCATACCACTACTGGTATAGGAAAGTATTGATATCCTGAAAATTTTCGAAATCGAGATTTTCACGGAAATACGTCTTTTGGACCTCCAGGATCCCAAAAAAGTGGTCTAGAAAAAATGTCTGTCGGTGGGTGGGTGCGTGGGTGGGTGGGTGTGGGGTATGTAACGCCTGTAACGCAAAAACTAGTGAACCGATTTTGATGAAATTTTAAATGAACGGGTATATCGAAAATTCATCGACAAAATAAGCTTTTCAAAAAAATCCGAAACCGGAAGCGGAAGTTAGACATGTTTTTTTGGTATCATTTTTTTCAGAAGCGGAATTTTGAAAATCTGAGTAGGGGATATGAAAGAAGGGCATAATTCAAGGGAAAAGTTTTTTACCGGACTCTCTAACTTCAAAATGGCGGTCGCTATGAATTTTTCAAAATTTCGACTTTAACGCCCCGTAACTCAAAAACCAGTTATCTGATCAGGTTCCGCAACAACTAGTTTGAAAGCCCTTTGGCTGTACTACACCAAGAAAATTATTTACTAAATCCAAAAACGGTCGCAACGGCGCTCTTCCAAAAATTTTGAAATTTTTGAAAAATTATTACAAAAAAACTGGTCTAAGGAATTTGTTTAAATTTTCTATACTTTTACAGCTTGGTATTAGCTACATTTTTGTTTTTTGATGAACGCCAGAATTCCACTGTGGCGCCCTCTACGAGATTTTGAAAATCGGAAATTGATGCTCCTATAGCGCCTTTATTAGTCAAAATATGAAAGAAGTTTAAATACAAAAGTTGTTTAGTATATAGATTTGCATTTTTCTAAATTTATATCACGTATACAGGGTGTTTGGTTTTCACAGTACAATAAGCAACTTTGTTATTTTAAATGAAACACCCTATATATTATTATATAATTGAATGCAAAATTGAATTGTCTATCACATAGTATAAGGTGTTCATATGGCTAAAATGTACGGTTAATGAGAAATTCGTGAATTTTGAACTTTAAAACAGTGTAGGGTGAAATTTGTAAGTGCCGATATGTTCAAGTGACCATGCGCGGGACGGGAATTCCTTGTCGCCGGCTAATCCTAGCAGCCTATGAATATAAATAATCACACATGCGCAGATGAACACAATCGGCACTTGTGTTAATTTTCCATATACTAATTTTCAAGTTTAGTTTATCGGTTGTGGCGAACAATACTGTTGAATACCAAAAACTAATGTTTATTTTTAGTATGGGAAAGTCCAGGGGAGGTTTGCACCTCCACTTTTTTAACAATGAAATCGATTTTATACCTTACAGTACAGTTGATTAATTTTCATTTCGGATTCGGATTTTATCGTGCAAGTTTGAAAATAGGTACCCTGACTATTTTTTTAAATATTACATGCTGTTTTAAGAAGAAGATTCTATAAATCAAACAACAGCACAATTTAAAGTAGGTAGGTTACTCAGTAATTTAGTAACAAAACTAAACAGAAACGGACAAGCGTGAAATAGGAATTACAGTTCTGTAGCTATATATAGGTACTACTCGAACCTTAAAACCAACAATATTAAACATCTAATTTCAAATTAATGAACTAATTAAGTAGTTCTATAGTTTTATACAGATCAAGTTTTTGTAATTTTATAGCACTCCTATAAAACCACATTGTTTATTGATAGTTCCTGATATTTTCAATTCGTAATTACCAGCAACTACTTTACTACCTTGGAAATAAAAAAAAATCGTGGGAAAGATGAAAAAATTGTTATTTACATATAACTTCAATACTCATCATATGAATAAACTATAGGATCTATAATTTATTGACCATTTCAAGCGTTACTTTGTTAAAATCCATAATTATAGAAATAATAAATATTAAATAAAATATGGATTTTAACTGGGAATAACAATAAGATTAATTTGCTTTATACGTATTTCGGCATCAATGTGCCATTGTCAAAAGGATAATAAAAGATATTATAATATCAAAGTAATGATTTATACAGCAACTAAAAAGTTGTTAGTAAAGAAGAATCCGAAGGAGAATCTAAATTAAATATTAAATATGTTGTTATTCGACATATCAAACGAATTTCACTTGCAACTATCTAAAACTCTGTACTTGCTTCTATAGGATATTTAAAGTGGGGATCAGAAAAGGAAAATTTCCTTCCAGCTGAAATGAAAATACTACTTATTTACAAGACAATAACACAGCACGAATAATACAAAGATTCAAGTGCAAAACTTTCTCCATTATAGTGGACACACATTTATACATCACAGAAATGTTGACCTGGCTCTTTGCTAAAAACGAATTCAGTAAGAAAAAAAAATAAGCGGCTACAAGCTCACTCCATTGAATGAACCGATACTGTGAAAACGGAAACGTACCTACGTGTTTTAAGAGACCTGGTTGCCTGACATTTCATCTTTAGGACATAACATTACATTATAACTAGTAATAGAAGATATCTAACGACTATTTTTTCTGATTGCTAATGTACATAGTCGTTTCTATTACAACGCGCGAGGTCTCGGCATGTTGATCACTGGCACCTTATTGCAGTCATTCTCACTTGTGATCTATGATATTTTGTCTACAGGAAGGAAATCCAACTTCCAGGAAAGATGTGTAGCTTCCCAAGCATATTATTGAAACAGATTCTACAGTTATCTCAGAAAAAGAAATGCTTAAGATTCGTTTCGGATTTACAAAAATTTTACTAACGTGCGCCGAATTTGAAACTTCGATCATCGTATCCAAAAGCCAAACCACTCACGAGTCACTGTACCTGCTATAATCATTCCTCAAATTAATTACAATAAATTTACAGCATACGTTTACGCAAGAAAGTCTATACTAAAACGTTGTTCCAAATTTGACTACGAATAACACAAGGAAAATACTTCATGATTAAATTGCCGTTAACTGAAAACTTAATATCAACCCAATACGTTTCTCATAATCAAAGCCCCTTGTACCTTGTGCTGTCGAGTATATTTCCTTTTCCACACCGGGTTCTTGATTTTCGTAGCTATATGAGCCAATAGGTACATTGTATCAAAATAATCTCAAATATTTTTTCTTTCTAACGTAATAAACATTCGTTACAACCACGTATTTCCATCAAGTCTCGTAAATAATCCCGCGGGGTCGCTTGAAGGCAAGGTACTCAAATATATACGTTGTATAAGTATACTACCCACGGTAGTACATCTTTCCGGTTGTCCTTGCTAGTGGGTATTTCGTAAATACGAAATGCGGGCAACTCGCTTTGGGGTTATTTTAGAGGAAATAGACTTACTAGATAACGTAAAGGTAACAATCTTGATTAGGATGTTTACTCAAATACGTCTGGTTTTGTAAACGAAATTCTACGGCCTAAACTTCAGGCGATCTTTATCTGATTTTGTGGAAATACTACAACTTGTAGGAAGATTTGCGTAACGGAATTTGTTTCTTAGGTTTCCTTATATTAAGTTTATGCAGTGTAATTTCCGATTATGGACGAAACCTTAGGTACAATAGTAGTACATAGAACAGTATCACTCTAACAGGCAGTTTAAATTTTTATAAACCTTCCCACACAGCAAAAGTTTACTACAACCAGTTGGGACCTTACTATTTCTATGCAACTTCATTGCTGTTTATAGTATTATTACAATTTTCACACTTGGTCGTTGTTTAATAATTGTAAATAAACTACTTTTTATGGAAAACCTCACTATTTCTACGTACTATGACGATAACTAATCCACCGAAAAGGTAAAATATAGTAGTGTAGTCAAAATATTCACCCAGCATTGCAATAAAATAGTCATGTTACGGCAAATCTCTGCTGAATTGGTGAATCATTGAAACGTTCCTTAATTAGGTAGATTGCAAGTAGCGAAGTAGTATAATTGCAACTTTGTTACAATCGTACTGTAAGGATATAGTACGAAATTTCCAGATATCGTATAGTAATATTATTAAATTTTGTCTTAATATAGGTAATGAAGATTTATAAAATATTAAAGTAATGTAATGTAGTATTAAAATTTTGATTTTTCTTTCATGGATATTTTTTCTATAAAAAATAAACTGCTTAATCAAAAACCCCTCAAAGGATTTAATTATATTTAAATCCACCAATCATGAAATAATATTATTTCCAACTAAAATACCGATGGTACTAACCGATGGTAATAATGATACCATTGATTATAGAAATAATGATACTTGCAGGTAGTACTTGCTTTTCACTTTAATTTTTATATAATGATTGTTGTAATTATTGTCTAATATAAGTTTATACGTATTTGTAATAGGATTTGTAAAATTATTACACTTATCGCCCTGTCTATATTAATTCAATGTATGTTGTAATCGCAAATTTAAAAAAAATGTAAGTTTGATTTTACCGGATTTTGTTTCATTTAAAGTTACGCCGTCCTATGGAAAATTACAGCTTCATAACCTGTATTGAATAAGGAACAGTATCTTTAAAGTTTTTCCAAGAATTATCCTAAAAGGGTGCAGTAGTTGGTTTCGGAATTTTTACCTGCTAAATAAACAACTAAATTTAATCCCTTGCAGCCTGTGTACTTCATTTGCAAGTGTCGTGTCTTCAATCGCCATTCCCTTCGAAACATTAAAACCGAATAGTTTGAATTTACTAGTGAGGTGTTTGTGATATAAATCCAACGAACGAGAAGGTAAGATATTTGATTTATAATTAACTAATATATTTAATAGTATAATGAATAATTATAATTGGAAAAACATCAGTCGCCGCCAACAATATAGACGCTTACGAAGCGCAGTTCAAAATATTGTAAACCCTTTAAATTCCGTTAGTACTTGTTAGTACTTGGTTAAGTATATCCACATCTAAATCCAACGCCCATTAGAGAAAATTAAAAGAGATTTCTATACTTAAATGTGGTTCCACATAATATTAATTGGAAATCACGACAAACTAACTATATAAAAGTAACTAAATATTTTATGCTTTTTGTTGCAGCGGTCGTTCAGAAATTGCATCCATCAGCAACCGAAGCGAATATAATATTATATGTAAAAAATTGGATGCGTCGTGCTGGCGAGTGGCGATAGAATACGTTCAAAAAAATGTTAATGATTGTTAAGTAATTATATAATACCAATTTAGGGCTCCCAAACCTCCTAAAATTTTGTAAATTCCTAAATTACCGAAAAAATCCTAAAGTTTCTTCCTAATATTATGAGAAAAGCATTATTATACATAATTATTTGTATGTGAGAATTTAGACAATTAATAATCAAACACTTGGTCGGCATGTCCATTTTTAACTAAGAAATTTTATTGTACTTATAACATGTAGTAGTTAGTAGTAGTTATTAGTAAAATATTAATTTTTGTTTGAGTTTGCAAGTGTTTCGTTAGTATTATTATTGTGTGTTTTGTAGTTTTTTTTAGAGATGTGCATTTCAGTTGAGTTTGTATTATTTAGAAATTTTTTGATTTTTTTTTGCAGCTACATGGTTGGAAATTAGCACCATTAGCAGTAGGCACAAATTAAAAATTTATGAATCCACAAGATTCCTATATGTAATAAAATCCTAAAATAACCCATAATCCTAAAAAAATATGAAAAAATCGTTGGGAGCCCTATAAATTAGGTATATATGGATAAATATTATATTGTATTATATTAATTATTATTGTTTATTAATAAAATGATAATTTTTGATCTAATTTCGCTTTTATTACTACACTTCAGTAGCTTACTACTTTCTAACAATTAATCAGCAGAAAATTAACTGTCTTTGCAATTTATAGTAACTTAATCGTGTCTAAGGCAGTATAGAAAACGTAGCTCATTCTTTGCGGCATAGTTACTACATTGTTATGTTATAGTTATTAAAGGAATACTTAAATAATACAAATCGGTCACGTAAATGTCTATATGTAGTTACCATTCCGTTACTATCGTTCAACAACAATTGTGACAATTGCATCAATTTTTCCTGCCTATTTAAATACAACATTGTAACAACAAGGTACATACAAATAAACTGAAATGTTACTATAGAGTTGCAACAAATTGACTATACTTTGGGATACTACTATTGGTAGTAAATTTAAAGTATCTTAATAGTGTGTTATTAGTTACAAATTTAGTGACATTATTTACTTTAAGTTAACTGATAGTTAACGATTTCCTTACTTGCAAAGGTTTTGGTAGTTACTATATCTTTATGAAATTGTAAAATTTTGCTGTGTGGGTTATTATATGATCGTGATTCATGTACTTAATAGGAATACAATACAGTGTTAAACATTTACGAAACTACAATCCTTTGAATCATGAAAAACGGAACTGTGTTTTTACGACCTTTTTTGCTACAAATCAACGTGGCAAATAGATTGCGAACACTAAATTGTTTTTAAAACGGCTTGATGAATCTACTCAGCATGTGTTTTTACATTTGGGAAAAATGAGGCTATGAAAAAAATTAAGTTTAATAGTGGATTAGTGGAATTGGATTTTTAGCTGTAGGTAGCAAAGTCAACACTTCTTGGTTGTGAAAAAACTCTTATACATATCAGTACGAGACAAGTGAGCGAGTAATATAGGAGTTCTGTAAGGTTAGAAAAATAGTATGATGTAACCTTCACATAAACAAAACAGTCTGCACCCTTGTAAAGGGATAAAATTTAAAGCGAAACTGTCACCAATGTCTTCAGGTGGTAAAAAAGTTAACCCAATTAACAAAATTTTTAATTTTTGATTTTTATATTCAATAATTAAGTAAGCTAGGTTTTCAAAATTCCTGATACAAGTTGGCCTAAGGGCCCTAAGGGCCGATTTTATAAAATCTGATTGACCGACGGCTGGCGAAACCACGATCAATTGTCATGGATACGATTGTTTTTAAGAATCGTATCCATGATTGATTCATTTTTAAAAAATTCATAAATCCTATTGGTCTATAATATACGAGTGATATAATCTAAGATATTGCGGCGCAATTTTCTTCTGCCCATACATATCGGGTGATCCACAAAATTTTGTTTCGGAGTTGGCAGTGAACGAGAAAGATAGACATAGCAGCTATGGCTGAGTTAAATTCATTTTAAGAATAGTTCATGGGAACTGTCGATCATTTGTCAAACTGACAAGGATAACCTAACCTGTCAGTAATTGATAATAGTTCAAATGACCTACAGTAAACATAGTACTTAGGCCCGGTCTTTCAATGTCCAGTTAAAGCAGCTGTCAACTAACAGTCAGGCTAAGTTATCTGTCGGTCAATCTGTCTGCTAACTCGTAATGCGTCTTTCCATCGGTGTTTGTCCGTTGGTTAGTCATCTCTTAGTTTGCTACATTTTTACTACTGCGCATTGTGACTATCTTCAGAATATTGCAGCGCAAGTGAAATAGAAATACCGAATGCGTATCGGTTAGAGCGAGATAAAATCAATCATGCGCTACTGTTGGTTTCGTATATATTCGTACTTTTTCGATATCAATCGGCCACGTCTTAACCGGCACTCAAACCTAACAGGCACTCGAACCGACTGTCAAGTTTGGCTGCCGGATAAGCTCTGTAACTGCTAGAAGATAGTTAGCGGACGGTGGAAAGACGGAGAAATTCGTTATCAATCGGATACCTGCAGTGGTTAGCTAACAGGAACTTTAACTGAACATTGAAAGACCGGGCCTTAGTAGGACAAGACATACGTGATTTATCTCATAGCCAACTATAAGAAAATTTTTTGTGGCTCATACCTTATAACTTTGTGAAATTTATGAATACAAAATCGTGTTTCATTTAAATAATAAAGAGAAGATCAATAACATAACACATTATCTATTTCTGATTAGGAAGGAGCGCTAAAATCAATAAGTAGTTGGTTTTTAACACAGCTATGAATTACTTGGATTACTTTCCTTACAATAGATTTTCATTTCAGATTAAGTGTTATTGATTACTTTTACTTAGCTTAACTTTTGGAAAATCAATGTTTAAAAACGAACCATGAATGTACGTATAGCGATTAAGAGCGTAAGTTACAGCTACCAAATCTTTGATATATTAAAAAATATATTTTTGTTTCTGATTTGAAGTATTATACTACACAATTAACACGGATTTGCTTTGAACTATTGAAACACCTTTCAAAATTGTTCATTCAGAACCCATCGAGTGTGAATAATTTAAACGTGCAGGACATTTATAGCATTCGCAAGTGTGACAATTTTTAATTCGCGCATCCTCATATATTCGCGTTTGTAGATGTTCCGATAAATTTTCAAACAGAATCCTACATTAAAATAAACAGTAGGTACTCGGTAGGTACACACCTCCCTAAGCACATAACACCAAAAATTATTATAAGAGACGCTTAGAACATTTGCAGAAATTGCTAAATTAAAACAAAGAGAAGAGAATTGAATGTTTTGATTTTGTAAAGCCCACAGCATTTTTCTGAAATTAGTTATGCCATCTTATTAATGGGCTGAAACAGAATATAGCGGCGCAGTCGTCCCCTCAGCTTAAGCGGCTTCTCCGATTACTGGCGCAGTTGTCCCACACCGTGATTAAAATCACCATGCAATCACATTGCAAGTGATTTAAGCGTTGTCACCAATTCAAAGATGTTGGGATGAATTTTCCCAATTTTTTTGTTTAAACCGCTATGCCACCCTTCAACGGTGTTGGTTGTCCGATGCCTCTCGCCGTAGCATATCCACATATCACGAACGATGCTGTTTTCCAACCACTGATTGACGAAGTAGTCGTTGAATTTTTCTATCAGCTCGTTATTAGGCGACGACTCCATTATATAAAGCCTGAAGCCACCCATCATCAATGTATTGTTTTGGCAAATGTGCTAGTCAGTAGTCCTGCACACATGCGAATATGCTCGCGCAACTCTTGAACTTTTCGCCAAATGGCCTGGTTGAAATGAAAATTGCAACCCTGCACTTGGAAAAACATGTCGAAACGCTTGTATGGCTGCGGTTTCAAAGTCCAACTTTATCATTTTAGGGGAAAAATTATAATTATACTCATTAAGGTACTGATCATTAGTGTTAAGATACTAAGATACCATGTACGAGGAGTCTAAGCGGAATTGTAGTTTGGTTTGAATAACTCGAGGAGTGTAAGAGGAACAAAAAATGCATAATGACTCGGAGGACTCTAAACGGAAGGAGTCTAATCGGAATACACGAAAATTAGTAATTCTTCCTTCCATTTTTGTTGGATGGTATCTTGGGAACCAGGCATTTTAGGACCATGGGTCATTTAAACTTTTTTCCGTATTTTGACGAAAGAAATCACCTGCTACGAGTTGTCGGTGTACTTTTGAATTACCCCGTATATTGACATAGAAGTGTAAATAACTCTGATTGAAACTAAAAATTGCTGTTTACAATAATCCAATTTCGAAATTTAATTACCGCATATACTTCATTTTCTTAGAGCAATCACACCTAAGAAACGAGCTTAGGTACTATAGCAATAATGTTGAATTACCACGTACAGCCTACTAACTACTTACTTATGGCGGGCGTGTAAATACGTTGTGGAGGAAAACAAAGTGTAGGTACTAAATAGTAAAACTACTTTCCCGGCTTGATTTTACTTACAAAGTAAAGGCAGCTTCCGACTTTGTCGCAGATTCAAATATACTACTAGGTCTTGGTCCTAGGATATCAAATTGATTGAATTTAGCAGCATTGCATGCTTGGGCTATTTCCTGTTGTAAGTATAGTAGGTGATAGTTATAGTGTGTTGTTGTAAGAAATGTGGACAAGTTTCCTAGCATTAGCATCAGGAATTTACCACAACATAATATGTGGTCACTATAGTAAGCGGTAGGACGTACGAAACTCGAAATGATAGTTTTTATAGCTATACTTATTATTTATAACTACAAAACTAAATAAAAAATTTTGAATCTAAAACTGGTAAAGTAAAAATTTCCAAATGGATGTTTTATAGAAAAATGCAAGAAGAAAACGTGCCGTTTTTCCGAAATTTCAGCAATACCTTCGTACAGTTTAATCGATATATTTAAGTACGTCTATGACTCAAATTCATTCAAGAAACAATTTAACTGATATTCAATAGTTTTTTCCCCAAACAAACCCTCTTTGAAATTATGAATTTAAATCAGATTGCTGATTGAAATGGATATCCATTTCTTATATATAAAGCAAATTCCGAGAGGACCAGATTGAAGCATAATGTCCTTTTGTACGAACTCGTTTCAAATAATATCAACTGAGCTTCAGTTCCACTCTCTGCATTTCAAAATCTCATTGCTTTCCAATGCACTTTCTATACAAGAAATCTCTAGAGGAACGCATAGAATTTTTAGTTTCGATTTACGTCGAATGAAGTTGTTTGGACTTCATTAGACCATTTTGTTCTTTCTGCAAATGTTTATATAGCCCTTGGCTTTATTCTAACAATAATAGTTCGACAAACGACGTTATTAAGTTAATGGCTGGAAGGAAAATACCAGTAGAACATAATACAAGGGTTGCTGCTCGCTTGCGGAATTTTAAGCAGATATAAATATCGCTGTATAATTTTTGTACTGATAATATTTGTTTTGAGGAAAAATAATAAGAAATGATAATAATATGTAGCTCTATGAAAGCAACGGCAAACTATAGGTACAGTTAGGTAGGTACTTCAAAATTTCTCTAGTATAGAATGTGTACAACAAAGTTTACAACGCGAAGTTCGTTTAAAATGTATCGTTCGCACACCTTTCGCCGACGTCCTGTGGAGTATATGGCTTAAAGGAGAAGTTGCTGCAGAATTAATATTTTAGCTCAAGCTCTTTATAAGATTGCATAGCATCTTAAAAGGGAAACATGTTTAATAAGCAATCAGTTTCAACCATTTATCAAATACCTACAGTTAAACGTTGCAGAATTATATGTATTAACTGTCTGAATGTTCGACCCCTTACTTGTTAAAAAAACAAAACACGCAAATCATTAGCATTTTTCATATTTTCTGTAATCTTTAAAACTGAACAAACATAATATTAAACTGATTTATGCGTCTTTCCTTTAAATTTCTCTGAAAAATATAATTTATTTACGTTGTATGATTATTATCAAACATATTTTATAAAATCAAGTTAAAGTAATGTTTTGTACACTGTTTACAAATTTGACACAATCCCACTTGTAAATGACTTGAATATTAGTTAATACATTATTTGACAACATTTAATACTACCAACAGTGCTAATTGTGGCAGTAGAATATCTGCAAGGATTTTATGTCAGGATGAAATTACTTCATCCCCACAACTCTAATTATGTTCGTGTCAAACTAATTAATATACAAAATAAATTGCGCTGGAAATTGTAATAACGCTTGCTTGCATGTTTGCGTGACTTTCTCCTCGCCTAAAATTGTTTTCAAGGAACGCAGATTGTGATTGTGTTAAATTTTGCGGAATTTTATAATTTTAAATAAAACACTAAAATAAACTTAGTGGTGGTATTTTAAACTTATATTAATTTTTTCTACTAGCATGCGGAAAAACGCATTTTCCGCACATTTTTTAGTGCGGAAAATCCACTTTTCCGCACCGTGCGGCAAAGGATTTTTCCGCACTAGTTTTTCTACTAGCGTGCGGAAAAACGCATTTTCCGCACGCTAGTAGAAAAACTATTGTTCCTAACACGTGCAGAAACCTATTTTTCCGCACTTAAATGCTTGACACCACTCCGCTACGCGTCGTGCTGTCAACGGCATTTGCGTGCGGAAAAATCGATTTTCTGCACTTGTTAGGAAAATAGCTATTACATAATCTGCAGGAGTAGGTAATAAAACTTTTCACTACAACTTTGAAAGTTTTATTAGAGGAAATTACTCAATATTATGAAAGATGGAAGCTTTTGCACGTAGAAGGATAAAAGAGGATTTCTAACTTTTTATGTAACCCGCCTGTAGTAAGTAACTTTTAAAAGTAACCATCTTAGAACTTTTCTCATATTTTTTACCCATTTACCTAAACCAGGTACATCTTTGACGAAAAATTGCTTTTCCTTTAAAACCGAATTTTGTCAACGCCATTCGCGAAAAAGTTTTGATATATCTACATCCTGATGCGGGAAAGAATAATAATACTTATCAGATTCTTTTACAAACTGGAACGTCTTGGAAATGTGATTACCCTAAAGAATATTGAGTTTTGACTTTTCTTATAATTCTTATGTGCTCCTTATTTTTCTAGTATTATGTTTGTGCATTACCTGATTGAAATAAGCGGGAATAAATCACAATTAATTTTATGAATAAAAATAAGGGCCTTCATTTCGCAAATATTTACAATTTTTATACAGTTCAACGATGTCAGCATGGTACATAAATGCTCGTGTATCTACTACTGCACTTTAATATAATTCTCATTCCACGATTTTGCAATAATTGTAGTTTCTCAATATCCCCTTTCTTCGTCAAGTCGGCCAAGTATAAGATTGTACCTGCAAATTGATAATATGAGAGAACTATAAAGCAATTATACACCAACTGTCTCTCCCATCTACTTAAAAAAACTCACTACACCTATTGAGGACACCCAATTTGTTTGATATTTTTTTGCATTTTTTTGCATTTATCTAACACTACTGCTTTAGTTTTGTCAGTAAGGGTCCTAGGATGTTCCTCTGAGGCACTCCACTATTACTATATTGGTATATATTCAGATTGCCCTCCTCCACATCTCGCATTTTGTTTCCTATTTGAGAGGTAGTTCTGAAACCATCGCAGTACTATACCAGTAGTAATTCCATACATTTCCAATTTTGTCTGTAGTTTGTACCTATCTATGGTTTCAAAAGCTCTTTTGAAATCTAAAAATATAATAACAGTTACCATGTTATTGTCATTATTATTAAAAGGCAGCTTCACAACCATAATTTTCCCGAAAACCCGATTGATACTCTGTTAAAATATTATTTTCTTTTACGTAATCTAATAATTGACTATAATAAATGATTCTTTCTAATATTTTTGTTGTGGCAGGAGGTGTGTTTATTGGTCGAAACTGCTCTGCTTTCTGAGGTCAAGTCACTTTCCTTAGCGGTGTTTTTGTAATCCTTTTAAGTTTTTCCGGCATTACACCACTTTCCATTAAACTATTTATAAGATTAAGGGGTTGGTCAGTTTCTCGAACATCAATTTATAGATCTCTATTGTAAGTTCGTCTGGACTTCCTTTATTGGGTAGTGTAAAGACGCGCTTTGTTAATTCTTAATCCACATTTATATTAATCTAAACTCCTGAAAGTTAATATTTGGGTCTTCTATTTCTACAGCACTATCATTCCGTAACGGTAGTATACTTTGTGTAATTTCATTGATGCTTTCAACAAAGTAATTTTTGTGCTATGTCCTTGATATTTTTAAAAGTAGTCTTTGGTTGTACCATTAAATTCTATTTGGTTATAAGCTTCTGTTAGTTTAGTATTTACTGTATGTTTCAGAGTTTTCCACATCAGTTTCGAATCGTATTTATTTTCATCTACTGCTTTCTCATAATAATCTTTTTTACTTTTTCTCATTTCGTTGACCACTAAGTTTCTATAGTTTTTATACTTATTCTTCCCAATCTACTTTCTCTCTTGTAAGTGCAGATCGTCTATATTTTCGCTCTCGCAACATTATTATAGCATAAGCTATCAGTCTTGCTACCAGTTTTACTAGGTAATATAAATTCGCAAGTCAAGGAAGGAAGAAACATAATTAATATTAAATGACTTGCAGTTAGTTTGTAGATTTAAATTGTTGTGTATTAAATAATATTCTGCAACCCGCGCAGCTGATTGGTTTGATCGATAGCCTAAACACTTAAGTATTTTACATAATTCATGTTATTGCATCCAGCCAGCCCAGGATCAATTATCTTTTCAGCTTATAGAATACCTATCATTTTCATTTTAAATAGGTTACAGCTCCAAGATAGTTCAAAACTAAATTGAAAATGTTGTAAAAAATTGGTAATTATTCAGTAAATCTAAGCATTTTGTTCCATACATGTGCAATGTGTCTAAGGAATTTTTACTATCGATTCTAAAATTTCACGTTATTTTAGTACGGTTTTTAAGTGACAATGGCTTCCAATTCCGATCTAACAATTACAGAAGCTACAGAATGGCACAGGAAACAACAAATTTGAAGAATATCCGGATTACTCACGTCATACAATAAATACCTACAGTTTAGAAGTGATTTTTTTTATAAATAGATAAATAATATATTGAACTACATAATACACGTATAGTTCAGTTACAAAATAAAACACGTAAACACATAACATAATAATTATAAGGTATAAAATTTTACTAATATTGTTATAAAATATTGATTTCCTACTAGCTGTTTTCAATAAATTGGAATATTTTTTCTGATACTCTTGACTTAAGATTTAATTATCGTCTAGAAAGCACTATTTTAAGACCAAGATTTCAAACTTTCTTAATTAGTTGTTTTATATCAGAAATTGTTATAATTAATTTTATGACTAATCAATGGCCGGTATACCTACTCTATTTTTTGTGATAGTTATTAATTCAATTCAAACTGTGATAATTAAAAGGGCCCCAAAGGAGTGAAAACTAATTGCTGTAATGCACCTTGATTTTTTTTAAATATTATGCAACCTATTATAGGATCCATCCATTATCTAAAGAATGTATAGTATCTATTCAGAACCTATAAAATCAACGCCTTGTTAGTTATGCAACTTAACGTACGTTTTTCTAAGGTATCGAGATGATTCTTTACTGGTAATTAATATTGGGATCACAGTAGCAAGGACTTGCACCAAAATAAATGTAACTGAACATCTACCAAGCATACGTAGGGGCATTATTTTAAAAAGAATTTGTAATAATTAGTGGTTTTAAAAATTGATTATGGAAATTTCCTAGACTACTCTATAAATAATTCTATTACAATCACTATAAATAATCATATATAATACTACTAGTAACTACGAAATATCCGACAATTTTTGGACAGTATGTAAGAGTACTTGATGCGCGATAATTCGCTATGAGTCCGAAGGACGAATAGCGAATTATCCTGCATCAAGTACGAATACGTACTGTCCAAAAATTGCAGGATTATTTCGTAGTTACGAGTAGTATTCGGAGGACAATTTGACGAACCAAATTTAAATTTTTATAGTTTCAAATCAGATTAATAATAATTTTCTTCGTAACCATGGTTTTATATACAAACCAGACAAAAGTCAAATTTAATTTTTCTTTCTACCTACGTATTTTGTGCATACTTTGTGATATTTTCAGTAAAATTGAAGCAAAACGGGTTCAACAGAGTACACTTGAAGAGATAGAGGAAGCTTAGAAGGTAAAATGCCCAAGAATTGTATGAAATTTAATGTTTCTTTCTACGTATTTTGTGTATGGTTTGTGACATTTACGGAAAAATGGAAGCAAAATGGTTTGGCTAGAGTACACTTGAAGAGATAAACGAAGCTGTAGAAGGTAAAACTCCCAAGAATACTGTGAAATCTCACCACCTCGGTTTGGAAGCAGTTTTTTTTTGACAGAAAAATTATCGCTGAAATTTTGTACTAGTCCTAAATATCCGAGAATATACAAATTTGGAGTGCGCTGATTGGCTTATCAAGTGAGTAAAACGCAACCGGATTGGTCAGTTTAGGGTGTGTCAAATTGTCAGAATTATTTTATAGATTTGAACATAATCCAAAATGTTCTGATGAAATTTAGAATTTTTTCATGCTAAATCTTCCTTTAAAAAGTAATCATCGGGTAATTCAATTAATTCAAATTAATTAACCAGAGTAAAATTGCGACTGCATGTAGGTACCATAAGTAGACCCTTGTGTGTATTCTGGCGGTTCATCTTTTCGTACCTATTACCCATGGGATGTAATGTTTCAGTGGTGTTATTACGCAATTGTCGTTTCTGGAGAACCGAATGTACCCTGGAAATTTCTTGCCCAACGTATTTAACCTGCAAAAATCTTTTCAAAGCTTTTGATACGCATCTTCTTAGTTTAATACTCCTAAGGATCAATTTAATTATACAAATTATTTAATAAATAATATTAAAAGGAATTATACTAAGACACGCCAATTATTGTCTTTGAATGGATTACTTTCTGATTTAATTATTTTCTTCGTATTATTTCATATTTAGGTTTTCCTACATAAAGAGGAGATTTTCTGAAAATACCTTATATATCTTTTAAACCCGATTCCGTTTTCATTGTAAATTGAGCAACCATGCGACGCATCTACAACTTGCAGAATTTGAATTGAGGGGCGGAAAACAATAATCCCTTTGATTTTAGCCAATTTGTGAAACGTCTTTGAAATAATGCGTATGGGTGACCTATCACGGCAACATACTGCGTTTAAAATTGATCTAGGCGACTCTAACTACAATAGAACTAATAGTAGCGTGAAATGTGTTGCAAACATTAACCAGAATATTTCCACAATGACTAAATAACTGAACTGAATTGCTTAAATAACGTAAACAGAATAAAATACTACAAATTTAAAGTTAAAAGATTATTTATGGAAGGTATCTGGGAATTTAGTAGTTATTAATAAAAATTATGAATTTCTACTTAAAACACTGTGAAGTTTATTTAGATTGACTGAATGTTTATTGAAACAGTGCCGGATTAGATGGAAGACAAGCTAGGTGCAAAAAATAAAGTTATTTCCAGAGTCTACATTTTCTTGAATGTGTAGGTAATGCAACAGTTTTTTGATTCAGGAAAAGATCGGATTATTGATTAGGAAAACGCCATTTCCTAACATAGGATAAATTATAGCTCAAGATGTACAGATTGCGGGCTATCGGAAAGATATATCGCCTTTATCTATTGTAGCCCCTGTATGGGCAATTAATTCTAACATTACTTATTTTAAATTGGTTGAATAATGCGTTAGTTTTTTAAGATGAACCATTATATTTTTGCTGCTATTAAATATCCAAACCATTTTTTAATTATAGTAAAGCCATACAAAAACATTATATTTGTGAGTATGAATTCCAATTTTATTTAAAATAATATAATAGTCGGAAAACTTGTCTAATTCATTTCATACAAACTGCAACATGCCTTTCGTGAATACAATCTTTCGTTTATAAACATGTACACAACAAAAACACAAAAATAAACTGATATTAGAAGTTATTTATATTGCAGTTTGATTTAAGTATAGCTCTAAATATTTTCGTTACATATTTTGTGAATTGGGAAATCAAAGGACTGGTGCAAGATTGTGTTAAATAAAAATAGGTACTTCAGAGTGCAAAGTACTTAATACCATTGCAAATTGTTGTCACTTAACAAATACTTAGAATTAGATTTAAAAATAAAAACAAAGTTCCGTAGTAACGCAGTTTATTAGTAAGAAGTAGAAAAATGATCTAAATTATTAGTTTCGGTTTATATAATAACACGGAAAGACTGAATTCTAACAATATAGTAGGTGGTACTCTTTAAAAAGTGTTCCAATATAACGAAAAACACCCAGCAGTAAAAAATTCCATAAAGACCTACTCTGTTGGAAAAAAATATGAATAGCTAGCGCTTCCCTCATACAAACGAGGCGCGTTTAGCACCATTTTGTAGAAATATCAGTTCCATCGTCGAACAGACGGGGTTTATTAAGGATATTGTAAAAAATAACCGCACCATTCCTTTTGCAACTGATACAAGTCATACATCCTGTAGTAGGTACGTTAGAGCCGCAAGGAGGTAACAGCTCTTTAAATCCTAAAGATACTTATTATCTCATACCCAATAACTTCTCAACTAATGTACCTTAAGGCCCCTTAGGACAGCTCGCAGATTTTAGCGTAACGCCTACTGTGTAAAAATATAGGCAACTGGCTGTATATACTTTCCTATACAATTTGCAGTTGATGACACTACACAGATATCTCTCTCAATTAGTACTGTAATACACGGTGTGTAGTTAGGGGAGTTGCAAGTTAACTAATGAGGTCCTTTAAAACCGTATGGAACAAAACAGAAAATCAAGTTACAGTGTGGTATAATTAATAGATTACTATGTAAAATTTGAAGTTTGGATACAGTGGCTTCAAGTAAATTTGGAAAAGGTGTACCGAGAGATGTACCAAACTTAAACAAACTATTTATTTAAATCGAAAACAAAGTTTAAAGTCTGTGGGCTACCAAATCATTTCCATGGACCATGATCTTCACCACGCATTCAAATGCATGCCTGCACACTCTTGGAAGCTGTAGAATGTTAGTAGTCATAGTACTAACAAAATTAAATGAACTTTAGGTTAGTTACATTTGTAAGACCCTTTCTATTCTTTTCAATTTTGGCGTTTAAAAAACATGTAACTTTAATCCTACATGATTTTAAGTTAAATTGCTGGAAACTCTTTAATTGGTCTACTTTAGAGTCCTCTAGTTCTACCACGAAGCTGTTTGATGAAAGAAATAAACATTTAAAACATCGTGCGGTGTACAGTCCGGTTTCTATTTTACCCCAACCTGCAGCAACTTTATTATATATTTTACACCTAACAAACTACAAATATTTTTGAATTCAGAATTAAAAACTCTATCAGATGATAAAATGTATATTTTATTATCTTTTCGTTTTGTTTTGTAATTTTATTTTTTTCTAATTTTTATTTTATAAATATTATTTATGTCTTTTATGTATTAATTTTGGGTTAAACCTTGTTCGTCTTAACCACGGCCTGGATGTAAACAAAAATACGTGACAAAGTGGTGCGTATTTTATGTGAACTAGCTGCAAAAAATAGTTTCACTGGGCGACGATTCCATTTTTAATAAATCAAAATGCACGCACAAAATACAAAAACACCAATTACCATACACAGATAACGACAAATGAAACTGCTATTATAATTAACGCATGAATCGAACGTAACTACTCGTACAGTAAAGGAATGAAATCTTCTCGCTGCAATTACCTACCACAGCGCTGTATTGCGATGCCGTTTTAGAAATTATCACATGGTTTTGTTTACATCCAGGTCGTGCTTAGAACGAACACGGTTTGGTGACATTTCTTTAAGTCGGTATGACATGAAGATGAAAGATACCATTACAATTTTATTTAATATTTATTATTTATATTACCATTACAATGTTTAAACTCATCAAGAAACGAACATTAGGTTAATGTTGGTGTTCCCATTGTTCTATCCGCAATTCGGGATTCTTAAGAAAAAACAAACAATAGCCTGGCAGCAATAATTTATGACACGGATTACTTTATTTAACACCCACGTTTTATCCAAACCACAAAAATACAAACATTTGTTCCATTACAAAGAGATAGAAAACAACATTTAAAAAATTAAAAAATTTAGAAACAAAAAACAATAATAATACGTCATATCGTTTAATAGAATTTTAATTTTGAATTCAAAAATATATTACTCTGTTCATGAAAAATGGTTATGTAACGCCTCTAACACAAAAACTAGTGAACCGATTTTGATGAAATTTTAAATAAATAGGTATATCGAAAATTCATCGACAAAATAAACTTTTCAAAAAAATCCGAAACCGGAAGCGGACGTTAGACATGTTTTTTTGGTAGCATTTTTTCAGAAGCGGAATTTTGAAAACATGAGTAGGGAATATGAAAGAAGACCATAATTGAAGGCAAACAGTTTTTTGCTGGACTCTCTAACTTCAAAATGGCGGTCGCTATGAATTTTTCAAAATTTCGACTTTAACGCCCCATAACTCAAAAACCAGTTATCGGATCAGATTCCGCAACAACTTGTTTGAAAGCCCTTTGGCTGTACTACACCAAGAAAAAAAACTATTCACTAAATCCAAAAACGGTGGCTACGGCGGCGCGGCGCTCTTCCAAAAATTTTGAAATTTTTGAAAAATTACTACAAAAAAAACTGGTCTAAGGATTTTGTTTAAATTTTCTATACTTATGCAGCTTGGTATTAGCTACATTTTAGTTTTTTGATAAACGCCAGAATTTCATTGTGGTGCCCTCTACGAGGTTTTGAAAATCGAAAATTGATGCTCCTATAGCGCTTTTATTAGTCAAAATATGAAAGAAGTGTAAATATAAAAGTTATTCACTATATAATTCTGCATTTTTCTAAATGTATGTCACGTATACAGGGCGTTTGATTTCCACAGTACAATAAGCAACTTTGTTATTTTAAATGAAACACCCTATATATTATTATATAATTGAATGCAAAATGTAATTGTCTATCACATAGTATAAGGTATTCATATGGCTAAAATGTACGGTTAATGAGAAATTCGTGAATTTTGAATATTTTGGTTGGACTCTGACGAAAACGGATCGTCGCGGTCGGTCGGTAGCGATCGCCCGGCTTCGCCAGCGGTAATTTCTAGCCGTTGCCTACTACTGACAGAGTACAGCGTATCTTGGTGTCTTTCTTCTGTTCATATTGAACCCGTATAGTCTTGTTTTTCTCGCTAGACATTCAAATGATTTCCAATCCTGCCTCGCGAACTACTGTTGAATACCAAAAACGAAATGTTTATTTTTAGTATGGGAAAGTCCAGGGGAGGTTGGCACCTCCACTTTTTTATGTTTACTGAACAGGGTAGGTATATAGTTTGTTAGAAGTAAAATTTATAATAAAGTTGCTACAGGGCGGCGGGGGGGGGGGGAGCGGACTGTATTCAATTAGCCCATAGTTGTTTACAGTAAGATTATATTTTCTAGATTGAAACACGAAATTCATGTAATTTTACAGAGTACGAAATTTTAAACCTTAATATAAAATAACTCTCTCTAAAGCGCTTTCATGAACTGCTTATCAAAGGTTTGCTAAGCTTTGCTGCCTCACTTTAACTTTTATTAGGGATTTGCATAGTAACAAGGTTGAACTTCAGTGTGCTGCAAAAGCAACTGAAACTTTAGAAAGGTTACTACAATTATAATAGGAGAAGTAGAACTAATAGTAGATGAATGTTGTATAAAGGAATATTTTTGTTTAATATTTAAGTATACGATATATCAATACTTTTTACTTTTAGTAGAATTCTTTCCTACTTCTAAAACAATTAATCAATGACGTATAACAAAGGATAACGATTTACTTCTGAGAATCCATGCAAACGTATTTACGTTAAATTGCTTTGAAATATACTTGAAATATGAAAAACTATTCGTACCTAGATCAGCTTTTATAGTTATGGTGCAAAGAAATTATGCTAATTTAAAACGATGTATTACACTTTTATTTAAGTATTTAATTCTATAGTAGTAATTTGTATGTATAGTATTAAAAAAGAAGAAAAGAGCTGGGTAAAATATTGTTGAAAATTCTTCCTAAATAAAAATTGCAGGAACATATTATGAAAAGATGAAGAATAGGGATAAGCAAGTTGTACAGAGTCCCAATCAAAATAAATCACCAATAATTAATATCCGCCTAGGGAACCAATTTTTTAAGACAAACTAAAGCGTCAATCTATATTTGTATTATGTGTCACCATTGTTGAAAATGGTGAAAATGCAAATATACGTAGGGTATAATAATATTCGCCTGGACATATTAACTTAAACGGCTGTTAATTAGTTACTTCTCATTTAATTACAACCATTCAGACACCGGCAGTCAATACGTCAACTTTTTTGCTGTTAAATTCTAATTAGGCAGTGAATAATCTATTGTTGACGTTAATGATACATTATTTGCCTAGTGTAGTATGGAGACCACACCCATAAGTTACAAATTGGATCCTGACCGCCAGCGAAAAAGTTAATATGAAAATGCCAAACCATGCAAGCTCAACTTCGTAAGATTCATAACACTTCCATGAGCTTGGCTTATTCCCTAGCGTCCGTGTTATGCCTTATCAACAGAAACAGACCTTCGCTAACAGGTCTATTCATGTAGGATGTTATATTACTAAACGGCAATCTTTTAAATGGTAATTATACTACAGTACTACGGTTTTTTCCCAAACTTCGTTTAAAAAATATAACAATAGATGAATAATAACTAATTACGTTTAGTTTGAATAGATAAGTAGGCATAAGTTGTGTATTCAAAAAGATATTTTTCCATAGTAAATCGTTTTCCTTTAATTTCGCCAGAGAGCGTGCTAGTTACAACGGCCCTTGATATCTTCTACGCTTCGCAAGCGTAAAAATCATTTTCCTACTACAATCGTTTATGTATTCAACATTCACGCCAGCAAATTGAGGGCCGGAAGTGACCAATTCCCCTACCGTGTGGAAATAGCCTTAAACAATGCGTCAACTTAGCAATAACAATAACCCGCGTGAGGCAATATTCAAACAGAATTCTAGTAATATAAGACAATATAATTCTATACGATTGTAGGAAAATCGTTATTCATAACATTTCCGGGAAGAGCAATCTCGAATCTCATGCATGAGGTAATAATTATGGAGTCTTACCACCAAAACAAAATAATATGATAAATTGCATTCCCTCCCGCACAATTCAAGTACGTATAATCTTCCTCCTTTCAAACCCCAAGAAGACAACACGAATATTGGCTAAAGTGTTTGTAGGAAATATTATAGCGATATTATCCACCACTACAAACATCTGCTGCATCCCCAACGCTTGAAAGCTCGTTATGTTCGTGTAGTTCTGACAGGAAAGCGGCTATCCGCCCAAACAATTACCCCCTAAATCTGCCTTGTTTTGTACAGGTTCCTACCGAGCAACAGGAGCTTATAGTTTCCTCTGCTATTGATTGAAGATAATCGATACTAATAACTTATGAATGTGGGAAACATGCTGTGCACTAGCTAGGCTGAAGGATACAATAAACGTACCACAAACGTACTACCGAAAACGTGTCTTTTGCCCGTTTCCATTTAATTAAGACCTATTACTTTAAAGTTTGTAGTTGTTTTATTAATTAGTTGTCGTGTCTGTTATGAACATTTATGCTTCCTAAAATTTTGACGAAACTACTAATTAAACAATAATATTGATTATCGTAATTTTGCAGGATTTCATTGAATAATACATTTGCAAAAGTTATGTATCATGTAACTTATGATATACTTAACAATTAGAAAAACAGTCACCGGTATGAAATGATGCACCTTAATCAATTTAAATAAATTGGGCTAAAGACAACTTTAAATATATTGTCGCTTTAACGCAATTTTGGGGATTTACAGTTAGTAATCCTATACTGTTCCAACGGGAACATTATCCAAACAGAATTATTCCGGTTAGCGACTTAAATTATAATAAGGATTAAAACATTTATTGAATGTCGTGAATCACAAAAATAATTATTAAATAAAATCATAGGTGAAACTTATCAGTACAATAAATTTATTGTATGTCCTTGTAATATCCACGAAATATTGGGAAACATTTTAGACCTCATGTTATGGTAATTACAAGCTCTTGGTAGCTTCTTAACTGTGATTGATTACATTTCTAGTGTGTTCTGAAATCCTTCTTAGATTGCATGTTATTATCGTGTTATTTCAGAAAGCTTAATTAATTGTACTACTGCTGTAATGTTGCAAACACCAAAAATATCAAAGTACTTAAATTAAAGTTTTGCATATTATCAGAAAATTGTATAATATGCTGCAAAACATGCTCTTAGATAATTCGACTGGTTGTACTGGAACACACTGGAATACACGTAATTGCCTCGTACTGTGTAATGTTATGTGTCTCTAAGATAAGGATACCATCACAGAAAGTCATTATTAACACTATATGCTAGGTAATGACTATGAGCAAGGTATTGTCTATCACACATTTAATAACAATTGTCAGGTAACAATGTTGAACTCTATTACGCATTGTTGTGATTTGAAGTTAAGATATAAATTACCTACGGTCTAACTAGAGTTTTGACCTTTTAAAGCAGCGTTTATACATGCACTGATTTGCTGGTGAAATCATAGCACCGAAACTGTTACTGTCGCGCAAGTGTAGGTATAAATGCATGAATCCTTGCAAAAATCTTGTTGCGTTCTAACTTTTCAATGCGCCAGCTTTCATGTGCATGCATGTACCTAGGTACAAATTAAAATTGCACGTGTACACGTAAATTTTCACGCCAGTTGGGTTTTGAGCATTGTAAATAATTGTGGTTGTTTGTTTTGAAAATGAGCAGCAAGTCGAGTGCAGCCAAAACTATTAAATTTCTGGAAGCATACGAAGGTACTCCTTGTCTTTGGGATGTGTTATCTGAAGATTACAAGAAAAGCAAAAATTCGTTCCATTGGAAATGCGTACTACACTTTGAAACGACCTCTTCTTTTATCTTTTTTCTTCTTTTCTAAATCGGCAATCATATTGTCGATCAAAATTTTCGAAAGTATTTGAAAGGAAAAATGCACTTAACATAACATTGGCGCGAAAATTAGTTAAATGTGTGCCGCGAAAGCTTTACTGGCGAGACTATTGGCGCCAGCAAATCAGTGCATGTATAAACGCTGCCTTTAAAGTTATACTAAATAAATTTATTATACGAAAGTGGTCAATGTATGACATTCTATAAGTCAATACATGTAATTATATTCATTTTACTACAGACTCATGAAATATTCAAATATCAAAGTACAACTGTCAGAATGAATCTCTGATATAGTAATCTGCACTGTCTATAACAGTGAACAACCAGCAAGAGATCCGGCCTACTATCCTAATTTTGAATCAATCACAAGCTATTCTAATTGAGAACTTTTTGAAGGTATTGTAACGAGAGATCAATAAAAAAAACCAATTAAGGCAGGCTGTGAAATTGAATTATATTAAATTGGTACTGTAGCCACATCCACAGAATGACATTTCTGACATGAAAATTTAAAACTGAACGCTCTTGTCTAAGTTTTTTATTTGATTATCAAATTATTAAAATATTATTATCAAATAAAAAACTTAAAAACTTAGACAAGAGGGTTCAGTTTTAAATTTTCATGTCAGAAATGTCATTCTGTGGATGTGGCTACAGTACCAATTTAATATAATTCAATTTCACAGCCTGCCCTAATTGGTTTTTTTATTGATCTCTCGTTCCTATTGTACCATATTCTATACTGATTATATACCTACTATGTAATTTCTGATTTGGAAGTACTTAATATGTAAGTTTTTTTTTTTAAATTTACTTTGTTCACATGAAAAAGATCGAAGATCAGAAAAATAAATAAAACCAGGAAAATTATTCTTAATCAGAAACTAGATTCACTAACTTTTTTTGCACATAGTGCAAAACACCGCCTCTTGCTAGATAAGCGAATTTTTCCCTAATCTTTAATCAAAAACAATTGACGTTCGTTTCAGTTGACGTTGATGTTTATAGTTTAACTATTAAGTTAGAGAATAAATTTGCCAAGATCATAACTTCTTGAAGATAAGAAACTCATAAACCTTCAAAATTCTTCTTTATATGTAGGTAGCTATTCTGTAAACATCACGTTTGGTAATGAAATTCTCGGCTTTTTAGTTTTATTACCAATTTTATGGTTACAGTTCGAAGGTAAATAAAACTAGCATTTGCAATAAAACTCGGAAAGGTAAATTCTACTCTATAAAATATTTTAAAGTTCCACGTAGCTTATGTACGTATACTAAAGCAACTATAAAGGGAACAATCAGAATTATTAATGAACTACAATACTACATTAATAATGACCTCTTTACAGACTAGCAAGATAATTCTGAATTGTATTTTTAAAACTTGTATAACGACCAAAATTGAAATCATCTTAAAAATAATCTTGCAAGAAAACAAAATCTTTTTCAGTAAATTATCAAATACACCTATAAGTGTTTTCCAAGAACGGAAAATCCGTGCTCATATTAATTTAAAAAGTTTCCTGTGAAAATAAGAGACCATATAAGTGCTTTCCGGATCGTTTACCTATACACGTGCCGACTCTCAATGACTCCCTTTAGATCACAATAATTATAATTTGAGCTTTTGTACTACTACGTTCCGTTTAATTGTTTATTAAAGAAAGAATACCTAATTAGTATCGGCAATCAATTTATTTCTATGGCGCATCACCAATTTCAGCTAAAAAGCACCACCAGTATGCAACTGTGAATAAAAAAATATCTAGAATATGGTCGCCGGAGAATGAACTCTGTATTTACATTTGCTACAAGATATAATACGCTTGGTATGGTGAGTATTACTACTCATAAACCCCACATAACGACTAAGTAAATAAGTTCATTGCCTTGATATCGATTTCACGAAAATATATGGTCTAAAACTGTGTTATTGAACGTCCTTAAACATTTGTTAGTAGTCTTTCACGTCGCTTCCTCGTTATTATTTTCCGAAGTAATAGGATTGTTGTCACAATATCATTTAA
Organism: Hemicrepidius hirtus; assembly: GCA_963082805.1. NCBI lineage: Eukaryota > Metazoa > Arthropoda > Insecta > Coleoptera > Elateridae > Hemicrepidius > Hemicrepidius hirtus. The sequence goes on along the minus strand of OY720160.1, from coordinate 28,551,972 downwards.
TCATTTCAGCAACACTCAGTATTACAGTAATAGATATTATTTCATAAGCTTGCATTAGTATGTTTAAACATATCATTTATTACTAATTCTGGATCACTAAAATTGGATCTCGATGTGATTATATTTCTGTTGCAAAGCTTACCACAATCATGTGAATATTCCGCTAAACGCTGATTTCACCCTCTAGCACGCTTTGGAAATGCAATGGCATAGCGCCCTACATGGGCATCACAGTTTTCCATCTCTTCCAATGATCGTATAATAGGTATGTTTCGCATATAACCAAGTCGGTTTCATACGGTCACACCTGATTCTTCGTATTCCTCCACTTATTTTTAATTATTGTTTGTCGATAACGAAAATCACTCAACAAAATCTGGCATTGATGTTTAGAAATTGTAATCGATAGGGCTTTATTAATATCTCGGGCAATGACGATCCAAGTCACAGATAGGGAGTGGCAATACGAAAACAATAAACAAATCTCTAACAAATTTCATCTCAATAGGAAAATGATTATTCCGTGCTAGAAGAGATAAAAGCAGGTGTTCCTCAAGGTTGTGTGCTGGGACCGACACTAGTGGGTTAAACGAGACCAATAATCTACTCAGAGACAAGGTACTTACCTGTAACCATAACCAACAACATAATACTACACGGCGTTAATAAAAACGTTTTACACGCTTTGAGGGGTGTTGGCACATATTAAAATAAGAAAAAAACTGTAATAAACTTAAGAACAACAGTGCTTCCTTAAGAAGACACATTCATGGTATTTCAGGGGGTATTTTAAAAACAATATAGAGGAAAGGAATACGCTGAAAAGTGGTACACATCCAGTAGAGGGGAAAACGAACATTCTCAAAACATCAGAATTATTGCATATTATAGAGGGCGCTGTCGGCAGATGCTTTTCGTATGTCTTTGAAAATAAGTTTGTTGTTATTAACATTTCTTCTCCGTAAAATTTACGTAAAGGAGATATTTGTTCATCACAAAGGTGTAGGTACTTGTTTCATGTCGATAAAATGTGCCGTTTTCAAGCTGAGCATTTCAGCGGTACGAAGTAGGTAACACTTCATCAAGTTACCATTGGTGACATTAATATATGTAAACACTTTAGAGGATGTTACTAGAGATCAAAATAAAAAAAAATTCGAGTAAACTCAGGTCTAATACTCGAACAGTTTTCGAGATATGGAATTATCTAATTATTCAAATTAGAATGAATTTATAAATCGTAATTTAAAAAACCGGTGAGTATTGGACCTGGGTTTATTAGAATTTTTTTCTTGTTTTAATCTTTACTAAAACCCCTTAAAGTGTATAAAATATTAGCGTGACAAATGGTAACTTTATAAAATTGACGGCACATTATTTACATGCAACAAGTGCACCTTTTTGATGTAGCAATAACTCCTTTATCATAAATTTTTCTCATAAAAGCAAAAATGTGAATAACAAAAAAGTTATGTTCAAGGATATAGATACGAAAAGCATCTGCCGACAGCGCCCTCTACAATATGCAATAATTCTGATGAATATTTTTAATCAAAGTAAAATTTTTTTAAAATAAGAAAAATCGTAAGTTATGCGGAGTCCTAGTAATATGTAGTAATGGAAGGAAACTTGTTTTTAACTCATTTTAGAAAAACATTGTAAATTGTTTTCCGATAAAAACATATTTGGAAATACCAAAATATTACCAAACCCGTTTATGTAGCATAAACAACCGAGCAAAACATTTCTGCTGGAAACTGTCAACGACAGAAAAATTTCACAGTAATGTGTATTTTTTGTTCTTGTCCAAAAGCATTATGTTATAAAAATTTTAATTTAACACGAAAATTCCCCTGATGTATGTCGTGGTACCTACGTAAAATTTAATCAATAGGAACTAGAAAGTAGAAACAAACTAAAGAAACCTTTAAATTCAATTGATATCAATTTACAAGACGGAAAAACTAATCTCGATGCGAGGAATAGGTACCTTTTAAAAGAGCTTTTAGAAATTTAGATTCACAAATTAGAACATTCAGAAATCTAGTTAACTTTCCAACTAATTCAGTTTAAAATGTGTTATGGGGTCCTGCTCTACACGTCTAAAAAGGACACAACAAAGTTTCAATAGGTACTACCTATGTAATAATAATAATTAATTTTACATTATGAATTCAGTTTTGCGTGCGTTACAAATTATACAGGGTGTGTAAAAATGGCGGTGCAAGCTTCAGGTAAAGTTATTCCTTGAACAAAAATAAGGCAAAAAGCTTATTGCAAAACAACTGGTAAAGATTTCCTGAACTTACAAGAAGCCCTCAAAGTTCAAAATTTGCAACTGCAAAGAAAGCTGCTATTTCAAAATCAAGTTACTTGATGCGTACATTCAGTGATAATAGTTAAAATTTATTACCATCGATCGTTTAAAAGTAAAAAGAAATTAATGATTTTTATTATTTCAAATCATTTAATTTTTCTATATGCATAAAAAATAGATTTGGCAATATTGCAATTGCAATGTAATAGTGTTAGCTTTAGCGTCTTTCAGAGTGCCTTGAATCTTGATGCAATGACAGATAATAAATTGTGGTCATCAGTGATCAACTTCATAGTAGGTGGCTACAAGGTTGCCAAATGTACAGTTCTTAAATTGTTATGGTGAGGGGTAGCCATGTCTCTATGAACTTTTTTGCAATAAACTTGTTTCCTTATTTTTGTCGAAGGAATAATTTTATCTGAAGCTTGCATCACAATTTTTACACACCCTGTATAACAGATAATGTTCACAAGCCGGGGGTTATATTTCCATTTCCGGCAATATCAAATATGTTCGGTATTTCTTTCAAAAGCAATACCTATAAAACATAAGAACTTAGTATTGAGATCAGAAGTTCCCCAACATCTTTCATTTAGGATGTGCAAAGTAGGTACCTACAGATTTCCTAGGAGTGTTTTAGTTGTTATAGGTTTCGGTGACATGGAAGTTTTTATTTTCTTATCATTAAAAAACAAATAACAGATGAGAAGCAAACAATGCAAAAACTGAAAGCTCGACACGCGCGTCGTATAACATATTATAACAAAGGGGATAAAACCCTAAGGAGCAAGAAGGGCAAGAACGGGTTATAAAGATCAAACTATGAACATGTGTAGAATGTGCTGCACTATATCAGGGTATTCATCATCATATGTTAGCGGTGCTTTTCAGTGTTGTCAAAAATACATTTCAATGGTCGGTAAAGGATGAGGGCCCAGAATTAATATACCTTACATTTTCAACTAATTACTTCCCAACACAAATTATAAGAAATCATTATAACTTTGTTCGCTTGATAAGTAGCGAGAACACTCCAATTTTGTGCTTAATATTCGCACAAATATAAATTCCCATGTGACTACAAACGCTTCCTGTATCAGCAAAAGAAGAAACGCACTGTGGGTTGTTATACGACATGATTATTTAAATTCGTATAAACAACAAAATATCGAGATGGAAGATTATTTGTATCGGAATTCACAAGAGGATAAATTACATAGTAAATCAATTTGCCACTGCAAAAATGCAAATGAACAAGCGTACTAAAACACTCCAATGTCCATTACTTTAATTAATACGAACTCGTGACCTAGTTCTTTCTGTCAGAAAAATTTTCAGTAAGCTCATTTGAAATTCTTCAAAGGTTAACTCAGATGTGCTGCAAAGACATAAATTTCACCAAACGACGTGCCGAGGTTACAATATTAAAATTTATTGTCTTGAAATTGACAGAAATTTTTACTTTTGCTTGTTACAGGATGAAGAAGCTGCAGCCTATTTATTATTATAAGATTGTTTTAAACATGAAATATCCTAAATTCAAAATAATAATAAAAACAATAAACAGGGTTTATATAGATACAAATTTCAAAAATCACAAGCCCAGGAGGATTTTTTTAAAATATTTCCTGGCGGTTAACGTGTTATACCTACCATGAAAATATGCAATCACGTTTAGCAAAATTTAATGTTTAAAATTTTTCAGATCCTTAGGAGATAAACAGCAATCAAATATTTTCCAATTTAAGTGAATATGAACTCTTATCAGCCGTAAAACCGTACTGGGTGTTTTCATGATCGTTACTTTTATTTGCTTCGGCAGTGGTAAACAAAGAATTTATGTGGGTAGGTAGCACGGATAGTTTACAGAACTGTCGCACTGAATTCAAATATTAAATTATGGAACTGTGACCTAGATTCGACAATATTGGTGATGATATGTCATATAATATGATTAGAAGATTCAAAGGTCGTTTGAAATTTTTATTGCATCTAGACGATCGATCAGGACACACCTGTTACATAATTTATAGACGTTGACCTTGGAGGGATAAAAATCCCCATAATATAGTAGTGTGGGTATCAATATTGACAATGAAATATTTAGAAATTCCTACTGCAGATGACATTTATTAGGGATGTAGATTGTTATTAAAGATATTCATTTTGAACCTAACAAAGGAATATGTAATTCCAACAGAATGTAACACGATACATAATTTTACCAGAAAACTGCGACATGTCCATTAAAATCAAATTCTGAACTTGTTAACTGGCCACAGGAGAATATTCAAATTCTTCAGGAAATTAACTAACAGTCTATAAAATGTGTAAGTTGTAGGAAATCGCTATGACTATTTCATGGCTAGTTGCCAACGTTTCTTTAAGGCTGGAGTTTACACCTTGAAATATACCCCATTTTATGCACATTTTGTTTCAATTTTTCAGAGCCAATTTTAAAGTAGGAAGGGCGGGCGAAATTTTTTTCTTATTATTGGTGTTTTATCTGTCTACACATAGAACGTTTTTGTTTAATTTCTAAAAAATAACTTTTCAGCATTAAAAAATGTACAACTCTATTTTACTTTAAAATTTTCAAGTAGTATTTACAAAAATATGGATATCATAAAATTCTCTCTATCAATAGATAGATATAACCACGCTCTTTCAAATGCCACAAGAATTTTTTTTCTAAAATGCAAATTAATTCGGAAATAATGGAAATAAAATTTTAGAAATATCAATATAATTCACCTTTTGCAATTTAGCATGTAGGCAACACAACTAACAGGACCATTAACTCACAATGGAGCCAATACACAAAAGACGGATTATAACGGACTACAACTTTTTACTAGGTAGGTATTGTTGTTTGACAAAAAAAAATTAAAATAATATAACGACAAAATCTATATTCAATACAGTAAATTCATTATTCTTTATTGCATTTATCAATATTGGTAACGTCAGAAGAATCTGAAATACCTATTTAAAAATATGAAACAAAATTCCAAGGCAAGCATTATTCTTGTTATTGTAGGTATGCAACTTTCCATACATCAATTTGGATTTTGCTGTAAGTAAATGCCAGCCTTAATAAACATACTATATTATAACGAGCGATCAAAAGTTTTCAAATGGAGTTGGCTGTGTAGGTTAGAAGGTATGTCGCAACTCATATTTGGGCAGAGAAATGAACCAACAGGAACTAACCTCAACACTGACAATGACATTTGTTTACGGTTCAATCTTAGGTCCCGTTCTACGAAATTATTTGACAGTTGAACGGTTCAACCACAATCAATCATCGTCATGGATACGATTGTTCGAACAATTTATTGTATTCATGCCAATTGATCGTTGTTCAGCTGAATTGACAGTCAAACACTTTCGTACAACCGGGCCCTAGACATTCAAAAAAATTGCAAAAGCTACTAAAATTTCAAAACTTTTAGACCGTTCTGTATAAGATGTTGCAATACAGGACAGCTTTGTTAAAATTGATCCTAAAATATTGAATGGAGAACACAAAATATGGTAGCTGTTTATGAATCACATACATACGATAATTATGCTAGATGCATGCTACTTCCAGTTCACATTTAAATAGGCAGAGGAAGCAAAGCAATATTATACTGGAGTCCCTTTGCCATAAGTACAATTTCAAAAGAAATAAGAATCTAGATGTATTGCGTTATCTTCTTCTCTGTATATCGTCTGCGCACTTGACCCGCACCTAATATTTCTGTTGAATTATACGTAACGTGTCTTCAAAAACTATTCCGCGAAACATTACAGGGGCAAGCTGGCAACACTGCTATAGTCAAAGTTTTTTTAGCTTTCTGTTTTCGGCTTAAAAGATTATGAAATTTAAAGAGATAGATATACAGCCCTCGCTCTTTCGCACTGTCAGTGGTATCCAAACAATACGCAAATGTACTTGTACTATAAATTTTTATTACTTATATTATATGAAAGTAAATGTTTTTTACAAGATTATGCCCGATTGCACCGTCGTCACTTAAATAATAAGTGTCCCTTAAAAGTTGAATTGCCATGGATACAATTGTCACCAAGAATTGTATCCATGGTAATTAAACTTTTAAGAGACACTTATTATTTAAGTGACGATGGTGCAATCGGGCATTAGAACAATATCTTCAAGTCATTATGCTAATCAACTAGAATATCAGTGGTATTTAGAGAATTTTAAGGGTTGCTCGCTAAAGTACATTTGCGTATTGTTTGGATACCACTGACAGTCTGCCAACCACTCGAAAGTAGGCGGTTCGCATGGATAGCAACATCTCTGTGACTGTCGTACATCAACAAAAGGCGGATATACCGTAGCGCTATGTGAAGAAGTTAAGATTTTCGTAAGCGGGCCGAAATTCCCATTATTAAGGTAATGGTGCAAAAGAGCGAGGGCTGTATATATTATCGATCTCTTTAAATTTCATAATCTTTTAAGCGGAAAACAGACAGCTAAAAAAACTTCGACTATAAGCAGTTGCATTCATTTAAACCACTACCCGAAATTACTATCTCGGATTAACCATAGACCCCGTTTAACTTCGGAATTCTATTTTCTAATCTGATGTTTAACTGGCACGCTGTGATTTAACCTGAGATAATTGTAATTCCGCGTCTAATATTTCGGGGAATTACCGTCTCTGAACGAACCCATTGATTGCTAATTTATTAGGTAGGTATGATTTCAAAATGTGTTTTATAGCGTTTCGTAAACACTTTTCTTCACCAATGCCCGATTAGATCGGTTTCTAGCCTTTTTACATTAAATATCACAATTAATATGAATCTGTACTGTTTTCAGTTTTTGAGTTTCTAGTTTTTGGCACATGATTCTAAACAAACCCCGATCAGAAATTTAATTCGAATCCGTAATAAAACAAATTTTCTGTAAAACTTCAAAAATTGCAAGAAAGTCTCAATAAATCAAAAATCACAAACCGCTTACTTAATAGTTTTCCGATAGATCATAAAAATTGTAAAATTGCACCAATGTATGTCCCCGTGCTGCATCCTATGGTCAATGACCAAATAATGGAGAAATTAACCTATTTCCGTCGTAAGTAAAGCTGACAACATAGGTGTGACGTTCCTTAATTATCTATTTGTAGAGGGGCGAAACAGTGGGTTGGATACAATTAACATATTCTTAATGTGGTTTAAGAAAAAATTGGTAATGGAAAAGTCTATTATTTCCTAATCAAATTGTGTTTTAATAACTTAGAAATAAAAATTAATATTATTATATTGTAGGTGTATCTTTAAGGGAAAAGAAATTACGTTAATAAATTCGCTGGGCCTGTTCAATGTAGTAGAATTACTGTTAATAAACACAAAATAATAACTATTTAATTAGGTACTTCGAAAAATCTTTTGGTACTCTGAAAATGTATACAATGCAGCAAATTTAAATTTTACAACATTTGAATGTAAACAGAATTGTAGCAGTTGTGTGTAGCAATTACATTTTATGTTTCAAGGAACTGGTGCCTTATACTAAATCCATGTGTATACTTAAATGATACCCATAAATGTAATCATGTAGCTGTACTGACAAATAGAGTAGGTATAGGTAATACCTATACATAATAATATTAAACTGAATTTGGAATTTAATTTAATGTTAGTTCGTCCAGCGAGAGAATTTAGTTTAAACCGCGTGGTCGATTAAAGTAATACTTAATATTTCTATATTATATCCATCTACAATAGTAATCCCACTTCTGAAAACAAATGGTTACTACGCGGCGTTTAAAGAAAATATCTAAAAGAGGTAACTAAAACCGTATATTAAGATTTCGAAAGCCATTAAGTAAACTCAGTCAAACGTATTTTTTTATTGGAAATGTATGTTTGTTTTATTTGGCCAAGGGAAATTTTAATTGGGTAAAACAACAAGCTTAGCATCAGATAAAATCGAACTAATCATGAGGAGGAACTACTTATGGACTAAATGATACCTGTCCGTGAAGCTACTAATGAGGAGATAAATCATTACATTTAGAAATGTTGAGATATTAGAAAAAGTTATATACGCTTCGTCAAATAAACACACTTTTCAAAATTAGAATCCATATTCTTTTTGGGGAGAACGTTGGGTTCTGTACTAGTTTCGCATAATATGCAAAACTTATTTCATTTACATATTATATGAATTCAGAACGAAAATCTAGAGGACCGAAGTGTTTATACGTTTATATGAGAAAGTTCGCTAACAACTTCATCTAAAGCTAAAACAACTGAGAGCCTCTGAAAAAAATAAAACTAGTTAGTTTACTGCGTCTGTGTGTTTTCTCAACAAACTTGCTAATTATATTGTAGGTTGGCCGAGCTCGAGGAAAATGCTGCGACTTGTTTACTTTGGGATATGCATCATCTATAAAAGTTGTTATACCTTATTGTAAACGCCGATATAGATGTTTACATAATTTTTAAAAAACAGAATAAGAATGTGTAAAACCTGACGAAAAGCATGCACGGAATGGACTATTGATTAAACAAAGTGATCTTAAAAGTTTTGATTTCCTATTAAATTTTGTTTAAAGCCTGAGTGGAATGTTTGAACGTTATTATAAAATGTTAATGGAAATACCGCAGAAGTATGTGTAAATGTATCAAAGTATCAAAAAAACAAATGAAACACGCTATTGTATACAAGTATATAAAAATATACAGGGTGTTCCATTTAAAATAAAAAGGTTATCTAAACATCATAGCTTAAAACAGTTGATAGATATATTTACAAAAGGATGCACAGCGTTAAACAGCTGCTATAACGACGTCGACGCTTCCACCAAATAGAAATTCAATGCACTCGTGAATCATTTTAAAAATTTACCATTATAAGATCCCTATGTTTCGTCTTCCCAGGGATATATGGTTCATAGATACAGTAACTTCTCAGAACAACTGACGTTGGCGTTGGCACCATGCTCACAGCTCTCGATACCGTCATGGTATCGGCACATTTTAAACGGAGGAGCCAGACTGCTGTTCCAGTAAACTCTGTACACAGACAGTGGCAATCAGCACTATCTCGTGCCATTTATTATAAATTGTATCACCTGTTCAGAACAGTAACCTCCATCATGTACAAATTGTAGACAAACCTAGGAGCCAGATGCACAGATAGCGGTAAGTACCCTGTCTATTACTTGGATATTATATATAATGGAGCGGGAGCCGAATTGTCCTGCGCCGAATCGTCCGTCGCGGAATTATCCAGCCATGAATCTCCCGAAACCGAATTTTCCGGCGTCGAATTGCCGGCTCCAAATCGTCCTGTTTCGATGATAACAACCCGTTATGCATCAACTTTATTTGGATGGAGCCAGCTACAGCTCTAATACCATTCATTCGTAATCAGTTCTGGAGGTCAATTTAAGCCAATGGCTTCTGATATTTGTCCGTTCATGCCGGGTTTGGCTTTCTTAGCTATGATCGGTAATGGGTCCCTATGGACTGTAGATCACTACGCTCCCACAGCCTATGCCTAATTCTTTTTTCTTTCCTCACATTCGCTCCGTCCCATTTACACTTGTAGGGACTTCCACAACACAACCCTACTAACCTATTACCCATGATTTTGAACATGAGCACCTGCGACGACATTTAACGTAACCTGGTTTTAACGGGAGCGCCGCTTTTGCGACGGTCTCCGGTTACCCATCCATCTACCAACCAGTGCTAATGCCACTTACCAATTAATTTAGTTCAATGTTATAATAACAAAATCACTCATACATTAGTAAATAACTAACATCCGAAACGTCAGCCAATAGGAATTCGTTTTTCGCGATAAATCCGCTTGGTCCGATAAAAATGCCTTTTCCTGTTTAAAAGGACGGTTCTCTGTGATAAAAAATCCGTTGGCTATAGTATTGTTTATTTGTTTATAGGATGTTGTTTACTAACAGTTTCACTGTTTATTATATTTTAACCATTCGAGATTTTTTTGTTTATTATACAGGGTGTCTCTAAAATATGGTGCCATAGCTTAACCACAGATTCCGGGGATCAAAATAAGACGATTTAACGCAACTTACCTCTATCCGAAATTGCGTCGTAAAGCACTATCGAACGCCAAAGATCTTCAAAAAATTTCTATTTTTTTAAATAACAAAAGATTGTTTTTAGCGATTAGGATGAAATTTGGGATGTGATTCTTTACTGGAAAAAGGTGTTTTTTGACATCATTTTTTTGTTCAGGAGTGTCGCGTAAGTGGTCAAAGGTTGATCATCCACAGGCAAAGAAGCTCATATTTTCTTAACAGTTCGGCCAATAGTTTTCAAATTTTTTTTACAGAGAGACATTCTTATTTCAAATATTTTTTGTTTCTTGTTCGATTTCGGTATCTCGCATAGTTTAGGCTGAAAAAAAATATTTTGATTGACTGCAGTGAATTTCTTAAAACGATGTAGTAATCTAATTGTCCCGTATGTTGAGAAATAAATGACGAAGAGACAATTTTTTGCGTAGAATCAACTTTTGCATCCGGGAAAATGGTGGTCACATTGAGCATTTGCTGTAAATCTATTAATTACCGGTGGTACAAAATAAGCTGAACCATATTGGTTGAGAAATGGTTCAGATTATTTTGCGCCACCCTTTACATACTTAGTAATAAACTTTATATCAAATTGTCTTTTCGTCATTGTTTCTCAGCATACGGGGGACAACTAGAGTACTACATCTGTTTTAAGAAATGCACTGCGGCCAATCAAAATAATTTTTTCAGCCTAAACTATGGCAGCTACCGAAATCAAACAAGGGACAAAAAATATTTGAAATAAGAATGTCTCTTTGTAAAAAAATTTTGAAAACTATTGGCCGAACTGTTAAAAAGATATGAGCTTCTTTGACTGTGGATGATCAACCTTTGACCACTTACGCGACACTCCTGAACAAAAAAATGATGTCAAAAAACACGTTTTTCAAGTAAAGAATCACATCCCAAATTTTATCCTAATCGGTAAAAACAATCTTTTGTTATTTAAAAATATAGAAATTTTTTGAAGATCTTTGGCGTTGGATAGCGCTTTAACGAAGCAATTTCGGATAGAGGTAAGTTGCGTTAAATCGTCCTATTTTGATCCCCGGAATCTGTGGTTAAGCTATGGCACCATATTTTAGAGACACCCTGTATATAACTTGTCCTTGCATTTTTCTCATCGCAAATTTCAATAGTGCCTTTAAAATTGTTTCTATAAGATAAAGCACTGGACCACAGTGTACAATTCCAAAAAATGCCCGTTCTAACGTACTCGTGTTTTTAAATGTATTATGGTCTCCTGCTTAATCTAGCAACAATGTTTCGGAAATTTACTACTGAAATTTCCCGATAAAAATGCAAGATCTTGTTATATCGTATACGAGAAGAATGCTACTACTCTTGTCAACAAGATTTCTTTGGAAACTTTATTATTTGCAAAACAAAAAAGACATTTTTTGGAAATCTTCTTTATACTTACAGGAGTAATAATATTAAGTAGTATATTTCACACTTGCTATTTGTATTTTTTAATCATGCATGGGCTACATGGAGGACGGGAAAACTGGCTAAGATCAAAGACAAACATCCATAACCCGACCGGGATTATAATTCTGGTTACTCATTAATTTTCTACTATTTTGTTTTTGCAGTGGTATTCAAAATACGATCACTGTGCAGGAATAATATTCCCGACCTCGGCAAAGAATGTTATTCCAATATGGTTATCTCTCCTGGCCCTTATATGGTATAGTATAGAATATTAACTTACTGTTCTAAAACAAATTTAATCTGAAATGTAATTTTTCTAACGATCAGCAGAAAGTTATTTACTACATTGTATCGTCTAACGTGAGCTATGTTATGGCTTTTTTTAGTTCTAGGAGACGCTTAACTTTTCGTGTTCTAAAATCATGTCTGATCTACTTTAATTTTCTTTTTGCGTCGATACATTTTAATGGAAAGAATTTTCACACTTATACGTTTGAGTTTGGGGACACGATTATTCCCTTTAAATAAATTTCAATAACTGCTCCTGCAGTAGTATGCTTTTATTATCTGTTATCCACGAGGACGTTATTATATGTCTACCGCAGCACCTTCTTTTCAAATTCTTATAGGTTTATATCTATGTATCTGATATTGGTTTTATTCATTCACGTATTCAAACGATATTGAAAAGGCACCCTCCGATCCCAAGGAGCTACTATTACTAAAACCACCTAAACCCTGCCTAAAACCCACATCTGGAAGTACCTGTCGCTTTACCAAATGTTCATGAAAGATATTTAGCTATCGGATAATTTTTGCACAATATTTTACATTTTATTTTCTTCAATTTTAGCACTAGTGTAACAAATAACAAAAGAATTAATGATATAATACAAACTGTATATAGAATAATTCGCATTTTGCGCTGCTTTTATTTCAGCGGAATTGATCTTAATTAACTTTATTAACTACGTTAAATGTGCATGAAATGTGAGAGTACCTACTTATTTACAAACTCAAACAATTATATAACATAATTAAAGCTTATTTACTGAAATGTTCAGAGTTCAGGTAGCTTAGCGGTTACACACATATCTGCTATGAACAGACATACAGGTTTCTACACATGTTTCCTCTGAAAACAATATTATGTAAATAAACCATCACTCATAAATGCAAACATCTAGGGGTACCTACGTCATTAACACAAGCACAGAAAAAACAAAAACAGTAAAATACGGCGACGTGTGTAAACACTACATTAGCGTGACTAACAAGTATATGTAGACGGACATTGTTTTCAGGTTTATTTCAGTAGCTTTATAAAATTCATAAACTTTTTCTGTTGTCATTTTTGACCTATTATCATGATAACGATTGTTCAAATACAATAAAACAGACCTGTTATACAGAGCGTTCCGAGCAAATTTCATTCGAATATATAATTGGAATATAACTTTCATACATTAAATATTATTCCTTAAAAAGTTATAGGGTCTTAAAAATAGAACATTTATTTATATTTTTTAGAAAATTTCAGAATATACCTACTAATCAGATCAGACTGAAATTTGGTATGAGCATGTTTTAAATGTGCGTACCTACTAACTTTCTTGCTACATAACATAAATATGCAAATAACTTTTTTTGTTGTTAATATTTTATACATTTTGATCCAAACTTCATATGTACAATTTAATTTTACATAAGTAAGGTATACTCGAACTTAAAATTTTTAAGCAATTTTAGTTTTTATTTCTTTTAATTCTTCTTCGCTTTCATTAAATATGAACATGCCATCCATACATTTCTTTATATGCAAGCATTTACCACTTTCCAAAGCTTTATAATTGAAGCCTTTAGAAACACTATCCAACAGCTTATTCCATTGTCTTCCTGCTTGCTTTAACCCATAAATTGACGTCGTTAGGAGACATACCTTGTCTTCATTTTCTTCTTTAATGAACCCCTCTATTTGTCCCATACAAATAATTTCATCAAGTGAACTGTTCTTGATAAAGCTATCAGTAATTCCTGATTGAACTCTGTTTTAGTACAGGTGGAAAAACTTCCTTAAAATCCTTATCAAATTCTTGTTCGTAACACTTTGCTACAACCCTACCCTTCCTTCTTTCAATATAACCATCCGTTTGGTGTATTTGATGGAATTAGTAAGTTTTCATTTTACCTTCTTTCTGAATAGTTGAGTTATCGTCCTCTTTATCACCTTGAATTATTTCATAAGAATCGGCAATGGTTTCTTTATCACACCCTTCAATGAACTTGCATCCCTATTTTTCATGATTTTCTTGAACTCTTGTCTTGGACTTGGACTCCATAGACGATGCGACTTTGATCCTTATGAGAATATCTTAACATAACACATTCATCTGATTTCTTGTCAAATTTATATTTAACTGGAGCTTTGTTTAATGCAAAAGCTTTACATCCAAAAGGTTTCATGTTTGACTATGTTGTGGCTATAAATATCGCATCATCTTGAGTTTCTCCTACATAAGAAGATTTCTGGGCTTTGTTAACATTTTCTGGACAGTCTTTACCTTTATGACCTGCATACTTTTTGCAATAATTACATTTAAATCTAAAGAATTGAGTACTTTTACTTTTACTGTAATTCTCTGGGGTTTTATGGCTAAAATCAACATTAAAGTTTCTTTTATTAAAGTGCTTGCCTCTATCATATTGTGACTTCACAATGAGAGCCCCATTAGTACCATTAGAATCTGTTTCTCTACTCTTACGGAATTTGTATTCTTCGATCAACTTTATTTTAAGATTTTCCGTAGGTACTTGGTAAATTATCTCGAGTGTTGATTGCACATCGGAAATTCTCATAACTATTAGGTATACTGTAAAGCAATTGTAAGTAAACCTTCCGCTATTACTAATCCCATTTCGTTCAGTTTATCCACAATGTTAAAAGAATGTTTTACGTCATGTTCTTGAATATCAATACTGTCTACCATGTTGGTAAACAACAGCTCTTTTAGTAAACTAGCTTTACGAGCAGGTCCTTTTGACTCAAAAACACTTATTAATTTTTCCCAAAGCTCCTTAAACGTTTTTGCATATTTGATATGTATTAATTCTTCTGAACTGATAGCTAATATATATCTGCAGCTGCCCGAGACCTCCTTTGTTCCATTTCTCTATTTCTACTGCATTCGCATTATTTACACCTGTTTCAGGATTTTTTGTGTGAACCATCTACGTATCCCCAGCTCGATCTGAGGCTTCCACGTATCATAATTCACCTTTGTTAATTTTTCTGTTTGACCATAATACACTGGCCATTTTTATAAGTTATAACGTAGTATTGAAATAATTTTAACACTGGAAAGAGTGTAAACCCATAACCTGAAGAAATAATGTAATTTATTTACATTAAAAAACAAAATACACTACTAGATTATCTAACAGTAACATAATGGTGTTGTATCAACATATTATGGTTTTATTTCAACAAAATTAAAAGAGATTAGAAGGGCATTAGTAAAAATTTACAAAAGGTGATGGTTCGATATTAATAAAATATTTTAAAATTGCTGTATTTTGTAAAAGAGCTGAAACGCTACATTTTAATTTTTATCAATTTATCACCTATTAGCGAATATCTCTTATGTAAAATTGTATTATACATCTGAATTTTGGATCAGAATGTCCAAAATATTAACAGAAGTTTTCAAATTCAAACGCTCAATTTTCGCAATTTCTTTCTTGCTGTAAAACTAAAATTCAAAACCAATAGAACGCTCTGAAAAAAATTGGGGAGAAAATAAATGAACATAAAGATTTTTGCATTGAAATCCCTATAGTGCGTATAATCCAATTCTACCCCTCTATGCGAATATGTGAATGTTACATATCATGGGAATTAGTAATGAAACTGAAAGAGAATGACCAGAATGCGATACTTCTTCCTCTTCTTCTATGACTACTGAATTGGAATAATAAAAGTTATGAATAATTGCGACAATTCAAAGTATCAATTTTGTTTACTATACCTACCTACCAATGATTTAAATGCACGTTTGTGTGATTGGTCATCATGTTGAGTACCTAATAGAAATTATATTTTGTGATTGATTACAAACTGTTGAATAAGGAGTTAATATTTAACAGAATTAAAATAACAACGATCGGTATTACTTATTAAAAATCGAATACCTATCAATAAGTGTATTATATAAATAATAAATATTAAATAAAATATCGATTTCAACGGGAAATAACAAGATTTATTCGCTTTATACGTATTTCGGCATCACTGTGCCATTGTCAAAAGCAATATACCTAATATTATAACAAATGCAAAATATAGTAACTCCTTGATTCTATTATTTTAACACTGCGTGAAGCAGCTGGCCCCAGTCAACCCGTCGGAGGTCAGTCGCTTATCAGTGTTTTAAAAAGATATTTATTACAAAATGTTCAGTAAAGGAGAATCTAAGAGATCAATTTGCTCATTCATTAAAGGTATGTTGTTTTTTGTGTGTTTATAAATTTCAAAAGCTTCTAAAATATTTAATTTATTTTTGTTATCAGAAAAGTGTAAAAATTTAATTGTATTATTAGATGTTAATGTGTGATTTTGTTCTAACAAATGTTTAGCAAAATTTGATTTATGTGCATGTTTATATTTGTAACAACGGATATGTTCTTTTTGCCTAATACTAAAATTTCTAATTGTTTGACCTATATATACTGAATCACAATGTGAACAATTTAATTTATTAATACCTGATTTTAGCAAATCATTAATTTTGTCTTTAGCATTGAAAAGAGAGTATAGAATATTTTTATTTGTTTTAAAAGTGACTTTATATTTATATAATCATGGATTTCAACAAAGTTACGCTTGAAAATGTCAATAAATAAGTGTATTGTTTAATAGTCGCGGAAAAACGTTTTTCAAACCAAGCATCAGTTACAGTTAACGAAATCACATTAAGGAAGCCGTTTCTTACAAAATTGAATTGCGAGATCTAGAACGGTTTCGACTTATCTGCATTACATATATCACCACGCATTACATGTAACATAACAGGTCCCCAGAGAATATATGAATGGACGTCACTAGATGGGAAGAAAGAGAGAACCGAACAGTATGGAACGAGGGAATGAGAAACGCTATGGAAACCCGGGGAATGACGCATGAATCCATAGCGTAAGTGAAAGGCGAAGAATGTAACAGCGGATAGTCAAGTCGCATTACTTTAATAATTAATCTAAAGCTTTTAAATAAATTGTATCAAAAATGGGATAAAGCTCAACATGTAAAACACTTTACACTCAAATGAATAGCATTATACTCTTGTACTGATTATAGTAATATGTATTACTTGCTAATTTTCCTGGTAATATTGCGAATATAATTTATTTGTTTGATAAATAATCCGGTAAAATACCTTTGTTATTTGTACCTACCGTATTTCATAAGATAGAAAATGTTATCGAGGTAGCTAAATAAATGTTCTATCTGGTCGGAAAAGCCTGAAAACTATTTCACTGTGTCTATGCATAGACAGTTACCTACAATAACCTACCCAAGCAGAATTATTTTAAAAATTTAGATTAGGGAGATACCCAGCTAATTCGTCTTAGCATACTTACTTACCCTGTATAAAAACCACAAGTCAAGAAGTATGCAACTAGGAAGTAAAACGCCAACCAAGACAGTAATTACACATTTCCTAATGTAGTACGTAGGTACCTACTACCGTTGTAGTCAACGGCACTACCTACTCATAATAATTGAAGCATCTCTGTAAGGATATATTGCGTTTCCAGGTATTCAAATGTTTTCTAATATTATTTATTGTATGCATAAATCGTAGGAGGTAGAGAACCAATCTGTATGCATTCCTACTTTTAAGGGAAATTATTTCTCAGTAAGATAAACAATAAAAAAGTAAATAAATTTGGTATTCACTTTATAAAATAACAATCATTGCGATCGCACCCATCGAACTTTTTAGTTATTTATGTTAAGATAAAGAATTAAAATGTTATGTTTTTGTAAAATATTTTGGGGTTTTACTATACCTACTAATATTATTAAATGTTCAAGTATGAACCCTTGATGAAACGTAAAGCAATAAGGTTCAAAGTTTATTAATAATCCACAATATCCATTTAATATTATAGATTTTTATTATTCAGTTACTAATTTATCTGTTATTGCTGAGAAACTGTTGCAGAAGTAATCGATTGAAATATTTCCTAACTACCTAAAACACGAGAAAAAATTTTGTTGCACGACCAATATTAATGTTACATTAAACAAGGGCTTATTTTAAATCTGTGAAATTGAATAACAAACGCAAGCATAGAAGGACGAAAAACCATAACCATAAACGTTATAGGAGCGATTACCACTTTAAAATGTAATAGGTAGACTATATTATATGCGACAAACTGATGTTACTGTGTGTGATGTGAGTGAAACAAAAACGTGTAAATGGACAATTCTATGAGAGCGAGAAGAAGAAAGCGTCCAGAGATTAGATAGATAGATTTAAAAAGGGTAGTAGGACTTGTTTAGAAAGAAACATGACAAGGGAAGTCTATGACAGCTGAGCAAAAAAAGTAAATGGAGAGACTGACTTTAAAGGACGCACTTGAAACTGTGTCCAATTTAAATCTTTTCCGTTTTGGGAAAGAACAAGGATTTCAAAACCTAGAAATAGCAGCAACCTATTTATAGGGATCATACGATCTTATAATCGGCTTTGGTAGTACAAGGCTTTTGTAGTTTCGACCTTTAGGTAGAAGATATTATTTGGGTGATAAAATTACATTATCGATATTATTATTATTAATATATACTAATAATAATGCTTTAGCTGATAATAATTGATATTACACACATAATTATTGTCTTTGTTATGAATTATAGTTGGCTGTCTAAAGAATATAGCGTTGTTTGCATCAATCTAAGTTTGCTAATGGAAAATGGAATGCTTTCTTTTGTTGTTTGTATTCGGAATGAACCGTTCTACAATGTTAGACAATCCCGGCGATGTGATTGATTACCCATTCATAATATTTCATGAAAAAATGACAAAGAAATTAATATCAGAAAAGGAAAAGTCATAGCACAATTTGATTTTAATTTCAGCTTTAGAACACAAACGAAATATAGCAATTATTGTTCAGGAGAATGGTGTGCAACTTTAATTATTTCTACCTGTTTCTACTATAAATTCTACAGAGAAAATTAATATAATGTTAATTAACACAGTCCAAAGGGAATTTTAATTAAATGTTGTTTTTGTGTCCGCAAAGTAAACACAGTGCTGCCATGATGTGTAGATACAAGCTTTATTTTTAAACAACAGCTGATACTCCGATATTTATTTTGCTATTTATTAACATTTTCTAAAGGCTACACCTACGTACGCATGAATAAAACATATGAAAATTGGAAGCGGGAAAAGGTTGTGATAAATAAAAGGAGACGCGACAAATAAGGCAATTCACATAATAAAAGGGAGAGCTTTGTTGGAAACCTACAGCACTTGTGTGGACAATGGACACATTAATGTATACAATATTAACATATTTACAAACGGATTTCACCCCATTCTCTCATTGATCGCTGGAATAAGATAAGTCCGTAAAGATTACACTTTAGTTACAGTAGTATTCTCTCTGAATGTATACTTAATTGGATTTGCACTGACCACTAGCAGTTGATTCTCTGCCATCGCTTTACATATTATCATTGAATATAGTAGTAGGTCAGAATGTTTATTCCAATGGTAAAGATTGTGCCTAGTTTTGTCATCTGTAAAAGGGCCGGTAGATGGGGCAGTAATATAATATTCAGATTTTTTCGGATGCATTAATCATTTGTCAACAAGGGTTTTAATCTGTGGATTTTTTTCCTTGTTACAACTTTCACTCAACAGAGTGCAATGACGTACATAGATACCGTAGATACCGGCATTTATTAACTGCGTTCGCCGTTCGGAAATATCCGAATGAGAGCCGATCGAGCAACTGCGGATTTTGGTCACGTGGTTTCCAATCATGTCAAGTTAGGTTCATAGGTTAGGTTATAACATTTCGCAGTCATAATATTGAGGTGCTGGTTAAAATTTATGCCTGTATTATCTTTGGTGTATGCAAGGCCCCACTCCAAGAGTATATCTTGATACAATAATTGTGGAGTTACAAGATGCAGAAACTAACAAGATACTGAAAGAGGAGGTCGTGAAGGTATGTATTATTAAATTATAATTATTACTGTTAGCGTTGGATCATAACCAGCACATTTCTTATTCTATATTTTAGATGCAGTAGGTATATGCAACAACTATTTTAGATAACATATTAAAAGAACGAAAGGCTGAGAGCGTGTGTGCGCCGAAGACAAAAAAATAATTTGGACAAAAATGATCGCACTGGTTTGTGAATACAACTAGTTGAAGAACATGAAGAAGCTCAGAGAAGTCTAAAAAATATGTTTGGTCAAAAATTGCTCAGAAAATCAACTGCACTAGTACTTCTAATGTTACATGGCAACAATGTGATACCAAATGGAAAGGATTGAATAACACTTATAAAGATATTAAAGAACACAATTCCACTAGTGGTAGAAATAGAAAAAAATGGGAATACTTATATCTAATGCATAAAATTATATACAAAAGCCTGAAATTTCAGCACCCGAGCAGCTGCAGGAATCGGAAAACAGTTCAACATCTGAAGAACCTGCTTTCAAGAAAACAAAATATTAATCCACATAGGTACATGAAGAAACATAATAACATTGTGTCAAATGTTGAAAGGCGACATCGTGAAAGGATGGATCAAGAAAACAAGTTTCTGGATACATTCTAAGAATTGGTGAAGGTGCCTATTGAGTAAGAATAAGAAGTGTGCATATACCATAATGTGAATTAAAATGTTTCAGGTTTATAATATAATTTAATAATATTAATAATTACTAGTATAATAGGTATATCACTATACTTACTCCAATAATGAGTTAATAAACAATAAATAAATAGCACATTTTTTTTTATTTTATTAAATAACTTAAGACGATTAATTATAAAAGGAATAAATGTGCTAGTAGTGGAAAAAATAGTACCTATATAAACGACGGTAGAGAAAACTTATCAGCTCGGCTGAGAAAAATGTCTTCTTTACCTTGGTGTATAATATACTATTATGCACTCAAAATGTTTCTCATTGTGAATTATATTCTGCACAACTGGTCACTTCAATAATCATGGCTTCGTCGAAATAATGAAAAGCAGCAGAAATTGTGATTTAATGATAATGCAGTCATACAAATATAGGAAATGCGGAATGTTAAAAAAACTACCATGAAGCAGTATCCCGGAACAGTGTGTACGTCAGAAAATATGAAAACAAGTTCCTATAAACATGGGTCCAGAAATGCTTCCTAAAGGAGCTGGGGCCCTGTGAAGATACTATCCAAAACTTTGTTTTTATTTAATATCTCATAAAGTATTCGAGATACAGCGATCAGTTTTGGCATGCGAGTTAGTGTTAGAAGCGCCATTATAACGTGCTAACAACTAAAACGATAATCTGGCAGGGACGTGCGAAAATAGGGGGGAGGACGACCATTTCCCCCCCCCCCATTTTTTATTAGCAACTATTCCGAATTTTTTAAATTAGGAATCTATTATATAGTCAAAATTACATAAAAAAGGTCCTCTTCTTAGAAACCCGTAGGAGCAACCATGTCCAAAGACAATTGCTTCAAAAATTATATGCATGAAAAAACAAAAATTTTCATGCACATAATTTTTCTCGGACACGGTTGCTTCTACGGGTTTCTAACAAGAGGACCTTTTTTATGTAATTTTGTCTAAATAATAGATTCCTAATTTAAAAAATTCGGAATAGTTGCTAATAAAAAAATGGGGGGGGGGGCAGGGGTCTCCCTCCCCCGTATTTCTGCACGTCCCTGGCAGATTTTCGTTTTGGTTGTTAGCACGTTATAATAGCCCAAATAATAGCCCTGTTAACACTAACTCGCATGCCAAAGTTGATCGATGTATCTCGAACACTTTCTGAGATATTAAATAAAAAGCAAGTTTTGGATAGTATTTTCACACGGTTCCAGCTGCTTTAGGAAGCATTTCCGGACCCATGTTTATAGAAACTTTATTTCATATTTTCTGACGTAGAATGGCCTCCAGAAATTAATGACTGTAGTTTAAAAACACCCTGTATAGCCCGCGCATTTTACACGTCCATATTTGGTAAGGTACCTACACTTAGGCACAAATTACACCGGCCGCTCAAGAGTTAAAAATGTTTCCTTATTTATTTTACTGTCTGGGTAAAAGTGCAGATGACAATAAGGCAATACATTTTCCCATTTTATTGTGTTTACCTTAATTTAATGAACTGGTTAATGCAAAGTTACCAACATTTAATGAACTTTAGCTTTATTTATTATATTAGTAGGAGAAACATACTTTATGTACCTAATTCTTCATTTCAAAGAACACCCACTGAAATACAAGTTGAAGAGAAATAAAACGTTTATAAAAATGTCTTCTCTTACGAACATTTACGCAATCTACTGAAGCGGAGCTGCTCTTATCAAAAGAACTGTAAGCCCGAAATGTTATGCAAAAAAATATCAAATTATAACATAAACTATGAAGCAGGAATAATGCTAAAATATGAATAAACATTGGGTAATATGCAAAATATGAAACTTTTATGCTACTTTCAAAAATAACATAAAAATTAGAAAATACACTGAAAAACATGTTTATTTTTACAATTTGTTGTTACCATAAATCACTAACAATTTCTCTAGATTTTCAGGCAGAAGCCCTTGTCTTTTATCGGTCAATATATTTTTGAAATCACAGGATGTTACTGGCGCAAATTAAAAATTCGAAATATGATCATGTTTAATTTCTGAAATTTATTTTTCTTTGCTAAAAACTAATTTATGTTGCTATTGATCTTCTTACAATAAGAGAACAATCAAAGGATTGTTCTTAGTATAGGTTCTTATTTTTTGTAGCTAATCCGAGAGCCACTTAAAACCCTACCTTGGACAAATTATACCGAGAAATGCTACAGGATTTAGAAACATTATGATGCTTTCCAAAAATATTCTCAAGAACTTTTTTAATATTACTTTTACGAAAGTTATTTTAAAAATTAAAGAAAATATGAAATAACTATAGAAATCTTTATAAAAATATGAACTAAATATGAAAATTTTTCGTAAATATAAAAAAACAACCAAAATATAATGAAATATGAAAAATTTTATTGCACTAATTAAATGTATCTATATCTACTACCAGAGGTGAAAATTCTAAATTTCGGAACAATCTAAGCATTTTTGAAGAATATGAAATTTCATAAATTTCCGGGCTCTAGTAATGAGAAAGCTAAGCTATTAAACTGAAACAAATTATAATTAATAAAGGAAAAATAGTTTTACTAAGTACTTAATTGCAGCTTTAGAAAAAAGGGCCATACTACCTATAGGTTTTTTGTAGAGAAAAAATTCTGCGTTTTCTCATGCATTCATTTTTAATTTTATAGTTTTTCAAAGGCTGAGTAATGAAAAAATAGGTAAAACCAGTGGTAAAGCTGTTTTGACGAAAATCTCTAGTGCCTTGAAATGGAGTTGACAACTGCCGTTCAGTGATATCTTATTGTTACCATTTCCTAAATAATCGCATTTTATGATTTCCAGTTTTTTTCGTATTAAATAAACGTTGACAGTACAAGCGGCATTCTGATGAACAATAGATTGTCATTCCAAGGCACTGCAGATAGGATTTATTATTTTTTTATTTCCCGGTTTCTGAACAAACGTCAAGCAAACCTCTTGGCATTTCCGATTGATTTTGCGTAAACTTTTTTTTTTAGCAATTTTATCGATTTTAAATTTTATACATTAACTTTTGGGTTGCTATAATAAAATTATGGTTCATTTGTATAAATACGAAATATTCAGTGTAATGCCATTCCGCAAAGGCGCCCTCTGTAGATGGATAGCGGTGACAGTTGTTATTGTAAATTGTATATTTTTGAAATTACTAAATTTTAGGGGCGGCACCTATCGAAAATGTTTGGCGTAACTTTAAACGGCCGCTACGGTGGCGCCCACTGGAAAATAACGGCCGTGGAACATTCTCAAAGTTGGGCGCTGGTATAAGCATTCTGTCCTACTACTATATTCAATGATATTATCTTTAACCCAGACGCCCCAAGTTTAATTAAGTAGTTATACATGCATTTGCGTTTTAACGAAGGTTCTAGAAGTTGGCTAACAACAAATTAGTTGCTAGGCTTCGGACATTATACCCAACGTTGACATCACTAACAAGGAAAAGTGAAAATCTTTGTGCATGGCCTGCTTGATTAGCTAAAATATAGCTATATAAAGATAAGCTAAATATTATCTCATGAAAAAATTACATCAATCGCCATCAACCAAGTAGCCAAATTTTTAGAAAAATTTGCAGACGTTTGTCAGAGTCTGGTTGTTTTCATCCAAAAATTGGTGGGAATGCTTATTATGCTATAACAGATTTCGTCGAACTATTGCACTTGAAGAGGCTGTGCTTGATGTGGTTGAACATGACCACTATAATTTTTTGCTGTAATATAACTGTAATTTATCTAAAAATTTGGCTACTTTTGGTTGATGTCGATTTGGGTATCTTCTGCGATATAGATTCTTCGAGCTTCCTGTACATTGCGCCTTGCCCACCCAAACACCAAAAGCATGTCACGAAGTTCATCAGTGTTTTGATAATTATCCATTTTAAAACGTATCTCGTTCAGTTTTGTGCACTAATCTAATTTGTTGTTTCGTTTCATTTTTTAATGGCAGAAAGCTACTTCTATCTAAATTGTTTTTAATTGGTCGATACTTTACACATGCTCTTGTGTAATTTAAATAAAGACCTCTTTTTTGCGTAAAATATTTTCAAAAATCTATGGGGTGGTTATCAAAATATTGTGATTTGAAATTTTTGATCGACCGCCATTTTGTTATTTGAAACAATATAAAATAACTGTTTATTTATACAAATGTTGTAGAGAACCGTATAAGCTTATATTGAAAACCTTATTACGATTGTTAAAAAAACAAAAGAAATCCAATAACTACGAATAGGGGCACCAAATCAAAAATTGGAACTGAAAAAAGTTGTTTGTTTTAATGAGTTCTAACTACTATTTTCGGGTGTAACGACTTAGTATTATTAACGCCCTGTATATTTGGGACATTTACGTCCTTCTTCAGTAACTTAAAACATTTTTATTTAAACAGCTGTGGGAAAAATGTTAAATGAGTAAGGAAAAGAAAAATTATTTCTCAAAAAAAACTCTTCATCTTATCTGATGTCATCATTAATAAAAATTAAACGACATTTTTTAGAAAAATTGAAGAAAGTGGTGGAATTGAGCACACCACTGCCGTTGTTTTAACATCTTAATTTATGTAAAACAAGAATATTTATTAAAATGGAAAATGGAAGAACAACTTTTACTATTAGTTATTATTTGGAAAATCAAGCAAAAACAAGTGCAAAAAGAAACTGAATAAAGTTGTAGTAAATAGAATTAAGATTTTCAGTAATATCTGTTGTGAAAATTTTGAACAGCATGATCTGACAAGGCTGTATTGGGTTTAGTAGCTGTAGAGATTTTGATTTTAATTGAGTTTTTGTTTTTTAATATTTGTTTAGTTTGACCAATACCTCATTTTTTTTAACTACAGCCTGGATGTAAACAAAACCACGTGACAATTTCTAAAACGTCATCGTTATGCAGCGCTGTGATTGGTAGTTGCAGCGAGAAGATTTCACCCCTTTACTGTAGGAGTAGTTACGTTCGATTCGTGCGTTAATTGCAGTTGCATTTGTCGTCATCTGTGTACGATATCTGGTGTTTTAGTATTTTAATTGATTTAAAACGGAATCGTCCCCCAGTGAAACTATTCTTTGCAGCTATGGTTTAAACTACCCCGCGCGCTAGTTTACGTAAGATACCTACCACTGTAAACGTACACTAGAAATGATCACGTGGTTTTGTTTACATCCAGGCCGTAGTTAAAAAAAATAAGGTATAGGCATATGTAATTAGCAGTACAATCATTACAATCTAATTAATAGACTAGATTTGATTCAAGATTAATATCAATTTTATCTTTTCAATTACTGAAAACATTTTTTCCTATGGTATTATGATTCTTATAAACTGTTTGAATTTTGAATTTTTTTAATAATTTTTCTAACTGAATATATAAATTATATTACGTTTTGTATTAAAGTTTTTAATTCTGTTACTTATGTGTTTGTTTATGAAGTGCAAAGGGTAACCATTATTTCAAATAAATTGTTCTGCAGTATTCAAAGCAAACGATAACAATAATCGTTACTAAGACATAAAGTAATTGACTGTGACTTTACATTATGATTCTGCTTCATTCGCATTCCCAAGCAATAAAGTTTGCTGAAGTAGAAATTACATCAGTTTCTAAAGACACAGAATTCGCCTCGAATGTGGGAAAGCTCATGAATGAAGGTATGGTCAATTGATTTTGGAAGTCTGAAAATCATTAAACACTCCAAGTGCTCTCTGCAAGTCTCTTTATACATATTAGTATGTTAGTTTGTATACAGACAGGGATATATTCCACAAGGGGGGAAATTCGAGTAGTTCTCCTTAAGGCTGCCATTTACTTAAAGCAAAATCCAATTTGATGTATGGAAAGTTGCATACCTACAATAACAAGAATAATGCTTGCCTTGGAATTTTGTTTCATATTTTTAAATAGGTATTTCAGCAGATTCTTCTGACGTTACCAAAATTGATAAATGCAATAAAGAATAATGAATTTACTGTATTGAATATAGATTTTGTCGTTATATTATTTTAATTTTTTTTTGTCAAACAACAATACCTACCTAGTAGAAAGTTGTAGTCCGTTATAGTCCGTCTTTTGTGTATTGGCTCCATTGTGCGTTAATGCTCCTGTTAGTTGTGTTGCCTACATGCTAAATTGCAAAAGGTGAATTATATTGATATTTCTAAAATTTTATTTCCATTATTTCCGAATTAATTTGCATTTTAGAAAAAAAATTCTTGTGGCATTTGAAAGAGCGTGGTTATTGATAGAGAGAATTTTACGATATCCATATTTTTGTAAATACTACTTGAAAATTTTAAAGTAAAATAGAGTTGTACATTTTTTAATGCTGAAAAGTTATTTTTTAGAAATTAAACAAAAACGTTCTATGTGTAGACAGATAAAATACCAATAGTAAGAAAAAAATTTCGCCCGCCCTTCCTACTTTAAAATTGGCTCTGAAAAATTGGAACAAAATGTGCATAAAATGGGGTATATTTCAAGGTGTAAACTCCAGCCTTAAGTCGTTAATTGTAAGTTATCTCGTTTGGTATTAGTTTCCTTTAAAAGGAAGAAAACAGTGTGGACATGAACGTGATGCTTTACTGACGAGACCACATAAGTATGAAGCACGAGATGTGCAACGTCTAGTAAAGTTCGAGTCTAAACTCAAAAGCCAATTTCTTGACGTGTACATTGTATACTATTTCTGAAATCTGTTGCTTCATGGTAATAGTTTTACCCCCCCCCCCCCGAGAGGGGTGTAATTTACAAAGGCCAACTTCCCTTGTCACAGGGACTTTCTCCTCTCGACACCCAGATAACTACTAACTCTAACTTTCGTTTTGACTTGTCCATTACAACTTTTGCCCATATTGGCAAGAACCTCCTTAAGATTTAACACAAAACCCTTATCAAGGTTATTGTTTCTAAAGTTCTTGTTA
Organism: Hemicrepidius hirtus; assembly: GCA_963082805.1. Classification (NCBI taxonomy): domain Eukaryota; kingdom Metazoa; phylum Arthropoda; class Insecta; order Coleoptera; family Elateridae; genus Hemicrepidius; species Hemicrepidius hirtus. Next base: position 28,524,294 of record OY720160.1, on the reverse strand, counting down.
TTGCATACATGCAGTTTCTAAGTTTGGCCTAATTAATAATTATGATACAATATAAATTCAAACAGTAGATACAGCAATAATGTAATCCATTGAAATGTAACACTTTCGTAATCAATAATAATCAATAAATTTTGAATATATTTTAAGATTATAATTTTGACTTATTAATTCCCTCCTAGCAATAGTCAATAAAAACAAAATTATGCATGGTTTAAAAGTAGCATATACTTAGTCATAGGCAGTCTGACTTCAAATGTATTGAACCAGGGAATGATTCTGTAAAGGACGAAATACGAACAATTTCAGAAAAAATATTTTATTCTTTATGTTACGTCATCATTTTATTACGTCCTAGTATATGTTAATAATTTCCTTGATTATATTGGTTGCAATAACATTTATTTTACATAATGCTCGTAGAATCGTAGAGCTGTAATAAATATTGCTCATGTGTAGTAAAACATGTTTTGTACTTTCAATCACCTGAATTAGAAAAATTGAAATACAACATTTAATTTTATATTTGATAGTCCTAGGTCCATCTAATGTCAAAATGCTATTACGTACAATATTAATATTTACCTGCATTAATTTTATTTATTAATTACTAAGAAAAACTTTATACTTTCTACAAAACAGTAAAATACCTTGCTAGTTATTAGAAATATAACTATCACTATTGTTTATATTAGGACGATTAGAATTTCCTAGAAATATTGAAATATTATTGTTCATTTAGTGATTTATTACTACAATATAAAGTTCTGTAAGCTATGTCATGTTTATCTCTCAACTAATATCAGCAATTTCCACTTCAATAACATACTTTCATAAGACAAAGCTCCTGTCTAAACTGACGACCCACCATTTATAAGACGAAGAGCAACCCTGAATTCAGTCACGGTACACTGCGCCATGTAACTCAATTGAAAATATCTTTTCTTATAAAAGTGGTACGTTTTTTACCGAAGTAAGTCTTTCTAGCAGAACATTTCTATTTATACCCAAGGGAAGAATTTAAATTAAAAAAACTGACGTACTTGGAAATTTAATTTGTTAATTCATTACTAATTCTACACAGCAATGTTGCCTTTTGTAGTAAAAACAGTTCCTTCTTTTGTCTTTACTAAGTGGCTTTTAAATTGGATAATTTTTTTACTTTGTTACATCGCTCAAGAAAAGCCTACTGCTTTAGAAGACAAAAACTTCCTAGCTTCAAAGCTTTCTACATAGCCCGAAAAACAGAAACCCTTTGTTTCCAATATTTTGATTTCATTCATTTGTTTTATAGAAGCTTAAAAAATGTGCTTCATGATAATGAAATTCTTATTTTATTAAAATTGTAAACTGTTGTTTACTTTTGAAATCGTTTTATATATTTATGATATTATCAACATCATGAATATTAAAAGTTTATGGTACGATAATTTGCTTCTTTGTCATATTTGCATTGTTTTAGAAATTACTCTATTACCTTAAATTATATTTGCAAATGACTTCAATGTATGCGGAAATAAGATACAGATAATAATGTGAGGCCGCAAACCTTTTAGAGAATTCTTGCTAAAATACTAATAATCAATAAACGTGCAAGTCAATTATTATTGTACTCTCATTATAATTTATAATTTATATTATCAAAGTTAGGAAAGATTGTAGTGCAGTATAGAATAAAAAAGAGAATAAAAACTTTTAATTAAATAACTTACTGAGCTCGACATTTTCATCTTACCTTATAGGCACTATATTCAGGAAAACTTAAAGCATACAGTTTAGTTGATCACATCTACAGATTCAAAGCTTTAATTAAAGGTTTTATAGTTTTGTAAGCACACATGTTGAAACCAGTTGAAAATATTAATTAGGGTAGTACTTCAACGATCTAAATCAGTACGCCGCGCTACACCGCCGCCGCCGCCGCTGACTTCGGCGAAAGATGGAGATCCCATATTTTATCATTTTAATTTAACTTTATAAGACGTGAAGGTTTTTTGCAGGTATTACATAAAAATACTGTTTTAATTCAGATGTAGGTAAATATAGGACTAATAATCTGCTAAAAATTTCATTATGTAAATTCAGCTGATGTTTATCTACTGCATTTGCATTCTAAAACTGGGGGATATTGCGAATGCTAAACAAAAACTTTTAACAAAGCTTCTTTTAATGTTAATGTTAATAATCATAACATTTCATTAGGTAAAATGAACATTATTGTTGTACTATATTATCATTTTTATTTATATTTAACCATGACACGGTAAACTCATTAACTAGTAGGTACTTACTATTGGTTAATAAATCTGATTTTTTAATATTTTAATTTAATTTGTTAGGTATTAATGTATTTATAATTTATGGACCGATATGGAATCTACTTGGAAAACAGCTACCTATCCACAGTAGGTAACCTGACATCGAACCTTGCATGAATACCTACTTGATAAACTACTTAATATAGTTTATTGAAAACGCTGTTGCCAGAAAAAACTTTACATTGCCATTTAATAATCAAAAAATAAGTTTTCAATACTGATATTATGTAGTACCTAAAATTTAATAATTTCGAAGACCAAATCCTTTGCAAAGAAATGTTTCGAAAAATAGATTTCTTTTTAAAAGGTTAATTCACGACTACAAGAATTTTGTGAAATTGGACTATCCCCTGCAAATAATAATACGACAGGAAATAATGTTATAGAAGCGATAAAGATGTATGAAATATCGTTTGTGTTAATTCCACTCTAAGTATATGCCAGATTAGTCAGGCAGTTGGTACAATAATCGCGTTATAACCTACATTATAAAGTGAAAATTAAAAATTAGCATTAACACCATTACAACGAGTGACAATTATAAAAAACGCCTGAAATTAAATCTAAAATACCTGTAATTTAGGTATACTAAATCACTTTAGGCTTGCGACTTAATTTAAAACTCCCTAAAACTTTATCCAACATCGAAACAGTTAAATAACAAAAAAACATGAAAATTCCCTTTTACCAGGGTCACTAAACGCCTAAGCAAGATTTGTATAGATCGAAATTTCAAAATTGTTCATAGTAATAAGAACAACATTCGCACTCTTCCAAGAAATCTAAAAGATATTGTCGGACATTGTGTAAGTCAGGAATGCATGAAATCAATTGCACATATAATTAAAAATATATTCGACATCAACAAACTTGACGCGGGATAGAAACTAGGTTCAAAGAACACAATATATTAATTAATAGCTCCATCCTTTTGAGAACTCTAGCGTTGTTCAACATATTTTTGAAATGGAAGATAACATTAAAACGGATGATTTACAATTGTTTAAGTCAATTCAAGGTAGAAAGAAACGGTTCTGGGACATTTGAAAAGTTCCAAAAACGTTCCATTCTTGTTCCCGGTGGAACGTTTCTTGAGGACTTTCCGGGAATGTTCTATTTCAGCCTGGGGTGTCCTCAAAATATTATGAATTAAATGCATACGAAGGTATAGGTATTTTCAAAACCAAATTATTGAATGTAGATAACGGCTCTATATATTCCTAATTCAGAATTATATCGTTTGTTAAAGAGAAAGTCTGAAAGGGTTCAATCGATTTAAGTAACATAACTTAACCCCACTTTAAATCGTTTACAATCAATCAATTAGAGGATATTTAATTTCAGCAGTTTTCAGTTTTCTGCAAATGGGAACTCACGGGAACTCAGTTCCCGAAACACGCCTAGATTCCATAAACTTTTGTGGTTAAGGAACAGTTTTTCAGTTCGGGCTCTACTGTACCTACTGAAAGTTTTAGTTTGACATATAGTATTAATAATTAATTTAGCTAGAATATAAATTAAAATTCCCTTCTGCTTTTTAATGAAATTTCATGGCGTACTTTAAGTTCCTCTAGTCCTTCAACGACGGCGCTAAACAAAGGAAAACGTATACTCATTCGTTTCGACCCCGAAGTTCTGTACCGAGGGCTATTTCTTCGATATAGCCGTTATAGGTCCCATCTGTACTTAGTTTACATTTGCTTATACTCTTACAAGCCGTTATTAAGTCCAATTATGTTACAGCTACTGTGTTCACGACAAGCACTGCTAATGGTTTTCCAACAGGAAATGCTCAAGATTGGGAATTAGTTCTGCTGAATTACTGAACAATCTCGCACAAGTGAATATAACAAACAATTAAACAACACAACACTAACCTAGATTTGTAGTACCTATTATCTTATTATGAGTTATTCACGTTCTGTACTAGTTCTTTTAATTTCAAAACAATTACATAAATTGCCCAAGTTTAATAAAGATAATAAAGAAAAATTTCAGATATTCAGGAAAGGCTTATAATATTATACAGAATCTCTCAAGGGATGGTAATTCCGTCAGTTTAAGGACGACACACGACAGCCCAAAAGATGTTCAGTTACCTAAAATTAATTAGGACAACTCCACCAGCTCAAATTTGTAATTGCGCAAATGGTAGGCAACTCCGCCAGCTTAATACTTAGCGTATTTGCTTTTATAATCAATTCCTACACTAAAACATTGCATTCCAACTGTACTGTAATAATTTCTGTTTTCTTCAAACATCAAACAAATAAATAATTGTGTCGCAAATGATTCGTGTAGCTTAAATTTGTTAAAGTTAATATTCTTTTTCACTGAAATCTGGAAAAGAATAAAACGGAATATAAAGAGCTACATACAGCAAGCTGTATTATTTATATTCAGTTTATGTTTCATACACACGCATTTCGCAGAGAAATTAAATCACATATTCAGTAAACTTGGTGCGTCCCATAATATGTAAATATATGTTATATATGTGTGTTGGGAAAATTACGCATATATGTAGAGATTATTTTGCCTGTACGTTTCTGACTACGAATGCACATAGTTACAACTTGTATTGCTAAGATACATATATTCTTGGAGGAACTGGAAATCCATTTACATATTGTAGTATCGTCGCGATCAATAAATTGCGGCTTCCGTGGTACAATTAACAGATTAATTAATAATGGCATTACCAAAATCGAATAATGTTTTGCAAATACGTTGATCGTCTTTAATGGAATAGGTTTAATGCGGCAATCAACACTTTTGCAAGATAGAAGTTTTGCGCAAACACTGGTCGTCGGTCGACCCCGAACCGTTTTCGGTCATATACAGGGTGGTGATTATTTCGATGCTCACCATTGGTATCTCGAGAACGGTAAACGATACGAAGTCGGTTAAATTAGACAAAAGTTGCGCTTTTTTATGACGATTGAGAATCTGTAAAGAAATCCAGGATATTTTGATTACTTCCGGATTTATCACGAAAAAACTGAAAATAACGATTTCAGAACAAAATTATTATCTTCAATGCCATTGACACTATTTTAATCAAACTTGGTAACTTTATATTTTTGGCCACTCCGAGTTGAATGGTGCCTTCAGAAATTTTCTAGGCCTTCTAGATTTCAAGCTGCGATAGTCAACTTTTTTATTTCTTATGGCCGCCATATTGGATTTTCGCACCATTAGATAGGAAAAAAATTAGCTTTTCAGATTGGTAATTAACATAACCATTTTTCCTGAAAATTTTTCGAAAATTTTCGAAATTTTAATTTTTTTGTTAATTATTTTTATAAAATCACGAAGGCTTTGAAAAACAATTGAAACAATGATAAAACTAACAGACTGTATTGCTAAATTATTATTAAAACTTAAACTGAACTACTTAAATACTGAAAAATTTTATCGGTCTAACGACAACGAGATAATAAATTCAAAAACATCAGATAATTATTTAAATTGTTCAAAATGTGGGCCGTTATTCATAATGCAGAGGTTATCTAAAAGGCCAGCCCATATGTTCAAAGAATATCGAACCTGTGGCCTAGTCTCCCTTACTAAACGGGGATTCACTGTTGCATAATGATGAGTATTTTTCCTATTAAACATTCCTGAGTTTGTGAATAAAGACTCATCGGTCCATAATATCTTTCTTGAAAAATGTGGATCTTCCCGCAGTTTTTCACGAAACCAATAGCAAAAGTTCAGTCTTCTATCACCATCACCAGGATGAAGAGTTTGTACAGGTCTGAATTTATAATCATGGTAATTATGTTTTTTGATGATTTTTCTCACATATGAATCATCAATACCACACTCTTGAGCAATTCTTCGACTAGAGTTTTCTGGATTAATCGCTAGTTGTGCCAATACATTTACTTCATTATCATTAATGTTTTCCCTATACGGCCCTCGCGGTCTTCTAAACCTGCCCCAAACAGCCAAATTTCTTGAAATCCTAGCAAACATTGTCCGGTGGGGTTGTTGTCTTTCTGGATACAAATTTGCATAATTTTCAGATGCCAAAACAGAATTTCTATTGCTACGAATGTAGACAACGTACGTGTCGTGCTTTTCTTCATCAGTGAACATTGTGACAATTATTACAAGACACGATAAAGAAACTATACGTAAATACACAACAACACTTGCCTCAATCTGTTAGTTTTATCATTGTTTCAATTGTTTTTCAAAGCCTTCGTGATTTTATAAAAATAATTAACAAAAAAATTAAAATTTCGAAAAATTTTCAGGAAAAATGGTTATGTTAATTACCAATCTGAAAAGCTAATTTTTTTCCTATCTAATGGTGCGAAAGTCCAATATGGCGGCCATAAGAAATAAAAAAGTTGACTATCGCAGCTTGAAATCTAGAAGGCCTAGAAAATTTCTGAAGGCACCATTCAACTCGGAGTGGCCAAAAATATAAAGTTACCAAGTTTGATTAAAATAGTGTCAATGGCATTGAAGATAATAATTTTGTTCTGAAATAGCTATTTTCAGTTTTTTCGTGATAAATCCGGAAGCAATCAAAATATCCTGGATTTCTTTACAGATTCTCAATCGTCATAAAAAAGCGCAACTTTTGTCTAATTTAACCGACTTCGTATCGTTTACCGTTCTCGAGATACCAATGGTGAGCATCGAAATAATCACCACCCTGTATAGGGAAGCGTCTTAGTACTACTACGAATGATGGGCAATTCTGCTAGCACAAAGGAAAATTACAAAAAACTAGAAAAACACTAATCAAAAGCATATATTTTTACTGATAATGTATGACATTATCACGTGTTGATAAATAGAGCAAGGATAAAATATGCATTTGTATGTCGCATGCATATTGTAGAAGCGGTGAAAACACACACCCTTACACACTTAGCAACTACTAGTCCCAAGTTCAAATCCTGCTTTCATCAAGAATGGTTTTATCTCTCGTCTTACGTTAACTGTTAGATAGGAGATATCACAATATATTACATATTAAGGTGTTTTGTGCTACTTTATGCACTCTTTCGAGTAATACCTTGCTTTAAAATTTTTTTAAAATTTTACCAGTTATTCTAAAAGTCAACTTATTAAAGATTGTGTTATCAATTTAGAATTAGTCACAGCCAATCCCAAACGAATTTTTAAGCCACAATATAATAAATAATAATTAAAGCAACATTCTAGAAATCTTGAATCAGGGTACAAGTACCTATAACTTTGGACAATATAAGGTTCAGTAAAAACAGCAATCACCAATAGGAAATTATTTAATGTTCGAAAACATACACAGTGCAGATGCTACCGTGCATTCAAAGCGCTAGTGATTTTTTTTAAGTAACGTTAGGATTAATAAATTTAATAGTTAATTTTGACAAGTGCTTTTCACAAGAAGTATTTTCATATACTTTGTTAAATATTATTGATTTATTTGAATATATGCTTGTTAGGTCGCAACCTAAAGATAAGTGGAATCACCCCCACTATCACCCTTAACTCAAGGAAGGGCAGTAGTCAGGCAGGGGTAAAAGACCAGTAGAAAAGTATCAGTCTAAGAGTCTAAACCAAGACAGTAAAAACGTAGCCAAGTAGTAGTTAGCCGTAAGAATAGTGTATAAGTGTTCACAAATAAACCATTAAAAATACAGTCCACTTTTATTGAAAATACTTATCAAATAACATAACACTTAACATTGGTCCTACGATCCGCATAAATTTGGTCGTCCAAATAACAGTGATTAAAGTGAACACAAATCAGTGCGCTTCAAGGGTAACTACTATAAGTTAAAAACAAAATCATTGGCACATCAGCCCTACAACTTATAATAATCAAAATCATCGGCACATCAGCCCTACAATTTACAAGGAATCAAAATCATCGGCACATCGGCCCTACGAGAAAGTAAGAAACTCTGGAACAAAAGTACATTAGCTGGTAGATCATAAAATAAGGTCAGTGTTTCCATTTCCCTCCTATCAATTTATTAGCTAGTAGAAGAAAGTACATTTCTCTATAAAATTAACGTATTGCTTTTGCATAAAACTCATAATGACTAAATTAGCAGATCTCATTATGAAGCGAGAACGCATAAAGGGCGGTTTAACAAGGGCATCTAACATAGTCCGCGATTTTCTTCCGGGGGGAAACGTCCAACAATTAAAATCACGCATTCCATATTTAGAAACGTTACTTAAACAATTTAACGATGTTCAATTAGAACTCGAAAAAGTAGATAGCGGAACAGCCAACAACGGCGATCAGGAAACATTTGAGGAAGAGTATTTTGACACTATTAGTAAAATCTCAACATTACTAGAGAATCAATCATCTTCTGCATGTGGTGGCAGCGCGAGTACAGGAAATAAAGGGTTCAATTCGCAATTAAATATAAAGTTACCCACACTAAATTTACCTCAGTTTACAGGATTATATACTGAGTGGAACTCGTTTTATGACACGTTCAATTCATTAATTCACCAAAGTGACAAATTAAATGATTGCGAGCGCTTCCACTATTTAAAATCATGTTTAAAAGGCGATCCCTTGCATGCAGTTGAGTCGTTACCTGTGTCCGAAGCAAATTACGCTTCGGCGTGGGATATATTAAAAAAAAGGTACAAGAATAAAAGGTTGATAGTTCAGGAACATGTTTATTCCATAATCAAACTACAAAGCATAGTCAAACCTTCGCATTCATCTTTGCGCCAATTATTAGACGCTGTAACATCCAATATTGCGGCATTAAGAGTCTTAGGAGTGCCCGTTGATCACTGGGACGCTTTAATAGTTCTGTTAATTACAGATAAATTAGATTATATCACAAAAAGGGAATGGCAAACCACCTTAAATTCAACAATTCCAAAACTAACGGATTTAATAAGTTTCTTAGAAAAAAGATTAGAGGTCTTACGATCCTTAGACATGACAGGTAAGCCACATCAGGCAAGTAATATTTCAGGGGAAAACCAAAACAAGTCCCACCAGGCAAACAAAGAATGGTATCATAAACCTAACAAATTTAACTATCAAGCACCTCGTCAGGTAGCGTATTTAACAACAAAAAGATTAAACTGTTTTCAATGTAAAAGGGCATCTCACAACATTTATCAGTGTATAGAATTTTTGAAACTTTCAGTCCCCGATAGGTTAAAACAAGTCGAAAATCACAAGTTATGCTTAAATTGTTTGAGGAGCAACCACTCTACCAATGAGTGCTTATCAGAACGAATTTGTGGTGAATGTAAACAAAGACACAACACATTATTGCATCAAAACACAAATACATTAAAAATTAATGAATTACCTAACTCAACATACAATATTGAACCATCTGCACCAATTGCTAGTAATCACTGCAGGTATGGAACAAGTGACACAGTTTTACTTGCTACGGCACTAATATATATCAAAGATCATACAGGTAATTATCAGGAAATTCGATGTGTACTAGATGTAGGTTCACAAGCTTCATTTATATCTAAAGATATGGTACAAACATTAAAATTAAAATCAAAATCTATTAATATTCCTATCGTAGGTATCAATCAAACACTTAGTACGATAACACGTTCAGTAAACGCAGAGATTAAGTCAAAACACAATGCATTCAGCGCAAATATTAAATGCTTGGTTTTACCAAGAATAACTCATAATTTACCAGTTCGGTCCTTTAGCATGTCTCAAATAGAAATTCCTAAGAACATAAAATTAGCAGACCCATCGTTTAACCTAAGTAAACAAGTAGATTTACTAATAGGAGCCGACTTATTCTGGGAACTATTGTGCGTAGGGCAAATACAGGTAGCTAAAAACCAACCGGTCTTCCAAAAGACACATTTCGGATGGATTATTGGGGGTGCTATAAATTCAACTCGACACGCAGCCCCCGTCCCCGTTCACTGCAACTTAAGTACGAAACCCAATGTATCTTTAGACGACAGCTTAACAAAATTCTGGGAACTTGAGCATTACCCGTCACAAAGGAATTTAAGTCCTGAAGACAAAATATGCGAAAACCACTTTAAACAAAATTATGAGCGCGATCATAATGGGCGTTTTATCATAAAATTACCTTTTATAAACCAAATGGTTAATGTAGGCTGTTCGTATAACATTGCGCTAAAAAGATTTTACAATCTCGAGAAGAAATTAAACAACAATACGGAATTAAAATACCAATATTCAAAATTTATAAAGGAATATCACGAATTAAAGCATATGGAGCTAGATTCAGGGCCCACTGAGGAAACATCTAGCTGCTACCTACCGCATCACGCGGTATTCAAAGAGTCCAGCACGACCAAATTAAGGGTGGTATTCGATGCAAGTGCAAAGACCACTAACGGCCTTAGTTTAAATGACAACCTCATGTGCGGTCCGGTCGTGCAACAGGACTTATTCTCAATATTGACGCGATTCAGAACCTTTCAATACGCGTTAAATGGGGACATTACAAAAATGTACCGCCAAATAAGAATGCATCCAAGTCAAGTTAGGTACCAAAAAATACTGTGGCGCGAAAACACAAAGCAACCAATACAGACGTTTCGTTTGTCCACGCTCACGTACGGCACAAAGCCCGCGAGCTTTCTAGCAACGCGATGCTTGCAAGAATTATCCCACCAGAATCAATCTAAATTTCCAGTAGGTAGTCTAATAGTATCAAGAGATTTCTACATGGACGATTTACTTACGGGTGCCAACTCAATTAATGAGGTCATTAAAATAAGAAAAGAAGTAACTAGCATTTTATCCCAAGCAGGCTTCGAACTACGCAAGTTTGCCGCAAATGACCCTCGAATCCTACCGGAGATAGTAGAGTCAAATAGCAGTAAAATTATAAATTTGGACAAAGAGGGCAACACTAAAACTTTAGGATTATTATGGAATTGCACAAACGATGAATTTAAATTCGCGGTGAAAGTTCATAAGATACCCAACAAAATAACCAAACGATCTATCATATCTACGGTAGCGCAAATTTTTGACCCGTTGGGATTAATTGGCCCAGTAACAATGCGAGCCAAAATTATAATACAAACATTATGGACGTTAAAATTGGGATGGGACGAATCTATACCCACTACAATGCATTCACTATGGTTCCAGTTTCTCACGGAACTAACATATTTAAATGAGCTAAATATTGCTCGAAAAATTATACCAATAAATCTCCCCAACGGGGAAATAGAGTTGCACGGTTTCTGCGACGCGTCCCAACAAGGCTACGGGGCAGCCATCTACATAAGATGGTCTGATACTCATAATAATCATTCAAGTCAGTTACTCTGCGCAAAATCGCGCGTAGCACCCTTAAAGACGATTACTATACCAAAATTAGAACTGTGTGCCGCGCTCTTGCTGGTTAAATTAGTACACGCGGTAACTCAAACAATAAACTTAAAAATTAAAAGGCAACTCTTATGGACCGATTCGTCAATTGTTTTAGCTTGGTTAGCATCATACCCCAGCAGCTTAAACACGTTCGTAGCTAACAGGGTATCTGAGATACAAACACTTTCACGCGTAGATGATTGGTACCACGTTAGGTCAGAAGATAATCCTGCTGATATCATAAGCAGAGGATTACTGCCTAAAGAATTAAAAAAATCACACCTTTGGTTTCATGGCCCGCAATGGTTAAGTAAAAAAAGGGGCGACCAACCACGAATTAAACCAGATATAGGTAGCATAGAGGTAATAGAAACCCGCAAGGTGATCCTCGCGGTAAATACAAAAAGCATGCCCGAGTTACCAGTAATAACGAAATACTCAACATTTTCAAAACTACAACGCGTAATAGCCCTTTGTTTACGGTTTTTGGGTAAATGTAGGGGCACAAACATCCCATTTTCGGAAAACTTATCAACAACCGAATTAAAGGGCGCCACCCAGACCATAATTAAAATTATCCAAAGGCAGGAATTTGCCTCCGATCTAAATAAATTAACAAAAAATCAAGAATTAGATAAAAATAGCAAGTTGATTAGCTTAAATCCTTTCGTGGATGAAAACGGATTAATAAGGGTGGGGGGCCGTTTAAGAAACGCGCCAATTACAATAGACAGGAAATATCCGATGATCTTACCAAAGAGTCATTATGTAACTAAATTAATCATTACTCAAGAGCATGAGCGCCAGCTGCATGCAGGGGCGCAGGCTACATTAGCGTCCTTAAGACAGTTCTATTGGGTGATTTCAGCCCGTAGTGTCATAAGACAAGTAATCCACAAATGTATAAAATGTTTTCGCGCAAAACCTCACGCCGCCATGCAGAAGATGGGTGATCTCCCCATAGATAGGTTACAATTAACGCGACCATTTTTAAATTCAGGTGTAGATTACGCAGGGCCTATCTTAATTAAAGAAGGTCGCGGAAGAGGTAAACGCAATGTAAAAAGTTACATTGCCGTATTTGTATGTTTTGCCACCAAGGCAACACATCTAGAATTGGTAGGAGACCTTACGACGGACTCATTTTTGAACGCGCTCAAAAGATTTATCGCAAGGCGAGGTCATGTGTCGCATATGCATTCGGACAATGCAAAAAATTATGTGGGCGCAAATCGAGAACTCGAAGATCTTGTTCGTTTCTTTGAAAATAAAGAATTTCAAGAATCCTTAAATTTAATGCTTAAACCACTAAATATCACTTGGAAATTTATCCCACCTCGCGCTCCAAACATGGGAGGGTTATGGGAAGCAAATGTCAAATCAATGAAATATCACATGAAACGGATTATGGGCAATGCCATCCTAACGTATGAGGAAATGTACACTCTTCTTACTAGAATAGAGGCCTGTCTAAACTCCCGGCCGCTCACACCCCTCTCCTCTGATCCTAATGATCTAACAGCCCTGACACCAGGGCACTTTATAATTGGAGAACCACTGACATCCATAATGGAACGCGACATAACGGACATAAATATAAACCGTCTCTCACGATGGCAGTATGTTGAGCAACTTCGCCAACATTTTTGGAAAAGATGGTATCGGGAGTATCTGGTACAAATGCAACAGCGGATTAAGTGGCAGCAACAAACGAAACACCAACTACGTATCAACGATATGGTAGTCATTATTGAAGATGGTGTACCACCTCAACAATGGCCATTGGGAAGAGTCATACAGCTACACCCCGGCGCAGATAACTTAACACGTGTAGTGACCGTAAAAACCGTTCGTGGTGTGCTTAAACGGGCTGTTAACCGTGTGTGCGTGCTACCAATGGACCAAGAAACAGACAATTTGATAGTGTAGTATAATGCTTTTAGTCAAGAATATATTATATGTTGTATCATCTAATTTAAGTCTGAGTACCCGTTAGAATATGTATTAGAGTTTAATCTGTAGTCCTAAGTTTATTTCTACTTTGTTTTATTTTTTATTTTTTTTGAAGACTACAGTCATTCAAAGGGGGCGGCATGTTAGGTCGCAACCTAAAGATAAGTGGAATCACCCCCACTATCACCCTTAACTCAAGGAAGGGCAGTAGTCAGGCAGGGGTAAAAGACCAGTAGAAAAGTATCAGTCTAAGAGTCTAAACCAAGACAGTAAAAACGTAGCCAAGTAGTAGTTAGCCGTAAGAATAGTGTATAAGTGTTCACAAATAAACCATTAAAAATACAGTCCACTTTTATTGAAAATACTTATCAAATAACATAACACTTAACAATGCTGATTTTATGTAAATTCGCTCGATTTAATATGAAGTAGGTATTATAGTTTTATAGTTGAAATAGTTAAAGGTAAGAATAGAAAAAAATTATTCAGGCAAATTAGAATAATCCATATTTGAATTTTTGGACATGTAAGTTCAAATGGAACGTTACACTTTGTTAAATAATTTCTCATTGCAGAATAACGCAGAAAGACATGGGACATTGTCAAAAATTATAACAGTTTTCAAAACCATCAAATGGTAGTGCTGGAATTAATTGATTAATCCACTCTTTAAATAGCTGACTATTCATCGTTTGTAATAATCCCTGTTTCTGTAGGTACATCTAACTAAGAAACCTCGGAACACCCAGCAAGACGCACTGTAAACCTTCTATTTTCCTTAATTTCTAATCTTTCTGGGGAATGTTGTCAATAGTCCAAGATGTACCTAGTAGCAGAATCGTTGTTGTAAATCCGGGTTTCATCAATAAAAATAAATCTTATATTGGAGTAGTCTTCTTTATATTTGAATTAAGATTTTAAATTTAAATTTGAAATGTAGCGATGCGCACGCATAAATTGACAGAACATTTTGATTGCTGATTGAATCAATGTTACCATAATAGCCCCGGTAGTGTAGCGCCTAGCACGCTAGGCCTCTACTCAGCGGGCCGGGTTTCGATTCCCGGTGCCGGCAACTTCTGGCCAAGGTCTTCTGGCCAAGGTTTTCTGCAGTATTCCTTGGCTGTAACATAAATATGAGAGTTGTGCTATTCCATCTGTAAGTCGGCTGCAGACGCAAGCGGGCCCGCATAATAATTAATAATAGCCCCTTCCTCCCTCCCACACAAGCTTGCGCTTATGGGGCCTGGCAACAGGTGACGGGTAGTGTAGAGATTATTATTATAATATTGCCAGAACTTATTAAAAATTTCATTTTCATATTCGCTTATCACTTAAAAAAAAGACCAATTAAATTTTATTTCGCAAATATAAGTTATCAGATGCACATAACATTCAATTTTCTTGGTCTCCCTTGATCGACTTACTTTTTGAATGCACGATTCATTTCAATGAATTATTGCCACAAAAAGTAGGAAAAACTGTTCTTTTCAGCTACTCGCACGTTTCAGGAAACGTTAAAAATGTATATTTGCATAGAATGGTTTAATAATATTAATACTTTCTAACTTAAATAATTAAAATAATTCATCTAACAATAAGAGTAGTAGTACTTAATATATTTTTTTATAAACCTTATTGTATTATTCGCAAACAGGATTATATCAATACTATTTAATAATAAATTAGTTGATTAATATTTCCACAAATACATTTTATATTATTTCGATGATGTATTATAACTAAATCCCGTTTATTGGTTTACATATTTAATAATTTTGTGTTGTCTGATAACAAAATATAATTTATTATAGGAATCGTCGTACATTCATATTAATATTCTCAATTACATTATAAATAAATTTAGTTAAAGCTTATTTTATGTATAAATCGAGATCCCATTACTATACTTTCATTATTTAATTGTTACAAATCGAGCTTTCTAGATTTAATTTATATTAATGATAAACAGTAGAAATTTCCAAGATATCACCACTACGTAAATAATATATAACTGTTGTTCCAATAAAGTTTCACTATAATAAGGCATGATATGTGAATTCTGTGTTTATATCGATGATCTATTAACGGGACTCTTAACAACAGTATCATTAGAGATAAAACTAAAATCTCTTAGATCTTAGAAACCCCCATTCAATAGGTCAATGTGAAATGATGCGAGTAAGAGGAAATAATCTTGATCCTTCAACTTGGCTTAACTATTTCATCTAAAAGTTGCCCTTCCTTTCCTCGAAGTACCAATTCACACGAGAACAGTCTAGCACGTACTTTATGTAACAACCCAGCATTTAAGTTCACATAATGAAAGATAATAAATGTTAATGGAGGTAGGTACATTTTAAAGTTTTACATCTAAAATGTATTATTCAAATAGCAACAGTGACTTTATAGTTTAACATTCGTTGTAGTTATACCTATCTATTACAGGAGGGTTACGTGCGGTAAATTTTTCAAACGCAAGTCAGCATAATTATATTTTCCTCGGTCACCTTGACGATAACTTAAATTTTTTAAACGTTAATAACCTACTGTAAGGTTATGTTTCAAATTTAATTGTCATTAAAACTTTTCGTCATATTTTGGGTCATACTTTCAGTCCTCAAAGTTTGTGACACTTTTTATAGCACTCTGTATACAGGTTACAGAGTACCATTTATTAGACAGAAAGTCTTACTTTTGCACTGACTATTTACAGTACAAGCGTAAAGGGTATTCGAAAAATAGGGGACAATATTTGGGGAAAGTATTTTACACACCAGAATAAGAAAAAAATACCAAAATACTCATGTCCAGAAAAGAGCCGTTTCAGATTTAAACACTCTTTTGTTTGAAAAAAGATGTAGATTTCAATAAAGTTTTATTTTTTATTAAGTATAGGTAATTACTTAAAATTACATTTAATTTTCAAAATTGCCCCCTTGTACTTTCAAGACGTTTTCTGATCGATTGTCGAACACATTTGAATTCCTGTAGTAATACGTATTACTATATTGCAGCCTTCCGCGATTCCTTGACGCAGAGTATCTACGTCATTAACGGGTGTTCAATAAACTAGGCTTTTTTAAATAACCTTATCTAGCGGACTCAAACCAGGCGAACGTGGAGGCCACGCAGTTGTTACAAGAGTGCTTAAATCCAAAGCATGGGTAATATTGATATTTTTTTGCCCTGGTGTGTAAAACGCATTTTCCAAATATTGTCCCCTATTTTGCGAACACCCTGTATAAACTATAGAACTTGATTTTTAACCACGATAATTATGTCAATAGAACTATTTTTTATCATTTCAGCGCTGTAAATATACCTTTCTTTTTGATAATACTACAGATATTAAACAAACAACTCAAAAATGCTTGACAAATTGTTACAGATCATGAATACAAAAGAATATGTGAAACGTCAAGTTATTAAAGCTGAAAACTCTTATACAATTCGCGTGTTAACACTAAATTAATTACAACTAATGAATTCAGCATCAAGAATAAATTGTTCAATTAATAGGATGAGACCAAGACATAGAAATTATAATAATTTGGTTGGATTTGGTGATCGTTGTCGAATTCACCAAGAAGTTTGTACTTAATTTAATAATTTAATAATTTGTAGCAAGATTAAAATATCCAAAACTTATACCCAGTGGTTACTAAAACTTTGAGATAGTATGATTAAACAGAAATATTCAAAAAAATATATATATAAAGCTCAATTAGTTGCAAGATATATCGCAAACTTATTCTATTAGAATTCAAGAACGAAGTGAAACAATTATGAAAATTGGACTAGTTAAAATATTGTAACCCTTTGGTTTAAACAGTGCGGTCGGCTGTTATAACTGTTGATATGGGTCAAGAAAGAATCCCGGTTGGATTAAAGAGGCGCAACTACCCAACATCCACAAAAAGTAAATGTTTAGAGCGCTATTTGGCCTATTTTTTTATAACAGCATATTAACGAGTTGAAAGTATTTATAACTTCTAGGGAATTGAACTGTTGAAGATGATTGGATGTTAACTACTAATAGTTGATTTCACCACGGAGCACCTTTACGGTATGTGAAAAATGTTGGGCACAAATTTTCCCGGGGATAAAGCGCAGACGTTTTATTGAACGGCAAGCACGTTCTCCCGACCGAAATCATGCGTCCTGGAACTTCTTAGGGGACTCTTTTTTACATGATCAAATTGGTATATAACAGAAAATTATAAGGCACAAACAAATATTTGCTATGGTTACGTATTTCCGGAGATCCAACAAAAACATTTACATTTCTAGCTAGTAATAGTTAAGTAATTGTTCAATCTTATTTTCTTCATTTGAAAATAAGAACCTTATACGAATATTATTCATTATTTCCCTTTAAATTAAAAAATATACGTTTATTCAACGTTCCAATACTGCAACAGTTGCCCGGTTTCACGTTTCCGTTCTACAGAATAAGATGACATTTAAGGACTTTCAATCGAACTTAATTGAAACATAAACTTTTACAACAATTTACTTAAAATACATACAATGTAGTTATTTGAAACAACAAGGTTATAATCAGCGATAGCGTGCACGTATGATTGCATGTAAATAGATAAACTTACATGAATGAGTTCGTTCGGAGCACAGGATTGGCGCGACGGGTTCGGGTTGAAACGACGCACTAAAGCTCACGACGCGTCCTCAACCTGGCGTACCGACGCTCGCGCTTGCGTGAGCTTTCCTAAGCAAGGTGTGTTCGATTGAGTGCCATAAAAATAGAGGAATCGCTTTACCTTTCATTTTTGTAGTTTTCCTTTCTATTATTAATATCTGAAAATTATATTGTAGTCCGCATCTTGTATTGATAATGTACAGATCGAATTTTACAGTATCTGCTATTTATTCAGTTTAATGTTGAATAAAGAAGGGCAGAGACAAATAATACAGTTTGAATAAATGGCAATAATAAGTACCTATGTGCATTCGCTTTAAATATAATAATGGATATAACAACAGGTTATAGTAGTTATGACGTATAGTGGGTTATATTTTGGTTTAACTAAAACGAAATTTTTGCAAAATGTCAACAGATATAGATTCCAATGTGCTATAATGATGCCAATTCATAACAAATTTATGCACATCCGAACTGTTAATTCTGCGACTACCTAAGCTGAAAACAACCCCATTTCCCTTAGCTTAGAACATTCCAATTATTGTACTTCAAATGCGTGCTGGGTGTTTGAGCAATCAATTTTGAAAACTTGGTTAGTATTAAACAAAGTAATACCAATATTTCTTATTTACTATATTTTATTGAGAACAAGCTTGTCACAGGATTTTGCATACTTTAAGTCAATATTTTCGTTGGTACCGAAATGAAAGATATTAATTTTCATAAAAACCCATGCATTTAATTTAAAAGGACTAAACTTCGGGTTTGCATCTTGCTGGGACTGTGAACAATTTAGAGCTAGCCATTCACGCTGTTGTAAGTATCCAAGTAGTAGTATGTTTTACAACAAAGTTTTAATTTGTTATTCCGTACCAACCTACTTTTAAATATAAATAAAAAAGCGTTGTGTTGTGGGTATAATTTTTTATTATCTTTTTTAGAGGAAATATTAACATAAAATTGATACATCCATCAATCTTTGCAGAATACTGTATTGGTGGATTTCCATTTCTTGTAAATATTTCACGTATACAGGGTGCGTCTACTGGCCAGTTAGATATCTTCATTATCTCAACTACTAAAATAGTTCTGCTTGTGTTTAAAAACTTTTTTTGGTTATGAAGAGAAAACAATATGTAGCATGTGAGGCATAAATTGCCCCAGAAATGGTCGCTGATAATGCAGTCATAAAAATATAGGAAATGCGGGGTGTTAAAAAACGACAAAGTGTCTTATTGGCGATGTGCCATGAAGCAGCGTCGCGAAACTACAGGTTGGATTGATTGTAGGAAAAGAATCCATGAAAAAAGTCCAGGAAAAAATCCAAGAAAAAACACATGGAAAAAAGAACGACGGAAGAAAAATTCAAATTTTAATAATAAATTATCTTCCTACAATATTTGTAATCTGTAAAAAATCCAACAGAAAAACTGTGATTTACCAAATCTAAAAACCCATTCTCAGATTAAAGACAATGATTATTAATTATATAATATAATACGAGGTATACACAATTTAGTAGAAACTTAATTATATAAGTCTAAAAAGTAAAAAAATATAAAATATAATAATTAACTAATATAACACCAATTAATGAAATTTAATGGTATGACCGAAACATTTGTCACCTGTTGTTTGTATATTGCAGAACTTTGTATTTTGGTAATTTTTTCTGTGCGACACAATACCAAGATTCTGCTAAAACTAATTTTGTTTCGTCAGCAGTCACTTCGAGTTTTTCTTTTTTTAAATTAAATCATCCACACTGTTGGATGCTTGTGTCCAACTATATTCGAAAAACGGTTGTTCCATCCTTCTACCTGCGTATTGGTTCGATCTTCCGTCGTACCTAAAAGCAAAGAATATAAAGGGTGTTTATATTCTTTGGTAAAAGTTAATAAAGATATTTTTGTAGAAAATTAATTATTTTAACCAGTATCTTTGACTTGATGATCCCAGTAAAGTAATGGAAAGTAGGTAAAATTTGAAATTTTTCCATGGTTTTTCTTCCTGTGAATTTTTTCCATGGACGTTTTATCCTGGATGTAAGGTCCGAATGCAGTCATTCGGTCATTCGGACTTTAACGTGACGCACCTTCCGGTGGCAGCATCTTTGTGTTACATGAAGAAATGGCATTTCTCTACCTATCGGGTAAAAATACATGGAACAGAAAGGGAAAGACCGAAAGAGCATCTACTTTTCGCGGAAATACGTGTTTTGAACCTCCAGGATCCCAAAAAAGTGGTCTAGAAAAAATGTCTGTCTGTGGGTGCGTGGGTGCGTGGGTATGTACCTATGTACTATGTAACGCCTCTAACGCAAAAACTAGTGAACCGATTTTGATGAAATTTTAAGTGAAGGGGTATATCGAAAATGCATCGACAAAATAAGCTTTTCAAAAAAATCCGAAACCGGAAGCGGAAGTTAGACATGTTTTTTTGGTATCATTTTTTTCAGAAGCGGAAATCTGAGTAGGGGATATGAAAAAAGGGCATAATTCAAGGAAAACAGTTTTTTACCGGACTCTCTAACTTCAAAATGGCGGTTGCTATGAATTTTTCAAAATTTCGACTTTAACCCCCATAACTCAAAAACCATGAGTTATCTGATCAGGTTCCGCAACTACTTTTTTGAAAGCCCTTTGGCTGTATTATACCAAGAAAAAGAATCATTTACTAAATTGAAAAACGGTAGCAACGGCGCGGCGCTCTTCCAAAATTTTGAAATTTTGAAAAATTATTACAAAAAAACTGCTGTAAAGATTTTGTTTAAATTTTCTACACTTATGCAGCTTGGTATTAGCTACATTTTTGTTTTTTGATGAACGCCAGAATTCCACTGTGGCGCCCTCTACGAGATTTTGAAAATCGGAAATTGATGCTCCTATAGCGCCTTTATTAGTCAAAATATGAAAGAAGTTTAAATATAAAAGTTCAGTATATAAATTTACATTTTTCTAAATTTATATCACGTATACAGGGTGTTTGGTTTTCACAGTACAATAAGCAACTTTGTTATTTTAAATGAAACACCCTATATATTATTATATAATTGAATGCAAAATTGAATTGTCTATCACATAGTATAAGGTGTTCATATGGCTAAAATGTACGGTTAATGAGAAATTCGTGAATATTGAACTTTAAAACAGTGTAGGGTGAAATTTGTAAGTGCCGATTTGTTCAAGTGACCATGCGCGGGACGGGAATTCCTTGTCGCCGGCTAATCCTAGCAGCCATGAATATAAATAATCACACATGCGCAGATGAATACTACCATATACTAATTTTCAAGTTAAGTTTATCGGTTGTGGCGAACAATACTGTTGAATACCAAAAACGAATGTTTATTTTTAGTATGGGAAAGTCCAGGGGAGGTTTTCACCTCCACTTTTTTTCATCCTGTACCTTTGAGTTCTTTATTCATTATTTCGTTTATGATGTTAAAAGAACACGGACTTTTCTTGACGTCATTTTCATAATTTTTGACAGGGCACAAAATTTAAAAAGTGGCAAATGATGAACATACGGTAACTACTTATAATCAAATAATACCATTACCATATGATTAACAGAGTTTTCGATAAGGGTTGGCCATGAAATATAATAATTAGTGTGTCCTCGTTACGTGTTTCGACTAATACCTGACTTTGACAGTTGTCAAGAATATTAAACACGAATAAATGGATCGTGTGATGATTCCATGACCAAGCCTGATCGAAAATTTTGTTGATCATTTTGTATCATCCACAATATAGTTTTGAATAGAAATTAGAAGAGCACAAGTTCTGGAATTTGTATGTCGGGTTACATAATCACCTTAGGCGTTGATGTTATAAGTTCTGATTGTTCTGAATGAATAATAGTTCCGTTAAACTATTCACGTTAATAAACAATAACATGAGAACAGGCGTTATTACTAATATTCAAGTCAAGTTGAATTAAGTTTGTAATTAGATCGTTTAAAACAAAGTGTATGAGACTGTGCATGAGAGTGTGGTAATCAGTAACTACTAGTCCGTGCAAAGATAGGAAAATTAAGCCCCACGTAACCATAATTCATACTGTTAAACTCAATCTGACATAAAGTCTGAACCATAATAATATATGGGATTTTTTAATTTTAATTAAATTACATTTTTTAGTAAAATTTTAACTGCGATGGTAAAACGTAAGTTTAAACCTAAAGTATTAAGTTAGCGTGTAGTTGAAAAATATCGAGAGCTCAGCAGAAACTGGAATAGTCAATGCCAAGACAATTCAGTTTATAATAACATTTAATTTGAACATTTTGAACAAAAATTCCAAAAATAAATAATTGGAATTCAAGGTATGTACTTCAATTGAAGTAGTTAACTTCAATGTAAAACTATTCAAATTTATTGAAATACCTATGTTAGAGACGTTAATTAAGTTTCTACTGTGATATTACAATAATACAACTAATACAACACGAGTCAACAATGCAAAACCAGCAAACGAGTAGATTACAAGTAGAATCATTCTAAACTTGCATCGATATGCTGTTGGACATCTGCACAATAATAGGCTTTTTAAAGAATGACGTGTATTAATTTAATCTCTTATAATCGGCTTTCAGCAGTTCAGTGAATTTTTACAGAAATTCATTACAGGTCATGTTGGTTGCCTAGATTGAATTTAATGATTTATTCTGAAATCTTTTAAAATATGTATCTGATTTAATTAACTCTATTTTACTAGTACCTAATTTAAATAGTTACAAACTATAAATGAACTGATTTTTAAATTTTTTTAATATAGCTCTTACTAAAATTACTGGTTTGCGCTTATTATGACCTTTAAAAGTAAAGCTACAGAGCAGCGACATGTAATTAAATCTGTCCGTGTGTGTATAAATACACTTATAGCGGTGGATGTATCTGGCTTATACCTAGATACTTTTTCAAGGTATCTGTATCTGTACCTAGATACATTTTCAAAAATGTAACTGTATCTGTATCTAGATACATTTTTCCCTAAGTATCTGTATCTGTATCTAAGTACTGAAAAAAATGTATCTGTTACAACACTGAGTACCGCAATCTTGAATTGAAACAGTATAAAACTGTAATTTTTTTTGTGAATTACGTATTAAAAGTATGTTTTTTATAAGCCCATAGAATGTTATTTTACAGTTATTATTTTTATTAATTAGTTGTATTCATATTATTCCTGCCAAAAATAAAAACGTTTACTAATTAGTGTTTTTTTCGTCCTAGAAGTTTCTATTCAAGCACGCATGATCGTTGTTGTTTCTTTTTATTATGTTTATATTGCTCAGACGTCACTCTGACAGTTTGAGCGACAGATTAAAGCAAACGATCACAGTGTCCAATAGGAGGAAAAAAGTCATTTTCTCAAGTTTGCTAAATTAAAAAAATTGTAATGGTTTTTATTTATAGATATAGCAATCTATCTAGGGGCTGTATCATATTTCAACAAAAAGTCTACCAACAGTATTATTTTCGTGACAAAACTCTGCCTCACGGTACAAACATACCTTACTTCTTTGTATTCCCAATTAATAACTAAATATTAATTAGGTACATATTAATGCTTTGGCATTAGATTAAACATGCTTCTGTCAAATTAAAATGGAATTTTAAAGTGGCTTTAATGACATGCCAATCCCATAAAAATTAATTACTCCGGAATTAATGAATGTGTGCATATTTGAAACTTTTATAGGAATTTCGAAAGGTAGCCAAGGCTAGATAGGCCTTAATCAAGACGTTTTTGTATTTGTTACACTATAGTCTAACTGTAAACATTTTAGCTGCCAAAATCTGTCTAAACAGTAATGGGATGCAATAATCCGCTAAACGTATTCCAGAACATTTTGTTGATTTTGTCCAATGTTTATGATTGGAAATTTTGGTTGATTAATGGCTCATTAATTTATTTGTAATGACTAATGAGGTACTTTAGTGCAGTAAATATTAATCTTAGTTAGTAGGCGATAGAATTTCAAGTAATAAAATGGATCAATTTGCTATTAGTTACGAAGTACTGTGTCACCAACTGATATCTAGTAAACAAAACCTGCTTACAAATTTTCCAGACCAACAAGCAGACCTAGTGGACGAAGTTATAAACCAACTCCAAATAGTATATTTAAAATCGATTTTTCCCAAGAATCGACCGATTCAGTTGAAAATAGACCAAGCAAAAGACCAAGCTCGTTCGACAGGCCGAAAAAGGATTTTGAAGACTGCAGTGATCGAGCTGAACGATACAAAACAGTATTCCAGTGCTACAGCCGATAATGCAAGAAAATAGTACATGGACACTAAGAAAGCGCTATCTCTTATGATGGATGCACTATCAAGGCATCAATATGAAACAATTCGTAAAGCTCTTAAAGAATTTGGATGTGATGTCTTGCCTCCGTTCTAAAAAAGCAGCGAAGTCAAGAAAAATTGTTATCCAGATGAAATTACAATAACAGACTGCAGCGCAAGTGTAGAATTACAAAATCTTAGTAAAAAACGAAAACTGAAATGCTGCTACAAAGTGTTTTAATCCTAAACCATTTGTATGATAACGAAATCAAATTTAAGGAATATGTTAGAATTACTCGAGCACTGTTTCCAGAAATTTGGTTTTAGTAATATTCTTGTTATTTATTCTAGAATAGAGAGTACCAGAAGGTATAGTAAAAAGATGTAGCTTTCGACTGACGAATTATCATTTTTACCATGCTGTCAGTTTTTGAAAATAAATTTAGTCGCTTCACTTTTTATTCAGGCCTCGTACATTTATACCGACGCCGAAGAGCATTTTCAGCTACATACAGATAAACGATGCGAAAAGTGGACAACCTAGAAAAACTTAACCCTGGAAAAATACTGTAAGCAGTCATCTGTTGAACGTATATTTGGTGACATCAATTAACAACTGTTGTGCTCTCCCACGTACCCGCTATATATTAAAAACGTGTTAGGAAAGCATATATACAGTTTCATTACTGGATCATTATTAAGACCCTTTTGTAATTTAATTTTGTCCAGCTTAACTAAACTTCACTATTACATTTTCTCTTTAATTACTTTACTATTAAACACCCCGTTTATTAATATATTTGAAAAACAACAGTACTAATATGATTAAATCTGATTATGATACTTAACACAACAACAAGTCCTATGATGGAATTCCTACACATATTTTTAATCAGACAGAATCGGCGTCGCAGTCAACCGACGATTACTTAAAATCAAACTGAAGTTGATAGCTGATTTTAACTTAGTGATCGATTATTATAATAATAATTAAATACTAATAATAATATGGTTATTCAAAAGCAGAAAGCGTTTCGGATACGTCCGAAATGGCGCATCTCCTCTAGGGTAGTAGGGGACCCTTAACGGAAACTGCCAAAAATGTTAAAAAGTTAATTCTATCTGCTTTTATCTTATAGTTATGCTTATGGGCAAAGAACTAAAACGTGAATTTTGACATGAATACAAATAGAATAGTGGCTGGTAAAGTTTGCACAAGTACATTATTCATTGTTTCTAAGGAAACCATAATAATGTGTTATTCAATCGTTGCCGAATACTACATTATCAGAGACCTTGACGAAGAAATCTTGATTTTCAAAATTAAAATTATGAGTGAATTAAACGGTGTGAACATTCCATTTTACACAAATCCTCATAGGATAGAAAGTTTTTTATGGAAAATGATAGCATCCTTCAAAATTCATAAGAATAAAGAAGTTGAGATCTTAAGTTTGCCGCCTTACAACTCGATGAATTAATGATTAAATTTTCTTTTACATTTTTCTCAGGCTGCATTAACGGTTCCTCACATACCATTTTGGAATCACCATGAAATTTAAGTTTAAATGTACTTATGTTGACAATCTATAAATCTTATATCCGCCCATCACTAGAGTATGCTGCGCCAGTATGGTCGCCCTATTTTGTCAAGGATAGATATAGATCTCTTAGAAAAAGTACAAAGAAGAGCTACACTCGGTTTTCTCTCATATGAAGATTGTTTAACTACCCTAGGCCGTGTTGTGAAAAAAACATAGAGTAGAGTCTGCACCATTTGAGTAGCATACAGGGCCCTTGGGCCGGTATTTCATTTTGGCTAAGCCTCGATCATTGCCATAGAAACAACTATTAACTGAATTACCGACCAACCGATTCTACACGGCCGAAACAATTTGTTTCCATCTCACATTTACCTCTCCTAGCATAACAAACAAAAAATGCGTTTGAAATATTGTATAGTCAATGGAGTAGTACGTATGTATAGGCATCACCTTATTTGGTGAACCTCGCTGTAGAAAGAGAGAATGCCTCTAGTATCCTAAAGTATCCTAAAAATGCATGCATTTTATTGTGCGTCGATTTGTAAATCGAAATAACATTAAAAATTCGTTCTATCAAAGTCAAAATACGTAGGTATCTCCGATATACGTGGAAGGTAATAAATGTTCGCATTTCTATTTTGTAACAATAATTTCAGATTTCTCGCGATTTCTCTTGAATGCGATATGTTTTTAGGTTTTACTATCTCATTTTTCGATGCGGTTGAGAATGGGTCGGGGCTCCCAGCGCTTAAAAAAGTTTTATGCAACCCCTTAAACATATTTCAAAATTGCTGTAAATAATTTTTTTCTCGATAAAACAAAAAAATGCACAAAGTGTATTTCGCAGACATTACACCCCGTTTGTTTTTATGAAGAAAATATCTCCATCTAAAAAAAATTATTAATAAAAATTTGGAAATAATATGTAGCATAAAAATTTATAAAGCGCCTGAAGCCCCTTAAAATCCACGAGAAAATTCTGCACCGAAGAGTAAGATGCCATAATAAATTATTAAAATTGACGATTATTATTTTACAATTCAATTTTGGCATTTTAAATTAAAATCCCTTTGAACACCCCTGCATAGCGCGCGAATATAAAATTAATTCAACAATTATACCAACATAATGAAAATAAAAAGCTACCAACTAAGAAAAATGATAAACATTCGT
This sequence comes from Hemicrepidius hirtus, assembly GCA_963082805.1. Classification (NCBI taxonomy): domain Eukaryota; kingdom Metazoa; phylum Arthropoda; class Insecta; order Coleoptera; family Elateridae; genus Hemicrepidius; species Hemicrepidius hirtus. Next base: position 28,497,010 of record OY720160.1, on the reverse strand, counting down.
TTCCCAACTTCATGCGACCTTTTTGATTTTCGAGACATCAAGAAGGTCGTGTCCAACCCATGTCCAACCCAAGTAAAACAAAAAATCACAACCAATTATGGAACCCTGCCAATCACCTGTATTTTCTAATTTGGTTATTACCGTTTTTTTTTTAAATTTTGTTGCAATTTCTCTGGAAAGTAGGTTTAGCAACGCTGCTAGTGATATTTTCTAAAAGTAGGGTTAGAATTAATAAATTAACAGAAACAGCACAAAGCGTCGCACTTCTGATCCTAATAAAACAATATACTATTTTGTGTTACCCTTGATCTAGAATAAATCGTTTAACTGATATGTGTCAAGTTAAATTTGACTTAATTTCTAAAATCACAATTATTATAATAATTCCTCTTGTATTTTCAAATCGCCCAAGTCCATTGAGTCGGGGAATCGGCAAATATCCTTTTATGGTTGTCGTATGCCAAGAGTATGGATCTAACAATATCGTTAAGTTGTGTGCTGGAACATTAATTAAACCTGATTGGGTTTTAACGTCTGAAAATTGTAAAATAGACACGAGAGTTAGCAATGCAGTGGACGATGATGATGATGTAGGCGTTGTAGTAATAGCAAGTTTGTATGATTTAAAATATTTAGTTCATTCACCACGTAGAGCTGTATTATTATGGATACAACAGCCAGAATTTGGCAAATCGGATTATGAAATTACAAATGATATAGCGCTTCTGCATTTAGATTCAAGTTTTATCGTCAATCAAAATATGAAACCAATTCCATTACCTTCAAGAACAGTACTAAATAATGCAGAACTTTATACAAGATTCTCTCGGTGTTTTTTCTTATTTTGGAGCGTGTCTAATGTGCAAGAAAAGCTGAAGTACCGCAAGGTATGGCTAGCAAACGATACAAGAAACACTTATTTACATACGCTGTCACTACAAATGCTTGCAAAAGAAGAATGCTACAAATTGTTTAATGGAGAAGTCGTTCTTACTTTTGGGCAAGTATGCGGAAGAGTTGTAGAAGAAACTAATTTTCCCACAGAACATACTGGAGGACCTCTTGTTTGCGATGGAGTACAGTTCGGATTCTATTCTTGGCAACTACGTAATTTAAGAAAAACACTAATTCCGGTTTTAATTTTTACTCAAGTGGATACTTTTGAAAAATATATTAGCAGTATAGTGCCTAGTTTACTATTAGCAACGAACGATAGTTTTAGAGATACTTCTTTGAAAATATTAAAATCGCAACCGCCAATAAATATCACCTACATGTCACATACTGACCCCACCACCGTCCTAAACAACTATATTTTAATAATATTAATTTTACTTATAATACCTATTACGTAACTTGAAATAAATATCAAGATTTAGTTTTATTAAATGAAATTAGTATGGGTAAAAATTAATACCAATAGTCGTGTTAGCTAGTAATAATGAGAAACAGTATTTACAATCTAATTATAATTCAGATATTAAATTTGCAACTGATTACAAATTTTCCTTATCACAGCTTTTTATGTACTACTAACTTGAGGTCTGTACGAACTAAGCTATGGACATACCATCTAACCGGCCACTGGTCATGCAGTGGTTAATTAATTTCTTGGTTTAATTTTAACGTTCTGACTTTTTGATTTTCCCACAATTAAACGTGGTTTATTACTATTACTTGCTGTTCTTTTATTTTAATACCGAAAATGTAAATAGCGTAATGATAAACAGGCAAACTTTTAAACATATTGCCAACAAATAAATTTTGCAGCACAATCATGAAACAAATTATTTAATTGCGACACAAGTAACAGAATTTTTTATTAGAAAAGAAGGTTTTGACAGAAAAACGACGTTTATTAAACATGCAGTGAAGTCAATTTATTATGCAATATAGGCATTTATTGCAAGTTAAATGGACAGGCCAGTTTTTCATTGGAATATAGGCAACCCATTATACACTGCTATCACTTTTGCCCCCTGCTTACTGATTTTGATTATTGGTTGTTAAATTACACAGTGTTTGTTTTTTAGTTTTTAATAAAGAACAAGATTTAAAACGAACGATTTATTGGAAACATGATCTATACAGAAAAAATAGAAATGTGTATACTATCACTCCGGATTATCGAATTATCAATAGGTAATGTTAGGAATTATTTTAGTGTAAAATATCCTAACAAACCAGTCCCTAATGTGTCTATAATATCAAGACCATCTAAAAAATTTGACACAACATAAAAAAAAAATTGACGTAAAACAGTAACACGTGAATTTGTACACATTCCTATTTTTTCATGGTCAGTATAAATGATGTTTTCAATAAATCGATAGTTTTCAATCTTGTTCTGTATTAAATATTTGAAAAAAAACAAATTTAACAGGTGACAAACAATAATTAAAGTCAGTAAGCAAGAACAAGAGTGCTTAGCAGTGTGTAATGGGTTGCCTCTATTCCAATGATAAAATGGCGTCGCTACAACCGATAGACCAAGGATAATCATGAAGACATAATCCGTAACAATGTCAGGACAGGATCATAAATGGAGAAGCTAACGCTCGTTTTGGTAGTGCTTGTGAATATTTTCTATTAATACTGTTTTATACGGTAGTTTATCCAAATAAATATTTTTTTACCACATACCTATTATATGTAGGTAATTTACTAAAACCGTATTCTATAAAAATTTCTAGAAGTAATATTGCCCAAATAAATACACACACAACCTCGTTACTGGTGTATAATAATAATTATTATAGTTTACATAGACATTGTTTAAGGTTTAAGATAATAGTCTCGTGAGTTTTAAAAACAAATATTTAATGCTATTAAATTATACAACATACAACGTATTGTACTGAATACTGATGGCAATAAAGAACACACATGAAACGTTATTCCTTGTTTAACTGTAAACAACCCAAAATATTCGCCTTCCCTTCATGTACCTACAAGTTCAAGTCAATGGTCTGCAGAAATGTATTTTATACATTTCGTATTTCTTTAAAAAAAATCAGTAAGTTTTCAATTGATAATATCATATAAAATCACACAAAAGTGAAACTTCACGAACTTTTATTTACATTGCTGCACTATCTGTAAATCATCCAACTGAAACTGTAGGTAATAACTATAATATGAATTTCAAGACAATCAACGCCAGGACAATGTTAAACACATTGTAACTTGAAATCGGGCCAGAATCGGTCTCTGAAGAATCATCATCATCTCCATTCTCAGTACCTGGTGATGTGCCGCTTGTAGTTTCATTTGTAGTCGTTCCAGGAATTTTCTTCATAAATGTAGCGAATTTTATCTGTTTAGCACCATCCTCAATAGCTATTCCATATAATTTATCGTGGCATAACAATGGGCTACCTAAATTATACAAAGTATTATTGGTTTTGGTTATTACGATTTTATTATTTTCCAAAGTAATTTGAGAATGGTTCAAATGTTCAGGATATAGGCCTCCAAATGGTAGCGTAGTTATGTAGGAGCAATTAAATAATGTACTTTTATTATAATCCCTGCTAATTTCAGCAAATTCCGTTGTAACCACATTCTCGATTCCCACATGACCTATGTCTTGAGACTGATATTCGGGATTTTTTAACGTAATATTTTTGACAAGGTATTGCACAAGAGGATTTTCCATAAGTTCGGCATGGAAGTTTGCATAAGCATTAACAATATCACTGCCTTGGTTCTGGTAACTTGCAAATACTTTAGCCTTATTGCTGGTAACTACTTTATTTTTGGAGACAATTACACCGAGAACTTCTTCGGGGTTTAATAGGTCATAAAAATCAGATACAATATTTATGAACGATGGATACGACAAAAAATTGATAGGAGTTATATTGAGATACTGATAAAAACCAATCAAATCCGTTGTAGATACTCCTAAAATTTCAACGAGCTTTGTAAATTCGTAGGCGTTCACTTTCTTCAGTTGTTTGGCAATCATATTTAAAGGAAGTAAATTTAGCATATCTGTTGTAGTTTTGTTTGTAATGTTTAACACGGCATTCACATTTTCTTCAGAATAGTTTCCAGTAAACAAGACCTGGAGTCGTACCGTATCATTTCCATATGCTACTGCGTTCATGAAATCAAGCACACTTACATTCAATGTGTTCAAAACTATAGGTATCGTTTGACTGGGATTTGATAAACTATCAAGGAACTTCTTATAAATGTCTGAGAATGTTAAACCAAACATTTGGAGAAAACTTTCAACCAACCCCGGAGTAATATCGTAAACCAAGGGAATGGAGTATACATTATTTGAATTTATATGTAATGCATTTATTGCTTCAGCTATAGTGTCTGTAGTAAGTCTGGATATTTGAGTAGCTTCCGCTATATCGATTAACGAAACATTGCAATCATGAAGTGGGCATTGTATATTCTGCACTGCTATTTCAGTAAAAAGCTGTGGTAACATTTCTTCTCTTAGATGATATTTGAAGGAAACGATGAAAGAGTAATCTTTTTCAAATTCCTCATCGTCCAAAAACGGATCTAACGGTATTGATCCATTCTGATTATCCACGGGGGTAGGCTGTTGTGCTTTAGAAAGCTGTCCAATTAGAGCTGAGCATATTACAGCAAGCAATAAGACGTTCTGGGAAACCATTTTTCATTGAACCTACAAATAAAAAAAAATTATGTTAGTAACACATAGCATATAGATAACTACAATAAACAAAATTATTATTATTATATTATAATCTAGCAGTGGCAGTCTTTTGTCCGGTACCTGGCTAGGATTCTGTTACATTTGTATAGTGTAGATTAACAAAATGTAAGGAAGTGAACACACCTGCCTTTCCATCTAAAGATAATACCTCCCAAATAATTTCTAGAAAGATTCATGACAACAACATCGTATTTCTCCAAAGCAAATACTTATTACAAGAAAAAGCGTATTGACAAACAGATTCTTTCACTGTGTAACTTGTTTAAAACCTTGAAGATAACATATTATCTGTTCTTAAATTTATTAGCATAAAAAATTAGCACAACATGGCTGAGAAGTCGCAAGCTTTCTCGGAATGTTAATACTGTACGGATTTATAAGGATTAAAGCACAATGTTGAGGTACTTATTTTTATCTGCTAAATGTCAACAACTGAGTCAACAAATAAAAAGAATCCGTATCTGGTAAGAAATTGCATTCCAAATTTCCATATTGTCCAGAACAACAATCACAATGTGAAAATTCTTCGGTTACATTTTCAATAATTTACTGGGGTTGATATTAGTATATTAAACAGGGTGTGAGGGAGCTGATTCCTTAGGCCATCTTAAGAAAAAAAGTTTCCATGAACAGGTGTCAGAAAATGTTTCTGAGGGGAGCTACAACACTGTCGTCTGAAGGGAGCGAATAAACTTTCAATTTTAATTAATATCTCAAAAACCCTTGAATATAAAGTAACTAAATTTAGTATACGTTTAGTACTAGTGTATGTTAGTATCTGACAGTATCCAAATAAAATTATTTAAACCAGGGGCGTTCCAAACGGTGGAGGGGCTGGGTAATTTTTACTTATTATGTTTGTAATGTTAAAATTTTATTACCTATTTGAGTAAATAATCTGATTCTACATTAAAAAGTGCATAAAAGTGGTGCTCCTGTTTTTTTGTACGACTATGCCACTTTTCAAAAAAATTGATATAAACATTTTTCTGCTTCAGGTCTTTTTTTTTTATTTAATACTTATTTATTAACTTTCGATTCAGAAAACTTACAGATAATGGATAACAACTAACTAATATAACAAAATGTAATTATTACAGTTTTTAGACAAAAATGCTAGTAAAAAACTAAAAGTCCTCTTCAGAAGCAATTTAGGACCTGTTCCTGGAAATTTGTTTTCTTAAGATGACCTAAGGAATCACCTCCCGAAGTTTGTGGGTGTCCTTTATATACACCCAGTATAGAGTGTACGTATCGTCTGGGTACTTTCAAAACCGAACATAGGGGAATTGCATTGTAACTGATCTTTATATAGATTCCTGCTCGCCATTTAAACCCACAAGGATGGTAATGGTATGAATAGAACGACAAAAATACAGCGCATCTGATGGTACCAATACATGTTAGTACTTAGTTATCTTTTTCTGTAAAAAAAATATGAAATAATGCTATTTTGAAATAATATAGGTTGCTATGATTGTCAACTTTTTTTTATCTGTCAATTAAATTATTTGAAATCAGTCGATGTTTCTGTTATTAATATCAAATAATATGAATAATAACGAGTATTCAGTAGAGCAGAGGGTTTTTATAATAAAGACATTACCATCCTTGTGAGTTTAAATGGCGAGCAGGAATCTATATAAAGATCAGTTACAATGCAATTCCCCTATGTTCGGCTTTGAAAATACCCACTCGGTATATGATATATCCGGTTGAACGATTTTATCGTAATTAAACACCTTTCCTTTAAACAAACAATTTTCTTTCTAAATTACACATTACTAGGTACACGTAAACGTACGTAATCCTCCATTTCGCATTGATCTAAACCGAAACCATACATATTGAAGGACGTCGCAGATTTATACTTTTCAGAAATTTTCTGCCGCATGTGAGTATCGAACTTATTTCTGAACCATTGAATATTGTACCTACAACATTCAATGGTTCCTGCATGCTATGGATCATACATTGTTTTGGTAAATATCTTATTTATTATGACTTTTAGTTATAAGTCATAATAACCAAATATAAGTTATCACAGACAAATAAGGGCTTAGCTGAACGATAAGAAAAGTAGAAAGCAATTTCATTGCTGCTTAGAATTTCCAAATGTTAACTATTTCTCGTAACTTTTTCCTAGTTTTACTCAAAGCATTACCTTACTGTATAGTATGTTAAGGGCTTGTTCCTTTTATGAAAATAAGAGGAAAAGTTCCTATTTTAGGTCCATAAAAGCTTCGTTTATCGTTACCTCAGTAACGAAGGTTTTGTATCTCAGATACAGAGTGTCGAAAGTTGTAAAAAATATCGATCTTTTTTTCATTTATTCAGAAATGACTAGGAATTAAATTTTAAAAAGTAAGTAAGCCTATGGTATGGTAATACATACGCATGTACAGTTGCTATAAATGGACCGTATTAGTCAGTTTTTTCCTTCTACCTTGTAAGCTTCACTTATAGTATAATTATTACCCCAGAAGAAAAAATAATTGCCTATCAATAATTTTAGTTACTAATTTAATGTATGCGTATTATTACTTCAACAGAGATGGCAAAGGAAAGGTTTCAAATCAATGCCCTCTTTTTTCTAACCGACATAATCTAGTCATCTACTAATTTATAGTATATTACATACCCAGGTGGAAAGAGTTTCATTTCTATCGAGAGCTAAAGATAGCTGACCAAGGCACGAAGTGCCGAGGTCAGCTAATGCTCCAGATAGAAATGAAACTTTCCACCGTGGTTTGTATACTATTTTATTTTCAACCATCTAAAACAGACGGGAATAACAATAAAAAATATTAATATTTTGAAAAAAAACCCGACATATTGACAAAAGCATACTCCTGTATAACTGTAACGACCTGCTTGATTATGCTCCACTGACGTTTCTCTCAGTGAAACATAAAAGTAAGCATATAAATATTAAATATTTCTATTGCTACTTATAATAACTCCAATGTTACAATTAATTTGAATACTACTAATTAGTTTCATTAGTTTTTCCTATATGTTTCGAATAATAAAATGAAAATACTACAATCTTGATATTTTTACTTTGCCGCCCGCCAGGTGGAAACAGGGCCGTAGCCAGGGGGGGGCCAGGCAGGGCTCAGCCCTGCCTGGAAAAGTTTTCGCCCTTCCTGAACCAATTTCATGACTATTACCGCTTTTCTTAAGCGAGAAGTAAATATTAATAATATTTTGCAAATAATTAATTTCGTTAATTCGATACTTCCTAAGCTTGCATGGAATTTCGGTATAAGTAGGTACTAATGCTTGCTGGTAACGTGATACTTCGAAATAATATTCCGGACCGCGGGTGATAGAGCAGGGTATCAAATAAACGAGCTGTGTACGTGAGTATGTCGCCCACAGTTGAAAGTAGTTGCAAGAACTTATCAGTAGAGATAGTACCTACTACATTTTGTATTGGATTGCTAACTAGTAGCAACAAAAATTCGTTTCCGGATTTAAAAAATCAGCGTAAACGCTTTTTAAAATTTTATTAAACGAATTTAATAAATACGTGACTACGACGTACAATAATCGTTTTGATTAATTTTTGAAATTTGAAGTCCGCCGATTTGGTGTTTTTAGCGTTGGAAAAAAATGGACGGAAGCTATTGACATGGATTTATTTTTAACTAAATTCAACACGAGACGTAACAGAAAACTGCAACTTTATTAGTTTGTTTTGTTGGGTAGATTTATAGGGATACTTTATATATTTTTAATGTTTTTTTTTTTAATTAAAAAAAATTAACCATAATATTTGCCCATTCTATAAAAGTTTTCGCCCTTCCTACGATTGGTGTCTGGCTACGGCCCTGGGTGGAAAGTGATCACTTTCCACCTGGCTGGACGGCGACAGTTAGTAAACGTCAAGTTTCCAACTTACAAAAATGTCAGAAATGCTGTCATTACATATAATGGTTGAAAATACTTTTAAGGGTTTGTTAATGGATTCAGTGTTTAAATATTCCAATATGTTTAAAATAACCTTTTGAAATTGATCAAAAATTTCTTTTATTGTGACATTATTTAATAATTACAGTACGCCGGTTTCTAGAATTCCTCGGGTCGCGCAACCCGAAGGCGAATCGGGAAGCGCGGCGTTTAAAAATTTTAAATTCAAGCAGTGGCGTCACGTTCATGCTTTTAGGTATAAAATAGAACGGTTTTCATGCAATCGCAACACATATTTTATTGTCACGAAAATATTTATAAACATTATAAATTATTTCTCGCGATTGACCTCTTAATATTTGGCCGCTTTTCCCCACTTTAGAATTCAATAAGTCTAACTACCTGTTGCAACTGATAATTTCTGCGCCACTGGTACCGCGCGAAAGTGGTAGGACGAGTGTGAAGGTCACTCCCACCATAAATTTTGGACAAGTGCGCACCCACAGCCGAGGAATTCTAGAAACGGGCGTACTGTACTTTTCGACATTTCGTTTTTCTAGTTTTTTTCTTGTTTCATCCGCTTCGTATTGGATAAACAGAGACAAAGTTTTCCTCTATAATAATAATTGTACTATATCAACTTTGTTGCTGTTATGTCTATCTAGCACAATACATAAATTGAATTTAACAACTCTTTTTGTATTAAATAAATATTTCTTCCTACCTAGCCAGTGGCGTAACTACGGGGTCGCAAAAGGACGCATTGCGTCGGGGCCCGTCAATTCTGAGGGCCCTTGGGCGCTCGAACGAATTTTGAAAATATTCAAAGTCAATTTTTTTTAGTCGTATTGAATTGCAATATTGTGAACTGAGTCTGAGAGTTCAGACCTTGAGAGAAACTTGCATTCCAATATATCTGAATTCTGGATTTTCAGGAAGGGGGGTGAGAAACATCTCACACGTGCTTAGGCCACAATAGGTGGGGAGTATAAATCCAAAAATGCAAAAATATATAGTGTTCTATTTAAAATTTTCAAGTTAGCATTATTTCCGGTTAAACCGGAAACGCAAACTGATTTCCGACATACCAAAAATAAAGCTTATAGCTAACCATCCAAATTGTCACCAAGCACAAACTTTCTTCTTTAACAATAAAAAAGTTATTCGGGTGTTCCGTTATTTTATTTACACACTGTATATACAGAGTGATGATAAAGTATCGCACAAAAATCATATTCTGGTTATTTAATGTTTTTGCAGAAAATTCTGAGACCCGTCGATTTTTGTTTTTAAATTGCCATTTAGACAGGTACTTTTAATCCCCCCACCCCTCAACTCCTAAGTGCTAGCAACCTCAACTTTAAAAATGTAAATAGAAAGATATCCTTTTTTGAGATACCTCTTTTGTAAGGTCTTTTTCTTCTTAATATATCCAAAAAAAGTTTTTCAAAATCGGTTGATAAATAACGGAGATATTTAACAAAATGTAATCAATATAATATTTGCGCTAAATTGTCCGTCGCCGAATCGACTCGTACCGAATTATTCGGCGCCAAATTGTTCGGCGCCGAATTGCCGGGCCCGAATGGCCAGCACCGAATTGCCATCAGCGCCGAACTGCCGGAGTCAAAAGCGTCCTGCTTCGAAAGATAGGGGCCATTTACAAAATTTTGCGTCTGGGCCCAAATTTTCTAGTTACGCCACTGTACCTAGCTACAACTACATTCAGTGCGCGCATAAAGTTTGGAATAATGGAAATAATTCTTTTCCCGGCAAATTTAAAGAAAAACGGTTTGACACGTCAAATTGATTTATTTTAAAAGAAATATTTTGAGATAATTTTTATTTTTATACCGCTTTCCGGTTTCAAGCAGTGACGTCATCGATATTTTTTTTAAATGGCAACCTCCTATTGTTTTGGCAGATTTGGATAGATAATGAAATTCTGAATTCAAAAATATCAAAATTTATGGCATTTAGACTGACTGTTTCAGAGATATTAATTTTTGAATGTAATCAAATAAGTGATGTCTAAAATAGGTACCTAAGTTTATTTTAGTAACCACCTACTTTTTTGAAGTAAGAACTCACTTTTTGTAACAGGAATCATTACCTACCATTTCCTAGCAAAAAAAATTATTTTTTTGGAAAAATAAACTTATTTTAGAAATCACTCATTTGATCATAAAAAAACTAATCAGTCTGAATACCATAAATGTTGATATTTTTGAATTCAGAATTTCATTATCTATCCAAATCTGCCAAAACAATAGGGGGTTGCCATTTAAAAAAGATATCGATGACGTCACTGCTTGAAACTGGAAAGCGGTAGAAAAATAAAAATTATCTCAAAATATTTCTTTTAAAATAAATCTATTTGACGTGTCAAACCGTTTTTCTTTAAATTTGCCGGGAAAAGAATTTTTTGCATTATTCCAAACTTTATGCGCGCACTGTATAAAAATGATAAAACAAAGAGTTGGGAACAATTTGGATTTGAAGGATGAGCCGATTCTTCAGAAATTTAATTCTAGCACGATAATACGAACTGGACAGGACTCATGGCGTTAAACTATCAAGTCTACGACCTGGTATTTTAACAAACGGCCTGTCGTATAAAGAACCATCTTCAATAATTAAGGATCAGTCTTCCAATTTTGGTTTAACTCCCTGTTAAGCTAACCCAGGGTCAATTGTCATGGATACCATTGTTAAAAGGCTTAATTCCATGACAACTGACAGTTAGCTGAACTAGGAGTTAAATCAGAATTGAAAGCCCGGTCCTTAACAAATTAATAATTAAGACCTTAAGTGGAAATGGTTGCAATTGCAAAGAGAAGTTTTCGGGCATTTCCAAACTAGGAATATTTAAGTCGTGTCATAATAGGAAGTCAGGAAATGGTCATAAAACCTAAAAGTTAGACGCTCTAACTACTGACCTAAGATAAAATTTAAATTTTATGTTAAGACTTACCCGAGTTCTTTTCGTACACGACACAATATGGTAGATCCACTAACTAAAAGCATATACAAGCGTTGCCTTGCTTTAATCTAAGACAATGTTTAACGTAATTTATTGTTTTATGTTCTTCAAATAACGCATTGTTTTCCAATCTGGTGACGCACAGAAAAGGGGATCATTTGCACTAAACCATCTTAATGAACACTACTCTATAATTTTATTTCTAAGAAGAATATAATTTTAAACTGTGCTTATACACACAAGATGATAGACATACCATGAAATAATTTTTATTTTTACATTATATAATTTATTTAAAATTTGAATATGATTTTTTTGCGGATTCGTTTTCTTATAAGCTACTTACAACCAAACTTACAACATGATTTTTTCAATTGATTCAGTTTTATCTTTTTATATTACTGTTTCAATATTTAAGTATGTAGTAAGTATTATCTAAAAACGTGTGGAACGTGACAGTTTTTAATATTGATTTAACGAAAAAAATAGACCTAAATTTATCTCGCTTTCTGACGTTTTTATTATCACTTTATAAATTTTTTCCACGCGTCTAATGTAAATTTCTAAATTTAACTTACATTATTTAATTATTACTATATATTTCAACCTTGCAAAAATTCCTATATAAAGGAATGTTTATTCTCCGTGCACGGTTTCTTAACAAAATGAAAGTGTCTGCAAGAGTGAGGGGTGAATGGCTTCAAATTCCCTGCAAAGATGGTATACCATATTTTTGCTTTAATAATATACAGTTTTCAAATTTGATATTCATTATAAAAAAATGGTTTTAATGAAACCAAGAATATTTTGTTCGAAGGAAAATGGATATAGTTAAAATATTGTTTTCTCTCCTCGTCAAGGGAAGGGCACAATTAAATGGCTTGGTCAAGAAGCTTGGGCCAGATATGAAAAACTTCTGCAAGCACAAAGAAATGTTGAAGATGGATTGCCCGAGAAGGTAAGTGTACAGGAAATCAGAAAAACTAGAGGTGGTGCCATTCTTGATCCCGATGACTGCATTTTCGAAGTTTTGGACAACAATGACTTTGTCAATGTAGGTAAGTACATTAGAAAATAAGACCCCAAGTGCAATAGTCATAATTATAAATTAAAACGGTGACCCTGAAGTATAAAATATATATGTCACATGAGTATTCCGAGTATACTTTATAAACTACCTACATCTTTTATTAGTTTTTAGAAACACTTTGCGTCATGCTCCTTGAGAGAACTGTTATGTTTAAATTGAAAAATATGACAAATGTTGGCGAAACTGTATTTCCTAACTTCCTTTACTATACTTACAAACATGAAGTAGAAATCTATAAATAATTATTGCGTCTTCTCAATTATATTGTGCATCAGTGCAGACCTAATTTTCTAGGTGTATATTAGAGTATATTATATATAATTTATTATATATTATCTTTTGTCTTAACGGTTCTTATTATATACCTACCTACCTAATTATTTTAGTTTCCGATACCAAAATGGTGATTCCAAATTAGGTTTTACTTTTTTATACCATTTTTCTATAAAATTGCTGCCAATTTTTTAAGAAGGTAACATCATATCCATGTCATATGCAGGCCGCAGGGCATTCAACGAAACATGCATCTCACTCAATCGCTTTTTAATCTTACAAAAAATATAATACTTTGTATTTGGTAGTTCTTTCAAGTACTTTTTTTTCAATTATTGCGGTTTAACCGGAATTGCATACAACTTTTATTTTTCAAATGGCAACTCTGCATATTTTTTGTGATATTTCAATTCATCATATTTTAGCTTTATGAACGTATAACACGTTTATGCAGTTATTATACATTTTTTTTTAAATAAATCGCATCTCAGAAGTGTTGGTCATAATTTCGGACAACGTCTTTTTAGCGAATATTACAAATTTTATTCATAAATCTGTTTTCTTTTAGATGTTTTAATGATTGTCATAGTAATCTACGTTATAAGTCCGTTATAATTAAGTTACTTCTTACAGTATACGTTTAGAAGGTTATTGATGAGGCGACGAAGGAGCCGAATCCACAATTTCTAATCGAATACTTTAATAATAACTTCAAACACGTGTATCGTACAACATTTTATTTCATTTCTGTAAAATCAATTTGTTTTATTTGAATATTTATTTTCTTTTTATAAAACGTCAACGTCAAAAATTTAAATTCTGTCAAACTAAACATCCTCTGGTGGCATTTCAGTTTAAATCACATCACCCATTTTATATTTTTTGCATAGTTAGAAACAAACAACTTCACTTCCCGTGCCATTTCCCAGACTCGAATTAATACCTACCGTAAAGTGGTATAATATACTGGACAGTATGAATTAAATTGCTTTTTCGGTCGCATTTATTAACCGCCGCTTTTACTTTTGTTTTTTTAAGATGAAAAGTTATATTCCAGTTCAATTGAAAGTGGAAAAAGTACCACCAAACAGCGAACAAGATCACGAATAACAAACCGTAAATCGTAAAACAAAAAAGGTATTGAGAGTTCCCTCTTTCGTTGAAGATCCTGTACACTATGTCTGGTTGTCTGCGTCTCATGATTCACATTTTTAAACAATATACGTGTTGACAATAAATTAATATTTAATATCTAAATGTCTAGAAACACTTTTAAGTTTTAATGAAGATGACTTCTACAAACGGGTTTACACTTTTAACTATTTATTGTAGTAGGAGTATTTGCAGTGTTGATTCCTATTGTCAAACCACGTTTGTAGTACTTTAGAAATTTTTAAGAGTAATTATGAAAGCTAAAATAAATATACGACAAATTGCTGCTAAGAAATGTTTGAAATAGAGCAAGTTTGAGGGGTTTAATGTTGTCCACACTGGACTTACGAATTGGCGCCGAGCAATTTTGATGTATATTCCATAATCTCAGGAAAAGTTTTGTTGGCGAGAAATCTGACAATCTGCATAAGATAAAAGAGAACATCCAAAAGAAAGCTAATATGTAAAGTGTATTGTGTGTTGCCTACCTATAACTTCCAGCGTGTAGAAATAAACTTTAACAAAAGACACTCTTTAATGTATCAACACATAATTGTTGACAATGGAACTTACTGTATACTTAAACTTTATATGGTATGGTTTCTTTCTGTACACTAACAATACCTACTTAAGATTTTAGTACTTGATTCGAAAATTATTGTTTAAGAAAGCATTTTCCTGTTTTCCCACGTTTCAAACATCCTTCACATTTTCACAAGGAAGTTCTTGGAGACTGCACAATATTCTAAGTACTCGTATATTTGATTAATATACAAATTTATTTCAACCTTATCTGCTTAAGAGGGGCCATTAGACTTGTAGGTTACGTTTGTTCTCACCACGACCTTCTTGATTTTCGAGTCTGACGCTCTTCCGTCAGACTCGAAAATGAAGAAGTCGTGGTTCTTACAAAAGCATTAGTGTACATAAAATGTAATTCTTATTTGAGATAGTTTCACACAATCTGCTGAACTATAGCCTTAGATATCAGCTGATTATGAACTGTCAACAATTTATTTATTAAATGGTTATAGCTTCATTGCGTTACAATTACTCATTTTAAATTATCAGAAACGCATTGCTACTACTTTATGCAGACAGTAAAAGCAATTTTAGGTCAAAATGTTACCAAAATAGTGTATTTTTTACCCTCATTTAAGACGTGAAATTATGATTCACAGGCCACATATGACAGCAAAAAAGGTTTCTTTAACTGCTTTCATATATTCTCTATCATATGACATGAATTTCGTGTAAAAATTTTAAGTTATATGCACGTTAATTATTCCCAAAGATTAGTAATGATATCCAAAGTGGCGCCATCTAGTCACAAAAATTACGAAAAGGCGGCTCTTAAGCAGGCCATTATTAAACAGATCGTAAACGTAGGTATTACACAATCAGAGTAGATCATTTGCAATGACATTGATCGCAAAACAAAGTTTACACAATTTTAGAGGAATAATAATATAATAATGTCACACCGAATTTTATGTGGTTAATTAATTCCATCAATAAAAGAAAATTGTTATTTACATCCGATACATTGATCGCTACAAAAGCATCTAAAATAAACTTAAATAAAAGTTACTTATTATAATATGCCATGTAACTTTTGGCGCTTTCGAGAAATTGCTTCAACACTTTTTTATTTTCTTAATTTTTGTTTGGATATAAATAAGTCTTAAATGAGAGGAGGTATGATAATACGTGTTAACCGTAAGGCATGAGTGTTGTTTTTTTCGACGAAAATCCAACATTGTGCGTAGGTACATAGTTTTAAGAATACAACCCTGATTGAACATCAATCAAAACCAAATTTGTTTGCACTTCAAGCTTTGAAATTTAAAAAATAGTAATTTACTACTGGTAATGACTAATAACCCCATTTTACTCACAACACACCGTTCACCATTCAGTGGAAAACCAGTAGTAGGTTAATTAATTACTATGCTAACAAAACCAAAATAACTTTACTTGGCAATGCTTTTTTTATAAAAGAACAACTATTACCCAACCTAGTCATAAATATTTAATTTAGATAGAAACATTTTTGCATTATAAAAAACCCATAGCAAGATGTCTACAGTTGCGGAGAAAGTGATAATACGCACATTAATCGATAACAAAATAGTCTTCCTCGTTCTTGGAATAGATACGCTGAAAATCGCATTTTTATTGAAATCTAATATTTATGATAGCATAATTAATTGTTGATCTACAGTCTACAGCTTTCAAATACATGCTTAATATTTTTTTCAAAACCAGTTGCGGATATAAAACTAAGATATACAACATAATTAGATAAAATCGAATTTAATTGAATTTTAAATACATTTCTGTGACGTCTGTATCTCTACCATAAATTAAATGCAGGAAGTACAATGTTTACTTTGCCAAATTTACAAATTAATCAACTGAAAGTTACCATTTTTTTTTTCTAATTATTGATGTAAGAAACTATTTTTTTGTGCCTCCGGTCGGCATCACTGAGTTTCTGCATCGCGAAATCTGCCAGAAACAGAGGTTTCTCTGGCCTAGGCCGGCAAAAAGTAGGAATTTTAGGTTATTGGTTGGCAGCATCGGCTCAATCTGTCAAAGTCAAATTTGTGCATCGCGGTCGGAGACGATCAAACAAATAAATTAGCAAAATTTTACAAATACGATTACCTATTTGAGCCACTGTGGTGATTTGAATATAATCTTTAATATGCGCCGGTGTATCCATTATTAAAACAAAGATAATGAAATTTATAAATAAACGTCAATGGAAATTGTAAGAAAATAAATGAATTAAGTTTAATGAACACCAGGAAACAAGGAATCTTGATTTTAAAATCATAAAAAAACTTCCTAATATTAAATTTTAAATGTAAATTTAATTTATTTAAACAAACATCGGCACAAAAAATCTTGTGTATTACACGTCCAGAAACAGTTTTGCGAGTGCTCCTACTTGCAGGACTCGGCGTTACGCCTCGCCCTGCAACCTTACTCGCACTCGCAAATGTGCTGTTTCAGGCCTTGTGATACAAATAACTATTACTTTCTGATAATAATTGTGTTATACAATAGGTAGCAATTTATTAATTTTTCACTTGTCAATTATTTGTTGTTTATATCTCTCAAACGAGGATATTAGTCAGGGCGTTTTCAACGGACGACGGACGCGGACAGTATGAATATACCGCTCGTTATCACCCCTAATATTAGAGAGTTTTAGAGCACCGTACGTGACCGTACGCTAAGAGTACGGTAACGCTAACACTAACGTCTTTGCTAAGCAAAACAATATGCTGCTTAGCCAAGGAGTATGTTGCCTAGCAAAGACGTTACCGTTAGCGTTAGCGGACTCTAGCGTATAGTGTTCTAAAACTCTCTATTGTATTGTCATAGATACATAACGAAACATCGCCCCCAAAGCCATGCCACTATAGTGTCTATTGTATAAATCCCCTTTCAAAATCTTCAAGATATTTACGTATTCAAAGTGAAAAATAATGCAAAAATGTGCTCTACAATTATTACTTTAATGTTCATGCCCTCGGTCTCGGGCAATATACTAACGCTAGGGACCCTAGCTAGCTTGTTGCCCTAGGCGGACATAGACATCTTCATAATACCCTAGGTGCTACTTAAACAACTTTTATATACCTAGGGCATTATGGAAATGTTTATGCCCCTCCGAGAACGACAAGCTAGCAAGCCCGAGAGCCTTTTTCTCGAAGGTTTGTAAGTCACCCGAGGGAATAAACATAATGAAGTGTGTTCGTGGTGCATATAATACAACATTATTTTTCTCTTTGATATTGTAAATACATTGAAAAGCTTGAATGTGAGTTTGTTAAAGTAAACGTGACGTGATGTTCACAATATAACAGCGGGAAATACTATATTGTGTATCTGGTGGAAAAAGCGTAAAATTCTCGAAAGACTGTGAAAATTGTTTGTCGAGAGGACACGCGAGACCAGAATCGCAGAAGCTCGAGAATGTGGTTCTTCTACGAGTTGCACACTATTTTTCTACAGGAGCGCGGTGTTTGTAAAATAATTGTATTTTTAATTACTTCTGCAGTATAAAAGTAGAATATTATTAATAATAATATTAAATATTGATATAAAATATTAATTTGCATCAATTTATTAACTTATTCGTTTATTTCAACGTTTGTAAAATGTTTTTCTTTACATCACTATATTCTACCATATTTCAAGTTTTATCACCCAATATAAAATACGATTGATATTCATGGATTTGGTAAACTTAAATAAATAGTTTACTTTGTGCCGATTTGTAGCTATACGGAGTGGTGATTATTTCGATGCTCACCATTGGTATCTTGGAAACGATAAACGAGTCGGTTAAATTACACAAAAGTTTTTTTATAATGATTAAATAGTACTAATACTAATTACATATTGTTATAGAAATTTAAGAAAAATGTTAAAACCTTTAAAGCAGCGAAGTACAACATCTACGGTTAAATCATCTACAAAATTATTTTTTATTCTAAATTTCAGTTGATAGACTGGATGCCCAAACCTTGGGTTATTCTTATTATTGTTGTTGCTATTTTGAAGTAACATTAAATTCGTTGAAGTTCTCTCGTTGGCCAACTTCAAACTCATCTGGTTTTGCGGTAGTAATTGTTTTTATGTGGTTAAGATATTGTTACACACTGTGTGTATTACAATATTTTATTTACTGTTACGTCTCTCATTAAAGGCAAAAGATGTTCTTCTAAAAAACAGTGTTTACTTTATTGGAATTTGATATATCTACACAAAATGATTAACTTATAAACTTTTATTAAACATTATCTTAAGAAGTATGTTATTATTGAAAAAACTTATAAGATATTTTGTACTAAATTCCAGTTATACATAGGTAAATGCGAATGTAGTACAATTATTTCCTTGGAAAAAGTAAGCGTTTTAGAAACAACAATAATGTATAGGGTTGTAAAAAATAAGTAAAAAAATTTAATATAGGTACAAGCGTTCGCAAATCAACTGTTTTCAGGATAAGGGCGACTTTTGTTTTCCAATCGCTATGGTCAAAATTTGATCTTCCACTTCAATTATACTCGAGTCGTCCAAAATTGTTTCACTAAGGAAACTATCCTTCTGCCGTTGGTAAATAGTTCCAAACATTATTATTATTTAAACTATAAAAAAACAAATCATTCTTATCGCGAAAAAAATCTGAAGTGGTAGTAAAATAATTTTGTTTGGTTAAGCTGTAATACACAACTACTGTGTCTATGTATAGGCACAGTCAAATATATTTTAGGCTTTACCAATGAGATAGAATAATTTTTTTAGTTACCTGTATAAAATTACTTTATTTTAAATTAATGTATTTTTGAATAATTATTGTTTGCCATACTATTCTCTTTAAAGGTGGATCCGCAATTAGCGCGTCGCACGCCATGCAGCATATGGTAAACCACAGACAAGTAATAAATATACCAGTCTGTGATTGATTAGATGCTGTTTACCATGTGCCGTATGTCGCGTGACATGCCAGTAGCGGATCCTCCTTAATACTGTATTTTAAAAAAGTGATAACTGAAACAGTTACTTAAAAAAAGTAGAAAAGTAATTAGTTATGAATATCCTAGTTCACAGTGTTCACACGTAATTACGGCCTTAACTTAAACTTAAGGTAAACAATAATTATTTTATCGAGGTAACTAATGAATTCAATATAGTCGTGGGAAAAATTATTATACCATATTAGTAAAATCTAAAATTAATTTGAGTGTGCCTAATACATAGAGCGAATTGGCTATTACGGCTTACCCATTTACCCAAACAGAATATTATTTTTAGTACTTCAGATAGATAGAGATATCCAGTTGATTCTTCTTAGCAGACTCACACTGTATACATTCAACTTCAGTCTTACATTCAAAATTAGTTCAAACATTAGTTTTTAAAATACTTATCCCAGAGGTAGTCATATTATTTTGTCCAATCATAATTGGACCTACAAAGATTAATAAATTTCTACTATTCTGACATAAACTTGTTTTCATATTATCATTATTTTTGCAAAAAATATTGTGTAAGTTTGTTCCAAGGCCTGACTTGAGGACTAGTTGGTAAAGCGACGTCAGGGAGAAGCTTTTCAGAAGCTATGAGTATGTTCATTCCGCATACCAATATTTCATAAGATTTTTGACAAATATCAACATTTTTATTATCACTACAAGTTTCGACTATTTCGTCAGTTATTCCGTAAATAGACCTATATGCTGTTCTGTTAACGTTTCCTGTAGTGGTAATCATACCAACTGCTTGTCCCCAACATCTGACGTTACATTTGAAGCAAGGGTCATTTGGAAGTTCTGCATATTCGAAAAATCCTTCTACAATATCTGGTTTTACTTTCGACTGACACATGCATCGGGTTATGTCAGGAGCAATAAATTGCCTCCAGACTTGAAGTATTTGCTTTACCGACTACAAAAGATATTAAAACAATTTTACAGTAGGCTATTCGAGTAATGCAAACTGATTTCTAGAAACTAAAGTATGCTAAAAAAGACTTCACAATGAAAAGGGATTTCTAAACAGACTCGACATGCAATTGACTTATTTGGGGGAATTTCAACTCTCAGAATCAAACTTTATCCAAATTTAACCCAACTAAGTACTTCGGTTTACTTTTGGCTACTAGGGAATGGTACTTAGTAATAGCAAATATAAAAATTATGCATCTCTACATACCTGTTGACACGAAACTGATACGGCTGCAGCTACAATAAAGAATGTTAGAAATTTCATTTTGAAAATACTAAGTCGAGTTTACGAAAGATAGTGAGGTGCATGGTGATAGGCACTATTGCTTTATATATATAGTAGTAGACGCTGCAAGTTAATCGTTAATGTTTTATAATAGAAAGTATCACAAAAAGTTTCAAAGCTCCTCAATTACCTAAATGTGATACTAAACATGCAAAAATTTGCATAAAATAGAAACCAAAACAACTGTGGTTTCGTTATTGATTTATTTACAATCATGTAGATAATTGTATTTTCTGGTTTCAAAGAACGAACGAGTTTTCAAAATAAGACCTGATTTAAATGTATTTATTATATAAATAATAAATATTAAATAAAATATCGATTTCAACGGGAAATAACAAGATTTATTCGCTTTATACGTATTTCGGCATCAAAGTGCCATTGTCAAAAGCTATATAAAATATTATAACAAATGCAAAATATAGTAACTCCTTGATTCTATTATTTTAACACTGCGTGAAGCAGCTGGCCCCAGTCGACCCGTCGGAGGTCAGTCGCTTATCAGTGTTTTTAAAAAGATATGTATTCCAAAATCTTCAGTAAAGGAGAATCTAAGAGATCAATTTGCTCATTCATTAAAGGTATGTTGTTTTTTGTGTGTTTATAAATTTCAAAAGCTTCTAAAATGTTTAATTTATTTTTGTTATCAGAAAAGTGTAAAAATTTAATTGTATTATTAGATGTTAATGTGTGATTTTGTTCTAACAAATGTTTAGCAAAATTTGATTTATGTGCATGTTTATATTTGTAACAACGGATATGTTCTTTTTGCCTAATACTGAAATTTCTAATTGTTTGAGCTATTTATACTGAATCACAATGTGAACAATTTAATTTATAAATACCTGATTTTAGCAAATCATTAATTTTGTCTTTAGCATTGAAAAGAGAGTATAGAATATTTTTATGTGTTTTAAAAATGACTTTATATTTATTTGTGTTATAATTTTAGCAATCTTTTCTGAAATTTTACCAAAATATGGAATTGAAACAAATTTTAGTGTTTTATCAGAGTTATTAATGGAATAAACTTTTTGAATAGCTAATTTATAATTTTTCTTTTTAATTAAAGTGTCAATAAGTGTAGTGTTATAACCATTGCTATATGCAATTTGTTTAATAATGGAAATTTCTCCTTTAAAATTATTTTTATCTAAAGGAATTGTTAGAGCTCTGTGTACTAAAGATTGATATACTGCTAACTTATGTTTATTATGATGACAAGAGTTATGTGGTATGATAATATCAGTTTTTTGTAGGTTTCCTATAAATTGAGTATTCGAGTATGTTTTCTGAATTAATTTTTATGTTTAAGTCTAAAAAGTTAATAGATCTGTTTTGTTCAATTTCTAGTGTAAATTTAATTTTTTGGTGTAAAGTATTAATAAAAATTAAAAAATCGTCAATGTATTCGAAAGAACTATCAAAACATGCCAAAATATCGTCAACGTAACGAAACCAAAATACAATTTTATTTGATAGATTTGATTCAAATATTTGATCTTCTATATTTTCCATAAAAATATTAGCCAATAGTGGTGAAATGGGACTACCCATTGGTAACCCATCTTTCTGAAGATAAAATAAAATAATTTTGATTAATACAAAGTACAAATAATTGAATCAACTCTATCCTTTTTGTTAATTCAATGTTAATTGTTAACTAAAACATTTTCTAATAAAGGAATACATTCCTGTGGGGGTATTCGTGAAAACATACTCGTAACATCAAAACTAAATATTTTACATAGTGGTGGTAAGCTAATGTTACTTAATTTATTAATTAATTCAGAAGTGTTTTTAACTGAATATTTTGGAGTGTATCCTAAATTATTAATTATATTATTTAATGTTTTAGCTAGCATGTGGTTTGTTGCATGTATGTATGAAACTACAGGTCTAATAGGAATGTTAGGTTTATGTATTTTAACTAAACCGTATAATTTTGGTGGTTGTGGATTTGGATATATAATGTTATGTTTCTCGTATGGTGTTAAAGTTATTTCACAATTTTTAATTGTTTGTTTTATTTGGTTTTGGTATTTATTTGTTGGATCTCTATTTAAAATTTCTAGATTAGAATCTGTTATAAAATCATTGACTTTTTCTAAATAATCATTTTTAGGTAAAAATACTAAAGTGTTTCCCTTATCTGCCCTAACAGAAATTAAATTATTTACTCTAACTTTTTCCTTAATTGATTTAATTAATGAAATATGATTATTTGTATTATATCTAAATTTATCGTTTATCGAAATTCTTTTTAATAAATTAGAAATTTGAGACTTTGCATAATTTAAATGCCTCTCTTTTATAATATTTTCAGAATTGACTGCTAAAATTTCTTTTATATTATTATCTAATTTTGGAAAAGTCGAAAATTTAAAACCTTTATTTAGAAACGTCATTTCTTTGTCATTAAATATTACGTTAGATAAATTTAGTACACGAGGATGAAAATTTATAATTTTATTAGGTTTTTTAGGTTCAATAGATTTTTGTTCTCATTCTAATCTAGAAATTTTATCTTTTTGTGTATTATATTTTTTAAATTTAATTTTACTAACTAATTCTCTAATGTCATTATCAAAAATGTCAAATTCAATGTTATGTAATTTGTTAACTAGTTCTGTGTATAGTACCTTTTAGTAAATGTGCAAATTGTCTCTGATTCTGAACCATCTTTTAGATTCTTCTTTCAACCATCTAGTTTTCGCATTTCTGATTATCTTCTCAGTAATACTGTTCTTTGTGTTGGTCTTAATATTGATATATTTTGGAATAATTTTCTTCTTAAAAACACTGATAAGCGACTGACCTCCGACGGGTTGACTGGGGCCAGCTGCTTCACGCAGTGTTAAAATAATAGAATCAAGGAGTTACTATATTTTGCATTTGTTATAATATTTTATATAGCTTTTGACAATGGCACAATGATGCCGAAATACGTATAAAGCGAATAAATCTTGTATTTCCCGTTGAATTCGATATTTTATTTAATATTTATTATTTAATCATGGATTTTAACAAAGGTACGCTTGAGAATGTCAATAAATTAAATGTATTTATTATTTATTTATGTATTATTTATTAAATTTAGAATTTACTGAAATGACGCATTAAATAATACTAGGATTATGACTATTAGTTACTACAGCCTGCATTGAAAAAAAATTAATCTAAACATTATTTGCATAAAATAGAAACCAAAACAACTGTGGTTTCGTTATTGATTTATTTACAATCATGTAGATAATTGTATTTTCTGGTTTCAAAGAATATTATGGGTTTTGTTGGGATTCATTATCGGCTTCCGTTTGCTCCACCTCCTGCAGGTAAGCTTGCATTGCAGCTGAATTTAAACATGCTATGAAAATCAAAATTCCACTCTTGAAATAAACATCTTATACCGAATTTCATTGTTTAATATTCATGTTCTTCGTTCTTCTTAAACATTATATTTCGCTCTTTGTATGCTGAGTGTATCTTTCTTACTTATTTGCGAGGTTTCGCAACGACATACGAGTAACAGGGTTGTCACAGTTTTATAGAACAATTTGGTTTATTTCCGTGTTTTACTTTTCAATATTCTAGAAATCGTTCACATATCATTTATTATCGATTTAATTTCTTTGTCTCATCAAGGTGTTCGTATACGGTAAAAAGTTAAGAGGAATTTTGGCTTCCTCAAAACCGAAACCATTTGACATATAAGCTAAAAGTTTCATGTTGACTATTTCTAAGAAAAGTAAATATTTTTAGCACATTTAGGTATATTTGAATAATTATAATAAAATGTAGGTATATTAGGTTAAGTGTCGAAATAATCCTGTTATGGTATCCATGCTGAATTCTCCTTTAAGTTTTAAAGGTCTGTTAAATTGTTGGTAATACCATGTAATACCAGCCGTTAGAGATGAAACTCAGAAACATTCCAACATCATTATTAACAATTGAAATTAAATAGTAGGTACAGTTCAGGTTGGGAAGTGATAACTTTCTTATTACTTTTTGGGTAGGCAAGTAGCCATTCCCGAACCTGTGTTTTTAGTGGGGTTCTATTAGTTGCAAACAATATAAATTATAATCCATAGAGAATATGATTATTTATTAACACAGATAATTGTACAAATAAAACTAATATTCAGGTTTTCAAGATAATTTTAATAAGAATTTTGAAAATTTTGAAACATGAGTCTAAACTCATATTTATGATGTAGTTGGTGATATGCATTAGATCTTTAATAAGGTTGATTGCTATTTTCACAAGATAGGTGAGACAATACTTTCCGACCTGGGGCTGTATTCTAGAAATCACTCGACATTTTCTCGCATACGACAAAAAAATGAACCAATCAAACTATTTTTTTGCGGCATGACATATCAATTGTCAGGAAAATAGCCCTCGGATTGGTTCAATTTTTTTTGTCGAGCACACAAAATGTCGAGTGATTTCGAGAATACAGCCCCTGATATTTTAAGCTCCTTTTTCCTGGCACCAGTACATATACATTTTATAAGCTTGAAAAATGCTAATGGTACTACCTACCAAGGTTGGTAAAGTATATGACTATACTTTACCAACCTTGACTACCTACCATGTATAGAGAAAAGGCAACTGACACCTACGCTACAGATGTTTCAGTATAAGGGTGGCTAACAAAAATATAGTTCAAGCTGTTCAAGCCCAGTCAGTTCCAAACGGTCTAGGACAAGTAGGCGCGGCAACGACAGTAACAGTTAAACTAAAAAATAGTGCCCATGTCCATAATTTATTATAGCTATACCTAGTATTTTAAATAAAACCACTTTTTAAACGCATCAAATATTTAAATCGTTTTGTATTAACTCTTCTAATTGAGAATACTTCGCGCCCAGTTGTCTCGCATCCACTTGTCACTGCGCCCACCCGTCTCGCGCCAACTTGGCCCCGTCCACATGGTCGAGCCCACTTGTACCATTCCGAATCTTCCGGTTCCACTGACTTCAGCTGCTGCTAAATTCCATAAGTTACGGGTATGCTTCCAAGTTTAGAATTGGAAAGGTAGTACATGTTATTCTACCTGATATAGATAGCAATAGGTACTCACTGACCGTCAACCTGCCCCCCCCCCAATTCTGCTGGATATCATAAGATGTAAATGCAAGACAGATTGTAGTACTTTAAGCTGCTAATCCAGAAAACATGGTTTGTAAAATTCATCAGCTTCCAGTAAACGTCACGGTATATTCTACAGTAACTCCACTATAGGAGAAGTATACGACGATAGTGTTTCTAATGGAGAGTGTTAAGTAGTGATTTAATTCTGTTAAGTAGTAGTAGGTTTTGCAATGAGTGTACAGTAATTGAAACGATTTTACATAGAGAGTAAATTCAAGATGAACGCCAATATGAAAGCTTTTCCATACTTCGATTTTTCTAGAGTTTTGATAATCAATTATGTTGTTGGGGATATTATTCCAAGTCTAAAAATCCTTACTTTATTTCTTTTACAATTAGTTGGATGTTCAGTGGCGTACCCAGAAATTTTAGGATGGGGGTGCACTTTGAGAAAAAAATTTTTATTCATTGGAATTAATTTAAACTTTAACTTTTGTACAACATCCAGCTACTAAATGCATTGACCTTTATCGTTATCTTTGAACAATTTGGGGGGTGCACTTGCACCCTCCCCCACGGTACGCCACTGTGGATGTTGTAGTCTAAAAGGGCTAGACTCTTAATTATCAATACATTTTAAAATAGGATGATAAGTTAATATTAATAAACAACAAAAAATAACTGTCATTGTAAATAACAATTAGTTTGATTTGTTTATTTCTTTTTGTATTTTGATTGTACGAAACGAAATAAGGCAAGCCACGATTTACAGATAATCCTTGAAGAGTCTCATGTTTAAAAAAGGTAAATAAGAATATATCATATATAAACGTAAAAAATAAGATAAATAGTACATATAGGTACATATACGCACCAGTATTTGTGGTTATAGAAAAACCTTGCCTTTTTAAAACCGCAACCATTAATGTTATAAACTCTTTCACAATTAAGTACCTACCTTGTTTTAATGATTATATCGATAACTTCCTGTACTAACAAACGACAACGTAAATAACCTTAAAAAAATTTTAGTTGACATTCTTGTTATCGCAATGTAGTTGCAAAAAAAATTTAAAACGCACTTTCTTCTATACAGAAACGTTTACCATCTTTCACTACCAGCTGAGGTATACACGCTTCATATGCAAATTTTTAAAAAACGAGGAAAATCATTTCAAGTTAACACCACCCATTAAGATAAAGCAATTAAATTAGTCATAGGATTTAGTACTGATGGAAGGTAGTCTAATATCGACCACTTAACATATTTAAATTTATATTAGAAATACTTGTCAACAAAATAAACATATATTGATGTTATCATATTGACTGATCTTCAAAATAAATAAACACAAATCAACCTTTATTTAAAAGTAATTTATATTAAAAAAAAACAAAAATACAGAACTATTGCGCGGTCGACATTACCCGACCACCAATGGGAAATATCGACCACTAGTAGGGAAATATCGACCGAAATTATAAATAGTGGATAACTGACAATTATAGTTACATGACCTAAAGCCTTCTGCACGTTCCATAGTGGTACAACAAGCAGCGTGAAACAATGTAGCACATGATCTGCATCGCCACCACTCTTCATTATCCGCCCCGAATTCACCACAAACATAACGTATTGATGGTGTTTTTTCCTTTATTACGTTAACAACTTCTTTCTTATTAATCTTCGCCTCATTATTCCTGATTTTGTTTGGTTCTTTAGTTTTTTCATCTTCACAAAATAGGCGTTTCTTCCCAGTAGCAGCTGCTTTCTGTTTCTTTTTATTTTTTTTTCTTCCAACCTAAGCTTCATCGGCGTCGAGGTCAAAATTTAGGATTCCTGTTTCTTTCTTTTACTGTGTCTTGGTTTAGGCTTAGGTGTTGGATATAATATGTCTTCGAGTGACTTCTTCTTGAAGTACCTACGCCAAACAAGATATTACCGGACGGACTTCAACGTTTACAAACGAGGCCTAGTGTTCCATACAAAATTATTTTGTATAAGTTCTCCTCAATGGAAATTAGTAGAATAATTATTTTATAATAGCTTGTAATATTTATAGAAAACTTGCGAAATATGTACAGTTTCCAAGGAATCATTTTGTGGAGCGTGTAAAAAAATAATTTCAGAGATAACTTAAATTTCACAAGCGCTGCCCAATAACTTTTTGATGATATTATATAATTCCCTAAAATTAAAATAGAGTCGTCATTTCCAGCGAAGATCGGAAATCACCATCTTCGTAGAAGTATCTTCGTAGAAGTATCTTCGCTGGAAATGACGACTCTATTTTAATTTTAGGGAATTATATAATATGTGATCAAAAAGTCATTGGGCAGCGTTTGTGAAGTTTAAGTTATCTCTGAAATTACTTTTTTAGACGGTCCTCAAAATGATTCCTTGAAAACTGTACATATTTCGCAAAAAAAACATTATAGAGGATTGAGTTTCTTTGCTAAAGAAATCAACAAATTTTCAGTTCCATAATTTTTCTTCTTCCACTCTATGACTGAATTATACTCTGTGTCGTATTGTCGTCGAGAGCTAAATGAAAGCAATTCCAGAAGAATATTTCCGTCTCTCGGAACGTCTCCCATGCTTTTACAATTTTTGTTGTTCTGATCAATATACCACATAAACAAATTTGTTTATTGTTTGTGTAGTGATGAGCACAAGTGATGAGGTTGTAGCAAACTAACGAATACTAGATTTTCTATAAATATTACAAGCTATTATACAGGGTGTTTCTTAAATCGCGGACACGGAGCACAGTACTACATTCCCCTCCAGATACCAATTGGAAAAATATAATACAATAATGCCCGTTCTTCGCTAGTTTCAGAGTTATTCTCCGTCAAAGATTGAGATTCAATTCCTTTATGCTTTGGAAAAACGGGTAAATTTTAACCGTTCCGCATTGTTCATCAATCAAATATTAAATCTTATTAAATTTGGAATTTTTTATACGTTGTATTCCTTCCTCCGAAGACATTCTTTCTGATAAATATCTGTTGTTAAAATTTTTTTCAATATGTTGCAACAGTGCATTGTAGCTATGAGGTTATTACCTAGGAAACTTGTTCATACTGCCTTATAAAACACCAAACGTTTAAAACAAAGTCCGTGCAAGCATGCGCAATGTTGTCAAATTTAAAATTTTTAAAATGCGAATAACTCGGAAACTAAATACATTAGGACAAAATCGCCTATACTTTTTCAACTCAGTTTTAAGATGAGAATCGCGTAGTGCTCTCCGTGTCCGCCATTTAAGAAACACCCTGTAAAATACGTATTCTACTAATTTCCATTGAGGAGAACTTATACAAAACATATTTTGTATGGAACACTATCTAGACCTCGTTTGTAGACGTCCAAGTCCGTCCGGTAACATCTTGTTTTGCGTAGGTACTTCTAAGTCAATTGTTTGTCAGACATGTTTACGTGACAATCGTTAAGGGTTGCTCAGGTGGTTTAAGATATCATAATTTGTAAAATAAGTTGCTAAGAAGCAGCAAGAAGCGGTTGTGTGCAGAACTCTATTAAATAAAACTTACATAAAATACACGACTAGTTTTATTAATCACCAAAACGAAAAAAACACAGGAAATTTCCTATAATCTAGCCACCACAACTCACAGGGCATAAATATGCTGAGATATGCAAATTTTCCAAAATATGCAACAAAAGTTCAAATACACAAAATAAAATTAGTATTTATCTGTCGGCAATAATAAGAACACATAGGTAGGTAATTATAAAGAGATATGCAAAAAATAAAGAATATGAATTTTCAATTTTTATATAATCCGCCCTCTAATAGTATTATAATCGATGGTTTTGTAAATAATAATCCGGAAGTACGTTCCATGGTGTGACTTGAGGACTGACTGGTAAAGCGACTTCAGCAACCTGATTTCTAGAAATTGTAGCTGTGATCATACGGACTCCGCACACTAATTTTTGATAAGATTTCTCACAAATATCATCAATTTCATTATTACTACAAGTATTGACTATTTCGTCAGTTACTCCAAAAATTGTTCTAAATACTGTTGTGTTAATATTTCCTGTAGTTGTAATTAATCCAACTCCCTGGTCCAAACATTTCATGTTGCATTTGAAACAAGGGTCATCAGGAAGTTCTCCAAATTGGAAAAATCCTTCTACAAGATCGGGTTTTACTTTCGTTTGGCACATGCAACGAGTTATGTGAGGACTTAATAATTTTCGCCATTCCTGGAGATATTGTTGTAGGGACTAAAAACATATTAAAACAATTTTACAATATTATAGTAATGATTGAAATTCTTATAGAAAATAAAGTATTTATGCTAAAATAGAATATTATTTTATTAGGATCACGAGCGCAACTTCTTGGGCTGTGTTTGAACGATTTTGATTCGCAATATCTACTCTAATCTGAATCTCTACGGAAATTAATTATTTTAACAATTTTTAATGATCTCCCTATAGTAGGGCCAATCATTGAATAAATTAGAAAAATATGACTTTATTACAATTGACTTTAAAACAATATAATCAAAATTGTCAGACCGTAATAACGTAATAAATAAGATTCATTTGCGAAACCAGGTAATGCACTTCTCAAATAATTAACAATCTGCATTTCCAATAATATAAAATAACAAAATACAGAATTTAATGTAAGGACTAAACCAGGACTAAACAATACATTCAGAAAAATTATAAAATTACACTGGGGTATTTGGTTACCATAAAACGCATATCAGGGTGTGTAAAAATTGTGGTGAAAGCTTCAGGTAAAGTTATTCCTTGAACAAAAATACGGCAAAAAGATTACTGCAAAAAAACTGGCAAATGCTTCCTGAACTTACACGAAGCCCCCAAAGTTCAAAATTTGTAACAGTAAAGAAAGGTGCCATTTCAAAATCAAGTTAGTTGATGCGTACATTCAGTGATAACAGCTAAAATTTATTACCATCGATAGTTTAAAAGTAAAAAGAAATTAATATTATTTTTTATTTCAAATCATTTAATTTTTCTGTAGCGTAAAAAATAGAATTGGCAATATTGCAACGTAATAGTGTTAGCTTTAGCGTCTTTCAGAGTGCCTTGATGCAATGACAGATAATAAATTGTGGTCATTAGTGATCAACTTATCATAGTAGGTGGCTACAAGGTTGCCAAATGTACATTTCTTAAATTGTTATGGTGAGGGGTAGCCGTGCGCCTACGAACGTTTTTGCAATAAACTTTTTGCCTTATTTTTGTCCAAGGAATAATTTTACCTGACGCTTGCATCACCATTTTTACACATCCTGCATATATTATTTTTTTAGTTTTCAATTTGATATCTTATCTTTATTATTATAATTTCTGAATTCCTTATTTTCTTAAAAGGGCTTTACACACAAACAAGACACGACTTACGCACTGGCATAAATGAATGCAACTCTAATTAGTAAACTTTTGGCTCGCCCTTTAACACCCTGCCTGCCAGAAAATGGCATTTCCGCTCTTTTATCTTTTCATAGATTCAGAAAAACAATAATAATAAAATTATGGAAGTGGTTTTATAAGGTAAAAGAAATTGTAATAATATTGTCTTCCTACGTACCTGTTGATATGACACTGTTACAACCGTAGCTATAATAACCCCAGTTAGAAATTTCATTTTGAAAATAGAAAATACCAAGTCGAGTTAAAGAAACGAAGTGAGATGGACAGTAATACCCACCATTGCTTTATATAGTAGTAGGCTCGGAAAGTTAATCGTAAATATTTCACAGTAGAAAGTATCACGGCACGTTTCCAAATTTCCATCAGATTAAACAAATTTCCTTATCATTTTAATTATTAACAAACATGTTTTCCGGGATTTTTTATGGCCAAAAGCTAAGCCTACCGTTGAAGAATGGATAAATAATATTAACGTGCTAAACCACTATAGGAGCTAGCTAGCACTTCTAAAATGCCAAACAAAAATAAGGTTTCTCTTTTTAATAAAAAAGCAAGCTTAGAATAAGGTTTTGGTGCTCTTTTGAAACTTATTTTTTTCAGTTTCTTTAAGCTTTTTGTGATGTGTATGCTTAAAAATCCGCGCTTTCATATTATATCAGGATTATTACTGTTAGTATCATACCCTGTAACATTTGGGTAGTATTTTTTTACTTACACTTACGGGGCGTACTAAAAGTCACTTCGGCCCCCCTTGTAATAATTATGCACAGACAATGATGCACATCCTTGGTTGGAGCGACTGATAAACTTATGTAAGAAATACTCGGAAACCAGCAACGTATTTTATATTAGAAGTAAATAATCAAAATGCCTCTGTACAATATTTAACAATATTTCTATTATTTAGTTTACATGTATTTGTTTTAACGAAGCCAAAATCTAATTCCCCTCGGGTTGTTACATTTTCCACAAAACTAACACACTATTCCATAAAATCCTATATACGGCAACTATTCAAATTTATAGCGTCTCGACCCTTGAGTAGGGCTGGGAATTCTCCTATTCTTCAGAAGGCCGCCAACTGCTTATTTCAAAAAAATTGATATTTTCGACTAGAAATTCGGCCATCCTGTTGCCAAAGATTGTCCTCAATCGGTTCTGCAACATACACAAAATATAATTACTTATTTTGCAAGCTACTATAGGTCTAACATTCTCAACTTTCATTTTCAAATCAACACTCATCATCATTTCTGAATATCTACGACCAACCAACTATATAATATGTGTTTCGTTGCAGGTGCGTAACATGAGTCAACACCTCATAGCAGATGAGTTGTTTCGTACATGCCCCGGCACTGTACACGTTTACCTTATTCATGTTTCAGCATCATCGAGTGTTGCTTCCGAGTGGCCCTCTGATCTTCTACCTCGTATCGTTCATTGGGTAGCACCTAAATTTAGGATACCAATGTACCAATATTGTCCTATTGACAATTGTATTCAAACCTCTCTGCACCGTTTTTTACGTACTGATCCCAGAATTCATCTTATCATAAGTAGATCATACGTTCATACCAACATTTAGTACAATTATATCGTTCAACTGACCGTTGGCACGTGGGGTAACAACCGTATTCAGAACATATTTAATTCTATGTGTCGGACAAAAGGATTGTAGCGTATGGGACGTGAAGGCCTTCCCGCTATCTGTGATAATTCGCACTGGGACCACGAAAATGTCTATTATCTGATTCAGAGCTTTCAGTAGGCCAGGGAATTCTCCTATTCATCAGAACCCGCCGCCACCTCCTTATTTCAAAAAATTAAATATTTTCGACAAAAAAATTGTTTAATTCGAACTAACAGTCGTTTTACACATTTGTGACAACCGGACAATTAAAAAAATGTTTGTTTAATTTTTTTTCAAATCAACAAATATATTTGTTTGGTTTAGAAACGCGCATTATATTAATTAAATATGTTTCTTGAGTTATGATTCAAGTGTGCTAGACTATTTTTTATTTTTAGAATGTACTTAATTTTGTCGTTCGGATTGGATCAACCGGAACCGGATCAACGCAATCGACGCTTTAACTCAATATTAGTTATTACTACCAAACAAACAAATATTCAGTACAGTTAAACACAAATACCTTTCGGACGACAAAAAACAGAACCAATGTTAGAATCTAGCAGTTTCTGAGCGTCATTTTTTCACATATACAGGATACATCAGTGGCATACCAAGCATTTTGTTCCGAATGAAAACTATTCGTGTATACTTTCATTTTTCTTTAAAACGGCGAATACTCAGAACTACCTCCTTCCCAATATTGTTTTATGTCATCAGTGCGCACCCTACCTCATAAAATAAAATATCTATAGTTTTTTTGAATATTTAACATCAGAAAAATCGTTGATACTGATTTATTGACTGTTAAAACGTAATCAAAATTTATTAATATGATATTTATTATTAAATTTCATGACTACCAAATTAAAAAGGAAAATCAATTAATATCTTCCATGGTCTACCTTGACCGCAAAGTTATTTGTGTTTAACTGTAACAAAGTTCAAAAAACAAATTCAACGACCTTGCATCTTTCGTAGGTATCACAGGTGCATAGAAAATTTCTGATGCAGCTCCCAGTTTTCTAATGTGTAACCTAATAAACATTGTAGAAACATTAAGGCCTGTCGCACACGGGCGATATTTTTCAGGCAATTTCAAATCGCCCAAAATTAATAGCACTGTAATAGTAAACGAGTGTGAGCGCATGAACGATTATAAATTAAAGGTTTTGGGAGGACGATTCCGTAAAAGAGTAACACTTTTCACGAAATATGCATCCACAAACATTTGCAACGTCTTTTTCTTCTTCTTCTTAAAATTAGTACAGCTACACAAGCCATTTCGACATTTCATAGAAGTTCATCTCTACAATACAGACGATACAATATAGTCGATTTTTCATTGCCTAGGGAACTACACTACCTAACAATTTTTTATTGCGAAATCGAGACCCGATGGGGTGACTGGTCTAAATTTTCTAATTTTTGAGATCTGTTGTTTAACAGTTTTCGCATGACCGAATTTACAGAATAGTTACAGAAAATTTTAAAGTCAATGGGCTACAAATTTTAAATGGTTGGTGAGACAAAATGGTTATGGAAAAGTGAAAAATTGAAGTAGTGTGCATCGGTTGGCCCATGAAACCGACAAGGATGAAATCCCAAAAGAAATTATGGCGGAGGGTAAAAGCTATACTGCTTTGCATGTAGATTGTGCTTTAGGATGTTTAGAACGGTTGCGAGCTTTTATTTCAATCGATACAGGTATTACCATAAGATAATGAACACTACTCAAAGATAATGTAACATCATTCATAAAAGAAAATATTTCCAGTTCTTTCGATACAGAGGAGGAAGGATACAGGAGTGTGGGCTAGATCAATTGCATTAAGTGTTTAACATGGGACCACAATCAGTGTGCTGAGGTGGATGAAGATGAAAAGGAGTTTGTATTTGATGTGTCCTTCAACTCTTCAACAGGTTGCGTGCGAAATAACTTTATGTTATAAACGAACTTTGGCATTTTCCATTTTTTTAAATTAACTTATTTTCCATAAGTCATATAGTAAGTTTCTGGATTGCTATTTTACTACGACATATTTCATCATATATTAGTTACAAGCAACACCTGAAAAGTTAGTCAATAGGATTGCGTTTTTCGCGATAAAAACCCGCTTGGTCCGATAAAAATGCCGCTTCCTGCTTAAAACACGACGGTCTTCCTATCATAAAAACCCGTTGGCAAGACCGTTGTTATTTACTTGTGGTAAATGTTGTTTCACGGGTTATTATTTTTTAATTATTCGAGAAATTGTCTTGTTAAATATGTCGACCTTGCACTTTTCTCATGGCAAATTTCAGTTGAAAGTAAAGCACTCAACCACAATAGACGTCAAAAAACACTCGTTCTAACGCACTCGTGTTTTTAAATGTTTTGTGGGCTCGTGCTTTATCTAGCAACAATGTTTCGGGTACTACTGAAATTTTCCGTTAAAAATACAGGCCTTTTTATATGTAGAACAAAATGAGAAATGACAAAAGCCTGTTTTACTTATACACTGCTATCGGCGTTGCTTCTACTTACTGATTTTAATTAACGTTTGTCACCTGTTAAATTAGAGAAAGTGTGCTTTTTTAGTTTTTAATAAAGAACAATATTTAAAACTATTTACTTATTGAAGTCATGATTTAAACAGACGAAGAAAAAATAGAAATGTGAATACTTATATACATATTTGTATTCTTTCTTACACACAGCCTGTAGGTACTTACAAGTTTTCTAACTGTTCTTAATATTGGGGGCACATTAGGGACTGGTCTGTTGAGATATTTTACACTAAAATGATCCCTAACATTACCTAAAGATAATCCGGAGTGTGCGCGTTCGCTATTTTATCTTCGTCTCTATAACTCATGTTTTAAATAAATCGGTACTCTTAAATCTTGTTCTTATATAAAAATTAAAAAAACACTTTTTGTAATTTAACAGGTGACATACAAGAATTTTATTAAAATCAGCAATCAGGAGCAATACTTACAGCAGTGTATAATGGGTTGCCTATAGTCCAATGATAAAGTGAGCAGACAATTTAACTTCCAATATGCTATATGCACAATAAATATATTTCACTGTATGACATTCCAAAAGTGATAATAATCAATTTATCTAAAATGTTTTA
This sequence comes from Hemicrepidius hirtus, assembly GCA_963082805.1. Taxonomy (NCBI): domain Eukaryota; kingdom Metazoa; phylum Arthropoda; class Insecta; order Coleoptera; family Elateridae; genus Hemicrepidius; species Hemicrepidius hirtus. Next base: position 28,460,780 of record OY720160.1, on the reverse strand, counting down.
GAAAACATTCTCTAAAAGAATAAAAAACAACACAAAATGGAATAAGGTCAGGTCGATAATTGTTGGTAGTGTCAAAATTATTCACAAATATATTTCAATCGCTATTGATCAAAGAATAATTCAGGCAGCTATTATAATTTGATTTTGGGTTGTATATTCTACTATCTTGTCTGGGCGGTTCTAGTCATATGCCAAGTTTTATTAGTTCAATTAAATGTTCAAGTTCACTATACTAAATAGTATAACAGATGTAACAATATGTAATATACTATACATAGACAAATTTGCCATACTTATTTTACACAAGTTCATATCCTACATACTGCAAATTTATTATATATTATTAGAACAGTCAAAAGTGTTTAACCTAGTATAATTAACTAGTACCTACATACAAATTCAGCCTAACATTATAAACTACATGCTAATGCAATTTAGTTTTTAGGCAAACACAATATGTTCTGATTGTTAAAGTGACTCCACAGGGTGTTGTCATTTTTATCGTACAATAATTCGGACTGTAGAAGTATTAATAAATACCGAATTTCCCTACGTAAACTTGTTTTCATAATTATAATCAATGTTTTTCCAAATAATAATGCGGAAGTACGTTCCATTGTCTGACTTGGGGATCTGTTGATAAGGCGACTTCAGCTAAAAGATCTCTAGAAGTTGTAGCTACGATCGTATTGAAACTGCATGCAAATCTTTCAAAAGAACTTTCACAAAGATCAACATGTTCATTATGAGCACATTTATTTGCTACTTCGTCAGTTACTCCATAAACCACAGACCTATATACTGTCATGTTAACGCTTCCGCTAGTTGTAGCTATACCAATTCCCAGCTCCCAACATCTCACATTGCATTTGAAGCAAGGATCATCAGGAATTTGTCCAAATTCAAAAAATCCCTCAACAACGTCTGACTTTACATTTGATTGACACAAGCATCGGGTCATGTGGGGGGAAACTAGTTTCCTCCATTCTTGAAGTACTTTTCTTATGTACTAGAAAACATATTAATAGTTATTTGTATACCAAGGACGCGAAATGTGTCTTTATCGTACCGAGAGAAAATTGTCGCCGAGGACGCTTGCGGCCGAGGAAAGACAATCTCGAGGGCGCTAAAGAATTTCGCGGACAAGGTATACACAATATTTTTTGTGCTACCGTAAAAAACGTGTAATTGTAAATGTTATTGCTTTTAGGGCCGGTTTTATAAAGTCTTGTTGACCGATGGTTGGTTCAACGACGAGCAATTGTCAAGGATACGATTCTTAAAAAACAATCGTATCCATGACAATTGATCGTAGTTGAGATAACCGTCGGTCAACCAGACTTTATAAAACCAGCCCTTAGAAAACCTACAGCTTAATTCATTGTAAATAGAAAAACAGCTTTCAGTTAGTGCGTTACTATGGATATGGAGTAAATAAAGCAATTAGTTTTGTATAAATTACAATGATTTTTACTTTAGCGGACGCTACCATAGCAGCGGCCGCGAAATTAGATGTCGCGTCCTGAACAGCGGACGCGAAACGCCCACTTCGCGTACGGTTGCACAATAAAATAATTATTTAATAATATAAAAATGATTAAAACTTTTCTGAAAAAGCCAAGTATCTGCGCTAGAAAGCCGATGTGTGTGATTTTTTTCATACCAAACATAGTATTAACACGGGTATCTACTACAATGTTTTACTTCGTCTCTGAGAAGGGGTGTCTAAGATTATTTTCGCATCAAAAAATTATCAAAAATTAGATAACTTTTTACAGAATATGAGATACACTCATTAAATTACAAATTTAAATTTGTACAACAATTGAATTCACGTCATTAAAAATAATAGATAAAATAGTGAAAAAAATTTAAAAATGCATGTAAACATACAAAATGGTTATCTCATAAAATTTATTGATGACGGGCATTACCTTCTTGTTTTCTCAAATGGGATTGTCTCATAGAGTCCACACGGATCCATCAAAGGGGCGCAAGCAGTTATTCCGACTAACAGCGGTTGTAACAAAATGTTAGTCGGACCATTGAATATCAATGGTCGGACTAACCGCTTGCGCTCGTTTGATGAATCCGTGTATAAAAGACTGACAGTAGCTGCCTTAAGTTCTTAAGTACTAGTTTATAAGCAATTGTTTAATTATTTTGTTGAAAGTGAAAGATTCTTATAGTACCAGAAGGAAAGTTTTATTAAAGATAATAATAATACTAGTCCCAATGTACTAACTAATGATATGAAGTACGAAAACGAAATCTCTGGATTTACACCGCGGGTACAGTCAACATAACTTTCCGCCATTGCTTTTCTGGCAGTTTTATGGAATTGCAAAAGGGGGCAAGTAGACATGTATATATGGTTAAAATTATTTAGATTAAGGAGAAGTTGACTTATACCATTCTTATACCCTTTTGCCTTTTTACCACAGAGTTGTGGAAGTGACTTTATAAGGTAACAAAATAAGTAACATATAATTGTCTTTCTACATACCTGTTGACTTGAAACTGTTACGACCATAGCTACAATAATAATAACAATAGTTAGAACTTTCATTTTGAAAATACTAATCGAGTTAACGAAACGAAGTGAGATCCGTGCTGTTATGCAGTGATACTAACATTACCGCACTATTGCTTTATATAGTGCGTAGTAGACGCATCAAGTTTAGTAATCGCAAAACTTTTTAATTAGAAAGTACCTATCACACCAAGTTTCAAAGTTCCTCTACTCCTAGAATGTGACAACAAACATTCAGGAAACTTTAGGTCAAATAAAAATATAGCTGTAGTTTCGTTATAGTTTATTTAGAAATGAAGTTATAGAAATGTTGGCGATATATATCTTTCAGGATTATTTACGTAAATAATTTAATTTAATTTTCGTAGAAAGTATGAGTTTTAAAAGTGAGATAGACCTTATGTAATGTTTAATATAATATTATTAAACATTACATAGGTACTTATATTATATATTTATTTAATATCTATTTCTTGTTTCAAAAATATTGGTAATACCTATTCAAATCTTACTCAAAATATCATATTGTCTTACACCCTACATAAAATATACACAAACGATATTTTAAATTGTTCTTATGATTGTTCTTTAATATTTTAAAATTATATTATTTTAACAAGATTAACATATACAGTTAACCACTGATTGTCAAACCCACCCCAAGTGTATGCTCAAAGTTAAAAAACAGTTCAATTAATATCTTTGTCATTTTCAACGTGTTATCGGATACAAACGTGCAGTTTAAAAAAAAACATGCCTTTTATAACCAGAACCATTTAGATTACAAGGTATTTAATAATAATTAAAGCGATATTTTAGTTATACTGGAAGTTCCTCTGCTAAGAAACGACAACATTAATAATGGTTAACATTTTTTTTTGTTTGATATCTTTTTTCACAACGAAATTAGTGCTGAATTTTAAAACACACTTTCTTCTCTTCAAAACGTTTACTATTAGCTAAGGTAGGTGTACCTGTATAATATAATATTTTTCATTCCGGTTTCCTGTTCACGGATTATTGCGGTTCAACAAATGACCACCTTTTAAATCAAGGGGGCTTCTTATACATGCGTGATTTTTTTAGAAATTTTTCCTTGGTTTTTTTCAGTGGTTAAATTTGCGACAAATTCAAATTTAACCAATTAAAACAAATAGAAACAATCGCAATTAATAGGCACACCTTTTTAGTTTTTACATTTACATTATCAGTCCGGGAAGTTACTTACTAAAGTATACGTGCAGAAGTTTATATAATACCTATTTGTCGAAAATCAATCTTATGTGCACCCAAAAGGTTACAAAGGATGCTACTAAAGTTGCAAAAATACTACCTACCTAGAAGTAACATACCGAAAAGGAAAAAAAATATAATAGCACATTTACTATCCCGATGTGTAGAGAAAAATAACTGGAAGAATTACTAAGAAAACTTAGTGAACAACCCGCAGATTTAAATGGATTTATCGTTACAGCAGATGATATCTTGGTTTTTGGAAACAGTAACACCTTGAATGAAGCAGAAGAAGACCATGATAGAAATCTAATCAGGCTTATACAGAGAGTCAGGGCAATTACCTTAAAATTCTATAAAGGCAAAATAAAATTTAAACAGCAAGAACTGAAGTACATAGGAATATAGGATATTATACTCATTCATCTCGAGGATTTAAAGCAGATCCCGATATGATTGAGACTGAAAGAACCATAGAAACACCCGAACAAGAGCGAATCTAGAGAAATCTTCTGGGGGGGGGGGAGATGATCCAGGAGGTACGAAATTTTGTAAATGAATGTTAATACAACAGACAACCTTTCATTTTCAATTCATTTGATGTGTTCCGTGGCCTCTGGAAGGGGGAATTACCTCTATTACCCCCCCGTAGATCCACCCTTGCACCCAAAAATAATTAGGTGTCAGCTTTAGAGATCGGAGAAGAACTCTACCTGAAACCACCAGCTGACCAATTGAATTTTAAAATTAATTTTGACAAATTATACCAATAACAAGATTAAATGTGCGATTTTTATTTTAATAAAAATTTTGATTATGCACCTTGAAGTTTGCAAAATTTACTCTCAAACTAATTGATTAATCAGTTTTAGCTGATCGATTCGCCGTGTAGGGCAGCGTCTTCAAGAGTGTTTACGGACGATTACTGCCCTATAACTCATTAGTCATTAGTGTACATATTTTCATATTTTTCTGTGGGTTTGAGGGTAATTATTATTCTGTACTTACTGAAGACATTATTAGGTACATACTGCTGGAAAAATGTTGTTGTACAATTTTCCTCCATCTTACATCTGAAGATAAAGGCAGATAATTCTGTCTGAGTCTAAAAAACAGTACCTATTTGTCTAATTAACAGTATATTTCTCTACAGTATGGACAAGAAAACGATAAATACATAACTAAACATTATCATTTACATTTGCCAGCTTCAAGTCATTCTTCTGGTTCATGCATTTGCTTGGAAAAAGCAAACATTTTAGAAACAATACTACTACATATTTAACAGCTACGTATTGAAAACTACAATCCGTTCAAAGTTTTTAATAAACAAGTAGTACCTATATGCGAATTCAGGCTTACATTAAAAACAATTAAAACAAACGAATTCAAAATCAGAAGCTAACTCAATTCATTTAAAAAAACCTTTCGGAGAGGTGATTGTAACTATACATTATAGAATACTAAATTTCGAATCTCCGTACATATAAACCTGTATATTCATATAATCATTGTTTTTCGAAATAATATTCCAGAAGTTTCTTCAATGGTCTGACTTGAGGATTAGTTGGTACAATGACTTTAGGAACGAGCTTCCTAGAAGCTCTAGCTATCATATTGAAGCTGCACGAAAATACTTCATAAACTTTTTGACGTATATCGACATTTTCATTATAAACACATGCATTGGTTATTTCGTCAGTTATTCCGTACGTAGATCTGTAAATTGTAATGTTAATGTTGCCTGTAGTAGTGACTATACCAAGTCCTTGACCCCAACATCTCACGTAGCACTTGAAGCAAGGGTCATTTGGAATTTCTCCAAATTCGAAAAATCCTTCTAGAAGGTCTGGCTTAACATTCGTTTGACACATGCATCGGGTCATGTGAGGAGTATGCATTTTCCTCCATACTTGAAGTACTTGTCTTGCGGACTGGGAAACATTAAATACCTAACTTTTATAATATTATAGTAATGCAAGCTGAATAAAAATTTCATTAGAAAGTAAAATATATCTTAAATTTATATTTTATGAAAGGTTTGCATCTTTATAATAGGTTCACTATGTGGTCTATTAATTATACACCTTAACTGAAAATTTTGCATAACAAAAGGAATTCCAATCCCCAAAATAATTTATCCTATCCGAGAAGAAGGCGTGGTGAAGATTCATTTCCCATTTGTAAAAATTGTGAAAGGCAATAATCATTATTTTAGGACATGATATTACAGGATTTATTATAATTAACAGACAACTGAATTTAACAATCTTGGTACTCTCGAATTTTGGTACTAATCGTTGATTAAATTAATACATCCTCCACAATTTCCACTCCCACTCCTTATGACCATGTATCTTGATCATGGTATAGTTGTGAAGTTTCCAAACCTCAAATATCCGCTTAACGCTAGGTAGGTGTTAGGTACTTCATGAACAATAGGGCCCATCAGGTCTGTTGCTGTTGCAGGGCTTAAAAAAGCATAGTCATAAATGCGATAAAGTTAGATACATTATAATAGGTATGCTAACACCTTTTGTTCAGTAATTTTCTACCTGCCTATGGTTAACCGGATATTTGGGGTTTGGAAAGTCCACAACTATAATATAACATAGGTTAATTACTCAAATAATACAATGGTGTTTCATTTTTCAAATCGATTGCAATAACTATAGGTAAATGGCTTTAAATGATGATAGAAACAGTAATTTACGTTATACGTCCAGAAAGTATTTATTTCACGGACGTGTATCGTACAACATTTTATTTCATTACTGTAAAATCAATGTGTTTTATTTCAATATTTATTTTCTTTTTATAAAACGTCAACGTCATCGATTTAAATTCTGTCAAATTAAACATCGTCTGGTGGCATTTCATTTTAAATCATATCATCCATTTTATATGTTTTGCTTAGTTACAAATAAACAACTTCACTTCCCGCCCTTGTACTGTAATGTGCCATTTTCCGGACGAAATAAAATACAATAATTGTCTCTGTACGTACCTGTTGATTTGAAACTATTACTATCGTAGTTACAATAAATATAATGAGAAGTTTCATTTTGAAAATTTCAAGTTGAGTTAAAGACGGAATGAGACTGAGTGAGATGCATAGCAATTTACAGTTAATGCTTTATATACTAGCAGACGCTTCAAGTTAGTCGTACACGTTTTATAATAGAAAGTATCATGTTTCAAAATTCCTCAATTTCTTAAATGTGACAATAAAACATTCCAAATTTATATCGAATAAAAACTTCAAACCTGTGATATAATTGGAAAACGAACTCCATATGCTTTTATTCTTGTTAAATAGTTTATTTGTTTTCGATTTATCGTTACACAAACAGGAACCCGAACCAGTTCATTATAAGATACAATTTTAATAAACAAAATAACACCAAATAAAACTACAAACATCAAATTAGATACTAGAAGCTGGTTCGTGATTCAAACGATATATTTTAATGTTGTAACTTCATCTACCAGCATACTACACCATAAATAACATTTAGCAAACTTTTTTCGCATGTTCTTTTTATACAAAAGAAGTTTTAACGGAATTTTGAAATGCACTCACTTTCTTCTCTTCTAAACTGACATTATTAACCGGCATATACCGTCTGGGTACTTTCAAAACCGAACATAGGGGAGTTGCATTGTAACTAACCTTTATATAGATTCCTGCTCGCCATTTAAACCCACAAGGATGGTAATGGTATGAATAGAACGACAAAAATACAGCGCATCTGATGGTACCAATAAATGTTAGTACTTAGTTATCTTTTTCTGTAAAAAAAATTATAAAATAATGCTATTTTGAAATAATATAGGTTGCTATGATTGTCAACTTTTTTTTATCTGTCAATTAAATTATTTGAAATCTGTCGATGTTTCTGTTATTAATATCAAATAATATGAATAATAACGAGTATTCAGTAGAGCAGAGGGTTTTTATAACAAAGACATTACCATCTTTGTGGGTTTAAATGGCGAGCAGGAATCTATATAAAGATCAGTTACAATGCAATTCCCCTATGTTCGGCTTTGAAAGTACCCACTCGGTATAGTAATTTAATCCTCAAAAATATCTCATACAACTCCACAACGCAAATAATTGTATCAAAATTAAGTATTAGTATTTGATTTTATCTCATATGTTGCAGTTTCCTGTTAATAGGTAGGAAATGAAAATTCATATTTTTTATACAGGGTGTTGCCTATGACTCTGGAGTAGTCTACTGAACAAAACAAGAAAAAGCTACATCTTCCTAATCGACCGATGAAAGTCATTTTTATGTATGCCAAGTCTATTTATTTATTATACAGGGTGTTGAATTTGATTACGCACCACAGGTATTTCAATGCAAAACATTTTATATTCACTTATTTCCTACCATAATGATTTTAGACTTTTAGAGCTAAACTATTCTAAACTTTCTTGTAGAGAAAGAAATATGGAATTGGAAGTTATTAATGTTAATTAAAAAACGAATAAAGTAGATATACAACGGTAGAGACTGTAAGAGTAGGACTGCAACAAATGTGTGTTAAGTAGCGAAGGAGACGTTTCTAACATTTCATTTAATAATGGTTTATTTTTAAATAACTCGCCTTTGTTCCAATTTATTGAAACCAATTTCAGAAACATGTTTGTTGAGAAATTGCTTATACATCAAGCGCTGTAGAACTATACAGAACGTTCCATTAAAAATATATTTATTTTTGAAAATTACTCGACAACTTAACGTCCGATTGTTTTTCTGCTATCACCATAACAAATCAGCAAAAAAAAATCCTGCTAGTTAGATAATTTAATCAATGTAGTGTTCTGGGAAGAAAACATTACAATGTTTAGCACTTCTCCAAACTGGCGCTGGTTTCTACCTGTACATGGAGTAGCAATAGCCAAAGGGAAGTTGAGTTATACCTTTGTACCTACTGAGAACACATACTAACAGCAACTAACAACAGAGAGGGTTTTATTGACAATTAGTAGAACTTATACCTATCATTTCACGACGAGGATAAACTAACAAAGTAACAACCAAGAAATTTAATATTAAAATGGGCTTAAAGTAATATTGTGAAGTCATTTTATAAGTGGGTACGTGCGTTTTCTCAAGAGAAAATGTCTGCGATTTTTGGTACTTTAGAGCCTTTCGACCATAATGGTCAGGACTGCATCGATTACCAAGAGGATCTTCAGCAGTTTTGCACAGAAAATGATATTGAGGACACGGAGACTTCCAAAAGACAACGTGCCATATTATTATTTAGTCCGCTTTCGGCTACCCGGCGAAACAGAGTGCGAAAGCGTACACGGAATTGTTCGTGATAATGAATGACCATTTTAGCCCAAAAATTTCGATTTTTACGGTGCGAAGCAAGACAGTGACGAGACCGTGACACAATGGCATGCCCACGTAAAAAGGCTCATGTTAAACTGTGTGTTCAAGAACCTCGATTCGGTTCTGCGCGACAAGTTTGTTACCAGCCTAATGAAAGGGCTCATCTTGGACAAATTGTGAGAGAAAGAGGAATACAAAAAAAAGCGTAACTTTGAGCAAACTGGTAGACACTGCTTTAAAAAAGGAAACGAGTTTACAAGCAGCTACACAATCCGTAAAAATCAACTGGGCACAGAAGCATAAAGTACGTCGATCCAGCAAACCACTGCCGCAGGGGTGGAAAACACCAATAATACCGGATGATATAAAGGAACCAGCAGTGTCGTCGTCCACGAGGGACACGTGCAAGGTTTGCGCGGTACGCGACATTTGGGTGCCACCGTTTGGGCGCCGCCGATTGGGCGCCGGCCGATTGGGCGCCGGACTTTTGGGCGCCGGACGTTTGGGCGCAGGACGTTTGGACGCCAATTTCTGTAGATTAGCGGTAAGCAAGTTCTTATATATATTACCTGCTAAGAGCAACTAACCTGAACACAGACTAAGGTGCCATGTACACAGATCTTGGTACCATGGACACAGACTGCAACGACTACCACCATTTCGTACAACTTCTTATATATATTACCTGCTAAGAGCAGCTAACCTGAACACAGACTAAGTCGCCATGTACACAGACCTCGGTACCATGTACACAGACTGCAACGACCACCTCCATTACGTGTAAGTTATTTTATGTATTACCTGCTAAGAGCAACTAACCTGGGCCCCGTGTAATTTTAAAAATGTATTGGCGCCCAAACGGCGGGCGCCCACCAGTCCTGGCGGCCAATCGGCGGGCGCCCAATCGGCGGCGCCCAAAAGTCCTGCTTCGAGGTTTGCGGCAAGCTGCACCAAATAAATCAAGAATGTAAGTATAAAAGAGCGAAATGTTTCAAGTGTAACATACTCGGATATCTACTTTTAATTGTAAGAAAAGTGCAATTAATAATCATAATCCGACAGTATAGTGAAAAAAGACAAATTATCGTTATTTAACATAAGGAAAAACGAAAATAACTCCATGAAGGCTATATGGTTAAAATTGAAAATATTGTTTCAGCAGTGGAAATCGCTATCGTGATTTCAAAACAATTATTTGACAGCAAGTTTGCTAATTACAACTTAAAACCTCATAACATTGTTTTGAAGTAATAGACCAGCAAAACTTCGAAGTCATTAGGTTATCTTGTTCTTTATTAAAAAATAAAAACATACAAGAATTTTATTAAAATCAGTAATCAGGAGTAATACTTACAGCAGTGTATAATGGGTTGCCTACATTCCAATGATAAAGTGAGCAGGCAATTTATATGCTATATGCACAATAAATGGACTTCACTGTATGACATTCCAAAAGTAATAAAAATCAATTTATCTAAAATATTTTAGAAAACTCTTTCTAAAAGGATAAAAAACAACACAAAATGGAATAAGGTCGATAATTGTTGGTAGTGTCAAACTTATTCACAAACATATTTCAATCGCTATTGATCAAAGAATAATTCAGGCAGCTATATAATTTGATTTTGGGTTGTATATTCTACTATCTTGTCTGGGCGATTCTAGTCATATGCCAAGTTTTATTAGTTTCGCTATTATAGGTGTTATAACTATATTTTAATTAAATGTTCAAGTTTACTATACTAAATATTTTAACAATAGAGACACCGGATGTAACAATATGTAATATACTATACATAGACAAACTTTCCATACTTATATATTTTACACAAGTTCATGTCTAACATAATGCAAATTTGTTATATATTATTAGAACAGTCAAAACGTAGTACTATAATTAACTACTACTTAGTACCTACATACAAATTCAGGCTAACATTATAAACTACATGCTAATGCAATTTAGTTTTTATGCAAACACAATAATGTTCTGTACCTTAAAGTGACTCTACAGGGTCATTTTTATCGTACAATAATTCGGGCTGTAGAAGTATTAATAAATACCGAACTTCCCTACGTAAACTTGTTTTCATAAAATCAATGTTTTTCCAAATAATACTGCGGAAGTACGTTCCATTGTCTGACTTGAGGAATAGTTGGTAAGGAGACTTCAGGAACAAGATCTCTAGAAATTGTAGCTACGATCGTATTGAAACTGCATGCTAATTTTTCATAAGCTCTTTCACAAAGATCAACATGTTCATTATAAGCACATTTATTTGCTACTTCGTCAGTTATTCCATAAATACCCCTAAATACTGTCATGTTAACGGTTCCGCTAGTTGTAGCTATACCAATTCCGAGGTCCCAACATCTTACATTGCATTTGAAGCAGGGATCATCAGGAAGTTCTCCAAATTCAAAAAATCCCTCAACAAGGTCTGACTTTACATTTGATTGGCACATGCATCGGGTAATGTGGGGGGAAACTAGTTTCCTCCATTCTTGAAGTACTCTTCTTATGTACTAGAAAACATATTAAAAATAATTATTTAATAATAAGTATAGTAATGATAACTTTTCTGAGAAAGCGAAGTAGCTGCGCTAAAAAGCCGATGTGTGTGATCTTTTTCATACCAAACATCGTATTAAGACGGGTAGTACACTGTTTTACTTCGTCTCTGTTAGATAGTTAGATAAATTAAAATAAAAATAGGTACTACACATTAAATCACAAATATAAACTTTTACAACAATTAAATTTCACGTCATTAAAAATCTGCTTTAGCAATAATATAAACTAAGAAATCCAAAATGTAATTATTAAATTATACAACCAAATATTAGTTAGTTATGGTATAAGACACCAATGACCAAAGGGTCACTGTATCGGAGGAACTACCGCGGTCTCATACGTCAACAGACCCTTTCGACCCCTAAAACCACTTTGATATGTTCCGTATACAGTTTTTTCTACTTTAATTAACATAAAACTTAAAAGGCATCTATATTTACAATTTTGATCGGCACTAAAGGAAGTATGATAAAAAAAGTAAACAAATTCAGTAGTCAAACGTTCTAAGTTAATTATTTTTAAATAATAGCTTATACGCATAAAAAAATCTATATTTATATTTTTTTGTGCAACCGTACGCGAAGTGGGCGTTTCGCGTCCGCTGTTCAGGACGCGAAATCTAATTTCGCGGCCGCTGCTATGGTAGCGTCCGCTAAAGTAAAAATCATTGTAATTTATACAAAACTAATTGTTTTATTTACTCCATATCCATAGTAACGCGCTAACTGAAAGCTGGTTTTCTATTTACAATGAATTAAGCTGTAGGTTTTCTAAAAGCAATAACATTTACAATTACACATTTTTTACGGTTGCACAAAAAATATTGTGTATACCTTGTCCGCGAAATTCTTTAGCGCCCTCGAGATTGTCTTTCCTCGGCCGCAAGCGTCCTCGGCGACAATTTTCTCTCGGTACGATAAAGACACATTTCGCGTCCTTGGTATACAAATAACTATTTTGTGCAACCGTACGCGAAGTGGGCGTTTCGCGTCCGCTATACAGGACGCGAAATCTAATTTCCCGGCCGCTGCTATGTAGCGGCCTCTAAAGTAAAAATCATCGTAATTTATACAAAACTAATTGTTTTATTTACTCCATATACATAGTAACGCGCTAACTGAAAGCCGTTTTTCTATTTACAATGAATTAAGCTGTAGGTTTTCTAAACGCAATAACATTTACAATTACACATTTTTTACGGTTGCACAAAATAGTAGATTGTCCGGAACAATCGGATTCAAAATAATAAAATTAAGATGCGAGGAATTAGAGAACACTACTACTACTAAAATCAAGTCTTCTTAGCTTTTGTTTTCAATTTTATTTATTCTGTCAAACCCAGCCAAACCATCGAAAATGTTTGAACAAGATAATGGTAACGAAGATACACCACCAGAAATTTTAGACCGTGCAAAAGAAGTTGTGGCATATTAAATCTTCTGCCCAATAAATCTCGAGAAGTATACGAAGGTGCCTACAACAAATTTTTTAATTGGTGTAACGAGAAAACCAAATCGTACACGGAAAGCGTAGGTACCTACTATTAGCGTACTTTTCCGAATTGTCCACTAAAATGAAGGCTTCTACTCTTTGGGCGCAATATTCAAAGTTGAAGGCAACATTAAGTTTAAAAAATGGGGTAAATATCGAAAAATTTTCAAAACTCCGTGCCTATTTAAAAAAAGAAAATAATGACTACACACCGAAGAAATCGACAATTCTTAGTAAAGAACAGGTGGATCGATTCTTGAAGTGTGCTCCTAATAAGCAATACTTGATGATGAAGGTGTGTTTTAGTTTTAAAATCGAATATTTTACGATAATTAAATTTTGACGTTTGTAGGTTATATTAATTTTGGGTGTTGCTGGAGCTTGTCCCTGCGACGAGTTACTACATTTAAAGATTAATGATATTGAAGATCTTAAATCAGCCTTACTGATTAAAATTCCTAAGATCCTAACACTAAAACTAATAAGGCTAGATCATTTACTGTGATGGGAGATAGCTATTTAAATATTTACAGAAAATTCTTTGTCTAATATCTTTGTAGTGTTTTTCTTAAATAAATGTTATTCACATAACAAACCAAAATCTTAACCAAAAAAGTTAAAAGTAAAAGTTCCTAGGAAGTAAAAGTACTTTTACTACGGTTGCGGAAAAAATAGTTTAATCTTGTTAATTCGTAAATATTAATTAATTTATAATAATATTTACAATGGAAAATGACGAAGAAATGTTCACCCCATCCGAAATTAAAGAAATCGTGAAAAATATGGAACTTAAATTTAATTAATAAAAATTTCAAATTTATTTGTTTTTCGAAGCAACCTGATTTTGAATGCTACTGTCAGTAAAAATGATCACTTTTGCCTAGGCAGTAAATGTGGAACTTTGGAGACAGTCAAATGTCAGTCAAAGCATGCTTTTACTGTCTATCGGAGAAAAATGAATATTTATTAATTATTTATTAATTATTATTATTATTAATTATTATTAAAAATTAGTATTTCCTCGAGTGATGATATTGAAGATCTTAAATCAGTCTTACTGATTAAAATTCCTAACAAAAACTAATAAGGCTAGATCATTTACTGTGATGGGAGATAGCTATTTAATTACAGAAAATTCTTTGTCTAATATCTTTGTAGTGTTTTTCTTAAATAAATGTTATTCACATAACAAACCAAAATCTTAACCAAAAAAGTTAAAAGTAAAAGTTCCTAGGAAGTAAAAGTACTTTTACTTCCTAGGAACTAAAAGTGTTGCCTAGCAACACACACATTTTTTTACTAATAACAAAAACATCAACTTCACTGTCCGTTTTTGGTATCAAAAGTGATCACTTTTGAGTCGGTTGCGGAAAAAATATTGTGTATACCTTGTCCGCGAAATTCTTTAGCGCCCTCGAGATTGTCTTTCCTTGGCCACAAGCGTCCTCGGAGACAATTTTCTCTCGGTACGATAAAGACACATTTCGCGTCCTTGGTATACAAATAACTATTATTTATAATTCTATTATTTAATGTTTGATACATTAGCTTTATTAAATTGAAACTGTTCATTAATTTTAGTAAACACGGAATATTATTTAAAAAAGTGATAAAATAGTGAAAATAATTTCAGAATACATGTAAACATACAAAATGGTGATTTCATATAATTTATTGATGACGGCCATTACCTACCTACTTGTTTTCTCAAATGGACTTTGCATAATGTACACCACACCGATCATGATGTACTACATAGTGTAAGCAAATTAATACTTATGCTCACTTCTGTCTGCCAGAGAGCTGTATTTCCTTTTTCTAATTTATTGTTTCATAGAGTTCGCACGCATCCATCAAACGGGCGCAAGTAGGTACGACTAACAGCGGGTGTAACAAAGTGTTGGTCGGAGTAACTGCTTGCGCCCGTTTGATAAATCCGTGTATAAAACACTGACAGTGTAGGTATTAGTTCATAAGCAACTGTTTACTTATTTTGTTGAAAGTGAAAGATCGTTATAGTTCCAGAAGAAAAGTTTTATTAAAGATAATAATAATACTTTTCCCATCGATACATTGTACTACTGGCTAATGATATGAAGTACGAAAACGAAATATCTGAACTTATACCGCGGGTAAAGTCAACATAACTTTCCGCCATTGCCTTTATGGCAGTCTTATGGAATAGCAAAATGGGACAAGTAAGACATGTATACCTGGTTAAAATTATTTAGATTGGGGAGAAGTTGACTTATACCCTTTTGCCTTTTTACCACAGAGTTGTGGAAGTGGCTTTATAAGGTAACAAAATAACTAACATATAATTGTCTTTCTACATACCTGTTGACTTGAAACTGTTACGACCATAGCTACAATAATAATAACAATAGTTAGAACTTTCATTTTGAAAATAGTAATCAAGTTAACGAAACGAAGTGAGATCCGTGGTGCTATGCACTGATACTAACATTACCGTACTATTGCTTTATATAGTGGGTAGTAGACGCATGAACTTCATTGGTCGTAAAAGTTTTGAATTAGAAAGTAGGTACCTATCACACCAAGTTTCAAAGTTCCTCTACTCCTAGAATGTAACAATAGAACATTCAGGAAACTTTAGGTCAAATAAAAATAAAGCTGTAGTCTCGTTATTAGTTTATTTAGAAACGAAGTTATAGAACTGTTAACGATATAATATCTTCCAGAATTATTTACGTAAATAATTTTATGTACGACTGCATTATAAAGTACTGTTTATGACATAGTTTTGCGGTCATAAAGTAGTTCTTTATAGTACTAGTAAAATAAAGTTACTTTATTTTACTAGTACTATAAAGTACTACCTGTACGTTATCTGTCAATGTCAAAATAAATGTCAGAATAAATCCATTTAAATTTATTACATTGTAAGTACCTAAATACATTTTAACTAAATATAACAAATATGTATACTATACCTGATTGTTATAATAATGGTTGTTAATATTTCTAACACAATGATTGTTACTAGAAATATTTATCCCTACAATTTCGTTGCTTTTTCTTGTTACTTCCGAAATTCTTGAGTTTTCTTGACCCACTACAGAGACGCTGGAAGTAGAAGGTTCTTCACCAGATACCTCGCCTAGGATCTTCTTTGCAACGCTAATTTTGGTATTTTCACAATCATCAATATAGCCCTCCGCCACTGTAGATGAGCGCCAACCCCCATGTCTTTTTATTCCCTCCATATTGGCTCCTGCATTTGCTAGAAGGGTAGCTGAGGTGCGCCTAAAGCAATGACCCGTATATGAAGAAGGATTTTCTACACCTAAACATTTGGCAACCACAGCTGCCACATTACCGATTTTGTGTATTCCGACGGGCTGAACAGTACATTTTTCTTTAATGTAATTGATAAAAAACCTTTTGTGTGGTGTCCTGGTTGGTCGAAGTGCCATGTATCCTCTAACAAGTTCAAGTAGATTAATATTTTCAAGTTTACCTGGAACTATTATAAAAGACCGATCTGCTTTGGTTTTGGTGTCTTCAAGTTTAACTAAAAAATGTGTTTTACAATCTTCAACACATGTTGTCAATAACGTCACTAATTCTTGACGTCTGCAGGCACCAGCCACACCAAATATGAGGACAACCTACAACAAATTATGTTTTTACTAGGTATTAGATGTTCAAAACAAAACGTCATTAAGTAAAACATTCATTACCTTGTTAAATAAATGTTCCTTATTGTCAGCTTTAATCAAAAATTCGTCTATATGATCCTTAGTCAATGTAAGGGACTTTTTAGGTTTATATCCTTCTCCTTTTCGTTTCAAAAAAGGAATGACACTTGGAAATTTACTAATGTCAACTCCCTCACGTAGATTTATAGTCAATCGTAGCATCGAATATTTACTCCATAGCGATGAACTTTTATACCGGGAAAGATCGCTGTTAAAATACGCTAAGATGCTGTCTTCACAAGTTTTAATTTTCTTATTAGAACACCATTTACGATACGCATTATATGTTTCTTCGTATAAATGCCTGGATTTTAATGGTAATAGGGAATCTTTAGCAGTAGCAGCGATATTTTTAATTTCCTCGTTAGTTTCTTCGTTAGAACTATTCGTTTGCATTTTAGTTAAAACACCATCCATTTCTTCGAGTATTTTAACTACCTATTTCTTTTACAAAATTTACATAAATTGCTTTTCTAAAAACAACTACTAGCTATTTTATAAACAAGTAGCTAAGCAACAGCAAAAGCACACTGTGATATATCCAGTTTTCCAATGGCAACTATATATTACAAGCCAAATTTTTGTCTGTCAAGAATAGATATCAAATTTATAAATTGAATTTTTTTCGATAATGAACCAATTTTAGCAGTCGAACATAAAGCTTTGTATGCAATTCGTACATAATCTGACTTTATTGACTCGTCATCTTTATTAGCCTCGCTCGCAAGCTCGCTCGTCAATAAAACAGACTCGCCAAATAAAGTCTTAGATTATGTACTTGTTACATAAATAGCTATAATTTAATTTTCGTAGAAAGTATGAGTTTTAAAAATGAGATAGACCTTATATGTACCTAATCTTTAATATAATATATTAAACATTATATACTTAAGTATATTATATATTTTTTCTTCAAGCGTATAATAATATCCGTATTGTTGTACAGAACTGGCTATGTAGAAGGAAGTCATTTTGTTAATAGTCAAAAAATGAAAATAATGTTACTAGTACAATAATGTGTTTACGTATCCATGGCAACGGCAGTATTTTGCCCATAGCTCCGCCCCCAAGGTTGGCAGAGGGGAGAGCGTTGTCCTGTGTAAATGACTTTTTAGGAAATATTTATTTACAGCAACGGAATATTTTTACACTTGAAGAAAAAATAGTATATATTATTCGGAGTAGAACGTCTTATTTGTGTTTCGGTCAGTTGCACAGCCTCGGCGCGTATGTCTCGCCCGCAATATGAGCTCAACACAAAAAGAAATCTTTCTACTCCTAATAATATAATATACTATATTTAATGTTTACTTCTTGTTTCAGAAATGTATTTTGTAATATAGCAATCTTACCCAAAATATTTAAAACCTAAAACAAACATTTCTATCATATTGTCTTACACCCTACATAAAATATACACAAATACAAACGATATTTTAAAAATTATATTATTTGAACAAGATTTGGCAAATATTAGTGTAGTATTTGGAACAAAGATGTACATGTTGGAAACAGACGGCAAATTCGGCCCGTGGCCGATATATTTGAACATATCGCCATTATTTCCATAACAGAAATGCCACATGCCTAAATAATGATTTGCGGACCTGTAGAATATATAATTATTAAGAATTTTTAACTTGTTTTCGAACGTACTACATGCTCTGGAAATCTTTAAACGTCATTCTGGGACACCCTGTATATCTTTCAAATCTTAGCAGAATATTTTGAGGCAAATATTAGAGTAAGATTATTCGCATTATCTTACCTGAATATATTTAACAAAAAAATATTTCGAAACTATGCGGTAATAATATTTGTCGGAAATATTTCTATAATGCAGACAAAGTGTCACTTCTAGATCTGATAAAAATGAGGTTTTACTATTAGCTAAGGTAGGTGTACCCATATAATATAATATTTTTCATTCTGGTTTCCTGTTCACGGATTTTTGCTGTTAATCAACAAATGACCACGTTTTAACTAAAGAGGAGACAACAAAAAGAGCACGAAATGAATACGAAAATAATAATAAATAACAATAATAATAAAGTTTCGAATAAATGTTTGTATCATGAGCTGAACCAAGCCAACGTGCAACAATTTACTCGCATTGATACTGCTTGTTACACTAATTGTACATTAATAGAAAAATATACTTTACGGTTTCTAAATACTTCTGCGTTTTCACCACCTTTATAATAGGATCAGAATTAATAAGACCAATAATACCTACTAATAATAAACATAACATATACCTATGGATAAAATTCTAATATTAGTGCCACCGATCAAAATTATCAACATGAACGTACCGGTTTATTGTATGATAAAACTCGTCTTTGGCGATTCAAATATGTTGACTATTTCTACTTCATCATTCAAAAACATTTCGTCGGCATCATCAAAAATTTAACAATCTTGCTACTCTCGAATCTTGGTACTAATCGTTGATTAAATGCATACAAATAAACAACTTGACTTCTCGGTCTTCTACAGTAGGTAATGACCATTTCAAGCAACAATCAAACATTCCAATTTATATCGAGTAAAATCTTAAAGCCTGTGATATAATTTGAAAACGAACTCCATTATGTTTTCATTCTTGTTTATTCGTTTTTGATTTATCGGTTGCACAAACAGGAACCAGTCCATTATAAGATACAATTTTAACAAGCACAATAACACAAAAAACTAAAAACATTAAACTAGATACTAGAAGCTGGTTCGTAATTCAAACGATATTTTAATGTTGTAACTTTATCTACCAGCATACTACACCATAAATAACATTTAACAAACTTTGTTTCGCATATTCTTTTTATACAAAAGAAGTTTTAACGGGATTTTGAAACGCACTTTCTTTCCTTCTAAACTGACATTATTTTAACCGGCGGCGCAGTATATAATTTAATCCTCGAAAAATATCTTGTACAACTCCGCAACGCAAAGAATTGTATCAAAATGAAATACCTAGTAGTATTTGTTTTGATCTCATAATTATGTTGCAGTTTCCTGTTAGTAGGTAAGAAATGAAAATTCATATTTTTCTACAGGGTGTTGCCTATGACCCTGGCGTAATCTACTGAACAAAACAAGAAAAAGCTACATCCTCCTAATCGACCGATGAAAATCAATTTTATGTATGTCAAATATATTTATTTATTATACAGGGCGTTGAATTTGATTACGCACCACAGGTATTTCAATCCAAAAAAATTTATATTCACTTATTTCCGACCATAATAAATTATTTTAGACTTTTAGAGCTAAACTATTCTAAACTTTATAATAATAATGAATTGAACAATGAACTTGATATCAAAAGTTGTCAATAAAGATTTTGAATATAATTACATTAATTAATAGTAGTTCGCAAAACAAAAGTTTTGCTACCTGTTCTTTCACCGTAGAAAACGAAATTTTCCTAAATAATTATGAATACTGAACTAGTATAGGTCTCTCGAGAGTCGAGAGGTCCCCCAATGATTAAAAGAACAGGTTATTCAGTCCTTAGAATACCCTGAAGAATAAAAACAAAAGCCCATAGCCTACATAGATTATTTAAGTGGGTCACCGTATTATAAATTATAAACAACGGTTGTAGATACAACAAATAAACTTTCTTTATTGTTTTTTAGTGTTGACAACCGATCGTCCAGCTATTAGTGGGCTAATTCCTGAAGAATTAAAACATGTTTTGGAACCTATGTATCCTTTAGAACTTATTCGAACTTCTTTGATATTATTCAGTTTTGTTTTTACGGAGCAATGGAATATCTGGTAAAGCTTCGACAAATTAAACATTCGTTGATGGTTAGAAAATGTTTTTCCTAAAAATTGCAAGCAAACAAACAAACAAACAAACAAACACGTTTATATTCCAGAGCTTTTTGACGATAAAAGTCCCTCTTTGTCCATTTTTTTAATACGTTAAATATATTTGAAGAAATAAATTTTAATATTACTGATACTACGATATGCATCAATACCAATAATAATGATCCAACTCAGTCTCAATTGTCTCAGTGTCAATTCAGATTTAAAACTAGAATTAACCACAAATAGATTGACTCAACTTTGCTTTTCCTGGTAATATGTGTGGCAAGCTTGAATTTTAGACCCAATTTTGTAATGAAATGGCTATTCTCAGCTGACTAATAAATTATAGATGTTATTTTTAAACTCTCACTGAAACATTTTTTCAAGCAAATAATAATGTCAATAAAGGCATTATTATTATTATTATTATTAAATATAAATTGATTATTGCCTTAAGTTTAAATTAGACCGACAAATTTTCTACCGCCAGAAGAAGTAAGTAAAAGCAGTTATATATTTAATTTTGTAATCAATATCCTAACCTGCAGAGTATCATCTTGGATGGAACAAATCTTACAACAGACATGCTCTTGAGAATCGGAAATGGCCAATATAAGATTAGGGTAAAAGGGTTTATAAACCATTGTAAGGGTATATTTCACTCTAAATCTATTATAGCTGTCGAAAGAATCAGAAGAAGGTGTAGTGAAAGCTAGAGCCCTAATTGACACTATTTTGAAAGAAAATAAAGTCGTATATGGTATCACCACTGGGTTTGGCAATTTTGCTAGAGTTAACATACCAACAGACAAATTAGAGTAAGTAATTTATCAATTAAAAACCGATAAATTAAGGCGTAATGTCTAAGAATAATGTAATTAAAGTAAATAAAAATCGATTTAACTACTTGACACTTTACATACTTGAAATTTAATTTTACCGTTTAACACAAATGTACATTTAAACCTACCGCACATTCACAGGTGTTTACATAATTTATAATATCTTCTCAGTGCTTCCTATATTCGTAAACTTCATACAACAACATAAAATTCATTTTAGAATAAAAGTAAATATTATACATTCAATTTCTGTGGGACCATACCAAGTTTTGATTAAATTTGTAGGGAATTACAATACAACCTAATCCGATCACATGCTGCAGGAGTTGGAAATCCTTTAAGTCCAGCAAAAACAAGGATGTTACTTGCTTTGCGGATTAACGTTCTTGCAAAAGGCTACAGTGGAATATCTCTGAAGTCCTTACAGTGCCTAATAGACACATTTAACGGTTTGTATATGTAAACATGGAAACTATTGGTTGTATATAACTATCAGTTTGTTTTAGCATCTTGTTTATCTTGGATACCTGAACAGGGATCAGTTGGGGCCAGTGGGGATTTAGCTCCCTTAGCTCATTTAGCTCTTGGGATAATTGGCGAAGGACAAATGTGGAGCCCGGAAACAGGATGGGCTGATGCTAAAGAGGTATGCATAAAAGATAATTACATGAAACCGGAAACTTGAAACAATTAATTACAAATGTTTCTACAGATTTAATAAGTAAGTAACTAAAACCGATATTTAGTAATTTACAATACAAAGAAAAATTATAAAGATTACTTTAATGATACACTTATACTAATTTATTAATATCTCTTAAAACGAAATAAAATTGGCAGTTATTTCGCTTCTGCTAGAAGGTTATTAATTTGATTTTGCTGATTTTGGTAGTCGATAAAATAGTAGAAACGATTTCTGGCTATAAATTTTTCGATATATATTTTGGTATGTAATAGAGTAGTACTATTTACCACTTTGTAAATCATCAATTCAAACCGAAAGTATGTTCTGTTCTCGTTAATTTTTTGGCATAAAAGGTGTACTTAGATACATCGACATTAGAATCTCCAACATTGTACAGTTATTTTGGTCACTCAACGAATCTTAACACCAGTTTTCGAAATTTGTTATAAATCCACCTTCACTAGCACTTGGAGAATGATATACTTATAACAGTGTACACACCAAGATCAAAACCTTTTGGAACATAGATGGAGAGCAACCAGATTTTCGTCTTACACAAAATTTGATATTACATTAAACTGAATATTTTTTTATTATAATAACTACACCCCAATGTCTCAACATGCCCAATAATACAAAAAAAATTAAATTAGTCACGTTTCCAATTTATTTTGTATAATCAATATCTAAAACAAAAATGTGCTTTGTATTTACAGGTTTTAAAGGAACACGGTCTGCAACCGATGCGGTTGGGTCCAAAGGAGGGAATTGCATTGATAAACGGAACACAGCTTATTACAAGTATAGGAGCAGAAGCTGTGGAAAGAGCTTTGCAGATTGCTCGCCAAGCCGATGTTGTTGCTGCTCTTACCCTCGAAGTTTTGAAAGGAACTTCTAGAGCATTCGATTCTGATGTTCAATTGATTAGACCACACAAAGGGCAAATAGCTGTAGCCAAACGATTGAGAGCGTTACTTCACTCTGATACGTATCCTTCGCAAATCGCAGGTTAGGATTCACTGCAGATTCTTGTTGTTTTTTGAAAGTTTATAAAAGCAGCAATCAGAACACTTATAATATTGTTACAACTTCAATTCAAAAACTGAAATTAATTTTATAATCAGACAAAATATCCCTCTCGGCGTTTTCAAGCTCTACCTTGTTGAAAGATAATATTGAATATTAATGATATAAAATGATAATAATGAATATTAATTAAAATATCAATTCTAACAGTAGGTATAAATCATTCTATTGGCATACCATCCTATGTGATCTCATTATCAAAAGCAGTATATCATTGTTTATCGATTTATGTGACAAAAACTTGATTTTATTAAAGATTATATTTCAAAATTTCCAGTAAACTTGAATCTAAGATTTCAATTTGTTCATTCATTTTTTGTGTTTGTAAACATCAAACCTTCCACAATATTTAATTTCTATTTGGCATCCTCATCACAAAGGTGCAAAAATATAATTACTATTGTATTATTAGATGTTAGTAAGTAATTTTCCTTTTCCAGAAAGCCACAGATTTTGTAATCGTGTTCAAGACGCCTACACCTTGAGGTGTTGTCCTCAAGTACATGGAGTTGTCCACGATACAATTGAATTTGTTCAAAATGTTATCACCACCGAAATGAACAGTGGAACTGACAATCCAGTATCCTTAAAAGTCAATTTTTCTTAATTAATGTAGCAATTATTTCTGAAAATATGTTATTCCTTTATTTAATCAAATAGATCGTTTTCGCTGACCGAGGTGAAATTATTTCAGCTGGAAATTTCCATGGTGAATATCCTGCAAAAGTTTTAGATTACTTGGCAATTGCTGTTCATGAGTTGGCTTCTATGAGTGAAAGAAGAGTTGAACGACTTGTAAACCCAGGTACGACAATGTCTATGTCAGATACTAATATGTACAATGAATTCTTGTTACTATCAAGTAACAAACAAAAACGCGACTTGATGTAGGAGTGGGATATTTACTATCGTCACTAGAGACGTAAGTTAACGTTATGGAATATTCCATAGATTATTTTCTACAAATAGAGTACTACCCTTAGCTAGCTTTATTCCAATTTCCAATTTTTTTACATTTTTCTCACACTTGTTTAGCGGTACTGAACAGTGTACCTACCATATATATCTTTAGCCATTTTTGAAACATCCTGTGTTATCAAACATGTTATGTAAATCTTCATTTATGTTAATTACAAACGACCTACTTACAGTTAATGCTAAGCACAAATAGCTTTGCGGTCGAGGTAGCTATGGAAGGTCCTGTCTCATAATTGATTTTACTTTTTTACCTTTTAATTTGGTAGACATCAAATGTAACAAATGTCATATTAATAAATTTGGGTTGTGTTTTAAGAGTAGAAAATCAGTAACAGCGATTTTTGTCATGCTAAATCTTCAAAAAAAACTATAAAAATAGTTCATTTTATGAGGCAAGATGCGCGCTGATGATATAAATGGCTATTGGGACGAATGTAGTTGTTCTCAGTATTTGTTGATTTAAAGAAAAATGGAATTATACACGGATAGTTTCATTCGTGAAATGCTTGCATGCTCATAAATTGCTAGATTCTAACATTAGTTCTGTTTTCTGCCGCCCGCAAAGGCATTTGTGTTTAACTGTAGTTCTGACAATAGAGTTGTTGTATGGAATTAGAAGGTTGCTGAATTATAAATGTAAAACGAATTCGGGTTTTATAACAAGCGACCAAACACTTTTCAAATCGAGTTGGCTGTGTATGTTAGAAGGCATGTCATAACTCATATTATGTTACATACTCGCGCACAGAGGTGAACTAAGACACTCATATCACATTTTGTTTAAGGTTCAATCTCAACCATTCAAAAATATTTCAAAGTCCACTATAATTTCAAAAGTTTTTGTCGCTCGATAGATACTGACTGATTTACGCATGGGCCACCACAGTCACGTCAGAGGACAGACAAGTCTGGCTGTCAAATACGTTTTCCACATGTACATGTATAGTTTTGTAAGGTAGCTTAAATTGTGCTACAACGCTCAACTGTCATGCATACAACAGGATTCGATAATATTGTAATAATAGATACATGACTATTGACCATTGGTTAACTAACAGAGAATTGTCTGTCAGATGATATCACCATACTGGCGCATGCGCAGAAGTGTTTTCGTGCTAACATACCTATATTATTTAAACTTATTTTTGACATTTTTGTACTATTAATAATTATAATCCCGAAATATTTTTGGAAAAAATGATGTTTAGAATCTGTTATGAAATTTCTGCAAGAACATTAACAACAACATCAATATTATATTAACATATTAATAATTTAAATTAGGCATCACAAACTAAACATAAAATTATGGGGTACGTTGTGGTTTCCATGGCCATCTTTGTAATAATAACCTTCATTGGATCGCATGTTTGTTAAGTTCTTCCGATGAATTTAACATTACAGCGAACTACCCAATAAAACCTTTCGGTGCTGTGTAATTATTAATGTTTCAGCTTTGAGTGGTCTACCGGCATTCTTAGTTCAGGAAGGAGGAATCAATTCAGGATTCATGTTAGCGCATTGTACAGCAGCTTCATTGGGTAACATCACATACCTAATGGCGTTTTGACATTTTACTAAACAATAAAATACAGTTTCAGAAAATAAGGTAATGTGCCACCCGTCTTCGGTTGACAGTTTGAGTACAAGTGCAGGGCAAGAAGATCACGTATCCATGGGCTGCTACGCAGCGAGAAAGGCTTTACAAGTTGTAGAAAATGTGGAATACGTTATCGCAATAGAACTACTGGCAGCTTGTCAGGCTATAGAATTTTTACGGCCGCTAAAAACGACTGCACCCTTAGAGGAAATTTACTGCGCAGTTCGAAAGGTTGTAAGGTGCGTCTCAAAACATTTCAGTAAGTAGATATTTATGGTTTCCTTACTACTAAAACAATAATTTTTACAGACCGTGGGATAAAGACAGGTATATGTCACCTGATATAAATGCAGTAAAGAAACTGTTAATGGAAAATAAAATCTGGTCTGCAGTTCAGCATCATATTGCATTCTATCATGCACCTGAGGTACATATTATGTAATATCTACTTACTAATATACCTACGGGGAAAAATAAATTTTAGATCTATTATCGTATAATGTATGAGCTAATGTATCTTTGTCTTCCAGGAAAAGGAAACCCGTGTATTCAGTCCAACTGCTTATACAATAGGCGAACATCAGCGAGAAAAACCAAAAACTAAAACTGGAAAGAGAAAACTTCATTCCAATTCTAACAATTCCTAAATTATCATAACAGTATCACACTTGAGTGTGTTAGTAGAATTTGTAGTTTTTAATTATTATGCTGTAATAGATCTCTTATGAATGTTTGCTTCGACTAAGACTAATAAAGATGTAGGTACAATGAAATGAAGTACTACCATAATAACTAAACTGATATTTTATTACTTGTACCTAACTAACTATTTTTTTCTTGTACCTATTGCAAGAAAACAATCGATTGTTAAAGAAACTCAAGAATTTTAATATTTTAATGTTTTTAATGTTTAATATTTTCATGGACAATCTTGATCCTGTTGCTTTTTGAAAGAAAATGCCTCGAATTGTAGCAAATGCATGTAAAATGTTTGTTTTTAATTCCTCCCTATTGTTAATCCTGTTCTTTTAGATTTTATTTTTGAGGTTTCCATACAAAAAGAAATCTAAAGGGGACAAATCAAGTGATCGAGCAGGCCATTCCACAACTTCACGGTTGCCTATCCATTGATTATGAAAATGCTGATTGAGAAAATTTCGTACAGGAATAGTGTAATGGGGAGGTGCTCCGTCTTGTTGCATCCATAGCTGTCCTAACTGTAATAAAGGGATGTCTTCAAATAGTCCATAAACCGAGTCCTCAAAAAATTAAGATTCCGTTCTGGCGTTCTCACTATCCGTTACTATTTCTGTAAATAACATCAGTTTTCGACAGTCAAAAGTCATCATGTTATACATCGTTGAAAGCACAATCAAAAACCCTATCCGATGCTGTAAAAATCCAATATACCGCCCATAAGAAAAAACAAACCTGAGGATGATTCCGTAAAACCGAAACGGGGTAGAAAAATTTTGATACCACTACAGTATTGCAGCTAAAAAGTTGTTTAAAGAAAGTTTTAACAGATTTGAAAAATTTTTAATAACAACCAACTTATGTCCAAAAAACAAAATTGCCGTTTTTGTGTTGTTTGGCCATAATAAAAAAACTAAGGTAGATAGGTTAAATTTCTTTTTTAATTATTGATCAGCACTATAGGAATGCGAAATTGGAAACACCTTTTTTCTCGGAAGTTATTATAGATATCGAAAAATTGTTTAAATAAAGTTTTTAGTACTTTAAAGAAGCTAACTAAATCTGTATAAATTTGGTAAAAAAAAAGTTTAATTTTCGTAGATATTGCCATATTTGTACTTTTTTTAAATGGAATACCCTGTATATTATTACACTAATTAAGAGAAAATAATTTTTGCTTTAAAAAAGTTTAAGGGTTCTTACCTTCTAAACTTGATAGTTTTTGAGATATTAATGAAAATATTTAAATGTTTCTTATCAAAATAAAGTGTGCGTTGAAAACAAAATTTGTTGACAGTAATGACAGTTGAGTTATTTTGTATTGTATTTTATCCAAACCATTCGTATTTATTCAAATTAGAAAGAAAGCTGCGTAGGACTGGATCAGTATTAAGGAATTACGAAACACGTGAGATAAATGAAAATTTAGAAGTTGGTGTATTGGCATATTTCAATATTAACCCGAAAAAATTTGAAGTTTTTGTAGTTAGATAACATTTATTTTGTATTTATCTATGAGCTACTATGATAATAAAATAATTGTTTATTTTGTACATTGTTTTTAATAGTAATTTTGTTTTCAACGCACACTTTATTTTGAGAAGAAACATTTAAATATTTTCATTAATATCTCAAAAACTATTAAGTTTAGAAGGTAAGAACCCTTAAACTTTTTTAAAGCAAAAATTATTTTCTCTTAACTAGTGTAATAATATACAGGGTATTCCATTTAAAAAAGTACAAATATGGCAATATCTACGAAAATTAAACTTTTGTTTTACCAAATTTATACAGATTTAGTTAGCTTCTTCAAAGTACTAAAAACTTTATTTAAACAATTTTTCGATATCTATAATAACTTCCGAGAAAAAAGGTGTTTCCAATTTCACATTCCACCCTGTATAGCGCAACTTTGCCCCAATTTAACCGTCTTCCTATCTCTTACGGTTTCCGAGATCCCATTGGTGAGCCTCGAATTTGAATAACCCTGTATATGATAATTTTAAAGGCAGTAATATGTATTTTTCAATCGCCATACTAGATGAAAATGAATTTAGATTATACTTATTTTCTTACTACCGCGTTCAAAAAGTAAGGGGATCAAACGAGCCCATGAAAATTGAAAGATTAGGTATATCAACTACATACATGAACAACCTGCCAGGACACTCTTAACATCATCATCAAATAGATCTACAACCAACCAGCTCTTACAATAAAGCTGAAGAAACTATTGCAAGAGCAGTAGATTGTACTGTAAGATTTTATATTATTTTTTGTGCAACCGTACGCGAAGTGAACGTTTCGCGTTCGTTATACAGGCCGCGAAATTGGATTGTATTGTTGTTAAATGGTAACGACCGCTAAAGTAAAACTAATAGTTTTATTTACGCCATTTCCATAGTAACGTGTCGTCTTTCTATTTACAATGAATTAAGCTGTTCGTTTTCTAAAAACAATAACATTTGTAATTACACATTTTTTACGGTTGCACAAAAAATATTGAGATTGTCTTTCCTCGGCTGCAAGCGGCCTCGGCGACAGTTTCCTGTCGGTACTATAAAGACACATTTTGCGGTCTTTGTATACAAATTATATGTGCAGCTTAAATAGAAAATTAACAAAAACCTTGTTTACAGTAGTGACATACCGTTGTTTCCACCCTATAGAAGGCTGTATTTCAACACACAGACAGTATGTGATATACATGATATACAAATCCGAGTATCTTTTTATATTGTTGATTCGTTGTACTACCAATGTTAAGTTCACTGCAATCCAGCAATCACCCAAAATCAATATAATAATCTAATAATCGTTTTCTCATTAAAAGAATGCATAAAGTAGGTGTAATTGAAAAGTATCCGGTTTCGATGAGCATAAAATAATTGACGTAAACAACTATTTTTGTGTCTATGCATTGCATGCACCTGTAAGAAGTGTTGCCTACCCACTTGTTGCTATATAAAATAATCTGTCTCTTTTTCTTTTTCAGTTGACTGTTAAAAATGTTATAGTTTTTACTAAAACTGATAGAACGAGATGAGTATTTTAATTGCAAAACAAATATTTGCCACTATTTTTCATGAGACAAAGTTTTGAAGTATTCGTAGGTCCGGTTGTATAATAAAGGCATTTGACTCCCACCTTAGGTAAACCATGATCAATCGTCATTGTTCGAACAATTGATCGTGGTTCAGCTGAACTGGGAGTCCTTTCTACAGCCGGGCCTAATACTATGTAGTATAATAATTAATAATAAAACAACAAAAAATAGAATAAATAAAAAAATAAATAAATAATATAATAATTAATAATAAAAAATATACAGGGTGAGTAAAAAGTATGGAATAAATTAATTCTCCCAAAATAATGTTTTTTTGGGAAAACGCTCGCACAGGTATAGCGATTTAAATTATGGCACATATTTTAAGGTGTTTCAATTCTTTTTTGCGACTGTCACTTTTTTGTGGTGACGTCAGAGTAATTTTTTTTAAATGGCACCCCATACTTTTTTTGACGGATTTCGACAAAAAACGTCATTCTGCATCCGAATAAGTATCGTGACCTTGAAATTGACAGTTTCTGCCATGTTCATTTTTTAAATCTGAAAATTGTTATTTTCAAAAACATTAATATTACGCAATTTATTTATTAAGAACCAATAATTAACATGAAAAACAATCAACCTATGAAACTGGTAAACTCATACAACCAAACAAAAGCTTAATTAGGTGCTCGAACTGTCTCCCATTAAAGTTTTACTTAACAATTTTTCAAATTTAAAAAATGAACATAGCAGAAACTGTCAACTTCAAGGTCACGATTCTTAAGGCTGGCATTTACCTAAAGCAAAATCGAATTTGATGTATGGAAAGTTGCATACCTACAATAACAAAAATAATGCTTGCCTTGGAATTTTGTTTCAATTTTTAAATATTTCAGATTCTTTTGACGTTACCAAAATTGATAAATGCAATAAAGAATGATGAATTTACTGTATTGAATATAGATTTTGTCGTTATATTATTTTAATTTTTTTTTGTCAAATAACAATACCTAGTAGAAAGTTGTAATCCGTTATAATCCGTCTTTTGTGTATTGGCTCCATTGACAGTTAATTGTCCTGTTAGTTGTGTTGCCTATATGCTAAATTGCAAAAGGTGAATTATATTGATATTTCTAAAATTTTATTTCCATTTTTTCCGAATTAATTTGCATTTTAGAAAAAAAATTCTTGTGGCATTTGAAAGAGCGTGGTTATATCTATCTATTCATAGAGAGAATTTTTCGATATCCATGTTTTTGTAAATACTACTTGAAAATTTTAAAGTAAAATAGAGTTGTACATTTTTTAATGCTGAAAAGTTATTTTTTAGAAATTAAAAAAAAACGTTCTATGGGTAGACAGATAAAACACCAATAATAAAAAAAAAATTTCGCCCGCCCTTCCTACTTTAAAATTGGCTCTGAAAAATTGGAACAAAATGTGCATAAAATGGGGTATATTTCAAGGTGTAAACTCCAGCCTTAATTATTCGGATGCAGAATGATGTCCTCTGTCGAAATCCGTCAAAAAAAGTATGGGGTGCCATTTAAAAAAAATTACTCTGACGTTACCACAAAAAAATGACTGTCGCAAAAAAAATTGAAACACCTTAAAATATGCACCATAATTTAAATCGCTATACCTGTGCGAGCGTTTTCCCAAAAAAACATTATTTTGGGAGATAATGAATTTATTCCATACTTTTTTTTACTCACCCTGTATAATTAATAATAGTATAATTATTACCCCAGAGGAAAACTCTGTTTCTCTATCCACTACGAATAGTTCAAAACAAAAAAAAACAGAAAGAAACAATGTCGAAACCAGAGATAATTTAATTCTCATTTGCTATCTCTATTGCAGGAATAATGCACATACAATAATTTGTAAGTAGGTATAGTCGGGGCACGCTAAAGGTGCATTTACGTCATCAATTTTTTAATGGCGTCCATGACGTCATGAATTACTCTGTTTATATTTATTTATTGGTTCTCAAAACGTCGTTTGCTTTAATGTGTTTCTCAAACTGGCAGAGTAACGTTTGAGGAATATATACACAATAAAAAAAAACAACAACGATCATGTGCTTAAATAAAAACTTATAGGACGAAAAAATCACTAATTAGTAAACGTTTTTATTTTTTGCAGGAATAATATGAATACAACTAATTAATAAAAACAATAACTGTAAAATAACATTCTATGGGCTTATAAAAAGCATACTTTTAATACGTAATGCGCAAAAAAAATTACAGTTTTATACTGTTTCAAGATTGGTACCACAAAATTACCAGAAAATGCGATTGATGACGTAGATGCACCTTTAGCGTGCCCCGACTATAACTACAAATTATTGATAGACAATTATTTTTTCTCTGGGGTAATAATAAATTAGACTATAGCACAAAAAGTGCTATTTTTATATGAACAAAGGAAAACAGAAACAAGCAATCTATAAACATTTTGAATATTTCCAAAAGTTTTAAAATTTTCAAGAAATTCAGAAGTTATCTAAATCCTAAATGACTTCATGCCATTTTTCCTTAAACTAAACTAAGATAGCTTGTGATGAACAACGAAATAAACGAAAAGCAACTGATACGTCTTCAAGTATGTTAACAGTGGCGGCGCTAGCATTTTAAATTGGGGGGTTCACTGAGGGGCCCACGTTTATTGTGAGAAGGGGCAACCATAACTCAATCAGTGCAGGCCTCATATTGTGAAGATCACATGTCAGCAGTATAGAAAGTATAGTGAAACAGAATTATGATTGCGCAGTGGTTATTTCATGGGAAGGACCAGTTCAGCGCATTGCTTTCCCTATTGCGTGACCTCCTCTCTGTTTATCTTGTGCACATTTCACCCGCAATCATAATTATGTTTTGCTATACTAGGTATATGGTAAAAA
The DNA here is from genome assembly GCA_963082805.1 of Hemicrepidius hirtus. Lineage (NCBI taxonomy): Eukaryota > Metazoa > Arthropoda > Insecta > Coleoptera > Elateridae > Hemicrepidius > Hemicrepidius hirtus. The sequence goes on along the minus strand of OY720160.1, from coordinate 28,428,206 downwards.
TGTATGTTTATAACGGAAATTTCGAGAACAAGATGCCTGTAGCTATCAGTATGCAAGGGCAGGATTTTATTATCTAGCTAAAAGGACAATAAAGGTACACTGAGCAATAAGCAGTTGACCGACAATTTTTGTTGAAGAAAAAACTAGGGGGGCCAACAGGGGGCCGTGTTAATATCTAGGGGGGCCTTGGCCCCCCCGGTCCCCCCGCTAGCGCCGCCACTGAGTATGTACAAACGAGGTCTTCGTCTTATAATAAATAACACTAAATAATTCTCAGCTGTGCCAGATAATCTAATCATAAAGTATTTCACTTTTTCCATCGGGTTATTCATTGACATTGATCACCACAAGGTTTGGACGTGATAAAGGTTGTTTAACTGTTAATAAAAAGCGTCATTCATGCTTGTTAAAGTGATAAAGATAATGTACTATAGACTGAAACGGGACAGTATAAATACCTACTTAATCATTAAAAACTAAATTTAACTGTTTAATTTAAAATAATTAATCTATTTCAAGTACATAAATTATTAATACATAATATTTAAAACTGTTAACTATTTTATTTGATAATATACAACAGTCCTGTATTAATTTGAACCAAAAGCCACTAAGGCTACCTCGCTTTATTATGCTTAACAATGTGTTTACCGATCGCAAGGATCACGACGCGACTGCTTGATCGTGTGACCCCAATCAAAGAGTGGAAAAACGACATTATTCAATATTAGAATTAATAATTTTTGTTTCTGTCGACATACAGGGTGAATCCTAAATCGGGGAGTAATATTTACACGACGACGACGCGATTCTACATTACAAACCGAATAGTACAATAAAGTTCTAAAGTTAATGGTACCTAACATACTATCAGGAGCTATTAGCAGTCTTAAGTTGCATTCGGATTTAAGTTAGCCATAGAATACTTCTAACAATGAACGTCTTTCAGTGATACTTCAATCAACGGAATGACTAACATTTCAGAAATATTTCAGTGATATTTCAGGTGGAAGAAAAGTATGGAATAAATTCATTATTTCCAAAACGATGAAATTTCCACGGCCACGTCGATTTTGCTTTTTAAAAAGATCCTTGTTTCTATACCTGTGCATTTACGATGTTTATTTGTTTTCGCGTGATGACGTCAACGGATATATTTTTTAATTAAATTTTATTTTAACCCTTGACCAGAAGTATTTCTTTTTTGTCTATTATTAGAAGTATGTGTCTCTTAGGCACGCATGACAAGGATCCATCACAAATGTGCTTTATAAAGAAAACTGTGCTTTTTTGCAGTAATAAAATAGAATACTATCCCAACAACTATTACTGAAAACATTTACATGCTTAATAAAAATGACTATTGACAATATTGCTAGAAATTAACAAACATATCGACAAAACAAAAAGTAACTTTATTCAAAACATATAGTTACACAAACATTGACAAAACAAAAGAAACGTTTATTCAAAACATTCTACGGTTTGGAAACATATACAGACACTGACAAAACTAAAGCAAATTTTATCCAAAACAATAGTAGTAAAAATAATAATAAAATAAGGTACTACAAATCTTGGCAGCAACTATTGCAAACTTTCTTTGAACACTGTAAGCAAATTGGTTTTTCACATTTTATACATTTATAGTTAGTATTTCTATTGTTTGTATATGGACAGAGACTACACTTCCTTTTCTTATCCAGTTTATCACTTGTTGCTGCTGGTGCTTGCTGTGGTCCATCATCTCCATCGTTCAAAGCACTTTTTTTAGTATTTTTAGGTCATTGCGTAAATTTGGAGTAGAAAGCCTTTTCTTCATGTGCGGTGATACCAAAACCAATGCTAATTGGTTGATGAAATCATAACGACTAATATTTTTTGAATTGTTGAGACACAAGTACAGAAGATATGTGTTCACAGCTGATATGTTTACAAGCGTGTAAAATACAGCCAGTGGCCAACGACGGCATCTGCTGTTGCATGAATAATTGGCACACTTTTGATCCAAACTGTCTACTCCGCCTTTAGTGCGATTATAAAAACTTATAATCTCTGGTTTTCCTGTATCAAGGTCAATGTCTTTACTGTGGTGCATATTCGATACAAGTACAACTGCCTTGTTTGGTTTTGGAACATAGCTGACCATCGTTACATTATCTAGAAACCCATGAAGGGATGACTTAGCTTTTCGTTTTCTAGCTGGCAGAAACTCTGGAGGGATAGCTCTTTTATTTTTTTCAGAGTGCCTACATAAGTCAGTCCCCGATTTTCCAATTCCTTCATAAGTTCTATCGAAGAAAACAAATTGTCTGCGGTAATGTTTCTGTTGGTATTTATGATAGGTGGTATAATCCGCATCACACTTTGCCTTGGAATGGAAAGCTTCTTTTCTGAGTTAGAGAGGCCAATGCTGTCTGTTCCTTTTCCACAGTACAGATAAGCATTGTAAAAATACGAAGTACGTGCATCTGTCAGTGTTAGTACCTTTAGTACATACTTATTAGGCTTTTTTGGCATATATATCTTGAATTTGCATCGTCCTCGGAAAGGAATAAGCATCTCATCGATGCAGGCGTATTCACTGACAGAATATGCTTTTTGGCAGTTGTTGATAAATTTAGTGAATATGTCGGAGATAGCTGCCGCGGGATCTTGTTGTTTTCTAACGTCTCTAGTCGATGAATCATCAAAACGCAGACATAACAAGAGAATTTCAAAACGTTTTACAGACATAATAGCCCTAAATATTGGCCGTCCCGTACATTTAGTAGAAAATAGTGATAACATATTTTCATGTTGGGATTTAAAAATTGCAGTCAACAGAAAAAGACCCAGAAGTGCTTTTACTTCGTCTCTATCTGTATTTCTGTAATTAGATTTTTGGTGATCCTTCACTGGCTCTCTGACTGCTTTCAGTTTTATATTGGTCCATTTGATAATTTCTCCAATGATCCCTTCATCCATGAGCAATGACCATAAATCCTCAGTATTCGGAGTAAGTCCTAATTGTTTTACAACATTGGTTATACCAGGGAGGCCCTTTATAATATTATGGTTTGCAGTGCGTTTATTTTTAGGGGGTTCCTTACTTTGCCACTTAGAACCATCTTTACCGTAAAAAAATCAGACAAATGCTGTTGAGGTTGTACCTGGTTGAGAGCTGTTGGAGGAGTGTCATCGCTCTCTTCTTCATCAGTTACGTCTTCCCCAGCAAAATGTATCTCTCTATCAGCATCTTCGACGTAATCAGGGTCGTCATCGGAATCATCAATAGTCACGCCGGAAGGCTCATCTGCCCATTCATCATCTTCCATTTCATAGACCATTTGTTCAATTTTGGATGCAAAGTCAGGATCATCATATCGTACTCGCTCTATTCTGCGTTTCCTTGTTGCAGGTTCTTTAGACGTACTTGGAACGGGATTCATGTTTTATCACAAATTCTTAAAACAACTGCAATATATTTCACGAAATAACACCACCTATACTATTATTAGAAGTATGGGCCTAACATACACCTAACCAAGTTGGTACACGGTTATTAGAAGTATGTGCCTGTGAGACACCGTGCCTTGCGAAATCTCACTTCTAACTACTTACAGGTAATAATTGTTGACAAGTTCATCATAGTATCTACACCAATAGATGTCGCTAGGATGGTACTGAAAGGTTAGGCACCCTAGTTAAAGCAGTGGTGCCACACTAACAAATTAAAAATTTGTAGGTGTCTCACAGACACATACTTCTGGTTAAGGGTTTAACAAACTTTCCCAGAAAAAAAATAATAACCGATTCGTAGTAAGAACAACAAATTAAATCAAGTTACCTAACAAATTGTTTCCAGCAGCTAAACAAAAACTAAACATCGACGTGTTCAAGTAAATTTCATGAAACTTCATCGTCTTAAAAATAATGAATTTATTCCATACTTTTCTTCTACACTGTATAAGTTAACAATTATTACGTCATCGGAAAAGCCTAAAAAAACTGTTCCTATACATATAGAGAGTTTGCTATTATTGGTAACTGAACCGAGGGAAGGGCTTAATTAACATAGCCACTCTAAACGGCAAATAGTAAAAAGCTTATGCAAAAAAGCTCGCAAAGGCTTTCTGAAGTTACACGAAGTCCTCAAAGTTCAAACTTGGTAGAAGTATGGTAGTATTTATTACCATCGATCCATTAAATTAAAAGTAAAAGGAGATTAATAGTTTTCATTATTTCAAATCATTTAATTTTGCTAAATGCTTTAAAAATGCGTTTTGCAATATTGCAAAGTAATAGTGCTGGCTTTAGCGTCTTTTCGAGTACTTTAGATAGGTATAATGGCAGATAATAAATTGTGGCCATCGGTCGTCAACTTATCGTTATCACAGTACCTACTATACATCCTGTATATAAAATTTTAAAAAGTGTTCTCCTTTAATCTGGGCTACAGTGCGTTATGATTTTACTTTCATATACTAAACATTTAAGAGCGAATAAGTTAACTTGTTAGTAAGTATGATCAAAAATGATTTTCATCTAGTATGATTATGAAAGAACAAATCCTTTACAATTGGCTAGTAGCAAAGACTATTTAGTAGATAGGTACTATACATTCTTACGTCAAAATAATTGTTTGACAACTGTCAGATTTTAATGTCATTCAATCTAAATGGCATCAATTTCTTCTTTCATAGCCATACTAGATGAAAATCTTTTTTGACCATACCTACTTTATAATCTACAGTATAAACTAAATTAAACCAGTTAATTACCCACATAACCAAAGTTAACCTCGCCTGTCCAAAAAGTGATCATTTTTTAACCTGGAAAGATGACTTGTATATGGCGACTTTTTCATGTCTTTTAGACATCCCTAACAGTTACCACCACCACGGTATTCCTAAAGTTTAACTTATTCGCAACAAAAAGTTAGTCTTAATAGTTACCCGTATCGTAACCAGAAAAGTTGTCTTTTAAGTAACCTTGAAGTATAGAGTACGACCACTTGTCTTTTTAGTGCCCGTGGGGGGTTAACTTTTGCATAGCTTGTCAATGCGCATCTTTAAAAGTCATCCAAATGTCATCCTAAAAAGTTAGTTTTTTTTCAATCGAAAATATTGACTTTTGACTAACTTTAAAGTTTAGGATATGAACACCTGTCTTTTTAGTGCCCGTCAGGGGTTAACTTTTGGATAGCTTGTCAATGAGCATCTTTAAAAGTCATCCAAATGTCATCCTAAAAAGTTAGTTTTATTTCAACCGAAAATATTGACTTTTGACTAACCTTAAAGTTTAGGATATGAACACCTGTCTTTTTTGTGCCCGTCAGGGGTTAACTTTTGGATAGCTTGTCAATGAGCATCTTTAAAAGTCATCCAAATGTCATCCTAAAAAGTTAGTTTTATTCCAACCGAAAATATTGACTTTTGACTAACCTTAAAGTTTAGGATATGAACACCTGTCTTTTTTGTGCCCGTCAGGGGTTAACTTTTGGATAGCTTGTCAATGAGCATCTTTAAAAGTCATCCAAATGTCATCCTAAAAAGTTAGTTTTATTCCAACCGAAAATATTGACTTTTGACTAACCTTAAAGTTTAAGATATGAACACCTGTCTTTATAGTGCCCTTCAGGGGTTAACTTTTGGATAGCTTGTCAATGAGTATCTTTAAAAGTCATCCAAATGTCATCTTAAAAAGTTAGTTTTATTTCAACCGAAAATATTGACTTTTGACTAACCTTAAAGTTTAAGATATGAACACCTGTCTTTTTAGTGCCCGTGAGGGTTTAACTTTTGGATAGCTTGTCAATGAGCATGTTTAAAAGTCATCCAAATGTCATCCTAAAAAGTTAGTTTTATTCCAACCGAAAATATTGACTTTTGACTAACCTTAAAGTTTAAGATATGAACACCTGTCTTTTTAGTGCCCGTGAGGGTTTAACTTTTGGATAGCTTGTCAATGAGCATGTTTAAAAGTCATCCAAATGTCATCCTAAAAAGTTAGTTTTATTCCAACCGAAAATATTGACTTTTGACTAACCTTAAAGTTTAAGATATGAACACCTGTCTTTTTAGTGCCCGTGAGGGTTTAACTTTTGGATAGCTTGTCAATGAGCATGTTTAAAAGTCATCCAAATGTCATCCTAAAAAGTTAGTTTTATTCCAACCGAAAATATTGACTTTTGACTAACCTTAAAGTTTAAGATATGAACACCTGTCTTTTTAGTGCCCGTGAGGGTTTAACTTTTGGATAGCTTGTCAATGAGCATCTTTAAAAGTCATCCAAATGTCATCCTAAAGAGTTAATTTTATTCCAACCAAAAATATTTACTTTTGACTATCCTTCGAGTTTAAGATATGATCACCTGTCTTTTTAGTGCCCGTGAGGTGTTAACTTTTGGATGGCTTGTCATTGAGCATCTTTAAAAGTCATCCACATATCATCCTAAAAAGTTAATTTTATTCCAACCGAAAATATTGACTTTTTACTAGCCTTAAAGTATAGGATATAGCGACATGTCTTTTTTACTACACACTGAGGGTAACATTTTGATAGTGTACCTCCTTCATGGAATAATAATAATTAGTACTGTTACGGCGTATGCTACTGGAATATTACAAAATAGTCAAATCAATTTAGCTATTGGCCGAATACCTTATTATGATTAAGTATAAAAATTACAATTTACATTAAAACTTTGAACTGGCTGTACCAGTTCTATTTTTACTTTATATCATATTATATCATTTTACAGTAATAAAAATAGAAATATTAGTTGTTAAATTATATGAATAAATTATATATTATGTTACCACGTGTTTATTTTTAAGCGATCGCCCAGGGCAATTTTTAGAAAATGTGTTTGCTATTCCTTTGCTATTTATTCTTAGTTACCTGGGGTCTACCCCAGGGTTGTGTAAAGTTAATTCTCGTAAATGCCTACAATTGAATAAATTTTAAGCGAAAAAACTAAGAAAGTAATACTAAATATGATTTTCTTCTTCTAAATATGATATTCTTCTAAATATGATTTTTACTTGTCTTTAATTTAAAGTTGGACATAATATATTTTGTCCATTTAAGATTTGTCATAAAGATGTGCATATGTGTTGTTTACGTGGCAACAAAACATGGAAACAATAAAATTTTGGTCGTTGCGATGTCGAAAAGTGTTTCTACGAAGAAAAATATTGCTAATTAAAAGGAGAGCACTTTCTGTACTGGTTCCTTGACCGGTGATCTTTTCGGTACTTGTCCGTCCCTGGTTCCCAGAAAAGCGACCCTCTGTTGCTGGTCGTTCGGGTAAATGCCCTTTCAGGTAAACGAGCGCTATCCCGCTGGCGACAGCAACAAGGGATTATCCAAGCGAAGGAAGAATGCTTACCATATATATATTTAATGAACTTTAGTTTCCGGATAATTTATTGCAATTTATAAACAACAGTCTCCCAAATATGAAACGGGCCAAAATGTAAAACTATCAAGGGGGTGTCGGGAAAGGTTACCCATCGGAAAAAACATGACTAACCATCCAAATAAGCTGCAGCTGCGCTGTGGCGTACCCCCGCGATTGGTTATTTTTAAGCCACCCCATCCGTGCACGGTATGAGTTTATGACGTTACCATATTGTGTTCATCCCTTGATATTAGGAGTTGTTATTTGTAACTGCAGTGGTTTTGTAATTGTATTCTGTGTGCATCGTTTGTAATAATTAAGGTAAGTTTACATTTTCCTTTTTAGTGTAGGGTTTAATTACTTTTCAATCCATGGATTGTAGATGTACCGTAAATATTCCAAAGGACATAAGTACCGACTTACGCGGCAAATCTAGCCGAGGACGCTGCTGTTTCAATTAAACTTGAAAGAATTCATTTACCTACTTGCCTTAACATTTATTTTTTTTTGTTATTATAAAATGTATTTGAAGATATGAGAATACACTATGTGTTAACAAATTGTTTACTTTCAGTTGCAGTGCGGAAGATTATTCCAAGTGCCACAGAGTGGATCTGAAAATCTGCAGAACGACTGAACAAATTTTTGTAAAAATGTATAATAAATAATAGTGATTGGTGTAATTATATTATAGCTGTATAAAATCTTTCTAAATTATTGTAAATACATAAGTTAGTAATTTTATTATTAGTATGAATAGAAAATAGTTGCATATACATTTTTCCGCGTTTTTAAATAAATTTCTTTGTAAATAATTGTAAATATGTATATTAGTAATTTTATTATGACTGTTAAACAATTATTGGTATATTAAATAGAAACTAGTTCTACATACATTTGTAAATTATTGTAAATATGTATACCTATTAATCATTATATAACTGTAAAATACATTATTTGTATAATACATATGTTGCATTTTTATTTACGCGTTGTTAAGATAAAAAAAGGTAGCTTTTGGTTAACCTTAATTCAATCTTTAATACCATTCTTTGGATATCTGCTAGGGTTGCCTTATAGCTGACTTTTAGTTAGTTTTTCAGTTCAACTTTTGGACGCCTCTTAAATATATACTTTTGTACAGTCTATATAGTTATCTTTTTCTCATCTTTAAAAGATGACCTTGGGATATCCACTCGGGATTGCATAAAGGTGAACCACAGTGGTTAACTTTTGGGTATGCTGACGAGTTGTCCAAAAGATGTCTATAAAAGTTAGCTTTTGGTTAAGCTGACGAGTTATCCAAAAGATATCTATAAAAGTTAACTTTTGGACACTTTTTAAGGCTAACTTTTGAATGACTTTGAGGACGCTTTAAAGTTACCCTATGGTTAGATAATTTGTGACATAGTTGACCTACAGGACAACTTTAGGTTAACTAATGGTAACTTCGTCTATATTGAGAGGTTAACTATTGGTTATCTTTTAGGTAATTTTGGTTGTGTGGGTTAATAGTTATTTATGTATTACGGACATAATTAGAAGATTATGGCATGAGGGAATGTTTAAAATCCCGACGAAGGAGGAGTAGGTTAACAGTGAGAGTTCAGCAATAATGACCACGCCCTCCCCCGTTGATTACAGGGATACCAGATGCAGTTAAGGGTTGCACGTGGGGGTAAAAGGTGCATGAGACTTGGATGCAGTAGCAGGTGAGGGGTGCATGTAATCAGGTGATGGGAAATAGGTGAAAAGGTGAAAATAAGATGATTGTGAGAGGGTTAGGAAAGAGTGAGTAGAGAGATAGATAAGGAAAATGAGGTTAGAGGCGGAGGTCAGAGGGGAAAGATATAAGAGGAGAAGAGTTGAATGCCCTTGGTTAGATTGGATTTGTTTGTGTAAAGAGTGGTTAAAAAAAATGAATAATAATAATATACAGGATGTGTTGAAAGTAAATCGTAAATTAATACGTGCGGTGTCAAAAGAGATTAGAGAATGTAGGGGTAATGGTGAGGTTAGCATAGGTAGAAAACGTCATTTAGAGAGTGTTTTGCAAGATTTAAGATGTAAAAGGTTGTGTTTAAAACAAAGTGTTGTAGGAGGAGGGAATAAAAAAGCAGTTGGATGCAAATGGCAAGATACCTTAAGCGCATTTAAAGGAAGACTTCGGACCGGGTTGGTTATAAATTTATCACATAAAAATCTGGATGAATTTTTTGAAAGCGCACATAAAATAGTTGTCGTTTATTTAAGGAAAGCGGTGAAGAAATATAAGTGTATAAAGGTAAATTTTATATTTTGTGGTGATTTTGTGAAGCCTAATAATCCTGATATAGAAGATCGAAAATATTTTAATACAAGGAATTACGAGGTGTTGCAATCAACAGACGTTAATAGGAATCAGTGAAATTGCTCCAGCAAAAGCTGTTGCAACATCTCGAAGAATGAAATGGGCATCATAATGAGTAAAGTTGTGAAACACTACGGGTATTATAGGCTGCAATCTAAAATTTAGATTGCATCCCTGATGACAAACACCCCTAAATTCACCCGTAAAGTGACAATGATCGCATACGCGTATGTCCCCAGCAACAAAATCAACTTCGCAAATAAAACATTTAGTTACACTCATAGGATCGACTCTATCATTTGGGTCCATTTCAACTTGATCAAAAAACATTTTCCCATAGCGTTCCGCTATATTTACCAATTCCTGTGAAAACCAGGATATGCAATTTAAATCCCTACACTGTCTGTAGTATGACAGACTACTATCAAAATCACAATGGAAATAATAGCCTATTGCAAATGGAATATGATGCTGATATTTTATTGTTTTAATGTTGTTTGCATCATCGGTGCTATCTCTTTTTGTTTTTGTTGCATTATCATCATCATCATCATCATCATCATCATCATCATCATCATCATTATCATCACTACTGCCCCCATCTTTATCACTACCACTACTACTACTACTAGTATTATCATGATCCAAATTATTATTATTATAAGATTTTTTTAAAAGGCATTCTATATCAGCATAAACGATAAATGGCACAGTCAGGACGAATTGTTTGAGAATATCAAGATGGTCTTCCACTCCTAACTGAACTAGTTTCTCGTAAGCACTCACAATACAGTCTTCTCTTCCATTTGATAAGTTCAAAAAATCATCACAAATAGCTGCTGCGGCATCATACTTTTCTGATAATTCATTAATTTGCTGAGCAATTTCATCATCAAAGTAAAATTTATAAACTGCATCATGTGATTGTTGAAATGAAAGAGATTGAAATAAGTGCGAGGTGTACTCCAAGATGCTCGTTAGGTTGGATGTTGGTAATGGAGGCGAACACAGTAAACTATCATAACACCACCACATGGTTTAGCGTTTCTTTAAATACTAGCCAAGACAGTAACAATATCTTCATGTTATTATTATTATTATTAATATGAGATCATTCAACTTTCATTGATAACCTCTTAAACTAGGTTTCTTTTAATCGCGAATAACATGCATGATCATTTCGGTAAATGGATTGTATTGTATCACGGATTCTTGCAAAATGATTGCATAGAGTTTAGTGCCTCCTTCAAAGTTTTCTGATGCTTCTACTTCTATCCGGATGTCTATTGGAGATTCTTTTAGGGACATGGGTTGATTTGAACAGTCGATAACAAAAACAGGCGTATCTTTGTATTGACTATAATTTAATAGACAATTATTTGATGATTTTCCAAAGTAACTCGTCTGGAAATTCTTATAATTTATAAATGCTGTTATATAGTCATTTTCTTCAAAGTTTAGATTCATACGTTGATAGGGAAATTCCGATGAGTTGAGGTGTACTTTTATGTTGGATATATTTGCATGGCCTAGTGCTGTGGGCTCTGCATTTCTAACGCCCATTTTATTTTTTTGAGCACATAACATTATTTGAACAGGTTTCTCGTTTGGACTGCTATTTTTTACACGCCAAATGGTTTTGTTCGATGTAGGTAGGACAGGCAGCTCATGTAATTCCCACCGGCGATATGCCATTACAATTTCCGAATTTGTCCTCAGTTTTTCCATTAGTTCTAGATTTGCCTCATCACTTAACAATAGGTGCGGAACCTCCCATGATATTTTTTCAATATTAAATTCAACGTCTGTTGTCGCACTCTTGTAACAATTAATATCACTTTTAGCACGAACCAATATCAGTTCCTGACGCATTTTAACAATCATTTTTCGATAATCCTCACAAAAACCAAATATATGCCTCAACGGTATACAGAATGTAAATTTATTATTGTTAAAAACATATTGCTGTGCATCGTTTACATTCCATCCTATACAACTAAGTCCATTATCATCATTATGTGTATAGGTTGCAACACCTTTTATGAAAGATGTTATCCCAGGCTGCTTGCATACATCAATAATCTCTGTACTACCTAATTTAAGTTGTATCTCATCAAACAGAAAACAGCCTGCATTCTTTGCTATGGTAAAATCAACGCTTGCGGCAACCTTTGGAGTAAAAGTACCGCTAATTTTAATATAGCTGTCATATGTTCCAGTAATAATATCCGAACTTTGAATTTCAATTCGAATAGTATCAGAATTTTTTGTATTTTGTGTATACGGTAAATATGTATGATAATCCTCCTTAATTATTATATTATCATATCTTGGCTTTTTAAATACATCAACTCTATGACTTAATTCGTTCAGTTTCATTCGTTTGAAAAAGCTACTGCTATCATTTTTTTCGCTTCGTTTTCCTCCCATTATTCAATACCTTAAATCCCAAACTTGTTAAAAATTTTATATCACTACACGTAAGAGTTTGTTGTTGTTGTTGCTGTTGGAGCTGTGAAACTTCCCTTCTAACCTCGTTAGACGTCTGTATGAGACTACTACCTGTTTTGTAATGATAGCCTCTTATAATCGGGGAAAAATCTATGCCCATGGTTCGCTTTTCAGATGTAAACGTACACTACTGGCTGTATCCTCGCTGAAGGGAACTAAATTACCCTCGTTATCAACAAATCTGATTGTAATATTATCAAATTCGCTTAAAGTTATCGGAAAATATATTATTTGGGAGGGTTCCTTTTCCAAATTATAGCCGGGTGCCACAGATAATCCAAATTCAAAAATTGAATGACACGAACTGTTATTTCTATATGCACCTCCTGTTATGTTGGTGTCTACGAAAATATTTGATGTTTTTATTATTTCAATGTCTTTATCAGATACGTGTTTTTTATTTATTGTTAGAATTTGAGGGGTAAATCCCAACATAGATCCAATATTATCAGGCTTCGTAAAATCTATCTCATAAATGGACTCAATTTCACACTTCAGAGTATTATTATTTGCACTCAATTTAAATGCTTCTTGCACGTCTCCTTCTTTTTTCTTTTGCTTTCGACCTTCGATGTGATTCTTTAAATATGTATTTATCTCATCAATTTCATAACAACCTGAAGGTATTGTTATCTCCTTACTTTTGTTATAGTAAAATTTATTGTTACCTGGAAAAATGTTTCGAACTGTATTACAGGTATACAAGCCCACCAATCCAAGAGAATGTTGATATTTTAAATCCAATCTTATTGGTGGATATATTGATCCTGTTGTTAAAAGGTTTCCTTTACCATGTACCGTGAACGTCTGAGACATGATTAAGGTGAAGAGCATGCGCAGGCGTATTTATATATTTATGTTGAATAAAAAGATATTGTAGTTATTGCTTCAAGTTTTTTATTATAAACAAACAAGTCAACAATATGTCTATCATCTAATAGATCATAGCCGGTATCCCAACTACAAAATATTTCAAGATCACACAGGAATAACCCAAAATCTAAGTGGGAGGGATCTTTAAGATGAACTATTATTCGTTTGTTTTCTTTGTCGTTTGCAATAAGGCTGAATTCTATATTATGTAAACTTAAAAGACTGATTATCACCCTATTGCCGATTGAACAACAGCAGCCGCAGCTACTTTTCTGAGCTTCAGATCTCGTAAAATACATGCTTTTCGCTTTCCAAAATACAAATGACAATAAACATCATCCTACATTCTACTTATATAAAAATCTCAAACATAAATGACCACAATTATTTGTATTGTAATCCTGCTGATTCTCATAATTAAAAAATATTTCACAACCTCGAAGGTATCGCTTTAATTCCAAGGGGGGTTGCAGGTCTCCGAACGAATCGAAATAGTACACTTTTGAACCGCGTTTGCGATAACACACCCAGTGAGTTCCGGGACCCTCTTTATGATCCAAATTCACTATTGCACTCTCATTTTTTAACGGTTTTGATGGTAACTCATTGCGCATATATACACCCCTGAAATATGGTACATTTTTTGCATACTTTTGCAAATCTATGTTAGTTAAGGCTCTTCGAGGTAATTTGTCTAGTTTTTTGCATAAGGCTTTAGATATAGCGCGCTACCTTTCTTATACGGTTTTAAATACAGTGCGTTTCCTTTTTTGCCCATTGCAATAGCTTCCATCATTTTATTATGTCGCGAACCCTCCTCTTGCTGTTTCTTTGCTTCTTTCGCACTATTAACTGCCTTTACAATATTACTTATTCCACCTGCCAAACCTCCTAGTGCACTTAGCCCGGCAAATATTGGAATTAGAGGCAATATACCTCCTTCTTTCGGCACTGGAATTACACGAGGAACCTCCACCTTCTTTTTTCCACCTACTTCTTTTATAATACGTTTTGCAGCATTCACAGCATCTTTAATTACACTTTTAGCACTCCCACCATTACTGCTGCCACTTTTAACAAGTTTCCCAATTCTCTTTAAAAAGCCATTCTTAAAAGATATTTTGCCGCCGCGCTTTTTACTTTTTTTCCCACGTTTCTTCATCGATTTACTAGCACCCATACCCATTTTTCGCTTTGCTTTCATAGTATTTGTTATCATCCAAGCTGATGCTTTCTCCCCAAACGAAGAGTCTCTTGCTTTAACACGACTCCAAGCAGTCTCTTCTAAAATCTTATCAGCACGATGACGATTTTCCAAATCTTTATTATCCCTATATGCTATATCGTGTTCGCGACATGCAGCATCCAATGGATTTATCCCACGATCACCGCGCTCTAGGCGTTTATCTAATTTAGTTCCTGGACCGCTGAAAATGTTTATGCTTATTTAAAAATCTTTATTTCAACTAAAACATATATTTTTACCAGAACTGATAGCCGGGTACATGAAGTTCTACAGGTAATTTATTTATCAACGTATTGATCACACCTTCACCGTGAATCAACATTTACTGAGACATGCGCACCATGTTGTCCTACATATACAACACAAACAAATCCAATCTAACCAAGGGCATTCAACTCTTCTCCTCTTATATCTTTCCCCTCTGACCTCCGCCTCTAACCTCATTTTCCTTATCTATCTCTCTACTCACTCTTTCCTAACCCTCTCACAATCATCTTATTTTCACCTTTTCACCTATTTCCCATCACCTGATTACATGCACCCCTCACCTGCTACTGCATCCAAGTCTCATGCACCTTTTACCCCCACGTGCAACCCTTAACCTTCCAGTAGTCGCGCCAACCTTTTAAACATTGGTAGTCGCGGCGGTCTAATAGACCGGGTTTATTATTATTATTTTTTTCTCTGAAACAAAAACAGCTTTTTATGCCTTTTCTTCAGTTTGGGTTTCTATGATTAATAATATACTAGTTAATCCAATTTTAGTTGAAAATCTTTATTTTAAGTGTATTGTTACATAGAAAAACCAAAATATGTTATTTTTCAAACTTTGAAACTATAATTACAATTCTCAAAAAAATTTCAAATATTTAAATATTATGACCTAAAAGTATTATTGAATGGTGTATTATACATCCATAATGTTGTAAAAAATTCATTTTATTCTTGTTGAAAAGCGTTTACACGACAGGTGTTACAAATACCTGTAATATGCTCCAGACACATGAATCTGTTGCATCTGAAGCACGCATATTTTGCTTTTCTATTTTTTGTTCCAAGTGCAGTATGAACATCTTCCTGGTACGTTGTTTTGTGGACGATTGTCATGATTTTGAGCTTCAATTCCGCAAATTTCTTGCAATCTTAATTTCAAATTTCGCTACCTTTTACTAAAAGTATCAGAGAAAAAATATTTTCACCAGTAGTCACCCTGGTTTCACAGACCGGAATGCGTTATATCTGTTGACATACAAACACAACACCACCCCAATTAAGACTGACGCTTCGGAAGGAATGTTAAGGCAGCTACTGAGCACGACAGCTTGCCACCCCTTCTATTTTTTTAATAAACTAAAATAAACCGCCCGACCGGTCTCACACACCACGCGCGACCACTGGAAGGTTAACTGCATCTGGTATCCCTGTAATCAACGGGGGAGGGCGTGGTCATTATTGCTGAACTCTCACTGTTAACCTACTAGGAGGTATTTTAATTTCCCGAAGGCAATCATCGACAACTATGCCTGTGCTGTGATACTTACAACGTTTTATTCTATTTTAGTTTCTAAAACATTAAAAAAATAGTTATGATTTCCGGCAAATTTTATTTGAGTCATGGATACTGTGTTGGATATTGTTTCCTTATTAAACAATTCGCTTTTCGAAATGGAAATTGAAGAAGCGAAAAACAAAGAAAAAAATGAAGCCGCTCAGGGAAAACCGATTTCACATAAATCATAGGAATTTTGTATAAAAGAATATGACAAGTTGTACGTGGGCGGTGCGGAGAAAATTGTTGATTAATAATGTTAATAATAAATAATGCTGGATGCTGAAGCTTGTTTGAATAATTAATCCAATCATTGCTTAGCAATTTTTGATTAATCTGTGCCATAAAGGTCAAGTTATGTCCGCGTTTGGGTGCTTATATATTATAAACAAGAGTGTGATATGATTCTAAAATAGAATAAAATAGATTTACATCTAGAAATTGTAATTCATTTTAAATTAGTATGCAAGCGCCATCTAATATAGGGCTTAGTAAATAGCAGTTAGTAGCCTTCACTAATTATAAACAATTATCGACAGTTCATGCTGGGCATATTAATTTTCAGATATTTTTAAAATTAAATTCCACAAAAATGCAAGCAAAATATGTTTTAATGTTACCGTAACACCTAGAACTATAAAGTATTTGCCATTTTCTATAAAACAAATTAGTTATCGTTAACATACACGTAAACTATTATGAATGTTATGATCCAAAAAACTTTCTACTAAATGAAGCAAGTTCATTATCACCAGGTCAAACTACTTACTGTCATAAGGTTGTTTCCTGATCATGCTTGAGTAAATTATTTCAATGATGTGTTGCACCAAGGTTTTAAGCAATACCTTATAAATATTCGATGCTGTGATTATTTTTAATAAGTGTTGAGTGACCACAATTGTATGTAATGATGTTAATAATTATAATAACAATTCTGCTTAGGTTGATGATTTTGGATGCAATTCCTTTAAATAACAGTAATGCATTTGAACTTTCTATTATACACCTAAACGACTTTCACGCAAGGTAGGTAGTACTTTCACATTTTTATATAAACAAAGAATAAGAGTTAAATAATTATGTAATGCAATATAATGATAATTTGAAGATACGAAGAAATTAGTAATTTATCAAGTGCTTGTAAAACTGGATCCGAAAACTGTATTGGGGGATTTGCTCGAATTTACACTGCAATTAATCAACTTATAAAAAGTCGCCCAAATCCCATTGTTTTGAACGGAGGCGATAATTTCCAAGGAACTCTGTGGTACAGTATTTATAAATGGAATGTTACTCAACATTTTCTCAATTTGCTACAATTTGACGCATATGTACGTAACCGCGCGGTTTATCAATATTGTTGTTTAGATTTTATATGAGAATAACAATTTTAGACACTTGGAAACCACGAATTCGACCACGGAATAGAAGGACTTGTACCTTTTCTTAACGCTTTAAAAGCTCCGGTCATAGCTGCGAATATCGATGATAGTGAAGAACCAAATATACAAGGATTATATAGTAAAAGCATCGTTATCGAAAGAAATGGTAGAAGAATTGGTCTGATTGGGGTAATTTCAAAAAATGCATATGTAAGTAGATTATTAATAATTACGGAATTGTTAGTTAACAGTCGGATTCAATTTTATTTTGCGCGTAGAAAATGCCATATACTTTTCCATTCCACGGCAAATGCCGTAACTTTCTTTCCTTTTCTGTGTGTGTTTATAGAAAATTAAAAAAATCGTGTATCGTGCACTTTCAATTGCAGTTGCTGGGAAATTTAAGGCATCTCTGAAATTATTTTTTTCTACAAACACTGCTAAAAGTAGGCTTTGTAGCGGTAGCCTAGAAAATTAAAAATAACTAATTATTTTACTAGAATTAAGTGTTTATTTGTAACACGGTTGTAACACTACAATTATTAAAACACGATTTTTTTAAAATACGTCATATCAACAGCTGGCAAAATTAATTTAATTTTGCAACTAATTTCTTTTTTCAGTGTTTGTAGAAAAATTTACGTATGGGTGCTGATATATTTTGTTCGTAAGTGCACTTTCTTATTCATAATTTCTTCAACGGGTTTTCCTTCCGAATTTTTTTTTCTTCCGGAGGTTTTTTCCAGGGTGATTTTTCCGGAGATTTTATTTCCGGATTTTTTGTTGCACCCCATAACCCACGAGGGCAATTTTTTAGTGACAGATGACAGTTTCGTAATTTCTAATGAATTTCTGCACTCTTACAAAAACTTAAATAAAAGGAAAGCACCCTCGAATAATAATCTAAAAAAACACAGTATAGGGAATAGATATTAACGATACGGCCTCTGGTGGCTATAATATTAACTAACCGTGTGACGTCAGAAGCGGGATTCAAGAGGGATGCTCACTTGTAAACAAAGCAAGAGAAATGTCAATTATGTCAATGCGATATCCCGTTTTTGACGTCACAAATTGTTGACCGCAGCGCCACCATGGATTTATTTATTCCCAATAGCACACATGTTTTAACTCTATGACGCTCGTGATATAACCTTTCTGCTCAGTAAAAAGTTCGAGTTTACTCACTTGATCTATAAATCATTATTTAATCGTTTTTATTTAACTGTTCTTCAATTCAATTATTCATTTTGAAATTGCAGCAATTATCAAACACTGGTAAATTGAAATTTTTGGATGAATCATCGTCCGTTAACCGTGAAGCTCAAAGACTAGTTGCTAACGAAGATGTAGACACAATCATAGTTTTATCACATTGCGGTTATGAGGTCGATAAAGTAATTGCTAGAAACGCAGCTCCCAAGATTGGATTGATTGTTGGAGCCCATTCACACACTTTTCTTTACTCAGGTATTACATTTTAAAATTTAAGTTTTACATACTACTACTGCTGCCATAAGTTATATATTGGGAATATACAGCCTTACTCTGAACTTCAATAATCTTTAAATTTTTGGGAAAAAAACAAATGCCTCTTTGCTATATCTATATAAATGACATTTTTACAAATATAGCAAACACAGAAAATCGAACTATTCAAAACTTGTGATTCGAAATAAATGTAACCAAAATATTCTATGTTTTAGAACATCCCCTTCCTGGTCTCGAAAAACCAAAGGGGCCATATCCTACTGTAGTTACCCATAATTGTGGAAGAAATGTCTTAATAGTACAAGCATCAGCTTTAAGCAAATATGTAGGCAACCTGACAGTGAAATATGACAATGAAGGCAACGCTATTTCTTGGTCTGGTGCACCTATTTATTTGAATAACAACATCAAACAAGGTCAGTGATTGAAAAACTATACAGGTTGGCCGCCGGGAGCTGAGAAAAACAACACAGCTTCTATCGCTTACATTCACATCCTGTCGTGCTATAGTTGGTAGAATTTCAATGCAGAGGCTGGGCATTGCAGTAAAAGCATCGCATCTCAACTCCCAAAGCTAAATTCAGTACGAAGTTCGACTTTTTTCAGGTCTAAGCGGGCAACCTGTAGGTACCTATAGCACTTTCCTTTACTCGAGACGTTACTGATTCAATTACCTATGTCAGAAAACCTAGCTAACATTATTTTCTTGTTTAATTCAGTTGAATCCTTGTGTTTGTTAGCAATAATTAGATTGCGAGTAAAGTGTAGTCTAAATCATATCCTAAAATATTAACTTTATAGGAACTATGTAAGTAAGTGACCTATCTAATAAACTTTTAGATGAAGAAATAAAAGCACAACTCAACCTATGGAAGGAAGGATTAGAAGTTCAAGGAAAGAAAATTATAGGCCGTACTAGCGTCCTGCTCAAACATCGTAACTGTAGATTCGCTGAATGCAATTTAGGAAATCTCATAACGGACGCGATGGTTGATAGTGTAAGTACTACAAAGAGTATTAAATAATCTTTGTATTATTTTAATTTCTTCTTTTAACGTTGTCGTGTAAATTAATCATACAATAACATAATTTTAAATATTTAATATCAGTATCTAAACACACAAGAAGATGGTGCTTGGACCTCTGCAGCAATTGCTCTTATAAATTCTGGCGGTATTAAAACCTCCATAATACCAGGAGGTAAGAGGATGAATTGAAATTTTACATAATTTGTCTTTTAAATACTTATCAATAAATATTTTCAGATATAACTTATAGTGATCTAATACTTACATTGCCTTTTGGAAATACATTTGATGTCGGTGAAATTCGCGGGAAGTTCCTTAAAGCAGCCCTAGAATATGCAGCAGGTAATGAAAATCACTTCGGAGGATACAACATGAATTTGTTACAAGTTTCAGGTAAACATTTCTATTATTTCTGTATAAACAACTAATTTTCACTGCCTGCAGGAATTCATATTATTTATAATGTAACTAAACCGCTGGGTTCAAGAATTGAATCGGTAAAAGTACGTTGCAGGAAATGCGAAGTGCCAGCGTATAAAGATTTAGATACAGATAAATATTACAGGATTGTTATAAATTCATTTTTGTCTACTGGTGGAGAAGGACATACAATTTTAGCGAATCATTTAAGAGATCGCAAAGTTGGTGCTATTGATATTGAAGTTGTTGAACAATATATCAAAAAAAATTCGCCAATTACTCAAGAAATTGAAGAACGAATACGAACCGTTCACTAAAAATAGCTTAATAGTAATATTTAACGGTTAGAGGTAAATGTAACGTGTAAATTATTTATATTATTCAAAAATAAAAATAGACAAAATCTGCCCAAAACCTATAAAATGACTTATTAGTTATGCAACTTACGTTACTTTTCAACGCTATGATTGTTTTACTGGTAATTAATATTCGGATCGTAGTAGAAGTATTGTATTATCTCCTGGTCCCGAAAGTGCTCAGAGAATTCGCTAAGAATGCGAGTAAAAACCGACGTAATGCGCGGGCTGCCATTCATTTTCATGTAAGTATTTTAATATTTGCTGATCAGACGGTTCCCAACCGAACGTAATCGAACTGAACAAGTGCGCATACTCCTTTAGGATTCCAGTATTTTGAGCACTGTAATTGGTAAAATTTTTGAATAAAAAATAATATGTTTTTCCGCAACCGTCTTAAAAGTGATCACTTTTGATACCAAAAACGGACAGTGAAGTTGATGTTTTTGTTATTAGTAAAAAAATGTGTGTGTTGCTAGGCAACACTTTTAGTTCCTAGGAAGTAAAAGTACTTTTACTTCCTAGGAACTTTTACTTTTAACTTTTTTGGTTAAGATTTTGGTTTGTTATGTGAATAACATTTATTTAAGAAAAACACTACAAAGATATTAGACAAAGAATTTTCTGTAAATATTTAAATAGCTATCTCCCATCACAGTAAATGATCTAGCCTTATTAGTTTTAGTGTTAGGATCTTAGGAATTTTAATCAGTAAGACTGATTTAAGATCTTCAATATCATTAATCTTTAAATGTAGTAACTCGTCGCAGGGACAAGCTCCAGCAACACCCAAAATTAATATAACCTACAAACGTCAAAATTTAATTATCGTAAAATATTCGATTTTAAAACTAAAACACACCTTCATCATCAAGTATTGCTTATTAGGAGCACACTTCAAGAATCGATCCACCTGTTCTTTACTAAGAATAATTCTCGATTTCTTCGGTGTGTAGTCATTATTTTCTTTTTTTAAATAGGCACGGAGTTTTGAAAATTTTTCGATATTTACCCCATTTTTTAAACTTAATGTTGCCTTCAACATTGAATATTGCGCCCAAAGAGTAGAAGCCTTCATTTTAGTGGACAATTCGGAAAAGTACGCTAATAGTAGATACCACGCTTTCCGTGTACGATTTTACGGTTTTCTCGTTACACCAATTTAAAAATTTGTTGTAGGCACCTTCGTATACTTCTCGAGATTTATTGGGCAGAAGATTTGATACAACTTCTTTTGCACGGTCTAAAATTTCTGGTGGTGTATCTTCGTTACCATTATCTTGTTCAAACATTTTCGATGGTTTGGCTGGGTTTGACAGAATAAATAAAATTGAAAACAAAAGCTAAGAAGACTTGATTTTAGTAGTAGCCCAGCAAACATTAGTTTGAAACCTAAATGTAACTGTTAGGTATCTTTGTTTCTTGTTTCGAAACAACATTCGAAACGAGAACGTAACAGAAACGTCGTGGTTTTGCCTTATGTCCGCCTCGGTTGCTTTTGCGTTAAGGGCGCGCTGACACAGTGGTGGGGGATGCACATTGTCTTAGTAGGGAAAATTTCCAATTAAAGGTTTCGACAAAAAAGTAAAGAGGGCAGTAGTTGTATGAATTTGAACAAAAATTAAAAATTGCGATTTTGGAATACAAAAATCACGACCTTCTTGATTTCCAAGACTTGACGTCTACGTCAAGTCTCGGAAATCAAGAAGGTCGTGACAAAAATAAATCCAAACATCTGCAGTGGCAGATCCCTTATGAAAATCGGAGTGCCTTGATAATCAATGTCAGTTGACAGATATTATCAAGGCACTCTGATGCAAATTTCTTAACTGCAGCTACGGTCATGCAAGATAGGTGTTTCCAATTCTGCGTAACCACTTCTAGTTTCTGTGTTAGCAATAATATCAAGTATCAGTTCTTCTCATATCGCTATATGTCTAAATATATCTATAGAGTGTTAACTAATAAGTGCGAAAAAATTTAGGATTCTACATTAAAAATTAGCACAAGCCTTTACTATGCTATGTGAAACTTACAACTCTTATCAACTTCTCTTTCAGAACTTTTTTGTGAACCAAGGTAAGGGTTTGTAATTTTTTTACTTGAAAACTATCAACTTTACGGGAAAAACGAAAGATACAAAAAAGTTTCCAGACTTATCAAGCTATGTAATTCACATTTTTACAAAACCCATACCTTGGTTCACAAAAAGTTCTGAAAGAGAAATTGATAAAAGTTGTGTTTCACATAGTGAAGGCTTATGCTAATTTTCGATGTAGAATCACCTTCTGAATTTTTTCACACTTATTAGTTAACACCTATATAAGCGATATGTTCAAATACTACGGCCGCGGACCGAATTCGCCGTCTGCCTCCAACACATACAGATATAGGTAGTAGATGGTATGTATAAAAGGAAGTAATGAAACATTTTCCTTGTTTGCAGTAGTGAGATTACTTGTAAAGAACTTAGAAGTTAAAATTCTCCAACAGTAAACTACTACCTATATGTACACTTTATTTTTTTAATTTAAAATTTGTTGATTTATTAAGTAAAAAAATTAAAAAAACTTTGGTTTGAAATAGCAATATTCGAAACAAAAAATCCAGTTGTACCTAAATTTCTTAAATAAATTCTAGATATAACTTTGCATTATTCATAACAATTTTTAAATATGTTTTACTCTTGCATGTTACCGGCATTTCTTACAAGTTTTAAAATTTGCATTGTATGTTCCTAACAAAAAATGTCAGTTTTAAATATTTAAGACAAATTAGAAAATATTATCCACAATCATTTATTAAGTGGTAGTAACATAAATAATTCTCCTTAGTTTTACACTGTGGTTTTACGAAATGTCGTACAGTTTTGGGATAAAATTTCATATTGTGTATTGCCAGAGGATATTTTATTATTTTCGCTTTTGCATTTTTTACATTATTTCTCCTTTTTTATGGCTTCTTCTTTTCCTTTTTTGCCTTGTTGTCTCCCTTTTTAAAGGTTTTATTTTGAATTGTAAGCACTTCTTTAATTAATGCCATAAGTACAAACTGACGTTAATTTTGTTCAGTAGGTACTCACCTATACGAAGTTATTTTCATTTATTCATTATTCAATGATAAACAGAATATTTGACATAAACTAAGCTGTTTAATTGATTATTACCTATAAATTATAAATTACTTATCAGCATCACCTTACAGATTGTGAAATTGACGTTTTGCGGTAAATTACATTCTGACAATCAGTTGTGGAATTTTTACGTGGTGCAATCTACCCGAAATGGTCTGAACTTTAAGACAATATGTCACCCTGATATGGTGTGAATCTCAACTAATGGTTGTTAAAAATTTACGATTTTTTATTAATCTCGTTTCAATTGCAACCGATTGATGTGAAATTTTGCTAGTAATTATTAAATGATGTGGGGACGGCAATAAGCTATTTTCAAATTATTTCGTCACTTAAAATTTTTAATTTTTATTAATTTCAATAATTTATTTAACCTATTAAACAACACAATTAAGCCATGAAAATTGGTTATTGCCTTCAGCCATCCTTATTCTTTAAAATAAAAAAATATAATTGGGCATATGATGATTAGTTTTTTAGATTAATAAAAACGCCCAAAGGCTTGCTTTCAACTGTGTATTTCGTCCACTCGTCAGCGCCCTCTTAAACGAAACAAACGCGTTTCTAAAGAAACGTAACAAGAAGGTAGTTTAGGATGCTTAACGGTTACGTTTCGGCTATGGTTTGTTTCGTCACTGATACCTTTTAGTTTCATTACTGTTGGAGGTCGATTCATTACTGTTACGTAGGAGTTTCATTTCGATTTACGTTTTTAGTCTGTAATTGATTTGTAAGAAAATCGTAACGGTTGCATCTTAGAATGAAACGGTTTCGTTTTAAAATACTCTCTTGTTACGTATCTGTTGCTATTTATTTTCATTAACATAATCGAGCTTTACTTCGTTGAAATTTGCATAAATAATAATAATAATAATAATAATAATAATAATAATAATAATAATTTATAAATAAAATAATTGATTGCTTGAACAATATAATATTTATTGAATCTTATTATAATGTTTATTGTGTATTTTTGAGAATGACATTTTTAAGCAATTCGGATACAATACATACAAAATTTGGTTATCTAATTTATTTTATTAATGTAAAATTACGGATATAATTAGTTAGTGATACAATGAGTAAAGTAAAACAAAAATTAATTATTGTTTCCATTTTTCTCTATTTCCCTTTTGTTCCTTTGGTTGCCACTGCTGTTTGAAATTCCTGCTCCTTACAGGAAATCAGGTTCTGGTGGAATCTGATACAAATAAATAATTTATTAGTATTACCAGCTCCATGTACTGATGATGATGCTCTTCTTTGAGAATGTAAAATCAATGAAACGCGTAACATAAGATTGTTATTCTAATATAACACAACTCATTATAATTCCTATTAATTGTTTGTAATATGTATTATTATTTTTATTGGCTGCCTAATAGTTCCAAACCACCTTTAAATTATAAATCCTCTTTTATTTCAAATATAATACTATAAATAGTAATGTCTCACCTTGTATCACTTTAATAATTAAAGTGGCTTGCACTTTTAAATTGCTATTTCTCCCTGTCTATGAA
This sequence comes from Hemicrepidius hirtus, assembly GCA_963082805.1. Lineage (NCBI taxonomy): Eukaryota > Metazoa > Arthropoda > Insecta > Coleoptera > Elateridae > Hemicrepidius > Hemicrepidius hirtus. The sequence goes on along the minus strand of OY720160.1, from coordinate 28,402,957 downwards.
CACAGGGGTGCAAGTTTGAAGTTGCAGGCTTTAAACACGTGATAAACAAATCGAACGTCCTTCCCTCTTACTGCTTTTAACATATCCTCCTATAAAAATTACAAAACTACTACAACTACTGTCCTCATTCCTAACGTGTATTTATTCAGTCCACAAAAGATACGAGAAAATTAAAATAAAACAGGGCATCTTATTTTGGATAATAAAGAACAAAGAATACAACTACGTAAGAATAATAACGTAAGTGAATGCAAAAGATTACGATTATTTGAAAAAAGCAAATCTCTAGAATTATAAATCGGAATAATAACTCTGCAAAAGACAAACCACAAGTATCAGAATAACTCAACAACAAATTCTAAAGATTAGAAAATTGAATTATAATTTCCTCAACCGTCTGTTCAAATAAAAAAGAATTCTTTTTAAAATGATATCAAACATGATCTATGTCCATTGAAATTTCAAATTTGTTTCCGGTTTATTCTAGCAGTGCCAATACATTCTTTGCATAATTATTATGCTTTGGTAATAAACATTTTGTGATCAACTTCATAGTACGTCGCATTTCAACAATACAAGGGTGGTACGGGTGATCTGAAACACCCGGAGAAACACCGTTTATTATTTAAAAAAACAGTATGCGTCCAAACACAATTGGTTTCTTATGCACTAAAATTTACTTAATAAACAACATTACAAATTCGATATTATTAGAATATAACATATACTTACCAAGTTTTTAAAATCCAATATATACGAGTATAATAAACTAATAAAATAACACACTGGCAAGCACAATCACTATCAACAATAATTCAATATCTTCGTGAACACTACTGGGGTTTTAGAAATAGTCGGACAAGAAGTGTGTACTCAGTTGGTGTTACCCTGTGGAATTTTTAGAGGCCAGTGGCGCAACTAAATAGAAATTTGCATCTGCAATTTCATATTTTTATTGTTTTTTTACGCACTATTTTGTTAAAGCATATCTGTTATCGCAAAATAAGTATTCAACTACATCATCCCATCAAAATGGGATACGCGGTAAAACATAGTACCTAATATAACACAGCAGACAAAGTTTTACACGATGACTGCTCCCGGTCACAGCAAAAACTGTAAACTTTGATAAAATTTGATAAAACTGGAATAGATTTAATACATTTTGATATTTAATCATTAGATACTTACTTTGAAACCATAAAGGCGGATTATGCTTTTAACCAGAATTATTGAAAACTCAATGTTAAAAAATGTTTAGTAAATTAATTTATTGTACGCCTATGTAAGGGATGGAAAGTTTTCGAGCTTCCACATGTTTAACAGATTCGAAATCCTAACCAGCTATTGGAAGTTTGTGGAGTTTTATTATACCCCTAACCTTAGTCCCTACCATAAACTGCACTAAAATGCGAGCTAAAATGTCTAAAATTCGACCCAACGCACAATGGTCGAATTTTACAATCTAGTCGTGCAAAACTCCAAATTAAGTACCTAGATTCTTAAATTCCAATAATTTTAATATTTTTCAGAGCACAAATAAGAAGTGACTACTGTGATAGCAATATACTAAGTAGTATCGCCTTCTTCTAATTAAAAGCGGTGGTACACAAACAAAGAGGGGTTTTATTATTACTATTGTCGTTGTTTTATTTTCTTCGTTAAATTAAACGCATTGTTTTCAACGACGCGACGCAGACAGTGGCCGAAAACTCAAATCTAAATCAAATTGACCAAACTACTCCTGTACACATAAAATGTAATTTTTACATAAAATCGGGCACGTTACAAATCTGAACAGAACAACTGCAACGGTTTCGAAAATTTAACAACGACACTGATATGGACACATAAACATGTAACTTATGCAGATATACGGGTATGTCACGAAACATAACAAAATAATCGCAATGGTTTGGCAATAATTTAGCAACGAAACTAATCCGTTCACACAAAAATGTAACTATTTCGTAATATTTGGTATGTAACAAAATGTGTACTTCTAAACCAAACTGTTTCGTAAATTACACAATGTAACAAAATCGAATGTGCAGAAATGTAATAGTTATCACAAATTCGGTACGTAACGTGACGTATCCTTCGTGCTGTAACTGTTTCGTAAATAACACAATGTATCGAAATCGAATGTGCAGAAATGTAACAGTTACAACAAATTCTGTATGTAGCGTAACGTATCCTTCGTGCTGTAACTGTTTCGTATCATAGTGGTACGAAGCCTAAACAACGTTTATGTTACGTTTTAGTAATGCAACTGCGTAACGTTACAAAAGTTTCTAAGTTGTTACGTTTTAAAACGTAACAGATTCGAACCATGTTTGCTGGGAGCAGTGTTCTCTAATTCCTCGCATCTTAATTTTATTATTTTGATTCCGGTTGTTCCGGTTGCGGAAAAAATAGTATGTTTCATTCGGATTAAAAGCGACTTCTTTTGACTCGCAATATCGCATCCGTTCGGCTACGCTACGCTCCGCCTCACACATGCAAAATTTGCTCGTCAAAAAAAGTGACACTTTTCATCCTAATAAAACAATCTACTATTTTCTCCGATTGACAGTAAAAGCATGCCTTGACTGACATTTGACTGTCTCCAAAGTTCCACATTTGCTGCCTAGCCAAAAGTGATCATTTTTGCTGACAGTAGCATTCAAAATCAGGTTGCTGCGAAAAACAAATAAATTTGAAATTTTTATTAATTAAATTTAAGTTCCATATTTTTCACGATTTCTTTAATTTCGGATGGGGTGAACATTTCTTCGTCATTTTCCATTGTAAATATTTTATGAATTAATTAATATTTGCGAATTAACAAGATTAAACTATTCTATTCACAACAAATAGAATGACATTTCTGAAATATGTTTTTTCATGGCAACTAATAAGAACTGCATAGCAACAGATGCTTGCTGATACTAATAGTACGAAAAATATTAAAAATAATCATTAAATTAATGTTAAATGTAAACAATCGGAGAAAAAATTATATGTTCAACACGGCAGAAATGCAAATTTACTGCCTTGGCTGGTTTCACAGCTTCGACTTTGCCTCAGCTGTGAAATACCATCAGCTGCGTCAGTAAATCTGCTACTTTTCTGCCTTGTTAAACAAATAACTATTTGTCCCAAAAAGAAACTGTATCTAGTTAAGGGCATGTTCCTTTCATGAAAATAAGAGGAAAAGTTCCTATTAACATGGGTCCGCAAATGCTTGGTTATCGAGATATACAGGGTGTTGAAATTTTTTTTCATACTAGGTATACAATTATACATATTCCGAAATGATTATTATTATCCTTACTATTTTACAAATAATGTTCAAAATGACCGCCATTTGCTTCAAAACAAGCTTCTAGTCTTCGAACAAAGTTTTGAGGCTAAAGGCAGTCATTATTCAAAAAACGGATTAGCAGAGTTATTTTTCTATTCACATTTTTCATCTTTGAAGTGTGATTTACACGAAAACGGTTAATGATAGGAAAAAATCTCAAGAGACTGTTTCAACTGTAAATTAGTTGAGAAATTTGAAAATTGTGTCAAAAACAAAAAACAGTGGCGTACCATTTTTTTCCTGCAGAAATATCTACATACAGTACATACACACCTATAGTTACGCCACTGGAGAAGAAAAAACTGACTAATGTGGTCCACTTATAGCAAATGTACATACATACGTATTGCTGACATTTTTAAAATTTAATTCTTAATCATTTCCTAGTAAATGAAAAAAAGATCAATATTTTTTACAACTTTCAACACCCTGTATCTCGGTAATGAAGAATTTTCGAACCCAGGTTAATAGAAACTTTTCCTCTTATTTTCATGAAGGGAACGTGACCGTAACTGGATAACGTTTCTTTTTGGGACACCCTATATAATACGACGCTGTTTTAATTATCTTGTGTAAGTTTAAAAATTTCTGGGAAGTACGGAAGCGATTAGTTCTAAGTGTAGATAATTTCTTGCTTTTATTCAGTTGTGCTTTTTGGGTGGTCTGATTAAGTAAGGTACTACATGTCAATTCAATACAGTAGTTGGCATTGATCGAATAAATGTTACGCGTCCACTTTGACCTACAATCCTATAATTTGTCATAGTAGTTTCAGCTATTATAGTTTTCACCATTCTACTAAACATGCTACAAAAATACTACTTAATTTACATTTTAGTTTTCTATGATGTAGTTACATTCGGTGTGTTTGTGAAACATAATTCAACTTTCGAACTCTCCTTAATACACCTTAATGATTTTCACGACAGGTATGTAATCTTATACTTGTATTTACCTTTAATTAAAATAAAATCTTTAATCCAAATACCTACCTACAAAGGTACGAAGAAACCAACAGTTTCTCGGGTATCTGTAAACGTGGCGATAACTGCATTGGGGGATTCACCCGAATGTATACAGCAATTAATCAGCTGGTCAAAGATCGTCCGAACCCTATCGTGTTAAACGCTGGAGATAATTTTCAAGGAAGTTTCTGGTATAATCTATACAAATGGAATGTTACACAACATTTTTTTAATATGTTGCCAATAGATGTCTACGTAGGTAATGGTTATAATTTAAATCTTTTTTTATAAATAGTTTCTTTTAGACACTGGGAAATCATGAGTTTGACGACCAAATCAAAGGCCTTGTTCCTTTCTTAAAAGCACTGAAAGCGCCAACAGTGGTGGCTAATATAGATGACAGCGAAGAACCTGACTTACAAGGATTATATAATAAGAGTGTAGTTATTGAAAAATATGGTTTAAAAATTGGAGTCATTGGAGTTGTTTCAGCAAGAACTAATGTAAGTAGTAATCACTAAATCAGTGTCTTTATTTTATAACCCGGAATAATTAGAAATTAACACACAAGAAAATTCTTTCTAAATTTGTAATCAATGTAACGAAACGTAGCGTTTTAGTCAAGCAGTCGCATATTTCAGTTCCTACACTCTCGATTCGTTGGTGGATCCACGAAAATCGAAATTTCCGTTTTTGAGGATAAATTTAAGACAAAGCCCTAATGATTTTTGTTTTTGTTTGCTAATTCGTTACTCCTTCTTCGTACTGTAGCAAATATCGCGATAAAGTATTTCGTACATATTGTCCAAAAATTATTGTCAGATAATTTCATAATTATTTAGGGTATTTAAATAATAATGATTTCATTAAAGTAGGCCTCTAGGACACCCTCTTTAAATTATGCAGACGGTCATAATTTCGCATTCTAAACATATTTTATAGTCGATAAAGGACAGTTTTTCGGTTCGAAATTTCGACGAGAGCATCAGTTTTCGTCCTAGACTAAAAAATCTTTTTCGGTGGTAAAAAATTAGAAACAATCTTTGGTACGCTCTTTCATAAATCTCTTAAGATTTTTGTGTTCGAGGTTTTCCCCACATCTGAAGGGACACACACCTAGCAATCGTCGCCACTTAAAATTTCAATCTATGTACCACGACCTTTTTGATTTTCCAATCTTCAGACTCGAAAATCAAGAAGGTGGTGCTATGAACTAATCTTACATATCAAATGTCAATTTGACAGCGGAAATGAAATTTCAAGGCAAGGCAACTCGATTTATTTAATAATAATTACTTAATTTTTTATTCTCGTAATTTTTGTCATAAAAATAATAATTTTTTATTTTTGTAATTTTGCAATCGATTATAAAATTAGGTATAACAAACAGACGAAAAAAAGTTTTCCGACTCTCCAGCAAATGGCCGGAAACATTTTATTTTTCGTCCTTGTAATATAAATAACTATTGCTATTAAAATGTTGCTGCAAAATAAATACTAAACATATACTTTACGTGAAACAAAAAATGTTTTTGGTTAAACATCAAAGCCGGGCATAATTCCAAAATATGAAAGTGAAATTCAAAAATTCTTAGTTTAAATAGTTTAATCGTTAATCGTACTACTCTAGTAGAACGGTTGCACGTCGAAAAGTCGCTGCTTAAAGCTAGAAAATCATTTAGGAGTAGAAAAATATAGGACCTAGGCCACTTTTTTTATGGAGGAACGGGGGTATCAGGGTATCACAAAAGTTTTCGGAAACATGAAGCTTTCCAACTGAACAGTATACTCTGGAGCCTTTCTTCTTTTTCGATAATTTAGACTATTCCTGGAGAGTGTTCATGGTATCTCCGGGATAACTTTCACACTGACGTTCATCACATCACAATCTTCGTTCATTAGCAAGACTTAAAGCTTTGGATCTTCCACGGTAAATATATGCAATTGGCAATTTCTAATTCTCTGATAAATTGTCGAAATCGAAATACCTTGACCTCTATAAATTCTTACAATATCGCGCTTAGGTAGTATAGTAAAACCGAATTATGATTGCGGGACAAATGTGCACAAGATAATCAGAGACGAGGTCTCACAATGAGCTGAAGTGGTCCTTCTCTTGAAATAAGTACTGGGCATCGCCGAGTCACCCGCAATCATAATTCTGTTTTACTATAGGTACTTGCTAAATTTTGTTTGTAATAACGACTAGATCGACTAGATAGTTTGCTATAAGCCGTCTTCATTTAAATTTGGGTTGGAATGGGACCGGACCAATGAAAGGACATAGAGTTTTTACTGCATAATCACCCATATTTAATGCATTTATATCCCCGGTGCCTAGTGGGATGTGGGAAAACGTATTTAACTCTCTGTTCAGTTTCTCGTGGATATGATTCTAGAACTATACTAAGTAGTAAATTTAACAAACAGCAAAATTGAATCATGTTTTAGGATATAATATACTAATAGAATAGGTACCTAGGTACTATCCTTCGGGCACTCACGACAGTAGTTGCCCTTGGTAATTAACATCATCATGATTCCCTTGATACATAAATATATAATTATTGATTGTACAACCGGGCCTATCATACATACTATAACAGCAGTTATCATCTTAGTCGCGCTACTAGGTTTGTTTCCCTTTTCTCATTGCATTCGTTTCGTTTTTTTACGATGTAATTCTGAAAAAAACTAAACGTATTAGAACTTCACTGTTATACGCCGGGTCAAGATGGTCTTAGCAAATACAAGCCTTAGTCTGTATTGTGTAGAAGACGAAACCACTAATTAATTATTCACATTCTGTTCCTTTCATTTTCTATCATGTGCTATATTCATAAAATCAATTTAATTAAGGCCGGTTGTAGTTCTAGTAGCCTCACAATCCAAGTCCATTGTGGCCGAGAATCGGATACTACGCGGACCTGAATTTTTTTTACTAAATTAAATTCGCCTTGTCCATGGGTGTTATTAGTACTCCCCAAGGTGTAAAACGAAAAACGAATTAAATTAATTAATACTCCAGTTGAAAAATGTTGATAAAATTATTACCTATTAATTATACTACCGAAAGTTCTAGATGTAGTAATATTATAATTATAAGTAATATTAAAATTCTGATACAGCATCTCATACTAAGAATAAAGTGCAGGAATGATGAAAAATTCTAACGTTTTTAGTTGTCTATAGCATGCATTTTTAAATGAAATACAGGTACAACTTTTTTAACATATTGTCTTTCTAGGAATTATCTAGAACGGGTAGGTTGCGATTTCTCGACGAGTCTGAATCAGTCAATAAAGAAGCTGTAAAATTAGTTTCTAAACACAATGTTGACACCATCATAGTCTTATCCCACTGTAGCTATGAAGATGATCAACGGATCTCTGAAAACGCTGCACCAAAAATTGGAGTTATTGTTGGTGGTCACTCACACTCATTTCTTTATACGGGTATATTTTACTTGATTTAATTTCTGAAAAACTTACAACCGTTTTACTAATAAATAGTTTGAAACACCAGATGTATATTTTTGTAGGACAACCACTTCCGGGTCCTGACAAGCCTATAGGACCTTATCCAACCATTATTAATCATCAAGATGGTAGAAAAATTTTAATTGTTCAAGCTTCAGCCAACGGTAAATATTTAGGGAATATCACTGTCCAATATGATAGAAACGGTGATGTAATTTCTTGGTCGGGTGCTCCTATATATTTAAATAAAAGTGTTCCCGCAGGTAATATATACACCTCCTAAGTCATTTTAAATAGTTTAGCGTTGGAAGTTATATGAGTTATTTAAATCCTACATTTTAGACCCTCATATAAACGAGGAACTGCAACCATGGAAAGAACAACTTGATATTCAGGGAAAGAAGGTTATAGGTCAAACACATGTACTTTTACAACAGAATAATTGTCGATATGAAGAATGTAATTTGGGAAATTTTGTAACAGATGCCATGGTATATGGTGTAAGTACTTACAATCTGTGAAAAATTAAATATAACATTTAATAAGATAGGATAACAATAGTACTAGAAATTTTTATTATATCCATTTTAGCATTTAAACACAGATGAAGAAAATGCTTGGACCTATGCAGCAATTGCAGTTACAAATTCTGGGGGTCTACGAACATCTATACCTAAAGGAAGTAAGTAGGTACTATCTATTATACATATTACTTTCTAGGGCTTCTACTATAAACAAAAACAATAGTAGGTATAGGTATATTATTTTATTAGGATTAGAAGTGCGACTTTTTGGGTTGTGTTTGTAAGGTAAGGCTAATTCCAAGTCCAAGAAAACACTTCTGATCCGAATAAAACATGCTATTTTTTACTTCAAACGAAAACCTATTTGTAATTTAAAAAGTATTAGAAAATTAGAAACATCATAGATGACAGAACCAAATTGAACAATTTCTAAAAACTTTTCTTCAATTATTAGGTGAACGACGGTAAAGGTATATTTTGCACCAATCACAAAACTCGATTTACTTTTGGTGTCGTTCATGAGCAGCACTAAAGTAAAATAACGGTTTGTGATTGGTGGAAAACTTTTACTGTCCTCAAACAACAGCTGCAGAAAATTCAAACTTTAAAGCTGTTATGGAGTTCAAAAACATCTAGTTTCTCTGACGTTTGAAGAAAAACTATTTTCTAAAAAGTGGTGTCGACAATCCAAAAACATAATAATTACAGCCCGAGGGCCAAAAAGACTAACTCATGATAATGAGGTCAAAAAACATTTGTTATCTTTCTAAATAATATGCATTTTAGGAGAAAAAATTATTCTGGATTCAAAAATTTTACATTTCGAGAAACCCCAGAAGTTCATTATACAGGCCCTTTGGAAAATTCATTCTGGCTCCACATTCATAATATTAAAATAATTTCATTGTTAACGAAGAATAATACATGGTCCGGTCTTTCCACCTCATATATTAAACTTCGTATATCTGTCAAATAGCTATTCAGGAAAAGTTAATAGCTGAATACAGTGTTAATAGGAAGTTTAATAGGAGATGGAAAGACCGGGCCTTATAAAATAAAATTCTTATCAGTTTTTAATTCTCAAATATTTACACATCCACGACCAATTCAGCTTCATGCAATTTAATCACAAAGCGCAATGTGCCCTGTGATCCCGCTACGTTATGAAACTTTTCATGAAAAAGGTTAATAGCATAGGAGTACCTGACGTTTTTATTTTGCGTAATGGTAAGAGATTGTTAATCTTAGATACCTACTAATTTTTCATATATAATGATAACAAGACCTAGGATTTTTATCGGAAAATTTCAGTGGTAGTTCCCGAAACATTGTTGCTAGAATGTTAAGGGAACTACTGCTGAAATTTGCAATGAGAAGAATACAAAGTTGAGATATACCTATTTAACAAGACAAAATAGTATATTACGATGCAAGATCGGTAAGTGCCTTATAACAGATCGAGAAAAAGTTGGAAAATCAAGACCCGAAGGGTCGAGATTTTCCAAATTTCTTCGAGATCTGTTGTAAGCACTTAACGAACACGCGTCGTATACCATTTTTTGCGCTACGAAAAATAAAAACCAATTTTTATAAATATAAATTAATAAAGTAACAGCTGTCAATCATTTAGAATTTTAGACACCAGATAACTTGATTACAACTTTTATTAACATCTAACAGCCGAGCCGTTAGATACGTTGTGGTTACGTTATGATTCATAACAGGTTAGCAACCAGTACTACCTAATCGGTAAGTTAATTTTTCCGTGGTAGTTAAGCAACCGGGAAATGGCCAAAAACAGTGTAGTAGCGCAAAAAATAATAAACAGTAGTAAACAACACCCTACCGACAAGTAAACAACCTCCCCACCATCAAGTAAACAACACTATAGCAACGGGTGTTTTATCACAGGAGGCCGTCTTTTTAAACAGAAAGGGGCATTTTTATAATGATAAAAAATGATGGTCCATGTTTATCGCGAAAATAGAATAAACCTATTGGTCGACGTTTCGGGCGTTGCATAATAGTAATTACTGTACCAGTGATTTTGTCCCTATAAAAATTTAAATAATATTCAGATATGTATACGACACCGAAGAAAGGATTTAAAAATCCAAGATGGTAGCCAATTGGAAGAGAATTATAGACTAACCGGTCCCAATGAAGCTTTGCTAAGAATTTTTTTTTTTTTCGGAATACGTATACTTTTACAATATTACAGGCATGAATTACAAGTGTTGACTTATACCCAGTAGGTTATATATGAAATATAAAAATTATGCTTATTTGTTTATTAGATATAACATACAGTGACATAGCTCTTGCCCTTCCTTTTCATAACACAGTCGACGTTATGGAATTTCAAGGAAAATTTCTGAAAGAATTTTTGGAGTTTGCTGCCGGCCATCCCAACAATACTTCACACTTTAACATAAATTTGATGCCAGTTTCAGGTAAATTTTTATACTACGATTTGTAGCAGATTGAATGATATACCTACTGAAATAATTTCAGGTCTTCGTATTGTTTACAACATGACGAAACCAATCGGTTCACGAATCCAATATTTAAAAGTACGCTGTAGATTATGCTCTATACCATCTTACGAGGAGTTGGACATGAATAAATATTATAGAGTTATTGTGAACTCTTTCCTTGCAGATGGAGGTGATGGACATACGGTTTTTAGAAATAATGCAATTAAACTTAAAACTGGGGATGCTGATATAGATGTACTGGTTAACTACATTCAAACACGTTCTCCTATTATTACAGAACTCCAAGATCGAATATTAGTTGTCCAATGAAACAGTCACTATACTGGAATTTGTTTTAGCAAGTATTCTGAAGAGTATATTTTAAGACATTTACCATTTTTACTGAATGGAAAGTTTTCTGTTATAGGTACTTAATAAAATAATGTGGTTCCTTACTAATCATACCGTTAAAAAAATGTTTTGTAATACTAATAATCAAGAACAAGTAACGAACAGGGTGAATGACAAAATCCCGCTCGCGCTATAGGTAGAACGTTCAATTTATTGAGTTCGCATTGAAACGGTCTACCAATCGAAATGGGCCAGTTTTGATGTGCTGGTTATAAAATTTTCAGCGACAAAAAAAATTTCTCTCGTAAGTAACAATTTAGCAATTACCCCTTGGACAGTTTGAATGTTTTGTTAGTCAAAGTACTACCTATTAAAAATTACTTTGGAAATGTTAGTCGTGAGAGTAATTCTAAATAACAGTTTTTAAGTACTTTTTGCTAACGGCTAAGATGACTTATTATATCTACATATCGTTGAACTCCTGTACTGTCATTAGTCATTACATATATGGTTGTAAAGTAACAATTTTACCTACTACTGTTAAAAGCACATATTTATGTGGAGATTCTGTATGTTACTACGTTAAAAAATATAGGTAATAGCTAATAGCACTAAAACTTATTTTGCAAAAAAATGCAATTTGTAAGAACTATAGCGTTAGTATAGGCTAGTAGATACTTAATCTTTGCATGTTATAACATTAATGAATTATAAATGAATTACAATATTTTTTCAAATCTTTTTTAATATGAACTCCTACCTTTCACAAACATGTGAAAACGGAGAAGCCCATTCCTTTGCCAATTAAAGTACCTACCTATCTAATTGGTGTTTCTTTTTTATTTTAGTGATCATGTCCAAGTCTCATTGCAATTGCAAGTCATTCAACTTCAACTGTCCAGTCATTCTCTAACACAGGTTTTAAAACCTTCATTTTTACATAGGTAATAGATTCTGCGATATAATAGTCATCACGTGGTCTATCTCGGTGGGTAAACTACACACTCGTGCGTTGTCATCCGGACGTGGTCTACCATGGTAGGTAAGTCCAATATCTAGTATAGTAACCGCGGGACCGGTCATCACGTGATCTGCGTTTTTCGATTGTTGAAGCGGAAACCGTCACATGTATTGTATTTGCAAATTATTATAGGTACTGGCGGTTTTTGGGGCTCCTGGTTTTCGCAGAATTTCTAGGCAACTAACGCTTGTGGCAATCTTAAAATTTTATCGGCAAAATTATTTATTATATTATTATAAACGACACCCTATGAGCGTGTAGTTGTTTATTGTTTATACCCCCTGAGGTAGGTATCAATCGTTATTTTAACGAATAAAGAAAAAAGGCTCCGTAGGGCCGTGTATACTGTATATATGTATATACTCATGCATCGAAAACGATTTCAAAATAATTTAGTAACAAGTTGTCTTTGACAAAAGTTTCCAGATTTTACGTGAAAATTTGGTTGTTAAACGGGTTGCAAACCTCACTCCTTATAAGCCTTAAGTAGAGGCATACAAATCATAAAATTTATATTCCATGGCCAAGCCCGATCGAAAATTATGTTGATCATTCTGTACATAACCGGGGCATTTTGTTGGCATATTCTGTCGATAAAACATTATCAAATTATCAAATATAGATAAACCCATTTGATAACATCATACCTAGTACACACATTTACAAAACATGAATTAGGTAAAGTTTATTAATAAATAATGTCAATTTATTAATAAAGTTCCTTTTTCTGCTATCACTGGTTAATAATATCGGCCTTCGAGTGGAAATTTAGCAATTTATTTATGAAACGTTAGGTACCTAGTAGTCGATATTTTCTTGATTTTCATTGATATTTACCAGTGCCATCTGTACGAAGACTTCCCTAACAACATTGGAAATTCCTGTTGTGTACTATAATGGAGATTTCTGTACTAAGAAGTTAGGTACCGCCAAACAATTTGTTATAACCTTGTTGAATTTTAGATGAGAATAAACACCGAATATCATTTTCTTAGTTAATAAAATATTTTACTCAATTAAGGTATATATCTAGGTTTTCTCATTACATCACTGAAAATTTAAAATATTGTTATATATAAAATAAACTCCATTTGTAATAATGGGAGTTAAGTACTAAAATTATTAATATTATTATGAAAAGCTGACAATAGTCAGAAATACAATAAAATAGAAAGCTAATTAAACACAACACTCTCTCCAGTATTAAATAAATATTTTTACATTTTCCGAAATAATACCTAATTATTGGTGGTTCTTGATAAGAATTTCATTAAAGGTATCGATCGAGTTTATAGATAATAGAGATTAAAGATAATATTAGTTCAGAATACCTATTTTACTATCTACAGTTTTTTTTACTGTAAAGGTATTTTATTTGGTAGTTCATGTAAATTAAAAATATAAAGATAAACCCCAACGTCCAACACCTACTGGTAAAAGGGTAGGTAACAGACCAACTACAGCAAGCAAGTAGGTATTAAAATTTAGGATTACAATATACATGCCTACAGGGCATATCAAAAGATGCACAAATACTACTTAAATCAGTAATAAAGTGGCCCAAATAAAATCAATTTTTTTTTAGAAATCTTTGAAGTACCAAACGACAAACATAAAAGTGTATTTGACAGTTTAACAACTATTGGGATTTATTCATTTAAGGTGTATAGTATTTATTGACATTCTCAAGCGTCACTTTGTTGAAATCCATGATTATATAAATAATAAATATTAAATAAAATATCGATTTCAACGGGAAATATCAAGATTTATTCGCTTTATACGTATTTCGGCATCATTGTGCCATTGTCAAAAGCTATTATAAAATATTATAACAAATGCAAAAATATAGTAACTCCTTGATTCTATTATTTTAACACTGCGTGAAGCAGCTGGCCCCAGTCAACCCGTCGGAGGTCAGTCGCTTATCAGTGTTTTAAAAAGATATTTATTCCAAAATCTTCAGTAAAGGAGAATCTAAGAGATCAATTTGCTCATTCATTAAAGGTATGTTGTTTTTTGTGTGTTTATAAATTTCAAAAGCTTCTAAAATGTTTAATTTATTTTTGTTATCAGAAAAGTGTAAAAATTTAATTGTATTATTAGATGTTAATGTGTGATTTTGTTCTAACAAATGTTTAGCAAAATTTGATTTATGTGCATGTTTATATTTGTAACAACGGATATGTTCTTTTTGCCTAATACTAAAATTTCTAATTGTTTGACCTATATATACTGAATCACAATGTGAACAATTTAATTTATAAATACCTGATTTTAGCAAATCATTAATTTTGTCTTTAGCATTGAAAAGAGAGTATAGAATATTTTTATTTGTTTTAAAAATGACTTTATATTTATTTGTGTTATTTATAATTTTAGCAATCTTTTCTGAAATTTTACCAAAATATGGAATTGAAACGTATTTTAATGTTTTATCAGTGTTATTAATGGAATAAACTTTTTGAATAGCTAATTTATAATTTTTCTTTTTAATTAAAGTGTCAATAAGTGTAGTGTTATAACCATTGCTATATGCAATTTGTTTAATAATTGAAATTTCTCTATTAAAATTATTTTTATCTAAAGGAATTGTTAGAGCTCTGTGTACTAAAGATTGATATGCTGCTAATTTATGTGTATTATGATGACAAGAGTTATGTGGTATGGTAATATCAGTTTGTGTAGGTTTCCTATAAATTGAGTATTCGAGTATGTTTTCACATAAATTAGCAGCATATCAATCTTTAGTACACAGAGCTCTAACAATTCCTTTAGATAAAAATAATTTTAATAGAGAAATTTCCATTATTAAACAAATTGCATATAGCAATGGTTATAACACAACACTTATTGACACTTTAATTAAAAAGAAAAATTATAAATTAGCTATTCAAAAAGTTTATTCCATTAATAACACTGATAAAACATTAAAATACGTTTCAATTCCATATTTTGGTAAAATTTCAGAAAAGATTGCTAAAATTATAAATAACACAAATAAATATAAAGTCATTTTTAAAACAAATAAAAATATTCTATACTCTCTTTTCAATGCTAAAGACAAAATTAATGATTTGCTAAAATCAGGTATTTATAAATTAAATTGTTCACATTGTGATTCAGTATATATAGGTCAAACAATTAGAAATTTTAGTATTAGGCAAAAAGAACATATCCGTTGTTACAAATATAAACATGCACATAAATCAAATTTTGCTAAACATTTGTTAGAACAAAATCACATATTAACATCTAATAATACAATTAAATTTTTACACTTTTCTGATAACAAAAATAAATTAAACATTTTAGAAGCTTTTGAAATTTATAAACACACAAAAAACAACATACCTTTAATGAATGAGCAAATTGATCTCTTAGATTCTCCTTTACTGAAGATTTTGGAATAAATATCTTTTTAAAACACTGATAAGCGACTGACCTCCGACGGGTTGACTGGGGCCAGCTGCTTCACGCAGTGTTAAAATAATAGAATCAAGGAGTTACTATATTTTTGCATTTGTTATAATATTTTATAATAGCTTTTGACAATGGCACAATGATGCCGAAATACGTATAAAGCGAATAAATCTTGATATTTCCCGTTGAAATCGATATTTTATTTAATATTTATTATTTATGTATAGTATTTATTTATTACTTACCTAATTGTGATCAAGTCAAAAACTTGTTTTGCTTATGATAAAGTGGTACAGAATTGATCGTTTCTGGGCTTCTATCATACTCTCCTTTGTATTCTTTGAACCCAAATGATTGTTATCCTATAGTATTCAAACAAGTTTGAGGCAAAAGTTCCAATTAGTATTTTCTCGTACCATTATCAAACAAATGCTTTTTCGGCTTGTATATACTGTTATCTACAACAGATTTTAACAATGGTATCTAATTTTGACACGTCCTGTAGTAACTCTTGCAAAGGAAATAAATACTTTAACGATAAAATCACTTTCTAGAATTATTATGCAGTACTACAGTAGCGAGTTGATTACATAACAATAGTGGTTCAGATAGTCCGTAAACGAGATACCATACATCTTCCTTGAAGTGCTTTTCTGATACAAATACTAATTGAACCTTAAAGAGAAATCTATGAAGTACTTAGTACTACAGGTATTTTTAATTCTTATTCTACGTACCGTGATTTGTATCTGAACACTAAGCGAAGTAAATCTTATCTTTACGTCGAATTTATAAAGCTGGTATTAATTATTATAAGGTAGTCGCAGGTAACATTTGTTAACATGCACATTAGCAGTATGCATGTAGTTTCAAACATGTTTAAAGTGTTACTGTTCTTGCTACCATTAATTGCTTCTATTGTAACAAACACGTTACCCGCTAAAGATGGATTTGAACTACAAATAGTGCATTTGAATGATTTTCATGCCAGGTAAGCCACATTCTAAAAATTCGTACTTGTTTCTTATTTACTACATAACTTAGTAAGTGTTTTATGGTTCATCGTCTTTAGTTCTTAACATATCTAACAAAAAACCAAAATCTCTTTAAAGATCAAGTTAGTTACAATGAATCATATAAGAACAACCTCAACTACTAGTATAAAGATATTCATAATTCAGAAAAATACAATTAGTACCCACAAAATATTGGTTACAACTCGCAAAAATTGGTTTAGGTACTATAGGTATTTTACAAAGATTAGATATAATTGTGATAATCATATTCGTAATTATTATTATACACGGTTTAGCGCTGCTAGCAGCCTTGACATGATTATAAATAGCATAATAAAAGTATAATAATGTAGCAACCTCTATAAATGTCCTTGCTTAACAACCAAATAAAAATTAAATTACAGGGTGATTCAGTAAACACGGCTACCGGTTTAAATAGTTGTCCTACATTAATAGGAATAATTGCTTGTAGAGTACCTGAATCGCCCATGAAAAAAACAATAAAAACACCTAGTTTCAACCGCCAAGTCCTGTAGGGGGCATCATAATCGAGGAACGGCAACTTGAAATGCCATATTATCAAAAAACTTAGAAGAAATACAATTTCTTCATCTTTGTCGGTTTAGTTAGTCCCTAATTTTGTTTTGTTTTGTTTTATTTATATTTCTTTTTGCTATCTAAACGTAGGGTATGAGACAGTGGCGGAGTTAAAATCCAACGACTTACAACTTATAATTTTCTACATACAGTTTTGTATACAATACCTACAACAGGAGTTTGTGTTAATCGAATCTATGCCGGAGGTCTAGCGATTGTCTCTTTTTAGTCTATTTAACTATGCTTTCACTATTATGAAGCAGGTTAGATGATATTTTAGTGTTCTTAAATACTTGTCACTTAACTTCACTATCACTTCTTTTACGCTGTCAACTTTTAAGTAACTGAAAATGTCTTTATTTCTTATAACATAGGGGCCAGCTTACATGGTACGTAGAATTGTGTATTGAAATCTCTTGATGGTTTGAATATTAGAGTTGGCTGTTGTAACCTATAGCTGAATACCATACGTCCATATGGGTTTGAATATTGTATTGTAAACAAGTAGCTTATTTGTTAGAGATAATTTGGATTTTCTGCCGAGTAACCAATAATGTTTATTAAACATTAGGTAAGCCAAGCTATTTCGCTTTTTCCAAATGAGGGGTACAGCTGGACCAAGCTTACAAAATTGAAAGGGGGCGTGTCCGGCGCTGTTATAGTTTTTCAAAGTACAGTCAAAATAAAAACATTTACTAAATAATTGTAAATACTTTTCATTCGAAGAATTCGATGACCTTGCAAATGATATTTCTGGCTTCAGAATGAATTATCTTCCTCGATTTAGCATTCATACTTGACAGATTTTATACGTCAAAACAATCTGACAAACACTGAAATTATTAAAATTTCAAACGTCAATTGCATTTTTCCAGTGAATGTACTTTTGAATATGATTGTTTGCTATTGGTTGACGTATTGTCGCGCCTTGTCTTTCAAAATTTAGTTGACATATTTTCCGGGGCATTTGTAAGCTTGGTGGAGCTATAGTAACTTTTAATATAAAAGTGCAATTGTTTTACATATAAGTAGGTTATGTCAAACAGAAGTTTTATATGTCAAAAGTTACCTGCACGTCTGCACTTTTACTGATGGATAGGCGTGGATAGGTATCTATGAACATATCATTCAAAACACCCTAGTAGATACCATAGGCAATTGAATATTATAGACGTCTCATTACGTGTACCTATTCGATATTTTCCACAAAAATAAATTTTAGTTATTAAGGGTTTTTCAGAATGGCTTGCAGATATCTCGAAATTGAATATATTTTTATTTCATACTGCATCGTAACACCCATGCTTAAGTTAACGATTTGAGTCCGGAAAACAAGACTTTACGGTATCAGGTCCGGTAAAAACTTTTACCGGACTCAAATGAAATAAATCGATAATCAAACTATTTATTACTAAAAAACTACAAAATTAATAAATATGACAATTAAAAAGAAAGTAAATATTAAAATTGACATTAATTGTGCAATAGATTTACGAAGAACTTCGTCAAAAATGTTGTAATTTTCTCCCATTTTGACAAGGCAAACAATGAAAAAACAAACACTTCCATATAGATACTCAATTCATAGATGTCCATATTATGAATTCAAATTTTTATTTTTAATTTTTTCAATTTTAAACAAAGATTTAGTGCCTGCAGTATGAAATAAAACGCATTACGACATACGTCCTTATAACGTAAATTACTATAGTAGGGCGGATACATTTGGACATCTTTTGTCTAATTTACTGCCTTCGTTAGAGCCTTTTTACACGGCAGAGAATTACTCCGAATATTTCACTCATACATTGTTGTAACAGTAGTACAGTACAAAATTAATAAGTGATAATTCAACGTTGCCATGCCAATCTAGTGATAATTCCACGTTGCCATGACATACTTGCGACCACAACATACTACTAAAAAAAAAACAAATTTTGTTAAACGTCATGAAACGTTTCGGGAATGTTTCAGAACGAGAAATTGATGAAAATATTATTAAAAGTGAATGCAAAAATACGAAAAAGAGCAAGGACAGTGTCTGGAGACAGTTTACGTCATTTTGCGCCGAAAAAAAGTACACATTCGATCTAGAGACTCCAGTATCCTTGCATTCATTTGAAAAATACTATTGGTTTCGAGTATTTTTATTCGAGAAATATTCCCCCTAAATACCATTCGTGCTTAAAAATTAAACGGATAATTTTCATTCAAACACGTTGTCTAATTTCACTCGCTCTACGAGCTCGTGAAATTATTAACAACGTGTTTTCATGAAAATTATCGGTAATTTTTAAGCACTCGTGGTATTACCCCCGAAAATTATTGTGAAAATTACTCTGAACATTTTCAACAATAATTATTTGACGTGTAAAGCCCGTATGACACGGTGTTAAATTTGAAA
Organism: Hemicrepidius hirtus; assembly: GCA_963082805.1. Taxonomy (NCBI): domain Eukaryota; kingdom Metazoa; phylum Arthropoda; class Insecta; order Coleoptera; family Elateridae; genus Hemicrepidius; species Hemicrepidius hirtus. The sequence goes on along the minus strand of OY720160.1, from coordinate 28,383,354 downwards.
CAAAATTTGCGTGTAAATTGACACGTAAATTTGATGTCAAATTTAACGCCGTGTCATACACAAAATAATTTTGTAAATTTTCATGCAAATTTTATGAAATTAATTGAACATCCCTGGTAAACTTAGACACTTTTACGTACCTATAGTCTTGAAAGACTCTTACGATAGGGAAAAGGTAGGCAAGGCAGGAGTACCAGGGATGTTCAAAATAATTTCATAAAAATTTGCATGAAAATTTACAAAATTATTTTGTGTATGACACGGCGTTAAATTTGACATCAAATTTACGTGTCAATTTACACGCAAATTTTGTTTCAAATTTAATACCGTGTCATACGGGCTTAATACAGCATTTTACTCGCAAAATTAATAACGGTAATAACTTTCGCAATAATGTTGCGAGTATAATGTTGTATTACATGCGATTACACGTCAAATAATTATTGTTGAACATTTTCAGAGTAATTTTCACAATAATTTTCGGAGTAATTCTCTGACGTGTAAAAAGGCTCTTAAACGAGATCATTTTTACATCATCTTATTTCGGACACCCTGTATAGACTAAGAATCAGAAATTTTAATGTTCGACACAAAGAGCATATAAGTACGTAATACGTTGTTACAAATCTAAACATAATATACCCATAAATCCAATTACGTTAAAAACACTTATTACAACACGATCGTTTATTAGCATCTTTAATGATAGGTACAGTTAAATGTTTACAGTTCTGTGAAGATAACCAATAATGATATAGAAGCTTTTGAAATTTACAATTACTACGCAAAACATACAGTGAAGTTCATTTATTGTGCAATATAGGTATATTGCAAGTTAAATCGTCCGCCTACCTTATCATTGGAACATAGACAACCCGTTATACATTGCTATCTGGTTTTGCGCCTGCTTACTGATTTTAATTATTGTTTGTCACCTGTTAAATGTGTTTTTTTTAATATTTAATACAGAACAAGATGTACCAATGTATTGAAAACATCATTTATATAGACCAAAAAAAATAGAAATGTGTACAAATTCATGTGTTTTACGTAGATTTCTCTTTCATGCTGCGCCACACACCCTGCACTTGCAAATTTTCTAGATGTTCTTGATATTATAGACACATTGACTGGAGACTGGTCTGTTAGGATATTACACTAACATGATCCCTAACATTGCCTAATGATAATCCAATAAACCGGAGTTCTACGGTATAGGTACGCATTTCTATTTTGATTTTCGTCTGTATAAATCATGTTTTCAATAAATCGTTAGTTTTCAATCGTGCTCTTTATTAAAAACTAAAAGAAAACACTGTGGGACAAGAGTACTAGCAGTGTATAATGGGTTACCTATATTCTAATGAAAAGTAGGCGGACCATTTAACTTGCAATATGGCTATATTACACAATAAATGGACTTCACGTATACCTTTACTGAATGAACAAATTGAATTCTAAAGCCGTCTACCCACTATACTTGCTACTTGACAAGTACTTTTCAAGTATAGCGTGTACAGTTGAACAGAAATTGGATGGCCTCTGACTTGTGGACGGGCAGTGGTAAAAAAAAGAGAAAATACAATTTCGCCCGTATCACTAGCTGTTTAAACACTTCAGTTTTTTCTTGCTCGTATACACTATTCGCGAGTCATCCAATTTCTGTTTACAGTACGCCCGTTTCTAGAATTCCTCGGGTCGCGCAACCCGAAGGCGAATCGGGAAGCGCGGCGTTTAAAAATTTTAAATTCAAGCAGTGGCGTCACGTTCATGCTTTTAGGTATAAAATAGAACGGTTTTCATGCAATCGCAACAGATATTTTATTGTCACGAAAATATTTATAAACATTATAAATTATTTCTCGCGATTGGCCTCTTAATATTTGGTCGCTTTTTCCCACTTTAGAACTCAATAAGTCTAACTACCTGTTGCAACTGATAATTTCTGCGCCACTGGTACCGCGCGAAAGTGGTAGGACGAGTGTGAAGGTCACTCCCACCATAAATTTTGGACAAGTGCGCACCCACAGCCGAGGAATTCTAGAAACGGGCGTACTCGGGCGTACTGTAACTGTAGTGTGTAGGGGACATGCCACGACTTGGGACGCTCACACTTTCCGTTCGCTGTCAGTAGTCAACGAAGCCAGGTGGCGCTGTACTGAATGCGTACCTGTTGACGCAGTGTATATACAGATAATAATATAATATACAGGTGTAAGTTGTGGACTTTTCAAACCTCAAATATCCGTTTAACGCTAGGTGGGTGTTAGGTATTTATTGAACAATACGGCCCATCATGTCTGTTGCTGTTGCAGGGCTTAAGCCTAGTTCGAAATGCGAAAAAGGTACAGTATAATCTGCTAACACCTTGTTCAGTAATTTTCTACCCGCCTATCGTTAAGGGGATATTTGAGGTTTGGAAAGTCCAAAACTATATACGGTGACTCGAGCAAGTACAAGTTCGAGTGAACATTAGTACATTACATAGTAAGTACTACCGCGTAGTGAGTAGCCGGCTTTAGATTCATACATAGAATTAACTTGTTCTTTACATAAAAATAATTTAAATTGATTCTTTATACAGTTCAAATTGATATTTCTATTAATATGTTATTTGTATATTTATGAATTTCAAAAACATAAAACTTGAAATCGGCAATAAAGTTAAATATTGAATACCTACTAAGTGCTGTATGAATAATAATAATTACAAACAAACTGGACAGACGGTAGGTATAATTAACCTTCTTTCAAATTGAAATAGCTATGAATAAAATAAATGTCATGTAAATTAAAAACCAGACCCAACCCAACACTCCCATATAATAATCATTTTTTATTGATAAGGAGCGAACACTACAAATGTTATCAGCATACCTTGCGACTATAGCTTTCAATAGCTTGAATAGTCATAATCAAAAGTATACCTATCTACTGATAAAATTTCTAGTGTTCGCCCTCCCAAGATTTCCATCTGGTATTATACAGGTTGATTGTAACTGAGGGCGAGTTGATTTGCTCGTCAAATTCACTTTTTTTAATTTTCACAAGTTAGCCTTCAATTTCTGTAGATTATTCCGTGGTAACGTTAGGTACAGCTTATCTCACCAGAAATAAATTAATAGGAATAGTAATCAAATTATAATAATAAATTTTAAAAGTCACAATAATTCAAAAGGTGCTATAATAGATGTTGCGTTAATACAAGAGGTGTCTAAGGTATTCAGAAAAGTGCAATTATTTCAAATCCTGATTTGGTTTATTTACATGATTCTATCACTCATATATTATAAACCAATAGGATTTAAGATTTTTTTTTAAATGCACCAATCACACGCCGGTGTTTCTCGGATATACTTTCTTGGTCCATAGGGATAGGTGGTATATTCGATTTGGTGTTTCGGCTTCCTATTGGCTGTGATACGATGGTATCTGCAGCAATTTTTTTTATAAATTAATTAATAGGTAAAGTCAGACTGGCATTTTGAGTTTGAAAATAGGTTAACTACCAAAATGAACTTTAAAATTCATGATAATATAATCGTGACAAATATCATTCGATCACTTTCGTATATTCTAAATACGTTTCTCTCGTTCCAATTGATGCTACAATTAGGAAATATCGCTCGAACAAGCTCTCGGGAAATTTCCATGCCAACATCAATTTCGAATAGAAATCGCGAAAAGTATATCCGAATATACGAAAACGCACTTATGATATCTGTTACTAAGGTGTGAGCCACAAAATTTGTTTTCTTAGTTGACTGTGAGATAACCGTCAACCGTCGGTCAACCAGACTTTATAAAAGCGGCCCTAAGGGCCGGTTTTATAAGGTCTGGTTGACCCATGGTTGGCTCAACGACGAGCAATTGTCAAGGATACGATTCTTAAGGAACAATCGTATCCAGGACAATTGATCGTGGTTGAGATAACCGTCGGTCAACCAGACTTTATAAAACCGGCCCTAAGTATGTTTACTGCAGGTCATTTGAACTATTATCAATTACTGATTTAAGTTTAGGTTATCCTGTGTTGACATGTTGTTGACATGTGTTGATATTTTATAATAATTTTATACATTACAAATAAAATATTTTGTTGAGAGAAAAACAAACTACTTGTCAGTTTGACAAAAATGATCTATAGTTCGCATGAACTATTTTTAAAATGAAGTTAACTCAGGCATAACTGCTATGTCTATCTTTCTCGTTCGTCGCCAACTCCGAAACAAAATTTTGTGGGTCACACGTTACTGATTATACAGGGTGATCAAAAATGATTGAACGTGCCGCTACATACTGATTTTTTGTTGTCCGCTTACTTCTGCTGTCGGTACTTAAATAACCTTGGTAATTTCAGTGGTGTAGACATTGTAATTTAAATGACAGATGGAAATGACAGATGGAAAATAATGCGCAAGACACTGTACAGATGTAAGTATTGATAAACAACAGACTGTTTGACAAAACGGAAAGCATTTTTGATAGTAATTGGACCGACTAGCGGTCATGTGACCTTCAATCATTTTTGATCACCCTGTACATGGAAACATATACAGTATGTAAATGAATAGAGTTTTGGCATTCAAAATTTGAAAACGTCTCGTAACTAGGAGTTTTTGGACACATGTTTATATCGTTTTTATCTACAACTATTATGTAATACTTCAATTACTAGGTATACAATTTTTAACGGTTAATGACACTCATTACAGTTGTGAATTGAATAATAATGACACTACGATTGAATAATATTACTCAATCGTCCTGTCAAATTTAAATAAAACAAAAAAAATTGTTTGATATTTAGGTATATCGAGTTATTGTTGAACTATCAAAGTTAGTTTGTTTTATGTTAATAAAAATTAGGTCTAGCACTAGCAATGTTTGTCAATTTTGGCAATAACAATGATCTGAAGTTTATCTATTTATTTTAACTATTATTACTTATGTCGAAATAACTTACTGTGTATTTTGTGCAACACTTCTGACAGAACCGAGAAACAAAACTAAAAAAATTGTTTTCAGGTATGATGACTTGTTTTATTTAAATGTTTGAACTTTTGAATTTGTTTTGTTATTTAAATAGTTGTAGATAAAGTATAGTATTCGACTCGTGTATAATGGCTATTACTCACTCAGATGCATAGGCGCCGACTTTTAAAAATTTCATTGGGTGCTCCACAAATTTCACGGATTTTGTGGTTTTGTATTGTTGTAGGTAGCTAAAAAATATAGGGTCCAGATTTTCAGGCTTAGCTCTTTTAATAAATAAAGGAATATGAAACATACATGATTGAAAAATTATAAAAAAATAATAAAAACAATAGTTATTTGTATCACAAGGCCAGAAACAGCACACAAGGCGAGGCGGAACGCCGAGTCCTGCAAGTAGGAGCACTCGCAAAACTGTTTCTGGACGTGTAATACACAAGATTTTTTGTGCCGATGTTGTTTAAATAAATTAAATTTGCATTTAAAATTTAGTATTAGGAATTTTTTTTATGATTTTAAAATCAAGATTCCTTGTTTCCTGGTATTCATTCATTAAGCTTAATTCATTTATTTTCTTACAATTTCCATTGACGTTTATTTATAAATTTCATTATCTTTGATTTAATAATGGATACACCGGCGCATATTTTAAAGATTATATTCAAATCACCACAGTGGCTCAAATAGGTAATCGTATTTGTAAAATTTTGCAGAAACCCAGTGATGCCGACCTGAGGCACAAAAAAATATTTTAGCATAAAAACAAAATCCGAGGGAAAAACACTAGTTACATCCAAATATTTGCATGGTTTTCCTGGTTAAAAATTAAAAAAACTATACAGGGTGTCTCTAAACCTAGTACCATAAATTTACCAGCCGCTTCCTGACGCATAGTTCAATTTCTCGTCTCGAAATTTCGAGACGAGACGAGAGTCATGTTATTTCTCGTCTCGTCTCGTCTCGCGGCAGCACTACTGACGCAAAAATAAGTCGAAAATGTCTATAAAAATTTTGTCCCAAACCTCAGCATTAGGCAGCTACACGTCTTTGAAAATGGTACTGAAAAAACGGAAAACAATTGCATTTTAAAAACGGTTTGAGATAAAAGGGGCGGCGCGGATGGGGGTTATCACCTTTTTCTTGTAACCCGTTTTTCTTATCCTTTTGTTTTTTTCCATTTTAGTTTAGAGATTTGTATTCCCGGATGCCCAATTAACAAAAAAGGTACTCTTGTTTTAACTCGCTTGGACTAACCGTTTCCTATAAAATGCAGGTTTTCTGTTTATAGTAGAGTGCTCAGAGGCTCAAAATGTTCATCCTGTAGGGCTTTAAACACTAAAAGCTGACACCTGTCTAAATCGATAGTTTATATATAGGTAAACTTCCAAAAAAAGTTGTCCAAAAATTGTCCTGTGCAAAAGGGCGTTATTCAAAATTTTCGAGTTACGTAGTGCATCCGATAGCCGAGGTTCATATCTTTGTTTGGTAAAAATTTTGTACAATTTTCTGTAGCGGTTTAGCTGTAAAAAAATAAATTATTTTCAAAAAAGCATTATGTCTTATGGGAAGCGCGGAGTTTAAGTGCCTGTATCTCGATTCGACGCTCGCTAAAAATGAATTCATTTTGCCGTGTTCGTACGTTTCTCACTCCATAACTCGGAAAGGAAGCCTCAAATAAAGAAATATTATTCTTTGAAAATTGAAGGCCGATGCTTTCTGATTACGACGGTACTTCTTAATATAATTTTAGTGAAATAATAACATGAGTTTGATTAAAAAACTAAGGCAGCTACAAAATCCGCAAACGTTTAAAACTGCCAACCTCGATCACCCTCCCGCACTGCACTATTCCCCGCGCTCGACCGTTGTCTATGTCTAGCATATAGTATTTACATTTTGAGAGAATTTATTATTTTTATTTACGTACCTATTCGCTGCAGAAGTTTTATAGGGTTAAGTAGGTGTATTATATTTATTTAAATTAATTCATAGAACATATTATATTACCTATGTCAAAATAATAATTATTCCTGTAAAATTCGCGAACTGCCACCAAACCAAGCGCGGGAAATTAAAATGTCACTTTTATTTTTATGTTTTTTTAAGTTTTCGACAAAAATGTTGCACACCTTCAATTAATAATTTACAGGGTTCAGACAATGATTGACGACAGTGGAAGTAGTTCTACTTCGGATAGCGATATCGAATCGCTGCTGTTAAAAATTAGAAGTAAAAAGTCAAAGAAATGCATGTTTTGCGACAATTTGCCAGGGTCGATGATCACAGGTTCTGACAAAACATTGGACACCATAAAAATCTCTAAAGCTTAGACAACCAATTAGCCAAATTGCTGATGAGAATTTACAAATAATAATTTAAAAAATCGAGTATGGTGAACTACAGTTACTTATCTGGCACAAATCCTGCTAGGTATTGTTCTTACATAAGTAAAAGAAACATTAATTTGTTGCGACTGAAATTTGAGAACAGAACAGATGAATGTCAGATTCATTTGCTTTTTGGGACTTCACCACCTTTATTGCATCCCCAAAATGGTTTTTTATTATAGTCAGTAACTTTCTTTTAGATATTGTACCTTTGTACCCCCCAAATCACAATACCGTTTAATAATTGTGGTTACTGAATATACCTTGTGTTTAGATAAACCATTTTTTAATTCTCTTCAATGAGTTTGTTCTCCACAATATTTTCACGGTTAAGGGATGAAGTACTTTTTTGTAAGTCTGAAGATTTCGTTACTGCTGTGTTTTTCGACCATGCTGCCAAAAAACATTGTGGATGGTATTTTATCTCCATAGCAATCAAAGCATTTGAACCTATTCGCTTTAAAACAGTTGAGTTTATCTGGGCAATTGATTTGATTTTTTTCTCAATATTTACAGTGAGAACTTGGGGTAGTCTGTTCTTATTAAACCTTTTCTGACAACAGACGCATTTTTCAATTTCAAAAAGACCTTTGCGCAAGGTCAACGAGGTAGATTCTGATTCACCCGATTTTTGTAGATTATCATCAGCAAATTTATTTTACTTGAATTCTGTTCTGTTCTTCTCAAATTTCAGTCGCAACAAATGAATGTTTCTTTTACTTATGTAAGAACAATACCTAGCAGGATTTGTGCCAGATAAGTAACTGTAGTTCACCATACTCGATTTTTTAAATTATTATTTGTAAATTAATTCTCATCAGCAATTTGGCTGATTAGTTGTCTAAGCTTTAGGGTTTTTTTATGGTATCCAATGTTTTGTCAGAACCTGTGATCATCGGCCCTGGCAAATTGTCGCAAAACATGCATCTCTTTGACTTTTTACTTCTAATTTTTAACAGCAGCGATTCGATATCGCTATCCGAAGTAGAACTACTTCCACTGTCGTCAATCATTGTCTGAACCCTGTAAATTATTAATTGAAGGTGTGCAACATTTTTGTCGAAAACTTAAAAAAACATAAAAATAAAAGTGACATTTTAATTTCCCGCGCTTGGTTTGGTGGCAGTTCGCGAATTTTACAGGAATAATTATTATTTTGACATAGGTAATATAATATGTTCTATGAATTAATTTAAATAAATATAATACACCTACTTACCCCTATAAAACTTCTGCAGCGAATAGGTACGTAAATAAAAATAATAAATTCTCTCAAAATGTAAATACTATATGCTAGACATAGACAACGGTCGAGCGCGGGGAATAGTGCAGTGCGGGAGGGTGATCGAGGTTGGCAGTTTTAAACGTTTGCGGATTTTGTAGCTGCCTTAGTTTTTTAATCAAACTCATGTTATTATTTCACTAAAATTATATTAAGAAGTACCGTCGTAATCAGAAAGCATCGGCCTTCAATTTTCAAAGAATAATATTTCTTTATTTGAGGCTTCCTTTCCGAGTTATGGAGTGAGAAACGTACGAACACGGCAAAATGAATTCATTTTTAGCGAGCGTCGAATCGAGATACAGGCACTTAAACTCCGCGCTTCCCATAAGACATAATGCTTTTTTGAAAATAATTTATTTTTTTACAGCTAAACCGCTACAGAAAATTGTACAAAATTTTTACCAAACAAAGATATGAACCTCGGCTATCGGATGCACTACGTAACTCGAAAATTTTGAATAACGCCCTTTTGCACAGGACAATTTTTGGACAACTTTTTTTGGAAGTTTACGTATATGTAAACTATCGATTTAGACAGGTGTCAGCTTTTAGTGTTTAAAGCCCCACAGAATCATTTTTTAAGCAGTTTTCGGCCGCGCGAGCACTCTACTATTAGCCAAAATCAATTAAGAATGCTGGATTTGTATGTAAATTAATTTATTGAAAAATAAATTAAAATAAAAATAGTTACAGTAAGTGTTCGTACTGTTTATACCTTTAATAGGTTACGCTGCATACAAAATTTCGATTTTTTATCTCAAACCGTTTTTAAAATGCAATTGTTTTCCGTTTTTTCAGTACCATTTTCAAAGACGTGTAGCTGCCTAATGCTGAGGTTTGGGACAAAATTTTTATAGACATTTTCGACTTATTTTTGCGTCAGGAAGCGGCTGGTAAATTTATGGTACTAGGTTTAGAGACACCCTGAATTTTGATTTTGTCTTTAAACTTTTGCTTTCATTGGGTGCTCCAGCACCGGAGCACCCGTGGAGTCGGCGCCTATGCTCAGATGATTACAGTAAATTTCATCTGCGTGGGTAATAACTGGCATTATACGCACGTTGAATAATATACTATTGTTAGCACTATATTATTAAGAAATCTACAGGGTCTAGAATTGAACCACGCGACATAGACGCAACTATAGATATTTGCACATTATTTGTCTAGAGATTAATCAGTTTTTTGTTTATTATTCGATATGGGATATGATACTATCATCGCTATACAGCTGATGAAAAATGAAAATATTATCAATTATCTTTTATATTTTAAGTGTTTGAACTGCAGTTAAGAGCTATCTAAAGTGCCTTTGTTAGGTATTAATATTTTCGGGGGTAATACCACGAGTGCTTAAAAATTATCCGGTTAATTTTTAAGCACGAATGGTATTTAGGGAGAATATTTCTCGAATAAAAATACTCGAAACCAATAGTATTTTTCAAATGAATGCAAGTTCGGATACTGGAGTCTCTCTATCGAATGTGTACTTTTTTTCGGCGCAAAATATCATAAACCGTCTCCAGACACTGTCCTTGCTCTTTTTCGTATTTGTGCATTCACTTTTAATAATATTTTCGTCAATTTCTCGTTCTGAGACATTCCCAAAACGGTTCATGACGTTTAACAAAATTTGTTTTTTTTTTATAGTATTATGTTGTGGTCACAAGTATGTCATTGCAACGTGGAATTTCCACTAGATTGGCATGGCAACGTAGAATTTCCACTTATTAATTTTGTACTGTACCTACTGTTACAACAATGTATGAGTGAAATATTCAAAATAATAATACGGCCGGCGCGGCGGTTATTTAGATTATGATTAATTTTTTATTAGTATAAACGGACCCCCATTTCTCGAGGAAATGCGTTTTGTGGTAAAGCGCACATAAAGTTAAAAGCTGTCCCATCAGTTTTGTGTTTTGTCCTTGAGATAACGGTACCAAATAAGATAAAGATATTAAATTTTTATTTAGACTTGAGTTTAAAAAATATACTTAATTAATTAAAAAATTTAATCTTAGGTTTGAAGAAACCAGTGCTTTATCGGGAGTATGTAAAGAACATTGCATTGGAGGATTTTCTCGAATCTACAGCGCAGTCCATCAGCTTAAACAGGAAAATCCCGACGCCATCGTTTTAAATGCTGGAGATAATTTTCAAGGAACACTTTGGTACAATATTTATAAATGGAATGTAACCCAATATTTTCTTAACATGTTGCCCACAGATGTTTATGTAAGAAGTTCATGAAAGCATAACTACAATTTATTTATAAATACTGTTATATTGCAGACGCTAGGTAATCACGAATTTGACGACAAAATTAAAGGAGTTGTTCCTTTCCTGGAATCTTTGAATGCGCCCACTGTAGCGGTGAACATTGATGATAGTGAAGAACCTGACATTCAGGGAAAGTACAAAAAAAGCGTGGTCATTAAAAGAGGCGGGAAAAAAATTGGTGTAATTGGAGTTTTATTATCCACCACAAATGTAAGTCATACCGATTTCGATTTTATCAAAAATGATAAGATAAAAATAGCTACTAAACTAATTCTAATTTTCCCAATAATTTTTTATCAAAATCATCTGCTCTTATTATTTCGTACCTACCTTGTTATTTTAATCAAACATTATAATGTATCTTTAGTCTTTTTATTAAAAATAGTTTGTACCTACTACAGTCGACTTCAAACAGATTATAAATATTTTGAACCATTCTGTGGATTCTGGTTATATTTCAGGATAAACTTTTTGAAATGCAAAAACATTCAAGTGTGTGTGTGAATTAATCGAAGTCATGGATGAAATTTAAATTATCACTTGATACTTGATTTATGTTTGATCTTTGATAAATCTAATTTTGAATCACTATAAAAAAATGTAATTTCTTTCAGCAAATATCAAATTCAGAAAAATTAAAATTTCTTGACGAATCCGAAACTGTAAACAACGAAGCAGCCAGGCTAGTAGCTGAAGAAAACGTAGACACCATAATTGTTTTATCTCATTGCGGCTACGAAGTAGACAAGAAGATTGCTAGCAAAGCTGGTCCAAAAATTGGTATCATCGTAGGGGCTCACTCACATAGTTTTCTTTATACTGGTAAGCATAATTTTTGACACCCTAGTTTTTTTTATTATTATACTTATTATACTCAATAATAAATAGTTAGAAATTACTTTGATTAGAAATTGCCTAACCGGTAAGCAGAATTAAACTCGAATTTGACAGTGCATTTTCATTTCGAAAACGAAAAGTATTATTCAAGCACTGATTTAAAACAACATACGTACCTATACAATCCTTGTGTCTCCAATTTTTCTCAAATTTTAAATAGTAGGTACTACTGCTTCAGTAATAACTAAATAAAAATAGAGCGTTAAAGAGAAAAATATGGCAAACGATATTGATCAATTTATTGATTTTTAAAAAAATAATTTTATGGAGGTAACTAAAAAAATCATTACATCTCGCCGGAAAAGCCTATAGATAAAGTTGGCTATTATAGCCTACCTTATATATCATTGTCGAGAACTCGAGACAAAGTTTAAATCATCGTAATAAATATTATAATACAAGTTTTACTCTTTTAGGAGATGATTATCCTCCTGGCGAACGTCCGGAAGGGCCATATCCTACAATAGTACAAAATCCAGACAAGCAACAAGTTCTTGTTGTACAAGCAGCCTCTTATTCCAAATTTTTAGGCAACATTGTAATAAAATATGATGGCAGTGGTGATGTTATTTCCTGGACAGGAGCTCCTATCTACTTAGACAGTAAAATACCACAAGGTTTGATAAATTATCTTTCTTAGATAGAACGTAATGCTTGACACGTTTGTTTTGATTAGATGACAAGATTAATGATGAAATTGCGGTGTGGAAAAAAGGTTTAGATGAAGTTGGGCAAGCAGTAATAGGAAGAACAAAGGTATTGCTGGACCAGCGAAGTTGTAGACACGCGGAGTGCAATTTAGGAAATTTCGTTGCAGATTCAATGGTTTATGCTGTAAGTATTTTTCAAGCTAGTGTACAGTATCAACTGTAATATTTATTTATCACTTTATTCAGTATTTAAACACAGATGAAGAAGATGCATGGACTTCTGCAGCAATTGCTGTAACGAATCCTGGAGGTCTTCGGACATCCATAGAAATAGGAGGTGAGTCTCAGAAACGTCCTCTCAAAATAATAAATTTTTAAAACAGACTGGTAAAATATATTGGTTATTGCAGATATAACTTTCAATGATCTGGTAACTACTCTACCATTCGAAAATACTTATGATATTGGCGACATCGAGGGTAAATATATAAAGGAGTTTTTAGAGGATGCTACTCAACGTTTCAACAACCAACGAATTAGAGCTAACTTTAATTTACTGCAAGTATCAGGTATAATATTTGTATTCGTAAATACCATAGTAAAGTCGAGGCACGCTAAAGGTGCATCTACGTCATCAATTTTTTAATGGCGTCCATGACGTCATGAATTACTCTGTTTATATTTATTTACTGTTTCTCAAAACGTCGTTTGCTTTAATGTGTTTTCCAAACTGTCAGAGTGATTTTTGAGCAATATACACACAATAAAAAAAACAACAATGATCATGTGCTTAAATAAAAACTTATAGGACGAAAAAAATCCTAATTAGTAAACGTTTTTATTTTTTGCAGGAATAATATGAATACAACTAATTAATAAAAATAATATGTAACTGTAAAATAACATTTTATGGGCTTATAAAAAGCATACTTTTAATACGTAATTCGCAAAAAAAAATTACAGTTTTATACTGTTTCAAGATTGGTAATACAAAATTACCAGAAAATGCGATTGATGACGTAGATGCACCTTTAGCGTGCCCCGACTATAACTCGCAAAACAATGCAAAACATTTATTGTGCAATATAGCCATACGGCGAGTTAAATGGAACACCCACTTTATCATTGGAATATAGGCAACCTATTATACAGTGCTATCACTTTTGCTCCTGCTTAGTGATTTTGTTTATTGTTTGTTAAAGGGGACGGTAGCCTCCAGAGTTTCTACAACCTTCTACGTAGGTGGAGCTATCATCGACAGTATTTGAAAATTTCATGGTTAGGCAACACGTATTACTCAAAGCCATAAATCATAGTTCAATTGTTAACCCTTTTGTAAGCGGCTTAAGCGGGCCGCCCCGTGCAAATAATAACAAACTTCTCTAAAATTTGTACAAAACCAAAACATTTACTTACATTATTGTTTCTGTTTCTTAAAAGTCTACTCATTCTGATTTTATTAGTAGCATATTAAATAATTTGTGTTAATTTTCAATCTTCGATTATTCACATATGTGTGTTTCACTTTACATGGAAACACCTAAACTACCCCTTATTATTTATTACTACCACGGAGTAATTACTACATATAGGTACAAAAAATTAATTTTCTTCTTATTTGCGTACTTACTGTAATTCGCAACAAGTTTGTCTAACACGTGTATAGTGGATACAGTACTTTTTATTTTAATCATAAAAATAAAACAATTTGTTTTTTTGGAAAAATAAACTTATTTTAGAAATCACTCATTTGATTACATTCAAAAATTAGTCAGTCTGAATACCATAAATGTTGATATTTTTGAATTCAGAATTTCATTATCTATCCAAATCTGCCAAAACAATAGGGGGTTGCCATTTAAACAAAATATCGATGACGTCACTGCTTGAAACCGGAAAGCGGTAGAAAAATGAAAATTATCTCAAAATATTTCTTTTAAAATAAATCAATTTGACGTGTCAAACCGTTTTTCTTTAAATTTGCCAGGAAAAGAATTATTCCCATTATTCCAAACTTTATGCGCGCACTGTATAAATGAACTGTAATCAAAATGTGTCTTCCTTTTCGGTTTTATCATTCGCCGGTTAGGTCGTGATAAGGCAGTGTTATTGTTCAACAAATCGATTTCGTGTTTAAAAGTCTTTTAAATAAGAAATCGATTTGTTAAATTTTTTTTAATAAAAGTTCAACAGAAAACGAAATAAAAGTCTTTTAAATAAGAAATCGATTTGTTAAAAAAATTTTCATAAAACTCCAACAGAAAACAAGATAAAAATTGTTAGTTACAAATTAATGAAAATGTTTTTATTAAATTTTTTTTAACAAATCGATTTCTTATTTAAAATTGCATGTATGGTTAAATTTTTTCGGATAAGTTGTGTTTTTTTTTTTCATTAAATTGTAACTTTAACAATTTTTATTTCGTTTTGTGTTGGACTTTTATTAAATTTTTTTTAACAAATCGTTTTCTTATTTAAAAGTGCATGTATGGTTAAATTTTTTCGGATAAGTTGTGTTGCCTTTTATTTTCTGAGTCACAATTATTTTCATGAACATAAATGCATAAACTGGCAATATTCGGTGAAGAAGATTAGGGACCCAACTACTGAACAGTGGGGCTTGGAAATATACCTGCTGGTTGGCAAAGATACCCTTAGGCGACAGTTGTCAAATTATGCATTCGTTTGCCTTTAATCATTTATACATTTTCATTGATTTTTAGGAGCTTGGTACAATATTTTAATTAAAGCTATACATCAAATGATAGCAAATTTTAAACTACAGGAGATGACAAAATTTGAGGAATTTTGGACAATGCTTTCTTTAGATATTTGCCGAAAAGTAACATTTCTTTATCAGATCATTTGGTATTTTATTAATAAAAATTGTATTATACAAATGAAAACCATGAAATTGGTTCACCTCCTGGACACATAGTAAAGGAAGCAGTGTACCAAATTGGAAGGCTCTATGTTTATCCTGTGAGGAGAAAATCAATTTTTTGCTAACTTTGCCCCCGTTTAAAATTTCAACTTTTTGTTTCTACACATATGTAGAACTAAGTAATTCAAACAAAGTAGCGAAGAGAGAATTTATTACATTTTAAGTGTTTTGATTTTATGCGAATTTTAGAGAAGCTTATTTTTGGTGGCTACCGTCCCCTTAAATTTCACGGTGTTTTTTTTTAGTTTTTAATAAAGAACAAGATTGAAAACTAACAATTTATACTTTTCTATTTTCTCGCTTGTCAGCCTGTGAAAAACTATAAATTAAAAGTCAATAGATAGGTAAACGCAGAATCTTTTTCTCTACAAAAAAAGTAGGTAGTACATAAACATTTTTTCTATATTAAGGTAGATACTAGATAATATAAGAAAATTGAAATGTTACCATTTAAATCCGTATGGTGTGTGATTTCATTCTTCACCCTGTATAGTCTACATTTATACAGAGTGATGATAAAGTATCGCACAAAAATCATATTCTGGTTATTTAATGTTTTTGCGGAAAATCCTGAGACCCGTCGATTTTTGTTTTTAAATCTCCATTTAGACATATAATTTTCAACCCCCCACCCCTCAACCCCTAAGTGCTAGCAACCCCAACTTTAAAATTTTAAATAGAAAGATACCCTTTGTGATACCTCTTTTGATAGGTCTTTTTATTCTAATATAAGCAAACAAGTTTTTCAAAATCGGTTGATAAATAACGTAGATATTTAACAAAATGTAATCAAATGGAAATGTCAATATTCGACAAGAAACGGCTCAAACACGCCGTAAATAGTAACATTCAAAAGGGCACTTCCTGACCTAAAAGTGTGGTTTTGATCGCCCATTATTTCTACGCTGTGACGTCATAATTTTTTTTTAAATGTCAACCCCATTATTTACATTGATTACATTTTGTTAAATATCTCTGTTATTTTTCAACCGATTTTGAAAAACTTTTTTTTGTTATATTAAGAATAAAAAGACCTATCAAAAGAGGTATCACAAAGGGTATATTTCCATTAAAATTTTTAAAGTTGGGGTTGCTATCACTTAGGGGCTGAGGGGTGGGGGGATTAAAATTACCTGCCTAAATGCCAATTTAAAAACAAAAATTGACGGGTCTCAGGATTTGTGCCATTATTTCTACGCTGTGACGTCATAATTTTTTGTTGAATGTCAACCCCATTTTTTACATTGATTACATTTTGTTAAATATCTCCGTTATTTATCAATCGATTTTGAAAAACTTTTTTTAGTTATATTAAGAATAAAAAGACCTATAAAAAGAGGTATCACAAAGGGTATCTTTCTATTTAAATTTTTAAAGTTGGGGTTGCTAGCACGTAGGGGTTGAGGCGTGGGGGGTTGAAAATTATATGTCTAAATGGCAATTTAAAAACAAAAATCGGCGGGTCTCAGGATTTTCCGCTAAACCATTAAATAACCAGAATATGATTTTTGTGCGATACTTTATCATCACTCTGTATATGTACTTACGATTTTATAGGAATTCGAGTGGTTTATAACACTACAAATCCAATTGGGTCAAAAGTTCAATCTGCAAAAGTACTCTGTAGAAAGTGTCCAATACCGAAATATGAAGAATTGGAAAACGAGCAGGTTTATCAGATAGTTGTAAATTCATTCTTAGCGACAGGAGGAGATGGGTTTACGTCTATTTCAAATAATTTAATGAACCGAAAGATTGGGCCCGTTGATCTGGACATACTAGTACCATACATCAAACAAAAAAGTCCGATTACTCAACCTCTCGATGAAAGAATTCAAATCGTTAAATAGAATGATGTGACATTTAATTTAAATACTGAATTAATCTTGTTAGTCAAGAATAAAGCTGGTTTTTTACTGACATTATGAAATATATTAAGTTTCACCTCTTCAAATCAGACATATCTATACAATATTATATTTTAATATATCATCAATATTAAGATAGTTTTATGACAATCATCAGTTGATATTATTTTAACTGTACTGCTATCGAAATTCAAAACCAGTATTATCCTTGATATAATGACACAATATAATAAAAGCAAATTGTATATCAGCGTGTTGATGTTTCAAATACTTTTTTTAATGAAACTTTTCAGTGAAAGTTTTTGAAATGGTATAAGCAGCCAATTTTTTATTGAAGGTGAAAAGCAACCTTAATCATAGAAGGGTAGTAGGTAAGTAATAAATATTCAAAAGATAGGAAAAAACATATTTTAATTAAAAAAGTTAACGATTCGCATATAATTTTTAGTTTTATAATAAATTAATAAATATATGTTTATGTTGATATTATCAAAAAAGAATTTTAAATTTTATGCTACAGATTTTCTTTCTCTATTGCAAGGTTTCCATCATTATTTCCTGTTGTTAGAAGGGAAGATTTGAACTTATTATCTGAAGTTATTCTACGCAGATATGGGTTAGACTAATCAGTTTAAGCGTTCATTAAACAAACATAAAAAATCCTCTATAAAATCTACTATAGATCGTCCAAGACTTGCCATGTAACTCAGCAAAAACACGTACTACTTGTTTTTAAGGCCAACCAGATCATTATTATCTACAGTGTCGACTAATATAATGATTCGATTTTTGAAAACGTCGTAATCTATTGGTTGGCACTAAAACACGACACGCGTTTGTGCTGAGTTGCTGAGTCAATAATTGACTCAGCAACTCAGTACAAAAACGTTTAATAAAAAACTAACTAATAACAATTTGTGTCTCTCCCAGGTAGAAATTTTTGGTTTCTTTCCCTTTAAAATACTCTAAGGGTAGTTTTTCTCCAAAAATTGTGTTAATTTTAGACAATATCTTGCATCTTCCTGGAAAACATTTACCTAGAAATATTTTTGACACTTTTGCCTTATAAAACACCTTTCACGGTGAGTTTATTTCATTTGTAGTTTCCATTTAGGTCGAAATAAATACCTACATGAATAACAATGCCCCATAGTTGGTGTTGTCTATTTTTTATTCATGTATTTATTTCGACCTAAATGGAAACTACAATTGAACCAACCGTGAAAGGTGTTTTATAAGACAAAAGGGTCAAAAATATTCCCATTCTGAGAATGTTTGTTCCTTCAAACATGTCTGCTTTATTTGCTGGCTAAAAATTTTTCCTTATATTATTTAAAGTTTATTAATATTCAACTATATTATGGTTTTTCTCCGTTTCTTAATAATTCCCATTTTTTCTGTGATATTTTTATTGTAACAATTTTGATTGTTAAATCATGTATTTCAATTAATTTGAAGAAGGCTAATCGGCGAAACGTCAAATTTTATAATTAAATTTTATGACGAAAGTAAAACGTTTTTGTATTTTACTTAATCTTGAATGAATAGCTGTTGTTCTATTTCATCATTAAGGATAATTTAAAGTCGCATTAAATTTGTTTCTTTCAGACAATCATTACAAAACTTTTTTCGTTTACAATAATTATTAGTTACCTAGGTACTTATTTGACTTATTAAAAGGTGCAATATTTCTAAAATATTTTCTTGGTTGAAGGCTATTTAAATAAATAAAAACGCCTGAGAGTATTAGTAGTCATTTAATTATCGAAGATAAATAAAGAAAAAAATATGAAACGTAGAAAATTAAATATTTCCGTTTATTAATAAACTAATTATACTAATAATAAAATATAAAAAACGTGGTATTACATAACTGAAATATAGAAAACAAAATATTAATTAAGATAAGTGGAAGAAAAATTCTCAAAAAAATATTTTTTTACCTGAAGTTAAATAGTAGGCTACTAGAAAATAAAGAGAAAATTTTTAATCAAAATAAATTGTCATTATAGAGTGTGGTGAACTTGAGCACATCACTGCTGTAATGTTAAGATTAAAACATTAAGGATGATGAGTAATGAATATTTGAGGAACATGTGCGAAAATATTTTGTCAAGGTAAATAACAAACGTCTTGTTATCTGAAGCGACAAACTTTAAGGCTTATTTCTAAGAATTGGGGATATTCTTTACGTGAAATGTAAATAATACTACAAACATAATTTTAATTTTATACTTCACAATCTAAAAGATTAATAATTATAATTATATATAGAGACAGTCAAGGTATAAACATATTTGAACATACGTTAACGTTTACAAATTGTAGCAGATTACAAATACTGTTTAATACCAATGCTCGTGCTTGCTTAACATAGTTCATTGCAATTGCTACATACCCTTCATCAGTAATAATTAAACTATTCGTTTCTGTAGTTTTTGTTTCTGAATGTATTGAAAGAAATGATATATACGTTTCATATTCCCAATGAGCAACTCCATACAAATATTTGTCACATATTAGAGGACTGCCTACATTAAAAATAGTGCCATTTGTTTTGTTTAAAATTAAAAAGTCACTATCATCTAAACTTACAGCAACATTTTCGATATAAAGGGTATTACACAAAACGTTTAATGATACGTAAGTACAGTTTTTTAATTTTCTCGGATTAATGTGTGAAGTAACATTTAAATATTCTTTTAGTTGAGGTTTGGGAATAATTGGTAATTTAGCAATAGGTAATACAGATGAGGATATTGAACTCTCTAAAATAACATTGTACATGTCTGAATTGTCGATGAATGTAGCTGTTAACTGCGTATAATTTTTGAGAAATTCATAATCAATTAGAGTTTTTGAGTTACTGTTAGTAATAATACTTTCAGAGGAAATTACGGATCCCACAAGTTCTTCTTTAGTATCAACAATATTTTTTAGTACTTTACTAAAAGCTTCATTTCTGTAAAATCTATTCGCACTAATATTTAAGTACTTTAAGAATTGCAGCACTTTTTCTTCATCAAGTAAAATTGTAAGTGTATCAAAAATGTGCATTGCTGAGCTCGTATTTTTTATTGTTACTAAAGCTTCACCTAATCTGGCTGCCTTTACAAACCTTAAGGCTTTTTGCAACGTAACATCTTGATTGACCACTGCCAGTGCCATTTCCACATTTGTTTTGGTGTAAATTCCGCCTAATAAAATTTCGAGCAATTCTTTATCAGTTCCAAATACAACAGCCGTTGAAAACTTTTGATTATCAATATTTAAACAATTTAATATTTTTGGAACATCCTTCATGGGATTTGTCACAAAGTATTGCAAAAAGGTACTGTAAAAGTGGTGTATATTTACATTTCCAGCTTCAACGATATTAGTCACCGTCTTTCGAGATATCACATTAGAGATATCGTAGAAATCAATCTCGAGCGCTTTAAATGCTTCATACACAGTTATGTTTCGTGTTCCAATTACTTCACTAACATCATTCAAGGAAACATGAGAATAGTCAAAGTACTGAGCTAAAATTGTATTATTACCAAATAACGATTCAGCTACCAATCTAGGAATTTTGTCTTCCTGTAATTTCAGCTTAATGGAGACAATATACGGATATGAAACTTGCCCTGAATTTTCATGAACCTGGTGAAAGATGAAGAGGCACAGAAAATAACTAACACACCACATTTTAAATATATGTCGATAGTTGTCACAATTTTTAGCTAATTGTTGCAGATAATGTCAAGTTCTGATTATTCTAATTTTTACTACAGAAAAGCTGTTAATTTTACTATTACTTTATTAACATTCAGCACTCTAAATTTGCTCTGATTTAAAATGAGATTTACACTCTACAAACAGGTAAATAAGTACTTCTTATCTATATTGATGCATAATCTTCGGGTAATTTTTAAATAGTTCAGTAAATAGCTTATTTCCATAAAAAATACATAAAGGAAAAGACTTAAATCTGCGAAAGTCATAGGTATATCAATAATATTGTTTTATTTAAAGCGGGGATTACCTAGAATGTAATTGAATGTAGGATGTGGGTAAATAGACAATTATTTGTATAACGTCGTAATAATTAGATCATGAGCAATCTCACTAATATTTTAAGAAAGAACAGTCACTGGATTGTTTAGATTATCATTGTAACATTCCAGAAAGATAGGTGATTTAAATGCCAAGATAAAGATAACAATAAAGATAGGGAAAATATAATGGCTAAAGACGAAGTATAGGTGAACTAAATGCAAATAGCAAAATGTTTATGGGCTTTGAATAGTCTACTATAATATGCTGGTGGTTCGTGAGTTTGAAATTTTAGAGTAGACAATTTTTGTAAGTCTTAAGGGTACGTTTATCCTGGAGCAACGATAAACGATGAATCCAGCGATAATAGCGACATGAAGAAAATATAACGTTGGCATGCATGTGTAGGTACTTGTTCATGTTGGAGATATGGACTCAGTTAGGCTTGTTGTCTAAGGGCCGGTTTTATAAAGCCTGGTTGACCGACGGTTATCTCAACCACGATCAATTGTCATGGATACGATTGTTTTTTTTACTTTCCATACCACTACTGGTATAGGGAAGTATTGATATCATGAAAATTTTCGAAATCGAGATTTTCACGGAAATACGTCTTTTGGACCTCCAGGATCCCAAAAAAGTGGTCTAGAAAAAATGTCTGTCTGTGGGTGGGTGGGTGGGTGCGTGGGTGCGTGGGTATGTAACGCCTCTAACGCAAAAACTACTGGACCGATTTTGGTGAAATTTGAAATAAAGGGGTATATCGAAAATTCATCGACAAAATAAGCTTTTCAAAAAAATCCGAAACCGGAAGCGGAAGTTAGACATGTTTTTTTGGTATCATTTTTTTCAGAAGCGGAATTTTGAAAATCTGAGTAGGGGATATGAAAGAAGGGCAAAATTCAAAGGAAACAGTTTTTTACCGGACTCTCTAACTTCAAAATGGCGGTCGCTATGAATTTTTCAATATTTCGACTTTAACGCCCCGTAACTCAAAAACCAGTTATCCGATCAGGTTCCGCAACAACTTGCTTGAAAGCCCTTTGGCTGTACTAGACTAAGAAAAAAAATTATTTACTAAATCCAAAAACGGTCTCAACGGCGCTCTTCCAAAAATTTTGAAATTTTTGAAAAATTATTACAAAAAAACTGGTCTAAGGAATTTGTTTAAATTTTCTGTACTTATGCAGCTTGGTATTAGCTACATTTTTGTTTTTTGATGAACGCCAGAATTCCACTGTGGCGCACTCTACGAGATGTTGAAAATCGGAAATTGATGCTCCTATAGCGCCTTTATTAGTCAAAATATGAAAGAAGTTTAAATACAAAAGTTGTTCAGTATATAATTCTGGATTTTTCTAAATGTATATCACGTATACAGGGCGTTTGCTTTCCACAGTACAATACGCAACTTTGTTATTTTAAATGAAACACCCTGTATATTATTATATAATTGAACGCAAAATTTAATTGTCTATCACATAGTATAAGGTATTCATATATGTAAAATGTACGGTTGATGTGAAATTCGTGAATTTTGAATATTCACTCTGACTGAAACGAATCATGCGCGTCGGTCG
This sequence comes from Hemicrepidius hirtus, assembly GCA_963082805.1. NCBI lineage: Eukaryota > Metazoa > Arthropoda > Insecta > Coleoptera > Elateridae > Hemicrepidius > Hemicrepidius hirtus. The sequence goes on along the minus strand of OY720160.1, from coordinate 28,360,427 downwards.
GTAGCGATCGTCCGGCTTCGCCAGCTGTGTTTACAACAGATACAGACGTGTCTTCTTCTGTACATTTCGAACCCGCATAGTTTCGTTTTTCTAGCTACTCATTCAAATGATTTCCAATTTTGCCTCGCGAACTACTGTTGAAGACCAAAAACGAAATGTTTATTTTGAGTATGGGAAAGTCCAGGGGAGGTTTGCACCTCCACTTTTTTAAGAATCGTATCCTTGACAATTGCTCGTCGTTGAGCTAACCATCGCATCGGTCAACCAGACTTTATAAAACCCGGCCTAAGTAGCGATAAGAGCGAAGTTATACATTTTTATTTGCATTTCTTCGCCCGTATAGCCGAGATGGATGTGGTCGTTTCCCTTTTATCGCCGTCTTTGCGGTTATCGTTGCTCCAACATAAACGGTATACCAATACCCTTATCGTTTCTCCAATATAAACGTACCGTTATTAATCAACGGATAATAGTCTCAATTAAACTTTACTTTTTCATAAATAATTTTAATTTGATAGCGTAGACCTTCACCTAATGTTAAAGTGTCAACCTCACAATCATACGTTCCATGCTTCTTGGTAGACGTAGGTATAGTAATTTTAAATGCAGCTTTTTATTAGTATACCATTCAGAATTAATTTTGGATAACATCAGTTGATATATTCAATATAAAATATAGTAGGTACCCAATTAATAATTACTACTAATTTATTATTCTTTTACCTATAATTTTAAGTGACAACCGTGTCAACTAACTGAGACATCGGTGGCAACCTTACTATAATATAATCAACAAAAAGACCCTATACCTACAAACTTTTGAAAGCCTAAAATCACTTTTGGTTCTGTAAAATGAAAATTTCACTTATTTACTTAAATCGAAATAGTATATTACAAATCAAATGCGGGAATGCAATGTTCCTTCATTTACGCGAATGTGCGGATGACGCCTTCACGCAGAATGTTTCTACACACTTTATACTTTCCCATACCACCACTGGTATACAGGGTGTGTAAAAATGGCCGTGCAAGCTTGAGGTAAAGTTATTCTTTGGACAAAAATAAAGCAAAAAGCTTATTGCAAAAAAGCTCGCAAAGGGTTCCTCAAGCTACGCGGGGCCTTCAAAGTTAGAAATTGGTAACACTAAAAGAAAGCTATTTTGCAAAATATAGTAGATTGTTTTATAAGGATTAAAAGTGTCACTTTTTTGCATTTGTGAGGCGAAGCGTAGCGTAGCCGAACGAATGCAAAATTGCGAGTCGAAAATGACACATTTAATCCGAATGAAACATGCTATTTTTTCTCCAGCCAATAATCATTGCAAAAGTACAAAATATACAAATTATAAAATATTAACAATATGAAGTGTAAATCACGGAGTCTGGTATCTAGTAGGTAGGTAGGTAGTCATGACGTTGTTTACTTATGTCATTGTTTTGTGAAAAATCTCAAATTAATTCATTTTCCGTATTTTGTGCAAATAACGATCAATAACGATGAATCCTGAACAAGATTTGCCTCCAGAGGTGACAGAAGAGGCACAGAAAGTGGTTTTAGACCTACTTCCAACAAAATCTAGAGAGATTTATGAGTGTGCATACAAGCGTTTCATAAAATGGTGCGAGGAAAAAGACATTAAAACCTATTCAGAGAACGCTTTATTGGTTTATTTTGCCGATTTTGCAAAAAAAATGAAATCATCCACGTTGTGGTCGCAATATTCCATGGTGAAAGCGACTTTGAGTATAAAGAACGGTGTAGAAATAGAAAAATTTTCGAAACTAAAAGCGTTTTTAAAAAGACAAGGTGAAGGTTACAGGCCAAAGAAATCAAGAGTATTAACGAATGAACAAATAGAAGTTTTCTTAAAGGATGCTCCAGATCACAAATACTTAATGATGAAAGTAAGTTTATAACTTTAATAAAAGGCTTACATTTTATCAACTGTCTTTTAGGTTGTTGTAATCTTCGGAGTGAGCGGAGCATGTCGTAGTCAGGAATTGGTTCAATTAAAAATTGAAGATATTGAAGATATTAAATTAGGTTTACTGGTAAAGATTCATCATACCAAAACCAAAAAAAGTAGATCATTTACGGTTATGGGAGAAAATAATTTAAAAACATACAGAAAATATCTAGCTGTTCGACCAAAAAATTTTAATGAACGTCGACTTTTTATTAAATATCAAGACGGAGTGTGCCAGCGACTAGTTGTTGGAATTCACAAAATTAGTAGTATTCCTCAAGAAGTAGCAAAATACTTGAACCTGGAAAATGTAAATGAATATAGCGGACATTGTCTACGCCGCAGTTCTGCTACCCTCCTTGTAGATTCTGGTGGAGATATTACTTCCCTTAAGAGGCACGGAGGATGGAAATCTGACAGCGTAGCAGAGGGATACATCGAAGAATCCCTTAAACATAAAGAAGATGTAGCAAGAAAAATTTTTCGACTCGATGAACCGAGTACTAGTACAAGTGGGATGATCGCTTACGAAGAAGTAGCCGATGGCAATGAAGTAAACATAACTTGTGACAATCAGCCAGCAGCAACATTGACAAATATTGTTAATAATGTCACTAAAACTGGTAATCACGACGGAAAATCGTTAATCCAGTTTCATCAAAGTTGTTCCAATTTTACATTTAATATTAATTATAAAAATTAGAATTTATGTAATAATGTTTAATTTAATATTGTTTAACTTAATAAAATTGTAGAATATTAAAGACTGCATCATTTTCAATTTCAAAACAATAATTTTAATCCTAGTATTAAAAATTAATGTTGCCTTAGTAACGCAACTTTTTTTTCTCAGTCACAAAAACGTCAATTTTATCTTTCAAAATTGGTATTAAAAATGACATATTTTAATACGGCTGGAGAAAAAAGTTATTTGATGCGTACTTTTAGTGATAATAACTAGAATTTATTGCTATTGATCGTTTAAAAGTAATAGGATATTAATCATTTTCATTATTTCCAATCATATAATTTTTGTAAATGCGTAAAAAATACGCTTGGCAATATTGCAAATTAATAATGATAGCCCACCTTGTTCTAAACTAAAATATAGCCTAGTAGTTTAGTAAAACAATAAGGTCCATAGACTCGTTGATATTTCTAGTTTTAAAATACAAGGTTGCCAAATTTACATTTCTTAATTTGTTATGGTGAGGGGTATCCATGCGCCTAAGAACTTTTTTCAAATAAGCTTTTTGCCTTATTTTTCTCCAAGGAATAACTTTACCTGAAGCTTGCACGACCATTTTTACACACCCTGTGTAAGTATTGATATCATGAAAATTTTCGAAATCGAGATTTTCGCGGAAATACGTGTTTTGGGCCCCCAGGAACCCAAAAAAGTGGTCTAGAAAAAAGTCTGTCTGTGGGTGTGTGTATGTAACGCCTCTAACGCAAAAACTACTGAACCGACTTTGATGAAATTTGAAATTAAGGGGTATATCGAAAATTCATCGACAAAATAAGCTTTTCAAAAAAATCAGAAACCGGAAGCGGAAGTTAGACATGTTTTCTTGGTAGCATTTTTTTCAGAAGCAGAATTTTGAAAATCTGAGTAGGGAATATGCAAGAAGACCATAATTGAAAGGAAACAGTTTTTTGCCGGACTCTCTAACTTCAAAATGGCGGCCGCTATGAATTTTTTTAAATTTCGAGTTTAACGCCCCATAACTCAAAAACCAGTCATCTAATCAGGTTTCGCAACAATTTGTTTGAAAACCCTTTGGTGGTACTACACCACGAAAAAATATTATTTACTAAATCCAAAAATGGTCGCAACGGCGGCGGGCGTTCTTTCAAACATTTTGAAGTGTTTGAAAAATTATTACAAAAAAACTGGTCTAACGATTTTGTTTAAATTTTCTAGACTTATGCAGCTTGGTATTTGCTACATTTTTATTTTTTGATGAACGCCAGAATTTCCCTGTGGCGCCCTCTACGAGGTTTTGAAAATCGAAAATTGATGCTCCTATAGCGCATTTATTAGTCAAAATATGAAAGAAGTGTGAATATAAAAGTTATTCAGTATATAGCTAAAATGTACGGTTAATGAGAAATTCGTGAATTTTGAATATTTTGGTTGGGCTCTGACGAAAACGGATCGTCGCAGTCGGACGGTAGCGATCGCCCGGCTTCGCCAGTGGTAATTTCTAGCAAGCACCTACTACAGAGTACAGCGTATCTTGGTGTCTTTTTCTGTTCATATCGAATCCGTATAGTCTCGTTTTTCTCGCTAGACATTCAAATGATTTCCAATCCTGCCTCGTGAACTACTGGTGAATACCAAAAACGAAATGTTTATTTTTAGTATGGGAAAGTCCAGGGGAGGTTTGCACCTCCACTTTTTGGTACAAAGAACATAACTATAATACATTCAAAAAACTCCCGCGACATTTAATGTGTTAAATGGAAAATTTAGTTGGTTACCAAAAAAATCCCTATTAGCTATTATTAGTAATCAAAGCGCCCGCGCCATTATGAAAAATTTAGTGATTTTTATACTAGCCAACTAAATTTTCCATGTGACACATTAAACGTCACGGTAGTTTTCTGAATTGATTTTAATAATAAACAGAGAAGTAAATTTGAAAGGGCTAGATGTATACGCACTTTAAGATAGTTTTCAAAAGAAATGAATAAACATTAAAAACCAGTTGAAAGTTATTAGAAAAGTAATGTAGGTACACAAAATAATATACGTCACGTTCGCAAAATAAAACGCATTGTCAAAAAACAACATTAACGCTATTAAATCTGTCAAAATATGAAAAAATGATGATCACTAGTTGTAATAGTTATCAACTTTTAAAGGGATGTATTCCACGAAAACGGTATTAAAGATAATTAATTTTTTTCTGAAATCGCTATTTTCAGTTTTTTCCTGATAAATCGAGAAGCAATCAAAATAATATCCTGGCATTCTTTTCAGATTCTCAATCGTCATAAAAAGGAGCAACTTTTGTCTAGTTCGACTTCGTATCGTTTACCGTTTCCGAGATACCAATGATGAGCATCGAAATAATTACCACCCTGTATACCGGACAGTATGAAATAAGTTGACATTCCCATTTGACATTTGTGTGCACGGTTATCTATTACCTAGTTTTTCCAGTTGTCAAGAAATATCTACAACAAAAAATTTAAAGTTTTTGGCAAACTCCCTTAGTCAACTCTAGTTCTTCAACATAGACTTTCAATAAAAAACTAACAAGCTAATAACTTACTTTCTGCCCCAAAATAGCCGATTTAGGAATTGCTGACTTTACGTAATACTCTGTTCACTAAATTTCCCATGAGAAAACCATTGGGGCATTAAAAATTAGCCGTCAATTTCTGCAAGGGAGCTAGGCATCTCAGTTTGTCTGTCTTCTCTTTATTTTCCTATCCTCTTTACAATATTTCAATAAACCATTCCAATTGATATTTTCGAGAAAATTACAGAAAAGTGCATGGTGGCAATAAAATTTATCATAAATTTGGAAGAAATAGTTGGCAGTGTAATTTCATAAGAAATTATCAATAAGCAATATTCAAAACTTCATATATCGTATACCAATCAAAATAAACATTTGAACAATTTCTCCCCTGTTTCTTATGCAACCCAACCACCACAGAAGTATCGACTCGCTGCTGTTGTGCCGAATACAGTATTTGCAGAATGCTAAAAAGAGTCATGTGTATTCATTCCCTTGTTCATTCCTAAACCGTTGCATTTGGATTGGCTGTGATTATGAGCAAACAGGATAATTCAGTGTACCTAGTGCAAAGAAATAATTTGACCTAGTGTGTGTGTCTTTACTTATCACTTGCATATGTTTTATTTGGGGTCCCGATTCGTAGTTATTGGATTTCTTTTGTTTTTTTAACAAACGTAGGTAATAACAAAGACTAAACCTGTAATAATTCACTTATTTTAAGGAATATTTAAAAAAACGAAAGGTTTTTAAATTATCTTTCGGTTCTCTACAACAACATTTGCATTTACAGTTATTTTATATTTTTTCAAATAATAAAATGGCGGCCGATCAAACATTTCAAATAGCGATATTTTCATAACCGCCCCATAGTTTTTGAAAATTAAAAAACTATACAGAATATCCGGAAATAACGTTACGCTTCTTTGGAAGGTGCTTCTACATCAAAAAATATGAAGAAAAGTTCCTTTGGACAGAGGTACGGAAATGTTTTCAGTTAAATCGGTAAGAAAATAAAAAACATAATAGGAGTGCCCGGAGGTTCTAACCTCGGCACCATGTACACAGACTTCTGCACCACGTACACAGTTAATAGTAATCTAATCATACACCGTAGGATAATCGTACCTACATGTTTTCATTCCTTGGCTTTTTTGAAACCGACTGTATCCGAGAAAGTATAAAAGAATCCAATATACAGCACTTTATTATTTTATTAACTGTATTGACGATAGTTCTTCCTTGAGCTTATGCTTGAGCTCGATAATAATCACCACAACATACGCTAGTATACTCAAAATTAGATTCTTTAATTGCTCATTAAATCATTTCATGATTATGATACATTAAATTGAATAATTTGAGACTGACAAGTGAAAAAGTCAAAAATTTAGATTGAAACATCGAGTTACGACGTTCAGTTTATCTAGTAATTTTCTGGTTCATCGATTTGCTGTAGGTAAAACACACAAGAAGTTTTCGCTTGGTTTCTCTATTGTACTTACATTCAACTTAACCCGCGGCAATCTCAAATGTAGTTGTTATTGAACACTCGTTATTTATTAGTGCTAAATACTTATTTGATAATTATTTTTATGTTCCCATTTTTTATTGTTAATAAATACAGAAAATATATACACAGGGTGTCCTGAAAATAGTAATGAATCCGTCGCACTTAAAATACCCTCGCAAGTTTCTATAAAAATTCCACCCTGCGTAGATATTCGCCGAGTGGTGAAAATCGAATTTTCCGAATAACTATTTTGTTGTTCTATCAATATTGATAATTTTTGGATCAATGCCATACGAGTGCTAGTCCTTAAGGATCTGCTCTCCCACGCAAAATGACAATCTTAATAACAACCTTAAACCATGACACTTATCACTTCGACCGATTCTACAATAAAATTTACATTTCCTTATCACAAACATTAAATTCAACTTTGACATTTAGACACTGAATTTAAAATTGTATGCCGGCTATAAAATAACTAAATTAATATAATTTTAAAGAAGAGAAGAGGAATACAGGCATAAAACATAGTTAACATTAATACTAACTACAAAATCGATTTAAGTCAAGGAAATAATTTAAGCAATTACTTTAAAAGAGGGTTCTAAAATAAAAATGTTGGAAAGGTTCCACTGTACAGGTCAATGTAAAAGTAGGTTAATTTTTTAATTGTTTTGATATTGAACTTTATTGAAGTTTTCACTTGTAGTTGGAATATATTTTCTAATAACATTGAACAGTTTCTTTACTTTAATTACAATTTGATGCTAAAAATAATAACACATTATTAAAATGTAGAAAACAACAAAACTTAATGAAAATAAACGCTTCTATACGATTATAATGATTATAACGGTGCTACTCAACCTTGCGCCCAACATGCAATTCTGCTGGTGCAATGTCCCAGTAACCTAGGCCTTTAAAAGCTCCCTGAGTTTTCCTGTTGCTCTACTCCGCTCGAAGCCTGCAAGAGCGTAAATCAATACGTAAACCACCACAAACTGAAGCGGAATGTAGTACAACATAAAATGCATAAATTTGAATTTTTAAGGAGTTTTTACGTCATTTTCCTCAAATATTTGTCATATTTACCAAGTGTCGAATAACATTGATTCTATAATGATTATCTGACTGACCGTCTTTTAAGGTTTACCCTACCTTTGGTATAGCATTAAATGTAAACGAATCGAGCATATCCAATTTTAATTCAAATGTACGTAATGTAAACATTAATACATTATTTGTATTTCCTTGTTTATCGAAGCGACATCAATAATCAATTAAATTAACGCAATAAATTTACTTCGGGTAACCCAGCACGCCGCAAAGCCTATTATTGGTTCCTGCTATGTCCACTGACCGCAACTGCGGGACATTTATAGTGCATTGATCGAATGGAGTCCCAAATGAAGATGGTTTAAATAAATACCATTGATCGCATAGTTTGTAGAGGGATTTGTTCAAAGTCTTGCACAGTTCTCAATTGACATAAATTAAACCGTGCCAGCATTCTCCCGTTCCATTCAGAAGTCATCGGTAAATTCTAATGGAAAATAACCATTGATGCATGAAAATTGACCCAAATAGAAGACTACGTTAAGCAAACATACGAAATGATGATTTAAAATAAGTTTACCTAAGATATCACAAAAAACTGAAAAAAAAAATCTGATTCTAAAGTAAACTTCAGTATACCTTGTCTTTCTATAAGAATTATCGCGGAAGTTAAATCTTTGTTTTTCTCGTTCTTTCGTTTAATATCTCGTCGGTACAAAACAAGAATCAACAACAAAAAGTTGCTAGTAATTCACATGTTGGTAAATGTGCTGTAGTAAATACCTACAAAAAATTGTATGTAGTTAAACTTGGTACTAAGCAAACTCCTGAAGTATGACATTAGTAATGGTATTATATGAAACCACTCGTATTGCACTCTAAGTATGAAACGATTTATAACTTGTATTATTACAGAGAACCTTTTTATACTATTAAAAGACGATTTAATGTCTTCCAGTTTGTAATAATTATGGGACGTTTCGGCGCGACTGATTCGACACAACCATTCCGGCGTGACCGTTTCGGCGCCGGCGCGCGCCGGGACGTGTCGTCGGTAGGACATTTCGGCATCGGCCGTTTCAACCCCCACCGTTTGGCTGCGAATGTTATTTTAACTGTACTGCTAATTAGTAGTAACTGATCGAATTAGTAAATTTCTTAGTTGTTTAGAACATAATAATATTGTCTATACAGTGCAGTGCAGTGCAGTCCGTTCATAATGAAAGGAATAAATTCGATAAAATCATAGCCATTGTTTTTTCGCAAAAACGCTGCGACACATCGATTTTAGTTTTTAAATTGGCATTTTCTGATCTATGCGTCGACCCTATATCACTTCTGGTAAAACCGGAAATGGCAGCAACTTTGTTATTTTAAATGAAACATTCTGTATATTTTCACAGATTTGGATGGAGAAGGAAAATGTGTTCAGTAGACCCAATTGTCAACAAATACCTACAGTAATTTAAACTTATTTTAAAATAATAATATCTAGCTAAATCTTTAACTTTATACTTATATTAAGTATTTACAAAACTAATCAAATTATTGTTATTTTAGATCCTAGTCCAATCTCATTATTTTAAACAACTTTACGAAATGAAATTTTAAAAAACATCCTATATCAGAGGAAACCAATCAATATGAAAACAAGCTTATAACTTGTACTGAAATTTAGATTAAATAATGAAACAACACCAGAGAATAGTTATAACAACAAATATAAACAAACTTTAGAAGACCAAACTCACGTTAGTTAATATTTAATTATTTTTTTTATTATAATAAAGCTTCATTCAAGTAAAAAAAACGCGGGTACCGGTCGTTAATGTTAAAGCCGTTACCAATGTGTTTAAACTGCCCGATAATTAGCGCATAATTTGAAAGTTGTGAAGGGCCAGGGCCCAGTCCGCCACTGATGAATACCTATGAGTAGGTAGCTATTCCATATAACGGTAATAAACAATCAATATCTGGGGAACGAAACCACAAGCCCACTTAAGTTTAGTCATTGGTTCAGTCCAGGGTGAGTTTATCATTATGTTTGTTGCATTTGTTTGGTGTCTACATACATCACTTGTAACTTCGTCTCAGGTCGCTGTAATTTTACTTAATTTAATAATTATAACTATACAATTTTATTGATTTATGCCTGGTTTCTAGAAACAAATTTATGAAGTCCATAACTTATCTATTCTGTAAACAACCGGAAATTCAATGAAATTTTTGGTCAGGTGATAAAATCACGTATAAGCTAATCAGAGCCCTCCACGACCGTCAGGTCAACGTTATGCATTGCCTTAGTGATTGTTTATCGAATACTATGTAAGTTATGGGTTTCATAAATTCGTTTCCAGAAACCAGACATCAGTCTAATATAATTAAGTCATCTGCAGAACACTGCATACTACTGACTGAAAACAAGGCTGTTGTAGAAGGAAACGGAAGTGCAGACAATTATGCTAAATGTAACGTACAGCGGAATATTGTTGGAACAGATCATCTGTTGGCAACATCTCTGCATTCCTAATGCAGTACTTCCAGTCTTTGATGTCTGTCCGAATGCGAGAAAATCCTAGAAGTAATGCCTTTTACGCGTGAGAATGCCCTGTTAAAACACAATTTTAGTTTGGAGAATATGATGTGTAACCGCGAAAGCATGAGCGTCGTGAACATTTTAAGTAAGCCAAGTATTTAGAATATTATGCGTACCTATATAGGCGGAGCGCAGTTTCATTTACAACAAATCTACGAATATTTACATGTTGATAACACAACAAATATTTTCGTGTAAAATGTCATTTGGTTGGTAGAGTTATTTCTATTACTATATTACATATTATGAATTCCGGAAACACCTTCCACATAATATAAAAACACAGTTCTAAATTTATTGATCTTTAACATCAAAGGATTTCATTTCAAACAAAATCAGCTAAATAAATCTCGAAACGTATTTTTAGAAAATTTAGTTTTTCTTCAAGCGTATCATAATATCCGTATTGTTGTACAGAACTGGCTATGTAGAAGGAAGTCATTTTGTTAGTAGTCAAATAATGAAAATAATGTTACTAGTACAATAATGTGTTTACCTATCCATGGCAACGGCAGTATTTTGGCCATAGCTCCGCCCCCAAGGTTGCTAGAGGGGAGAGCGTTGTTCTGTCGAAATGACTTTTTAGGAAATATTTATTTACAGCAACAGAATATTTTTACACTTGAAGAAAAAATAGTATATATTATTCGGAGTAGAACGTCTTATTTGTGTTTCGCTCACTTGCACAGCCTCGGCGCGTACGCCTCGGCCGCAATATGGCTCAACACAAAAAGAACTCTTTCTACTCCTAATAATATAATATACTATTATTTTAACTCCAGCTATTACCACAGCAACTAATCAATAACATTTAATTTAAAGTTAATTATATTTCTCGTTATCTACGTTGATCTGTCACTGTCGCTTTTATAAAGTCTGTGTAAAGCAGTAAAAATTCCAACTAGCAACGGGCAAAAAGAAATTATAATTTGAAGTTTTAAAACCGGATGCATGTTTTTTATATATTTTTTCATCACTATTTGTCTACAATTGGACACAAAACAAATTGATTCTGTGACATTTCTGTACAGTAGCGACCAGTGGCGTAGCCAGAGTTTACCCTTGGGGGGGGATATATCAGGGACACAGTCAGGAATTAGCGCAGGGGGAACTATTACGTAATTACGTATACATAAATAATACAAGCGAAATGAACAAAAAATGCGCCGCAGGCGATTCATTATCACAAGTGGGGGTGGCCAATTTTTACGTTTAAGAAATAAAAAAATTTGAAAATATTAAACTTTTTATAAATTAAATTGAAAATTTGGGGTTGAAAAACAATAATCGCGAAAATAATTACATTTCGTTATTTCCAAAATATTATTTATTAAAATACCTATACATTTTTTAAGGAAAATTATGAAGTTGTAGTATACAGGGTGTCACTAAAACACTTGACCAAACTTTCAGAGAGTGTTTTCCACACCAAGAGAAGAAAAAAAGTTCATATGATTCATATGAATATGATTTGGGAAACGCTTTGTTAAGGGTGCTACAGACCCCAAAGGGGGCGCATGAAATTTTAATTTTAATTAATATCTCTGACACCCTGTAATAAAATTTGACATATAAGTTAGTACTAGTAAATGTTATTATCTGACAGTATTCAAGTAAAATTATTTAAACCAGGAGCGTCCCAAACTGGTGGGGCTGGGTACTTATTCTTCATTATTTTTGTGATCTTCAATTGTTTTTAGAAATTTGAGTAGATGGTACGATTGTACGTTCAAAATCACATTAAAAGTGTACTCTTATTACAAGTCGATAAACCGAATTGTTTTCGAGGTAACTCAATGTTTACGAAAAATCCAGTTGCCATGAAAATTCGGAAACTTCGTATTTTAAGGTTTAAATTCCTAGCATAGATTCAGGACATCAAGACAATAAAAAATGTTCATATGAACTTTGCGTTGACGTCCTGAATCTATGCTGAAAATTTAATCCATAAAGCACGAAGTTTAAATTTCATGCGCCCCCTTTGGGGGGCTGTAACACCCTAGCAAAGCGTTTCCCAACCCATGTTCATATGAACTTGTTTCTTCTGTTAGTGTGAAGAACACGCTCTTAATGTTTGGTCAAGTATTTCACCTTATATTTAATCTTATTTAAAAAATAAGTTTGGGGGACGCGGCACGTAATAGTTAAGCAACCCCAACCGTGGTTTATGACATACTTATTCTAGTAATAAAATATTTAATTTAATTCTGGCTAAATGTATCGGTTTAAATCAGGAAGTTTTTTCTTCGTTGTTAAAGTGGCTGCTAATTTCTCAAAAACTTCGACTTATTCCACTATTTATTTTTGTAGAAGTACAGGTTCATGTGGTTTTTATATTTTAAAAGGGAATAATATAGTCAAATTTGAAAAATCTTGATTTGGACAAGCAATAGTAAATAATATAAATTGCTTGATCCTGAAACATTCTAAGATATTTAATTTTTTCTGCTTTTGGGTTTTCATAGTTAAAGCCGGTTGGAGCTATTTGTTTCCAGATTTTGGCCCTTGGGGGGGGATATATCCCCCCCCGTGGCTACGCCACTGGTAGCGACACGACAGGGTGGTGACTGTTTAATTAACAAATTGAGTCGCTGTTGCAAACGTTAAGCAAATCAACAAATATTATTACTGATATAGTAATCAGCTAAAAAGGCAATAAGTATTTGGAATGAGTTATTATCCTATTGAGACACGCCTGCAATGGCATCAGGTGGTGTTGGCAGTGGTGGTCAAAACGACTTGAGCTACTACGTGAAGTAATTCCCGTTGCATTATTTCGACTTTCTAAATCAAAAACCATTTGTAGCGATTTCATTTCTGCCTCGTGAACCAACTCTAGTTTCAGTTGTTTCGGTTTACTGGAAGCAGATTTTCCAGGTTCATGGTATCGGGCGAATAATTGCGCTCACTCGCATTTGCATTCAGAATATCACATAGTTATATCAGCAGAATTGTATACAAACGACACTTTCAGTATAATAAAAAATAGGCGCCAATCGGTTTACTACCGCTGACACAGAGTTGAAAACAAAAACCGGAGAATTTGGACGAACGTGGAAATTTCCTAATTGTGCTGGAGCCATAGACGGCAAACATGTGTGAGTTGTCTGTCCTGCACGAACTCGTTAGTTGTATTTTAATTATAAATCGTTTTTCTCTACCGTCTTGCTTGCTATCGTCGATGCTAACTACAAGTTTATATTCATTGATGTCGGTTCGTATGATAAGTAGGGGACAGCGGAATATGATGCAACCCTTTTCGCGACTCGTTGCAAGTGCTGATAATAATCGAACAGCTATTTTTAACTACCTTCTTTGCCTCAAGAATTTCTGAAAATGCCTTTGGTCTGTTATGCCAAATATTTCGTATAGGTATCTATACGTCAATTGATTTGAAGCCGGAGACAACTGATCATTTGATTATTGTAGCATGATGTCAGCACAATTTTCTTACGACCGGTTTGAGTCAACATGACAATTGATCGTCGCTGAGTCAATCGTCGGTCAACCATCTTTATAAAACTGGCTTTTAGAGACGCGTGCCTAGAGACTCAAAATAAACCATATTACGAATTAGACCTATCTGAACCACATACTTTCACATACCTGATCTCTTCACGACCTCTGCTACTTCCTTTCACGAATTGTCCACCTTTTGGTTTTTGTACAATGGACTTCCCAAATCATACAAACAGAGAAATTTTGCCACCCATTCTACTAATTTCTCATCTTCCTCAAATCAAAATTACACTTTTGCGGTAGTCATGACGTCCGATACGTATGCGGCGGCGGCGGCGCGGCGGTTGGACTGCTCTTGAAGGTACGTTTCCTATGATGCGGCTGACGCAATGCCGCCACCGTACCGCCGGCTGATGCACTAAAGGAAATGGTTGTATTTAGACAGTATTGTAGCAGTCCAGTGCAGTGCAGCGGTCATATTGCGTCGGCCGTATCATAGTACTTTAGTACACTACGCTGTCGAATCATTCGTGACTAACATTGCGAGCGACGAATGTTTTCCGAGAGGAGTCGGTACTTCGGTACTTCAAACGGATTCCACCGTTTATTATTCTTGTTCCGACGTGCTGAAATAAAATTCAGGATTTTTTCAAAATCTTCCGATGACAAGTGGGTAAAGTTTTTGAATCTTTTAACATCCCGCGCTAGGTCTTAAGACTGTTGGATTTTTCTTTTGAAAATGTGATGTCCAGCACTGTCGCCGTTAATTTTTGTTCTTCTTAATTTGGTGGTGTATAATTAAAAACACGTCACATACAGTCTCGAGATCCATTTTGGCTAAAACCAATTTGTTTTCTTCGCCTAAGCACAAATAATAAACTACTTGACGAATAAGTAGAACCTCCAATACTAACACGAAATGTCGAAATCAGATAATATTAATTGTTCGTTAACAGTCGAGATGTGTAGATGTAAAACCGCTTTGTTACAATAAAATTTTTAAGAATATGGATCATTATTTGTACAACAAAACACCAAAATATTGATGCAATAATTGATGCAGAAACGAAAATGGTAATACTCGAAGTCTAAATAATTCTGACTAAAAAGTTTTTATCTAATGTGTAATTTTAACTTGGTATTAGTATATAATATCGATATACGGCTCACGTTTTACAAGGAACTAACAATTTTACAAATAGGCTCCTAGGTTAAGTAGTACCCATCGATGTACTGTATAATTTAAGGCGGTATCCGCTGCTTATATTTATCAGCTTCTGTAATTAATTCATTTATAAATCCTTAATAGTCTTTAAGCAAATATTTAAAATAAAGTACCAAGTACACACGAATTCGTCATTCATCTTTCATACTATTAGTTTGTCATTCCTTTATATACAAATTTGATAGCGTTTCGTGCTAACTATGTGGCCTTCGGTGCACGCAACGTTATTTCCATTCTTCCCTTTTATAAAGCAAAGCTGTGTAAGCAAATAGTCTACCTATTTTGATTATTAATTTCTACGAAAATGAAATATAAAACTAATTTACCAAAATAAATAATCGTATTTAAAATGTTTTAATTTTGTTTCACAGGATAAATCACATTGGTTTACTACAAATAATATATGAAGAGCTTCTTCCAAATACAAATTAAATGCATTCCTGGGCTGAACTGGATATTAAACCAATTGCAACATATAATAAGGCCGATTTTAAAAACTTGGTATAAACCTGAAATAACCTAATCCTCCGGTAATTGCCATAACTACAATAAATTATTACAAGAATTGTAACCATAACCATGGCAATTGTCGGAGGAATAGCTTATTCCAGGTTTATACGATATGATCAACAAAATTTTCGATAAAGGTTGGCCATACGATTGATTTATTCATGCTTATATTTTTGACAACTTACTGTCAAAGTCGAAATAAGTAACGACACACTAATTATTATATTTCATGGCCAATCCGAAAATTTTGTTGATTATATTGTACTAGTAGTAGTACAGTAGTAAAATCGGCCTTTCGTTTAAAAAGAAGTAATTACCAAGCTTTTAGATGTTTGCAGCAATTTTTGGTAGTTATAATTTCCGAAATCTCTGAATATTGCATTACTGTTGATTTTGTGACAATTAAATATGTATTATGTTATGCAGGTCAATTCAAATTGGAGCCTCACTATTGGGATTTCGTTTAGTGGAGATAGCGATGAGGATTAAATTTAGTAAAGTTGAACTCATTAATAATCCGAAGCCGAAAGTGAATTACAACGATTGGGACTCGAGGTGTTTTAGCGACCGCGACCCTTTATTTGAATTAATCTAGCATGGTTTTCAGATGCTAAATGACATCTTCATCAGTACAAAAATGTCAAGTCAAGAAGACTCTATCCATGGTTTCAAAAATTCGCTTGTCTTTCGTGTTAGTTTAAGTGTTCTTCCAGACAAACATATGACCTTAGCAATTAGCTCACCCAGAAATACATGCGTAATTTAAAAAATCCTTTGTACACAGGTTACTAGTAAATTGATTCCATATTATTTTGCGACTTATTATTTTGCTTGTTGCATTGACACTTACCGATTATGCACATTGCTTGATAGACATTTTGTACCCATTACGTATGCGGGATGGGATGGTCCGGCGCGACCGATTCGGCGCCGCCGTTTCGGCGCGACCGTTTCGGCGCCAAGCAGTTTCGGCGCCGGCCGTTTCGGCGCGAAGCCGTTTCGGCGCGAGAATGTATTTTCATGTATAACAGTTTTCAAATTGTCGGTGTCAGTGTCATAATTGAAAGAGAACAAAGAGAACAAAAGAAAACAAAAAATGGTTAGCAGGTAAGCTGAGGGATGTTCATTCCTCAGAAAAGAAAACAAAAGATGGTTAGCGGGTAAGCTGAGGGATGTTCATTCCTCACAAAAGAAAACAAAAAATGGTTAGCGGGTAAGCTGAGGGATGTTTATTTCTTTGATTTTCGTCATTTAAATCAAAAGTTTGTGTTATGGACTTATCGCATCGGTTAGATCGCCCGACGCCGAAACGACTTCGCGCCGAAACGGCCGGCGCCGAAACTGCTTGGCGCCGAATCGGTCGCGCCGAAATGTCCTAGACCGTTACGTATGTGGTTGACTTTGCTACATTCATAAGATTATAAACCGTACAATAAACGTATTGATTTGATCACTGTAAAACTTTCTTATTCCTTGTGATAATACAATAACCAGTAGACAACTGTCGATGTGCGATGTACGAAAATATATATAAGTATAAACAAACCACGGTATATAAGAAATCCAAGAATTCTCCCGAACCCCATAGTAGAAGAAATAAAAAGCTTAATTACTTGCATTATTTGCACTAAATTAAAAAATTGTGAGAATACCGATTCTAACTCGGAACAAGGCGTTAAGTAACAACAACAATGTTGCTTAAATTGACTACGCCAACGTTGAACACTATATGAGTCAAATGGGCATTGGGTATTTAGTTTTCTTTGTGATTTTGTTTAGGTTTCTATAATCGACCACCATTCGTTTTTCTCCCTTCTTTTTAGCAACAATGCTGGGCTAGCATAGGATGAGTTACTCTCTCACACAATATTAGATTGTAGTAGTTCGGTAATTTTATTTCGTAGTATATGTTTTGTCTTTATCTGGTATTCGATATGGTCGTTGGACTACTGGTTGAGTGGATCTTAGGTCAATTGCCAGTTTAACGGAATGATTTGTGCTCAATTTGTCCATTGAGGTAAAGTCAGTCAGTTTATTTCTCTAGTACTGCAGAGAGTCTGCTTTTATCATAGTCTGATAGTGTTGGATCACGATTAATTTCAAGTGTTTGGTTACTGGAGATAGTACTTTTGTTTTTGAAAGTGAGATTGTTACCGATTCGATAATAAATTATATTCTGGTTTTCTGTAAAATTGCGTCCTATTAAGAGTTCTGTATGCATAAGACCGTCATTAATTACATACAAAGGAATATATAATGGACACCGTCGATATTGATACCTGCGTATACCAATTCATCAATTGGAACTGCCACGCCTACGAAACCGCGGAGATTGGCTGGTGTCTGGAGTTTTTCTATTGTGCTTTGGCGATTTTGTGGCGATATAATAGAGGAATCACTGCCTGACTGTTGCAGTATGTTCTTCTGCAGATGTATGTCTGGGATTTCGATTGAAACATGCCGCTTGAATATGACCCTGAATATTGCAATTACTGCAGATTTTATTAGGATGATGAAATTTCTCTCTGCTGTGTCCTGTGATACCGCAACACAGACATGGTTTGTTTATAGAAATATTTGTGTTACGATTGCGAGAGTCATAATAATTATGATTTCGTCGGGATGTGTTCGTTTGAAGGTTACGTCTCCAATCGGAGCATTTATTGAAAATTCGGACGGTGACCTTGCTACATTTAATAATGATTTCTTGGAATGTGTTGTTTTGTTTCGCAAATATGCCGCCAATACATTTGGGCCTTATACCCGAAACCTCCGCGGCTGACGTAATGTTGTCGTCATCGATGACACTATATAATAGCTGTAGATGGCACCAAGTATTAGGGATTATCGGTGTTTGTAAAATTAACCCGCACTTTATTGATTTTGGGTAAATGTTGGAAGTGTAATTCATACAGAGAGCAGTTTTCAGTTGATTTATGATTAACAATTTCTATTAGCAATTTATATACATTACGACTGCTTTGAAGGGCCTCCAATAACAAAGTTTTCCAATGGAACCAAGATAGTTGTGACCAGCGTTGTTCGCAAGTAATGTAACTTTCGTACCAAGTTCGTGCAGTCCCCTATAGTTTAAATTCAGAGCCTGAAAAGTTACAGAATTGTCACTCCAATTATAATTTACTTTATTGAAATCTAAAATTTCTAACCATTCTGCGATTTGGCTATTAAGTGGGTTGAATTCAGGTATAAAGGCAACAAGTGCTGGCGATCGATTTTCTGCATGGGTACTACAACTAGAGGTACCACCTAGCTCTTTGGATCGCACTGTATGTCATGTGGGGGAATGCCGAGGATGAGGAGCTGGAGCTGTTGGTAGTGCTGTCACCAGAACTAGACGACGTCTTTGTTTTGTTATCTTCCCATTATAAGGGATTTTGTGAGCTGGTTCAACCACTTCTGATGTGGTCTCTTGTACAAGTAACTACAGTTTTAGATGTATTAAGTGAATGTATTTGCAAATACTACAAATGAATAATAATAATGCAACTAGAAGACGGTCGAGTCGGACGGGACGGGCGCGTGCTAATTGACCACTGCTCGACTCGGACGAACCTGCATCCTTCCTTCGCGCACTGGTTTTGTGTACTCGCCGTCGAGGCATCGTGGAATACCACACTATGTTGACTGTGTTATCGCAATATCTTTACTCGTCTGGAATACTCTAAGCTCTCAGCCATCCCCCCCACTTAACTTGGAGTCCGAGTCCGGACCATACCACGACAGTAGTTATCCCACATAAACAAGAACAATTTTTTGTAGCAGAAATCGCACATATGAACAACTCTTTAAATATTGACGTTTTCAAGCGTTACTTTGTTAAAATCCATAATTATAAATGCCGAAATACGTATACAGCAAATAAATCTTAATTATTCTAAATTATTTCCCGTTAAAATCGATATTTATTATTTCTAGTATTTATTGTTTCTAATGTAATTTCAAAAGAAATTTCCAAAGAAGAATATTCAGAGCTACATGGAATACCAATTTTTTTAAAAGAATTTTTCCACACAACTTTTAACCTTGTAGGTTATGAGCTTAAGATGAAAACATGGACAATGACATAATGGGAATGAGATTACACACTCGAAAGTCGGGACGGGACGGGTAGCCAAGATTAGGCAGTGATGCTGAGAGGAAATTTCTACAGGTCACTAATTTTGTTTGCCAATAACGCATGTTCCTCTTATATTTTGATATTTGGGTTTTATTTTACTTTGGCATCAGAAGTGGAATACAAGCGCAGTGTGCAAAATAAAGAGCAAACTTTGTTGTGTTTTCGGAAACCATGCCAAAACCAGCAGATAACGCAGTCGTGATAGTAGGCACGAAGAAGGTTCTCATCAGGAGTTTGGACGTTTCGAGCGCCGATCCAAGGCCTTGGTCGATCTCGAGGGGAGCAGGACGATTTGGCGCCAGGCGATTCGGCGACGGATGATTCGGCGCCAGTATATACATCAAATATTATTATCAACAAATGGAAATACACGTTTTACATGGTACCGAGGTCTGTGTACATGGGGGAAGGTTAGTTGCTCTTAGCAGGTATATACCTATTATAATAAATAGTACGAAACGGTGTTGCTTGTCGACATCTGTGTACAGTCAGCGACAAATGTTTTCACCAGTCTTGTGCCACTGTAATTCACTTTACTGAGAAATATAACACATTTCTATATTTCATTTCATCTTGTTAACAGTGTGTTACCAACATACCTATATAAAACAATAAGAACGACGGTATGTTACCTCTTATATTTCTCAGAAAAGCGTGTTCAGTGGTATCAGCCTGGTGAAAACATTTGTCGCTGACTGTACATGACACCTTAGTCTGTGTTTAGGTTAGTTGCTCTTAGCAGGTAATATATATGTAAAAGAACGTGCACGAAATTGTGGTGGTCGTTACAGTCTGTGTACATGGTACCTTAGTCTGTGTTCAGGCGGTTGCCTCGGTTCAGGTTAGTTGCTCTTAGCAGGTATATATTATAGTAAATAGTACGTAACGGTGTTGCTTGTCGGTATCTGTGTACATGGGGCCGAAGTTAATTGTTCTTCGCAGTTAATATATATAATAACTTACACGAAATGGTGATGCTCGTTGCAGCCTGTGTACATTTCATTTATTGATAATAATATTTGATGTATGTATTGACGCCAAATCGTCCGTCGCCGAATCGCCCGTCGCCGAATCGACCGGTGCCAAAATATTCGGCGCCGAGTGTACCGATCTCGAGACCAGACCCTGGAGGTTACCAGAGATCGGAGGCGTAGTGGTACAGTAGGTTCACCGCGGGGCTGTCGAAAGTTGAGGCGCCGAAAACAGGCAGCGGCGTCGATCTTCGATGAGTAAATCAATTTCCCCTAGCTTATACGTGAATCTATTCGCAAAGCTATACGACCGATGGGGACCCTGCTTCGAGTCACCAGTACTACAGCAACAGGCAGCAGCCATAAACTGTTACCCAAATGGAGAGGGCCGTTTCGAGTCTCGCGAGTAAGAAGTTCCGATATCCCAGGCAGTACTCGCTCGAGGATAAGGTATTTCAGAGTAGCTGGCGATAAAAATATGCGGCCATGGATCCGGGTGTAGGCGTTGCGAGGTGCTAAAGATCCCCACGACAAGGCGTACTTGTGGAAATGATGGTAAGAGCGGAATATGCGCTTAACGGACTGAGACTCGATTCCCCCGGGGAACATGTTAGGTAGAGGTGGAAAATCATGTATGGAACTCGGTTACGGACAATTCCGGATGTTGGTGATATTATTATAGTTATGGTAGCTATTTCATGTTACATTAAGTTATTGATATTTAAATTGTTTTGGTTTAAATTGTTTATATACGAATATTCTAGATAATTCCAAACTTGACCAAGTTTATTTACTGCTCCAAACCGGAGAATAAGTACGTTTCTAGTTTTGGCAACCCGAATGTTTTTAAAGACTCCTCAAAGACAATGTCTTATGCTGGTTATTGAGTTTCAGTTACTAAACTCTGAATGAAGAGTTCGAAACTGGCTCGTTGACAATGCATTTCAAGGTATCTTTGCTTATCTTATGTGACACATCATCTATTATAAAACCAGTTAAACTGATGAATGAGTCTGAATCCTTCCGAACCTGTCGATCATCGAGCAGCTGTGTTGACCACGGCATTTCAATTTTACTTTACTTAAAATTTCTTTTAAATTTGTTTTACATAATTTTAAACTCTACTACCACGCAATATTCGAAATCGATATTTATTTCACTTCACCCAAACAGTTGAGTTTGTTATCCATCTTATAATACTCTTAACATTTATTGTATAGCACTTTAATTATTATGGGATAATAGAGAAAACAGTCTCTTTCTATTTGGTTAATGGATATTTAGTTGTGGTTCTGGCACTTCTTAATTACTGCTTACGATTTTCACCATCATCTCAAACTAATCTCCAGTCGCATTTCAGAAACATTCGCAATTCGTTCACCAAACATGAGAGAGAACAAAAATGAATTTGTAAAAATTAATTAAAAGAAGCGACCAGACGAAAAATAGCTAGCTACTACCTAACACAAACAATAGAATTAGGTATAGTTTTAAGTATTAATAATTTCATAGTTCATTAACAAGTGCGAAATGTAGATAGTGAAATGTTAGAATTGAGTAAAACTAAATATTCAATAAGCACAAGTAGAACGCTGTCCTTAGAAAGCCATTGAAATACAAATGAGTTACAAAATGTTTTTAAAATTTTTAACTAAGACTAACAGGTTAGTATTAAAAATAAAATAACACTGATTTACATTTTAAACCAAAACAACAAATCGAAAAACAAGAACAACGTAAAGAACGTTAGATCAAACAAGACTACTTTTGAGGAATCAAAATCCTTTCAGACAAAAGAAGATTAATATCTCAGGAAGTAACACCCAAAAGCACGCAGCAAATCAAGGAGTAAATTGCTTGTAGGTGTAGAGGAAACGTTGGATGATTTTTCATGTTGAGGCTTTCGCGCTGATATACAAAAGCATTGTCATTTCGCTATTTCACTGCTTTGCGATTGTATTAACTGCGGTGTAAATATACTAAGATAAATCTTCGCCAAAAATGGTAAGTGATACGGCAATAATTAGTAGGGTACTTTCTACTTAAAATTGATATCTAAAATTCATGATTTTTAATTGATGCAGGCTTGCATGCGAGGTAAATGTAATAAAAGTTGGAAAGATTATGATAAAAAACTTAATTATGAATAATTTATGGGGTGGTATTAAAAATAGGATCGATAGAAATTATATCTGGTAGACATGCAATTGCACGTAGACGATGCAGATTGAAACAAAACACTGTTTTCGTAATTATACCACATCTGAATCATTTTAAACGATATGAAATAATAAACATTGCGGAAGAACGCATGCGTTTGCTGTACCCGGGCTACGAGCCAGAGTTCAGTCCTGCCAACGTCGTCGATATCGAGGGACGCGTCGCGACGCCGGTGACTCTTGCTGAATTGTTAACTGACACTGCATCCAGTGTTCCTGATTTGTTTTTATTGACGGTGTGAAGAAGAACTACAACTGACGTAAGTATAGAACATTTGACCTCAACAAAATATTTATGCTAAATATTCATAATAAATCTACAATGTAAATTTCATAAAAATATTATTTCCTAGCCTTCTGAATAATCTTAATATTTAATATAGGTTAAAGTATGGATGAAAATTAGTTCATAGCGTGCTGTTTAAAAAAAATATTTCTGTGATCTGTATGATTCCCATAAACATTAGCGTTTGTAGCAGGATAATATTGTCCCGTTATACGATATTTATACCGCATTTACCGAAATGACTCCCATTATTTAAAACAGGAAATTATTTAGCTCGTTCGTTTGAAGTTTCTGGCTACTTTATTCTCAGCAATAGAGATAAAACACCGCTCAAACGAGATCGTTAATATCCCATTTTTAAATTTTAACGGTAATGGTTCATGATGGACTTTAATAAAATGAGAAGGGTCGAACAGATAAATTTGTGAAAAGTGATGATGTATTCCTTCAGTTCCCCATTGCATATCTTGCAAAATATAATGGATTAAAGAACGGAACAGGTAATTTGTAAACATATCACAACGTACAGCAGATATTATTTTGCTTCTTGCACTAAACCTAAATCGGTTTCATTATATACGTTATAAATGTTTCTTGTCTACATTTCTTGAAAACGTAATATAGGTATATATTAAAAAGTCACAAAAGAGTGAGATTTTATTTCAAAATTACTACAATGTGCATTTTAAACCTCCTTATAAGTATAGGAATTCTGACACAATATTGAGCCTGTCTACCAAAGCTATTAGTAATAATGAGGTTACTAAAGTTCTAGATGGTAACATCACTTTTCATGGGGCTATATGTCAAATAACTTGACTTCTAAGTGACACAGCTCTTATCCTACCATCTGCGTTCTTCTTTGAGGTTTGTTGGAAAATACCTGAAAGGCTTTTCAACAAGTATGCATAACATTGACCTAGTTTTAAATATTTCATTTCTGCAAGGCGAGAGGTATATTCCAATTCCACAGACACAGTAAACAGCATGGTATTCGAAAACAATTATTTTTATAATACTACCAATTTACTACTCATTGTTTAAGACGGAAATGTAATTAGTGCTTCATCAAGTCAAGTAGCTTAATATTTTTATAAATTGCTTGACTTGACAAGAAAACCAAGCTTCGAAAATTCACTACTTGACTTGACTTCATTTTATTTCGTTACTAACTTGACTTGATATCAAGTTATTTCAAGCTGTTTAAGAACATAGGTACACTTAAAAAGTGGGAAAAAGAATAAAAATACAGATTGTTCTGATCTTCTGAACATTCCGAACTCGTTCAAAAATCCACACGTAATTAACACAGATTCGACAAAAAGAAAAAACTTACAGATTATTTCATTTAGTCCAGCAAGATTTAAAGAGTACGAAGAAGACTGACAAACTAGGAGACATTTATTTATTTATTTTAACTAAGCACTTTATTGCTATAGCACATTATAATTTTTAACGTTTTACCGTTCGGGTGATATGGGCTTGAACCGCATGACTACAAGTTAAGGCAGTCAAACTACAATAAAAATTTACTCGAGCTTTTTGTTTCTTAAATAAAAAATCAAATAGTAGTCTAGAACTGTTTGAGTTTTCAAGTTTGCGAATTGTGATACATAGTTACTTGACTTGACTTGATATTTACCAGTGGCTACTTAACTTAAATTGATACTTGCCAGTGACTATTCAACTTGAAGCTGATTTCAAATCAAGTAGCAGGAATATCAAGTCATGCCGTGAATCCCTAATTAGCAAAGCAACTCTCAAATATTAATGCAGTATTGGATGTATTAGAATTAGATGAACGACATGTTAACCCCTCTGGTCTTACAGTAAGTATTTTACTAACATTAGCAGTTTTATAACAGCAAAAGTTATATTCTAAAAATAAATGCAATGTATTATGAAGCATTACTTTAAAGTATAAAAATTTAGATGTAGGGTGCGCTTCAGTATAATTGCCAGTTCCATATTTGTACCCCCCCCCCCCCCAGAAGTTATACGTTTTACTATCCGATTTTCCACAAGTCAAAAATTCAACTACAATGGACTTTATATGCTATTCTCCTCTTCAAGCTGTTGCTCCGCAGAAAACCAAACGCAACGACCGCGAAGATGTTATTTTAGTTTAGCATTATCATGATGCATCTTTAAATTTCTAACCTAAAATACATTGAGTATTTGAGGGTGCTAAGTGATCTCCGTAATCCAAGCCCTAGGTTAATGACGGGTTGGAGCATGATAAAATGTATTTATAGGTTTCATAATCAGTCACTATGTTTGGAATTCTCTGGTTACCGTTACCTTCATGGCCTAACATTTGCAGCGTTTGGCAACTGATCCTTACACACTCCGACTTTTGAAAGTCTATAAAACTGGTGCGGGAACTAGCAACAAACCACTTTTCTCATCTTAAGTTCCTCGTCACGTAAAAGTTTTGCCCCTGTCTGTAATCCGGTACCTATCTATACATTATAACTAGATCTTGGATCTTGTTCAACTATCGATAATACTTTGGGACATCCATTTCTATAGCAATAACTACCAGCCCAATTTACTAAACAAAACTATGGATCAAAAATTTGTATTAGCGATAACGTTCGTTCATTTTCATTTTACAGAATCAAAAGTGTTATTGGGCTTGCAAAGTTTACACATATAGCAACTTTTTGTTGATTATAGAAGGACTATGCCATCTATGTTTACAGCTTGATTGACACTAACCGCATTTCAAGTTAAGTTGGAATGGTCGGAATTAATCAAAATGATAAGTAAAAAATAAAAAAATTAATTGCAGTTTTTTTAAATACAAATAAATATAAATACACAATAGTTAGGTACATATTAATATATTACGATACAAGTGTATAAGTCAATAGAGAGTTTTAGAGCACTATACGCTAGAGTACGCTAACGCTAACGGTAACGTCTTTGCTAAGCAACACATTGTTTTGCTTAGCAAAGACGTTAGTGTTAGCGTACTGTGTTCAAAAACTCTCTATTATACGTGTGTCATACGCTATTTTTATTATACCTGTATCATAATGTGAAAAACAATATTTTGATTTTGATTAATTTTATAAAATAGTTAATAATGATGTGACCTAATATTATAGGTGACCTAATACCGATTACATGGAAATTGGTTAGTATTTGTTATTTATGGTGCTATGGAAATTCCGCCTATGGTCTTACTGACTGTCTGGTCCACGACCGTGGTGACGTTAAATGATTTTCTTAGCAAGTTTTTCTATACTATTTCACTTTTGATTATTTTATTTTTTATAATTACTATTATCTACTTCTACATTTAGATCTGAAAATTATAAAAATATTTCGCAATACCAAAACGGTATTCCTTTTTATAGAATATCTTTGGTACATGTATATGTTACTATATAGTCCCGGAAAACGGCTCATTGATTTATTAGTAGTAGCCAATTATCCGGTTATTATTTTTAACCTAAGCCCAACGTTACCTAGTTTCAATTTGTCATCTTTTTAGTTCGTATTTCTACTGTAGGTCTCTTAATATATTTTAGTCATTCATGATCTTAGAGGATGTTTAGAGTGGTGTATCCTAGTCAAGTAAGCATAGAGTAGACGTAGCGGAACAGGGTAACATGGGATATCGCCGTGTACCTAGTATCCGCAAGATATGGGGTCACAAAACTGGGATCCACACTCCGTGGTTCATTGTATCCGCTTGTACCTTATTCGCTTCATATTTTTATCACAATAACAGAATCAAACAAAATTCATTTCATTGGATGTAAATTTCCAAATGTGTAGTACAATGCTTGCTTTATTGAAAAATTGAAACAACAAAACAATAAACCTTTATCGAACTATAATGTTTTATTATTTTATTTATTATTTTTTATACATAGAAGAAACACGTAAGAGAATAAAATGTCTAGTTTGAATTTTGTAATAACCACCTTGTTAAACTGAAGTTATTACACAATAGCTTGAGAGTAGCTAGTTAAACGTTATCATAATATGAAGAGGCACGTCAGGATAGACTGCTATTGACACAAAACATTCATTGAGCTGATATTATTGTGTGATACTGACATCTAATCTGTATACCGTCTGGGTACTTTCAAAACCGAACATAGGGGAATTGCATTGTAACTAACCTTTATATAGATTCCTGCTCGCCATTTAAACCCACAAGGATGGTAATGGTATGAATAGAACGACAAAAATACAGCGCATCTGATGGTACCAATAAATGTTAGTACTTAGTTATCTTTTTCTGTAAAAAAAATTATGAAATAATGCTATTTTGAAATAATATAGGTTGCTATGATTGTCAACTTTTTTTTATCTGTCAATTAAATTATTTGAAATCAGTCGATGTTTCGGTTATTAATATCAAATAATATGAATAATAGCGAGTATTCAGTAGAGCAGAGGGTTTTTATAACAAAGACATTACCATCCTTGTGGGTTTAAATGGCGAGCAGGAATCTATATAAAGATCAGTTACAATGCAATTCCCCTATGTTCGGCTTTGAAAATACCCACTCGGTATAAATTTATCTTCCAAAGCAGCGGACTTTGTTGGGGTTTTAATATTTTTTAAATATCTATGATAATCAGATAATGAATACCACAGTTATGGAAATGGTGCCTGTAGAATAGAATAATTACGAGTATACATATTTATCGATCCCCCTCACAATATCATAGTTGTATGCAGCAGTTCTGCGAACCTACCGAATTGTATACAGGGTGTAAACTCAACTGGCATCTCGGAAACCGTGAAAGAAGCAAATCGGTTAAACTAGACAAAAGTGGCACCTCCTTGTACCCAATTTCAAAAGCTTCAAAATATTCAAAGCTTACTATTACCAAGGGATCAGTTAAATTTCAGCTCTAGTTATTTTTTCTGTTGCAGTCTCGTTAATTTTTGACAATACGGACATTTTCTTGAAAAATTTCAATTCATAATTTGTCCTTAAAATTTGTTGTAACAGGTTTAAACAAAAAAGTTTTATGAACAAAAACTACCTAAGTATTTAAAATAAAGCCGAAAATCAAAAAAAGTAGTATTTTTTAAAAATGGGGACAAAATGTTTTTTAACATCTACCCTCGTAGGTCGGCATCGCCACACATATCTTTGCAACGACCTTAATATGCACTGTTGCAAAATATTAAAATGTTTGATCCACCCTGTATACCTACTTAATTTTCTTCTTCACAGTAATAAATAGAAATGCCATAAAGTAGGTACACTGTAGCCAAAAATCAACAGAATGGGTTAAAAATGAAAAAATTGGTAAACAGAATATATTTTTATAATAGACCACAAAATAGTTTCTTTCGTTTAGTCTTGAATATGTTTAAATATTGAGAAAATAAAATAATTTTGTGCTTAGTATATTGCTCGCATTATAAGTTCATAAAAACTAAACGGACCGAATCTTTTGAAAAAGGACCTACAGTTAATTTTGATAAAACTGTGAACCAACTGTTGCCCTAACCCAGCAATGAAATCCCACGACC
This sequence comes from Hemicrepidius hirtus, assembly GCA_963082805.1. NCBI lineage: Eukaryota > Metazoa > Arthropoda > Insecta > Coleoptera > Elateridae > Hemicrepidius > Hemicrepidius hirtus. The sequence goes on along the minus strand of OY720160.1, from coordinate 28,331,724 downwards.
TTACTAAGGCAAAGTGTTTGAATTTTCCTGCTCCCCTTTCTTCTTAATCAACTAGTAATTAGAATTTAGAAGTTCATTTTCTAGTCTTGAAATGATGCTATCTCACGTCTCTAATTAAGAGTTCCCTTGAGCAATCTCATTAAAATCTAATCAAACTGGCAATGAAATCTTATACTTCCATTGCATTTTATCAACTAAATTAACGTAACTCTGAATTACAGTTGGACTATTACTGTGTATCAAATATTATCTTTGATCAGTTATTCTGGGTGATTCTTTTAAGTGTGTGCAATACCAAATCAGTGGCGGTTATTAATTTTGTGGGACCCCAAGCGCGACCTGATCTGGAGGCCTCCTATTAATCTTACCAGGGACGCAGCCAGGAATTAGTATTTGAGGGTGGTTAAAGAATACGTATATAGAAATGCGAGCGAAGCGAGCTAAAAAAAACGACGCTGGCGATTTTATTTTTAAAAATGGGCTTGCCCTATTTAACGTGTTGTACGAGCATCTCAGAATTTTTCAGATTTCAAAGAATGAAAACTCCGCATCCCACGAAAGTACGGTAACTTCTTTAACACTTCATCAAAAAAAAAACAAAAAAACAAGATATCTAAAATGCGGATCGTTTTATTGCTTTTAACTTATATATTTTCATTTTCTTATCTCTGAAAATATCGAGGCCACCGGGTCACGTAGCTACCCGGCCCAATCCAGCCCAGTCCGTCCCTGGATATAATGTTGCACAAATATTAGACAAATATATTATTACCATGCACTAACTTCTGCTACCAGGGGAACTGCAATTTGGTATCACGTACATGTACAAGTTAAGAAATATGAATTAAATGCAAAAGCGTTTGTAGCAAAATTCTTCGTTACTTTATAGCCGTTCTTACAGACCACACTTATAATTTAAGAAGTTTCCTCAATTCCAGGTTTTCAAGTACGCTATAAAATTAACTTTCACTACTTTTTTTTATAATAGTACTAATAAAAGTTATACCTTGCCAAAATTTAAGACTATTTACGTAGGTATTGAAGCGACATAATATTCTACTTTTATGTTTGTCGTAAGTGAATTAGTGCAGATGAAAACGTTACCTACCATTTAGAAATTAAATTAATTCCGATTTGAACGGTTCACTTTAAACACTGAAAAAGCTTCTCTTAAAGTGAAATATACTACTACGTACGTCTACATTTTGTAGTAAAAACCGCCTTTTTAGTATTACTTCCGTTTACTACACTGCCAAATTGTTTACATTTTACATAATGTCTAACCTACATTCTGAGAAATAAAAAGCTTCTCTGTAAAAATTTACATAATAACTAACTCAGGTCCCGTCTTATTCCTTGGTTAAGAATCTTAAGAATACATTTTCAAGGTTCTCCATTTTAGCCTAATTCGTAGTGGCGTCGACAAGTCTAAATAGCATAGGCGGTGTGGGAGATTGCCTAGCAAAGCTTACAAGCCTACTGCATATTATGTAGCAATATCTCTGTCAATGCTTTATTTTGCTAAAATGAACATGTTTTAGTAAAATCGAATATACCGAATATTGCTTCGAAGCTTCGAAATACTCATATTTTTGTGTGCCCGTGCTATTTTGCGAAAGTGAATATTGAAGCCGAAAACGTTTTTTACATAAAAATTTGATTGACGGTAAAAAGGAATTCCGTTAACGTTGGTAGACGTATAAAAATAAATTTGGCGTATGTTAAGCTTGCAGAGAGTAAACTGATATAAATGGTAAGATCTGCAAGTATAAACAGATAAAAGAAAATGTCTCCTTTACGGAAAGTACAGATCATTAATCATTCGAATGCGGTAGAGTGAGGCGAAAATTGAAAGGACGATGTTTTGTAAATACGCAATCGTGGTGAGCCTAATCCGTTTTGATTTAACGCAACAAACTGACTAATTATTTATAATTTGCAAATAATTATGTATTTTCAGTGACCGTGACCTACATTCAACTATGAATTAATTATCTGTAGAATTTCTATAAATAATCAGATATTTTCAAACACTATTTTCGTATTATATAGAATAATATCAGTTTTCAAAATTATATACGGAGTGAATCATAAATGAGCAAGTAAAACAATGTATATCTATTTCCAGCTGCGTACTACGTGGTCTTTCTGTCTCTCGCTTTTCCCTGTTAATTCAAGTTTATATATTGGTAAGGTCGCTGCATCTTGAGTTATGTTTCAATTAGCCATTCCAGATTTTTTGCAGTTGATTAGAGGTCTATCAGCAATATAGAAAAAATATGAAAACCTTATTCAAAATTTATTGACATTCTCAGCCGTTACTTTGTTAAAATCCATGATTAAATAATAAATATTAAATAAAATATCGATTTCAACGGGAAATAACAAGATTATTCGCTTTATACGTATTTCGGCATCAATGTGCCATTGTCAAAAGCAATATAAGATATTATAACATAAATGCAAAATATAGTAACTCCTTGATTCTATTATTTTAACACTGCGTGAAGCAGCTGGCCCCAGTCAACCGTCGGAGGTCAGTCGCTTATCAGTGTGTTTTAAAAAGATATTTATTCCAAAATCTTCAGTAAAGGAGAATCTAAGAGATCAATTTGCTCATTCATTAAAGGTATGTTGTTTTTTGTGTGTTTATAAATTTCAAAAGCTTCTAAAATGTTTAATTTATTTTTGTTATCAGAAAAGTGTAAAAATTTAATTGTATTATTAGATGTTAATGTGTGATTTTGTTCTAACAAATGTTTAGCAAAATTTGATTTATGTGCATGTTTATATTTGTAACAACGGATATGTTCTTTTTGCCTAATACTGAAATTTCTAATTGTTTGACCTATATATATTGAATCACAATGTGAACAATTTAATTTATAAATACCTGATTTTAGCAAATCATTAATTTTGTCTTTAGCATTGAAAAGAGAGTACTTATAGAATATTTTTATTTGTTTTAAAAGTGACTTTATATTTATTTGTGTTATTTATAATTTTAGCAATCTTTTCTGAACTTTTACCAAAATATGGAAAATTCTCTATTAAAATTATTTTTATCTAAAGGAATTGTTAGAGCTCTGTGTACTAAAGATTGATATGCTGCTAATTTATGTGTATTATGATGACAAGAGTTATGTGGTATGGTAATATCAGTTTGTGTAGGTTTCCTATAAATTGAGTACTATTCGAGTATGTTTTCTGAATTAATTTTTATGTTTAAGTCTAAAAAGTTAATAGATCTGTTTTGTTCAATTTCTAGTGTAAATTTAATAGTACGTATAAAGCGAATAAATCTTGTTATTTCCCGTTGAAATCGATATTTTATATAATATTTATTACTTATTCAAAATGGCGGTTGGTGCAATTTTTTTTGTTTGTAACTTGGACACATTACTCAAGTGATAAAATCACAGTCCGACATGTTTAAAAAAGCCAGAAGTACAATATTGCTTCACTAGACCGAATTTCATGAAAATCAAAAATTCTTAAATTCTTTACAGTATCTAAAATCTTGATGGGAGAGCAAAATTAATTACACCACCGTAATGAGCATAGATGAATTATGTAAAAAATATTGCAAAACATAGATAAACAAAACTGTTGTTTCACTGTGTATTAGCAGGAGTGTAGATAAAATACCAATAATTAATACAGTTTTGTACCTCCACAACCTTCGCAGCAGCAAGGCTGTCTTCTATATTGCGACTTTAAGATCTTCACCAATAACTTTTGGCCGCCACTGACGTTTATATAATCATCGTGACATAACATTTATGAATTGATAACCGCAGTTGTTATAAATAAAATTTGCAATAAACTATAAGATTGATTCATCAATAGACACTCCATTAATTCATGAATACATTTTAAGTTTAATCGAAATTAACTATGCGAATAAGCATACCCATCTGCACCGGATTTACAGATTTTAATTAATTCTGGAATTAATTGGAATTTATTGCACGTTCACCTTTAAAGCTGAACGCCAAAGTGTTCTGGATTTTAAATACTTCCAAATAACCACTTCTAGTAGAATTCACCCTCAGACTTAGCAATAATTAACAGCAATTAACATAAAATCATCATGTTTCCAAAATATTCAATAAGAGATGAGAGGGGGTTACGCCAATAATGTGAAACATACGACAGCTCGTAAAATGTTGAAAAAGTGGTTGTGTTGTTTCGCAAGTTATATATATTTTTTTATCGTAATAAATTGTTGAGGTTTCATAAATACTTTCTATTTGCCAATTATTGGGTAGAGAAATAGGTGATATTTGGGTGGGTCTGTGGAAGCGCTGAAGGGCCAATATCACGCAGAGTTTAAGTCGCTTATTAGGCGCGTTTATTTCGACTAACAGGCGCGCGACTATTAGTCGCGTTTATCTCGACTATTAGTGGACTGTCGACTGTCGAAATAAAGTAAGTCGAAATAAACGCGACTAACAGTCGAGGTAAATGCAACTAACAGTCGAGATAAACGCGACTAACAGTCGAGGTAAACGCAACTAACAGTCGAGATAAACGCGACCAACAGTCGAGGTAAGCGCAACTAATAGTCAAGATAAACGCGACTAACAGTCGCGCGTCTGTTAGTCGAAATAAACGCGCCTAATAAGCGACTTAAACTCTGCGTGATATTGGCCCTTCAGCGCTTCCGTAGGTCTGTATGTATGTGACGCCTCTAACACAAAAACTAGTGAACCGATTTTGATGAAATTTGAAATGAATGGGTACCTATACCAAAAATTCATCGACAAACTAACCTTTTCAAAAAAATCCGAAACCGTAAGCGGAAGTTACGCATGTTTTTTTGATAACATTTTTTTCAGAAGTAAAAAATTTGAAAATCTGAGTAGCGGATATGAAAGAAGACCATAATTCAAGGGAAACACTTTTTTACCGGACCCTATAATTCCAAAATGGCGACCGCTACGAATTTTTCAAAATTTTGACTTTAACGCCCCACAGCCCCCACAGCTCAAAAACCAGTTATCTGATCAGGTTCAGCAACAACTTGTTTGAAGGCCCTTTGATGGTACTATACCATGTATATTTGAATGCAAAATGTAATTGTCTATCACATAGTATAAGTCATTCAAATGGCTAAAATGCTAAAATGTTGATAAGGATTTCGTTAATTATACCGTGTTGTGTAAATTTTGAAGATTTAGGCTGGACTCGACAGAACGGATCGTGCGCGTCGGTCGGTCGGTAGCGATCGTCCGGCTTCGCCAGCTGTAATTTCAAGCCGGTTACTACAGATAGATGCGTGTCTTTCTTCTGTACATATCGAATCCGTTTAGTCTCTTTTTTCTCGCTAACGCATTCAAATGATTTCCAGGGTCTGCCTCGCGAACTATACTGTGAATACTAAAAACGAAATGTTTATTTTTAGTATGGGAAATTCCAGGGGAGGTTTGCACCTCCACTTTTTTCTTTTTACGACCATGCAAACACATTTAACATTCAGTTTTGTTATTGGCAGCAGTTTAGATAGATCATGTGCACTTAGATCAGATAAATAAATAAATTAATCTAAGAAAATTACTAACCTTTCCTATTTATCATAAATTTAAAAAAGATACCTCAGTAGTCAAATAACTTTGAACTGAATTTTGAATAATATCAAGGTGGTTTGCAAGTGTTTGTTAACAGAAAATCTCTTAACAAAATCATCTGCTTATTCTTGCACAAATTTAGAAGGGCGAAAATTAAGTTTATGAAAATATTCCGTACAGTTTCTTAACAAATAATAAATCAAGGGGTAGATTAGAACCGTGGGATTTTCTATTTTAAAAACGTTTGTCATTATCCCTATTATTTAAGCATACAGTTGCTCGGATATTAAAAGCATCTTGCATGAAATCATTGATTTATTAATTAAGCGGTTTGTAAAAAGTGAACCCTTAGCTTGGTTTATACCCACGGATTATAAGTATACTAGAATAGTTTATCTTTACTGCTGGTACCTACTTGAAAATATACTAATTTTGAATATTGAATCTTTTTAACAAAATAACCTGTAAATTATACTACAGATACAATAATTTTATGTTAATAAATCGTGTTGCTCTCCTGAGTAAAGGTTAAACGAAATTACTCGTACCATTTAATCTCCATGCCGTTATGTATACCTGCCTGAAATGCTGGAGGGCATTAAAACTTCAAGATGGATGTACTGTGTTCGTCTAGTCTAGAAAATTGATAATCCACACTGTTAGTTCAAACTTATTAATTAAAACTGGATAATTATGATGCATGATGAGTAGACCGCCGTTAATTACTTAAAAATTAAAACATTTCACATCTATAGAAGGGCGGAGACGAATTGTCTTCAGATCTGCTTAATCGCTCTTGATGACGGTTCAATTGTCTCTCATCCAGGTGCTCAATTGTCTCCCAATGTTGGTAACACATTACTAGTTAAACAACGCAAAGTCAAACAACGCAAAGTCGTTGACGATATTTATGAAAAACCAAACCAGCAAAAATCATTCATAGTGAATTACAGTCCAACGATATCCCTACTTTGACAACGCATAACCCAAGCGCGGATATAGAGAAATTCTCTGGCGGGGGGGGGGGAATGATCCGGAAGGTAGGGAGAACCCGCAGACGATGACGCTAAAAAATTTTGTGTAATAATGTTAATACCTGATAACTGCAGTCCTCTGGAGGGGGGGGGGTAATTACCTCTATCACCCTCCCCACAAATGTACGTTTGGCATGATCTAAAGCGAGAAGAAAAATGTGTACAAAGCCAGAAGAACAGTGATGCCTAAACTTCCGAAGAGCAAAATTGAAATCCACGATTTGTTAAAATTAAATGCTGTAATTATCAAGAAAGGCGAGAATTTCGTTTTAAAGAACGATTCCACTAACTAGGCTTTGCAAAAAAATTTAATAAGTAAATGTTATTAATATATTTCTCAGAAAAACGTGTTCAGTGGTATCATACTGGTGAAAACATTAGTCGCTGACTGTACATAATAATGTATCATGTTTCGTTTCTTGATAATAATTACAAGGTTATTCTCTGCATTCATTGTCTTTGTTTATTTAAACTTTTTTTTATTTCCCTGTTTATTTACAATCTGTCCGATAAAAGACTAAGGGCAATAAGTAAATAAGTAAAAAACTATAAACTACTCAAAACATAATTAACATGCAGCAATTACTCAGATTTAAACATAGAAGAGAGACTTCGATCAGCTGTATGTGCAATATTGATGATGATGATGATGAGAACTACTAGTGCGTCTTCACAGCAGGATTCTAGTGGTAGTTATGAGGGTGATCGTAGTCGGCGAGATGCGACTCCTCAGGCTCGAGGTTCGAGATTCGAAATTCGACGTCTCGTGATAAAAACCATCGAGCATATACACCACTATCCGACGCACCAGACCTCGGTGATTGTAACCTGCGAGGTACGACACCGAGCCGTTTCCAGAGAGACTCGCCTCATACGGTCACGGTGGATGTGAACACAATTGCATTTTTCCCGTAGTCGTTCTCCAGTCCGGCCAGGACGAAACGACACGCTGGAATTCACGCCTAACAGTGATGATATTTTGCAACTCCTGGAAGAGGAACTAAACAAAACCCTGTACTGGGGGGTCAGGTGCACCCACCGTTATCAGAAAAATGGGGTTGTATCCTTTCACATGGCCTACCTAAAGAAAAACAGGAGGAACTTTTGCCAAACCTCTTAATCCATGGGTGGCAACCTCTTTGGGGCCAAACGCCCTAACAAAAGACTTACCAAGCAGAGTCCCAAACCAGCTAAGTACAGGTTTGTCGGTGGTCGGTCAGTCTTAACTAAAATCTTAAGATACGCTTTGAACGCCTTGGACTGCCCGGCCTTAATCGATGATCTAAACGATGCAGGGAAAATTTTGGCAAATTTGCATTACGCATTATCTCTCACACGGCGTTCTTTTACACCCATACTTAATAAATCTGTGAAACTTATCACAGAAAATAGGCCAGTCGGTATGCCTTGATGGAGACAACCTATCCGAACGGGTCAAGGATGCAAAAGACCTTGAAAAGTTTGGAAAAGTATTAAAAGCTACAAGTTTCAAAAAACCGTATGTACTATTGTCTTCTAAAATACCTCCACTAGACTCTTTAAACTTCTGGGGCCCTCCTAGCAACACCCAAAGCCGATTCGGCTGGGGGAGGGGCGGAAGGAAATATCCATCACAAAGGACACCTTACCGGACACCCAATCAGCAGTCTCGCCAACATTATAGGTAAGTTCTTCGAATATTGGAGGCAGATTGGCAACTTGTTTAAGTAACTAGAAGTTAATTACCTACAACTTTTTTAAGTTGGATCCAAGAATAAAATGCCTTTACACAGTAGAGTATATTATACCTTCCGAACGTACCCGTTCTGTGACAGAACGAGTACTATTATATGTCAAGGCTATTAACAATTAATAAAACAAGGAACTATTCACACATGCGTGCGTTGTGACCGACAGTTTGTTTCTTCATATTTCCTTAAAACAGTTTAACAACAGTTTAATCAACTTAAAATGGAAGGCTTTCGGACCATCCAAAGTCTAAAGTCTTAAAGACTGCCAATTGGCGTCCTTAAATCTAAAAGAGGCTTACTTTAGTTCCGGTGCACTGTGACTCCCAGAAAATACTTAAGATGTAATGTTGAGGGCACTCTGTACGAGTTCTGCCGCCTACTCTTTGGGCTGTCAACGACCCCATTAGTATTTACAAAAATTACAAAACCTATTGCTACCTATATGTACCTCACATCCAGAAATTGGCTTTCTATGATTTACCTAGAACACTCTTTTTTGATAGGAGACTCTTTGGAAAACTGCAGAACAAATGTACCTAGAAATTACAGTTCAACTTCTACCTACATCAATTAGGTTTCCTGATCAATAAAAAGAAAAGTCAGCTAACCCCAAGTAACAAATGTAAATTCTTAGGTTTTGTTTTCGACAGTTCAAAATCCTCAATTGCCTTAACAACTGAAAAGAAACAAGGAATTTTGAAAATAACAAGAACTCTTTCTCTGACACCCTCTTGCACGATCAGAGAACTTTCTAAATTTATCGGAACTTTGGTAGCATGTGTTCACCAGTTCCTTATGGCTGGATATATACCAAGGGTTTCGAAAACAAAAAAAAAAAAATTGTTGGTCTTAATTAAAGAAATTCTCTGGGAATTTCGAAGCCACCATGCAATTATCACAATTATTGCACCCCGAATTTTCGTGGTGGCAGAACAATATCTTGAAAACGGCAAAAATAAATCATCAAGGGTTCTCCAGGACAGTTACAATCGGCCATTAAAAGGTTTTACCGATGGTACGAGTATAGGTATTGACCGTTGAATAATAAAAAGATGGTATACTATTTTGTAATAATTATGCCATATATATCTTAAATATAATTGAGGTAAACATATCTTCTCAATTTATACTTTATATCGCAACTTACTTTGAACATCTACATATGTAATCTGATCTGGAGGACGAAGTGACGTAATATAATTAAACGATCAAATTAACTTACCTGTGTTATTCGATCGTAATTATATAAGTCACTTCGTCCGAACAGATCAGATCCCACCCAACCCTGTCCTTATTTTCCCTTTTTTACAGTTGCGACAAACAACAACATGTAATGACGAATATTGGATCATGCGGGGCTGCCCCGTAAAAAATACTTTAAAACTGTGCACTCAGGAATGCAGAATACGTGTTAACTACATATGTAATCTGATCTGTTCGGACGAAGTGACTTATATAATTACGATCGAATAACACAGGTAAGTTAATTTGATCGTTTAATTACAGCCCGTGATTTTCGGTCACTAGATTATACGCTGATAAAATGGGAGACAATTACACCCTGCCCCTACAGAAAATATTCAAAAGTTGTTGGATTACAGAATTTAATTTGAAGTAAGCCCCGAAACAGCGTAGTGATAAGAATTTAAAACTTATATCCTATAATATAATGATGAATTAAAACCCACTGAAGCAGTAAATTTTTATTGGCATTTTTACAACACTTCAAATTCATTAAAATAATATAATGCCCAGGAGTTTTCGGTTGTCCGGACTTTCATTCTAATTGAACTGTCCTGTACTAACAGTGACGATTTCATTAACTGTTCATGTTTATAGTTTAAAATTATAATCCCTTGGTTCGGTTTGGTAATTAAAACATAACTGATTAGAAACTTTAACATTTTAACGACGATCTTAGTTATTTATTCAATAGCATGATGATATTGTTTATTTTCGTCATGGTTACAAAACATGATAACTACCCTTAACTCCCTAGGGTTTCATCCAAATTATTTCTCCCTCAAACTTCCGTGACTGTTCACAAGACACTTAATTTACTATAAATATTAGTATAGGTATTGATGCAGTGAATTCTAAAAGTTAAAAATTTGTATAACACAATACTATTATATAAAACACGATCCATGCGAACATGGGTGTACGCTGTACGGAAGAAATTGCTACAGTCAATTAGCAGAGAGGCGAAAGTTAAAATCCTGTAAAAACACAAACAGCGTATAAAATGCTTAAAAGAACGAGGGAACAAAGACGTATTTTATTAAAAATTCAGCAAGCACCGTAAAAAAAATAGTAAAGAAGTTAAGATGTTTCTAACCATACAACTCCCTAAAGAATTAATTTTAGCTGCTACATTATGTCCTTTGAATACTTCCAGATTTTTGCATTTTGTGTAGAACAATTGTTAGCTGAAAAAGTCAGAATCGGTTGGATAAGCTTTTGCTTCTTATTTTCTTTTTTTAATATTATTAAATATATTGTTGAATATCGAAATATATTAGCACTGTAGTAATATATTATAACCTACAAAGTAATTAAGTTGGAAAATTATATACGTCTATCTTGATAGCAATCGAATAAATTTATTAGTATCTACTGCTTATCAAGGCCACGAAATCGTGTCTTCATCTTACCGAGAGAAAATTGCGGCCGAGGAAAAACAATCTCGGGGGCGCTAAAGAACTTCGCGGACAAGGTATTATTATATATACCTACAACATTTTTTGTGCAACCGTAAATAATATATAATAACAAATGTTATTGTTTTTAAAAAACCAACAACTTAATAAAATTCATTGTAAATAGACAGACGTCTTTCAGTCACCGCGTTAGTATGGAAATGGAGTAAATAAAACAAATAATTTTGTAAAAATTGTGAGTTTGTTTCGCAGCCGTTACCTTAACTACTTAGCAACTGTTAACAACAGCTTATTAAGATGAAGACAACTGGTAGACAATAGTAATTTGCACTATTAAGTCTGGGAAATGACTTATTAAAGTATGAGTTTAGAAGATTATGGATCAGGCGACGATGGAGCCGAATCCAGAATTTCTAAACGAATGCTTTAATAATAACTTCACGGATGTGTAGCGACAACATTTTATTTCAGTACTCTATAATCAATTTGTTTTATTTGATATTTATTTTCTTTTTATAAAACGGCAACATCAAAAATTTAAATTGTGTCAAATTAAATATCATTTGTTGGCTTTAAATTTTAAATTTTTTGGTTAGTTACAGATAAATAACTTCACTTCCCGCCCTTGTACTGTAATGCCCCATTTACCGGACTTGATTTAATACCGTAAAGTAGTATATACCGCAGGGTATGAAGTAAATGTAATTGGAAAGACAATAGACAAAATTTATATGTTGAATATTTCTCCTACAATTTATTGAATTAGGGCTATTTTTGATTTATTATTTTATACAAAAGTCACCTTTTGCAAGTTATTTTCTTAATGTAGGTATAAAATTGTGTGGGAGTTAAGAAATTGAAATTGTGGAAGTCTATTGCGTGGTCTGATAGGACAGTGTTAGATTATTGATATTTTGATTTTGATAGAAATTTTGTGTTGATTGATTCTTTTTTTTTTAAATTTGTTTAGCTTGTACAATGGAAGTTGCATTCCAGTTAATATAACTTAATTGATAGATCAGTTTAGATTCCAATTGAGTGTTAATTTTATCTTTTAAGTAACTAAAAAATATTTGACGTAAGGTATTACGGTTTTTAAAAATAGAATGAATTTTATATATTTTTTTATAAATTTTTTCTTGTTGAAATGATAAAATTGGGATATATTGCAGGAAAAATAGTTTCAAATTGATAATTATTATTGAATTTAGAACCAAGGAAATTAGCAGAAAGATCTATATTATGGTTTGATTGATATTTTTATTTTTTAATTGATTAGTTTAGTTAGCCTATTGGTAATGTGTTATTTTATGAAATTAAATAGATAACTGTTTCTTGGAAGATTATTTTAATTTTGTTTATGTTAGCATGAAATGTTTAGAAGGTAATAAAATCGCTCTATCTACTGACCAATTATTAAACTTTTTGCGTATTTATCATGGCCAGCTTCATTCTTTTAATTCTTACGGTTCCAATTTTGATTTTTACAGGTCCACGACAGCTCCAAAAGCAGTTGATAAAAAAAATCTACTGGCATTGGACAGGTCCTCTCTGTAGTGCTATCTATTAGATAATAATCAGCTACAATGGTTTCAGATTTAAAATGCATAGTAGTTTCATATAATATACCTCGAGAGGGCATCACAGAGAGGATTTGTCAAAATGAAAATTGGAAGGGCTATATAATTCGTAAAAGTTTTAGAGAATGAAGCTGGCCATGGTATTTATTTGTTGAATCCGAATGAGAATTCTAATATTCGTCTTTTTACATGTTTTTTATACCCAATTAGTGTCAATTGTTTCTTCCGAATTTCTGGTTAAAGTTTAGTCCAAAAATTTTCGAATTCTGTCGCGCACGGAACTGATACATATTTTGATGTATCAAATTAATTATCAAGTGATAATCCTCTATTTTGTATTGTATTCCATATACACTTCCTGTTTAGCGTACGGAAGAAGGGGAGGAAGAAACTGGTTGAAGTTGAAATAAACCAAATAGTTTCATAAATTATAGTAGGTACTATATTCTATTTTAATTTAATGTCTTAGGAGGTGGCGAGTGGTAAGAGTAATAATGATTTGTGCATGTGTTTGTCGACTATACATCGTAAAAGGGTAAGATTTAAAGAGAGAAAGAAGTTTCCTTCTAGAAGTTTTAAACTTATTAAGTACATATTTAGAACATATAGTTGAGGACAAACTTTAAGGTAGGAAATAAAATAACATTGTCCGCAACCAGAATCACAGTTAAAAGGAGAGGAAAATAGTATATTATATTATTAGGAGTATAAGCAAAGCTTTATGTGCTGAGGCTGGTTGACTGCCGAGCGTAGTGAGGCAGCCAAATCAGCCGAAGCACATAAAATCTTTTTATCTCCAAACATCATAAAAGTGGCATTTAAATGACAGACTGTTGGTAGTATAAGTTTCACTTATATGCTTAGGCAGATAAAGTACTTATATGCCTAAGCATTTAACTTTTATGTTGGGTTGCTACGGTAATATCTAGAAAGTGTCTATCAGGCAATGCGATTTTCGTATAAGTGTAATGTTTCCTGAAATAAACTTGTTAATTAGATGTTTATTTTTGTATTATAATTTTACACGTTTGGAGATAAAATTACATATATTATTCGGAGTATAAGCGCTTTATGTGCTTCGGCTGATTTGGCTGCCTCACTACGATCGGCAGTCAACCAGCCTCAGCACATAAAGCTTTGCTTATACTCCTAATAATATAATATACTATTATATTACTATAAATATTTGTTAGATTTGGTAATTAAACAGCTTTGAAATAAAAAAACTTCTGGTATAAAACACCCAAGATTATTTTTAAAAGATTATGTAGTACATACTTTTAAACACAGTTTGCATTTCGAATTCTTTATTTCGTTTTATTTCGTTGACTTGTTTTAATAAGAATTAATAATGTTATGTTATTGTTTATGGTACTTTACCTTTACCAATAAAGTGGCTGATTATTGTAACAATGTTAATAAGTATACCAAGACCAACGCTTTTCGCTTCTCAGCAAATGGTGTGGAGCAATACGCATGCTTTAATAAGGTTTTAGTTGATTATCTTAGAACTAAGGGCGAAACTAATACTGTGTAAATATTACCCTCTGTGTTTTAGTACGGTTTTTGTTGTGACCGTAACAAATCAAAGGGTGTGTTACTGACAGCGGGCTTTCGTAAATTTTGAACAAGGCTGAATGGTTGTGTCTGTCTGTCTGTTTGTATATAAATATGTATTAAACAGTATCAAATTTTACAATACAATTCATGAGACTGTTTTATTAGTAAACGATTGTTCTCATTTTCTCTTTAATCGGTTGATTGAGATATTTTTTATCCACTTATTACAAGCATTTGAACGTATTTGAATAATGCTATATCTATCATAGTATGATAGTTCATTTAATTGCGAAAAACTTTACAATTCAAAATATTTTAGCAACCATTATATCGTTATTTATGGGGTTATCTTAATAATGGATTTCATGTGAACCTCTCAATACACACAGAAGAAATGGAGAATCGCCTGATATTATTGTCTTTTGTGAAGGCAAGACATAATGTCCCTACATCCCATACTTAATGTAAGGCTAAGGATAAACACTAATGACGATACTGGGAATCAAAACAGGCTCGTGGTTGCTAAATGCATTAGCTACCGCAACTTCAATGAATTTTTTGTACTCGATAAGTGGAAACTAGATAGCCGCGCACGCAATTGACGATCGGAAATGTCAATTTCCCGCACTAATGCTGTAAAGTAAAGAAAAAACACTGGACATGCATATTTAGATATACCGATTATTAATGCCAATTTTTTGGGTAATAAATTAAGGACTGCAACATTTACAGCCTCCCGAATAGTTGGAGAAGTACACAAAATATCACTATCATTACTGTCCGACATTTCAGGATAGTTTAATTATTTTAAAAGAACCGTCAAAAACCACAAATAATCGAAATTCTACAACTTTGTTTGAAGAAACAACACTTAGTAACCTTAGTAACCTGCGATAACTAATAAATTTAAATCCAAATCCGAATTTAAATTTACTTCTTTGCTTATTATTACTTACCTTCTCCGTACAAAAAATAGCATACAAACCTCATGCGTGAAAGCGTCATCCGCGCATTCGCACAAATGAAGGAACTCGCTCGCTGCGCTCGCTTGTTCTTCAAAACAGCGCTCATGCGGGATAATCGCATTCCCGCATTTGGTTTGTAATATACTATATTGAGACTACCTACTTATTATAGTGACATCCTACTTTCAACATTGTTATAAAATTTGCAAGTCTGTATTATTTTATTAGCAAATAATAATTTCCCAAAACTTTTGGTTGCTTAACTGTAAAATTATTCTTGTAACAATACCTCAAGTACGGTGTAATGTCCGAACCGCTGTGGGCATTTCTAGTTACTTATACTTCTTTCTTTCTAGCTTCATAGGTTACAATTGTTACAACGAACCCAAAACTCTGACGTTTATGAAATTCACATAGCGGTTGCTTAGGGAGGAAAACAGATGGAATTTTATACTCGCTTTATTAAAGTGAATTGTACTGTAGGTAACTTAAATTTATCCAGAAATAAGATCTATACTAAGAAAATATGACAACGGAAATATTCCCAAAAATGTTTCCATAGCGAAATTTCACGTAAAGTATTTATCTTTAGTTTGACAGAAAATAATATTAAAGAGATTTTATCGAAGCACAAAAAACGTTGCAAAAGAATCAAACCAAGAGCAGCAAAAAATCTGTGATAAATATTCATAAGGCAAGATTTTTCCTGCTGATTTTCTCAATTTCCTTTTGCGAGCGCTTCTGCAGATTCTAAATTATTTCGCTGTTCTTTGTCGAAAACACTTGTGCCTTTTATTAATTTCCCGTACTCGACCAGCCCACATTGTTTAATTTACGCCGACTATTTTTGGGTGTAAAGTTATAGCAAATTCTTCTGCGAATAAATACTACTATTGTCAGAAAATCACCCCAAAAGTGATTTTAGTTACCAAGGTCCCAAAAATATAAGAAATAATGTTTGAAATATTTCATTTGTAGGAATATTATTTTATAATAATTTGTATGTTTTGTGTGGTAGATTTTTCAAATTTATTCAAATTTTTCAAAATGGATATGATGTGCATGTGATTTAAAATCAAACGCCAACAGATGATGTTTAATTTGACAGAATTTAAATTTTTGAGGTTGAAGTTTTATAAAAAAAAAAAAAATATTCAAATAAAACAAATTGATTTTACAGTAATGAAATAAAATGTTGTACGTTACACGTCCGTGAAATTATTATTCAAGTATTCGTTTAGAAATTCTGGATTAGGCTCCTTCGTCGCTTCATCTATAACCTTCTAAACTTATACTTTAATAAGTCACTTGCCAGACTTATAACGTCAATTACATGGTATTATATTTATATACATACACTGGTATTTACCTTGTATTTTCTCATGAGCATGACCACAGAATTGCGCAGAAACTTCGCATAAAGTGAGAAAATTAGAAGTGGAGAAAACGCGCCAAAATAGCCAAACTCGAACGTTATAACTTAAACATTATTCAATTCAAAATTTTTATGATCATGTATCTCACGATGCAGGTAAGACTACGATGAGCAAGAGCAATGTAAATACGCGTACAGCGTACACAAATGACAAACGTGACAGCGAATGTGTTTCAGCGCTTAGGTATCCGCATAGGCTAATAACTCCGTATAGGTTAGGGTTAGTATAGCGACAGGCGACGATTTTAGGTTGTCTGCACCAGTCGATTATTTCTTCTAACGTACCGACACGTACTTTGACGTTTACGAAGGCAACAATAGAGAGTTTTAGAGCAATATACGCTAGAGTCCGCTAACCCTAACGGTAACGTATTTGCTAGGCAACGTTAGACGTTAGTGTTAGCGTTACCGTACTCTTAGCGTACGGTGCTCAAAAACTCTCTAATAACGATCTACATGCCGCAAACGGCGCCCCTGTCGCGTGTATTTTATTATTATATAATTTAACTTTAATATACTATCTCCTTTCTTTTAATATTAAAGACATACCTACTCCTGTAAACAATATTATTACAGTTAAAACGAAAATTAATAAGCTTATCCCAAATTTGAAATAAAAATATGCAATTTGCAACGCCGCCGAAGGAGATTACAACATCACTGTTGTCTTTTTTATTAAAACTTGGCATCGTGTTGCTACATGCCTTTGATTAATTCCCACAAACGAAATTAATTGAAATGTCAAATTTATGAACTTTCAGTAGTAACATTTTTTTTACCTTAGGCCCCGCTCTTTCCACTTTTCCTCCTATTAAACTCCCTATTAAGTTTATTCAACTATTAACATAATCGGATCCATTTCGACCAATAACTGCGCGTGTTTCAAACCGGCGGCGTCAGTGATTGACCGAAAAATAAATATTTGTCAAATAAGTAGTCAGCAGCGTTGGATAGGAATGTAGATCCACCACATGGATTTAGTTCTAGTTTCTGGATCTAGATCTGTTTTACATGACGATCTTCTGTCTGTATCTAGCTCATATACCTATTTATAGATCTTTCAGCATTCGATCCAAAGATCCCACTGCTAGTTAAGGAAAGTCTAAGCCTAAGGCCTAGTCTTTCCACCTCCTATGAAACTGCCCAACAGCTATTTTAACCTCAAAATGGGAACTTTTATTTAACCAATCACTGACGCCGATTGGATAGACGTACATCAGCGATTGGCTTATTAGCCAAGTAGCTATTAGACAGTTTAATAGGAGGTGGAAAAATCAGGCCGTAACATTTTTTATTATAAATGGTTTAACCTACTACAATCGAGTACAAACAGTTTGTAAATATATTTTGAACCAATCTGTGAGCTGTTTCAAAGAAACGGGCTGTGTTTCAGGTTTAACTTTTTGAAATGTAAAAACATTAGTTATGTATATGTAGGTGTGTATGGGTGGATGTGTATGTGTGAGCAAACATACCTACTTCCTTATTATGCTTTTATTTTTACTTAAAAACTTAATATGTAATTGTAATTAATAAAATATGTATATATGTATATTAAATTGTTTTAATTTATTTTTATTACTTTATACTTTAAAACATATATAAATACCTATATTAAGTATTAACTAAAAAAAGTGGAGGTGCAAACCTCCCCTGGACTTTCCCATACTAAAAATAAACATTCGTTTTTGGTATTCAACAGTATAGTTCGCCACAACCGATAAACTAAAATTGAAAATTAACACGATTGTGTTCATCTGCGCATGTGTGATTATTTATATTCAAAGGCTGCTAGGATTAGCGGGCGACAAGGAATTCCCGTCCCGCGCATGGTCACTTGAACATATCGGCACTTATAAATTTCACCCTACATTGTTTTAAAGTTCAAAATTCACGAATTTCTCATCAACCGTACCTTTTAGCCATAGGAATACATTATACTATATGATAGACAATTAAATTCTGCATTCAATTATATAATAATATACAGGGTGTTTCATTTAAAATAACAAAGTTGCTTATTGTACTGTGGAAAGCAAACGTCCTGTATACGTGATATACATTTAAGAGCATGCAGAATTATATACTAAATAACTTTTATATTTAAACTTCTTTCATATTTTGACTAATAAAGGCGCTATAGGAGAATCAATTTCCGATTTTCAAAACCTCGTAGAGGGCGCCACAGTGGAATTCTGGCGTTCATCAAAAAACAAAAATGCTACCAAAAAAACATGTCTAACTTCCGCTTCCGGTTTCGGATTTTTTTGAAAAGCTAATTTTGTCGATGAATTTTCGATATAGGTATGTATCCCTTCATTTCAAATTTCATCCAAATCGGTTCACTAGTTTTTGCGTTAGAGGCGTTACATACACACCCACACACCCACCCACCCACAGACAGACATTTTTTCTAGACCACTTTTTTGGGTTCCTGGGGGCCCAAAACACGTATTTCCGCGAAAATCTCGATTTCGAAAATTTTCATGATATCAATACTTCCCCTATACCAGGGTGGTATGGGAAAGTAAAAATTTCAAATGTTTAATGATTAGCTAAGTTTAACTACTCATTTTTGATAAACACATTTTCTTATTTTATTCTTCAAAACTCGGGAAATGCTACTGTTGAAGTTTTAAAGGGTTTTTATTAGTTTTATATGTAAATTCTTACTTCAACCTTTAATAAGTACAATTCCTACTTAAATAAGTACAATTTCTAATTGAATTTTTGTTGCAGATATATGAAAACATCTGACAAATGACTTAATAAAACAATAATGCAGTGAAATGCTCGAGGCAACATATAAAGCCAGCTGTGAAGATCCTGTAAATAGCAATAACATTTAAGATTCGGCAAAGCATGCACCTTAAAAGTGAAGCGGCACATCATACAGCGGTATAACAGACTGTCGTAGTGAAAACTTACTACTAACATTTTGCTAACATTTAGAAATGTTCTAAAGCTCCGTCTACAATGTTAAAAGCACCACCTTACAAGTGGACGATGGAAGAATGTGGTAGATGTCACATTACTAAAGCTCTTTGATTACCTAAAGCATCATAAAACCGTTGATTACATTTTGTCAGCTCGAAAATGGAACAGGACAATTTCGACGACGAGGTAGGTGTGAGAGTTCAATTATTTTTTATTGGCAATTTGTCTGATTATAGTCCGCGAAGTATAACCATCCCGAATCACGCCCACCGACCCAAGTGAAATTATTGAAATGCAATCAGAATTTTAAGCTCGAAATCCTATTTATATTTATAGAAGAAACAAACCGCACACCCTCATCAATTTTAAATTATCATAATACATTCAGGCCAATAGAGAAACAAACTTCTTCTACCAATTTGTACATTGCAAAAAGGCGTCGAATAATTTCAACTTAAGCTTGTTAGAAGTTTTTCTTCCCCTGAACATTCTGAGAAAACGTTCTCTGAATTCTTAACAAGCTTTGCAGGTTTTCAATTACTTATCCCGTTTGCGTTCAGCCCACCTGTAATTCCATAATCTATTCCATCTCTCTTACCGGTCTTTTCATTCCCACTAACCCTTAACACATCAATACCTAATGACTCTAAAGAGACGTTCCATTTTAAGGATTCCCAAACAAATTTGTGTACATTAACCTTCACGTAACACTAAGGTCATTGTTTACTCGTTATATTCGTACCCTATTCTAGGCTCGAGGATAGGTACTTTAAATTTGAAACAGGCACTCCAAACTTTATGCACTCAGCTCTACAGCAATTCACAGTTATAAATAAATAATAGTTACGACGCTCCAGGATGTTGTTAAAACGAAATTGAGAAACAATTCATAAATAACCTATAGCCAGAGGTTCAAAAATTTACTGCATTGATATTAACAAATTACTCTGAAGGACATGAAAGTTGTATGAATTTGAGGATCTTAATCTGAATTGAAATTTTCCAGAGAATAAACATTACATTATAAATGAGTAGGATTGTAGGTATCTACGTATTATAAATAAAAAGGTAATTTGTGATAACGTTTCGTCCCAAAATAACCTCACGTAAAGTAATGCACGACAAGAGACAAGATAAGTTGCTGTAGAACTTTAAAAACTATCTCTGAAGTACCTATTTGTATACGAGTATTGCATGCTCAAATTTCATTAAACAACCAAGAAATAATATACATTGTCATAAAAATACATCTACATTTACCATTTTATTTGAAAATTTAGCTATTGTTATATTATCCAATAATATCAGAATATGAATCACCAAGCGGCGGCGGCACGACATAATTCAATGGATTTATTTTAATAATGCAATGCAGCAGAATTATTGGAAGTTTACCGCGAGGTAGGCAAATGTATAGAAAATTACTGTACCTAATGGGTTTCATTTGCATTAGACATGGAAATGTTAATACTGGCATAAACAAAGTAGCATTATCAATCCATAAACTGTATTTCTAAAATAAATTGTGGTTAAAAGTTATAAACTAGAATGGCATTATGCAATTACAACAAGTTTAACATTTTCACAGACTAACAACAGGTATTTACTATTTAAATACCTACGTAATACTGCAACCACATACCTACCTATTTGGAAGTTAAACTAAACCTTATGCGTTTTAGCAAGAAACTAATGAGTTGCATTCACTGGAATGCCACTCTCCCATTTCAAACAATGAAGCAATATTTACAAATGTTAATAATGTATTTTTTCGCAATACCTGCATTGTAAGTTGATCATTATTAACAAATTTTTATTACTGTTAGGCCCGGTTTATTCACCTACCAGTAAAGTCCCCAGCAGCTACTTGACAATTAACTTTATAGGTTACCCGGGTAACAGGACTAATAAACTACTTGTCACCTATAAATGCATTACTGTGCAGATTAACTTATAGGGTACTTTTTCTGCCAAGTAAAATTTAATGCTTAGTTAGTTGACAGTTGATAGTTTTCACTTTATCACATTACAAAACGTATAGCGCTATTTCCATCTATTTACATGAAACATGACTATCTATTTAAAAACATTTGTTTCATAAAAGTTGCTACTTATATGATAGAATTACTTGTCAGCAAGTGAAAAGACTGAAAATTTACTGGTAACCTATAAAGTTAATTGTCAAGTAGTTACTGGGGACTTTACTGGTAGGTGAATAAACCGGGCCTAAGTCTAACTTACAATTCATTTACTAGTTACCATGGTTGCAGGGCTGTAATATTTACTTACAGTTCTACTCGAACTGTAAGTAAATATTACAGCCCTGCAACCATGGTAACTAGTATGTATTTATGTATTAAGCTTACTTTTGTTCAGTTTTAGGCTACCTAATTTTATTAAAATATATAAATGCCATTTTGACAGGTCGTGGTCATAATTCAATTTTAACTCGTTTTTTATTACTTTTCTTTGATTTTCAGGTATTGCGAAAAATAATTTACTAACCGCGAACTATAAGTGACTTTTAAGGTCTCGAATGCTTAGGAAACCTCGGCACTACGGGCCTCGATTTCCCAAACTACATCCTCGACCGTAAAAGTGTCACTTACAGTTCATGGTACGCAATATACTATTTACGCTACTAACAAATAACAATGTAAGTAGGTAGGCTTCACTTACATGGCTACAGGAACTGCAAGTGGTCGAGAGCATTCGTGTAGTAGATATCCATGACGACGAAACTTAATGGTCAGTTACATTCGGTAGCCAATGTTACATTTCTTTCCAAGGACTATTAACGACAGTTATTATTTTCCTCGCACTTAAAGCTGGTGAAATCTCACATTATTGTTTAGGCCATCCATATTACAAACAGCTTTCGTCATAAATAAATAGGTAGATGTAGCGTAGATGGTGAGCTCCCAGATCTTCAAAATATATTACGGGAGATGGAGTTATAGTCGATTTCCTACAGTCTTTGGCTACATAGACCACCAGCATTACACTCATCGGAAGGTAACCCTTTCGGACACTTTCAGAGTAGTAGGTATTTAGACCTCATTATGAAAATCCGCTTGGAGGATAAGAAATTGTAAGAAATTAATTCCAACAAAAGATGTTTTCGCCAGAGAAATATT
Source organism: Hemicrepidius hirtus (assembly GCA_963082805.1). Lineage (NCBI taxonomy): Eukaryota > Metazoa > Arthropoda > Insecta > Coleoptera > Elateridae > Hemicrepidius > Hemicrepidius hirtus. The sequence continues at coordinate 28,309,116 of OY720160.1, read as the reverse complement.
TAAAGATTATTGTTATTATTTGGAGCTGCTTATTACCGGTAGCGTGAAAAATTTAATAAATAACACGGAATGTATGGACTCGCGGTAGGCTACATGTCTCAGCTAAGCTTAAGTTTGTATTCCTACCTCGTTATATTATTCCTTGCTACTTAAATAACTATCGATTTTATTTTGTATATTATAGAAAAGTTCACTCTGGGCCTTTTTATCGCCTCTCTTCTATTATTTCGAAATACTATAATTGCTAAACAGAAAAATGAATGCCTCTGTTTAAAAAAATTATATCTTTATCTTTCCCGATTACGTGTTCATCTGAAATTGGTTCATGTCGCACCTAATAAATAATATCATATATACCGGCTGTTACCTAAAAAATGCCCCAAGTCATAACTCTACTAACTCCATTGCTACTAACTATACTTCGCCTAACGAGGTACCCATGTACAGCACCAGACCTTTAAAACGATATTTTTCTTAGCACTTGAAATACTCACTGCCGATCTCTCTTGAATTTTTTTTTTAGAAATCTATGTTTAACCAAATTATATCTATTATCCCAAATGAAGTTGCTAATAATTGATTGCGGTAAAGCTGTACTGCTTCAGACTGCAATTTATTACTTGGTACCTACATTTTATTTGGATAAGTGCATAGTTTATGAAGGTATACGCGGCAATGATGCAATAGCCCAATATACCTACAACATAAACTTTTTCACCATTTTAAAGTAAAAAGCTTCAATTGGTATTGGTATAGCAAGGAAGAAGTTTCGATAACTGCAATTTGTAACTAACTATCGACGAATTGCCAAATATTTCCATTGATTAATGATGAACGAATCCCTATAAGTACAATGATGTTTAAAATTGAAAATTCCAACTGCAATAGAGAAATTCTGAAGAAATTACAAAACGTGTTTAATGTGTTAATATTTACAGCATCTGATAAATAACAAAGTACTTGAGCATTACATTTAAAGAACATACTACAATAATTTTATTGCTGAGTCAATGTTGGGAATGGGAAATTTGTATTTTGGTGAATGGTGAAAAGTTTAATTTTCGATTTTGTTTGACTTTAGAATAATCAAAAGCGCGCTCTGCGCTGGTTCTCCCTGTTAATACACTGCTGATAACGATAATACACAATATTATTTGTATTTATCTTGAATTGATTTTTCTACAATTCATTTAAATGTAATCAAATATTTTTATCAAGTTGTTGTAGATTCTATTTTATTTTGCATGCATGAAATGCAACATTTATATTCAAAACCACATATCACCATGGAAATGTTGCATTAAACAAAATGACTCCACCCTTCTATAAAATTACCCAATCAAATATCAAATGTCGAATTTATGTTCCCCAATCAAAAATTAGACATATGATTTCCAAAATGTATAAAAGGACAGGACATTTCAAATTTAAACCAGACAGCTGGAGTGTTTCACCTAGCTTCTCACTTCTCACAGTTTAGAAATGTCTTCAACAATTTCATAGATTTTGCATCTTATAACCTGGTTATTATTAAACGAAGAACGGAAAAAGAAGAACTACTAAGAAGAATCATCAACGCACTCGAATTCTTTATCAAGATTGATTTCGCCATTATCTTCATCACCACTCCCACAGAAATCAGCTGCTGAAGATTTTTCTACATTTTATTCAACAGAGTTTTCTTAACCCTTTCCGGTCCATCGGTATATTACAAACCACAAAAGTGTTGAAAGAAACAATCTATTTCCTTGAGAAAGTTATAAATATTTCTTAACACACACCAGACCTCCACCACAGGTCTTAAGACAGGAATCTGAGAATTACGACATGACCCGTGAGCTGCATACACTATTGTTTCTACGACTAATAATAATGATTCATGAAAAATAACCATACTCTATATTTTTAAAATTTATTCAATTTTAAAACTGTCAGATGGTCATGGCAATATAAATCTGCAAATTAATAAAAAATCTGAATCTTAATGATTTCATTAAAGTCATGTAGTTTTTCTAATTTTATATCTTAATGAATGTCATTAAAATGCAGGTAATAAGTATATACTATAATAAATCAATAAAATTAAAGTAGGGGAGTAATAAAGAATAATTTTAGTTGAAATCCTGTGCATGTTCTCATCATTAAATATTCGAAAATACAAAAAATGTTTTATATCGTATTGTCGTGCTGTAGAAAATTATATTTAGTATAAACGCAAATAGCAGATATAATAATTACAAGATTGCTGCAAGAAAGGAGAATAGATTACAGAATAAATTAGAAATAATGGAGTGCTCTAAAAATAAACCATTATAAACCTCAACGTAATTGTTCCCACGACAATCAATTCTAGAGGAAAATATAATTATAAAGTTTCTATGTAAATCCTAACATTTGTGGAAATGAAATGAAATGATCGGCGCTATTATAGCGATGCATATCTTGGTTAGAAAAAGCTTTCCAAATAGTTATCGATATTCGGTGCTTCGGAATGAAATTATAAAAGCCCAAATTGCGTGACAAACAAACCGAACTAGTAACGGCATTATTCTTAGGTATACAAATGACCAGTATAAAAATTTGTGATGATGTTACATATATACAATAACCTTCAACATACTAATCTTAACAAAAACTGTATGAACTCACCCAGAACAGTTGACATCAAATTTATATTTTTCTTGCTCGCTGGTGATACAAAGACATGGAATTGCTTTTTCGGAAAATGGTTGTGACGCGGCTTGCATATAAATATGACTCACGGTCTGATATGGCATGCCAGAAGAGTGTATTTTATAATGTGACGTTTAAATCAGTTCTATGGAGTAGAGAATTCAAAAGTTGATAATCGGATAGCTAAATCAAATCAATATAACTGATTTGGTTGAATTCCTAGTTCACCCATCAATGAGTTTTATTTTGTGACGATTGATTGGTCATACAGCGAGCTCTACCATTGTCAGAAAAGTTTTACAGGTACCTATTAAATTTCTTTTGTCTTACTATTATCGTTTTCACTTCGAATACGTAATGAGCATCAATAATTATACTTATTTAATGAACTATTGAAGTGGCTTTCTGTTTTGTCGTTAGCAATCGTGGTACCTGTTCTGTATAAATTAATGTGCCGTCGAAGGATTACAATTTTATGATATTACACAGACCAATCGTCTGCAAATTACCTAATCTGCAAAAGTATGTTTTTCAAAACAAAAGTAACGAGCTATACAGGGTGATTCAAAAATGGCGCATAAGCTCTTCAGTACGTTGTAGGGAATAATAATTGAAGTGTAGGAAAAATAGTAAAAAAATTCTTAGCCGCTAATTTGCTGAGAAATGAAGAAGTTAAGTTGAGAACTCAACTTTGAATTCATGTGGATTTTGAAACTTCTCATCATTTCATATAAATAATTAAGTATTTTTTCATAGTGGGTAATAAATAAAATGCTCATAACACCTCATTATCCTGAAATATCAGCTTTCAAAATTGATATTTTTGTATCAAGTTGTTTGAAAAAAATATGTGGCAACGATGTTTGAAACTTTTAATAAGCTCACTATGTAAATGAAAGGAAATAAAAGCCACTCATATACTACATAGCTGCACCCGTGTTGCCAAATCTACAACTTACTTCTTCGTTGTTAACTCCAAAAATGTAGCCGCTAAAATTTTTTTATGATTTTTCTACAGTTCAAATAACCGTCCTCTACAACGTACTGAAGAGCTTATGCGCCATTTTTGAATCACCCTGTATAGCAAATCGAAAACGGCATTGCTTTGTTTGGTCCAATCAATAATCCAGTTCGCCTTTTGCGTTTAAAGAAATACACCTGAACTTACACAAACTATAACTAACGTGCATAGAAACTTTTAATTTATCGAAACCTAACAAAAAGTTTAAACAACGTATGTAAATAAAATACTATTTGTTTATCTAAATATTAAAAAAAACGTACTTGTAGTAAAGAAGAAAAGCAATATTCAACTGCCTACCATAACGTTCAGGAAACGTCAACCAAACAGGAAAGATATGAACATTCTGATTTCGGTGATATTCAGGAACTACCCAATTTTGACTCCAAGTTCTCTTATGTCATTCGTATTTTTGCTTGAATTGTTTTACGTATTCTACGATATACCTATCTACAAGTTGATAAACATATGAAATGAAGCGGTAAATTTCCAATTAAATCTAAACCTTTTGTTTAATTCCATATCGAAACGTATATGCATCTGCCTTGTGGGAGATTTTAGGAAAGGTTTTAAATATTAACGCTCAATTAACGTCAAGGATTTATCAATTATGTTAAAACTGAATTAGAAGTATAATTGTGATTTATTATGAATATGGGTTGCTTCATAATAAATAATATAGTCATTCAAAAGCCACATGATGTTAGGGAGGACCGTAAAGGCAGAAAATTTTTATTTGCTTACCTACTAAGTAAATAAAATTAAATATACTACCACAACTACCAAAGAAACAACATAACTTCCATTTCCGGTTTCGGAAGTTTTTGAAAAGCTTATTTTGTCGATGAATTTTCGATATACCCCTTCATTTCAAATTTCTTCAAAATTGGTTCACTACACACTGCACACACACTCTCACAGACATTTTTTTCTAAACCACTTTTTTGTGTTCTTGGAGGTCTAAAACGTGCATTTCGGCATTTCATAATATTAATACTTCCTGTATACCAGTGGTGGTACTTACGGGAAAGTAAAAATTTATAATGAATATCAATGTGGGACAAAATTGTGAAACGTATCTATCGTAATTGATGTATAGTTCAGAGAAAATTCTATCTCAAGAATAAATAGGTACCTATGTCATCGTTAAATGAATATTTTACTGCATTTAAACATAACCAACAAACCATAAAGTTTAACATTCACGTACAGCATAGTAACTAACATAGAAATCTACATCATTTCGAGTCGCGCATTTCAAAACATTCTTGCGGGAATGCACATTTAAACAAATCCGACTTTTATTCTTCTATTATAGTCTTGCTTTAACCGAATCGATATACCTATTAAAATGCCAGGAGCTAGGAAAGTTTCGTTCCTAAGCCAACAATTTTTCATGTCGCCTAAAACATTAATAAGTGCTATGTAGGTACCTACCTCATTGGACAAATTGACGAAAATCAAAACCCAATTTTTACTTAAAATTAACCAAACATAAATTAAGATACCTTTGAATACATTATTAATAATAATAGTTTATTTAGGCAAGTTAGGTCACATAATCTAAATTACATAGTAAATGGTTAGGCAGACTTTTAAGTTTTAACCAAGTCAGCGAACATTATTTGCTGACTACAGCTCAAATTTAAAACAAAATCCACAATATTCTGTTCTGTGATTTTTCTTCAATATAAAATTCATATAAAGGAAATTGCTTCCAATGCCTTTATTTAGCTTTCTCTACCTTAATATAACCACACGCAACAGCGTGACATTTTAAAGAACTGCGACGAAGCAAAAAACGAAAAGCTTGCGATTTTCAGGTGACCTGCTGATTTTCAGCTTTGAAGGCATGTTGGTAACGGTAACAGAATTTACTCGGTGTAAAGAAAAAAAAATAGGTTTTCAAGGATTTACTCGCAAAAAGTTCTGAAACATAAACTGTATTCTCTGAAGACAGTTGAAATTAATATCTACCTGCTTTCACTGCTTATCGACGACGTCAACTAAAGTAAATAGATTCGGGAAAAGTTTAATCCTACCAAAGAAAACTTTGAAACGGGAGACACGAAATTTAGTTCTTTCTGTTTAGAGGTTTAATAATATAAATCCAAATACGAAAGAAAGAAGTTTAATAAAGTTTGATAAGCATAGTCAGTTTATTATAATTGAGAAATTAAGAAGCTGCAAGTAAATTAATATACGATTTATTTATACTCAATTACTGCAAATATACATTTTAATAATACCAACAGGACATTCATTCATCATCGTGTCGGTAATTTTGTCAATATTTGATACGCTAGACCACATGTCAGCAGGCGGACGAGGACATTTTTGTCATAGGGTGGATCGAGTGAGAGTGAGGTGTTAAACACAGGTTAAACAACGTTAACATGGCTGCAATTCAGAATCACTAATCAGTGACAGTGTCGTACCATGGTGTCGTACTATCAAGGCCGTAAACTACTTACGTTCTCAAATCCTAACAGATAAGAAAAAGGAAGAGTATACAGGTATAAGAAAAACGTATGTCGAAGTTTCCAGCGAAACGCAAAAACGCTGGACCTTACTTTTGCACTTCGATACCAGCAAGCGTTACCCGGCGTCAACCTGGATCATCATTGGGCGCCTTCACACTTCATACAATTTCTCGACAACTTTTAATTAAACGCTTTTTATATTTAGAATTTTAAGATGAAAATAATATTGTCCGAAAGAAAAAAAGAGCATTATTAGAATACAGTAACTATATTCTTCTTTTTCTTTGATATTGATAAAATCGTACAATCTTTTTGTAATTGATTGATTCTTTTACTTCAACTCCTCTCCATATTCTTTCTGTTCTTATTCTATCTCTGCGAGTATACACTGTAGACATCTTCGCATTATAGTCTATAGCTCCACAGTTCTTATCTTATCTCCAACTTTCTTAGTGATTGGCCACATTTCTCCTCTATACGTTATTATACTTTCTATAATAGCCTTTAAATATGATTCTTTTTGTTTCTTTGGTGAGGTTCTTATTTCAGATGATCCCGTAGTGCTTTTATATCTTTTCCAAAACTTTAAAATTACTTTCTATAATAGCCTTTAAATATACTTCTTTTTGTTTCTTTGGTGAGGTTTTTTATTCCAGATGATCCCGTACTGCTTTTATATCTTTTTCAAAACTTTAAAATTACCAAAAATTACTATAGAGTACAAAAATTTTATTTAAACCCTTTTCAGTTTTGAGAATGAAAGGGCTAAAATCCTTTGCTAAGAAAAAACGTACAAACAAATATGTTTACTGGTTGTTTTTAAAGTTTCTATAAATTAATAAAAAAAATAGTTTTTGTTAAAAAATGTAAACCCCCCCCCTCCACTTTTTACGCCATCATTGAGTAAGCTACTCGGTGCCACTCAGCCTATACTAAAAGGTCATTACTACTGAACTTGGTAGTAGTAATTAATTTTTCAAAACTTTGACACTATTTTTTGTCGCTCTGTCTGGAAAGAGGAGCAAGTAGAGACGATTTCGCAGCTTACTGCAACTCGCTAAAGGGGTTGAGGCTGTGAGAGACATTATTTTAGCTCTTGACTATATACAGTGTGGGTACTTTGAAAACCGAACATAGGAGAATTGCATTGTAACTAACCTTTATATAGATTCCTGTCGCCATTTAAACCCACAAGAATGATAATGGTATGAATAGAACGACAAAAATACAGCGCATGCGATGGTACCAATAAATGTTAGTACTTAGTTACCTTTTTCTGTAATAAAAATTATAAAATAATGCTATTTTGAAATAACATACGTTTGCTATGACTGTCAACTTTTTTTATCTGTCAATTAAATTATTTGACATCAGTCAGAAGTTTCTGTTATTAATATCAGATATGAATAATAACTCGTATTCAGTCGAGCAATTCTCCTATGTTCGGCTTTGAAAGTACCCACTCGGTATGTATCCTGTTTAATTTGTATTTATACCGACTACACTACATATACAGGTATCATGCCAGTCTTCTGTCTATAATGGCCAGAAATTAGAAACGCACAACAGCACAGTTTAGGTTTAGGCTATAAACCTTAAGCACTAATTTATGAAATTCTATTATCACTACAACGTGATTCGGTAAGAGCGGCTAGTTCCGGTAAAGTATAGTAAATCTCTCATGACAAAATGATTTAAAAACCTAGTACTAGTAACAGGAATTCGTGATTTTTCAAAAGAAAACCAAATGACTGCAAGTTGTAATGTTTCTAGGGCTATCGATCCGTTGAAAGCCTTCAAAATTTTTGTGGTAGTAAGCTACTCACCGAGACAACCTCCAAGGTTAAAAGAAAGTTGTATCTCTGGGTGGATGAATTTGGTTTTAAAAGGTATTTCATAAAGCTTTGAATATAAAGTCTGTATTTTTTTAAAGATCCACCAACCTTGCAATTTCTCTCGAAAGTATGTTTGGCAACGCTGCTGGTGAAATTTTTTAGTAATTTTTAAAGTAGGGTTAGGACTAATAAATTTAATGGTTAATTTTGACAAGTGCTTTTCCCAAGAAGTATTTTCATATATTTTGTTAAATATTGTTGATTTATGTGGATATATGCTGAGTTTATGTAAATTCGCTCGATTTAATAAGAAGTATTATAGGTTTATAATAATTAATATATAAATAATTCGAGGTAAGAATAGAAAAAATGTATTCAGGATTAGAATAATTGGGATTATTTTCAGAATTAGATTCGGGCGGTTCAAATTCTGAATCATCATATGAGAGATATGGTTCAAAATTGAATCTGTATCCGAATCTTCACCTTGATATATTACGATTGGGGGTATATTTTGAACATAAAGTTGTCCATTTGTCCTAAATTATTTATCAGCTGCCATGATTGAACTTTTGTACATGTAAGTTAAAATGGAACGTTACACTTTATTAAATAATTTCCCATTGCAGTTTTGTTGGAATAATATATTGGAGGTCTCTCCAAACCGACAGAATGACATGGGGCATTGTCAAAAATAATAACAGTTTTAAAACCATCAGATGGTAGAGCTCGAATTAATTGATTAATCCACTCTTTAAATAGCTGACTATTCATCGTTTTGTGATAATCGCTATCATTGTAAACCTGCTTTCCTTAATTTCTAATCTTTCTTGGGAAGGTTGTCAATAGTCCAAGATTTAGTAGCAGAATCGTTTTTGTAAATCGGGGTTTCATCAATAAAAATAAATCTTATATTAGAGTACCTAGTCTTCTTTATGTTTTAATTAACATTTTAAATAATTTAAATTTGAAATGTGGTGATGCGCACGCATAAATTGATAGAACATTTTAGGTCTGTTCGTTTGTGTTGCACTAAACTGTACTAACTGCACTGAAGTGACGTCATCCATACACTTTCTGCACCTACTCTAGAGTAGGTGTAGATAGTGCAGGTTCAGTGCAGCACAAACGAACAGACCTTTTGATTGATCTTTGAATCAATGTTACCATATATTAACAAAAATTACTAAAAATTTCAATTTTTTTGTTATACCAACTGAAATCAACTTTAAAAAAAAACGGACTTTATTTATCGTTGAAAATTTCTTTGGAAATTAATTTGGGACGAGTTTTCGTGAAAACTGATCCCAGCTATAAGCAATCTTCTGGCAACGGTTATTATCTTACTTGTTACACTTTCTATTTTATTAAACTACTTGTGTACCCGTACTGAACTATTTAAATAAAATAATGGCGTCTCGATTATTGGACCAGTTCCATTTACAGGTGCATATAAATAATGTAAATTGTATCTAACACGCAAAGCGTGACATTTATAGGTACGCATGTAAAGCAACCTCAAATGGCCAGCAATAAACAGCAAAAAGCAAATAATTCGAATTCTTTGACAATAATTATTGTATTTTATAACAAGGTAGGTCTTCCCGTATTTATTTTACATCTATGATTTATCTCAAAATACGGATCTATTCTGAAAACAATGCTTCATATTCTAATTATAAAAGCGAGAAAAACGTTGAAACTCATTTTACAATTTATCATTGTAGCTACATAACTCTTAATAACATCTGGGAACTTCTTCCACGATTAAATAATTTGGCAAACAACGTCTCGATAAACAAGCATTGAAATGATTTACTGACTTATACATTACAAATTGTTGTAGATACCATCTGTGTCCCTTCTAAACCGATATTCATCAATCACCCTACCTATTTATCATTTAATCAATCTCTGTAACGCATCATACAGTAATCCTGTGGGGTAAATTAGGGAAGCACCGCTAAAGTGGAATACCGACCTTTGTGTATAATCTTGGGGCAAAGCTCCACCGAATATTAAGGTAATATCAAAGCTTATTCAGGTCTACCCACCCTCATTTTGGGTAAAACTAAGAGAATAGTTTGGAAAGTGACTATAGATATGCACAATTATCTTACTATCTTGGTTATTATTATTATACGTATACACATAATATAGCTACAATACATTTCTGAGGTTAAGGACAAATTGTTAATTGTCTACTATAACTATTATTAACAGGCATAATTTTAAACAACTAAGCTCACTCTAATGAAATTGTTCTAATGTGTTACCTACCAAATTTCTAATTATAGAAATAAAACTGGAACAATATAATATTGGAATACTTTTTTTTTGTAAAATGAAATTCATCAAAGATTTTTAGGAAATAAGATGGAAGTTTAAATTATTGACAATAAATTTAAATTTAAAAGCCAGACTTTGAAAACCTATAAGATGTACATTTTAAAATACTACAAGCTTCGTAACTCAAATAAAAATACGTAGAAATATTATAGATAAATATAAATAATATATTATTATTTTCGCACAGAAGCCAAATAAAAATTTTAAATGCTTGGTTGAAAACGTCTAAAAAGAAAACATGTCCTCCGTCCTAGTCAGAAAGTAGTAGGTAATATTAACTATTAACTTTTGGTTAATTGGAAACGTTGGAAGTTCTTATTTTCCTTTGATGTGACTTTCTTGATCTTTCTATTAGATAAAATTATGGTGTATATACCTACAGCGCCGCTCTACTTTTTTGTTGTTGACAATTTAGGTAGAACGTTTCAAAGTCTCCCCGGGAACAACTTCTTTCTCTTCATTATTTTGATTTCCCTGGAAATCAGTAACAGCACAAAACATCCATTAAGCAAACCTTTTTACAGCGATCTGTTACTCCACCATTCGCCCTATTTTCCCTAATTGAATTCAGTGTTTATCTCGGTGAGCATGCCGATGTAACATAAATTCGATGATTTTCGGAGTGTATTGAGCCTGACGGATGTCAATATGGGAACAGAAGACAGATGATGCTAACACTAATTTACAAAAACCACAATTTCGCGGAATAAAATGAATGGGGTGCTTTAGCTGTTCCTCCAGGCTACGTGAACTCACAGAATCTTCAAGCAGGTTTCTTTTTGCAAGATTGTGCGGTATTAGACTGTCGACTAAAGAAGATTACACGAATTTTTCTACGCAAACGTACCGTAATTAGTTTCTCGGTAACTTTATTGAGTTAGACATTTTTGCATTTTCGAGATTTGCAAGTGCTCTGAAGTTCACTGCTACATTATTTTATCTCTAATGGATTAATAAATTAATTAATTTACTAGCAGCTAGAAAACTCTATAATGCTTTTATGAAATATTTTCAGTGATTTCACCGAATAACTATATACTTAGGATGCAATTGGAAAATTTGTATATAATAATTAATAATAAACCAATTTTTATACTTTAAATAGATAGACTCATCCTAGAATATATACGTATACTAAGTACTAGTAGTTTAATTGCACATATTATTTCTTGATAAAATATCATTGACACCATCCTTTTGGTCGAAATTTTGCTGAAAAACATCTTAGTAACCAGTGGCGGCTGATGATCAATCAATCATAAGGGGAAGTCATTTTAATTAAAAAAAAAAAACAAAATATAAACTAATATTTAAAAAAAACATTATTATTAGTTTCATCGTAGCCCCACACTTAAGGGGGCTTTTGTTCTGATTTTATAATAATTAACAGTTTCACAGAATGCAAATGCGTTGTCCTAGGGTGCCTATTGCCCAATTGATCTAATGGACGAGCCGCCACTGTTAGTAACATTCGCAGCGTCAGATGCAGCAGAGGAAAGAGAGGTGTTGTTGATGTTGATTGCTGTAGATAATTACTGTCACGTTAGTTTATGTTCCTAATTACGAAGCTGCGAAATTGTCACGACACAGTGATGCTTTAATTACGGAAACATTAAGTCAGCACGTAGTTAGTTATTGATTGTGTGTTTAATTGTCGACTAAAGGCAATAATTCGTCATGAATACTAACTAACTCTGACGTTACGTGCAATTTAAACTATAACCAACTTTATTATTATTATACTCTTTGTTATATCAAAATATCTCAGCGACTACTTCTGAAAAGTACAGGTAATAATATTATGGCATCGTAGGATCTAAACAGCTTTGAAACTGCAGCCTAGCCTATTTCCAAGTACACCGATTTAACCTTCTTAAACTTCATTTAATATCCTACTTGCTGATATGTTTCTTTCTCGACCGCAAGACTCCATCCTTTTATAAAGAAAATTGTCTACCCGCAACTGTGATAGTTTGACCCTAGTCACACACCGAAAATCTTCTGGCAGTTGAAACGGGTTGAAACCTCACTTTCCATTCTTGCGACCCTTCCTACAAACGCCAGACTTATGCATCTTCCTGGAGAAAGTAATAAATACGAGAGGGATTTTCTGGTTAAAATTTGAACAACGTATCTAGTTTATGTAGCTAATATCATATTTTTACAACATAGTATATAATCTTGAAACCTTAAGCTGTCAGTTTACTTGAAAATTTCTAATTTAACATAGAAAGCACCGATAGAGTTTTACCCAAGTAAATAAATATTCCAGTTATTGATACAAATTGTGATAAAACAATTTTTAAACAAGTACAATGTTAAACCTTTGCATAGTATTTATGAAGGAAATGCAAAAATACTAATAGTATTTAAGAGTCATCTATTATTTATTAAAAAAAATACGAACGTTAATGTGAGAATACTAATATCAAATGTAAAATTCTCTTGAAGTGCACATTTAACAGATAACAGCATAAATCTCTTTTGTATTAATTTCACATTCAAATTATTCATTTACTTCATGAGAAAATGCATTGACTCATTTGAAAAAAACAATAAATTACTTAGTATAAAATTCCCACCCACAAACATCCAAAGACTGTAATTAACGTCCCACTACGTACGGGATATACAAGTATCATACAAGTATTTAAAAAAGTCTAGAAAAATTTCAGATATGTTTAATACAAGTTGTAGATTTTCAGAAGTATGCAACTGCATTTGTTGGTGTATAGGATAGGACATGTATTATACAAGTACGGCCGATCCGAAGTGGATGGAAAACACATAGTACATGTCTGACGACAGTTTCTCGCGCGGTCTGTTTGCCAGATTTCTGCGGTTTATAGTGTTTCTACATATATAGTGTAGTGTTTCTATTCTGTTTCTATATAGTGTTTTATTGCAAATGGAGTAGTCAAAAGAGAACACAATTCAATTAATTGAATTTTTTAAGGCAGAATGAAGTATTATTGATCGAAACGTAAAAAGAGATGCACTACGTTCGATTGCTGATAATTTAAAATTCAGCGAAATAGATGTGGATAAAAAAGTTTCTACTCCACCACCTTTGCCTTCTTTTGGGACTTTCATTATTATTACTTGCTAATCGAAAATTAAATAACTTGCCGCGGCAGAAACAAACATAAGTTCTTCGTTTGAAACCATTTTGTACACAACTTTTCAATACAATGTGAACAAGTAATGTTTTATACATTATCTACTACTTGTATTTAAAAATGTATAAGACTTTGTTTATGATAAATTTGAGAAAGTATTATACAAGTATAATACATGTATGCCAATTTATCCTAGACTTGTTGGTAATGTAAACCCCGCTTTAGGCTACATTCTGGACAAAAATCTGCAACAGATTTCATTATCCTTTCCTCACTGGTAGCATTGAAATGAGCCGTAACACATGTAGCATCCCTTATGATTAATTATATTATTTTATTATAGTATATTTTTATTATATATTATAAAATATTTATTTTAATCAACAATGATTCTAGCTACCTAATAGATACCTACCTACCAACGAATTTGTTTTTTCAAATAAAATTATCAAGAACTAAATAGACGCTTGTTGCGTGAGACATTCAACGTCCTGATTTTATTCTTATTTATTATTACCAAGAAACCTTGGTAACGGTATGTATTAAATATTTAAACTATTAATTAAATTACCATTGTAACGGCCATTACGTTGCTTTTATAGATGAATTAAATTGTTAATCCTAATCCAGTTTACGTGGGTCTTAACGTATTTCCTCTACTTATTATCTGTTGTGTTAATTTAATTCTTCGTAGAGGGTGTAGAGAAAAAGGTACACTTATTGCTGGATAATAAATCGAAGAATCCTCAACATACCTTTTGTTTTCACATTCTATTGTTAATGCTGTATCTTCTCGAAAACAAAGGTCGTGTAGAAACATAGTTAATTAAATGACTAAATTATATTTATCAACTTCTACTAAAACTGTAGCATTCACGATTTTTAAACGAAATAATATTCTGTTACTCAACTGGTAGAAAGTGTAGTAACATCATATACGATATTAGTTAAAAATTCTTTTTTGAACACAGTTTTTTATTGATAATTGACTATTACTAATGTTTTCATTGTTTACGCATATTACAAGTGTTCTTTGTCTCTATTGGCGAAGCTTGAAATGGAGAAAACCAAGTAGAATATACAGGGTGATTTCTAACGTACGGAGGAAACGGAAAGGATAAGTAGCGGGGACCAAAACATAGTATTTTTTACAATAAACTTTTGATCAAAATCAAATAACAAGAAAGTTACGGCGATTTAAAGTTCTTTATTATTTGATCCATTTTATTCAGTTGTGAAACATTATCCTCCTCTATTATCTGATAACGGCCAACTCTGATAATCGTTGTGCTGACGTATTTCTTAAATAATTCTTCATTATCTCTAATTTCGAAAACTAACGCGCGCCCGAGGTCACATTAGTACTTGATGATGTAGACGCTGTCCCATTGAAAAAACTACTTATTTTGGATAGTGTTTCACTTTTTTCTCCCTTTCTGTAACTGCCTTTCTTTTCTGTGCACTGTTACAGAAAGGGAGACAAAACTGAAACACTATCTAAAATAAGTGGTTTTTTCAACAATTATTGTTTAGGTGGATTCATTTTAAATATATACTATTGCAGCGCTGCGTTGCAGAGATTGCAGGGGTATTTATTACGCCACTGTGCAGCTGATGTAGGTAAACGCAAGGAAGGTACAAAATATCCTGCTGAGCAGTCCAATCTTGAAAGAGCATGGCAGGAGAAACATGCACAATCGGCAGAATGTCAAGGCCGTTAACAACCCAGATATTTCCAAGCACTTGGTAATGAGCTCTCCTACGGCACCATAATAAATTGGGCAAAGTAAGGGATGGGGTCCAGGCGAGATTTTATTAGGCAAACAGTGGGTGTTGGGGAACATTAGAGCAGACAGACTTTTAAGTCGGACATAATTGCTAATTTAGCAACTGATCTAACTCTTGACTTTTTAATTTAAATTACTCATTCTTACCAAAACACGAGAATAATTAAGACTTAGTTTTAACTAAGAAGATTACGGTGGTTATTAGATAGCACGTAATATAATTTAGCAACAAGTTATAGCAAGTTATTCTTATTACATTAATGGAATGTCGTGTAACAGTTATTTATGGTATACGTTGGAGTAAATATCAACGAGAAGTATTTTCATTTACGTAGGTTTAAGTTTAATTACCTGTTATAATACATTTATCTCTATCAGTGTAGTTTACTATCGGGCGTAGGCCTTCAGTAATATCTTCAACTCCTCGCGGTTCTCAGTAAATGCGTATCCATCTAGTCACTAACATTTTCATCTCTCCATTTTATCTTTAGTCGACCAGTCCTATTTTCCTGATTCCCTGTTACCACTACAAAATTCTCTTCGCCTACCTTTTTACTATAGCGCTTGTGACATGGCCATCCCAATTCTACATTAATTGCACAGTCCATTGTATACTCGATTGTATACCTACATAGCGCGGCTCTACCCTGCTTTGCAAGTTGATCTAGTCTTTAGGAATTATGTTCAAGATTTGCTGTTCATAACTATTGAGTTACTTTAATTTTTCGTTAGTTATTCTTGGTTAAATTTTATATTTCCGACGCGTGGATTGACTGGTAATAAAAGAACCACAGTAACAAGTACAAATTATTTGCTAAAAGGTGATGCCGACCGACGCGACGGGTCAAAAAGGCTTTACGCCTGAAAATGAGGTCAGAAACACACTTGCTATTGATAGATTGTATATAAAATATTTGACTGCGCTTATAGATAGGGATAGTTCAATATTATAACCTCCAGCTGACTCTTCTTTGCAGACTCGCCCCCAATAAAGCTTGTTAATAACATTACAGTTTATCTTAATTCTAAATT
Source organism: Hemicrepidius hirtus (assembly GCA_963082805.1). Classification (NCBI taxonomy): domain Eukaryota; kingdom Metazoa; phylum Arthropoda; class Insecta; order Coleoptera; family Elateridae; genus Hemicrepidius; species Hemicrepidius hirtus. The sequence goes on along the minus strand of OY720160.1, from coordinate 28,292,817 downwards.
AAAAAACATTTATCAAATATTAAGATATGTCATGTCCTGTAAAAGTTAATTGTTCTTGAGCATATGAACGCATAAGGTCTAAAGGCAGACAGGAAGTTAGGCAAACAAATCAAATAAGTGGAGTCGCAGATTAAGATGGAAAGAAATATAACGAATTCAACATCAGTCTATATAGGAAACAAATTTAAGGATATGTATTAATGCACTAACAGATTATTATCTAAAATCTAATTTTAAAAGATTTCCAAGTATCGCAGCTGCTTTATATTCAGCGATATTTCTTTTCCAATATTTTATGAAATCAATGAATTTCAATATTCTAAGCTGAAGATTGCCGAGTGTAAAAATATAAGTAGCGTAAAACTCAGCTATATTACTTGTCTACTGCAAGAAATACACTTATTGCGAGACATAAAATTGCTTTTCGTTTTTCCTCATTGGCAAAATTATTGAAATCATAAAGTGGAAATGTAGAAGTTCAGAACTCAAGTCGCAATGCGTAAAATTAAATTTAAAAGCTTCCTTTAGCGAATTCCTTGAACGACTATAATACGTACACGCGATAAATACACAAAACACACATTAATTATTTGAAATGTTAAAAAGAGAAAGACCTATGAATGTAAATTGGAAATCTATTATTTATCTGAAACGAATTTAGTCGGATATAGCAGCTGATGTGAGTTCAGTATCAGCATGCACTGTAAAAATCCTGAAAGTACTTTATTATTACACTAACTTTAAGAACAGACATCTATCTGCGCTCCATTCTGCCTGTTTTCGAATCAAATACACCTGCTACTTCCCACGTGCGGTTTTGATTTTCTCTTTAACATTGGGATTTTGTTGAATACGGTAAGTACCTACTGGTTGGATGGGTATGCAGCGTTGATAAAATAGTAAAATATAACATTATAACTACACGAATAATCATCAAACTTATTTATTCAATATATTTGTTCGAAATGCAAGTTGCTGTTTACAATGAGAAGGCACTGCTCCCTTACAAGTGAAGTGCGTCTCTTGAAAAAATAAAAAGTGGATGTGCAAACCTCTCCTGGACTTTCCCATACTAAAAATAAACATTTCGTTTCTCAAATTTCATCAAAATCGGTTCACTAGTTTTTGCGTTGGAGGCATCACACACCCAGTAGTAGGATTTTATTGACGTGTGATTCTTCTGAACTATTTTTACACAACCGATGAAAAAAATCGGTTTAATTACAAAATCTGAACTTGAGAAAGCCTACATGGAAAATAACAACCACGAAATTTACAACAATTCAAAGCTTCCGCGTTAATGAAATACCTGTCTTGCATTAAGAAATATATTAGGTAACAATAACATTAAAATATAGTAAGCTCGTAAGTTTCTAAATATCTGAAATCAGTAGGACGTATTTGGCCCTATAGCGTATCGGAAAACTGTCAAATACACAAAAGGAAGGAAACATTGGATTAAGTGATATCATATAACAGTGGAAGAACGATATAACAATATTCCATTAGAAATTGAGAGGAATTTTCGTTTTGTAAAGTAATAGTATCAGCGTTTGGGTGGATATACCGCTAATTTATATTATGTGAAAATAAAATACACAGCAATTTTGTAATTTAATTAATAATAAAATATAGGTAAACGCAATGAAAATAGGGAGATTGTCAGTCATTTAAGCAGACGTTCAATTAAATTTATTTTAATGCAACTCCTTGCTATTATAATCCGAATATTAATTACCAACGAAACAATCGTCTCGTTACCTTAGAAAAAAGTAACTTAAGTTGCATAACTAACAAGGCGTTGATGCTAGGTTTTGAAATCTTAAATTGCTCGATATAATACAAGTAAGTGACCAAATACTGTTGAAACCAAAAGCGTTAGTATATTTATAGTGCGAAAATGGAGGGCTAGTACGTTGACGCACGATGCTTTTCACCGCGGCCGTTACGTATTTTCCTAGGACTGTAAGATACGGTATTAAATTAAATATACATACCTATAAGATTTTCTTATTCTCTTGAGCTACTGGTTACTTATTACCGGTAGCGTGAAAAATTTAGTAAGTAACACGGAATGTATCGAGTATTCCTCGGTAGATTACTAGCGTCATCTATGGCTTGCATTGCTACCTAGCATGATAATACCTCCTTACATTCCTTGTTACTTAAATAACTATTATATTTGGCATCGCTAAATGATTTGACTAAAAACACACATACAGCCTTAATAATTAACGTAGGCTTTCAAATGATCATTGATCAGTCTTTACTTTTCACACCTTACCAACTACCTACTGCTACCTTACTTTAGTATCCTACATAACAAGAAACCATGTAGAAAGAATTAAAGGCGCATAACAAGGAAAAATGTAAACTAAGTGGAACTTAAAAAAAGGCATAAGATGAGTGTACCTATAAATACCTATAGCATGCTACTTGCTGAAAATGACACAAGGAATCCCATAAGAACCGGTTTTTGAGTTCTGGTTTAAACCCCGGCTCAGCTAATCCATGGATAGAATTCTTATAATAATTGTATCCATGGCAATTAATTTTAATTTAGCTTAGAGTGCCTTGATACAGTCTGTCAGATTTGAGGTAGATAAAGAAGTAGAGATATGGTATTCTTTTTCTAGCATCGTGATAGACTATGGTCTGTTTTTTAACTAGGAGGAGTGAATACAAAAGCCAGATTCGCACTAGAAATGTCACTAGAAAAGAAAACTTCCGAAGTTTTGACGGTAAATTTGAATTTTTATCATGTTTAAAATTTACAGCTGAAAACTAATTTAATGTATTTTGCCTGAATTATGTCACTGTCAGCGCCTAGAAAAATAATTATCAAATCACGCCAAACGTCAAAATTTATACAAATTACTTAGCGGTGTGAAACCGACCTGGCCGCAGTCAATCACAGGTGTGGATTTTGGCGCGACAAATTTGAATCGCTCCTCCTAGTTAAAAAACAGACCATAGCAGAGAAATAGACCATTGTCAAAGTGTACCTCTGTCAGTATATATCGAGGACATAGGGACATATCGTTGCATAGGGGGTGGTGGATATTTTTATTTATTTTATAACAAGAAAATATAGATAAACTGTAACTTATTTTTAATACTTATTCAAGGGTTGAAATATAAAACATTATCTCTTATATATACCCATGCTCTAAGAGAACAACTTGTAATCTGATAACTTTAAACAAAAAAACCCCTGGGACGAACCCCTTTTGTTCAAATACCATTTCGATAAACAGCTGATTGATTAGGCCTAACTGCACCGGTTACACTTAAATAATAAGCGTGGCTTAAAAAATGAAATGCCATGGACATAATTCTTGTAACAATTTGTATCCATGGGAATCAATCTTTTAAGCGACGCTTATTATTTAAGTGTAACCGTTGCAATTGGGGCTTAAAATCATAACCTAATGCAGATTGACAATTGTGGCCATATTCTCCTCACTTCAAACCTGACAGACAGTATCAAGACACTCTATAGTTTAGTTGAACTAAAAAAACGGCCCTAAAACTGCTTAGTTATAGCACAAAACCGCTATATTGTTCATAACATACTGCCACAATTTTGTGGTTTGATATCCAACTCAAGTAGTTCAAAGGCAAAGGCTCGTAAAACTAGAAGAGGGCTGTTCTGAAATTTTCCGACGATAAAATAATTCGTCTAAGCTAACATTATACTCCAAGTCCAACAAGAAGGTTGTTTCATGTTTCATGCTTAGGAGTTACATGTTGTAGTGAAGTGAGCAATTGTTATTTTGTTTTCTGCAACATTTTCGTCACATGATTCCATTTCTGTGTATTATCCATATTTCTAACTTTTATTTAAGCGCTTGATCTTACTTAAGTTAAGTGAGACCTTATTACCTGACCAGAAAGTATTTAAACAATTTAAATTAATTTCATTTTGGAACTGAATGTGTGTTTAATTTCTTGTATTCATTGCATTTTTCACTTTTTAATTTAGAGTCCCAAGTTTCTATCATCTATAATGAAAAAATTGAAAGTGTAAAAATATTCCTTACTTCTAGTTCGAATATGACGAATTGGACTAATATCCAGGATTCTAACATTATTTTCAAGGTTCAAATAATATTTCTCGAAATTCAATACTAAAAGAACAAAATAAAAACAATTTGTACAATTAAATTAAAATAGTAATTATATTATGCAGTAGGCAATTAGGCATTAACGCACGTAATTGTGTAAAACGTGTTCTACGTTTCTTAACTAATTAAACATTTCTTCTAGTAATTATGTAAGGAATAAGAGGTTAAAAATATCGATTTGTTTTACGTCTGCCAATCTAACGAAGTAGGATTAAGCGCACAGTGGACGATTCTAACTTGAGGAATCTGACAACTCTACCACTGCTATAAGCAATTTCCTATTGCTAAAAGTCAATAAGATTGCAACAGCTATTATACATTTACTGTAGAGTATAAACATGAAAACTATAATTTAAAATACTAGCTATAAAATCAAAAATGTTGCTTATCCCATCATAAAGCACTAAAACTTAAATGTTGTAAACATTGTGGTTCAACTTCGTATGTTTTATTAACCGAACTACAGGATATTATGAAGTCTATAAAGTAAATCCATCTGCTGAATGGTACAACCCCTTGATTTCATTTCAATTTTATTACCTATTCTAAATTAACTGTCACTATTGCAAGATGATGAATGGATTGCGAGACTTCTATTACGCAATTATTAATTATGCAACAACTTAACAACTTAAACAGTTATAGATCAAAGAAAACTGTGTACAATAACTTACGTTTTATATACGGACGACGGCGACGTCCAAAATAGTTATTTGTATGCCAAGGACGCGAAATGTGTCTTTATCGTACCGAGAGAAAATTGTCGCCGAGGACGCTTGCGGCCGAGGAAAGACAATCTCGAGGGCGCTAAAGAATTTCGCGGACAAGGAATACACAATATTTTTTGTGCAACCGTAAAAAATGTGTAATTGTAAATGTTATTGCTTTTAGAAAACCTACAGCTTAATTCATTGTAAATAGAAAAACGGCTTTCAGTTAGCGCGTTACTATGGATATGGAGTAAATAAAACAATTAGTTTTGTATAAATTACAATTATTTTTACTTTAGCGGACGCTACCATAGCAGCGGCCGCGAAATTAAATTTCGCGTCCTGAACAGCGGACGCGAAACGCTCACTTCGCGTACGGTTGCACAAAAATATGATGAATGGTTTTCACTTTCCTACTTGGATTTTTCTAATACACCAGGAAAGAAATATATTTTGAAATTATTTATTGGGCTTTATTTCATTGATAATAATCAATTAACTTTCAGGAGTTTCCTTTAACCCCGGGGGCTTACACCTCGAAAACGAAATATGCTCCTTTTTACTACTTTAGAGTCAATTTTAAAGATGGAACAATGGGCGATATTTTTTTGTAATCAGTAATGTTTTGTCTGTCCATTGACAGAGAGAAAATTTCTAATTTTATTAAACTTTTGTGCATTAAAAAACGTACCTACAACACTATTTTACCGTAGAATTTTCAATTAGCATGGCGGACAAACATATAGACATCGAAAATATTTCCACGTCAGTAGATAGTTATAACCACCCTCTTTCAAATGCCACTACAAATTTGTTTACAAAATGATAATTATTTCTGAAATAATGTACCTATTTTTTTTTCAAAAATCAGTATAATTCAGCATTATTATAGTTGCGTGTGTAGGCAATACAAATAGCACAGTACACCTATAATAGGCACTTTCAATCTTTATCAGAGAACAGGCAAAGAGATTACAACAAACTACAACTTTCTATCAAGTATTAGATAGTGTTACAATCAGAATGGTTTACCTGCACGTAATTATTCTTCTAATAGTAGTAGCATTAGGAATATTGTTAGGAGTCGTTATAAAACTTGTTGTAGGTAAGTACAGCAAATAGAACTACATTTCAGGTAAATGACACCCTTTTAAGACAATATAAGTACAGTTTATTCAGTAGTACCTATAAAATCACGTCCAAAGTGATATGCTATTCGACGTACAAATACCAAAACTTTTTCTTGTGACTTTATATTCGTTACTTTATTGTGGATTATGCTTGTTCATCATTTTCCACTTTTTCCATTTTTGTCCCGTCAAAAATTATAAAAATGATGTCTAGGAAAGTTTGTATTCTTTTAACCTGGACCCTCTCGATTTTAACACTATAAATGAAATAATGAATAAAGAACTCCAAAGGATAGGATAAAAAAATGTCTGAGAGAAATTCAAACCAAGGTTTCGAAATTGTTTTCGATATGTGAATATACTTAAGACTTCATTATATTTCACTGTCAATATTTAAACTGTTAATTTAAATGATATCTCTTGCACTGCTTTCAAAACAATAAAAGCGTTTATTAACGAAGATATTCCCAGACTGGTGAAAAGAAGAAAGCAGAATTGCTTTTTGAAGGAAGAATTAGCAGAAAAATTTCTATACTACACGAGACCAATGAACATTTTTTTTCTTATTTTGCTGCTCTTGGAATAATAAAAATTTAACTATCGTGAAATAAATAGTTTTTCAAAACTTAATCGAACAACGAAAAGTGGTAAAGTTTTCGAATCTGCAAAATAATTGTAACAATCCTTTTAAACACATTGCGGTAAAATGTATTGTACGGCAGTTGCTTTTTCTGCTCTTTGTTCTCGTACTTTTCTTTAGATTTATCGTCTTAAAATAATGTAATTGGATTTTATATTAGATTTTTCTTAGTAGTTTGTTTTGTACTCACTGGGATAGTATTTTCATATAACATCTGATGCGAATATGATTAGAAAACACGAAATTTATATTTTTATTGATAAATGATTTTAGTAGCTCTAACATACCTACCTTAGCTTATTAAACCCCCTACACACGATACGATCGGTCGTACGACGCGTCGTACGACACCGTGTCGTCGACACGTCGTACTACAAGTCACTGTTTTTGCCTACTAACGTAACAAACCTGCAGTACGACAGGTCGTACAACTGACCATTTAGCCTCCACACGATGCGATCGATCGTATGACTCGTTGTACGACTCGTTGTACAACGTGTCGTTACGACTGTTTGAACGATAGTTGCACGACCAGATCGTACAATCGGTCGTGTTTGACGGCAGTATAGTAGAGTAATAATCTTCTTCTATCGTGTCATCCCGTTTGCACTTTGTTGCTAAAATGTGAGACCCACTGGAAATCATTCCCCATCCCTTAAGAATGCAAAATCACCTGGTCGTCAAAAAATCGTCGTGTGCAGGGGGTAGCTGGGGATGATTTTCCAAAAATTTGCAAAAAAAAAATTTCTCGTTTTTAGATCTACGTCACCTGGTCATGGTTCAGTTAAATTCTCATGTCAATATTTTAATCCGAAATATTTTTTTTTGAATTTTAAAAATACCGTGCGCAATGCTTTCATATGGAGCGCCCTGATGAATAAACGATCGCCCTGAAAAGTCATAATTGTGATATTCTATAACTTGTCTTAACTCCAAGAACCTTTAAGTTAATCAAAAAAATTGCCTCTACAAACGTTCTAGATCTAAGATCGAGGATTACATTGCTTTTTTCAAATTCTCAATCCGATGGATAGTTTCGTGAAAAAATTGAAAATTGTAACACCATGTAGTGCCGTCGCTACCGGCCGTGAAGACGCGAGGAAGGTGCGGATTGCCGTGGCCGGGCAGTCGAAAAACGACTGTACGTCTCAGCGCGCATATAAGGTCGACAGTCGCCTATTTCCATGCAGTTTAAGCGACTTTATTAGTAAATCTTCAGTTCGACGACTTGATTTGACTATTATTAATCCTAATTAGATTTTTATATGATATTTTCAATAATAATAATTGTAAATACGGAATATTAGCAGGTAGTGTAGAAGTTTTGTTGAATAAGCATTAAGTTAGAAATAAGAAAAATAATATCATTAATGATAATAGTGTGCAACAGGCAACCCTTAATCAGAGAGAAGAAAGGGGTTATTTTATTTACTTATAGTCTAGTAGATACATAACAAAATCGAGTATAGAATGGAATATACTGGGGTAGTAAAAACATTCTCCTGTAAGAATTATTGATACTTTTAATAATTACGCTAGGAAATTTTATTTAGTACTTGGAGCTATCAAAACGTGGAATGTGGTACAAAACGAATAAAAGTTGATGAAGATTCTGTGCAGAGACTAGTACAAAGTGAATTTTCAAGATTCAATGTTTTTTTCTAAAGACGAAGATCGACTTCTTGTTATTGTATACTAATGAAATTGTCTCTGAGATTGTCAAAACTTCTTTACTGATCTCACAAAAAAGTGGAGAAGGTGGCTCTAAGGAAATTTCTTGACGTTGTTGATACCGATGATTTTTATGAACCTTTAAAAAATAAAAATTTTCAAACATTTCAACAATCGGTAGTTAAAGTAGCTCCGGCTGAGAATAAAAAAAACCTTTCAAAAAGGCCAAAAATTTTTGCAGAAAATATTAGCTGCTAAAGAAATGGGAAGAAATATTAAATATGAAGATATCTTTAAACACGAACTGTCAACTTACTCAATGTCTCTTGCACCTAACGGAGTAATATCCACCCCTTCAAATAAATCTATGCATTACGATATATTTCAGAAACATTTAACGTTTGTTGTATAGACTTGCCATTGGGAAATATAAAACATGCCACATTTTTGATGGGGTGGCATTGGTGCAGGGCATTGACAAACCTGCCAACGTCAAATCGTTTGGAGATTATGCAAATATTTTTAAATTAATTGTTTAAAAACGCCTACAATGCTGAGAGCATAGATTTAGTAATGGATCATTATAAAGATCTTTCAATAAAGAATTTCACACGACAGACAAGAGAACTCGAGGAAACTATAGAAATAGAGCGATTGACAGTCCAGATACATCATTACCTCAACAATAGCATTTGTTTAATCATTCAATTTTCAATAAAAACCAATTTTTTCAATAATCAGCTATACGAACAATCTTTATTAAATTTGGCACTACTTGCTAGAGTCGGAGTTAACCAGGATTTAGATGAAGAAGTTTTAAATGAAATGATGTCGTTAAATTTGTTATCAAACTGCATATTAAAGCCTATCAACAAATTGCCTCCAACTTTGGATAGTTTATAACAACATTGTTGTCGTGTCCACTATCAGACAAAAATATGGCTGAACAGTACGATACCCAAACCATCTTTGCAGAATTTATTAAATTGCGAAAATGAATAATTAGTAGCTGTATTGACAACTGAGACAATATTACCAGAGGATATTTCTGTTCTGAATACTTGCAGTTGTAAAAAAAAGTATACATACTAAATTACTTATTGCAGTGGTGCCTATCTAGTAATATAGTATATTTAAATTTTAAATTAATAAATTTTTATTTCAGGGTGTGCAGGACCTCTGTCTTCCTATAAGAGAAAACGAATGAACTGTGTTGGCTCCTGCAATAATGTATGGCCCAATTAACATGTGCCAATAAGGGCAATAATACTCGTCGTATATTTGCCCCTGAAGACATATTATCTGACAATGAGACAAGTTCTGACTCTGCATAATAGCTCTATGTAAATAAAATTTCCTAGCGTAATTATTAAAAGTATCAATAATTCTTACAGGAGAATGTTTTTACCCCAGTATATTCCATTCTATACTCGATTTTGTTATGTATCTACTAGACTATAAGTAAATAAAATAACCCCTTTCTTCTCTCTGATTAAGGGTTGCCTGTTGCACACTATTATCATTAATGATATTATTTTTCTTATTTCTAACTTAATGCTTATTCAACAAAACTTCTACACTACCTGCTAATATTCCGTATTTACAATTATTATTATTGAAAATATCATATAAAAATCTAATTAGCATTAATAATAGTCAAATCAAGTCGTCGAACTGAAGATTTACTAATAAAGTCGCTTAAACTGCATGGAAATAGGCGACTGTCGACCTTATATGCGCGCTGAGACGTACAGTCGTTTTTCGACTGCCCGGCCACGGCAATCCGCACCTTCCTCGCGTCTTCACGGCCGGTAGCGACGGCACTACATGGTGTTACAATTTTCAATTTTTTCACGAAACTATCCATCGGATTGAGAATTTGAAAAAAGCAATGTAATCCTCGATCTTAGATCTAGAACGTTTGTAGAAGCAATTTTTTTGATTAACTTAAAGGTTCTTGGAGTTAAGACAAGTTATAGAATATCACAATTATGACTTTTCAGGGCGATCGTTTATTCATCAGGGCGCTCCATATGAAAGCATTGCGCACGGTATTTTTAAAATTCAAAAAAAAATATTTCGGATTAAAATATTGACATGAGAATTTAACTGAACCATGACCAGGTGACGTAGATCTAAAAACGAGAAATTTTTTTTTGCAAATTTTTGGAAAATCACCCCCAGCCACCCCCTGCACACGACGATTTTTTGACGACCAGGTGATTTTGCATTCTTAAGGGATGGGGAATGATTTCCAGTGGGTCTCACATTTTAGCAACAAAGTGTAAACGAAAATCTTTTCTAGAAGGCTTTTGTTGGCTGGCAAACTCTACTAGTATGGAGCCGACATACAATCTGTTGTACAACCGGGGGACAGTAAAAAAATATAAAAAAATAGCCTGACAGTAGGTTACCAGTGACGTACCTATCAAACATGTATAGGGGATGCACATCAGTTAGCAATTTGTAGAATTTGTTTAGTATTCTTTGCATGTTATTCATCAAATTTCTTGCCAATAGGGTACACATGCTTACCAAATCACCTATAATTATTTGGAAGACAAGTCATGTCGCCTTTAATATCCCAGTAAAGTGATACTACTTTTTCTGTATACAGTGTGTAAATAAAATAACGACACCCGAATAACTTTTTTATTGTTAAAGATAGAAAGTTTGTGCTTGGAGATAATTTGTATGGTTAGTTATAAGCTTTATTTTTAGTATGTCGAAAATTAATTTCCGTTTCCGGTTTAACCGGAAGTGATGCTAACTTGAAAATTTTAAATAGAACACCCTATATATTTTTGCATTTTTGGATTTACACTTTTATAAACTTTGAGAAACTTAAAAGGACTACGTACCAAAAATCAATAGTTTTCGAGATATTCGAGGTAGAAAGTATAAATTTGTAATTTTCATTTATTTTGATTTATACTTGTAAAAACAGTTAACGTACGCTTTTCTAAAATTTCTTTTTCTAATAAGATTATGCGGCCCTCAGGAGGGTCATTTGTAAATCGCAAGTGTGCGAGTTAGAAAAGTAAACAGTTGTTATAATAATGTAAGAATTTAAACACAGAATCGGACAATGCCAGATTGAAAATGTGGCCCGCATTTTGAGCAATATTATAACTGTTATTTATTTTCCCATACAAATGGCCCTTCTTGGGGCCGCACAATCTTATTAGAAAAAGAAATTTTAGAAAAGCGTACGTTAACTGTTTTTACAAGTACCTATAAATCAAAATAATTAAAAATTACAAATTTATACTTTCTATCTCGAATATCTCGAAAACTATTGATTTTTGGTAGATAGTCCTATTTAATAATATAAATAATAAATATTAAATAAAATATCGATTTCAACGGGAAATAACAAGATTTATTCGAAATACGTATAAAGCGAATAAATCTTGTTATTTCCCGTTGAAATCGATATTTTATTTAATATTTATTATTTATATAATTATGGATTTCAACAAAGTGACGCTTGAGAATGTCAATAAAGTCCTATTTAAGTTTCTCAAAGTTTATAAAAGTGTAAATCCAAAAATGTAAAAATATATAGGGTGTTCTATTTAAAATTTTCAAGTTAGCATTAAACCGGAAACGGAAACCAATTTTCGACACCCCAAAAATAAAGCTTATAACTAACCATACAAATTGTCTCCAAGCACAAATTTTCTATCTTTAACAATAAAAACGTTATTCGGGTGTCCCGTTATTTTATTTACACACTGTATAAAATTTATTATTGTAAAGAGACGGTAAATGGTCAGTTGTACGACCTGTCGTACTGCAGGTTTGATAGAGTGTAGTAAATTCCAAAACTTTATGTACTTCAAGGTCATACAACTGAAGTGTACAACGACGTACGCAGAACTGTCAAATTGACAATTACAGCGGCGTAACATGAATTATACATCTTAATAAGTGTAGCAATCATTAAAAATTGTAAATTGAGGGTAAAGCGAAAAACTTAGAACATTAAAAGGAACGAAAAAATATATACAGGGTGTCCGGAAACAACGTTCCGTAACTTCGGGAGATGATTCTACATCCAAAAATATGAAGAAAAGTTCTAATGAACAGGGGCCCGGAAAAGCTTTCTAACGGAGCTACGGCTCTTTGAAGAGGGGCCTCAAAATGTGTTGTTTTATTAATTAGTTAATCAATACTGAAACGAGATTGATAAAATTTGGTACCCAGGGTATATTTGGTACGGGAAATAGTTTGATAATGTTAAAAATAGAAAAAAAAGCCAGGGGCGTGCGTAACGGGTAGGGTGTTTTGATTAACTAATTAATAAAACAACACATTTTGAGGCCCCTCTTCAAAGAGCCGTAGCTCCGTTAGAAAGCTTTTCCGGACCCTTGTTCATGAGAACTTTTCTTCTTATTTTTGTATGTAGAATAATCTCCCGAAGTTACGGAACGTTGTTTCCGGACACCCTGTATCTCCTGCACTGATCTGGACCAGCTACATCGGCGCACGTATGTCCATAACTTAGTTCGTATAACCTTGAAGTACATAAAGTTTTGGAATTTACTTTAGGCAAAAACTTGTAGGACGACGCGTCGTACGACCGATCGTATCGTGTGTAGGGGGTTATAGGTATATTTCTTCCAAAGTTAAGAGAGACAAAATCAAATCAAAACAGCTCACAATGTTTTACTTGATGTAAATGTAAACATAGTCAAAATACATGGTAAATTACCTACCTGTTAATAACCTCAAGGTCAGGCATGGCTATAAATTTCAATCTCGTTATCTTCCCCCAATTCCGCTGTAGGCATTCACTAACTTTCTATACAAGAACTTTTCTCTGTTGAAAGGAAAATAATCGCCCACATCTTTTTCAATATACCCCTTATAATCCTGATTTTTTTTCATTTGTACAAAAGCATAGGAAATGAACAAAAGAAGTCGACTTCTTGATTGCTTGATTGCATGCGTTGCTCATACATAATCTGTAATAGTAAAAACTTCTGGAAGGACAATACGGTACCTACTCTTTTACGAAGAATAATGACCTGCAGCGAAAGAAAGAATTTCCGCTGCGGTTCTATTTTCTCTCTGTTTCTTCTTCACTACACCCGAGATACGTTTAAAAATACAAGTAAACTGTAAGTTACAGTCTCTCACAACTAATCAATGAAATAAGTAAAATTTAAATTGGTTTTATTTACAAAATGTAAGATTTTTCGTATATCTTACTGATTATATTTAAATTAGAAATGCTCAATAATTTGACCGTTTCGTTAAAAAGTCTGATAAAATTTATAGCCAAGAAGTCCTTGACTCGTTATTATTTTGTCACGTTATATTCGAGATTTAAATAAAACCTTAACACTAATATCAATAAAATTCTGTGTGGTTGCTTTTTCCTGAAAACAATAAATTATGAAGACACAACACCTGAGCGTTTAATAATTATAAAGAGAGTTGTGTTTGATTTACTATAGAGTGGCAGTTAAATTCCCATAACACGGCACCTGCCGTAGTGTTTCGTATTTCCCCAGTGGTCACATTTAGTCCGTACGCTAGGTCGGTTTTGCTAGCAAATCGATGTCGACACAGTTTCTCTTCAGAAACTGTTAGGGGACATCCTAGAGAGTACCCCGATGTAAGGTGGACATCCGGAAAATTGAGCAATCAGCCGCCATATTGGAAAATGTGAAAATGTGAAAAAAGTGTTTATCTCACGAACGAGTGGTCCGATTTTCACAAACTTTTTTTTGTTTTGTAGCTTATTTAATTGTTATTAATTTATATGCTGAGCGCAAATGAAATTCTGGACGTAAATAATTGAAAAAGGGCTCTAACTGAACCCCTGAAACGTACACAATTTTAAAACGCTTCCACTTTATTGAAACACACGGATTTCCTAAAAGTTATATGTATCATTGTAACCGCCATCATTAGTAGATCAAAATGTTTTTTTAAAGTGCTTGAATAATGTACTAGATGCCGAGATATTAATTATTTTATAATATTACGGCACGTGCGATGTCCAGAGTATGGGCAGTCGCGGCTGCTTGCGGGGGTAAGGGACGAAGGTCCCCACCAGGTTACGCGCATAGTACAAGAGCTGCACTTGCAATCTATCTCTAAATAGGTGCAATTTGTTGTATTAGGTTTCTAATACTTAAATTATTTGTTAATTTTCCAATAACAATGAGTGCACCTATTACTTTGACAAATAACTGTGAATTTTTTGATGATCATAAATGTATATTTAGTCAAAAATATACAATGAGCGACTTTCAAGTACCGAACATGGCAAAAGAAGAATGAGAGATAGTGCTGCAATAAAAGGAAAAAATAATGTAATCAATAAACATTTGAAACTATTAGACGCCAATAATTCCCCTTTTGTATATCGCTCGGGAAATCTATGCTATAAAACGTTTACTTACTGAAAAAATATACCTACATAAAATAATGATCACAAAAATCAACAATCGAACAATCCGAGTACCAGTACCAGTACTACATGTGTCTATTAGTTAAACACTAATTTGTTTATGAATACGGCTGTAAAAAACCAAATTGTATAATAGGTAATAACATAAAAATGAAGGGAAATGTCAGATTTGCGAAAAACTCACATACTTTTTAGAGGCTACAAGTTACTTTGAAGATTCTGTTTTTTCGCGTAGGTACACCTTTATTAAAGTCTGTAGAAGATGTATTTGGACAAGACATTTATGTTCATAAAGATTGTTTGCGCAAATATATAATCAAATATGAACACGCAGTTGCAATTGATTGCGAAATCAAAATGAAATTTAGTGTAAGATTGACTTTACCTGCCAAGTGATTAAATGTTTCTCGGCAGGTAGTGCTTTATTTATATCTTCTCGAATATTTGTTAAAGCATAACCCTTTCACCTCAATAATGGGAAAATATGGTTAGTAATCAAATCTATCACATCTTGGCAAACAGATTCAATTTTGATTTTGTTATCATTTGCAACCGCGCGTTCGTATTTGATTATATATTTGCATAAACAATCTTTACGAACATAAATGTCTTGTCCAAATACATCTTCTACAGACTTTAATAAAAGTGAACACGAAAAAACAGAATCTTCAAAGTAACTTGTAGCCTCTAAAAAGTAAGTGAGTTTTTCGCAAATCTGACATTTCCCTTCATTTTTATGTTATTACCTATTATACAATTTGGTTTTTTACAGCCGTATTCATAAACAAATTAGTGTTTAACTAATAGACACATGTAGTACTGGTACTGGTACTCGGATTGTTCGATTGTTGATTTTTGTGATCATTATTTTATGTAGGTATATTTTTTCAGTAAGTAAACGTTTTATAGCATAGATTTCCCGAGCGATATACAAAAGGGGAATTATTGGCGTCTAATAGTTTCAAATGTTTATTGATTACATTATTTTTTCCTTTTATTGCAGCACTATCTCTCATTCTTCTTTTGCCATGTTCGGTACTTGAAAGTCGCTCATTGTATATTTTTGACTAAATATACATTTATGATCATCAAAAAATTCACAGTTATTTGTCAAAGTAATAGGTGCACTCATTGTTATTGGAAAATTAACAAATAATTTAAGTATTAGAAACCTAATACAACAAATTGCACCTATTTAGAGATAGATTGCAAGTGCAGCTCTTGTACTATGCGCGTAACCTGGTGGGGACCTTCGTCCCTTACCCCCGCAAGCAGCCGCGACTGCCCATACTCTGGACATCGCACGTGCCGTAATATTATAAAATAATTAATATCTCGGCATCTAGTACATTATTCAAGCACTTTAAAAAAACATTTTGATCTACTAATGATGGCGGTTACAATGATACATATAACTTTTAGGAAATCCGTGTGTTTCAATAAAGTGGAAGCGTTTTAAAATTGTGTACGTTTCAGGGGTTCAGTTAGAGCCCTTTTTCAATTATTTACGTCCAGAATTTCATTTGCGCTCAGCATATAAATTAATAACAATTAAATAAGCTACAAAACAAAAAAAAGTTTGTGAAAATCGGACCACTCGTTCGTGAGATAAACACTTTTTTCACATTTTCACATTTTCCAATATGGCGGCTGATTGCTCAATTTTCCGGATGTCCACCTTACATCGGGGTACTCTCTAGGATGTCCCCTAACAGTTTCTGAAGAGAAACTGTGTCGACATCGATTTGCTAGCAAAACCGACCTAGCGTAAGGACTAATTGGTGGAAGTGAAGCGTTTATGACCAAGAAACATATTTTTATTATCGGGAAACAATATTGACCTTACATATCAATACTGTCAATAGTGTCAATACATTTTTTTCATTTATAGAAATAAATTACGGTGTAGGTACTCGATTGAATTAAAGCAGATTTTAACTGCAACCGACTGCAACTCATTTTTGAATAGAATAACGTACCTATGTCACAAGAGTTATTGGAAAAATAGTTTTACAACTGATTGGCGATATATTTTGGAGCGTGTTCCTTCGTTTTCGATAACTCGAGACTATTTCTGGAAACTGTTCAGCACACAGTCATTCGAGAAATACGGTATCTCCGTCTCCGGGATATATTTCGCACTGACGTTCCCTGCTTATTTTTTCATTTTCTGCACCTGCAACCAATCATCGTTCATTGGCAAGACTTAAAAGCTTGAGCCTTCCACTTTTCGATAAATTTATGCAAGGTATATCTTCCTGGCAATTTCTAATTGCCTGATAAATTGTCGAAATCGAAATGCCTTGGCCTCTATAAATTCTTATATCGCGCTTAGGCCCTTGCCCAACCAACTGATAAATAATACCTTTCCGAACATCAAGTTTATAGTACAAATTTACGTCCTAAATTCCATTCCAATCGCTAAAAGCATTCTTTTGTTATTTTAGAAAATAAAAAATTCTTGAACAACTTTGGCGCTCTTTAGAGCCTTAACGAAGAAGTTTTGGACATGGTAAGTTGGATTAAATCGTCATAATTTTGCCAGAAGAATATGTGGTTTCAGTTTAGATACACCCTGTATATAAGTATTGAATTGGAAATTTTTCTGAAAACTGTTAGGACATACGTTAGTATATTTATTGCTGGTGATAAAGTCAATAAGATACAAAATCTTAGAACTATATTTATCAGTAACTGCAGTTAAATAGTTATAACCGGAAACGTCAATTCGAATTGTTTGCAAGAAAATTTAAATGTGAGTCATTTGATAATATAGCATTGAATTTAATTGGCCTAAGCTTTGGTTTCCTAGGAAAGCGATGCTGTAATTTAGCGGACATAATCAGTGGCGTAGAAAACGGCGTGAGCCAGCGGGTGCCGGGCCCACCAGACATCTGAAGTGAGGGGCCAAGCACCCCCTTGAAATATTTATTTTTTTAATTTATTGTTTTTACTATTTATCTAATATTTATAGAAAACACAAATCTAAAATACACCTCTGTTTAAAATCAAAATAGAAATATTTAACATGTTTTAATGGTCACTTAAACTATTATTAGACCAGGGCTGAAGCCTTTGAAAATTGTAAAAAGTGAAAAAAAATAATAGTAGGATGACACCCATTGGAAAAGGAAGAGAATATAACAAAAATGAAAGGAAAAATAATTTACGGGCGATCTAAGGTCGGGAAGTGGATGGGGGTGAGTTTTTAAGGATGGAAAACTGTTTATCTCGATTTCCGTCAAAACTACAAGTCCTACGGAAAAAAGTTGAATGGCAAAGTTGTAGGTAATAAAAAGGTCTAAAACTTTTGTATTTACACTTTTTTCATATAACCTCAAAATTTATGTAAAAAATTCAAATAACCAAGTTTTTGGTTTTTTATTTTTATCTTTTACAAAAAAAATTTTTTTTTCACGAAATTTGGTGAAAACTTACCTTTTTATGTCCCAAACACACTGTAATTTTTTTGATTCAAAATATTTATTTTTTCACCTTATTTTGACTTAATATCGAAAAAGAACCCTAATTTTCAATCGAAAATTCTCACGTCAAAATATCTGCTTTTTTAAAAAACTCGGTGGCCTTTTTGTTCGTTGAAATCTCTACTTTTTGATGGTGTAAAAAAAATATACATTACTATGGTAAATGTTCTCAAAAAATGCAAAGAAGCGAAAGATGATTTCGAAGATCTACTAGAATCGGGAAGGTTTGTCGAATGTAACGATGAAGAAATGCCATCAAACATTAATCTTATTATTTCTTAATACCTTATCTTGAATTCTAATACTTATTCATTGGTTTTTGTCTCTTTGATGGCATTTTTTCATCGTTCAAAGTTCAAATTTCATGCCCCCCCTTATACGAATTCCATATTACACTAAATTAATTCATAAGACCAAGAAATACTGAAAATATTGAAACATTGATTGGCTAATATACTAAAAGGGAATATTGGAATTATATTCCTTTATTGCTGTAATCACAAATACATTATTAATGCTATCATTACTATTTCAGAACTTTGACCCAACTATATTCTACAATCTCTAAAACTAATCTCGAAGTTTTCGACATTAATAAAATTACACTTTTACTTTTATCTCAAATCAAGGTAGGTATATAACGTTTGCATGACATTTAACAATTTTATAGTAAAAGTAAAAACTTTACAAAATATATAAATTAGATTATTAAAATAATTACAGCGAACTGTTACATTCATTCCGTATACATTCGCAATTTCATGGAAAATACCATAATTAGAAATTCTGTGTTTAATTCACAGTTTATCAAGCCATTCTCTGCAGCGGTTTCTAAAGAGAATTTATTGTTCATTTAGCTGTAACTATTAAACGATGCCTCATGTTTCAGGATAACATACTGCAGTCTGCAGTAGTGTCTTCAAATACACCATAAGCTACCCGTTCTACCCTCGCAAAAATGAACATTTCCACCTGCTTCCTTCGGAGAATATCAAAACGCACTTGGATAAGTTTAACTCCTTAATGGCACACATTATCCTTATTTTATAGTCGATTAATTCGCTTCAAGCAAAGTACTAAACAAGAACGCGTAGAACAACAGTAATACCACCAATAACACGAGTTCGAATTTCGAAATGTAGGTCTGTATGCCGGATCCCGTGTGCACGGTAACAGTAAATTCGGGTGTTATCGCCAGTTTGCCACAATCCCTATGGTTGTACAGCTTCCGTTTTATCCTGAAGGCTTCAACTTAGTAAAACTAGGTCAGATTATCGCCACTAAGAGCACCCTCAGTACATTAAAAAGCTGTCCGCTTTGAACGCCTTTTATTCCTTTTAACCTTCTAGCATTTTACGCCATGCTCTGAAAGAATTAGTTATCTAATCCTAAAGCCTAAGACTTTAAACAAAGCTGCTGCTACTCTTTAAAGAAATTGAAGTGATACAACTCAACAAGTAATTTGTTCAAATTAAATTGTAAATTTCATTTCGCAACAAGAAAACTTCATTAAAACTTTTTGAAATTGCGGTTAAAAGTTTGAACTGAGAAAATTGCGTTAGTGCATCTGAAGGTAACTAGATCTCGTTCTTTATGTTATTTTGACAAATAACATGGGCGAGAAATGAAGTTTAAAGATATTAAATTCTAGCTATTTATGCATCAAGGAATAGTATATGGATACACAAAAAGTTATGGGTTACATAAATTTATATCTAGAAACCAGACCAGGCATTAATCGATCATAAATATCAATACCATAAAAATAATGTCGTAAATGACTTAAATTCCACAGCAACCGCCTATCTAATGATTTTTTCTCCATAATGATTGATGTCTAATATTTTTTTAATTGCACAAGTAAGCTGCAACACCAACCTTTTTACTTAAACCTCGCCAATATATCTGTAGATACTCGAAGCAGAACACACTGTTCATTTAACAGATATTATGTAGCAGGAAATTCCAGGGTTTCGTTGCTTGACAATTTCGTGCTCCTATTGTTGTTCCTGCTACTGCAACATGAGGATCACGTTTCAACAAAACAATAACAAGCTAGCTTCAAACGCTTTTTGTTACTTTTCCTTTCAGGCTATAGTTTTCTTTAAAAGTTGAAAACGGGGACAACGTTTGCTCGTTGCTTTGTAACACAAAAGACGAGACTGAAATACCTAGCCGTGATTCTCATGATTAATGTGCACAAAACGGGGAAGAGTTGACGAATGTGGTCGCAAACGCGATACCCTCTTTCATGGAAGCTCTTAGGAAGCAGATTTATCATGATAAATATTATGTTCTTTCTATAAGCGCCTAATTTCGTTTTCCAACAAGTGCTTTTTAGTATTATATTTAATTATTACAAAATTTACTTATTATCGTACTTATTAGAATGAAATACAGGGTGTCCGGAAACAACGTTGCGTAACTTCAGGAGATGATTCTACATCCAAAAATATGAAGAAAAGTTCTCATGAACAGGGGTCCGGAAAAGCTTTCTAACGAAGCTACAGCTCTTTGAAGAGGGGCCTCAAAATGTGTTGTTTTAATAATTAGTTAATCAATACTGAAACGAGATTGATAAAATTTGGTACCCAGGGTATATTTGGTACGGGAAATAGTTTGGTAATGTTAAAAATAGAAAAAAAAGCCAGGGGTGTGCGTAACGGGTAGGGTGTATTGATTAACTCATTAATAAAACAACACATTTTGAGGCCCCTCTTCAAAGAGCCGTAGCTCCGTTAGAAAGCTTTTCCGGACCCCTGTTCATGAGAACTTTTCTTCATATTTTTGGATGTAGAATCATCTCCCGAAGTTACGGAACGTTGTTTCCGGACACTCTGTATAATTAAACTCTCTTTCTAGATTTGCAGATTATTTTTTGCAACAAGTGCAGCCTTCTTTCCGAAACTGTTTTTGTAGTTTTAAATAAAATGAACATAAATTAAACACAATTTTAAAATTCAAAGTACCTACCAATATTTTCTATTTCACGAACTCTTTCGTTTACTCCAGGTGTTCAAACCAATCTTTCAAAGTACGTGGAAATTGATGTTTACTTTCGAAACGGAAATAAAACTTTGTACACAAATAGTTTTCCTTGATATTTATCAATTTATCAAATTGTGGAAAACAACTGACCGAGAATTATAACGATTAAGCACTTTACGTAGCAAAAAAGCTTTTACTGTAAATGTTGGAAGTAATTTTAGCAAACGAATATTATTAACAAAGCGTTTTCGAGAAACTAGTGTATAATTTTCTGTAATCTTTCCGTGTTTGACGTAAGCATAAGTAATAGATGCTTCTAGATTCTAATAGATACTTCTGCTTCTAGTAATATTTAATAAGAGAACAATTGAACATGAAGGTCCGCACCGCAGGTTCAATAACTTTAGGTCAAAACGGAGACAATGTATCCTTTATTAATTATTTGAACTGTTGATTTGACTATATTATATACAGGGTGTAACACAACATATCCGAAAAAATTTAACCATATATGCACTTTTAAATAAGAAATTGATTTGTTAAAAAAAATTTAATAAAAGTCAAACAGAAAACGAGATAAAAATTGTTAAAGTTACAAATTAATGAAAACAAAAACATTTTCATTAATTTGTAACTTTAACAATTTTTATCTCGTTTTCTGTTGGACTTTTATTAAATTTTTTTTAACAAATCGATTTCTTATTTAAAAGTGCATATACGGTTAAATTTTTTCGAATAAGTTGAGTTTTTTTTTTTCATTAATTTGTAACTTTAACAATTTTTATCTGGTTTTCTGTTGAACTTTTATTAAAAAAAATTTTAACAAATCGATTGGCATAACATGGTGTTATAATTTTAAATTTTTTATCAAAACTGTTCCTCGGATTGAGATTTTTAAAAAGAGACAATTTGTTTGATTAACGAAGAGGCTCTCCGAATTAAGACAAGTTACAGGATTTCGCAATTATGGCGTTTTTCTTTCATATGAGAGTATTGTGAATAATATTTTAAGATTAAAAATAGTTATTTGTATCACAAGGCCAGAGTCCTGCAAATAGGAGCACTCGCAAAACTGTTTCTGGACGTGTAATACACAAGATTTTTTGTACCGATGTTTGTTTAAATAAATTAAATTTACATTTAAAATTTAGTATTAGGATTTTTTTTTTATGATTTTAAAATCAAGATTCCTTGTTTCCTGGTATTCATTAAACTTAATTCATTTATTTTCTTACAATATCCGTTGACGTTTATTTATAAATTTCATTATCTTTGATTTAATAATGGATACACCGGCGCATATTAAAGATTATATTCAAATCACCACAGTGGCTCAAATAGGTAATCGTATTTGTAAAATTATGCTAATTTATTTGTTTGACCGTTTCCGACCGCGATGCACAAATTTGACTTTGACAGATTGAGCCGATGTTGCCAACCAATAACCTACAATTCCTACTTTTTGCCGGCCTAGGTCGGAGAAACCTGTTTCTGGCAGATTTCGCGATGCAGAAACTCAGTGATGCCGACCGGAGGCACCAAAAATACATTTTTGATTAAAATATTGACAAGTGTGACTTTAACTGATTAATGTCCAGGAGTCGTGGATCTAAGGGCTAGTTTTATAAATTATAAAGTCTAGTTGACCGACGGTTGGCTCAACCACTAACAATTGTTCTGGATACGATTGTTTTTAAGAATATATGATAATTGATAGTGGTTGAGTCGACTGTCGGTGAACAAGACTTTATAAAACCGGCCCTAATAAACGTAAAAAAATGTTTTTGCTAATTTTTCAAAAACCACTCCCAGTCATCCCCTGCACACGACGATTTTTGGACGATCAGGGGATTTTCCATTCTTAAGGGATGGGGAATGATTTCTACTGGATCTCACATTTTAGCAACAAAGTGTAAACAAAATTCTTTTCTAGAAGGTTTTGTTGGCTGGCAAACTCTACTAATAGAATTTTCTATTCTATTATCTAGAATTATACTAGAATGTAGGTCGTATTATATATTTACATTCTTATTGGTTTAGATTACAAATTTAAATTCGTTAATAAAAGCAAACGATATGCTAATAGGTAGTACGTGCTTATGGATTTATCATCAAAGCTTATTCCACGAAAGATCTCTATCAAATCATATAAGTTTACTTTTACACCAAGTGAAAATTTCAATCAAACAATAACATAATGTAATCGGACCTATTGCGTATCGTAATCGTTTATTTGGCTGCAGTCGTTATCGTTTATTTTCTGTCAAAGATGATGTTCATGTTAAGACTGGTTCATATCGAGTATTTTCGGCTACTTACTTACTGTAACCGAAGATACGCGACCAATAGTTTAAAGTTTTAACATGAACATTTTTCTCATAAACTAAATGATAACGACTGTTATATATAAACGATTATGATAATACGCAATAAACCCGAATATTATTTAATATCTAACAATATCTAAGGTATTCGCTCTTGTAAATCACAATGTTAACGTTTACCCTTCCTATTTTAATTAAATTTCATCATTTGTAATAGTCAGCTACGAAAGACTGCTCAAGAAATTAAGTAGCAAGCTTGACACAGATAAAAGATTCGAATTAGAAAATAAAGAAAGCAGCCTTGCATTTATTTTTAAAGCATTTGATGAAAAAAGCTTGAATTTATTAAGATTTATTGCTTGGACAAAGCAGTATCATTTCTAAACAATTTAGCAGTTATCAGTAATCTTAGAGAGCTATAGTATATTATATTATTAGGAGTAGAAAGAGTTCTTTTTGTGTTGAGCTCATATTGCGGCCGAGGCGCATGCGCCGAGGCTGTGCAAGTGAGCGAAACACAAATAAGACGTTCTACTCCGAATAATATATACTATTTTTTCTTCAAGTGTAAAAATATTCTGTTGCTGTAAATAAATATTTCCTAAAAAGTCATTTCGACAGGACAACGCTCTCCCTTCTACCAACCTTGGGGGCGGAGCTATGGGCAAAATACTGCCGTTGCCATGGATACGTAAACACATTATTGTACTAGTAACATTATTTTCATTTTTTGACTATTAACAAAATGACTTCCTTCTACATAGCCAGTTCTGTACAACAATACGGATATTATGATACGCTTGAAGAAAAAATATATTATACCTAAGAACTTTTACGTTTAAATTATCTGTTGAAGGTATAGGTCTGTATATTTGCCATTATATGTTAATTTAAAAGACACGTGTCTTCACGTTAACAGACATGTACTTTCAAGTTTTCTGATTTTGAAGTTTGTAATTTTTTTATTTTGATGGGTCTTTGGCCCTTTCTGTTCATTCTAATTATGTAAAGTTTTTACTTAACATTATGGTTATTCATAATTTCAATTCACCAATAATTTTTTAAACCTTTTAAACTTTTTAAACTTTATTAATCAACATGTACAATTATTGATTGTTACTTTACTTTATTTAACTTTTGTATCTGATGATGTCCGATTAAGGACGAAACGATCGTAATATTAATATTATTTTCAATTCACCATCATTGATTGTTTTATTTCTTCGTGGGTCAGACTACGTGTTTTTGAACCTAATTAATCAATCCAACCCACTATGAGAAACGTGGATTTTAACTCATTTATTACAACATTACAATTATTAATTAAACACGATTTGGAAACAAATCCATGGTAATATAAAATATTGACTGTGTAACAATCTGTGTGACACCAGTATTATATCCACTGTAATTGTAAAGCAAGTGCTCCCAACACTGTAAAACAATAAAAGCGACGTTATATTGTAACCTCTTATGTTTCTCAGTGGTACCTATAATACCTACTGTTGGAAATATTTGTCACAGACTATAGGTAGGTACCTGCGTGGTTTCCGTACCCAGCATAACTATGTTCCCTATTATATGGTTAGTGCTTTTGGTAATGGGAGCTTGAGAAATGTTTATATTCTGTGACCAACATATTTACAAAAATTAACAAACAAAAAACGTGAGTTTAAAGTAAACTAAATAAATCATTTCTGCGGACCGACCCGACTGCCTTGATTTTGAAAGTAAATTATTGAAGCAATTCATGATGGTTGTTTACCTAGGGTAATACAACCTTTTTATCATATATGCTGCAAATATAAAAGGCACAGGAGCGACCTGACCTTTGGAAAATAGCATAGTTATATTTAGACAACACTGGGTCGTAGGAACTTTGATCTTTGGTCATATAAATTAAAATAAAGACTATATAATGACTAACATCTACGTAATTATTTTTATATTAGTAAGTACCTACTACTTACTTTTTACCAGTTTAATCATTAAATTCTGATATTAACTACACCAATTTAAACCATGTAGAATAACGTAGGAATTGATATTTTTCACATTCGCCTACGTACCTTTCGTCGAAATTCTAAGCTACCGCTTCACATAAAAATTTTAAAATCAAACTATGTGCAAGAAATTGAAAAATTATAAAAGTTGCCTATTACGTTAATTAATAACACGCCTTTGCCCTTTGCTAATGACGTTGATTTTTTTTGTAAATAAAGACTTGAAATTATATGTTGAGATCTCTCATTTTAATATAAGTCTAGAATGATAAGTGGAAATTGGACCGTGTATTCTGGTCGCGTTTCCCAATACAGAAATGACTTTTTTAGTATAGGTACCTAGTAAAACATATATTTACCGTATATCTTTGTAGTCTCATTTTCGTTCGGAGCAGAATAATAATGCGTCTCCCTATAGCGGCGTTTTTTAAATTTCTCCAGGATGTAGTATGTTTACTACACATCCGAAAGGCCTAATGTGCGTTTTTTAAATCTTATTCTTCCTGAAGTATTCGTGTCTTTTACATATCTCAGAATGTCTTTTGGGGAAAACGACCTGAAGTTGTATTTTCCAAAAATGAGCTCCAGATCTACTTTAGTCATTTCGCTGCAAGTCATTGTCAGACTATGTGAAATGTCACACCTTCTATTTCAGGTTTCTCTAGTCAAGTTTTAGATTCTAAAACTGCTATAAATCTTTGCATCAAGTCTGACTGGAACGTTGAGATTTCTTTCACACCTGCATACATGATTCATGGTAGCGATCGGTTGCAATGGATCAACGAAATTTGGGGTTAGCAGTCCGGCAGTATGCAGTGCCATTTTGTATAAGAAAATAGGGCAATTCTTCCACAAGCAGAATCAGAATGGAAAGCGCAAAAAACCAAAGGGTGCATAACCATCTTTGGGCCTTCCTGAAAATAGTTCCATTAGGTAAATAAATAAGCAATTATACAGGGTGTCTCTAAACCTAGTACCATAAATTTACGAGCCGCTTCCTGACGCAAAAATAAGTCGAAAATGTCTATAAAAATTTTGTCCTAAACCGCAGCATAAGGAAGCTACAAGTCTTTGAAAATGGTGTTGAAAAAACGGAAAACAATTGCGTTTTAAAAACGGTTTGAGATAAAATATCGAAATTTTGCAGGCAGCCTAACCTATTAAAGGTATAAACTTTCTACTATTTTTTTTTTGTAAATTAACCAGGGGCGGCGCGAATGGGGGTTATCACCTTTTTCCTGTAACCCGTTTTTCTTAACCTTTTGTTTTTTTCCATTTTAGTTTAGAGATTTGTATTCCCTGTTGTCTAATTAACAAAAAAGGTACTCTTGTTTCAACTCGCTTGGACTGACCCGTTTCCTATAAAATGCAGGTTTTCTGTTTAGCCAAAATCAATTTAGAATGCTGGATTTGTATGTAAATTAATTTATTGAAAAATAAATTAAAATAAAAATAGTTACAGTAAGTGTTCGTACTATTTATACCTTCAATACTAGGTTAGGCTGCATACATAATTTCGATTTTTTATCTCAAACCGTTTTTAAAATGCAATTGTTTTCCGTTTTTTCAACACCATTTTCAAAGACGTGTAGCTTATTCCTTATGCTGCGGTTTAGGACAAAATTTTTATAGACATTTTCGACTTATTTTTGCGTCAGGAAGCAGCTCGTAAATTTATGGTACTAGGTTTAGAGACACCCGATTATTTATTATATATTTTACAATATCCATGACTGAATATTTATGACTACTGAGCAGAGAAGGTAAACTATACAATATGACGTTATCAAACTGACTGTAAATTGATAAATTTGTATTTTGAAAATTGAAACTAAATTCAAATTATTTCATAGTCAATTTAAGAACCTAGGCCATGCTTAAAATTTAAATTAGAGGATTGGAATAGTAATTCTAATTTTATAATATTATTATAATAATTTATAAAATTACTATTCCAATACTCTAATTTAAATTTTAAGCATGGGCTAGGTTCTTGAATTGACTATGAAATAATTTGGAGTTAGTTTCAATTTTCAAAATACAAATTTATCAATTACAGTCAGTTTGATTCTGTGGAAATAATAGGATCATGGCCGATAAATTACTTCAATTCATGAAATTTTTTAATTAAAATTACCATTCTTCAGTTTCTAAACTTCCTATAAAAGAAGGTAATAAAAACCAGCAGTGCCATTAGTTCGTTACCAATAAAAGCATTAAAGATTTTTATTTTCTTAAGTTGTATACCATTAATAATTTCAGCATATTATTATTAATAATTTATTGTATTATACACAGCTACAACCTTTTTTATTTGCAGTATGCTACATAATTATTTTATATCATGATATATGTTTTCTTAATGACTTGTAGTAGTATCGATGCAACAAAATAGAAATACATACTAGCAGCGTAACAGTATAGGTAGAATAAACGTAGCCCTGCAGTGTTAATTAAAATTTTATGTAAGAACATAAACTCCTCCTGTTGATATTTTACGACAGATTTACTGTCGGTTTCAGCTAACTTGAGTTTTACTACCAACCCTTGCAGCTGCAGTTTAAATAAATTTATAGGGAAATTAATAGCTGCAGAAGTTAAACTTAAAAGTCGGGACAGTTTGACGTTCAATATTTCTTTGTCTGAAAGGTAGTGGTGCAATTTAAATTAAATGTTCTCACGGGTCTGGTTTCGTAAAGTAGAATATTTTCTTTAAATTTCAATGGAAATGAAATAAAATTAAAAATTTGAATTACATTTTAAATTTGGGAAATACTTAGGTACTAATGTTCGAGTAGTAATTTACTGAAAAATTTCAAGATGAAACAACATTCATAAAAAATTGAGATCATTTAATCTCTATAATCTTGATTATCTTCATTACTGTTCCCTAGTTTTCCTGGATATTCGAAATTCCTTTATAAAATCATTTTAATTACCTACAGATCAAAAATTGGAAAATCTCGTCTCGATTTTCCAACTTTTTTCGATCTGTTAGAGAGCACTTACCGACCTTGTACCGTTATATACTATTATTTTTATTCCCGCCTGTTTTAGCTGGTTGAAAATAAAATAGTATACAAACCACGGTGGAAAGTTTCATTTCTATCTGGAGCATTAGCTATCTTAGCTCTCGATAGAAATGAAACTCTTTCCACCAGGGTATGTAAAATGTAATTATACTATTTCTAACTTTGAAAAGGTCTAGCCAACTAGTTATTCACTGTTTCAGTAAAGTAAGCCGCAATTATGTGATTAAAATTCAGTAAGTTATAGCACTACTATAGAATCGAAACATATCTTTGATATTAAAAATTTATAAGTTCTCAAAGGTATAATATCTTCACACTATCATAAGCAGAATCTAGTCCTGAGTTGAAATATCCAAAAATTATTTGAAAAAGAAAGTTAGATAAAACTTATCCAAAGTATAGAAAATGTTTTCTGTGAGATAATTTTTTATACTCTTTTTAAAAAGTCGCAAGTGCTTTTGTGATTTTACACTTAGTACACAAGTTGTATGCTTTTGTAAATATAAGACTTTTTTGTATGATGTTGGCCATAGGAATTTGGGTCTCAGCATATTATGGCAAGTTCGGTTGTAATTATGAAATTCGCAGCTTTTACTAACAACATCTCTAGTTTTTGTATGTATGAAGTAGCTTAGCGTCTCGATGTACAACTTTGTAAGGGTCATAATGTCATGAGAAGATGAGTTACAAAAAGAGGTCTACACGTTCGTCTATGAGTTAAATTAACAATTATCCTACGTGCTTTCTTCTGAAATTGAAATATATTATTTTCCAGCAAACACTAGAATTTCCCAAAAATATATATCATATCTAATATGGCTATCGAAACAACTATAAAACTTGAATACTAGATATTATTTTCATTTTACTTCGAACGAATATGGTTTTATTTTGTTTTTTACAAGTTTATCGGTATGGGTAGACCAGGAGAATTTATCATCAAGCTCAATACCTACGTAGCTGGTTACAGTTACCTACTTGAAAAAGTTAAGATATATTTTTACATTAATTTCATTTCAGAAATATCTGATTTTATGAGATGAAAAAAACATTACATAATTAGTTTTGGAAAGATTCAAAATTTATTTATTTGTTGTAAACCAAGGTACAACTTTGGGGAGAAAAGAATTTAGGTATATTATAAAATAGTATATGCCTAATATGCCTAATAAATGTTAGTAAATGAGGTTGTAATACTAAAATTATATTTTAATAGACAAGATTTACGTGAGAAATTAATACAAGCTTGCGCAATATAAATTGCAGGGTACAGACACAATTGTTTGACTATAACAGAATAACCGCACTAAACTCTACTGAGATACGCTACCTATGTATAAAGTGGTTGGATTATAGCTGGGTTTCCAAACGTCCACATTTAAAGATAAAATCAGACATTTATGAACATTACAGGCTGAAAAGGAAGGACCCTTTGTGTAGTCTGTTTTAACCCAAACCTAAAAATATAAAAACCTTATTCTACTAGAACTAACAATGT
Organism: Hemicrepidius hirtus; assembly: GCA_963082805.1. Lineage (NCBI taxonomy): Eukaryota > Metazoa > Arthropoda > Insecta > Coleoptera > Elateridae > Hemicrepidius > Hemicrepidius hirtus. The sequence goes on along the minus strand of OY720160.1, from coordinate 28,262,782 downwards.
TTCTGCAAAATACACTGGCGGTCGAAACAATGACCATTCAATTACTTGCTTGGTTTAATAATAACAAAAATAATTATAAATTCAAATTCGAATAATAACCTGATAGCTGGCATTTGATTTTCATTTTTGACGTACCTACGGGCGTCTTAAGCACACACACTTTTTTCATGATTTTTTTAATTTCTTCAAGACGAATCTATCGATTTTAATTTTCTTTACGTAAAAAGAGCATTTTAAAGGACCTTTAATTTAAGGTACCACAAAGGGCATAGTAGCATTTAAACTATTCAAGGTTGGATAGGTGGGGTCGGGGCGGGGTATGTATTAGCGCGACGCGGATTACGCTATCGAGTGTCCCCCATCCTCTATCAAAACTTATTTTTACATTTATTTGATATTGGATATGGTTCGCGAGATATTAAGGGTGAATTGTTTTCAAATGATCACCCTGTATAATGAAGTATTGCCTCGTCTTGCTCTAAGTGGTTGATTATCTTTTTCATTCCCCTTATGATGCTGAAAATATAGTTTCTTAACGGGATGGTGCCTTATTCTTTACATTCTCTCATGTTATTTGAAAGATTCGATTTCTAATACGTCTGCCAATCTTATTCCTAAGTTATTGTTTATTGTTGTAGTTCTGAAAAACGCAATTAACGAAGCTAACACCCTATGATGTCGAAACACTATAGTTTAGTCCTGTCATTAGTCTGCAAACCGTCAACTTAGCTTCTTAGAGCCTTCTTCTCACTGCCATTCATAATATTAGTTCCACAAATTTTAAGCAAGCAACTTCTATATTTATTGTTAAACTCTGATCAAAGAGTGACATATCTCACTCCTTTCTCACCCAAATATTGGTAAACGAATGACGTAAATAGGTTGTACACTGTAACTACCGATTTCAAGACTTACCATTTTCCAACATAAAACTAACTCCATTCATCTTCAATCAAACCAGTTTTTGCTAACAACTTGACAAAATTAAAACCCTTGAAGCACAAAAAGTTTAGGAAGCCTAAACACGTTTCGGGAACTATGTTCCCATTTTCAGTAGAGTGAAATCAGATGAAGATGGCAACGCAGTTCCTGAAACGCATTTAGGCTTCCTAAACTTTTTGTGCTTCAAGGTTTTAATTTTCTTATTTTCCAAACCACAATCTCCAAGGATTTTATATTGAGAAAGTTTTTGCTATCTGTGTTATAATATCCGCTATAAATCAATACGTTGGCAATATTTATAATTTACAGCAAAGTTCTCATTCGATATAGTGTATATCAAAAAATCGAAAACACGAGAAAGTACCACCCAAAATTTACATTTAAACAATTGTCTTGACTTAATGATTTTCGTTTTTGGTTCGTCTGTTGCTAAGGCTACTACGGTAGTTATAAACAATTACGAGTAGATTCAACATGTTCCAAGGCTTCAACCTGCCCCTTTATGGAAAGGGCATACGACTTGAAATTGGTTCAAAGAAGATTGACAAGGATAAAACATATAGTAGGAATAAGTATTTTTTGTATTCGCCACCTCATAAAACAACGCAACCATGCATTAGTTCCTGTTATCTGTTTATCCTTGTATTTTCTCCGACGTTTATGTCAATCTTCTTTGAACCATCGGTTATGCAGTGGAGCATAGGGATATGGTCCTTCTATAAAGGAGCAGTTTATGTTCAAAAGATTCAACTTTTACGTTTTAAAACAAATAATATTGTTTGTTACTAGCAAACGAAGTTAAAGGAATTAGGAGATATAAAATCGATAAATGTTTATCCCAGATGTTGTTGCAAATGCTACAGTTGACTTAAATAAACATTATATAAATAATAAATATTAAATAAAATATCGATTTCAACGGGAAATAACAAGATTTATTCGCTTTATACGTATTTCGGCATCATTGTGCCATTGTCAAAAGCTATATAAAATATTATAACAAATGCAAAATATAGTAACTCCTTGATTCTATTATTTTAACACTGCGTGAAGCAGCTGGCCCCAGTCAACCCGTCGGAGGTCAGTCGCTTATCAGTGTTTTAAAAAGATATTTATTCCAAAATCTTCAGTAAAGGAGAATCTAAGAGATCAATTTGCTCATTCATTAAAGGTATGTTGTTTTTTGTGTGTTTATAAATTTCAAAAGCTTCTAAAATGTTTAATTTATTTTTGTTATCAGAAAAGTGTAAAAATTTAATTGTATTATTAGATGTTAATGTGTGATTTTGTTCTAACAAATGTTTAGCAAAATTTGATTTATGTGCATGTTTATATTTATAACAACGGATATGTTCTTTTTGCCTAATACTAAAATTTCTAATTGTTTGACCTATATATACTGAATCACAATGTGAACAATTTAATTTATAAATACCTGATTTTAGCAAATCATTAATTTTGTCTTTAGAATTGAAAAGAGAGTATAGAATATTTTTATTTGTTTTAAAAATGACTTTATATTTATTTGTGTTATTTATAATTTTAGCAATCTTTTCTGAAATTTTACCAAAATATGGAATTGAAACGTATTTTAATGTTTTATCAGTGTTATTAATGGAATAAACTTTTTGAATAGCTAATTTATAATTTTTCTTTTTATTTACTGTGTGTAATGGAAAATTTAAAAATGTTTGTATCTGTGTGATTGTTGATATTGTTGGTAACTATATAAGTAATTCGGAGGATTATCATTTACTTGTATTAGTTACTGATATAAATTGGCAATGAGCTGGAAGGTTGACTCGGATATGAATCCATTGAAATTATGCAATTTCTTCTTGCGTCTACTCGTGTCTGTTATCACAGTACTAACGGAACACACTCATTAATCTTAAGAGAAGTCTCTTTCTGAAAGCGTATTTAACTCAGACATTGCACTGTCAGGTTCAGCGGTCGAATCAGTGCTATTATTAATCTAATTATGCAAAATTCTGATGACTTAAATAACTCGCCTTGGCTCCTGTGTTTGAAGTTTACCTAAATCCTTCCAAAGGAAAATCTTTAACAAGAACATTTGAATGAATCATTCACAGAAGGGAGAAAGACGATCTGTCTATGTGGTGTCTATTACAACATGTTTTATCTTTTGAGGTTGAAATTTATAGATTACAGGCGCCATAATTATTAAATGCTTAAAATAAAATTTCAAAACGGTTGAGCCTTGCTGTTTAAGTTATATTGAGAAAATATGATCCCTACCTACCTTAAGCAAATTAATACTTTACACGCAAATAAAGGATTTTAATAAATGTAATCAATAAAGTTAAAGTTTGTACAGTAGTTATCAAATTACTAATCTACACGATTTTGATGAGGGTTGAGACAAGCCAGCTTAAGAGATTATTTAAAGTCCAACGAGTTAAGTTGAAATTATAATCGCGGAATTACAATTTGTTTGCTTTAAAATACGCAGCTTGCAACTATTGGATTTATGTAAGTCCCTATATTTCCATACGTTTTACATTTAAGTTAATAATGAAGTACAATGAGCTAGTAAAACGAAATCTATCTTTACAAACAAAATTATATTATTAAGAAAACCACAGTTTGATGTGTTCCGTTTCAAGTTTGAGATGATAGATAAATTTAATTATCAGTTTAGTCGGTATGTCCGAACACCCTATATGTGTATAAATTTGTATTGCGTGCGAACATTATTATTTTAAATTCTGAATAACTCAATACATAAGATATAATATATCAGAAAGGGCCAGTCGTAGGACCCACCCCTCTAAAATAAACAACAAACGCACTAGTTCCAATATATCGCCACAAATCGAACCTAGTAAAAATGAGAATTACACAGAATAAAAATATTACCTCCTCAATAATTCCAAAGATTAAGAACTTCCAGTGGCGGATCTTGATTTTGTGAGGCCCTAGGCGCAACCTGATCTGGAGGCCCCCTATTGACCCTACCACGGGCGTAAGTCAGGAATTAGTATTGGGGGGGGGGGGGGGCTGATTCGCCATGTGGGTATATAGAAATGAGTAAAAATATGCGCCGCGTGCAAAAGTAGGCGTGGCCTATTTAACGTGTTGTAAGTACAAGCATTTGAGAATTTTGATGTCAAATAAAAGAAATTCAAAACTTTTTAGAAATAATGTCTCTTATTTTTGGAATAAAAAGAAACATAACACATACAAATAAGATACGGAAATAAAAAAATCGCATTCCCATTTAAAAGTAAAATTACATTCTCAGGTAAACCAACTGTAATTTTCTGCATCATATTTTTAGTTTTAGTCATTTACTATTGGTATGAAGCAATAAAGATGAACAGTGTTTCATTTTAAACGAGTGGTTCTCGTTTAAAGTGGAACTTTTCACAGGATCTGATACGTTTTCTTCCTTAACATAGTTGATGAAATGGAGAACTATATCTTTAAAATATTTAATATCGTTATCATTGCCGTATTTCAACGATAATCTATCCACACATTCAATAATTTCATCCCTACTCATTTTCTCATTGAAAAAAACTTGAAAATCATTCAAAACATCGTGGTAAACAGTAGATCTCCTGGATATCTGCGATAACCAACGGACCCCACCGAACGTGCTGGGCGAAGACGGAGAGAGTACACCAGCTTGCGCTTGCAATGCAAGCAGGATTGCAGGGGTTGCCCAATATTAGCGAAGCGATTTTTTAAAATTTATTTTAAAATTCTCATATTAATAGACAATAAAAATTTAATTTTGGTTTTGAGACGACGATTCTGAGGCCCCCTCTTTGCTGAGGCCCCAGGCACGCGCCTCATGCGCCTAGTGGGTAATCCGCCACTGAGAACTTCGAGGACATGATTACTGAAACGCCAAATCAACCAACCAGAAGTAAACCAAAAATTCCCCCAATAAGTACATCTCCACATCAGACCACAATGCTACTAACCACTACTAACTATCAAGAAGTACTAACCGACATCGAAAATATTGTTAGGAAACGATTTGCTACCATTACCACTATAACAAAAGATCAATTTCTAAGCGACGAAAAATCAGCTTAAAGCTAAAATAGCGCACATCGTATCTCTATTTCCATATACTATTCTGTTCATTTTCATTATACAGGGTGATTCAAAAGTACAACGACAACTCATACGAGGTGATTTCTCTCGTCAAAATAAGGAAAAATGAGCCATGGTCCGAAAATGGTTGCTTGTCGAGATACCCTAGATGACAATGAGAGAACGACGATATGTACACACACATATACGATAGGTACACATTTCTATTTTATCTTCGCGTTTATAAATCGGTAGTTTTAAATCTTGTTCTTCATTAAAAATTAAGAAAAAACGCTTTGTGTAATTTAACAGGTGACAAACAATAATTAAGATCACTAAGCAGGGGCAAGACCAATAGCAATATATATAATGGGTTGCTTATATTCCAGTGATAAAGTGGGCGGACTATTTAACTTGTAATATAGCTATGCATTGCACAATAAATGGACTTCACTGTATAGGCCATTCAGTGAATACACAAGGGTAGAGGATTATAACAAAAACATTAGAACAGAAGTTAATAGATACCCGTTCTATCTTCTATCTTCCTTCAACGCCCACGTTTCACTTGTAAACTTCGTCAACGTATCATATTAAGTCCTGTTAGTACTTTTATCTCTGTGTTTGCATTTGCAGTGTTCATTCGAAGAAAGACAGAGAAACACCTCGGTTGGATGCTTACCTACGCCATACCACTAAAAGCGCTAGTTAAGGCGTCCCACAGACCAACGCGAAACAGTCGCTGACGCTGCGAATATTTCGCAGCGATAAATTCGCAGCGATAAGAGCGTTTCTTCTTTTCGTCGCGAAATAATCGCAGCGTCAGCGAATGTTTCGCGTTGGTCTGTGGGACGCTTAAATCCACCAAAGTTTCCGATAACATTAGTAGTATTACTTACCTACCATTGAATTTATTAGATGCTTGCCGCTTGGTGTTCTATATTTCTATTACAGCTTAATACTGGCCTATAGGAACTTGTATAATTTTTTTGGCCACAGAATAAGTACACAAAGCTTGTACTGTCTACAGGGTGTTTCGTGAGGAACCCTCCATATTCAAATAACGTGTTTATGAGACCTGAACAAACCAAAAAAGTCTAGTAAACATATGGTCAAATGTCAACCGTTACTGAGATATTGTTCAAATTGTTTTTTAATCAATTGAATTAAATGTAATGCGTTTAGAGAAAAACATGTAGTATTTCACAACATAAAAGACAAACTAAATAAATTAAACATAAAAATTAATTAATTAAGTTCTCAAAAATACCACCGTTCATCTGGACACATAAGTAAGCTCGATTGTGAATTGCACGTGTAGGTACTTCTTTTAAAAGTGCACGGTGATTTTCTTTGATGAGTGCTGCCTGGTGCTGCGGAATTGGTTCTTCGATCGACTAGTGCCTCTCTCATGTTTACTTTTGTTTTATAAACTAACGATTTCAGCCACCCCAAAAGCAATAATTAAGGGGGTTAGGTCAGGTGACCTTCGTGGCCACTGAAGTAAAAAAAATTGAACAATATCTCAGTAACGGTTGACATTATGTTTACTAGCCTTTTTTTGTTTGTTGAGGTCTTCTAAACACATTATTTGAAGATGGTTCCTCACGAAACACCCTGTATACCTAATTTAGAAATACCCTGTATAAAAAATGTAAATCAAATTTCCGGCTAAATTTACATAAATTACTTCATTACGCGGTCTACATGCGTTTTCAAAAATTAAAATAGTAAAGAAGCGAAAACTATTTAATAAACTTGATTATATTCTAATAATAATGTGGGTAAATTATTATTAATTATGTTGTATTATAAATGTAATTAATTTACTTTTGTACAAATACTATTCAATGATACAAAAGTGCCGAATACAATAAAATTAGATATTGATAAAACGCTAAAGCGATTTACGAGATATCAATCAAATTGAAGTCATAATTTTGCAAAATATTTATGCTCAAAGATACATAAAAAACCTATAAATCAAATTTATGTACCTACCGGAAAACTTCAAAAACACAAGATTATATGATAGATACTAACGAAACCTGTCAGTTTAAAATAAATTTAGTAGAATGATGGATTTATATTTATTATTTTGTATATCGTTCAAATTGCTTGTAAAAAGTTGTTAAGTAGGTTCCTTAAACTTTTTTCTGCTCTTGCTAAAGTCAGTATTTTGTGATATGAAAAATTTATACACTATAAAACAAATCATAACCCGCATATATTATTATAAATTTTGGATTAAACTACATACTCAACACCCAGTTGAGTAAACTCATGTTGTAGATGGCAATGTTTTATACGAAACATATTCTCCCTATACAAGGATGCTGAAAACTATTTTATTCAACAGCATAATGATGTTGTTTTATTTCGTCATGGTTGCAAGTTATGAAATGATATCCTTAACTCCTTAGGGTTCTGTCAAATTATTTCTCCCTCAAACTTCTGCGACTGTTCATAAGACATGCATGCATCTAGGGCCGGTTTTATAAAATCCGGTTGGCTGAACTCAATCAATTGGATACAATTCTTAAAAACAATCGTATCCATCACAATTGATCGTAATTGAGCCAACCCTCGGTCAACCAAAATTTATTAAACCGACCCTTAATTTAGTATGATCAAAAAAATGATTTTCATCTGGTATGGCTATGAACAAATTGATGCCAATTCAAAATCATTAGTAAAGGGGAAGTTTGTAACATAGCAACCTTTACCGGATAGCAACGGACTTTGCTATTGAAAGTCTATTCCTGTGAAAATGCGTTTGCACTTGTAGGAATTATAGAACTCGCTGCGCTCGTCCGCAAACATTTTTTATACGCATGCCTTAAACATCCATTTGTATCATAAATACTAGCTATAACAGTAACCAAGTATTAATTGGTATAGAATGATATAACCGAGATGAATGAAATATAAAAAACTTCCATTCTTAACCTCCTTAAAAAACAATTCAAAAATATAATAAACTATACAGTGTCCACGGCTTGATAAACAAAGAGGTAATATGATTGATTGGCAAAAAATTGTTGGACTGAAATTTGGGGGGTTGAGCCCTACTTGGTTTGATACTAATTTTAAGTATATCTTCAATTTTTCAAATCAAGTACGTAGGTCTTGGTGGTAGATAAAGATATGAAATTCAAATTCAAAACTTTTTTGTCAATCATAACTCTTTGTAGTAACTCAATCTTATTTATTATTATTATTGGGTTTGTTGGGATTTAGCTTGACCCGAAAATTACTTTAACTGAACGCAATGTGGTATCAGTTGGTAAAGAATATTGAGATTGACTAATTCTAAGTGAAGTATTCCTTTTCAGGACAATAAGCTGATCTATCTCAAGTCAGCATTAAAGTCGCGGACCCTACCACATTCAGTTCATGTTATAGGGGCATTAAATCGAATGTGATTGACACTCTTTCATACAAACGCGACTTTCCAACGTTAAGACCGACAGAATTTCCACTTTATCCGACAAATGATCGATTTTAGACACCCATAGAAAACACATTTTGACTCGCAAATATCTCTACACACATCAGAATTGAAATATAAAAGTTTGAATGTCACAGCGCTTTTCCAGCGATATATAATAATCGAACTGTTGTGAAACTTCGTTTCTGCATGTACTTCAAAAATAAATTCATTTTAGGTATATCTTCTGCAAGCATTCATGGAATAACACAGTTTGATGCAGGTAAAGTGCTGCAAAGAGAGCGAAAATATACAAACTATGCATAGTACTATTCGCTTTTACGCAAAATTCGACAATGTTATTTATGTTCACTACTAGAATATTACAATATTAATCTAAATTATAAATTAGGACGGAAGCGTTTACGATGTTTTTCTTTAGTGGTAAACAGGCCCAACAGAATTGTAACAATTTAAATCTTCCAAAAGAATGCTCACCAGTTTGTGTCAGAAAGTTAAGTTACATTTCGCAGTTTCATTATTTTTAAAGGTCAAGTATGCGGAAAGCATTTAATCGTTTAAAAAATACCCCCGCTTCAGTTATATACCGTAAGTGAAAGCGTATTTAATATGACAAATGTTCGCGTAAGTATGAAAAAGGCACGATCTCGGTCAAAGTGCTTTTATTAAATTTTAAATTACAATAAGGAATGAGATTCTTCAAAATTAAACTGCGTAATTTGCGTAATTTAGAACTCAGAAAGCTCCATTTTTACTGTAACCGTTATTACATATCTACGAAAAAAATGTTACAATAAGGGATAAACGTGAAAACGCTTTCCCTTTAAATTCATTTATTATGTCACAGCGTCTACATCTTACAACAAATGAAACAGTTATGTAAAGTGATAAATGCCCGTGCAGATAACAAAATTTAAAATACAAGTTACCATGAAATAACTAGAGATCAATAAAAACCAATTAGGGTAGGCTGTGAAATTGAATTATTTTAAATTGGTACTGCAGTAGTCACATCCACAGAATGACATTTCTGACATGAAAATTTAAACCTGTGTAGTGAATACCATTTTTTCAAACTTGAAATTTTTTCACCAAATCAAATAAAAAACTTAAAAACTTAAACAAAAGCCGACAAGAGCGTTCAGTTTTAAATTTTCATGTCAGAAATGTCATTCTGTGGATGTGGCTACAGTACCAATTTAAAATAATTCAATTTCACAGCCTACCCTAGTTGGTTTTTTTATTGATCTCTCGTTATATTGTCTGGAAATATTGGTAATGAAATCATTATTTACAATCAAAAATAGTAGCGCTATCTCTAAAAAAAACCTCTTGAATGGTCATGTTAAAATGACAAGAGGTTACGGTTCGATGCAGTAATATTTTGTCGTTCATGTAAGAAAATTTAGTACCTAGTAGATACCATATAAACAACGTACACTTTCTTAGTAATATCCCTTTGCCTTATACTTACAATAACTAAGTACTAAGAAGGCACTATTTGAGCAGACACAATAATTAAGGAACACAACCGTTTCAAAAGTTTATAATACGTAAAAGAGTGCCTTCAAATTTTCTGTAAATTTAAAGATCTTATAAGGAGTTTTATTAATACCTACGTAGGCATCTTCGCTCTTAAACGATCTATATCTACAACTTAGATAATGTATATTGCATCAAAAGTTTGGAGTCTCAAATGTCTGCGCCTAAGTAGGGTTGTCGGATTAAAATCAATCAATTTCCGATGGAGTGTGTGAGTAGCTACTCTTCTGCCTGTTTAGGGTAGGTCCACATTTCAAACAGCTTTACACAAAAAGCCCATTTTACAACTTCTCTATAAAAATATTCATGAAATCAAAACATAAGTTCTGGTTCGTATTCCACAACCAAATATATTTGGCACCTTCATTCTGCCGTTAATTTTTGATGCTGTGTGAATCCGGTAAGAGTAGGAAGTCTACGGGTAGATCCTTTCTTACTAAAATACTATAGACGTGCGTTAATTAAAGCATGTTGCGTTATGTTTTGATAAGCTTCTGAAATTTTGAAACAATATACTCATCTAGTGGAATTTAATCCTAAGTACCTATACTGTTTTATTCAAGTAAACTGCGTTAACAACAAGCATCTTCTATAACTCATTTAAAAGTAATAAAATTACTATAGCATTGTTGATAATAATTGTACAAGTAAACCTAATGATAATTTTATTGTTTTCTTGCTAGTGTTGGAGTTTTAATTTCCACTGGGAATCAGATTAGAAAAACATATCATTTACTGCTTCACGTAGAACTGTAAAAATGTTTCAGATTTAATTGTTTATTGCTGGTGAATGTCTTTTGTAGTTAATACATTATTAAACTTCCTAAATGCAACTGTTAATATAAATAATAAATATTAAATTAAAATTATTAGAAAACCGATAACAATCTTAAATTTTATAAATAATAAATATTAAATAAAATATCGATTTCAACGGGAAATAACAAGATTTATTCGCTTTATACGTATTTCGGCATCATTGTGCCATTGTCAAAAGCTATATAAAATATTATAACAAATGCAAAATATAGTAACTCCTTGATTCTATTATTTTAACACTGCGTGAAGCAGCTGGCCCCAGTCAACCCGTCGGAGGTCAGTCGCTTATCAGTGTTTTAAAAAGATATTTATTCCAAAATAAATTAGCAGCATATCAATCTTTAGTACACAGAGCTCTAACAATTCCTTTAGATAAAAATAATTTTAATAGAGAAATTTCCATTATTAAACAAATTGCATATAGCAATGGTTATAACACTACACTTATTGACACTTTAATTAAAAAGAAAAATTATAAATTAGCTATTCAAAAAGTTTATTCCATTAATAACACTGATAAAACATTAAAATACGTTTCAATTCCATATTTTGGTAAAATTTCAGAAAAGATTGCTAAAATTATAAATAACACAAATAAATATAAAGTCATTTTTAAAACAAATAAAAATATTCTATACTCTCTTTTCAATGCTAAAGACAAAATTAATGATTTGCTAAAATCAGGTATTTATAAATTAAATTGTTCACATTGTGATTCAGTATATATAGGTCAAACAATTAGAAATTTCAGTATTAGGCAAAAAGAACATATCCGTTGTTACAAATATAAACATGCACATAAATCAAATTTTGCTAAACATTTGTTAGAACAAAATCACACATTAACATCTAATAATACAATTAAATGTTTACACTTTTCTGATAACAAAAATAAATTAAACATTTTAGAAGCTTTTGAAATTTATAAACACACAAAAAACAACATACCTCTAATGAATGAGCAAATTGATCTCTTAGATTCTCCTTTACTGAAGATTTTGGAATACATATCTTTTTAAAAACACTGATAAGCGACTGACCTCCGACGGGTTGACTGGGGCCAGCTGCTTCACGCAGTGTTAAAATAATAGAATCAAGGAGTTACTATATTTTGCATTTGTTATAATATTTTATATAGCTTTTGACAATGGCACAATGATGCCGAAATACGTATAAAGCGAATAAATCTTGTTATTTCCCGTTGAAATCGATATTTTATTTAATATTTATTATTTATATAATCATGGATTTCAACAAAGTGACGCTTGAGAATGTCAATAAATCTTAAATTTTCTCTATAATATGATATGACCCAGTGTGGCCCAAGCTAGTAAGCCGTTGTGGGTCCGATGTAGACTGTTTTAAATATCTTTAAGATACTCTTCCTTTTCGCCATTTAGAGTTGCTTCAACTATACCAATACCTCCCTCATACCTAGGCGTACTGTGTATAAAAACTAATTTACATTTAGGTTATTTTTGATTGTCCCAGTGCGAAGTATCCTGGAGTTTCAATTCTTCGCATTCTAGTACCCCTTGTGAAATGCAATTAAAATTCCGGTTAATAAAGAGAAACAATTATCTAGGAAACATATTCATTTTTCACTGACGCGTCAGATATGGAGATAAAAATGTATGATATAATGGCAAGAGATATGAACATCTCATGCAACAGGTCAATTCATTTGAGACGTTTGTTCTTAAAATTGAGTTTGTTTTGTCTGTTTTCTTAAAGCATGTATAAATTAAAATAGACACTAACTTACTTTTGTATACACCAACTTCAATAAATTCAGTAATTTGCCGCAGTGTGCCTTGGTTTGCGCGGCTTTACAGGCTGCACCCAATTGCGTCCCGCGGTCAGTTATTAATCCGGGTCTTGCAAAAGTTACTATCCAAATTGCGTCCCCCTTTGCGTTAATTAGTGGGTAATCAGTAATAATCCTTGTAATGAATGGGCTAGCTACTCTGTATACAGGGTGTCTACTTGAATGACGCACCATAGGAATTCCAATACTTTATGTTCATTTATTTTCTTCCCTAATTATTTTCGAGCTAAACTGTTCTTAAGCTTTTTGTAGAGAAAGAAATATTGAAACCGAAAATTCTATTAGTTTTGTATTTTAGTTTTAAAGACGCGCAATTGTTGCAGTTTTTTTCTTTCTGTAAAACTAAAATACAAAACTAATAGAATGTTTCGATTCAGTATTTGTTTATCTCCAAAAACTTAAAAACAGTTTAGCTCTAAAATAATTAGGGGAGAAAATAAATTAATATCAAGATTTTTGGATTGAAATCCAACGTAAACTTGTATATTTGAAAGTTTTTCAGGATCTCGACAAACTGATATACCGGGAGAGGCATATCACCACCCGTATCACTCGTTTTTTACGAAAACTGTAAATCTTAGAGTGTTCCGGCAACATTTTTTATCACCAAACCCGTAACGGAGAATCGAATGGTGATATTGGCATAATCAGCATCCTGAATGCTCCAGAATTTCAAATAACACGTGGGCGGTCGAAAGTGATATTAATGAAAAGGTCTTTTAAAAGTAAGCAAGTTTTGTAGAAAAAATAATTTTATTTCCACCATCCCTTCTGAAGAATAATCGATTAAAGTATAATTATTTAATAACTTCAATTCGTTTATGTTTCGGTTGGATTGCAGCAAAATCCTCGACGAAACAGTCATCCACCATTTCGGCTTTTAAAAAACGCAATCCAAACACATGCTTCAAATATTGGCCAATTTCCGATTTAGACGAATAGTACTCTTTAGCTAAACCTAGACTTTAGGAGTATCTTAAAAGTTCCTATTGGCCGTTAGGTTAATTAATATACTTTGACATTATCCCTGACTGGGACGCAATCGGTAGACGTAAAATTAGGCCTTTCTGATCGCGGGACGCAATTAGTGTGCAGGGGTGCGCGCGCGCTATACGCAATCTTGCGCGTACCTAAACTTAATAATAAATTATTTAAATAATGTTTTTTTAAGATGATTATATTTCCATTAAGAAGAAGAGTTGCATAACTGCATTGTGTGTTTTCAAGCATAAACAATTGGAGAATTTTTACCCTCCCGCTCTGCCACTATTCATCTTTAGGGTCGGTTTTATAAAGTCTGGTTGACTCACCACGATCAGTTGTCATGATTACGATTCTTAAAAACAATCGTACTATCCATGATAGTTGATCGTGGTTGAGTCAACTGTCGGTCAACCAGACTTTATCCAGCGAACTGAAAATTTTAAATTCTGCGCCTGCTGTTTCTAATTCTCTAATCACCAAATTAACATATCGACTGATGAGGAGAGGCAATATAAATAGAGAAAATGTTTAAGTTATTTGTGCAAAGAAAATGGGTCGAAGACAATATAACCTTTCCATATGCTCACTGACGGATAAAAACAAATCCTTCCCAATTTATCGATGTCGGAGAATTCCGAAAATAAATTGAATTTTTATTTACCATTGACTTTTACAAATTCAGTTTCCCTTGCGATACTCCAGCGATGAGTATAAAATATAAAGCCAAAGTTACGCAAAGTAGGTAATATTTCATTTGGCATTAAATCACTATTTGGCTTGTTGCCAAAGCAACCTTTTAACGTCCAGAAGGACGACCATCAAAGGGTGGAATAATCGAATAAAGCGTTTTTAAATTGAATCAGAGAGGCATAAAGCGAAACGTGTAAGGCACGGCAACACCTACACGCTCTGTTGAACAAACGGGCAATACAAAATTTTTGAACTTGACCTTACACAAGTTGTATCACTCTCCCGATAAAATGCAATATCACATCCTTATTTGCAGTAAAGTACATTAGCTTTCAGATAATATTTTTTTATTAACAGGAACAAACTTAAGAAAATGAGTTACTGTCAACCGCTATACCGTTACAAAGCTTTAGTACCTACTAATATGTTCGTTCACCGAAAAAGAAGGTAATATGGATGGTCATCTATGAAATAATTTACTTCTATTGTTTTAGGTACATTACGATACATAATCATTTTTAAATAATTAAATACTAATTAACGATTGCGATACGTAATAGTTTAGTTTGGTTTTCAAAAAACAACTAACATTACATACGATGCGACACGCCTCGTATTCCTAAGACTAGGAATACATTCGTATTGATTAAAATTTTCTCTCAAATCTAATTCTTGTCTACGCTCCAACTACCAAACACAATTCTTTGTCAGATAAACGATAAACGAACTATGAAAAAGCAGTCTTGCATTTCCGCAAGTGTAAAATCATTTAGAAACGCTTTCAAGTTACCGCTTCAGAGCGTCGCAACATATTTTTCAAAGTACGTAATTTGCGCCAGAACACGATTCGTTGGAAATTATCATAAAATTATTTTATAGCTACCACAGAGATACGGGAAACTTTTCTACGTAAAATCAACGGTAAAAAGCCTTAGCTACAAAATATATTTTATGAAGCTATTCTCCTGGTGTAGCAAAATGATGTTTCGATTACGATCAACGATATAAGTAGTAGTAGAAAAATTTCTGTGTGGAAAATAGCCTTTATACTGGGCATTTCTAAAATTGTGGATATCGAGCACAATGCGACATTGCCCTCGAGAAATTAATTAGAAAAATATAATTGGTACAGTCGTAATTTAATTGTTTTTTTGTCAAAAATTTCGATTCTACTTTTTACCCTTTGGAAAACGGGGGATATTTTAAATTTCTATATTGTTAATCAATCAAGTATTATATCGTAACAAATTTGGAAATTTTTCATATGGTGTATTCCTTATTAATCTAAAGGTAATACCTTGCGGTAAATATCTTATTACAAGAATGTATCATCTATGCGTCATGTGCTAGTGCTACCAAATTAGTAAAATCAATTATTATGATCACAACCCCTTACATGGCCTACCTCAACCGTGAAAATTATATTGTGGTTAACTATACGTTGTTCTTTACCTTACAAGGAATGCATAACTTAAGTAATTTCTTTTTCTCCAATGGATAGTTTTCTTGTGATAATCCTTCAAAGGCAAGAACTAACACCTACAAAATCTTCTTTAGTAATTATGTTAAGAAAAAACGGCTTTAGTTCAATAGTAAAATTAACCACCTTTGCGATAGGTATATTTTGTTGATATCATACGACAAGTTATTATTTTCTTGGACATAGAAAGTTTTTTAATATTAGTCTATAAATATGTGTCAATAGCGCATCAGAAGACCATGAAGAGGCACTTTAAGAATAGGTGTCTATAGTTGTTTGAATGTTTCCATGGAAACATCATCAACATATTTTATAACTTTCATAAGTTTTGTATATGCAGCGCTGCCAAATAACAGTTCTTCAGGATCAGTTTGCTAGGTGCAGGAAAATATTTTAAGAAAAAGGAAAGTGGTCTACTTTAAGTTTCTTCAATTTTCACTACCCTGTTAAATATGATATAAAAAAACCAAACAACATTTCTGATTTTTTTTAGCGATTACAGAAAGGATCTAAATCTATCAACACTTAAAAAACTGATAAAATTGTTTGAATTTCTGCGATTGCAATATGTCAGTAAACAACAGTCACTTACTAGTTCTTGCGCATGTGAGTGAGATATATAAAAATATGTCGTGTTAAAAGTCTAAAAAAATTGATTATTCCTATGCATAGAGAGAATTGGCTATTAAAGCCTATCCAAGCAAAATTATGTTAATACTTCAGATAACGAAGATATCAAGCTGACTCTTTTTAGCAGACACTGTAAATAAATTGACAAATTCAAAATAAATTACACAAATCAAATTTACCAAGATTATTCTATTTAATGAGTAGATTCAATGCTCTTAAATAACGAGCCTTGCCGCATCGACAACGTGATAAAATGTTCAGGAAAGTGCACAGCAGTGTTGAATACTGAAAAGCCAATAACGCTCTGAAATGCTTAAAACAACATTTGTTTCCAGAACGAAGGATCTTTTGCTGTACCCAAACAAATGTTCTGTTATTTGTTATGTAAATACCTGAGCTGGAAATACATGTCCAACACCATCGACAAATTGACATTAGTACGATACTGATTATAATATATAAATTTAAAATTTAATATTATCTTGACCATAAAATTTTAGTAATTATTAAAAATCTTGGTTTTTTAGGTCATATAAAAAAATAATAAAAATGCCAAATTAGTAATTAAATGCAGACGTTTCGGAAATTTATTCCATATTCATTGCTAAGTACAAATTTTCTGAAAGAATAAAAACGTGACAAACAAAATTTAGGTTATATATACACAAATAATAAAGTAGGTACTTACGATTAATCATTAAACATATTGTTTCATAAACAGTAAAAGCCTTAATGGCATATTTGTTTTAAATTTAAACATATTGTTAAACAAATTAAAAATTGCAATGACGATTGAACAAATAAAAATTACACACCAAATATTCGTTTTACTTTTGCGCAGGTGTTTGACAGGTAGATTTACAATAAAACTGGATTTAAAAATTACATATTAAAAGCAAAAGAGAAAACCCTAACAATTCACTAAACCATATACAAATGCATGAGAAATAAAATATAAATTAAGATTTCAATATTATTATAATTAAAATCAAAAGAATGACCAGTGTCACTAACATGGTCACACAACGCAGTCTCATTTTTTTTATTTTTAACGGATAATACATGACTACTTATTCTTTTATGTAGAAATTGCTTCGTCTGACCAATGTAACAACACTGGCAATCAAGACAATTAATTTTATAAACCACATCAGTTTGATTTATTTTAGGTGTACTGGATTTTAAATTAGAAAAGAATTTTTGGGAAGTATTGTAATTTTTAAAACAGACATTTATTTTATAACTTTTTAAATAGATTATTAAGTTTTGGAGCCAAACTTTTTTAATTTTTTAATTTGTTTAACAATATGTTTAAATTTAAAACAAATATGCCATTAAGGCTTTTACTGTTTATGAAACAATATGTTTAATGATTAATCGTAAGTACCTACTTTATTATTTGTGTATAGTTCATCTGTTGAATCAAGTAATGCACGTCATAGATCACATGATCGACCACCAACAGCGCCGGTAACATAAAAATAAAATTCAAAATTGAATGTTTTTACTTTTTTCTATTTTTTACTTTCTTAATTTAGTACATAACGGTAGGTTACTAAAATGTCCATGTATTTTTGTAAATAAATAACAAATCAGGTTAATATTATATAGCAAAACTATCATCATGTGTCTTTAGGTTGGTATTACTTCCACCAAATTTACACACATTTGTTGTGGTTGTCATTGCAGGTTAGTTCTGTTGGTTTATTCCCTTTAAAAAAGTAGGGTTATAACAATTTAAACTGTTCAATTTTTGCAATACACATACAAGGTTGTGACGTCATCAAATTTATTCATGACGTGCATTACTTGTTTCAACAGATCAACTATATATCTAACCTAAATTTTGTTTGTCACGTTTTTATTCTTTCAGAAAATTGTACTTAGCAATGAATATGGAATAAATTTCCGAAACGTCTGCATTTAATTACTAATTTGGCATTTTTATTATTTTTTTATATGACCTAAAAAACCAAGATTTTTAATAATTTCTGATTATAATCTTATACAGGGTGTCTCTAAAACATATCTCAAAGAAGGAGAAACTATTTTTAACATTGAGTCGGTACATTTCAAAAACAAAATGGCTAATCAAACTGAAAATTTGTACATATCCACTTCAGGAGAAGCCGAACAATCGCAACTTATAATAAACATTAGGCAGGTACTGCCTATTGTAGAGGGCGTATCGACAGATTTTGGCCTATGTCGTACTATTAGCAACAAACATGCAAACGACTCTTAGTATGGAAATTTTCCAAATTTATTGGATGATGTGAAACGTATTTTTATTATTTTTGTTTACTTACATTTAAAGTAAACTAAATAGAAAAAAGTTCAAAGGAAATAAAATAGCTACCTACTACTAATTTATATAAACGGAATCCAAAATGAATATCCGATGAACGTCCAATTATACGTGAGCACGTATTTTGGACTCAAAATGGACGTGTTATATGGGTTGTTGAGAAACAATATTTACCCTTTCTTCACAAACTGGAACAAAATTAATTTATAGAATATTCTTGTAACGTAAAAATCGATGTAAAAATGTACTATAATGAGAAAAGTAAAGTACCTATTTAATGAGAAACAACTACGCCTCGAAAATGTACCTAGTGTCGGACTAAAATAATTCAAGCTTCTGCCAATGGGTTTGAATGTTACTTGCAGTAGAGGGAATCGGGAATCGAACCCACAACCTCTTGGTTGCTAAATGGATTCTCGTCAATTATACACCGCGCTTTCTAGTTGTATTTAATTGGGTATAAATATTTATTGCCCGTAATTTAATACGTAAATGGACGTTTAGCAGGTTGTTACAATGTAATCAAATTCCGCTGGGAATCGGAACAATGCATATATAAATTAGACGCCGTTAATAAATCCCGTAAATTCTGTTAATAGCGGAAATGCCCCTTTTGTTCGAAAATTTATGTTCCATCATTAAAACTTCTAAGCGGAGGCTATAAACTTTTAAACGATGTCTGAAATAGACGATTGACCAAATCGAAGTTAGTGCCACTAGAATCAGTTAACTGAAGAACAGAAGAAAAAAAGACCTGAAGAACAACAGCACTATCTACTCATTTTTTACTTAAAACAATTTGAAATTACCCAAAAATACATTTAAAATTTAGTTACTAACAATTAACAATTCCTATTTTTTGACATGTATTAAATATCCAACTACATTGGTTACCAAAAACATCTCTCTTATAATTATTTATTTCAGCAGTAGGTAAATCTCACAATATTATTAGCGCTAATCGATAGAATAGTATGTGCCACTATGAAATAACAACAAATTATGAAAATCCCTTTACCACAGAAAGTTTAAGAAGCTTCAACATATTTCGGGAACTAAATTCCCTTTTTCTGCAAACTTTTTCAGTCTACTCAAGATGGGAATTTAGTTCCCGAAAAACTAAACTTTTTTCGAATTACTGCAGTCTCGCAAGAATTTTACACCCTATGAAATACACATATACAATTTTTTTTTCACTTTCTAATCAGCTATCATTTCACACTCGTAACTTTTCATACAACAGTAAAATTTAATAATGTTAGAACGTTTGAGATATTTAATCAATTTTGTCAGCACAGAAATCAACATGCACCCTTGTTCCAGAAGCTGGTGTCCAGCAACACGAACCAAAGGAACTGGAGAGGCATTCTCATCGCCCTCCTTGTTATCGTTGTGGTTCTGGCTTTAATTGTAACATCGGTCGTCCTTTTAACGCCGCCTGATGAAGGACCTCGTGTGAGAGGAGTTAGATTTCGGTTACAGGATATACTCAGTCACGAATTTCAACCTCTGCGTTTCAATGGCACGTGGGTATCAGGTATGTAAATCATATCATAGGATTACAGAAGGTTGAGAGACGTCTGTGAAAGGATAATTTAATACTTCTGTGCAATGGTAATTCAATGCGAACATTGAAACATTAACTACAAGTTTTTAAATGTGACAATTCAATTCATATTCCGTCAGCCCATCAGAAGCGTCCGTTTTTAGAAATTGAAACAGAAGGCTATTTTATTGAGAATATTTTTATGACAACTGAAAAGCAGTATATAGACTCTTCCAGCAGCAATATTTACGTCAGATAAATGTCAAACAAACGTCAGAAAAACTATTATTATTGTAAAAATTCTTGTTTCATTGAATTATCATCGGAATACAACTCCTACCCCGAGTTTTTCTTGAATGTTTGTCATGCATTCATTACTCGTTGCTGCTATTTTTCGAAAATAATTACTCGCGTAGCGGCGTACAGCTCGTAATTTATTATTTTCGTCACAGCTGCAACTCGTATTCAGAATGACAAAAATAATATTATCGGCAATTCTCCGAGCACTCGCTGTATGAAATAATATTATACTTCCTGACACAATAAAAATGTAAATCTTCAGTAAACTAATACATATCTGAAAACATTAACAAAACATAATTTTAGGGTATTGTTTCGAGAAAGCATATCGTTGATGCTTGTAGGTTCAATGTTTTACCATCAATATACATTCTTTATTCTGAAGCTTCTAAAAGTATTTTATCAAAGCTTGAAGCATTATATTTCAGACTGTGGAAATATATTTCCGTACACAGTAAGCGTAACGTTCTGAAACCAGTCGTTTTGGAAGATAGATTTCCTGACGATTCTCTTGCATTTCATATATTTTCTTTTCAAAATATCTCTCTTACAGCCTTTCAGAACGAGCATTGTACTATGTCAGTGGTTTATACAGTCGTTAAAGACTGTCATTTCGTATTTTTGGATATAATATATATCCTCGTATATATCTATCATGCGTGAATATTTTTTATAAAACGTAGTACTACATACATTTTTCCGACGATCCTTAGAAAAATTGGACATTTCTGATCAAATTTCTTTTAGAAAAGTTAAATATTCCAGTACATGAAATGGTTACTAGGTAACGAAAAATAACTGTACGAGAATAATATCGCAGTTTTCATTTCATTCTTATTGTATTTTATTTTAATTCTGCAAGGGTGATTAACGTGATTAAAATTGCAATCTTTTTACAAAACACGATCGACGAAAAAATAGTATGTGCAACTCGTAGGGAAGCACATTCCCGGATTTCTGTGATTGGCCATCACCTCGCCTAGAAACTTTCACAGTCGCGCGGATATGTTGCGCTTTTAAAGTCCCAAAAAAAAAACAATTGACAAACTGTTGGTGCTATAGTTTCCGAAAGTCGGAAAATATTTATGTAAAAAATCGTAACAGTTTTCCTGTACCAGTAGACTATGAAAATTGTGTGGGTGTAAGTTGTACGTACAGCTTTTCTTACTGTGCCTTCATATTGCAACGTTTTTTCTTTCTAGATTTGATATAATTTTGTCAATGTAGTGTTCAACTATCGAAGAAATATACAGGGTGATTCAAAAATGGCGCATAAGCTCTTCAGTACGTTGTAGGGAATAATAATTGAAGTGTAGGAAAAATAATAAAAAAATTCTTAGCCGCTAATTTGCTGAGAAATGAAGAAGTTAAGTTGAGAACTCAACTTTGAATTCATGTGGATTTTGAAACTTTCATCATTTCATATAAATAATTTACCTAAGTATTTTTTCATAGTGGGTAATAAATAAAATGCTCATAACACCTCATTATCCTGAAATATTAGCTTTCAAAATTGGTATTTTTGTACCAAGTTGTTTGAAAAAAATATGTGGCAACGATGTTTGAAACTTTTAATAAGCTCACTATATAAATGAAAGGAAATAAAAGCCACTCATACAGGGTGTTAATAAAAAAACTTTACACACTTTGGTAGGCGATAATAGAGATCAATACAAGTTCAAATAACCGTCCCCTACAACGTACTGAAGAGCTTATGCGCCATTTTTGAATCACCCTGTGTAATCCCAATATTTCAGGACTATGAAACGGCATAAATAAATACTAACAATTTTAGTCCCATATTAGAATATTGATATACCTATAAATAATTTAAAATGCTTTAATTCTACGTTCACGCATTGAATTTGAGAGTAGGTAAAACGTCTTATAAATTAAACAGTTTAGAAACTTTATAATTTTATAAAATTACTTAAACTTGCACATAATCATATAAAAGTTTAACTTTCCAGCGTAATTACATTTTGATACTGTTTTAACTTCTTAAACTTCTCTACTAATGACGCCTGAAATCAAGTCGCTGCTTTATTTTGCCAAAAGTGTTGAATATGCAAATCTAATGGTAAAATATTAACTTAACTCTGTATACTTGTAGAAAGAATCGAATATGTGCTTAAAACCTAATACAAATACTACATGAGACACTCACCACGTAAATTTTTAATACCCAACGTTTTTCAATATTTTAGTTGGTGTGGGTAACGCAAGGGTAACGTGACGAAAAGCTCTGAAGCATCAACAGAGCAAACTTTTGAAACGGAATGTTTGCATAATTCTTGACTTTATTTCACTGTAGATCTGGAGAATTGGAATTTGAAACTATAAAACACGTACCTAGCTATTATTTTCGTAAAAGATTTGTTTCATTTTTACCTACACTTTTCCATTTAACAATTTGCTATTGGTAAACCACTTCCACTATTATATTAAACGTTCATATTATTAAGAACACTTGTTTATGCTAGCAGTTATAGGTACCTACCAACTTTCGGTATGCCAGCTACTTCAAATTTAAAATATTACCTTATTTCAAGCGTAACATTTTAATTCGCCACATAGAAACTTGAGAAGTTGCATCGCTTTTAAATTAAGACAAACTGCTTTCTATTGAAGAAACTGTGATTAAACTTTACCCATTATGAACAAGAATTACGTTTATTTCATCAAGCGTAAAACGATATACAACAGAGATATTCGGTAGCTATTTTGAACACTACAGCCTACCAGTATTTAAAATATACTATAGTTTGTTAAAAGTTGAATATGAAACCCCCCTAAAATAGTTTAAGTTATTCAAAACCGAAACATATTGTTCAAAAAGTAATAATACGTTTTCCAGCAAGAAAAAGGTTTAAAACATACAATTAGTTTTTTCTGACGTATAAACTTCCGCTTCCGGTTTCGGATTTTTTTGAAAAGCTTATTTTGTCGATGAATTTTCGATGTTTCCCTTCATTTCAAATTTCATCAAAATCTGTTCACTAGTTTAGGCGTTAGAGGCGTTACATACACACCCAGACACACCATCACACACAGACATTTTTGCTAGACCACTTTTTTGGGTTTCTGGGGGCCCAAAACAGGTATTTCCGCGACTATCGCATTCACCTGTCACGTGACAGACGTCCACCAATGAAAGTTACGCATTTGTCTCGTCACAGCCAATCAAATCACAATTACTTGAAAATTTTGACAAGGCGAATATTGCACTAGTGCTGATATTCGGTAATCACCCGCGATGGCGACTAGATGAAACTAAACTTCATTAATGATAGTTATACAACAAATAAATTTTAAATTATAATGAAACGTTCAATTAGTATAATTAAATTTATTTGGTTCATGCGATAGTCTGAACAAATACACCTCGAGCAAGGCATATTACTTAAAATTTTTCCTTTGCTGTCGCACGCGTGTTTGTTGCCACTTGAAAACCGCCCTCTCGCTTCGCGATCGGGCAGTTTTCATGGAAACAAACACTTGTACGACAGCGCGAAAAAAATTTCGGTAATATGCCTTGCACTTGTTATATTGTATATGAAAATCTCAATTTCGAAAATTGTCATGATACCTATCTATCAATACCTACTTCCCGTATACCAGTGGTGATATGGGAAAGTAAAAATATACATAGATTCCATGAAATATAAGGTACCTATTTCAAATACTATTATTTTCTGAAAGAAGGAAACGTTGCCAAACAGCCACCTCCGCTTGGGTATTTTACTACCACCATAAAATGATAATGGACGTTATTTTGCTTATCAAATGATATTACACTTTGATATATTCTGAATTTTATTCCTTGACAATTTTGTTCGGTACATTTTATTACAGTTTAACACCCTTTAATACAGGGCGGGCATTAGGGAAGTCAGCTGTAACAATTGTTGTAGGAGTGAATCAGCACGTAAAATAAACTAAAAAATTGTTAACCATTTGTGGTTTATGTGTATAATTTTTTTAGAAATCACTGTTAAAGTGGATGCCACAGATTTTTTGAACTGCTAGATTCAAATTTTTATCAAAGTATTAGGACAAATGGAGCAATTTTTGAGCAATTCATTAAAACATTGGCATTTTATTATTTATGTATTGTTTATTATCTTCTATATTATTATTGTGTTTAATATCTTTTACTAATTTTTAAAAAATAAAGTTTCCAAACCATCATATATAGAACCCTTTGCGGCTATCATTTCAAACAACTGAAATCTTTTTAGGTAATAAACACGACCTCCTTAATTTCCGAGGCTTGACGTCTCATCAAGTCTCGAAAATCAATAAAGTCGTGGTAATAAATATTAAATTGCGACATTAGACAGCATGATAAGTTTAAATCACGGAGTCCAAATTTTCTGGCTCCATTTTTAACAGTAATTTCTGAAAAAGAACATAAGCCAAAGAATGCCTAAGAACTTTTCGACTTTATTTTGCATTTTGATTCACTTCTGTAATTATTACGGTCAACTTCCATAATAGCCGATATATTTTTGCTTTCAACGTCATAAAGTAACACCAGACAAAACCAGAGTGAAATTCTAGCATTCATCAAAAAAAGAAAATGTAGCTAATACAGCTCTACCAAACTTTCAAATGCCCCGGAAAATATGTCAAATAAATTTTAAAAGACAAAGCGCGACAATACGTCATCCGATAGTAAACAATCCTACTCAAAAGTATTCACTGGAAAAATTCAATCAATGTTTGAAATTTTACTAATTTTAGTGTTTGTCCGATTGTTTTGACGTTTAAAATCTGTTAAGTATGAATGTTAAATCGAGGAAGATAATTTCATTCTCAAGCCAGAAATATCATTCGGAAGGTCATCGGATTATTTAATAAATGAAAAGTATTTACAATTTTAAATTTGCCGCCTAAATGTTTTTTTTTATTTTGACTGTACTTTGAAAAACTATATCAGCGCCCGATATCGTTAAAAATTTGTATAACTATACTCTATACTATTTCTGATCTGTTTTAGTAGATTCGACAACTTTTAGCAAAAATTAACGGGCTAAACTAAATTGCGGAATAATAAATCATCACTGACTGTAAATAACATGATAAGGCAAAGCAACCACTTATAGAACTAAGAGTCTAATAGAGCTAAACCTCCAGGTTTAGCGTAAAACGCCACTGATATTATTTTTAATGAAAGTAGTTAATTTGAACTTGATTTTGCTCTTCATATAACAAAACAGCATGATGCCGATTATTTTTTTTATCTCATTACAGAAAGTAATTACCGGTATACGATAATCACCAAATCTTCTTCAGTTTATTATCAGAGAGGTTAATTAGACTTTCCTAGATAAGCGAATGAACTAATGCTGTAATTTCCTGTGTCATCCAGTATCAGATTAGTTGGGAATGCGGACCACTAGAAACTTGTAATTAGTTGATTCTTTTTAATGCTATACTACTACTGCAGTAGGTATTGCAGCTCTGTTATAAACACTACACTACACTGTATTGATTTAACTCTGCACCATCTTATAATAACTGTTACCTACTTCCAGCGTGTACTTTGCACAACTGAAAGCCAAAAGTCTTAAATATTAAACGTTACGTTATGTCTTCGCCTTAGTTCTACGCCTCATCAGCCATTCGCTCCACGTTAAAATGCAAAAACACTTTATTTCTGTATGGAAGTATATCAAAATTCAGAAGCAGTGAAACAAGGTAAATTAATATGCAGTAGGTACGTATTATCCCACTCACGGTCCATTGTTCTGTGGGATTAGCAATAATTTTTCTTCCTTCATTGAATTATCATGGAGATCAGAGCTAATACAATTACCTAAACTAAATCAAACTAAATGTCAAACGCCATTAATAATTAAGCAACTGAAATTTTTATGTACCAAAACCATCGCAGATGGCAATTGGGCGAATTTGGACCAGAAGAGACATAGGCCGCGACTGCTCGGATTCTCTTGGGCACGAGCACTCGATCAATTATTATACTATAGGTAGTATAGTTGCATTTTCTTTTACCACAGAACCTACCAGAACTGTGAACTAGACGGTCCCAACGGTAAAAGAGGGAGTAAAAAAGTGGAGGTGCAAACCTCCCCTGGACTTTCCCATACTAAAAATAAACATTTCGTTTTTAGTATTGACACCTTAGTATGAACACCTTATACTATGTGATAGACAATTAAATTTTGCATTCAATTATATAATAATATTATAGGGTGTTTCGTTTAAAATAACAAAGTTGCTTATTGTATTGTGAAAAGCAAACACCCTGTATACGTGATATAAATTTAGTTTTATATTTAAACTTCTTTCATATTTTGATTAATAAAGGAGCTATTAGGAGCATCAATTTCCGATTCTTACCCTACATACTGTTTTCGTGTTCATAGTCTCTACGCACAAGATTTTCAATAAAAACCACAAAATGTTGTTATATGGTTACTGTAAAAGTAGGGTAAAAGTCTACTCATCCCCCCAGCTGTTCACGGAATTGACAAGAGGTAGATTTTTTAATTATCAAAACACCCACACCCAGGCAGACAAAAGTACATGCCATAAAGGAATCGACACATGAGGGCGAGTTTTCAGTAAATATTTAAGTACTACTTGTAGATTGTTTGTCGGCGGATTAACTGGATCTTTAACAGTGCGATTTGTTTAAGAACAAATAAATACCGCAGGATTTGAATAATAATTATGTCGTTACGGGCAACCGGAATGTATTCCATCAAAGCCTACTACTATTTATATAGGTATATACTACTTGACGAAACTGAGCTTGCGATTGCTGACATCACATGCATTTATAATCTAACTTTTCCTTGAAATATTTGTCTGAAGCGTTGCGGAGACTCAATTATTGTTGAGAATAATCATATAATAGTAATACATGAAACACCTTATATGATACTATTTGGAAACGGCCGACATGTATCAATCAATGCTAGTCAGATTATATTTCTTTAAATTTTAATATACAGATACACATATACTTATAGTGTTGATAGGGGTTTAATTCAAGAACACACCGACACCACTTCTAATTTGTTTATACAGGGTGCTGAAAAAATGGCTTATTAACTTAATGGTGCGTTGTTAATGGATACTTCTTGAGCATGGGAAAAATAATAATAAAAATATGTGTAGCATATGTATTCTTTTTAAAAGACGTGCAGGCCCAAAGTTGAGTTTTCAATTTACTTATTATTTTATATTAACAAAAGTTATACCTTTATTTAGAAATTTAATTACGTAGGTAAATGATGAAAATTGTAAATAATTTAGGCTGTCGCCGAAGAAAAATTCGGAAATTATTAATTCAAAAATGTTAAAAACTTGTAGGTAGCAACAAGTATTTAACATTTTTGTCAATTTTTTTAATCCTTTTCCTCCAGAAAACGTACCATTTCAATGAATACGCCGATTTGTATTTAGCATTAGGCCGCTGTACTGGCAATGCGACTGCAGCTACTAGACATTATGAACATAACAACAATATCCTCTAAGAAGACATCCTGATCCAAATGTCATTATAAGATTAGACCTTTGGATTAGACCAACGAGCGCGGCAGAATGGAAACTTTGTACCGGTGCAGATAATGGTCGTGGGCGTTTAAGAGCCATACGTATTCCAGACATAGAAGAGGCTGTGCTAGACCTAATAGAAGAAAATCCAACAAGGTGTACTAGAGGTGTAGCTCAGGAATTGGGTTTAGATAGAAGATAACGTGGAATATCATTAGTGATAAGGGATACCACCCATTCCACTACACAGGTTCATTCTTTACTAGCAGAAGATAACCATTAGCGAACAAACTTTTGCAACTGGTTACTTGCACAAAACGTAGCTGATCGAAGTCAACACCAAACATATATTAGAAACTATCAACATCGGTTTAGTGTAAACGTATGGGCTGTGATTTTGGGGAAGAATGTAATTGAACTTGTTTTTTACCAGCACAGCTACGCGGAAAAAACTTTATGCAGTTTTTAACAAATCCTTTTATTGAGCTTATAGACGACATTCCTCTGACAGCAGTGGAGAATTCGTTATTTCAATTAGACGGTGCAGCGGCACATAATACAGGACCAGTCCGAGCATGGCTTATTGATAACAATTATCCAAATCAATGTATTGGCCGCCAAGGTCGCCAGACTTGACTGCAATGGATTTTTTCCTTTGGAGTTAGGTACATAAAACATTATGTTATCGAACGCCAGTTCAAAATAGAGAACAATTAACGGGATACAAGCAGCCTTTCAATTAATAAATCAAAATATGTTAGAAATAATTTCAAATAATATTATCACAAGGTCTTAACGTCGAACACCTTCTCTAATTATTTCAACAACATTTTGTTTGTTACATTGATTCTTAGATACCTACCTTACTTAAATTACTGTACTACTTTTTTTTAATTAAAAAAACAGGTTGCCAGTACTACTTCCCTATCTTGAAGAATAAAACTCAGATTTTTTTAAATATTTTGCCATGTTCATCTTGTGTCGCTTTACAGCATACCATTGAGTTAATACATCATTTTTTCAGCACCCTGTATATAGGGTGAATCCGAAATGGCGCATTGCCTCTGGAGTACGTGTAGGGAACCTTTAATGCAGCCTGGGAAAGACGTTAAAAAATCTATCTGTTTTTGTTTTATTGTCATGAGTAAAGAAGTAAAAGGTAAATTTGGCAACATGAATACAAACAGTGGCTAGTAAATCTCTTTGCAACAAGCATATTGTTCACTGTTTCTAGGAAAATCATATCATCGCATCGTTGCCAAATTATCAGATACGAAGAAATTTTGATTTTCAAAATTAATTAAAACTTTTTATGAAAAATCAGAACATCCTTCAAAATTCATAATAATAAAGAAGTTGAGTTCTTAAGTTTACCCCCCTTATAGGTTATAGCTCAGTGAATTAATGATTAACATTATTTTTAACATTTTTCCAAGGCTGCAGTAACGGTCCCCACAATTATCCTTAGCAATTATCCCGTAGGAAATGCGCCATTTCAAACTCACCCTGTATATTTATGAATATACTCTTTCAAGAAGGAAATTAATCCCATTCTTTAAGTAAATTTACTACAAGTGGAGTTACGAAAAGCATCAAAACTTAATTAAAAATTACCCGTGAAAACTTTACTGCCGTTACCGCAATTACAACTTTTTTATGTTAGCAGATATTAAGTTGTATAAATTATGTTTAACATTAACGACCAAAATTAAATTTTGTAATAAAAGTCACGTAACTCTGAGGCAATTCTGAGACATATTAACGATTCAAAATCAAAATTAAGATTTTAATTATCACGTCATCAATAAATTTAATGACGTCACGTCATCATAGTGTGTTTACATGCAATTTACATTTCAAATTGATAAAATGTTAACAAGCCCAGTCAAAATTTTAAAATGCACCGCGGCAAATGTAAACATTTTCAAAATGACAGCAACATAACCATACTTTTTTATAAAATATAACGCGATTTCATTCATATTAACAAAATTTCATGGATTTTATGTTTACATACGACTGTCTAATTTTCGAATAGCTTAAATTTTATATTATTCTTCCGTCTAGCTAATAACAGTAGCGCGCGAAAACGGCAAATTGTACCTTTGTATGTATTGGAAATTCAAAGCACATTAGATGTAATTCATTTTTAGACACGCTGTATAACTTTACGGATAAAATTTGAAGATTACTACGAGCGTTTGTTGCTTATACTTTGTTTACCCAAGATATGCATATAGACTCCGCCCCTTGAGTGTGATGAACACTAAAGCCAGTTTCACATGGTACATGGTACATGGTACAAAGCGGGAAATTCAAAAACTATTCATTTTTAATTTAATTTTTTTTTATTTTAAATGATAACACTTCTAGTGTCAGTATATGAGATTTAATTATTTTAAAGAATATCTTTCAGCTCGGAAACGTTCTGACAAGACTGACAAGAAACAACCGGAAGTGGTTCGTAAACGTCACTGAAAATTAGCGCAGTTGTGTGTTGTGGGTTTTAAAAATACGACCAATTGAAAAATTATATTCAACTTTTGACAGCGTTTATGGGGCGGAGTCTATATGCATATCTTGGGTAAACAAAGTATTGCATGCTAAGCAACAAACGCTCTATATTATGAATCTGCAAATTTTATTAGGAGAAATTATATCACGAAAATGGTATTCGACGATTTCTGGAATAAATAGATATTCGGCTCATTGCTTATCATATACGATAAACGTTTATTTGACGACAATCGTTATCGTTTACTAATATGCTGCAGCCGAAGATACGCGATACGACAGTGCTTTAAAATCTTAACACAACATTCATTTTGTAAAGTACACGATAGCGACTGTCGTCAAATAAACGATTATGATAGGTACACAATAAAATGACATGAGTTATAGTTTATTTTCTGAGAAAACTGACGTTTATGTCAAAACTTTAAATCATTGGCTGTATGCTCTGTTATTACGGTACCCGAAAACACACGATATGAGCAATTCTTAACACGTAGGTACTTCATTTGTAAACGGCAACGACTATCGTTAAATATACTATTATGATACGCAATACATCCGATTATGTAAGTAAATGTAAAATTGAGTCATTATTAAACACAAAAATGAAACGAAACTAACAGATGTTTTGCTATGTCCACACCAAAGAAACACAGGGGAACATTTTGTTGCTGGTTGCCGTAACCTGGTTAGGAAACAGAAACAACAACAAAATTATGGTAAACATTCTGTCCATACCAATAAAACTTATTTAGTTGCAGTATCATCGTGTTGCTGCAACAAGCAACGTTCCGTCTACGTCGGTGTAGTGTGTTTCAATATCCGTAAACAATGTGGTGCGATGATGATGTACAAGCAGCAGTGGCTGCAATCGTTTATAGTATTTAAAAAAAAACAGAAAAAACGAGTCCGTAAATGTTGGACTAGGCCGACTCTTTTGGAAAGAAAGACACATGGTATCGTACGTCTCATGAGTTCATTAAAGAAAGATGATTTAATATCAGAATGCAGGATCGATAATGGAAATATAAAAAACTTTTGTCGTATGAGTAGCACTGATTTGGAATGGTTACTTTGCAAAATTAGTCCTTTAATTCAAAAGGAAGACATCAACTTATAGAGTTGCTATATCTCCATTGGAACGTCTACTGCTAACA
The DNA here is from genome assembly GCA_963082805.1 of Hemicrepidius hirtus. Classification (NCBI taxonomy): domain Eukaryota; kingdom Metazoa; phylum Arthropoda; class Insecta; order Coleoptera; family Elateridae; genus Hemicrepidius; species Hemicrepidius hirtus. The sequence goes on along the minus strand of OY720160.1, from coordinate 28,230,996 downwards.
CTTCGATTTCTTGCGACAGGAGATTCATATACTTCTCTGATGTAGTACTTATTTCGAATCTCCAAACAAGCAATTTCGTTAATTGTACCAGAAGTACACACACGTTTCTTAAATAAGATACAAGGTGTCCACACTGCGTTGAGAAACAGAAATGTTTACCAATGTTTCCAGATTTCCTTTGATATTTACCGCTAAATATGGAAACAAGCAACTTGTAGGAACATTTGTTTCTGCAACCATAAATAATAAGGAACATCAAGAAACTTTCAGAAACATTCGGAAACAAGTTCCAGGAACAAGCAACATAAACACAATGTTCCTATGTGTTGCTTTCGGTGTGGGCGTAGCTTTAGATCATACATGTAAAGATGGAAACGTTCAACCAATCACTAAGTACTCATCAATTTTGCCGCTGAAACACGGAATAAGGATGAGTGGAATAATTTAGTTAATCATAAAAATTGCGAACCTATAGCTAGTTCCATTGCCTCAGCTTACAATTCATTTTAAAAATTACTTTCTTTTTCAGATCAAGAACTTCTGTTCAAAGATCAGTGGGGTGGTATAAGCTTAATGTGTGCTTCCAACCGTTCAGTAAAAACTTTAATGTCCAACCAAACATACGTAAGTTTGTTTTCTTATTTAAGAACTGTTGTTATAGAATTATTTCGTTTGTAAATATGAAATTGAGAAGGATTGAGTAAAAGGTAGAGACTTCAATAAAAATATAGATTTACTCCAAAGGAAGGTTTTCAAAATCAATCGTTCAACTGCAGTACTACTACGGATGAACGAAGGAAATATCAGTTTCGGATTTATCTATTTTAGATTATTCAAGATATGATCACAAAATACTTTTCAACTAGATAGATAGATAGGTAGATAGATACCTACAACTATTTTTGGAAATACTTTATAATTTTAGATACCTAATGTGCATTCATATAACCACATGTTTACCTTTAATGAACTCTAAAAGCGAATATTTACAAATATCTTTTTAAATTATATCGTTTGGTTATTACAAACTTTAATTGTTTCTTATAAAACATAATATAACATTTTGAGATTTTTTAATTTCATCCCAAATTTTTCCAGATGCTCTAGCCCTAGATGTCTAATAAAGTACGCCCACTTTGATCGGCGCTATTTGTCCTCACTTCCTCTCTTTGTAGCAGTTTTTGAGGTGGAACAAGCTGGTGTAGTTTGTTTTAATATAGGGTGTATCGTAAATTTGCTATAACAAAAAACAATTTTTGTGTATGGAATAACCTGGTCTATTTTTACATTTTCTTGTAGTCCATAAAATTCTCTTTTCAAAAATATATAATAGGTACTATGGCCTTTATAATTTATTTCAGTATCTGCTCTTTGAGGTCTTGTATTTCTTTTCTCATTTCATTTTTTATATCTTGTATTTTTTCTCTGTTTTTTCCTCCACCTTTTCAGGACCTTCCTTGCCATAACCTCAAAAAAACTGTTGCACTCCTCACATATCCATTTTAGTCATTTTATTTTTCTTATGACTTTTAGGTCACTTGGACTGACGTTGATACACTTATTAGAGAGTTTTTGAGCACCGTACGCTAAAAGTATGGTAACGCTAATACTAACGTCTTTGGTAAGCAAAACAATATGTTGCTTAGCAAACGAGTATGTTGCCTAGCAAAGACGTTAGCGTTAGCGTTAGGGTACTCTAGCGTATAGTGCTCTAAAACGCTATTAATTATGAAACCATTTACCACAAGTTCCATCACATTCTACACATTTATTGTCCTTTTCTATTTTTTCATCGCACCTATTACACATTTCATCTGCATCTTCGCCCATCTTGCCTTGATTGATGTTATTTATGCTACAAGGGTTGTAAGTATTACTTGTAAGTCGAGAATAGCTTGTGTCCGATACTGAGCAAATTTATTTACATCTCGAGTTGCATATAACATTTTTTCCACTCATACTAATACAATCCATATAACTACTGTTATAAGAATTTTAAGCAAATTTTGTTAGTTGTCATTTTGACAATAGTTTTTTAAAATATAAATTCACAACAAAATATTCTTTAATTAAGTACTTCCCTTCACCAACAATAACAAGGGAAAGTAAGTTAACTTACTTCCAGTTGTTATAGCGACCAATACCAACCAATACGCGTTCAGTAAGACAGAGTAACATGTACTATACCTACTTCCATCAAATCAATGTCATAAAAGTGTGGAATTAGAATAAAGTGGTAAAGTAAAGTAATTTACAATTTAGATCTAAAATAATTAGGGAAGCAGATAATTAAAAATTAAAAATTTAGTTTTGGAATCCCTATGGTGGATGAATCAACCTTGTTTGAGTGACCTGACCCTATATATAAACTGAAGGTGGAGATATAAACTACTTCATATGCAACTTTATAAGATAAACGTTTACTACAAAGTTTGCATTACATAGGTATTACACAGTGTGTGCCAGAATAAAAAAAAACCTATTTATTGATTTTAGAAAAAATAATGATTTTGTGGTAGAGTTTTGCTTTACTCTAGATCAAGACGAAAACTAATTATTAAAGTAGGTAACTAAATTATGTGCCTTGTAAATTTATTAATTATAACACCATTTTTCCATTTTTTATAAAAAAAAAAAATTATAGTATTATACTAAACAATAAATTTAGGACGATCATTATTAAATGTTATTATTTAATCGCCTCATTGATTTGCCCAAACTGAATGTTCTTAACCATATTCCATCAGCAAAAAGCTCTTCCCATGAAAACTGTTGAAAATGTGTGATAGACGAACAAGTCAGGGAATAGCTTATTATATTAACTACAGAGTTAGTAGGCGGATGTTTGAAAGTTTGCTCAGAACTTGATGTTTTTTGTAGATATTGGATTTCACTAAGGTTAGGGTGGAAAAGGTGAGTAAATATTAGGATTAGGTAAGGAACGTGGACTTAAGATTATTGGTAATTTTCTCCGTAGCGTATCGAATTGCACTTGTGACGACCGCATTAAATAATAAAACAATGTTTATGTTAATCAAATTTGAAGTACGAATCGTGTTTTTCCGTTTCTCAATTTAATTAAAATCGGGATATCAGAGACAACAAAATAAGTAGTAGTTGACGAATTAATTAATACTGACTCCGGTAAAGCGTTTTATCTCACGCATCCCTAACAAAATTGACCCAGTCTTAAATACGCATTTGTAAGAGGCAAATTCCTTAAATAAGAAAATTTTAATGAAATGGTAGTTGCTATTTTTATTATTGAAAGATTAAACGAATTTACCTAAGTGAATTTCAATATCAATAAATTATAGCACCGCCTCGCCTCGCCTGAAATGATCACTGAAAGTAGTAACCCTATGTTACGCGCCCATTTCGCACATTTCACAGTAAATTCAAACTTGGCGCCAGCTACGCCCGTCTCTCAACAGCACGCGGCGTACCACTTCATTATGTTCAAAGTCTCGGGAGTCGCAACACAGGGTGCTCCTGCTCCCGACACCGCTGCGTGTCCCGTACTATGCCCAAAAAGAGTACCTGTGACAACCTGTCTTCCATCACCGTCTTTACCCATCGATTCAGTGTTTGCGCCGAAGCGAATTTGTGGGGACTTTTAAGAGTGACAAACATTCCCTACCTGATGTTCTGTGTTTTTGATATGTAACAGATTAAGGTGGTTGCTGCACCGACTGGTTGCCTCTCATTGAAAAAGGGCAAGAATAAAGCTGGCTGCTGGTTCCCTTTTCTTGTGGATTTGATACCAAAAGGTATTTTGATTTCCAATCCGTCCGTTCTTTGCTCAATATTATCTGACTCAATGACCTAAAAGAATTGCATTCGATGCGCGGTCACTAAGGCTTGCAGGATTATTGCCTTCAAGGTAAGTTGGTGTAAAGAAATCGTCTCATTTGGGAAAAGAGTTGATAGGTATGATAATACTATGATTGAATCCCAAGTCAGGTTTAAAATCATAAAGTAAGCATCTTTAAGGTCGATAGTCCCCAAAATCTAAAAAAATATTCACGTTGTACAAACCCTGAGTGCTGTTAATAGCTCGATTTCTTCCTCCCTTGGTAAGAGGTCTGTTTTTTGAATCCACCTCGCACTAAACTGCATTCACACTCATTCTGGACATACCAGTAAGACGCGGATACCCAGTAGGTACCTAGGAACATATTTTCAGATAGCCTACCTACCTCTGGTCTGCACTAACACACATTACATTAAGCAAATATTTTTTGATGGTATTATCGCAATCTTCTGTTTATTTATATTTTACATATTTATTTTTCCTATTCAAAAATGCTTCTCAGCTATTTTATTAGACGCACTAACCATTGCTAAAGTATAAAATAAACGAGGTAGTAGGTACTTCATACATCTTGTATCTTTGGTTATTTGCGGTATAACCTCCTTTGAAATGGAATATTTTTTCACAAAAAAGAACGTAACAAATTAGTAAAGTAAACCCTACCTAACCCGAGAATTATTTGCCAGTGTTTATTGAACCGAAATTTAAAACCGTAATGTGGTTTCATTTCCATTTATTATAGGATAAACTAAAACACGCGTTAACTAACAAGTTTGACCTTTTACTCAATATTTCTTTCTTTCAGGCTGTATTTCATTCCAAATAAATAAATACATCTACGTTGTTAACACATCGCAATATTACTCGAAATATATGGTATACTTTATAAATTATAACATTTTCTGCAATAAGGGTTTCACAATAAACATTGGTAATCCTATCAATAAGAAGTCCATTTGTAAGCTAGTTATACTTACGAAAACACAAACAAATTTTCAATCTGTAGTGGATATAAGAAAATCAGAACAAGCATTTTTTCATTTGTACTCTTCGCGACTCTCTCGATTTTTGAGACTTACTGATCATTGATATCGAGCAAGTCATCAGCTGAAATCAGGATTGGGAAAAAACATGAATTAGAGATTTACTTTAATTTATTCATTTTTTTACATTCTTGAGAATCTATCTGTCATAGTCTTCTAACGCAATTAGTCTCTTCATAAAAAGTCGAGGCTTTTCACGAAGTGTGGATTTTTGGTGTAATAGATATTTGATATACGATATGACGGCGCCCGGGAAAGTAAACTAAATTTTGAAAGACAAATCGCGACAATACATCTACCAATAGCAAACAATCGTACTCAAAAGTACATTCATTGGAAAAATTGACGTTTGAAATTTTAATAATTTCAGTGTTTGACAGATTGTTTTTATGTTTAAAATCTGTTAAGTATGAATGTTAAATTGAGGAAAATAATTTATTCTGAAGCCAGAAATATCATTTGGAAGGTCATCGAATTCTTCAAATGAAAAATATTTACAATTATTTAAATTTGCCGCCTAAATGTTTTTATTTTACTGACTTATTTAATGCATAGACAGTTCATGTACTAATCACCTAAACGTACGGAAATAAAATTAAAAGATGATTTAGTATTGAGTACCTACCTATACCAACGTTATGAAATACATTCACGAAACCAAAAGTATATTACATATTTTAACATAAAAAGTTAAATTAAAATAAAAGGCACATTTACTTAATTTTTATTCCAATGTACAATACTAAATATCATCTACTACTGATGGTTAATTATATTTCATTGTTACAAGCTCGACAAAAGCCGAGTTATACCCAATATTGTGTTTTGCGTAAGCACATAATAAATGTTACGTTTTTATTTTGCAGTACATCATGTTGAAGGTAAATATGTGTACAGTCAAAATATGTCAACAAGTTCTTGTTTCAAAAATTAGTGAAAGAGCCATACATTTTTACAAATTTATTAACCTGCTGTATGTTCCCAATAAGGCTGGAATGGACGATATTTTCTTGGACCACAACTTTAAAATTTTCTTATGGCCTCCCGTGAATATGCTCTGAAGATGTGCTAAAGGACATCAGACTTTGTATCAACTGCGTGCAGTTTATCTGAGCAGATTGATAAATTTTTATAATTGTAAAATATAACATATTTTATTAATTTTTAGGTAATTTTATAAATACATTAATAAAATTGTTTGTGTACACATCAAAAAGTGATATTTATTTGTTATTTAGTATGGGCCTTATTTATCGCATTTTTTGTGAAATATAGATTATTTATTATAGTCGAACCTCGATACAATATAAAATACAATATAATATCCATTCTCAAATTTGTAAATGTTTTACTCAATCGCAAGCAACATAATACACAGTGCCTTTGCTTAACTGGGTCTTACTTTGTACACTAAACTTACCCTATAATAATTCTTGTTCATTTGTTTCAGCTGCGATTAAATCCCGCAAGATTTCAGCTTTCGCCAGATAAAAAATATCTTTTGTTGGCCCAAAATGTACAAAAATTATTCAGACATTCTTATCTTGCTCATTACATAGTATACGATATAGAAACTGGGTAAGTTAAAAACATTTAAAGGAATAGCAGTTTCTAAAATATTTTCTTTTGATGCCGCAGTAATGAATTTCCGGTTCGACCAACCCCTGATACTGAAGATCACCCTTACCTTCTACTTGCGGAATGGTCACCAAGAGCTCAAGGATTGGTCATGGTACATAATTACGACATTTATTATAGGCCTTCTCCAACATCTCATGCAGGATATCGTATAACTAGAACTGCAGTCCCTGGAGTTGTTAGTCATGGAGTCCCTGATTGGCTCTACGAAGGTAATTGTTACAAAAATTCTAAAACGCTTTGAATGCAAGCGTAGATTAAGGGGGTGGGGTTAAGAAGTGGACTGGGGCCTCGGGCCCCCGCGTTTGTGAGACCTCTACGAAGTCAAAAAAGGGGGAATCTTTTCAAAAAGATTTTTGGATCTACTATCATACTAGAACATCATTGTCTGAGGTATATACTAAGATTCTCATAGAAATCACACTAGAACAAAAACATTGTCGCGGTCAGTGTTTACCACAATACAAGCAAAATATCCGGGCAATTAATGCAATGGTCTTCCAGCATACATAGGCTACCAGAAATAGCAAAATTAGTAAAATTACGTCGTGGTTGGTTGGAAAAAGTGCAAAATTTTTCTTCTTTCTTCAGAATTGTATGCTTTCTTTGTAGTCTCCACACATGGTTGGCATTAATCGCTAGGTGTCACTCGCAGGAGTGACTGCAAGGGCTTTAACTTAATTGTAAACCACTCTCAAATAAACAATTGTTTTAAGTAGGTATATCGGGGGACGACCAACAAATGTTAAAAAGTGGAAACTCTTGTTTGACTACATGCTGGTATAAAGTTTTAAAATATTTTGGTGAAGTTTCCAACATACTTCAAACCCCAGCGTTAGATCTAGGTACTACTTACGAAAGAGCTATTTCTTCATACCGAAACCAGTTCAATTCATTCCAAGAAAGTAAAAAAATTAAGTCTCAATCCGGGCCTACTTTAATTCCATTGTCAATAGTATCCCTATCCCTTCAGTAGACTTAGACAACAGTTATTTTTTTAATTGAATTTACATACTAGGAACCTGACTATACAATAGCTCAGTGCTGGAAGCTGGAAGTGCTGATAGACAGCTGTGTTACATTATTTTGTTGTCTATCAGTGACAGACGGAAGCTGGCTGAATGATTCCAAAATCTACTCTACATTCTATTGAATTACATTATTGTTCATTTTGAAAGGCTGAGTAACTTTTGCTGGTGTCACTTCAGTTTTAAAAATCGATTAATGCAATTTAATCTGCTTTCAAGTGACGTAGACAAGTCTTCAATAATTTACATTTCACGTTCTTGAAAAAACTGTCGCAACGAAATCAAAAACTGTCGCTTACGAAAAATTAAAGCAAAAATCAATTGTGTCGGTTCCGGTTTTAGTAAACTAAAACCAAATATTTAAAACAAGTTCAGTTTACCATTGATCATGAACGTAATAATAATTTTATTTATTTTTATGTGCTTGTACAAGTAGGTAGTTGATATTAAGTGAAATAAAAACATAAACAACTTGCCTTAAAGAAACTTCTATGAGAAGATTCGGCTTACTCCTAATTGCATGCGCATTTTACGTCGTTAGTTTTGTACAGCAAATTAGGAGATCTCCTCTGGAATTTTTATATATTTCCCCCGTATTCATTTACTTCATAGCCTAACATTATTTTTTACATTTTCACGAAAATACATAGTACTTCATTAGCATTAGGTACTAGCGGTAAAAAATGTCAGTCTGCTTCTCAAGTAGGTCTAGGAAATTTATGTATAAAATAGAACACTCGCTAATATTGTAAATCCTTTAGAAGAAATATTGGGAACCAATAATGCAATTTGGGTGTCACGCGACGGTCACATGCTCGCCTTTGCGTCCTTCAACGACAGCATGGTGGAAGAACTAAAATTTCCCTGGTATGGATCCGTAGCGGAGGGTCGTCTATATCCGGATATCCGATCCTTGAGGTATCCCAAACCAGGGACCCGAAATCCTCAGGTTACCCTTACAGTAGCTGACTTGGCTGATCCTTCTAATATCCGGACGAGAGAAGTAAAACCGCCTGCCGCCCTCGCAAATTCGTAAGTTATGATGTTTTTATAATGAATTTCTCCTGCTCTTTTTAGCGAACAAAAAATTGCTTCGAGATTCCGAATGCTGAACGTTAATTGGCTTCCTTTTCTCTCCATCGCAGCTAATCTTTCAGTTACTAGAGTTTTTACAATCAACGTACTTTTTATAGCGACGATTGCAGGAGAAAGTTTATTTTCTTTTTATTTTATCCTATTATTAATTGAACGTTGAGATAATTTGAAAACTACTGTCATAAAGTTTGTTCAGTTATACATAAAAATAACCATCAATGTTTGAGGTATTGACCGGTGGGAACTAGTACACTACATTTGTTTCAGTTTAATGTTTCATAACAATAATTATAACATTTCTTCAAAACGATTTTAGACATGAACAGGTAGAAGAAAAGTTAAAAATTCAAATTCACACATTTTAAATAATATACATACTACTATACCGTGTGTCCCTGGGAAGACGGAACATAGGGATCTTACAATGGTAATTTTTTAAAATGATTCACGAGTGCTTTGAATTTCTATTTGGTGGAAGCGTCGACGTCGTTACGTCAGCTGTTTAACGCGCTTGCTAATACAAATGTAATACGTGCGTGCGTTATACTAACAAACGATTCAACAATTATTTACAATACCTACGAATTGAGAGCCGCGCTCTTGAAAATCAGTTAGAAATAAAATTATTAATTATTTGCTCAAATTGGTTCATGTAAATGTAGATAGTGTTTTAATTAAATTAAATGAGACTGGGTATCATTATAAAGGTAATAAATACAAAATAATTTGTTTGCAGTTGACGTTTGGTTCTAAGATCTTTTTCAGATTATGATGGATTAGGTGAACAATTAAGGCTTTTCGCAAGTTACGCATTATTAGAAACTGAAAATGAAATTACGAAAATTATACTAGTAGGTGCATAAAATAATGCTGTGGATCTGTGCTAGAAAACTTTCCTTTGTGGTATGCAAGAATCCGGCTCCTTAAAAATCAAATACTTTTAATGTAACAATTATTTGATCACATTAAATTGCCGTAGAAATAAAGATTTCATATTCGTACACACTAACTGATATTAATATTGACTTTTTCTTTGATCTCATCTTAATACAGTCTTATGCAGTTAGCATTGTAGCATGTTTCATCATAAAGCTGATTGTCGTCATCAAATTCTTCGGTTCATACATCAAGATCATCCTATTAAAGTAAATTTTCACATTTCACATGTAATGTAACTGGGATTATTGATTGTCAGCTCTAAACTGTACTTCAGTTAAGGTAGGACCCCATTTAAAAAAAATTAACATGAACATAACCTTTAATTATTGTCTTTGACATTTAAAACACAAACAAAAATGTTGATCTGGAGACGATCATACATGATCGGCATGGAAATCGTTAACGATCGGTGACATTCGTGTAATTGTTTCAAGGCGAATGCTTCAAAGCACTCGTGGATCATTTTAAAAAATTAGCATTATAAGATCCCTATGTTCCGTCTTCCCAGGGACACACGGTATAATAAAAATTGCAAATAGAAGTAAAGTATAATATTGCTTTATATAGTAACGCTTTATTGTACAATTTCTAAAATATAGAATCTTACCAACATTCTTCCGTACAGTCCCAGCTCCATCTCATGTTCATTGATCGGCTTATCAAATACGGCTACGCAGGATTGCACTTTTATTTTTCTTGTAAAACAGTCTAGTAAATTTGAATGCTAGGTAGGAGCTTGGTGAAGCGAACTATTAGTATTTATCCATTGTCCACAGTACATCAGAAATTTTGTTTAAAAAGTATTTCTAGAAAATCGATTCTCCAATTTTAGAAAAGAATCTAAGTAGTAGTAGGTAGTATAAGCATATTTTCCGGGGATAATTAGAATAATTGGAGATTTCTGATCAATTTATTTTAGAAAAATTGAATATTTCAGTAGTACTTCTACTTAGATGTTACTAGGCAACAAGAGATAACTGTTGAGAATGACGGTTCTCGACCTAGACCAGGAATATTATTCCCTTAGTACAGTTTTCATTTTATCGTTTTATTCTTATTCTATTTTATTTTTATTCCGCAGAAGTGATTAAATATACCCTTTTTGTACAAACACGCGACCGACGGAAAATAATTTAAAATGATACATACAATATTTATGAAATCCGCTTCATATTTTTGCCCAATAGACCCGTATGTTTTTTTTTTAATAAAATACAACTGTTGAAGTAACTGTAGCTAATTTGTAAAATTTTCACCTGCTAAGGCGTTTATTAAAATTTTCTGTATCAATAGGTTCCTCATCAATTTAAAAAAAGACCCAATTTAGCTTCAGAGATTTTCATAACTAATTCATTTTATTCCCGTATTTTCTAATTTTCAATTTAAAGAAAAAATTTGACGCGCCGTCTCAAGATGTTAGCGAAAAGATTACGCTGATAAGCTTAATTAATAGCAAGACGAGAGTTAAGAAACACCGATTACATCATTATTCCTGATATTTAAAAGCTTAATTAGACTATTCTTATTTTCTTCTTCCTTAAGGTACGGTTTCCAAGTTATGCTAGAATTATTCATCTCAGGTGATAAATTGTCTCCTCTTATACTGCAATTTAAAAGTGCTGCACTTACACAAGTCTTTTAAATTATCAGCGTAAAAATTTTGCAACGGGATTTATTTTATTGCAGGGAATTCTACTTCACAGCAGTTTCGTGGATTAGTTTGACCGAAATATGTGTGGTGTGGTTGAATAGGCCGCAAAATGTATCTCTTGTTTCGATATGTAAGACGCCTATGTGGAACTGTCAAGAGGTAAGATGTTTAACTTCCTTCATAACTTTAGACACTAATATTATTTATCAAATCCTTACTGACAACTGGCGAAAATAGAGTTAGAATTTAGCTGATTTATTTAGACACTGTTCGTTGGCGTACATGGCAGTTCAACATATATCAACGGGATGTTGCTATTTATAGTTCCTTTATGCTGAAATAACAATGAAATCGGGTTGAGCAGACGTACACAACAATGTCAATTTAATATGTATTAAAGTTTCCCAACAAACGTTTGCTAGATGTTGTAACAATTCTGGTATTACAAACCTCTGTTCTATCTATAGCAAGAAATTAAAGGAACTGGGTCGTACGAGAATTTGTATTTATTTCGCAGGTTCTTAAATCGAGAGCAGATGTTTGTAATGTGAATATTTAGAAATTGTCATTTTATATTTTATTAACGTAAAAGTGATAAGTGTAAAAGGAATGGAAGTGCTAGTAGTGGAAAAAATAGTATATAAACCACAGTAGAAAAGACTTATCAGCTTCGAAACTACTTTCCCTCGATGCTTCATATTTCGGGAAATCATAATGCTCGGTTGCGAAAAATGTCTTCTCTATCTTGGTATATAATATACTATTACAGTATTACACTACTTGCAGATAAAATTAAATGACAATTTAAAATATGAAATCAACCGTCCGTCGCCTTCAAATGCAAAACCACCTGCGAAACTAAAATACCTAATCGAAAAAATTAAAAAAAAAATATTACACTAAACTAATTACCGGAATTTTGAATATGACCTCGATTTTGTTGGTGTAAGATTATCAACTTTCCTCAAAATTGCACACCGCATTTCTACTTAACCTTTGTGATACATGCTTTCATTTGACAGGGTTCTGCTCTTAAACCCATTTTCGTGCGAAATAATTTCTATTGCATTCATAATAACAATGCACTAAACCAATTTACCCTTGCTTGCAGATTCATATTATTAAAGTTTGAATAGTTATATCCATAGTCAATAGAATAGTTAATAGTGACAACGCGTTAGTTTTGTGTAGATAAAACAAAATCTCATCGTTTTTGTGCATTTTAAATAGTAACGAATGAGTAATTTCCAATATTGTCCACTCTTGTAGAAAATAGATAAGTACTTAAAATAATACAATTGTCAGTTTATTACTGAAACAACCCCCAATTAAATAACGATCCTTTCACTGCTGTACGTTCCAAAATCCGTAGTCGATGAAATAGTTTTAACGGCATCATCAAATCCATATCAATATAAGCTTCAATATCCACCACATGAGCCCTCATTGACGTTTTTGCAGACTCAACGGATTACCGCAGATGGTCCCGGTTGGGTGGATATGGGAGACAGTCCCCTATTTGGAAGGGATAGCACGAATTACATAACGGTAGCTCCTGTAAGAGATGGTCCTGCTGGATACTTCAAACACGCCGTAGCTGTAAACATACCCAAAGGACGCATTTTACCCCTGACTCATGGGAAGTTTGAAGTCACACGCGTATTAGCGTGGGACCATTCAAACGATGTTATGTAAGTTTTGCTCCTATTCCTCAAGAGATATTTCGATACAAGGCCAATTTAGTAGTAATGGGTAGCAAGAAGATATCACATCTTAACTGTAAAATAAAGTAACGTTTAAAAATATATTCACTTCATAATTTAACATTTGTTGGTTAGATTTGGTGAATAGGAAACAATAGTTTTAAAACAAACGTAAGATCCAAAATCACGTAATTAGGAAAACAAATTTATTCAAATTTGTATGTCGAAGTTATCGTTCATTACAGTAAAATGGGAAAATTTAGAAATTTCCTTACTGAGTATTAAGAAACCTCATACTGTAAAGTGTAATATTAACTCCTGAATATTTCATATCTAAAGTGGATTATAGTGTCCTGCATTATAGAGCACGGTATTTTGGTTTTCGATGCTGAAAGGGTTTAGCGAGGCTGCAAATCCGATTTATTAAACAAGCCTTACTTGAATATGAAATTAGATAATCCAAAGGTTGAGGGAATTGATTAGTAGATAAGTAGAAAAATCCCCGAATATTTTTAAAATTAAATAACAGTTGATGATTTTATAAATTAAATAGGTCATTGCAGACGGTGTATAACCTAATCTCCAATTGATTTTTTATTTAAAATTCCAAATTCCGAAAGATTACAAGCACCGCCTATTCTATAAACGGGGAAAGCGCATATTTCTATGTGTAGTATACCTAAATACAACTTATTGTGCATACATACATTAAACTTGATTTGCAATTAACAATCAAATTTAGAAATTTGTAAAAATAAGTATAATTCACAGAATCCGTTACCAACATACAATAAAATTTTGTTAACGTGCTGGAATGAAATAAACGTTTAACGTAACACACGTCACAAATGTAGTTCCATTCCAGCGTATAATTTAATAAAAAAGTTTTGAAAATTTAATTGACCGTTGGATTACCACAAGGCACACAACAGACAACATTCCTAATTTTGTGCTAAATTTAATGTGAGCGATAAATAGCTTATAAAGAACTTTATAATGTTGAGTTGAGATTCTCTACAGGTAGCACATGGCAATAATAATAAAACGATTTTAGCACTCCGACCGTAAATTCTATAATTCACCATAAAATGAAAAAGGTTTCAATTTACTCTAAATTAGCGAGACACTCTTTACAAATTTAATATAAAATTCAGAATCTATTTAAATTGCTAGTAAAATTAACGTAGGACACTATTAAGTATGAGAAAATATATCTACCTACATTTTATTTGATGTATATTCTTGTATGTTACTATTATTCGAGGTGTTGAAAATTAATTTTTACAGCTACTTTCTGGGAATACCAGAAGGAAAACCGGGAGAACAACATTTATACAGAGTAACTTCAGTGCCCCCTAGAACAGGAGCAACACTTCAACCACCTCTATGCTTAACGTGCGTAAAGGAAGCACCTCCAACCGTATTACCTTACTTGGAGTTTGGAGCAGAGTCTCTCCCCACAAAAACACGGCAATGGGAAGACGAATGGTTCGAGGACGAATCAACAATGACCACAGCAGCACCTCGGAAGAAAAAGAACAAAAAAGGAAACAGCTCTGAACTAGACCAACCATGTCTATTTCATAATGCAGTGTTTAGTCCAAATTCTGCTTACTACGTTCTCGAATGCTTAGGTCCTGGAATTCCCACAAGCAGTCTATATAAAGCAAGCGTGCCCCAACCAAAACTTTTATTAGTTTTACAGAACAATACACTTTTAAGAGACAAAGTTTCAAAAATGGCCCTTCCACAAATAAAAACGTTTCCTGTACAAATTTCTGGCGGGTATCAAGCACATGTAAGGTTGCATTTACCTCCAGGATTAAGAGAAGACGAAATTACTCGATATCCGTTAGTTGTGCAAGTATATGGAGGCCCAGGAAGTCAACTGGTAACTGAACGATGGCGAATAGACTGGAATACGTACTTGACAGGACACAAAGATATTATTATCGCCCAAATTGATGGACGAGGTTCGGGTGGGCAGGGTCAACAATTGATGCACAAAGTTTACTACAAATTGGGAACCGTGGAAGTTTCTGATCAATTAGAAGTAACTGAGTAAGTTTAGATTAAATTCAAGGCAACTGTTGAAATTTAATACATCATCACTATTAGATATTTAAGAGACACGCTCCATTTCATCGACAAAAGAAGAGTCGCCGTCTGGGGATGGAGTTATGGCGGTTTTGTTGCAGCTTTGGCATTAGCAAGTCCAAAAAGTGTTTTTCAATGTGCCATCGCTGTGGCTCCAGTTACCAGTTGGAAGCTTTACGGTAAGCACCGCGTTGTTATGTCGTACTCCTTTTGTTTAAAGCGGCACGGAAGTAAGCACTTCGTGGCCCGTTTTACGGCACGAAGTATTAACTAAGAGATGCATGTTTAGATGGAGACAAAAGTTAAATATATGGAATATTAGTATTTTACATCACTATCGTTTATCAAAATTAGCTATTGCAGTTATAATAAATAATAGTAATTCACAATTCCTACAATTTTAGTTGTTAGGAAAAATTATAAGAAAAATAGGACTAGAAAATCCAATAATTTAAATTTATTTAATTCCTTCTTTTCTTCCCAATCATCCTGCTTCCACTTCCACTGCAGACCTCCGCCAGATTTCACAATTTTCTTCAATTTGTGCTTATTGCTGTTTCCAGTTTAGTGTTATTTTTTAATGTCATCACTCCATCTTGTCGGTGGTTTTCCAGAATTTCTCTTCTTTTCATTAAAATTATTAACTTCAGTAGGTAATCTTTTAAAAGCTGTTAACGAATGTATCAACGAAAACGCGTTTGCGACCCAAACACGCTTTACTGTGGCTAACTACGTTAATTTATTTTATTTTTGTAAGCTTTTATTTATATAAACGCAATATCAATCATAAAATAAATTCCTAAGGTGAACTAACACTTCGTTCTAATACAACATAACGCAACATAATGCCGGATGCAAGGGAAGATGCACCCTCAGCAAGTTGCTAAAACCCCCTGCGCGCGCCTTCTTTACTTCCGCCACTTCTTAGAGATGGCGTAAACGTCCTTATAACTAAATTAAATAGTTTGAATTAATGTATTTAAATTAAAGACTACATTTTGTTTAATTAAATTATAAAGATGCCATACTCAATTTATTTAAATTAAAGCACTTGCAGAAAAAAAAGTAAATGGAACACATCGCGGACGTGTCTTTATAGGACTCGAAAATTTAAAGTAAAAGTGACACTTGTTACATATAATATCTTTTATTGAAAAGCAAATACGAATTCAGAATTCTTCCTAATTATCTAATAATTGGTTTCCTAGTCACATAAAATAAAAAGTATGGATTTTAAAAATGTATTGTTTCCAGATTCTGCATACACTGAAAGATACATGGGTCTTCCAAATGTAACTGATAATTATAAAGGTTACGAAGAAGCAGATGTAAGCAAAAAAGCTCATCAGCTTAGGGATAAAATGTTCTACTTGGTGCATGGTTCTGCAGATGACAATGTCCATTTGCAGCAATCAATGGCTTTAGTTAAAGCATTAGCTGAAGCTGGCACATTATTTAGACAACAGGTAAAATGTTAAACATAATATTAAATAACCGAATTGAACTAGCAACTGTGTAGGTCTACGAACAAACCTTATTACTGGCTTTTAATTCAACTATTTATTTTTTTCTATACCAGATGTTAAAGTGTGCTTTGTTCGACTAAAAATAGTTGATCAAGTATTACTTTAACCGCAAGGGTAGATAAAGTAACACTTTAACCGCAAGGATAGATAAAGTAGTTTAATTTTCTGGAAACTCCATGGAAACCGAATGGAAACCTTTGCTACTGAGATTTTCGGGTTTAATATAATCTAATTTTAAATTGTTTTTTTTACAAATTTTTCTTATTTTTTTAACATCTGCTATAGAAAAAAATAGAATTTTATACACGACGATAAAATTTAAATATCGAATCGCGAAAATTAATTCACTCGCGATTTCATCGCTCGTGAATTAACGCTTTCCGCTTGTCGATAAAATATAATTTTATCGTCTTGTATAAAAAATAACTATTAATTTTATTTCTTATAAAACGGAGACCTAGCCGTTTCTGTTTTGCGTCAATTGAAACATCAAATTAAAAAGCATGCATACTGGTGATAATTTAGTGCGAATATTATACAAACTTGAAAAGTTTCAAATAATGAAGACGCCGGAAGTAATAATATTTATTTTCTTTATTACTTTTTAGATTTACCCAGATGAAAGTCACGGTCTGGGTGGTGTAAAGAAGCATTTGTACAGAAGCATGGGTCAATTTCTAGATGACTGTTTCCGAAAACAAGTCCCACCAGAATTTAAAACGGGTCTAAGAAATGATGAAGAGTAGTACATTTTTTAAAATGTACCCTATTACAAAATTACGATTGTAAGGACATGAAGTGAAATTTAATTTGTGATTGTTCAACACATGCCAATGCAAACGAATTTTTAAATTATTAAACATAAATTGCATTTTGTGATTTTCTAGTAACCCATCCATATGGGAAAGTTCATTCTAATCAATCACTACTTTTAATGCGGTTAAATTTTTCCAGTTTCGTTGTTTTGACGTGTCTATTTTGCCATGAATGTGTAAAACATCCTTAATGTTTAGGATGTCTAGTGATGTAAGTGCCAAATTTTGACAATTTTATGAATGAATGTTAGTTGTGCGATTTATGAATTCGATACACGTATGCAAGTAAAATAATCCGAAATTCTTTTATTTTTCCAATACTCAGAAGTTCAGGAAATTAAGGCGTGTTTACAAAATTCAAGTGGCTAGCAATTCAGATAAACAAATTTGACATTAAACTAATGAATATAAATAATTTTGACTTAACAAATTGACATTGAGCACAGTGTAGTAAGTACCTAAGTATTACTAGGTACTGACTGTAGAAATGGAAGGTTTACAAACATAGTGTGGCCTTAAAAAGAAAGTGACTTATAAGTAAAAAAAAAAAAAGAAATCTATAAATATTGGTTGATGTTTATTGTATTATTAGGGTAATTAGGAATAACCTGTGATTCCAGAGAATGTAAGTACGTAAGGTTTCAGTACATTTCATAAGTAGCAAATTTCAGTTTTTCTTGAATTAAAATTAGAACATTTCTGTAGTGAAACGTGAGAGTGTAACTGCGGCCTTAGAATTTGACCATCAAATTGATTTGATTTACAAAAAGCTGGCCACTTAAATAATGTAATGCGCCTTTTTTAATCAGGCGCTAATATTCAAAATAAAAATTATATTAACAATAATTGGTTTATAAACCAAACAAACAGTATTATGTCACTTTCGTTAAACACGTTAAGGAAAGCACTACCATAGACTAATCTATTTAGTCTATGGCACTACATATCTTTATTAAACAGTGCTTATAAACTTTCTTAGTTTTCATTTTATCTTTAGAAACTGTTTTTAGCAAATTCATATAAATACGTTTTTACAATTAACTATAGGTAGTTCATTTTATTATAAACAATTTAATAGTCAATAAATTTGTATGTAGATTTGTGAATATTAGCTAGTAGTTATAGGGTAATAATTATTAAAAGACCAAAACCATTCTTGCATTACAAGTTCATTGATTGTAGATATTGTATTTTAGATCATTTAAAAATTAGAAATAGGTACCTCTTAGATAGGTATACGTAAGATTGTAAATGACTTGTTCCTTCAGTAATCTCGAATTTTACTTGCAATTTTTATCGTCTGTAGTACTCAGTATGTTCAAAGAAGTGAAAACTCAAAAGTATGAGCAATATAATAATTATTTTATTCGAAAACGTTTTAATAAATCTGCTTTTAACTTGAATCGCTTCTTCGAATAGACTGCCTCTAATAATATTTAGAACAATAAGTATACAGGTGCAAAAATATTAAGATATTGTTTATTGCATTTGATGTATATACCTACAATATAAAATTTAGGTTTGTTTAATTGCAAGCATGAAAAATTGTTGTGTATTTTGCGATAATATTAAAAATATACTGTACAGTATAAAGATTGCCAGCTAGAGATATCAATCTCTTCTGAAATATTTTAAAGAGAATAACAATATCTTGATAAAATATGTACCTGAATAAGTCTAGCCCTGGGTGCTCAAGAGACCTTTCTCGTAGGTACACAACACAGTATGACAAACTTAACGATATTCACATAAATATTGATACCGTGGTAGTCATGTTAGAAAAATATAGGTTACTATGCAACAGTTCTGAGCACAGAAATTCAAATTTCTGAAATACATTACAAGTTACTTCAATCTGTGCTCATGGGTACATTATAAACGAGCCGAACAGGTCAGGGTCCAATATAGATCTTTCATAGGTGCTTTTAACTACTCTAAAACACTTGCAAATACTTCTCTATTTATTACATTACAAAATATGTAAATGTAAAGAATATATATATTCTATAGTGAAAGAGAATTGAATACGTTAACGGTATTTTCAGGCTTAACATTTCTTGCATAGCTGACGTGTCTTCAAAATACTTTAGCAATAATACTCACACAAATGTTTTCCCTAAACTTTACTGTTATACTGAGCACAAAGAGAAGTACCTACCTACGCATTATAAATAACATTATCTGAGCCTAAACTCCAATTTCCTCTTGTTATACTATTTAGAATTGTGATACCATTTTAATGTTGTAATCTGTTGTTTTTCGCAAACGTACATAAAGTTAAATTTTAAATTCTGATTTGAATGCAAATACTTTAAACAATTGATTACAACATGTTTATAATATTTATTAAATCAATTTAAACGATTTGTTATAGATATTATTAGAAAAGCTGTAATATTTCTTGTTTTAAGACCTTAAACATGCATTTGTAGTTTAATAATGCGATCTTTTAACTTATAATTTATAATTTACAATGGCTGTTAAATAATACTATTCCTTTCTTATCTAATAACTTCCTATTCTTGTACATAACATTTCATCAATCATTAAATGATTGTTAAAATATTTAACATTTTAATAGGCATTACCGATTACCAAAATCATTAGAATAAATATTATTGAAATTATAAAATTATTAAATAAATATTATTAAAACACATAGAATTTTATTTTCTTGCAACATATAACAGCTGAGCTATAAATCCTTAAGATATAATACAGTAGTACTAAGTCAGTTTCTAACTGAATCAACAGTAGTAAAAACGAACACAACAATTAGTTAACAAAATGTTAAAAATATTTTTAATTGTTGTATAACACAGGCATGTTGTCCTTTATCCAGTTTACATATTTCCTTACACTTGTGTACACACTGGGAATGCCTGGAGCTCCACACTGATCAGAACCAAATGATAAAATTCCAATCTGCAATTGTACAACACACATTATACAGAACGATCAACAAAATTTTCGATCAGGTTTGGCCATGGAATATACATTCTATGTCTTCACTTAACCCTCCCCCCGAGTGCTCGAAGGTCTCTGCAGATACAGAACACGGTATGTGCAAATGTGTTTATTGTAAAATATAGGGTAGTCACTCTCACATAATCGTAATAGTATATTATACAGTGAGCACCAAAAGTATGGAACATACCAAATAAAACCGAAATGAATGTTTGTTTTTAAAAATCCCGAAACACGTCAATTTTCTTTTTTAAAAATACACATTGAAATGTCAAAATAATTTTCCGGCCTTCATTTATTTGTAAGTGATGACGTCATCAGTATTTTTTTAAATGTCAACCCCCATTTTTTTTCGCGTTTTTGATACATCTTTTAATTGCTTAAATGACAGTATAAAAATGTTGATACATTACATAAGAAAATTTTCGAGAAATAAATTATTTAATGTTTAATAAACACATTCTTAACAAATGTTAAATGTGGTTTAATGGTATTAGTATTGATAAAAGAGAACCAAAGTTACCAAGAAACAAATGCCCGTAATCTAAACAAATGCCCAATTGTCAAATATTCAGAAATGTTAATTGTCGTTTACTTGTAATAATTAACATCAGCTTCATAAATCTGACATGGCTCATTTAACAACTACAAGTAAACGACAATTAACATTTCTGAATATTTGACAACTTGTGGGCATTTGTTTAGATTTCGGGCATTTGTTTTTTGTTACCTGTGACTCTCTTTTATCAATACTAATATCATTAAACCATGTTTAACATTTGTTAAGAATGTGTTTATTAAACATTAAATAATTTATTTCTAGAAAATTTTCTTATGTAAGGTATCATCATTTTTATACTGTCATTTAAGCAATTAAAAGATGTATCAAAAACGCGAAAACAAATGGGGGTTGACATTTAAAAAAAATACTATTGACGTCATCACTTACAAACAAATGAAGGCCGGAAAATTACTTTGACATTCCAATGTGTATTTTTAAAAAAGAAAATTGACGTGTTTCGAGATTTTTAGAAAAAAACATTTATTTCGGTTTTATTTGGAATGTTCCATACTTTTGGTGCTCACTGTATAGAAACGGACTGAGGTACATCATTTAATCTTTGAGGGTGAATTTATTTGCAGAAGTACGTGTAGAAAATGGCGGAGGGGAATCCTGAGCAAAAATTAAGGCTACCAACCAACATTACTAAATCCATGTTTCGTTTAAAAGTTGTTGATACTAGGTATATTTAATCGAAGTTTTTGTATCAAGCCTAATTATCTCAAAAGAAATAGAGTCATTAATACAGTTGTCGCAGAATAAAAAAAAATGGAAATACTAGGCAAGGTTGGAGAAAAAAAACGAAATTGTATGGGTATTTACCAAGGAAATAATCCAACTTTCCCATATAAGTAAAAATATCAAGCGGTATCAAGCATCAAGAGTAGTATATAATAATTAATTAGATAACATTATTCCAAAACATTCGAACCAACTTTAAAATTTTATATACCTACACGGTGAAATAAATTGGCAAAATAAATCTAGCACAATTTTATTCATTGGTAGGTATCATAATACAAGAACCAAGACCGATCCAAATCAATGAATCAACGAATAGAATTGATCCATCATTTTATTGAAAGCCAGAAAAATGCCTAGAATAATATTAGAATTATTGCTTGAATCATTTAATAGGGTTTGCTCTATTAAAAATGCTCTGTATGTACAACTATTTTCCAACAAATATTTGCTATAACAGTCTAGTTTTCATTCCCAAACAATGTCTTATGAATATAATATTATTTACCTTTGAATACACAACGAACACATAATAGGTTATTATTTAACCTAATCGAATTTGTAAGCATGCAATGTTTGCAGATTAATAAAGGATTTTCTTCCTTCTAACCAGACCAATTTAATTTACATACCTGATAAAACGTTTCACCTTGACGTTCTAATAATGGAGATCCACCAAATCCTGTACAAGCATCTTTTCCACGTTCGCCTCCTGCACAAAGCTGATATTCGGTAATAGGCAAAGTTCTTCCGTAAATATTTACGCATTGCTGCAGATTAGTTACAGGGAGTTGAAGAGCTTGTTGGTATGGCGGTTCTTCTATACAATACAAAAGAAAACGTTAACGATTTTCTCCGCAGACTCCCGTTTGCATATATTATGTTAAAATATTTAGGAAATATTTATAATAAACATTAAATTTTAAATATTTTTTGTTTTAAAATTACTAAGTACTCTTAAAAAAATAGTATCTAGGGTATAATGAGAAAACAATTACAAAATAGTAAACAGTATATTTTAGAACAATAAATAAATTAGAAAACCCTATTTTATTAAAAACACATAAAAAGTATTTATTTTTAAATTATAATGGTCTATTTTTTCCATTATACATTTTACCTTAATTTTTTAAATTAAAGGTTCTAAAATTCACATTTTTAGTACTAGTACTAGTTCCACTACTAACCTATTTGTCCGGCTGTCTTTCCCCATCCGACTAATGTTCCATAATTACTGGTGACTGACCACGATTCCGGTAGACAGATTGGTTGCGCCGTAACTGAAGTTGTATTAAAAGTATATTGACATATGAAGGTTGAATGGCACAGCTAATCTGTTCTCACGTCCCAAATTTATGGATTTCGTTCGAGATTAGGAAACACCAAGCCGTATTTACCTGTATAATTAATTTTGGAGTTCAAGACCAACAAAGCAATATTATCTTTATATATGTCCTTTTGATATCCTGGATGAAGAACAACATGGCTAATAGTAATATCCTGAACAGGTAAAGCACAAAATTCCTCTCCACAATCAATATCTGAATTTGTCAACCATTCTCCAACTCGTACAGTATACCTTGAAATCATAAGGCGTTCGTAAAAGTCATATATTAATTATTATTAAGTTTCCCTCACAATTTATAATTATCGGATTTAGCCAAAGCACAATGTGCTGCAGTCAATACCACTCGGTTGCTTAATATTGATCCTGAACAAGGGTATTTCATCTCTCCGGTAACAACATCTACAATAAAATCATATTGAGATAACAAGAGTAAGCGAAACGTAAATAGATACTTCGAAATCCGACTCGAGCGATAAAAGGGTACGCTCCCATTCCATTGTAGTTTGGACCTTGAACAGATGGTGAACCACATTTTTCCCCATTTTGAGTGACACTTGATGATCCACCACCAGAGTATGGGCAGCAAATTAAACCTGACCCTTGATAGCCGCATCCTAACGAACTTATTCTAAAATTTCGAAACCTAAATAAGTTAACTATCAAAATACCCTTAACATATTATTATTTAAAACTTTATAATATGTATAGTAGAAATTAACTGGTATCAGGTTACAGTTTCAATGTTAAGGCCAAATTGTAGGTACTCTGTACAACTGTACAAAAGCCGACAGTTATAAATTTACTTGCTATCCATACATATTGGCATTTAATTTTTATAACAAACGTGCCTCGATCCACCTGAAAAGAAAGCATGTCAGCTTACCTATCGCTAATTACACAAGCATGGCTGAGAATATTACTTAAAACTTGACAAGAAGCTAAAGGAACACACTGGGTGTTGGAAGGACAGAAACCTGGAATTCCATATTGTTGTTGGTTTGTTGCACCATATGTGTTTGATCCCCAACTAGCCCCCGGTAGATTTCCTGTTAAAGAAGATATTATGTAGTTTACTTAGGTATCTATAGCAAATTCCAGTTGAACAATAAAATGATTAAATACCGAGTTATTTTTTACATTGAACGAGGAACTACTACTGCCAAATTCATATCAACCGTCTACCATGCACACAAACATTCACACACATCCATGGACGTTTTAATTTATATTGAGAAAAATTGCGCCCGGTACTGGATTTGGACCATCAGCCAAGTAGCTGTGCTTAGTAAGATGCCTCAGCAGCGGCAATCCCTTCCGATTTATTGTTCAGATTCAGTATTCGTTTTTCTACAAAAAAACCTCGGAAGAGTTTAGTTCTAAAATAATTAGGAAAGCAAAGAAATGAACATACAGCTTTATAGATTGGAAGCCTTATAGTGCGTAAACCTATTCTACACCACCTAACGAAAAAATCGCGAAAAAACTTGGAAGCCATAGCAGTCACACTATTAGCAGTATCACCATTTAAATTTTACATTTTACAACATATGCACTTTGATTATTTTTTCTATAGCAGATGTTAAAGTGTGCTTTGTTCGACTAAAAATAGTTGATCAAGTATTACTTTAACCGCAAGGGTAGATAAAGTAACACTTTAACCGCAAGGATAGATAAAGTAGTTTAATTTTCTGGAAACTCCATGGAAACCGAATGGAAACCTTTGCTACTGAGATTTTCGGGTTTAATATAATCTAATTTTAAATTGTTTTTTTTACAAATTTTTCTTATTTTTTTAACATCTGCTATAGAAAAAAATAGAATTTTATACACGACGATAAAATTTAATTATCGACTCGCGAAAATTAATTCACTCGCGATTTCATCGCTCGTGAATTAACACTTTCCGCTTGTCGATAAAATATAATTTTATCGTCTTGTATAAAAAATAACTATTTTTTTAATATTAAAGCATTCACTGTGAAATAAAATAGTGATTTGGAGAATACAGTAACAGAGGAACCGATTTATTTGCGTGTTATTGATTCCGACTAATGTTAAATAAATAAAATCTGTTCCTTAATTTTCCTAATCATAATTAATAATAATTTACCTGACAGTTGTAAGTGTTCCAATATTTAAAAAAAAAACAAGCTACACCGTGTAAAACCTTGGTGGTCGTGCATGTCAATTCAAACAAAAATAACAACAATAAACAACTAATAAAGAAATAAAGAACTAATAAGTAACGTTAATATAATAACAACACCTCTGAATATAATAAATCAGCTAACGAAAATATTCGAATGCAACTCTAGCAACCACCAATACGAACAGGAATTTTTAACACACGAACAACTCAAGGAAACAAAAGCCATTGACTTGGAAGAGGAGCATAGGTATACAATTATTATTAAGCTATCGTTCACCAAATGGAAATTCAAAGACGCAACATAGCATTGTGCAAGACAAAAGTCCAGGGGCTATATTCTCGAAATCACTCGACATTTTCTCGCACACGACAAAAAAAAATGAACCAATCCGAAGGCTATTTTCTTGACAATTGAACATATGTCATGCCACAAAAAATAGTTTCATTGGTTCAATTTTTCTTGTCGTGTACGAGAAAATGTCGAGTGATTTCGAGAATACAGCCCCTGGTTCTGGTCCTGGTCCCACAGTGGGAGTGAATCCACTGAAAAAAAAAATCACAAGGTTCCTGATCCTGAAAATCTCCAAATTGTTCAACAAAATATAAATCATAAATACACATATACAACAATAGTTAAGGTAAACAACCAAAGCTCAGACACTAATAGCCAACTATGTGGATGCGCAGTAATTACCTACTAATAAATAATAAAAAAGAAATATTAACAGAAAACTTTAAAAGTCATCATAAGAATGGTTCCATTTATATTTTAGAAATATTTTTAAATAATAAAGCAAAAAGTTTGTTTTATACAAAAATTACATAAAAATGTAAACACTAACAAAAGAAATAGTTTTTTCTCCGATTGACAGTAATAAAAGCATGCTTTGACCGATAATTGACTGGCTCCAAAATTTTACTTTTGCTGCTTACCTACGCAGATAAAGACCACTTTTGCTGACAGTAGCATTCAAAATCAGGTTGCTGCGAAAAACAAACGAATTTGAAATTTTTAATAATTAAATTTAAGTTCCATTTTTTTCACAATTTTTTTTAATTTCAAATGGGGTGAACATTTCTTCGTCATTTTCCATTGTTAATATATTTTTTCCACTACATGCCCCAAAACCCCAACTTTCCTCTCGCAAAATAGTGAGGAAAATTAGTTTTCCCTCTCTAGTGAGGAAAATGTAACAGTGTTGCATTAAGTGCCGACGCGCGCTCCTTGCATTACCGACTGCGTTTCAAGTCACAACAATAACCTAACTTTTCTTGTTTATAAATAAAATTTTTGTGTCAAACATGATGTCGTGAAAAAATTTTTGTGTCTAACACGAGAGAAAAGCACTTTTTTCCACTCTCACTTGAGTTCAGCTCACTTGTGAGTTCGAGTAGAAACAATGGGCGCTTTCCTCTCTAGTTTGACAAATAACTAATAAATTAATTAATATTTACTAATTAACAAGATTAAACCGTTTTATTCACAACAAATAGAATGAAATTGCTGAAGTTTGTTTTTTCATAGCAACCAATAAGAACTACATAGCAACAGATGCTTCTCGATACTAATAGCATAAAAAATATTAAGAATAATCATAAAATTAATGTTGAATGTAACCAATCGGGGAAAAATTATATGTTCAACAAGGCAGAATTGCAGATTTACTGCCTTGACTGGCCTCAGCTGCGGCAATTATAAATCTGCTACTTTTCTGCCTTGTTAAACAAATAACTCTTGTATTAATCACTAAATAAATGATTTCACTGACATATTAGAGCAATTTAAAAAAAATCAATGATTTTTCTACTTTCAGTTTTAATTCAAATTTTAAATGCATTTTTCTTTGGAAAAATGTTATGTTTAAATATTATCAAACTGGGAATAATTACCTAAATCTATAAACTTATATCAAAAATGTGTCCTTGTATTCATGACATTGAATGAAATTTGTATTAGGTTATTTTTCTATTTAATTTATATATTATAAATTATATTATAAAATATAAAATAACTGCTAATAAAAATGGTAATTAATGATAACTTTAAACGTAAGTTATACAGGGTGTTTCTTAAATCGCGGACACGGAGAGCACTACGCGATTCTCATCTTAAAAGTGAGTTGAAAAAGTATAGGCGATTTTGTCCTAATGTATTTAGTTTCCGAGTTATTCGCATTTTAAAAATTTTAAATTTGACAACATTGCGCATGCTTGCACGGACTTTCTTTTAAACGTTTGGTGTTTTGAACAAGTTTCCTAGGTAATAACCTCATAGCGACAATGCACTGTTGCAACATATTGAAAAAAAGTTTAACAACAGATATTTATCAGAAAAAATGTCTTCGGAGGAAGGAATACAACGTATAAAAAATTCCAAATTTATTAAGATTTAGTATTTGATTGATGAACAATGCGGAACGGTTAAAATTTACCCGTTTTTCCAAAGCATAAAGGAATTGAATCTCAATCTTTGACGGAGAATAACTCTGAAACTAGCGAAGAACGGGCATTATTGTATTTGTATGATATTTTTCCAATTGGTATTTGGAGGGGAATGTAGTACTGTGCTCCTTGTCCGCGATTTAAGAAACACCCTATACTCTCCTATCTTACGTTCGTAGTTTGATTAATTGTTGCACGTCAGTGCTCGAAGTTTGATGTTGTTTACTGTAGCAGCATAAACTTTAAATAAGTGTTTGAATGCATTAGAAATCCTATTAGTATCCTGTTCTGGTATACGTAGGTATGTAAGTAATTATAGTACTATATTTCGTTTCTGTTCTGCAGAAATAGACACTTATTTTATGTCCATATAGTATAGCATTTTGCAACCTTACCTTAAGTAAAGGCGGAAATTGTTTTACTTTTACAAAATAGATGCTTTACTCCAGTTCATATTAGACAAAATCGCAGAAGACCGTTGTACGCGCTGCTAAGTATAACGAGACTATTTCCATATTTCTTCAAATAAGAGTTGTAGGCTGATTCAGTTTACACAGAAATGACGTTATTTTATGAAGTTGGTCTATTTTCAAGACTTTTTTGACGTTGTCGGAAATTTATTACGACACTAACGTCGCAATGAAATCTATAACGACACTAGTATCGTAATAAGGTCTCGTACGTTTTTTGTTTTATACTGTTGACTGTCACTGTATGAAAGTAAACAAATAACTATTACAAGTTGTTATCTAGGAAACGAGTACGTTATGTCTTACTACAACAAATTACAGTTAAGATAAGAAAGCTGATATTTGTATGAAATTGTCCCAAGTTTAATAAACTTGAAATACGAATAATTACAAAAATAAATATTCAAAGACAAAACGATACTAAAAATAATAAATCAATTTCATACCAGAGAAACACGTGGTGCCCTTTTTTTCGTTTTCGGGACACCCGCGATGACACGAACAATCCATATATACAAGTATTATAGTTAAGTCAACAATAAAAATACATAACAGCTTTTCATTGTGTTTTATTGTGTGTGCTAGTTTATATATAACAAAAGTAAAAATTAACACACAGGAATTGCAACATGTGCCGGTAATACAGCTATTATTACAAATTTCAACATTATATAGGTATAGGTACCTACTTATGTACTTCATTCTGATTCAAAACAAACAATAATTGTTCTACGGAAAAAAAGTGTAATACTTACACAAGACTTTTTCTTAGAAAATTTGAAATTTAAAAGAGTTACTATAATTAGGTAGTAACTGTTTATACCTATCATTTTTTCTTGTGTATTTAAAAGAACGATAATGGTTAAAAAAATAATTGCAATATTCAGATTTGCCATTTGTTAAAAAATACCTAACTACAAACTCATTCAACAGTATCATGTGTCATTTATTAAACAAAAGAGACGTTAATTTTAAACTTCACTTTTTAGGCAGGAAAGTATCATGCAGATGTCACCAAGGTTGTGACTGCCCAACCGTTCCGTTACCATTATTCCAACACTATCATCTGACGTTATGAAAGCCCGCAAAGTAATCAGTTAAAACAGAAATAGTGAATTATTAAGTAGATTTTAGGTCTATAATTTTTTATATCGACCTTCAGATACTCTATTATTTTTTCATCACAGACTTAATATCCGGTGTTAATATGAATATAAAAGTATGAGAATCTGTCATTACTTACGTGATTCCTTTCACTACCTCCTTCAACTAACTGCTCATCATCACAAACGTACATTTTGGAAAAATACCAATTGGCTTACTAATTTTTTTATTAGAGGTTACATCGAGAAAAATTTTCAATTATGACAAAACTTTTTCACGGTCAACAAAACAGGGCGATGAATGTATGGGTGCATATTAAGTAATTATTTTAATTTTATATCAATTTACTTGTTAATCATACAACATACTATCAATGACTTCCTAGATAAACGAATTTAGCCGTAGATTACTTTCTTAATTACTATATACTTTAAATCCAATGTTATAATTTACGCACAAGTTCTTATTCTGTAATCTAATAGAATATACCTAATTATCTAGTTTTTCTACGTCAAGTGTTTTTAATTAAAACTTTACCTACGTTCAAATTAACAACTGCAGTATATTCTTTATTATCCCCATGATGCATTACGCATTATACCCTTTTATTTTTCTTTTATGTAAAAAATAATGATTTAAACCATCTTACTATTTAATCTTAAATTATTCGCAAATCAATTATTCTCAAATCATTATAAGAATTTTGCAATATGAAATTTCGCATAAAAGCAGAATACTACAAAAGCAAGTTGAATTGAATTGAATTGAATGGGGTTCTTTATGTAATATTTTCAAATGGAATAAATCGAATAATATTTTAAAGTTTACTATTTTTTTATGAAAAATATTATTTTTAAACTGATATTACAGTAAATCGAAAACAGTTCTTACCAATGGTTCCAGCTGCAAAAACACCACTTATAACAAAACTTAGAACGACGCACCGGCGTCCAGAAAGTACTTCCATTGCTGTTTATTTCACCACAACAATAAAAATGTTGATCAAATCGCGAGTTGGTTATATATGTTGACCTTCTATTAAAAAATACCCGTCCACCAGATTATGACGCAACCTAAAAGATAAACTCCATTACAGCCCCACCAAATACAAAACAAATATTCTACGATGTGCAAAGAGCTGATGATTTTCCAGTTCAATTGATTCAGTAAAACTGTACACCTTTAAATACTTATTTTAGAGACTAGTTATCAGTTGTTATTATTATACAGGGTGATTCTAAACAGTAAACGGTGTAGCGATTATACCCCTTCAAGCAGGCAAGTACAGAATTCCCAGAAATTTGAGTAAGTATAAAACCTGACCACTAAACTAACAAAGCTGTACTTCTTAAAACTTGCTTAAAAAGCATGTCGACTCATAAAATTTGTTATTCTTAAAAAAAATAGGAAGATCGGAGAATTGAAATTCCTAAAACTTCCAAAAATGTTTTTTTAAATTAAGAAAGTACCCACAAGATCGCAAAAAGGATCGCGATACTTCGCGGTAAGAGACTGCACAATACTGATTTTTATGCACGTTTCATTACGCCCAGTGTTTTAAAATGCTTCCCTATTTTCCAAAGATTATATTTTTCTGCACTATGAGGGCCGTATAGATGCAACTTACACAGAATAATGTTAATTTCGTCCCACATTGATTTTCTATAAGTAAACCATTTAAACCGAATTAAATTTGGCAGGAGACTATTATTATTATATTATCCCAACTCGAACGTTCGGATTAAGAACCATAACCGGTGTGGTACTTCTAGTTCGTTAAATTAAAGAGCACCGATAACTGTAATTCATAAATTATGTATTTTAACGTCCTTTAAACCATAGTAAAGGTTAATACTTCTTGCATTTGTCTAAATTTAGTCAATCTAACAAAATACTACAGTTTGAAATCGTTATTTAGACAGCAATAACAAATAAACGCGTTTGTAAAAAATTAAGTGAAGTCCATGTATTGTGCAATATAGTCGTATTCCAAGTTAAATGGTCCGGTCACTTTATCACTGGAATATAGGCAACCCATTATACACCGCTATCGGTCTGGCCCTGCTTACTGTTTTTAATCGTTGTTTTGCCAACTCTTTTTTTTATTTGTAATAAACAAATAAGATTTAAAACTACCGATTTATTGAAAACGTGATTTATACAGACGGAAAAAAAATGAAAATGTGTATACACTGTACCTACAACTCCAGATTATCATTAGGTATTGTTAGGGATCATTTTAGTGTAAAATATCTTAACAGACCAGTGCCTAATGTGTCTACAATATCAAGAACAGTTAGAAAATTTGCAGGCTGTGTGGCACAACATGAAAAAAAAATATCAAACAGTAACACATGAATTTGTCCAATTAAGAATATTGCAAGCTATTACAGAAAATAAAAATATCTTTACTGGAGCGATTGCCAATCAGGCACCAATTAGCAATTTTCATCTTGTGCCACACAGCCTGTACCTGCAGCAAATTTTCTAACCAGACACATTAAGGACTGGTCTGTCAGGATATTTTGCAGTAAAATGATTCCTAACATTAGAGAGTTTTAGAGCACTATACGCTAGAGTACGCTAACGCTAACGGTAACGTCTTTGCTAGGCAACATTCTGCGTTGCTAAGCAACATTTATTGTTATACTTAACAAAGACGTTAGTGTTAGCGTTACCGTACTCTTAGCGTACGGTGCTCAAAAACTCTCTATTACCTAACGGTATTCTGGAGTGCTACAGTATACACATTTCTATTTTTTCTTAGTTTGTATAAATCATGTTTTCAATAAATTGGTAGTTCTAAATCAAAAAGTACGCCTTGTATAATTTAACAGGTGACAAACAATAATTAATCAGTCAGCACGCAGGAACAACACCGATAGCAATCTATAGTGGGTCTGTATTCCAATGATAAAGTGAGCAAATCTTTAACTTGCAATATGTTTATATTTCACATTAAAAGGACTTCATTGTATGTTTCCTCATGTTCACGAATAAAGTGGTATACGGGATGTAAATAAAAATGTAATAACTTACATTAGCATTATTATATAGTTAGTGGTAGGTATTTTAAAAGACAAAAATATTTTAATTAATTTGTCTTAAAAGTGTTTTTAATTGGTACCTTATACTATCCAATATTTGTTAATTAATGGATCTTAATTATGTTCAACAACAATTTACTTAGAAACCCGGTCATGGGCTAGTTCGACCACGTACCCTCATTAGTTGTTTCAAGTGATAAGGGCACTTTCTAATCCCATGGGTGAGTTCGACCCACGGATAACTTAAGGGGCAGAGATAAGACTTAGCACATTGGCGTCGAACATACCCTTTCTATCAATTGATTCTGTTTGTTCTGTATTCTGTTTTTTAAATCGAATTTAAAGACAAAGATTCAGAAATTGGGACTTTATTAAAATTATTCTTTGGTATTCAGCGGTATTCAGTTTTTAGAACTCGAGAGTGTAGGCAATTTTTTTGCATCAGAACTTTTCAAAAACGCCCCAAATGATGAACGAGTAACCAAATTTTGTGATTACATTGTAGAAAATTACATAATCGAAGATGAAGCTGAATTTCCATCGCATATTTGGGCCTGCATTTTGAAATAGTATGTACAGAACTACAAATGCATGTGAGTTCTTTCATTCTAAATTTACCTAATTCTAACTTTTATGCTGCTTATCCCAACTGCTTATCTTCCAATTTGTAGACATTTTAGGAAATTTTCAAATGGAGACTTTACGTTAAAATAAAATCTAAATTGTAAAGCAAGAGAATTTAATGGTTTTACTAAAAGAAAGTGTGAATTTTTAAGTAGCGAGAATTTAAAGAAAACTAAGTATATATCAAGATTCGACTTTGTTAAATGTTTAGCGTATAAATATTTGCCAGTTTTTATATACTAGGTAGGTAGTACCTACTAATTATACAAATTGTAATTTTTTATCTACGTAACATGTGTATTTATCACCTATACATTTTTAAATAAATTCATTTGGAACCCCTTTTTTTACTTATTATAAAGGGCTGTTTTATTATATTATTATTAACTTGAACTTTTCCATGATGTGAAGTTACTTGAAATTTACGTAAATTATTCTTATCTGTTTAATTATCTCCTTAAGTTTCTTAATCCCTTGGAGGTCTGGTGGTGGTCGAACTGGGCTACCGGATTACAGGCCTACCTGTATTCGTGGTCGAACTGACCAACGCCGAGAAACCCAGTGCAGTTCAAAGGTGAAAATAGTTGATAGCGAGCTGTGTGGGTACCCTTGTGAAAAAGACGGTAAACAGTACCTACACGTAATCCCCCCTAATGCTCGAGTTGAAAAGCTTAAAACTCACAAAAGTGGAAATTCTCTTGTGTGCTGAGAACCCAATTGTGAGGAGTAAGTTTGGCACGGCAGATGTAAGTTCCCAGGATCCATGGTCAAATTTTATTCCCCTACTTAACTACGTAAATGATATATTATCGACACAGGTAAGTTCCCCCGATGGTCTGATATTGATTATGTTCACTTTATGAAAGTTACTTATAACTGCACACTGACACCAAATGTACAACTTTTTTTTAACAGTGCCCGATATTAAATCACTTGCTTTATAAAACTTAACTCCATTTACAAGGATTGTGGATTTCCCTTCCTCAAAAGAGGAACATCCTCAGCTCGTAAGTTACCGGGGGAACTCATAGGTCGGTTTATAACGGATTTTGATCACCCAACTTTCCATCTTCCGTTTGGCAATATGATGGAGTGATGGATGAATTGCGTTTGGTTAATTTACTTAGAAGAACTTTACAATCATCTTTCGTAATAATCCAATAAGGGCAGGTTGTATCCAAGGGTTGTATCGACGTAGTTTATAACTCCCCGTTTAGCTGAACCACGATCAACTATTGTCATGGATACAATTATTATTGAAACAATCGTATCCATGACAATTGATCGTGGTTCAGCTGAACGGGTGTTAAACTACATCGATACAACCAACCCTAATGCCCGGTTGCACCAACGTATTTAACTACGAATTTAGCTAAACCAGGATCAATTGGCATGGATACGATTGTTCGATCGTATCCATGCCAATTGATCCTGGTTTAGCTAAATTCGTAGTTAAATACGTTGGTGCAACCGGGCATAAGTTATTTAAATTGAAAATCGAACCATCATTTTCACAAATACATACAGTGTGTGGATAAAGTTTGGAACAAATTCAATATCTCTCGAAATATTATTTTTTTTGGAAAACGCTCGGACAGGTATAGCGATTTACATTACGGCGCATATTTTAAGATGCTTCAAAATTTTTTTGCGTTAGTCATTTTTTTGTAGTGACGTCATCGACTTTTTTTTAAAAATAGAAACATGTATATTTGATTGTCGTATTGGATAGACATTGTTTTTCTCTTTTTGAGCTTCTAATATTTTTATACCCTTACATAAGAAAATTTTTGAGAAAATTGTTAAAAT
Source organism: Hemicrepidius hirtus (assembly GCA_963082805.1). Taxonomy (NCBI): domain Eukaryota; kingdom Metazoa; phylum Arthropoda; class Insecta; order Coleoptera; family Elateridae; genus Hemicrepidius; species Hemicrepidius hirtus. The sequence goes on along the minus strand of OY720160.1, from coordinate 28,196,384 downwards.
AGTTTTACGTCTCAGTAGGCCGATCTGGAACAGCGGGTGCAGCTCCAACTCAAAGTAATTGTTTAATTGTTCAACAAGAGTTTATTTTTCGTCTTGGACACTGTCGCTATAAACGGATATCAATTTGAACATCTACAATAACAATTTATTCATCATTTTTTTGTGTGTCATTTAAAACTATCAACATTTTTTTTTCAATTTCTTGTTAATTTAATTTATTTAATTTATCTTTTTTATAATCTTATTTACTTTTATACTCACGATTCTGTTCACTTTAAAGTAATAAGCTTAAATAAACAATTGCTATGAGTTGGAGCTGCACCCGCTGTTCCAGATCGGCGTACTGAGCCGTAAAACTATTTTAACAATTTTCTCAAAAATTTTCTTATGTAAGGGTATAAAAATATTAGAAGCTTAAAAAGAGAAAAACAATGTCTATCCAACGGCGATTGTAATTTGCGCAGAATTTTACCTGGCCCTGTAATCTCATACGTAATTTGCGCCGAGAACTTGTAGATGTTTGGTAATCCTTAATGTAATTTGCGCCGAGTAACTTTATCAACCCTTAATGACTTTTGTATTTGCTGCTGGCAAATCAAGTGAAATTGTGGTGCTTTCATGTAAAACCAATGTGGAATTTCTTTGGAGTTCGCCCAAAATATACTTGGATGGCACTTTTCTTATTGCACAAAATTCTTTTTACAATTGTTCACCCTGCATGTTGGCATTCCATTGGCATTTTGTTTACTACCACAAAAAACAGAAAACTTAGGAAAATTTGTTTTTGCTGAACCCTAAAATTATAGTCTCAGATTTTGAGAAAGCAATTCATGGTGCAATAACCACTCTTTGGCCCGAAACAAAAATTATTGGATGTAGGTTTCACTTAGCCCAAGCTTGGTTCAGGAAAATTCAAGAACTCGGGCTTGTGGTAGAATCCAGAATAAAGATAGCGATATTGGAAAATGCCTTTGATTTTCTGAATATTCAACCTGAAGATTCGCGAATAATATAAATTTCCGATTACCTAGTGGATAATTATATATCCGAAGACGATACATTTTCACCAACCATCTGGCCTGCAGCTAGTGACAGCATGGAAAGAACGACCAATGCATGCGAATCTTTTCATTCTAGATTTAATTCAAACTTCTACCCTACTCACCCGTTTCTTTATATATTTGTTAGGTTAGGTTAGGTTAGGTTAAATAATTTTCAAACAGATATGTATATTAAAATACAAACTGTAAAATTGGATGAACCCGCATCGATGCAAAATAGAGATGTAAGGAAACGGGCGGCCTTGTTAAATTCAAAAATTTTAGAATATTGTCACGTTATAAATTAGTGACTGTCTGGATTGAAACACATCATTCATTAACAAGATTATATTTAGCAAAGATTACAAGTTTAATAATTTGCACCATTAAGGTGAGCTTACACAATTGTAGCAATCAGAGTCCAGTAGATCATGATGGTAGAGCAAGATGGTGTTCTGTGGTTGTCAGAGTCCTGTAGATCGGGTTGATAGAGCGAGATGATATTCTTTGGTCTTCTTGTTAAGGGTTCAACCCTAGCACGGGTTAAACCCTGGTCAGGCCTGGCTTGGCTTGGTGGCTTGAGTGTGATGACTTGAACGTGATGTCTTGACTTCTTGGCTGGTAGTTGCACACTGAACTAGTATGAAAGCTCGTTGTGCTTTTATACTAGTTTGAGCTTCCAAATATGGACATAATGGACTTAACCTTTGGTTGTTCTACATTCACCAGCTTTCTCATGAAACCTTGTGAGTCACCAGATTTGCATTGTGAAAGTATAATGTCAAGTCTAATGTCAAAGTGTTACAATAAACTGGCAGGTGATACCAGCATGCTAGCACGTGATGGTGGCATGTTTAGTTAACATTGATTTTATAAAGCTTATTCCAGGAATTCGTAATAAGTATTCAAAGCACTTCATGACATTTCTCCCCCTCTTAACTAAGCGAGAAGCTATGATCGCTTAAGGAAATATTTTACGTCATGAAGTGATTATACAACATTTGTAATACTCACTCTTAATGGTTACATTAACAGATATTTAATACAAGCATTAATTTTAAACACATATGGTATACTATGATACATTGCGTAAGTTACATAAAAATCGATTATACATAGTAATAATGGTTATACATACGAGATATAGCATAAACGTAATGGTTACATATTACAATCACATATCAAGTTTAAATGCAACATTTCCTGTTACGATGCTACTTAAGTTGCATATACATACTATACGTTATTAACATTGATCACCCTGTGGATGTTTAAGTTATGTGATACCTTTTATATCGGTAATGAAATAATTCGGCACTTCCAACAGAGGTCGCTAACAAAAGTAAGTATAATACATTATTCATAATAATATGTAGCGGTCTAATTGTTATCATATGCGTTGATACTTAAGTTCGGTAAGTGACGTGTAGGTGGCGTGATATACATTATTAACGTTTATCAATATTTGAAAATGTAAGTAAACATATAATTATTTGGCTAAATGTTAATTAGAAGTTAGTTAGAATATTTTGAAAATTAAACAATTGCCTTCCGACCATTTTCTGCACAAAAATTGTCATTACAAGTTGACAAAATACTAAAAATTGAGAAAATGCTTTGCACCTGTCTTTTGCGTAGGAGGAATCTTTATCTTTTGCTAAAGTTGCATTTTTTATTGTATATAACCAATTGTTTCTTCCTGAAGGAGTCATTTCATTTTAAACCACCACCATTTTAAACTCCGTTATTAATAAGATGAACTTCGAGACTACGCAATTTTTAACACACACCGCATCCCCCATTGACGAGACCCTGCTTCCCCCAATTCGTAAGTAAAGAATTTGTGAAATTATAATTTTGTTTTTTGTTTTTTTCGTTTGGAATGCTGAACCTGATATAAGTCAGGAAAATAAAGGTTAATCAAAATAATAATTTTTTCTGTTTCCTTTTTAGAAATGTTTGAGGGATGGAGGATCCAGGAAGTGGTCGTGCGGGAGGGATATCCGCTGACCCTCATCGTGTCCGGCATTCAGTCGGAACTGGGCCAGGGAAGGATATTCCTCCTCGGGCGTCGCAGCAATTATGAAATGTACGGAATAAATGTTCCAGTGGACTTCGCCACTATCGCCATCAATGATATCGGGGCTGGGTTTGTGAAGATAGAATTTTTCTATCCCTACCCCGATATCGTGGTCGAAGGACCACCGGGTGGCGAAGTTCCACCAGCTCCTCCATCGCCGTCAATGTCTCCCTCTGTGTCCCCCATGCCTCCTTCACCTCCCGCGGCCGACTTTCCAGGTCTGCTACCCGATGATATCCTTGGGGATATCATAGCAGATCTGGAAAGAGGCTTTCCTATGTAAAAGTTCCTGTTCCTGTTTTTTCCTTTGTAAATAACTTTGTGTTTTATGTTTTATTAGTGTATATATATGTCAGTTTTGTTCTTTTTAATATTGTAAATATTTTTGTGCTTTTGTTTTTCCCGCTATTTTTGTAATAAATTGATATTTGTAAAGATTTTTGCGTTTATGTTTAGTATTTTTCTTTAATTTCAGGAAAAGCATAAAAAATAATTAAGACGAATAATAAATTCATTATTGGTTGTAAGGCAATGTTTGTATAAACGGTGGAGTTACAACCGTGCAGAACGTACTTTAAAATATAACCTTCAACACAATATTTTAACCAAGTGTAGTTACAAGTTCGCACATGCAGTGGTTTTTAAGGTGGTCGCAATTGTGTGAACAAAGTGATTTAATGAAAGCCTAAAATTACGGTAAGTATTTAAGTCTACTGCTAATATAAAAATACTTATTCTATAATGACAAAGAAATTGAAATTTCAAATTTTGCCAAAAAAAATTAAGTACCTAGGTATATTTACTGTGTTTATAAAAACTATATCTTATAATTATATTTGGACTAGATTAACACTCGTTACAAAATCTCGACCCGAAGAAAATTATTTTCTTTTCGTGGTCAGAACTATTTTGCAGATATAATTGATAAAATAACAGAAATTTAAAGTAAACATCTATTATCTGACAAAAACATGAGGTTTGGTTGCTTTTTTAAAATTATTCATATTAAATAGGTGATTTCAAAAAAAATCTCATATTTATGTACTACCGTCGCTCAGAAAACTTTTAAAGTTAAGTAAGATTTAGATTTTTTGTATCTAAAAATTTTGTATTCAACGCTGTGTACTGAGAAGATACAAAAATTTATTATTTTATTACAAATAATAATGGTATTGACACGTTATGTGGTCTTGATTCAATTTTTTAGTCCTTGGAGATATCTAATAAGATCAATGGCAAAGTATAATATTGTTTTACAACAAACTATGTCTGCGTTCTACGGGAGTATTTTGAATAGGTCTTCCCAATTCAACCAATGTAAGATTTGTAGCTAATTCTTTTAAAGTACCACGGGTTCGTCGTATTTGTTTGCCTTTCACGTACTTTAATAAAATTCTAAACAGAATGTAGCAAATTGTCAGAATAATTACACTTAAGAGAAAATATTGAATGTGTGAGAAACTTCTGGCGTTAGAGTTTATTGAATCATTATTAACAATTTTTGTGGCTAACTCGTTGATTTCATCAAACCTATCACTTAATACTCTTAAGTCATCTAAATTTTTTGGTATGGAACGATAATTTGCACTGAGATTCATTTGTGGTATAACGTTTTGAAAACTTTTGAAAACAGAGTGGTTAAGATCCAAATTAAGTGGAGCAACATATTCCAGCATAAGCTCTTTGCTTATTATTTCACTATGCGTTAATAAAACTACATTTTTTGTGTGGCCTGTACAACGTGAAGATAATATAATTTCACCAACTCCTTTTAACGTTATGTCTTTAGAGAAGGCATCGTCACAAACAATTGTTAGAATTTCAAAATCTGGTATTACGAATATCCAGGCATTTAATACTGACATTTGGGACCAAAGCGGATGATATAACTCAGTGATACGTTGGTCACAGGTTTTTGGTATTTGTTGGGATCCTTTAAATATCAAAATTTCACAAAGGTCACTTTGAGAGGATAGCATTAACGGTTGTTTTTGTTCACAAAGATAATTTTGCATTTTAAATTTTTTGCAATCTGTAAAGTCTTCACTTGATAATGTAAAAAATTGGTGTCTTTCAAGTGTTATTGCCACATACTTTGAAGAGGGTTGAATAAAAGTGTATTTTTTGTTACCAAGGGGTACTGGTAATGCAGAGATTTTCAATAATTCATACCGAATTGTATTCGATAAAGGAACATTTATTGTATATATTAAGTTTGTGTTTTGAAAATAAACAGTCAATTTAATCAACTTTAATAGAATATTTGCGTTTTCTATTAAAAGGGTAACTGGAAATTCTAAATGTTTTGGTAGTAAATGTGACATTTCTTGAAGTTCTTTTATAAATCTTTTTGGAGGCAAAATTGCAGGGTGTAATGTTCCTCGTGAAGCGAATAAGACTGCATTGAGTAAAGTTTTAACGTCGAATTCATATTCATGAAATAGTAAAGAAAATAATTGAATATATTCATTGATCATATTTTTGACATCAAGAAAATATACTGATTTAGATAGATTATGAATCTGATCTTCTGTATTTTGCAAACTTGTGGCTAACAAATTTTGATTAAAGTATAAGTCAGCTGCTGTTGTATTGAGAGTTGAAATTGCAGACTTTATCAGAGTAGTTTGTTCATTTATTAGCTTGACGAAATTTTGTCCTTGTTCTTCAAACTGTAAGATCTTTTGATTATAAAATTCACCATCATTACTATCAAGTGTACCAAAGAGCATTTTTAAAAGTGATCCACCTCCGTCAAAGGGACTTCGTTTTGCTCGTTTTTGTGCAAATCCTACCAGTTCTTCTAAATTATTTTGGTCAAATTCAACTCGCATAAGACCGACGGAAGCAGTTTGAATAAAATGGTCACACATTTTAAGATTGTCTATCATTTTTGAGCTATGGTACCATTTCTGTTCTCGCTCGCGCTCCAGAGAACAAATATGTTTAATCTTATTAAAGTAATTTTGCAAATAAGTAAATTTTTCATGATAATTTTTCATATTAACAAAAGCAACAATGGTTACCTTATTGTTAAATAACTGAATTTGTCCGATTTTTTCGTAGTGTAATCCAGGGTTGTATTTAAATTCTGTTACGTTATACTCTGCTAGTTGTGCTACAGCTTGAGCTCTGTAACAATTAAAATAGGTAATAGTTAAAATTTGAAATTGTATTGTAAAAATTAGAATTATGTGAAAATTGTAGTACTAATTAATGTCTTTTATATGTTTTAGACAATTGCCATACTAATTTATTCATATGTAAAGATTTTATTTCCAAAGAGGATTGAACCTTCAACAGATGGTACTAGTCTAGACGAACACTTTTTTTTCCAATGAGGTTTGAATTTAACACCTGGAAATTTCTTATCAACAATATTTCCTGCAGGTACGTGAGTAGCCAAGGGACATGGTTCAACGGTTTGGCATGGTCACACGGTATATTTTTTCTTCTTTTTCTTTAATACATTGTTGCTTGATCATAAGCTTGCAGTAAATATAAATGTTGCAACTTTCATATTTGCAACGTTCCAAGTTATCTTTTATCCTTTTCTTTCTTGCACTTAGCGTAGGTACAAAATTATTCTTTTTAATTCAAGCTGTAGTTGAAAATATTAGTATTACGTATTTTCTCCATCTCTTTTTATTTGAATTAAAAAGGTGGTTAGCGATCTAACGACTAAACATTCCTTTCAATCAGGAATTTTCAGCTTCTTTTTCCCCTAACTCGTATATGCGCGACTTTAATTTTCACAAATGTCGTTAGATTTCCTCTTGTCGAAATTTATAAAACTACCACTTAATTCTCTGCAGCGCTTCAGAAAATTTTCCAATACTGGAGGACAGTAATTTTAATAAAGAGAACAAGAGACTGTAGGTGTCTCAAAAAATTTGAAGTATACTTCCCGGCGAAAACAGGGGTTTCTAAATGTTTCTGACATATGTTATCAATAATAAATGGAAGTATTTCTTACCTATATAGGATTTCGGACAACCTCTTTGCCAAAACTTGATTATGCCTCTCAAATCAATGTGACAGAACTCTTATACAGAGAAAAATCCATTTCTCTAAAATTAACGCTACAGGAAAGGTCCTTTTAATTCTAAAGTAAGTGAAAATGATATTTCAATTAAATGAGAATCAATTTCCTGAGCTCGGCGAAGCTAACCCTTGTATGACGCTACTATAACATTTACAACGTCATATTTACTTATTTGTATAACTTGGAGTAAACTTGGACTGAATTAACCCGTTATCACTAAAGAAGCTAACAGACACGTGATAACAAAACTTCTTTTTGAGGCTACTAACTCTTTCTTCTAACAAATTATTTTATTTAATACATTTATATTTTTTAGAGCTTATTCAATATCCGAGCTCGTTTCTAATTCATCCGAAGGGCCAATCGGATTACTATCATTATTTGAATCATTTATATCATCATTTTTGAAAGAGTTATCATCATCTACTGGAGGAAACCAGCTATCTTTATAAGGTAAAATTCTTGAAATATGCACAACTTCTTGTTTGGCATTCGATGCTTTACCTTTCTTAATTAAATAATCGACTTCAGATAATTGTTTTACAATATAGTATGGTCCGAACCATCGTAATAAAAGTTTTTCACTTTTACCCACCTTTCGTACAGGTGTAAAGACCTTTACTTTCTGGTCAACTTCAAAATTTGTTAATCTATGTTTTGAGTCATAACGACTTTTATCCTTTTCTTGTTGACTTTTAATATTTTGAACTGCCAAGTTCCTGGCGAATAATGCACGTTCGCGTGATTCTATAATATCGCTAGATTCAACAGGAATATTTAATTGAACATCCGTTGGTAACCGTGGTTGTCTACCATAAACTAACATGAATGGTGATAGTTTAGTTGTTTCTTGACGAGCTACATTATAAGCCCATGTAACGTGGACTAGGTGATGATCCCAATCGGTTTGTTGTGTGTTTGTATAAACACTTAACATATCCACGATTGTATGGTTGGTTCGTTCAACTAACCCGTTACAAGCTGGATGATAAGCTGTCGTGAATCTACTATCAATACCCATAATTCTTAGTAATTCCGTTACTAGTTGGGATTGAAATACCTTTCCGCGATCAGAAATTATGTATTTTGGACTTCCATGTCTGCAAATAATTTGTTCTAATAGAAATTGTGCTACCGGTTCACTTTTACCGCTTGGTAAAGCCCGAGTTTCACAATAACGTGTTGCATAATCAGTAGCGACAACTATTGTTGTTTTGCCTCTTTGGCTTCTACGGAGTGGACCTACTAGATCGATTCCTATTTTTTCAAATGGTATTCCAATGGAAATTGGTTGTAGTTGACCCGGGGGTTTTTGAGTACTTCCTTTTCTTGCTTGACATGATTGACACCCCGAAACATACTTCGTTACATCTTTTAAAAGACCATCCCAATAATAAGTCATTTTTATTTTATGGTATGTTTTGGTAATACCTAAATGTCCTGCCATTGGTGCATCATGGTTATTATATAAAATTTCGAATTTAAGGGTATTTGGTACTACTAGAAGATACTGAGAACCTTCTGAACTACTATTTTTTTTGTAAAGTACATCATTTATTAATGTGAAAGACTTAGCTCGTCTTCGCTCGCTAATTGTTAATATTGTGTCATTAGCATTGTCTAATGCCATGAAAAGTTTATTTAATTTTGTATCTTGACGTTGTAGGTTACCGATATCAGCTGGTATTGTTACAAAAGTTGGAACATAATCTGCTTGAATTTCATCAAAATCCGTAGCGATTTGACAAGGATTACGAGATAAAGCGTCAACATCTTTATTCAAGACTCCTCGTTTATGTTTAATCGTATAATCAAAATCTTGAAGTCTTATGGACCATCGTACGAGACGTCCGCTTATACCTTTAGCGCTCCGTAACCAACAAAGTGCATGATGGTCTGTAACAATGGTTATGTGTTTACCGTAGACATAAGGTCGTAGGTAAGTTAAACTCCAAATAGCCGTTAGTGCTTCTAATTCCGATATGGAATAATTTTTTTCAGCCTTCGTCAGGCTTCTGGAAATGAATGCAATTGGAAAATATTCGTTATCAAATTTCTGTAGGAGAATAGATCCTATGCCTTCATGGCTCGCATCCATCCGTAATTCTGTTTCAGCCTCAGGATTATAATGGTGTAAAATTGGTGCTGTTGTTAATTTAGTTTTAAGCGTATCGAATGCATGTTGTTGAATTTCTTCCCAGGCAAATTTAACAGATGGTTTAGTAATTTCGTACAGTGGTTTAGCTATTCTGGCATAATTTTCTATGTGTTTTCTATAATAATTACACATTCCTAGAAATGATTGTACTTTTTTAGGTGTTGTTGGTGTGGGAAATTTTGTTATAGCTGCTATTTTAGTATTGTCTGGCAAAATACCTTTTGCAGTTACTGTATGACCTAGGATAGTTAATTCTGTTTGTGCATAGCTGCATTTACTAGGTTTTAATGACAGGCTATGATAACGTAATTTATCGAAAGCATGTTTCAAGCGAGTTAAATGTTCGTCAAATGTTTTTGAAAAAATTATAATATCGTCCATGTATATAAGTAATTCTTTAAATTTTAGATCTGCAAAAACTTTATCTGCCATGTTTTGAAATGTCCTAGGCGCGTTTGTTAAGCCAAAACTCATTACATTAAATTCATATAAGCCATCGGGTGAAATAAAAGCAGTTTTTTCCTTATCGCTTTCTTTTACGTTAATTTGAAAATATCCGCTAAACATATCTAGGGACGAAAAGTATTGATTATTACCTAAATAACTCAATATATCGTCAATTAAAGGAAGTGGGTAACTGAATTTTTTGGTGACCCCATTTAATTTTCGATAATCAACGCAAAATCTAATAGAATTATCTTTCTTTTTGACTAAAACTATCGGAGACGCCCATGCGCTTTGTGATTCGCGAATTATGTTATACTTCAGCATTTCATCAATTTGTTCTTGAATAATTTGTCGTTCTTTATGGGACACTCTGTATGGTCTCGATTTAATCGGGTCAGAGTTTTCAACTATTATCTCATGTTCCACTAAATTAGTTGATCCCATTTCTGAGAAGTTAGTTGCAAAAATATCCTGATATTCATCTAGCAATTTTTGTAAGTGTTTTTGTTGATTCGTTGTCAAAGTAGGATTCATGTTGTCTTTACTTTGATTAGGGTTTTCACAAACATCAAGAGTTGATACTAAATTCAAATTCTCAAGCATTTCAAGGTATGCCAATGTAGTTCCTGCTAGTAGACGTATCTTATTTGAATTGTTGGATTGTATTTGAATTTTCCAATCCATCAGGTTAATTTGTTCAATATTAGTTACGATTAATTGATACTTGAACAAGAGAATTTCTCGGAAACATATTTTATAGGGACTATATGATAAATTGTCAATATTTTTTAATTGTAAATCTACAGTGGTTACTGTGTTTGGTAAAATTTCTATATCGTTGATTAAACGTAATTTTCCCCTAACTTTTTGTTCATATGGCATATCAATATCGTCTAAAAAGTTTCTGATTTTACAAAATAAATGTGAAGAATGTGGCCAAAGGTCCCTGATATTTGTTTTATGCATATTAATTGTAATTGGTTGTACTGAAGTATTATTGAATGTAATAGTATGATTTTGAAAATTAATTATACTTTTGTGTTTTAGTAAAAACTTCATCCCGAGGATCAATGGTCTAGGTGAAGATTCTATTACTAATGCCGAAATTGTTGTTTTCCAATTTTGAATGCTTACATCTATCAATGATGATCCTAAGACGGATAATTTATGGTTATCTACTGTTGATAAAAATGAAATTGGACTAGGTTGTATTACTGTATGTACAAAATCTTTACTGATTACGTTTTCAATGGCACCTGTATCTATTATAATTTCTGCTTTAGTATTAAAAATATACCCTACAATAAGTAAAACTTGTAATTTATTATGAACATCAGGGAGCCTTTGATCAATATGTAGGACAGCTTGTAGGCTCAGTGCTTGCGCTGTCCTGTCCCGTTTCCCGATGAATTTGGCAATACATAATTGTTACGGGGATTGGTTCTTCCCCATGTATTTGTATATAATGGTTGATTTTGTCGCGAATTGGCTGGGTAACCAGTTGGTTGTTTTTGTCTTGATGTCGTATACGATGAATTATTTTGTCTTGTTCTACACACGCTAATAGTATGTCCCGGTTTATGGCAATAAAAACAAATTGGTCTTCCGTCTGAAGTGCGTGTTGGGCGATAACTAATAAACTGTCCTCTTCTAGGATTGTTAATGTTACCCTGATCATCCCTATTATAGTTTGTAGGTTTTGTAAAAGTTCTTGAAGCATTTGCAGCATTAATGTTTAAAATTGGAGTTTCCGTTTTTTCTAGTTTAGATAAACTCTCGCGTTTCTTAGCATCACTAATTTTAAGTACCAATCGTTTAAGTTTATCCAAATTCATGTCATCATCAGTTAGCACCGAAAATTGATACTGATACGATGGATGTAAACCACATTCGAAATATTCAATTATTTCTGATTCAGGCATGTTGTCATCTAAATTGTAGCATACATCTAGTATGTCATAAAAGAAACTATTAATGTCTTCAAATTCGCCTTGTTTTCGCGACCGTAATTTAAATTTGGTTTCGCGATTAACCGCAGCTCCGGCGTATTCTTTTAAGAAACAAGTTTTAATGTCTTCCCATTTCAAATTTCTATGAATAGGATTGGTAATGAATTTTTCGTACCATATTGCTGCAGGTCCCATCAGAAAAGAGCCGAAAAAACAAATTTTATTCCCATCTGCCCAAGAATTTACAGCAGCAGCCCTTTCATATGACTTTAAAAATTTTGCTGGATTTTTATCCTTGACTGGATTAAAAGTTTCTGGACTTATAAATTTTGGTAAAGTTGGGTTTGCTGGTGTTATAAATGCTTCGGAAATTGTTACGTTTGCCATTGTTCTAATCGTACTTTCAGCTGATTTAAATAAATTTTTATTTAATATGACTCGTTCTACTAAATTTGGAACTTGAGTTTCGTTTTCTGGGGAATTAGACCCTACAGAACTTTCAAAAACTGTTTCTGGTGTTGCTACTAAATCAATAATATTTTGCTGATTGGAATCAACTATGTCTGACAAAGATTTTTGTTTGTATTTATCTGTATTACGTAATTCTAAATTTTTAGATCTCGTAACTGGTGGTGATCTTAAGGTCATTACCCGTGAACGAAAAATATCAGTTGGAGGAGATTTAATTGTATCCTCATATTCATAAAATGAACTAGACTTATTAAATACCTCAGAACTAGTATATTTTGGTTGAAAATTTGCTATATGCTCTGGAAGAGCTGTTGAAATTGATTGACCAGATTCAGATTTCTTCTTCAGTACAGAGGGTTTTCTACTTGATTTATGCTTGACATGCTCAGATCCAGACATTGTACAGGGATTTAAAGCCCATTTTGAAATGCTTAATACAAGTTATAACATTTCAGAATGATCAACGCAACTTCTACCAATATGCTCAGTTTGAAATGTTTCACATCACACAATATACTATACTCAACATACCATACGCAACATACCATACTAACATTTCAAAATGACAATTGGTACTCTACCAAAATACTTTCATAAAAATGAAACTCGGCACCTCCACCAAAATGTCACGTTATAAATTAGTGACTGTCTGGATTGAAACACATCATTCATTAACAAGATTATATTTAGCAAAGATTACAAGTTTAATAATTTGCACCATTAAGGTGAGCTTACACAATTGTAGCAATCAGAGTCCAGTAGATCATGATGGTAGAGCAAGATGGTGTTCTGTGGTTGTCAGAGTCCTGTAGATCGGGTTGATAGAGCGAGATGATATTCTTTGGTCTTCTTGTTAAGGGTTCAACCCTAGCACGGGTTAAACCCTGGTCAGGCCTGGCTTGGCTTGGTGGCTTGAGTGTGATGACTTGAACGTGATGTCTTGACTTCTTGGCTGGTAGTTGCACACTGAACTAGTATGAAAGCTCGTTGTGCTTTTATACTAGTTTGAGCTTCCAAATATGGACATAATGGACTTAACCTTTGGTTGTTCTACATTCACCAGCTTTCTCATGAAACCTTGTGAGTCACCAGATTTGCATTGTGAAAGTATAATGTCAAGTCTAATGTCAAAGTGTTACAATAAACTGGCAGGTGATACCAGCATGCTAGCACGTGATGGTGGCATGTTTAGTTAACATTGATTTTATAAAGCTTATTCCAGGAATTCGTAATAAGTATTCAAAGCACTTCATGACAATATACGAATGGTGGTGGCAGATGGTATATGCAATTCGGTGCATTTTACAGGTAGGATTTACGGACCTTAAAGATACTCGGCGCAAATTACGGGTATGCTTAAGGTACCCAACTAATGGCCGGTTTACTCAGGTATAATTCGGCGCAAATTACGCCTGCCCCTATCCAATGTGATACTCAAATATACATCTTTCCATTTAAAAAAAAAGTCAAGGTCGTCACTACAAAAAAATGACTAACGCAAAAAATTTTGAAGCATCTTAAAATATGCGCTGTAATTTAAATCGCTATACCTGTCCGAGCGTTTTCCAGAAAAAAAAATATTTTGGGAGATATTGAATTTGTTCCAAACTTTATCCACGTATAATGGCCATAGTCATGACGAAGGCGTTTATAAATACTCTGTATAAGGCCATTAGAGAGCAATAAGGAAAATACATGATATTTTTAACATTTCGTAGCTAACACAGAAGCTCTAGCTGTGCAGTAGTAGGTAGCTGTTGTATTTTAAAGAATGGGCATGTTAACTTAAAAGGCTTTCCCTAATTTGAATGTATTCATGTTTACTATATCTCTGCTACATTCACAATATTAAATTTTTTACGCCTTACATTTCATTATGTATATTGATAATTTCGAACTTGTGAATGTGCAAAACAATATTATGCTAATTTATTTGAATAGAAGTATCAGCAATTATAGGTCAAGTGCTTCATTAAATATTTAATACAAAATATAGATCGCTCACCCATGATTAGAAGCAAGATATGCAATATTCTTCCTAAAATCGATTGTAATGATGATAGTAGAGTTTAAGGATGCTTAAACAAATCCTGAATATTAAACTATAAGTACCTACGGTTAAATATGATAGTACCCATTACTTGCAGAGTAACCGATCGTGATCGTGTGCAGCTTGTTATGTTTGTTGGTTTACAAAGTTACGAAACTCAAGTAAAATGCAAATAAAATAATCGTGCTTAGATTGCATGCAATGAAAATTGACTTCAAACTGATATATAAACAAGAAATAGCAACTGCAGCGAATAGTCTTATTTTCACAGATCGAACAGTTACTAATAAGACCATGGTAACATTAACATATCTGAACGTACTGGTAACTACCATTATTAAAACTTATTACCAAAATTCTCGCTGCATATTTATTTTTTCTGAAAATTACATAAATTTTGAATATAATGGGAACATGGCGGTAGTAAACATAAACATGCGTAACAATAACATCAATGAAGAAATAATATTTCAAAGTTACGGATGCCAAGAAATCATAATACACCATCATAATCCTCATATCATTCTGTCTGAAATTGAAACAAAAATGAAGCTACATCGGGATAGATTCAATTTCCGGAAATACTTGATATTACCAACATCACAGTCACCAGAAAATTTAGTTGAACTATTTAATCTACGGGAATTAGAGTATATTATTGATCTGCTTGTTATCATTCCTATGGAAGAGACACACTTTGCTACGGAATGTGAATCAAAATTTAAATTTATATGTGAAAAACAAGAAATATTTAAACTGATGACACATAAGTATGTTGGTAAATATGAGAACAGGAAACCTGTAGTTGTAGATTTCTGGTTTTCAAAAAATGAAAGTTTTTTGTATGGAAATTATTTATATCCAAACAAAATATCAAATCAAGAAGGAAGATCATTGACATGTGCTACTTTTGACTACAGTCCTTATAGTATTATGGGTAAGTATTAATTTGACTACTAACTCTAACTACTTATTCATGTTTTAAACAGCGATGAACTATGCCAAAATAAACAAATTTAATGTATTTTTAGAAAGCTCTATACGTTTCGCAAAGGGTTCCGAAAACAGCTTCGCACACGAATACGCCAACCATCTTAATATGACTATTGAATATATTACGGATGATAACGAATGGGGGATAATTTATGAAAACTGGACTGGTGACGGAGTCATAGGAAATTTAGTAACTGGTAGAGCAGATATCGGATATGGTAAAGTTTTTATAAATCACCAAATAAATAAGTTATCTTAAACTGACCTTCTAGCCGCTCTATATGCGTTGGAACATGAATTTACTTTCTTGGATTTTTCGAAACCTTTAGTGCGAACAGGAGTAACATGTCTTGTACCCGCTCCACGGTAATTATGTTGATTCTGTTGAACAATAAATGTAATCAATTAAACCATGCCGTTTCCTTTTAGATTGGCAGCAGGGTGGTTAACGCCGCTTTTTCCATTTTCTTTAGAAATGTGGGTTGGTACTGGAATATCTTTTGTTTCTTTATACGCAACCAGTTTAATTTTAACCATTATCTTATCAAAAGAACATCAACAAAGGTAAGTCATAGAACTGCCGCAAATTAATCACAACCTCATTTATCTATAATATAAGGAACGTATTCGTATGTATTACTACTTCATAATGAAAAAAAAACTAAAATTTCTATAATCTAAAGTTATAGCTGTACAAGAGTGTATTGGTTGAACCCAAGTTGAACTAATTCTTATCCATTTTGTCGAATACTTACGAGTATTTTTACTGTAACTCTAAGCTATTTTAAAAATCGTAGTTTTAAAATCCGATTTAGAGACCTCGGTGGTTAAGTGAATGCACGAACTTATATTTAAAATGGCATCCTGTTTGTTTGGCCTCGTCGCTAAGAAAATGAGTAGGTACCATTCATTTAGGTTACGTTTGGGCAATTTAGTTTATTTTTACTTGTACCATTGAATATAGTAGTAGGACAGAATGCTTATACCAGCGCCCAACTTTGAGAATGTTCCACGGCCGTTATTTTCCAGTGGGCGCCACCGTAGCGGCCGTTTAAAGTTACGCCAAACATTTTCGATAGGTGTCGCCCCTAAAATTTAGTAATTTCAAAAATATACAATTTACAATAACAACTGTCACCGCTATCCATCTACAGAGGGCGCCTTTGCGGAATGGCATTACACTGAATATTTCGTATTTATACAAATGAACCATAATTTTATTATAGCAACCCAAAAGTTAATGTATAAAATTTAAAATCGATAAAATTGCTAAAAAAAAAGTTTACGCAAAATCAATCGGAAATGCCAAGAGGTTTGCATGACGTTTGTTCAGAAACCGGGAAATCAAAAAATAATAAATCCTATCTGCAGTGCCTTGGAATGACAATCTATTGTTCATCAGAATGCCGCTTGTACTGTCAACGTTTATTTAATACGAAAAAAACTGGAAATCATAAAATGCGATTATTTAGGAAATGGTAACAATAAGATATCACTGAACGGCAGTTGTCAACTCCATTTCAAGGCACTAGAGATTTTCGTCAAAACAGCTTTACCACTGGTTTTACCTATTTTTTCATTACTCAGCCTTTGAAAAACTATAAAATTAAAAATGAATGCATGAGAAAACGCAGAATTTTTTCTCTACAAAAAACTTATAGGTAGTATGGCCCTTTTTTCTAAAGCTGCAATTAAGTACTTAGTAAAACTATTTTTCCTTTATTAATTATAATTTGTTTCAGTTTAATAGCTTAGCTTTCTCATTACTAGAGCTCGGAAATTTATGAAATTTCATATTCTTCAAAAATGCTTAGATTGTTCCGAAATTTAGAATTTTCACCTCTGGTAGTAGATATAGATACATTTAATTAGTGCAATAAAATTTTTCATATTTCATTATATTTTGGTTGTTTTTTTATATTTACGAAAAAATTTCATATTTTATAAAAATCTTCACATTTAGTTCATATTTTTATAAAGATTTCTATAGTTATTTCATATTTTCTTTAATTTTTAAAATAACTTTCGTAAAAGTAATATTAAAAAAGTTCTTGAGAATATTTTTGGAAAGCATTATAATGTTTCTAAATCCTGTAGCATTTCTCGGTATAATCTGTCCAAGGTAGGGTTTTAAGTGGCTCTCGGATTAGCTACAAAAAATAAGAACCTATACTAAGAACAATACTTTGATTGTTCTCTTATTGTAAGAAGATCAATAGCAACATAAATTAGTTTTTAGCAAAGAAAAAGAAATTTCAGAAATTAAACATGATCATATTTCGAATTTTTAATTTGCGCCAGTAACATCCTGTGATTTCAAAAATATATTGACCGATAAAAGACAAGGGCTTCTGCCTGAAAATCTAGAGAAATTGTTAGTGATTTATTGTAACAACAAATTGTAAAAATAAACATGTTTTTCAGTGTATTTTCTAATTTTTATGATATTTTTGAAAGTAGCATAAAAGTTTCATATTTTGCATATTACTCAATGTTTATTCATATTTTAGCATTATTCCTGCTTCATAGTTTATGTTATAATTTGATATTTTTTTGCATAACATTTCGGGCTTTACCTACTAATTACAGTTCTTTTGATAAGAGCAGCTCCGCTTCAGTAGATTGCGTAAATGTTCGTAAGAGAAGACATTTTTATAAACGTTTTATTTCTCTTCAACTTGTATTTCAGTGGGTGTTCTTTGAAATGAAGAATTAGGTACATAAAGTATGTTTCTCCTACTAATATAATAAATAAAGCTAAAGTTCATTAAATGTTGGTAACTTTGCATTAACCAGTTCATTAAATTAAGGTAAACACAATAAAATGGGAAAATGTATTGCCTTATTGTCATCTGCACTTTTACCCAGACAGTAAAATAAATAAGGAAACATTTTTAACTCTTGAGCGGCCGGTGTAATTTGTGCCTAAGTGTAGGTACCTTACCAAATATGGACGTGTAAAATGCGCGGGCTATACAGGGTGTTTTTAAACTACAGTCATTAATTTCTGGAGGCCATTCTACGTCAGAAAATATGAAATAAAGTTTCCATAAACATGGGTCCGGAAATGCTTCCTAAAGCAGCTGGAGCCGTGTGAAAATACTATCCAAAACTTGCTTTTTATTTAATATCTCAGAAAGTGTTCGAGATACATCGATCAACTTTGGCATGCGAGTTAGTGTTAACAGGGCTATTATAACGTGCTAACAACCAAAACGAAAATCTGCCAGAGACGTGCAGAAATACGGGGGAGGGAGACCCCTGCCCCCCCATTTTTTTATTAGCAACTATTCCGAATTTTTTAAATTAGGAATCTATTATTTAGACAAAATTACATAAAAAAGGTCCTCTTGTTAGAAACCCGTAGAAGCAACCGTGTCCGAGAAAAATTATGTGCATGAAAATTTTTGTTTTTTCATGCATATAATTTTTGAAGCAATTTTCTTAGGACATGGTTGCTCCTACGGGTTTCTAAGAAGAGGACCTTTTTTATGTAATTTTGACTATATAATAGATTCCTAATTTAAAAAATTCGGAATAGTTGCTAATAAAAAATGGGGGGGGGGGAAATGGTCGCCCTCCCCCCTATTTTCGCACGTCCCTGCCAGATTATCGTTTTAGTTGTTAGCACGTTATAATGGCGCTTCTAACACTAACACGCATGCCAAAACTGATCGCTGTATCTCGAATACTTTCTGAGATATTAAATAAAAACAAAGTTTTGGATAGTATCTTCAAAGGGCCCCAGCTCCTTTAGGAAGCATTTCTGGACCCATGTTTATAGGAACTTGTTTTCATATTTTCTGACGTACACACTGTTCCGGGATACTGCTTCATGGTAGTTTTTTTAACATTCCACATTTCCTATATTTGTATGACTGCATTATCATTAAATCACAATTTCTGCTGCTTTTCATTATTTCGACGAAGCCATGATTATTGAAGTGACCAGTTGTGCAGAATATAATTCACAATGAGAAACATTTTGAGTGCATAATAGTATATTATACACCAAGGTAGAGAAGACATTTTTCTCAGCCTAGCTGATAAGTTTTCTCTACCGTCGTTTATATAGGTACTATTTTTTCCACTACTAGCATATTTATTCCTTTTATAATTAATCGTCTTAAGTTATTTAATAAAATAAAAAAAATTGTGCTATTTATTTATTGTTTATTAACTCATTATTGGAATAAGTATAGTGATATACCTATTATACTAGTAATTATTAATATTATTAAATTATATTATAAACCTGAAACATTTTAATTCACATTATGGTATATGCACACTTCTTATTCTTACTCAATAGGCACCTTCACCAATTCTTAGAATGTATCCAGAAACTTGTTTTCTTGATCCATCCTTTCACGATGTCGCCTTTCAACATTTGACACAATGTTATTATGTTTCTTCATGTACCTATGTGGATTAATATTTTCTTTTCTTGAAAGCAGGTTCTTCAGATGTTGAACTGTTTTCCGATTCCTGCAGCTGCTCGGGTGCTGAAATTTCAGGCTTTTGTATATAATTTTATGCATTAGATATAAGTATTCCCATTTTTTTCTATTTCTACCACTAGTGGAATTGTGTTCTTTAATATCTTTATAAGTGTTATTCAATCCTTTCCATTTGGTATCACATTGTTGCCATGTAACATTAGAAGTACCAGTGCAGTTGATTTTCTGAGCAATTTTTGACCAAACATATTTTTTAGACTTCTCTGAGCTTCTTCATTTTTTTGTCTTCGGCGCACACACGCTCTCAGCCTTTCGTTCTTTTAATATGTTATCTAAAATAGTTGTTGCATATACCTACTGCATCTAAAATATACAATAAGAAATGTGCTGGTTATGATCCAACGCTAACAGTAATAATTATAATTTAATAATACATACCTTCACGACCTCCTCTTTCAGTATCTTGTTAGTTTCTGCATCTTGTAACTCCACAATTATTGTATCAAGATATACTCTTGGAGTGGGGCCTTGCATACACCAAAGATAATACAGGCATAAATTTTAACCAGCACCTCAATATTATGACTGCGAAATGTTATAACCTAACCTATGAACCTAACTTGACATGATTGGAAACCACGTGACCAAAATCCGCAGTTGCTCGATCGGCTCTCATTCGGATATTTCCGAACGGCGAACGCAGTTAATAAATGCCGGTATCTACGTTATCTATGTACGCCATTGCACTCTGTTGAGTGAAAGTTGTAACAAGGAAAAAAATCCACAGATTAAAACCCTTGTTGACAAATGATTAATGCATCCGAAAAAATCTGAATATTATATTACTGCCCCATCTACCGGCCCTTTTACAGATGACAAAACTAGGCACAATCTTTACCATTGGAATAAACATTCTGACCTACTACTGTATTCAATGCTTGTACCATTGAATATAGTAGTAGGTCAGAATGTTTATTCCAATGGTAAAGATTGTGCCTAGTTTTGTCATCTGTAAAAGGGCCGGTAGATGGGGCAGTAATATAATATTCAGATTTTTTCGGATGCATTAATCATTTGTCAACAAGGGTTTTAATCTGTGGATTTTTTTCCTTGTTACAACTTTCACTCAACAGAGTGCAATGGCGTACATAGATAACGTAGATACCGGCATTTATTAACTGCGTTCGCCGTTCGGAAATATCCGAATGAGAGCCGATCGAGCAACTGCGGATTTTGGTCACGTGGTTTCCAATCATGTCAAGTTAGGTTCATAGGTTAGGTTATAACATTTCGCAGTCATAATATTGAGGTGCTGGTTAAAATTTATGCCTGTATTATCTTTGGTGTATGCAAGGCCCCACTCCAAGAGTATATCTTGATACAATAATTGTGGAGTTACAAGATGCAGAAACTAACAAGATACTGAAAGAGGAGGTCGTGAAGGTATGTATTATTAAATTATAATTATTACTGTTAGCGTTGGATCATAACCAGCACATTTCTTATTGTATATTTTAGATGCAGTAGGTATATGCAACAACTATTTTAGATAACATATTAAAAGAACGAAAGGCTGAGAGCGTGTGTGCGCCGAAGACAAAAAAATGAAGAAGCTCAGAGAAGTCTAAAAAATATGTTTGGTCAAAAATTGCTCAGAAAATCAACTGCACTGGTACTTCTAATGTTACATGGCAACAATGTGATACCAAATGGAAAGGATTGAATAACACTTATAAAGATATTAAAGAACACAATTCCACTAGTGGTAGAAATAGAAAAAAATGGGAATACTTATATCTAATGCATAAAATTATATACAAAAGCCTGAAATTTCAGCACCCGAGCAGCTGCAGGAATCGGAAAACAGTTCAACATCTGAAGAACCTGCTTTCAAGAAAAGAAAATATTAATCCACATAGGTACATGAAGAAACATAATAACATTGTGTCAAATGTTGAAAGGCGACATCGTGAAAGGATGGATCAAGAAAACAAGTTTCTGGATACATTCTAAGAATTGGTGAAGGTGCCTATTGAGTAAGAATAAGAAGTGTGCATATACCATAATGTGAATTAAAATGTTTCAGGTTTATAATATAATTTAATAATATTAATAATTACTAGTATAATAGGTATATCACTATACTTATTCCAATAATGAGTTAATAAACAATAAATAAATAGCACAATTTTTTTTATTTTATTAAATAACTTAAGACGATTAATTATAAAAGGAATAAATATGCTAGTAGTGGAAAAAATAGTACCTATATAAACGACGGTAGAGAAAACTTATCAGCTAGGCTGAGAAAAATGTCTTCTCTACCTTGGTGTATAATATACTATTATGCACTCAAAATGTTTCTCATTGTGAATTATATTCTGCACAACTGGTCACTTCAATAATCATGGCTTCGTCGAAATAATGAAAAGCAGCAGAAATTGTGATTTAATGATAATGCAGTCATACAAATATAGGAAATGTGGAATGTTAAAAAAACTACCATGAAGCAGTATCCCGGAACAGTGTGTACGTCAGAAAATATGAAAACAAGTTCCTATAAACATGGGTCCAGAAATGCTTCCTAAAGGAGCTGGGGCCCTTTGAAGATACTATCCAAAACTTTGTTTTTATTTAATATCTCAGAAAGTATTCGAGATACAGCGATCAGTTTTGGCATGCGTGTTAGTGTTAGAAGCGCCATTATAACGTGCTAACAACTAAAACGATAATCTGGCAGGGACGTGCGAAAATAGGGGGGAGGGCGACCATTTCCCCCCCCCATTTTTTATTAGCAACTATTCCGAATTTTTTAAATTAGGAATCTATTATATAGTCAAAATTACATAAAAAAGGTCCTCTTCTTAGAAACCCGTAGGAGCAACCATGTCCTAAGAAAATTGCTTCAAAAATTATATGCATGAAAAAACAAAAATTTTCATGCACATAATTTTTCTCGGACACGGTTGCTTCTACGGGTTTCTAACAAGAGGACCTTTTTTATGTAATTTTGTCTAAATAATAGATTCCTAATTTAAAAAATTCGGAATAGTTGCTAATAAAAAAATGGGGGGGCAGGGGTCTCCCTCCCCCGTATTTCTGCACGTCTCTGGCAGATTTTCGTTTTGGTTGTTAGCACGTTATAATAGCCCTGTTAACACTAACTCGCATGCCAAAGTTGATCGATGTATCTCGAACACTTTCTGAGATATTAAATAAAAAGCAAGTTTTGGATAGTATTTTCACACGGCTCCAGCTGCTTTAGGAAGCATTTCCGGACCCATGTTTATGGAAACTTTATTTCATATTTTCTGACGTAGAATGGCCTCCAGAAATTAATGACTGTAGTTTAAAAACACCCTGTATAGCCCGCGCATTTTACACGTCCATATTTGGTAAGGTACCTACACTTAGGCACAAATTACACCGGCCGCTCAAGAGTTAAAAATGTTTCCTTATTTATTTTACTGTCTGGGTAAAAGTGCAGATGACAATAAGGCAATACATTTTCCCATTTTATTGTGTTTACCTTAATTTAATGAACTGGTTAATGCAAAGTTACCAACATTTAATGAACTTTAGCTTTATTTATTATATTAGTAGGAGAAACATACTTTATGTACCTAATTCTTCATTTCAAAGAACACCCACTGAAATACAAGTTGAAGAGAAATAAAACGTTTATAAAAATGTCTTCTCTTACGAACATTTACGCAATCTACTGAAGCGGAGCTGCTCTTATCAAAAGAACTGTAATTAGTAGGTAAAGCCCGAAATGTTATGCAAAAAAATATCAAATTATAACATAAACTATGAAGCAGGAATAATGCTAAAATATGAATAAACATTGAGTAATATGCAAAATATGAAACTTTTATGCTACTTTCAAAAATATCATAAAAATTAGAAAATACACTGAAAAACATGTTTATTTTTACAATTTGTTGTTACAATAAATCACTAACAATTTCTCTAGATTTTCAGGCAGAAGCCCTTGTCTTTTATCGGTCAATATATTTTTGAAATCACAGGATGTTACTGGCGCAAATTAAAAATTCGAAATATGATCATGTTTAATTTCTGAAATTTCTTTTTCTTTGCTAAAAACTAATTTATGTTGCTATTGATCTTCTTACAATAAGAGAACAATCAAAGTATTGTTCTTAGTATAGGTTCTTATTTTTTGTAGCTAATCCGAGAGCCACTTAAAACCCTACCTTGGACAGATTATACCGAGAAATGCTACAGGATTTAGAAACATTATAATGCTTTCCAAAAATATTCTCAAGAACTTTTTTAATATTACTTTTACGAAAGTTATTTTAAAAATTAAAGAAAATATGAAATAACTATAGAAATCTTTATAAAAATATGAACTAAATGTGAAGATTTTTATAAAATATGAAATTTTTTCGTAAATATAAAAAAACAACCAAAATATAATGAAATATGAAAAATTTTATTGCACTAATTAAATGTATCTATATCTACTACCAGAGGTGAAAATTCTAAATTTCGGAACAATCTAAGCATTTTTGAAGAATATGAAATTTCATAAATTTCCGAGCTCTAGTAATGAGAAAGCTAAGCTATTAAACTGAAACAAATTATAATTAATAAAGGAAAAATAGTTTTACTAAGTACTTAATTGCAGCTTTAGAAAAAAGGGCCATACTACCTATAAGTTTTTTGTAGAGAAAAAATTCTGCGTTTTCTCATGCATTCATTTTTAATTTTATAGTTTTTCAAAGGCTGAGTAATGAAAAAATAGGTAAAACCAGTGGTAAAGCTGTTTTGACGAAAATCTCTAGTGCCTTGAAATGGAGTTGACAACTGCCGTTCAGTGATATCTTATTGTTACCATTTCCTAAATAATCGCATTTTATGATTTCCAGTTTTTTTCGTATTAAATAAACGTTGACAGTACAAGCGGCATTCTGATGAACAATAGATTGTCATTCCAAGGCACTGCAGATAGGATTTATTATTTTTTGATTTCCCGGTTTCTGAACAAACGTCATGCAAACCTCTTGGCATTTCCGATTGATTTTGCGTAAACTTTTTTTTTAGCAATTTTATCGATTTTAAATTTTATACATTAACTTTTGGGTTGCTATAATAAAATTATGGTTCATTTGTATAAATACGAAATATTCAGTGTAATGCCATTCCGCAAAGGCGCCCTCTGTAGATGGATAGCGGTGACAGTTGTTATTGTAAATTGTATATTTTTGAAATTACTAAATTTTAGGGGCGACACCTATCGAAAATGTTTGGCGTAACTTTAAACGGCCGCTACGGTGGCGCCCACTGGAAAATAACGGCCGTGGAACATTCTCAAAGTTGGGCGCTGGTATAAGCATTCTGTCCTACTACTATATTCAATGCTTGTACCTATATCTTAAAATTATAGGATTACAGCAAGTATTATTAAAAATAACCATAATATGAATATGGCTGATTTTATTTTGAATTGCACATTATGGAGACCCCCATGGAGGAGTCAATTTTTAACCACTAATGAAAGTTCGTGAGTGGATGAGAATCCATAGCACCCAAGAGTTCAAGAATCAAGCATGATTCGAATCTCGAACTCATCATGTTTGTTTGACTTCATCTTAGATTACTAAGGGCCGATTTTATAATACTAGAATAGACTAATAACTCCTTAGACCTCTCAACATAATGCAGCCGTGGTTTTCGTAAATATTGTACCTCAGTGGTAGGCTAGATGTCGATAGTTGTAGATAGCTTAAATTTGCTCATAAAAGTATTGAGTACCAAAAGAACAACAAATGCATAACTTAGCAGGTCCACACCACTTTCTCCCAGCGGCCAGCAGGTACACAATTTATCGTTTTACACCTGTTTCCATCCCTTGAACCAATACTGGTACAAACAGGGAATCAGCTATTCCTCCGACAATTGCCATGGTTACAATTGTTAGAAGAAAAGTAACCATATGACAATTGTCGGAGGAATAACTTATTCCAAGTTTATACCAATATTGTAAAATCTGCCCTTTTAATGAGTAGGGACTTCCTCCTTCACCAACATACCTGTGTAAAACAATAAAGGCGACGTTATGCAACCTATAATACTGGTGAAAACATTTTTATCACTGTACATTATTTAGCAGCGCACTATCTGAAAAATATACCAGGTATTATGTAAATTTTAGGGCAATCTCTTAATTGGTAATTATTTTCACCAAAAGAAATACCTCTTCAGAGTGAGCGCTTTGCGCTTTGCGCTTTGACTCACTCTGAAGATGCAAGCTGCAATGTCTTGCGAAACGTTAGTTTGTATGGGTTCACAAACAGCTATGAGGCAAAAACCGAACAAGTATTCTTGTGATGGCAAACAAGTTATACAAAGAACAAATCCTTGTCCGCCCCAAGGTTCACACAATAATAATAATAATTTAGCTCAAACATCCAGAGCAAATGCTTGTAATGGCAGACAAGCTACAGGTTGGTCCTTACCTGCTGTGAGTTTTACTCAAATGACGACACGGTATAAGCCGAAAGTTAATAATACTAAACTCAAATTACTTGCACGCTTTGTTTGTTCTGCCCTCCCGGAAGGTCATGCGACCAAATAATGTCATTGGAATGCCTAATATAATAATATTATCAGGCCCCGATTTACCAATGGGCAAACTGGGCAATTGCCCAGGGCGCCAATTTCTGGGGGGCGGAAAATTTTAAAAACGGGAACGACACAACAAACTTGCGTTAGGCCACGCAAGAGATGGTTACAAGCAACCAAAGACTATTATCACGTGATAATAGTCTTTGAAGCAACTGTCTATCTTTGTATCGAACTCTTTGTCGAACTCTTTGGTTTTAATGTGTTCTGAAAAAGACATGACACTAAAAACAGATTTTTCCGAAGTTGTTACCGAGTTCCCTAAGAAAAAAATCAAGAAAAAGGTCCATGTAGTTATGTTAACTAAAAGTTTTCCAGAAAAGTATAGAAAATGATTATATTACAGGCTATTCACTAACTGTAATTCATTTCATCAAAAATTTGACTTTTTCCTTAGTTTCTAAATATTAATAATGTTCAAAATGTTTTCATTTTCATATTTAAGTATCTATTTCGTTTGTTTTCTCTTTGGTAATAAAAGTTATAACACAATTTTAATGCACGTGTTTATTTATTAAAATTGATTTTACACTTTTACACACTGGTACTGGGGGGGGGGGCAGCTACAAAAGGTTTTGCCCAGGGTGCAGCTTACCCTAAATCGGGGCCTGAATATTATCAGGCGTTAATCAAGTTAATTTTGAAATTTATAACATCCATTTCAAAGACATCGGCCGACGCATAACACTGTTAATTTTTACTAACTGCTAATTATTACTTTCTAAAGGAAGAATTTAGCAAGACAAATTTCTAAACTTCACGAGATCAATAAAAATTTACACTTAATACACTTTGGATTATTAGTGTTTGTAGTAGGATTGTTAATAGAGTATACGCCTATACCCTATACTTCATGAAATTAATTTTTAAACCCACTAGTTTTTGATACTCAGTCAGATATTTGGGTATTAGCCCAAGTATTATTTTATGCAGAAAAGTTAGAGTACCTATACAACTTTATGAACTAAGAACATTTTTAACCATTGCACTTTGCTTAATATTCATTGAAGTTTGGTGTATCTACTGCACCCTAATATCGCCCCTATTCTGCAATTTCAGTAGTCGATTTAACTTATTTTGCATTACCATGTAAATAATGGTTGTCCCACATTATAATCAGTGTTGCAAAACTATTTTGTTGTACACTATCTTTCCAGATTCTTAGAGCATTACTACTAGCATTAAATTGAAATCTGTTTTTGACATTGGTCGCTTAGTGATCAATGAATCCATCATTTCACTCAAGTTGTTCCCTTTGATATAAATAATGGTATTATCCCCCAAAAATATGGAATTTGCAGACTTTAAGCATTTTCTGCACTTTATTTGTGTATAATGTAAACAACAAAGGTTCAACACACTTCCTTGTGATACTTCTACATCGTCTATAAGTATACATTCACCAGATTCCACAACTCATTTGGTTGAGTTAGAACCGTGAAAACTAGACGTAAAAGTAACATAAATGATTCATATTTTGCGATGGTAGTGTAATGTTCGTAGTAGTATAATTATGGATCAACCAGACAGTTTTCAAAACTTCCAACCCCTATCCACTGATTTATTTCTTTTGATCAAAATAACTACCGGTTAAAACATTGCCAGGGAGATTGCGAAAACATATTCCAAAATAGTTATTTTTGTATCAAGCCCAAAAATTAACGGTTTTGTTTTTTGTCAGAGTCTGAGTTTTATGGAAACAGACAAGCACAAAAAAATCACTTTTTGAGAGAAATGCAAACAACGTTTTTAAAACGAATATCAAAAATTCTATAAATAAAATTAATTTTTATTTTAAAGGAATTAGATATTTTGCGTTTACAAACATTACTTCACGGCCGCATGCACGTGAAATAAATACGTCCGTAAAATACTACCTATAGTCCGTACCATGCAGTCACTGTCGGTCCTATGGACACAGGTAGGTATTGCCAAACCTACTTCGCACTAAGGTTCACAGCACACAAGAGAAGTTTCACTTTTATGAGTTTTAAGCCTCTTAACTCAAGCAGGAGGAGGGTAGGAAGTACGTGTAGTGTTTACCCTCCTTTTCGCAGAGGTACTCAATATACCTACCTGCTAAGCTGTTTCAACAAAAGCCCTAGGGTTAAGAAAAGTGGCAATACCGTGTAAGAATGTTCCCCACAGGGACTTTGATCTCTGGAACGGACTAGGTATAGTCATTAACTGCAGATGCTTACTACAAAGTGACACTTTGCGGTAGTTAAAAGAACAACTTCCTGTTTTCGTCACAATAGCCTGAAAATGTGATTTAAATATCTCAAAATAACAAGCTATCCATTTTAACCTTAACCTTCGTAAATTTTAAATTACTTTGCTTTAAGACATCAATGTTACATCCATCGAACTGATACAAATTTCTTCATCCATACCCAAACTGCTGGTTTTAGGATACATAGCAGTTGCAGACAAAACTACGAAGGACTGTGTTATAGGGATATTTTAAAAGATTCATTCTTCAACATGGTTAAAATATTTTTAGTACAGTCAGTGGAATTCAGACGTGATGCATTAACAGAAGCATTGCGTTACATGTTTGTGACTTTCTTATTCAGTTTAATTATTACCTCCATCTACAGTAGTGGCCTTGCAAGCATTATGACAATTCCAAGGTAAATATAACTTCATTTTTAATATTTAAGATACTTATTTCACATTTCTTTGTATATTCCAGGTATACAGGTACCATTGAAACAGTTTTTGATTTAGCCAACAGTGATGTGCAATGGGGAGCAACCCAAAATGCTTGGATATTTTCACTTCTTTCTGAAGAAAGGGTTATTATCATTATTTAACTTAGAAAATATTTTAAACAAAATTTATTTAAAAATAATAAAAACACTTTGCCTAACCATATACGTAGGTACATAAAAATACTTTTTCAGCCTCAGTATGTAACAATACTGAAACATTTTATAGCAGCAGAACCAAAAAAATTAATGGAATTTGCAAAAACAAATCAATTTGCATTTTCGATTGAACGACTAGCTTCCGGTAAGTCGAATAAATGTTTAATCCATGAAATAATTATATATTTTATAATCTTAGGTCAATATGCTATTGGAAATTACATAACCGAAGATATTGTAAAAAATTTAAGATTAATGCGTGAAGATTTGTATTGGGAATACTGTATAATTATGCTTCGTAAAAATTCTCCTTTATTAAATTCACTAGACAACTTTCTATTAAAAGTAACCGAAGCTGGATTAATATATTTTTGGGAAATGCAGGTTAGTACTTTGTCTTCCAAAACTAAACTCATTCAGCATTAAAATATAAATATGTTAAGGCTGCTCTTCACCACATGGACCTACGAGTGCAAAATATTGTAAAATTCTATGCTGTTACAAATGACGAAAAACAAGAAGATACAGTGAAACTTAAATTTGTCCACGTCGAAGGAGCTTTTGGAATTTTAGTAATAGGTTGTGCTGCAGCAACTATATGTTTCCTTGTTGAATTATTAATTAATAAATACAACAACCAAAAAGTTCGAATTACCATTTAACTAAAATAATCTCTCATAATTTGCGTAATAATTTGTGTTAAGAGTTTTTTGATTGCTTTTCAGCTTAGAAACGGGTGATAAAATATTATCCGACATTTTTAATACCCCCTGCACTGTATATTTGTAATGAGAATGTAATTTCTCCTGAAATCGGCAAGAGGGTGTTTGTTTCCCAACTAATTTTGATCTTTTCATGTGTGGGCTTGAAACTTTCATGCCGATTTCAGAAAATGTAGTTTTTTTTGTTTCAAATAAAAGTTGTATTAGGTACTTGAACCATTTATTTATCATCCGAAAATTAACTGGATGCGACTGGATGTTGACTGGAGCTCATTAAAATTTCCTTTAATAATAAATATCCCCAACGTGTCAAAATAAATTGGTAAATAATCCAACCCATACCTCGTCAGCAAATCGCTATCGTTTAATTCCAAAAATTCAACCAATAAAGTGCTGCTTTTCCCGAATAACGTCAATCCGAGTGCCTTAGTCATCATGGTCCATAAGCTTACTTATTTAATTTTTTATGCTTTATTTCATTTTTTCATTGAATTAACTTCCAAAATACAATATTAGTGGTCCGATTTTTCTTCTATACAGGGTGTTATCTAAAGTAATGTATAATTCGTTTACCTAAGAAAGAACACCCAATTATGATCTATTTAGTTTTCCTTAATTACTCATTAAGAGAGTCAGAGAGTGCTATTACTGTACATAACACCCTGTATTTGCCGTTCAACCCTCACTCGTAGCTATTTTTTCCGGGATGTCTGTACAAGTTTGACTTTTGAGCACAATGAATAAATTAAAGCCGCCCCTGGTCCAAGCATGGATGTGACAAGCGGATAGCCCTCACATTTGTGCTACAAACAGCTGAATACACAAGTCCACTGGGTTTTTGTGAAAAATAATTCTCAAACTGCAACTAACCTAAAGCTCGAGGGGCGCCCAACTAGTCTTTGCAAAAAGTCTTTGCTTTAGGTTAGTTGCAATTTGAGAATTAATTTTTACAAAAACCCAGTGGACTTGTGTATTCAGCTGTTTGTAGCACAAATGTGAGGGCTATCCGCTTGTATGGATGTGCATGAATGTGCTTATAATTCCTCTAAAGCAACTTAATTGGCAGCAAAATAAAAAAAAATTAAAAAATCTTGTTTGTAGTCTAAATTCGTTTTATAACGACCAAAACGTGGAATTCTAAAAACGGCAATACGGGTTTCCAAATACCTAAGATTAAAACTGTAATTACTAAGTCATAAAGTGGCTTGAATCAGTTTCTAAATTTTGTGGAAATTTTAAACAGTAGTAGCATTGAATATTGTCTACTACAATAATCAATGGTAGTAGGTAATCAAACCAATAGTTAATAAGTTTTAATGCAATTATATTGCAGATATTTCCAAAATTACAGGGTATTCTATATTATCCAAGGGGCTTTTCAGGCAAGCGATTTCAAAATTTGTAAAACAACGATTCGTCTTGAAAAAGAAACTGTACCATCCATATTTTTTATAAGTGCCAGTACCTACCTAAGGGACTGACAGTTTAGAATAGGTAGTACTTATCGTATATACGTCAAATATGTACTACCTACCTACTAGTAATACATGAAACCATTACAATACTACCAACTACCTACATAGTATTTCTTTCAAATTCAAGATGTATCCAATAGGACTCAATGTATCCTCTCCTTAGACAGTAGCATTTCACCTTACACTCTGACATTTGGTTGGATGGTTGGATATAACATTTCCAAAATTAATTACATTTACCTATTACCTACCTATTTAATGAAATAGGTACTAAGGTACTTACCTACAAATCATATGCATGGGTTATCCAAAAAAATGGCACATGCTTTAAAATTTATGGGAAAAAGTACATTTTTGTGCAGGTTCACTGAAAGCTGTTTTCTCATGTAGTACTAACAAGTCTCGCGGGTGGTTCCTGCGATACAACGGATGGAACAACTGCAGAATATGCTCCGCGCCGCGCTTCAAGGCTTTAACATCTTCAAATGCCTAGGTATAGTAATTGTTATGGACTTTATAAACCTCAAATATATCCGCTTAACGCTAGCTAGGTGTTAGGTACTAATTAAACAATATGACCCATAAAATTATAAAAAAAAATGTACGAAACATTTTAATAAGAAAATGTAAAATTACGTATATTTTAACTTTACGAATTACGTTAGTCTTGCGTGTACTTATTTTATGTTTAAGTTCATTGTGAACAAGGACTTACACACGTGACACGTCAGAAAACATTTTATCATTTTTAGGCAAAATACGCAATTTTCACCCTACTTTTTTTAGAAGAAAATATTAATCAGAATGCTATTTAAAATAAAATGTATATGTAAAATTGACGGTACTGCAGTAGGTAGCAATCGAATTTGTACAAACAATAAACATTGACATGGCAAGCAGCCGAGATTTATACAGGGTGTCTCTAAACCTAGTACCATAAATTTACCAGGCGCTTCCAGACGCAAAAATAAGTCGAAAATGTCTATAAAAATTTTGTCCTAAACCGCAGTATAAGGCAGCTACACGTCTTTGAAAATGGTACTGAAAAAAACGGAAAACAATTGCATTTTAAAAACGGTTTGAGATAAAAAAAAATCGAAATTTTGTATGCAGCCTAACCAATTGAAGGTATAAACAGTACGAACACTTACTGTAACTATTTTTATTTTGATTTATTTTTCAAAAAAATAATTTACATACAAATCCAGTATTCTAAATAGTAAATTGATTTTGGCTAAACAGAAAACTTGCATTTTATAGGAAACGGTTAGTCCAAGCGAGTTGAAACAAGAGTACCTTTTTTGTTAATTAGGCAACAGGAAATACAAATCTCTAAACTAAAATGGAAAAAAACAAAAGGTTAAGAAGGTGGTAACCCCCATTCGCGCCGCCCCTGGTTAATTTACAAAAAAAAATAGTAGAAAGTTTATACCTTTAATAGGTTAGGCTGCCTGCAAAATTTCGATTTTTTATCTCAAACCGTTTTTAAAATGCAATTGTTTTCCGTTTTTTCAACACCATTTTCAAAGACTTGTAGCTTCCTTATGCTGCTCTTTAGGACAAAATTTTTATAGACATTTTCGACTTATTTTTGCGTCAGGAAGCGGCTGGTAAATTTATGGTACTACTACTACTAGGTTTAGAGACACCCTGTATAATAGAGTTTTAGGGCACTATACACTTGAGTACGCTAACGCTAACGTCTTTGCTAGGCAACATACTCCTTTGCTAAGCAACATATTGTTTTGCTTAGCGTACGGTGCTCAAAAACTCTCTTGGGCAAGATTTAGACAAGTGGATAGGTTTCACCATGGAGCACCCAACAGCTGACACCGGCATTCGTTCGGCGCATGTCTGGGGACTTGGAAAATGATTTCAGCTTCCTGAGACTATAGGGACAGAGGTGCGCACGATTGGTTGCCTATTCCCAGGGCGTAAAAAGTCTGTTTCTGAGAAATCTAATATTAATTATTAAACACCGGCATTACGTTCGGCGCATGTCCCTATAATCTCAGCAAGCTGAAATAATTTTCCAAGTCCCCAGACATGCGTCGAACGTAATGCCGGTGTAAAATAATTAATATTAGATTTCTCAGAAACAGACTTTTACGCTTTGGGAATAGGCAACCAATCGTGCGCACCTCTGTCCCTATAATCTCAGGAAGCTGAAATAATTTTCCAAGTCCCCAGACATGCGCCGAACGTAAAATACGCTCAGCTATTGGTTGCTCCATGGCGAAACCTATCCGCTTGTAAGATTTAGTAGTTTTTGAGCACCGTACGCCGTACGGTAAGAGTACGGTAACGCTAACACTAACGTCTTTGCTAAGTATTTATTATAAAGAAATCCAATAACAGAAATATTATGGGGACTAATCTACCCCAAACAAAGCATTTAGGAAGTTCTAAAGAACAGTCAAAATCCAATTGAGTTGACGTTGTGGAGCCAGTGAAGAAGAGAATAAGCACGGACATAATGTGCCACCGTTGCAACAGATACCACACAGCTCTACAAACTACCTCACGTGGGATGATTACATTCTCCCATAACGCCAACAAACCAGTGCTGCAGTTTCTCTTTCTATGCAGGGCCGTACCCAACGGAGGGATAGGGGGTTGAACCCCCCCCCCCGAAATGAAACCATCGTGTACTTTCAGCAATGTTTTTTTTTGCTTTCTACTCGGCCT
The DNA here is from genome assembly GCA_963082805.1 of Hemicrepidius hirtus. Lineage (NCBI taxonomy): Eukaryota > Metazoa > Arthropoda > Insecta > Coleoptera > Elateridae > Hemicrepidius > Hemicrepidius hirtus. The sequence continues at coordinate 28,162,285 of OY720160.1, read as the reverse complement.
CCTTTTATTCCCTTTTCATTGACCGGTAAGGAAATTAACCCCCCCCCCAAAATAAAATCCTGGTTACGGCCCTGTTTCTATGCATTTTATGTTGTTCAATGAGGCAACTTCCTCTATAACAACTTTGCTTTAGAAGAACTTGTTAGTGCAAAGATCAGTCTATAAACTGGAGTCTACTTTCTTTGCACATTTTCTATGTTTTTCACCAATTCTCAGTGGAAAATAGTATATTCCGTTACAAATAACGAGAATAGCATTTTTTACAAATGAGAGAAGAGTTTACCACCTTAGACGAAGCTGAGGTTGGTCATTTTCTCGAGCGTCGGAAAATACCATTTTCATAACCTGTAACAAAATATACTATTTTGGTTCGTAGTTTTCATAAGTTGAAGTTATAAATTTAAATTGTAAGATTTCTTTTTATTTCTTTATAGTTAACAAAATACAAAATTCTTCTATAAATACTTATATCGTTATAAACACAGGTACACTTCAGCAAAACATTATACATAAAATTACAAATTTACAAATGTATTTGTTTAACACTACACGTTTTTAGGAAGGTTTTCATCATCACAAATGCATAGTTCATTAATAGAATCTTTTAAATCATCAAGTTGTTCTTTAATTTGAGATGCAGCTTTAGGACCATTTACATCAAGTGCTTTAACGAATGCTTGGTATAAATCTTGATTACTGAATGTGTTTTCTTCAGGAGGATCAATATATACAGTAAAGTCAGGTTCTCCACTTTTATGAGGTACCTCAATAGTACTATATAAAGCTATACTTGGTTCACTTGTATCTCCACAATCAGTGCTCTGATCAGTATAATTTTCCTCTTCAGTTATTAGATTTGTAATTACAGTGCTGGTTTCTGACGTTTCAGTGGGCATTCTATCAACATAATCAGTTATTCGGATGGACTCTATAAACTTGCTATTGGTGTTAAATCTTGTATCTCTGACTTTAGCAACTAAATCTTGAAAATTATCCTTTATGGTTTCAAATACACATGGATAGTTTGGATCATGAATTACAGAAGTAGATTCTTCATTCATGGTAGTATATTCTTGATATAGTTTAGGTAGTACATTGTCTTGGAAATCTGTAGATTCTGAGGTATAATTTATTGTAGGTAAATCTAATTCTACTGGTTTTTCTAGTGATTTTGTCCTTTCAGATGGTAACATCAGAGACTCTACACTATCCTCAAATATTTTCCTATGTTCATCCCGTTCTTGTTTACTAAGTTTTTTTTGATGTACAAAAGAATATGGTGGAGCTATGGGAGGTTGTACAGGTTCTCTATATTGATAAGCTTCTTCGCCCTCCAACTAATAAATTAAATCAATTTTAGCATCAATGTTCCATAAAAAATTTATATTCGAGATGATACTTTTAAGTAGGTAAGTCACATAGACTAGTAACTTAGTGAACGGAGCCAACCCTATAGCTTATACCAATTACCAGTGACTCACAGATAAAGAGAGATATGGCTATAAGGTTTATTTAATAATTAGAAAATTTATAATAAAATATCTTATGCTGCTCCGTCTACTAAACCACTAGAAATACTATTTCTTTATTAATAAATATGCATGTGCATGGCAAGAACTCAAATATGTGTAGGCTACTGGATATTATAATGAATTTTGGTAGACCAAAAATATCTTTTGCGGTTATGTATATACAGTTTGCACGTTTTTAGTTTGTTTCTGGTGGTCTAGCATTCTATGCATTCTCGGTGGCGATGCGTGTAGATAATAGACGCGCGCACTTGCACAAAGTTACTAATGCTATATCGGATTTTGCAAAAAAGATGTACGGCACTGATAACGCGGTAAGAGCCTCTCTACCAGCTTAAGACCACTGCGCACCCAGACCCGAAGCAAACTAAAATTGTGCAAGCCGTATCTTTATGAAATTTAATGGAAACAAAAGACAGAAGACTATGGATCTTTATTTGTGGCCACCCTATATAAACATTTTTGACTTGACACCTAAGTGACACTTCACTGAATTTTCTGATTGCTCAGAATCTTAAACCCGGTCTGGCTTACGTTTTTTTTCACGAGGCCTTACAATTCGTTGATGAATCTGTATGTTAAAATTTAGACAAATTAAAATTATACAGGGTATTCAATTTAAATAAAAAAAAATTAATCTGATTTTCAATTAAAGCAGAAATGAAATGGTTGTTAAAGATGCGCAGTTCTATGTATTTTTTATTTTATAACATACTTCCAGCAACTCATTTAAAAAAACATAAAAAAATGTTATTTTAAATAAAACTTTATTGTACTCACTTGTAATGGGTAAGTAGTATCTGAATCAAAAGCGCTAACATCTCCACAAACTAAAAATGGAATTATTATTCTATTGACTCCTGTTAATGAAGCAAAATCTCTATTTCGTCCATCTAAATATGGAGTTATCCGAGTTGAATCAAAATCTTCTGGAGGATAATAATTTAAGCAAACAACAAAAGCCTCTGTAACAACCAGCACATAATTTAACTTTTAAATTTTTCAAGGATATTAAAAGCAAATCATACCAATGCTGGAATTACGTGAACTGGATGGTTTGGTAACAATAACATCTTCAAATAACAATGACAACTGATTTGTCAATAAATCATTATCTTTTCCTCGAAATATTTTTGCTACAAAATTTCCACCTTCTTTGAGTACATTGGTTGCGATGTGTAATGCCCCTAATAATAACTGCCCTTGTATATAGATATCCATACAATGTAGCCCAGTTACTGAAGATTAAAAGAAAAGTATTAGATTATATTGTAATAGATGAAAGTTGTAAACAGGGGCGGCAGGTTTTGAATTTCTAATCAGATGAAAAAATTGTGACCTTGGGGGAGGGGTTCTCCCTTGGCGGGGGTCTGGCGGGTACAAATTACCTCAGGTATAAGAAGGGTTAGCCAGCCGGAAAATTTTGAAAAATATAAATTAAAATCTGTTGTAACGCTCCCAATTGAGTATCTTTGCCACTTTTTCTGCAAACAATGCCATTAGGATTAATATTACTTTTCGGCAAATGAATTACGCGTGGTGCGTAACACCCCATAAAATGTTTCTTTGGGTGCAACTGACCCCTTGCACCCATGCGTTCGCCGCCCCTGGTTGTAAACGAACCTGTAGTGCTAATAATAAAAAAAACATGGTACTTAATGAATTTACAAATCAAGTTAGTTATAAAGTATTCGAATAGAAAAAAACTGTTCTAATCCATAGCAAAAAATGTTTTTCATGGCTTACTATGAAACAAACAGTTTTTCGATTACAACTCCACTATTTATAAAGATAATCCATCCCTACATCAGTGTAAAGGAAAAAGGAGCTCTTTGCAGTGATGGTGTGGCAGTCTATGATGAATATTTGAAAATGGAAAGTTGAGGACTTACAAAAAATTTAATTAGAAATTTGAATCTGCATTAAAAAGTGCCTTATAATGTCAAAACTATTTTGAGCTATTTTCTGTAATAATTCAATTACACAGAGCAGTAGAAAACTACAAATTTAAGATTTTTCAGCCTGTACTGAAAACTGCACTATAGAATTTGAACATTGATCATACTAGTCCCCAATATACTGAACATTTCTTCTCATTTTTAACCAAATCTCTATTTCTTGCCATTTACGAGATAACACATTTTTTATTCTTTCACTATCAGTTATTCTTCCAATTCTTTGCATGAACACAGCAATTTTAGAATTCTGAGAATACATCCACATTTAACTTACCATCTGGAGCTCCATCACAAACAACTAAATCAGCTTTAACACCTTCAAAATGTCTCATAATTTCTTGTGCAGTGGAGAATTTTGTGATGTCCCCTTGAATTTGAATGACTCCAGGCAAGGGTGCCATAGGTTGTAAATCCACAGCTACTATTTTTACATTGTCTTTTTTTTTGTTTATTTTTGACGTCTCATTTGTTTTCTCCTGCTCAATATTTTGTGTTTGTTCAACTGGTGGGCCCTTTCTGTTAACATCTAAAAAAGCTATCCGGTTAATATCAACTATGTCTTCTTCGGAGTATAGCTTTCGTGAAAGCACCTGGCTCCAACTACCAGGTGCTGCACATAAATCTACGACTCTGGTAACGTCTATAAAAAAAAGAGAATTTTTAGAAATGAAAAAATTAAAAGATTGTAGGTTATGAACCTGTTAAAATATTAAAAGTTTCATCAATTTGCAACAACTTAAAAGCGCTTCGTGCCCTCCACCCCTGTTCCTTGGCCTTACGATAATATATATCACGTTTATCTTTTGAAGTCTTTCCCATTTTTATTAAAACAAATACACAAATTTAAATTTCTGAAGAAACGAACGATTAGAACACTGGGACTGGAACGGAACAGTGACAGTGTTGCCAATCTGGTCAACTGTATGCATTTGACCCATAAAATAATATAAAAATTTACAAGCGGATAGCCCTCACATTTGTGCTACAAACAGCTGAATACACAAGTCCACTGGGTTTTTGTGAAAAATAATTCTCAAACTGCAACTAACCTAAAGCTCGAGGGGCGCCCAACTAGTCTTTGCAAAAAGTCTTTGCTTTAGGTTAGTTGCAATTTGAGAATTAATTTTTACAAAAACCCAGTGGACTTGTGTATTCAGCTGTTTGTAGCACAAATGTGAGGGCTATCCGCTTGTTAAAAATTTATATTATTTTATGATCTCACCAAAGTCAGATTTTTGCAATGATAGAGTTGAATTTTTTGTTGAGGAGAGTGTGGACACACTTTGTCAAACCTTGTCAAACACTTTTTCCCGCTAACGAAAGGAGGAAGACTCAAGGACTTGAGGAAGACTGCCTATGGGCTATGTATGTTTAAATTACAAAAATCAAGGCAGTCTACTCGCTTCTACTTTTTTTTCAGCTTCGCTTTAATAGTATTTGTTGTAAGCTTTTTGCAGATTTATTTAAAAAATCAAGAATTTTTCACAAGCGGTTAGGTTTCACCATGGAAGACCCAACAGCTGAGCGTATGTATATACAGGGTGGCTGGTTTTTCTTGTCCAGCTTATATCTGCTGAAATATTAAATATACATGAAAAAGTTAAAGGAGAGACTTAGCTAAGAGAACCTGGTGTATAAAATAGCGTAAACAAGTTTTTTCCACGGCCTACTTATTTTCCGGAAAAATATGTAACTTTGGTTTTTTAAATGGAACACTCTGTATATTTTTGCGGAATAAGATTCTAAATCAATTTCTCTTTACGAGCATGTATCACTAATAGCATTTTGCTTTTAAATTACGCCTAGTAATTCAAAAAACAAAATTGTGAGATTAGCTACGATTTCTATTATTTCCTCTGCGAGTAACAAAATTTATTTAATTACAAATTAATGAAATTGATTAATACATAATGTGTCTTATAATGATTGTTCAAATTGATCACCATTCAATTCTAAACATTTTTGGGGCCCGCTCAATCAAAAAAAAGAATATCACAGCCGCCTATAGTATAATTTTATTTTTTGAATTTTAGACGTAATTTAAAAGCAAACCGCTATTAGTGATACATGTTTGTAAAGAGAAATTAATTTAGAATCTTATTCCGCAAAAATATACAGAGTGTTCCATTTAAAAAACCAAAGTTACATATTTTTCCAGAAAATAAGTAGGCGGTGGAAAAAACTTGTTTACGCTATTTTATACACCAGGTTCTCGTAGCTAAGTCTCTCCTTTAACTTTTTCTTGTATCTTTAATATTTCAGCAGATATAAGCTGGACAATGAAAAACCAGCCACCCTGTATACACAAGTCCACTGGGTTTTTGTAAAAATTAATTCTCAAACTGCAACTAACCCGCAACTAACCTAAAGCTCGAGGGGCGCCCCACTAGTCTTTGCAAAGTCTTTGCTTTTAGTTGCAGTTTGAGAATTATTTTTCACAAAAACCCAGTGGACTTGTGTATATACATACGCTCAGCTGTTGGGTGCTCCATGGTGAAACCTATCCGCTTGTGAATTTTGCTGGCAAGGAGGGTTTTATGATGTATACGGAAAATAATTATTAACTGACAACACTGCTTGGAATGGCAGCAATAAATTTAGTTGTGAAATTTAGGTTATGTTGATATAATTGTTGCATGTTTTGTTACTTTTTGTATATCTCGTGATATTATTGCAGTTTTAGTAGATTCGTAAGCATAAGGAGGTTTAATTAAAATCAAGTTTAACAATGGGAAAAATTACGAAGGATAAGCGCGATATTTATTACCGAAAAGCTAAAGAACAAGGTTGGCGAGCTCGAAGTGCCTTTAAGCTTCTACAGATTGATGAGAAATTCGGAATTTTAAAAGGTAGGTAATTGTTTTGTACAAGCATAATATATTAAATTACCTAATACATTAACAATAATTAAAATACTCTTTAACAGATGCAACTAGAGTAGTAGATTTGTGTGCTGCACCAGGAAGTTGGAGTCAGGTACTATCAAGAAAACTGTACTTGAGCGAAGATATTAATGCTATTTCTCGAAAACCTGTTGTTGATCTACATGTGGAAAAAGAAAAGCTACAAAATGGTGAAAATAAAACAAATAATGAAGAATCACTTAAAGGAGATAAAAATGAAAATCCTAAAAATGAGAATGTTAGAATCGTTTCTGTGGACCTACAACCCATGGCTCCCTTACCCGGAGTAATTCAAATTCAAGGAGATATTACAAAATATGCTACAGCACAAGAAATTATGAATCACTTTGAAGGTGCAAAAGCAGATTTAGTTGTTTGTGATGGAGCCCCAGATGGTAAGTAAAGAATAAAACCTTACTTTTTAAAGTAATTCTGCTAAGATAGTGTATGCCAATGCCAAAAATTCTCTAGAATATCACTACTAGCTGTTTTTAAAGCATTAACATTAGATTGAAGCATGCGACAGCGACAGGCAGCTTGTAGTTGTCTCTCCTTGTCGCGTGTCTTCTGGAGCAGTAGTATAGTATCTCTACGTGGTTGCTTAAATTTTACTCTTACAAATGATGAAAACAATGAGCCTAAAACACTGAAAAAACCACTTGAACTCGTCATCTGAATAAGATGAAATTTTATATCTAAAAAAGGAAGATAGCCTATATGGAAAGAATGTTTGCAAATTAAAGGACCATCAAAATTTATTTGTTAACTTTTTTCAAGTTCTATACCTAACTGTCCAAAATAATTTTTGTGTAATACAAGTTTATATGATAAAGTAACCTCTATTTTCACCCAGGATTCACCTCTCTTGCATATTATACACGTACTTAGGAAATACCCGGAATAAAACAAGTACTTATGTACTAATATTTTTATTTTCTTCAGTAACAGGGTTGCATTGTATGGATATTTACATTCAAGCTCAGTTGCTATTGGGAGCTTTCCATATAACATTCAATGTACTGAAAGAAGGTGGTACTTTTGTTGCCAAAATATTTCAAGGAAAGGATAATGACTTACTAAAAGATCAGTTAATGATGCTGTTTGAAAATGTTATAATTTTTAAACCACCTAGTTCTCGTAACTCCAGCATGGGTAGGTTTCAAATAGTTTTTTGTAAATTAAAATACAGGGTGTCCCGGAAAAGTCTGTACAAAACGATACCACATATTCTTGAGACCAAAATAGGACGATTTAACCAAACTTATTTTTATCCAAAAGTGCTTCATTAAGGCTCAGGACTATGTGGTGGCGTTTTTTACAGGTCTTTCAGGACACCCTGTGATGTGATGAACAAAATATTTCTCATTATTTCTTCTAGAGGCATTTGTTGTTTGCTTAAATTATTTTCCACCAAGTGACTTTGATCCTACAAAAATAACTGCATATTTGGATGGACAAAACAGGGATTTCAGTTGTTTGACTGGTGTTAACAGAATAATAATTCCATTTTTGGTTTGTGGAGATATTAGTGCTTACGATTTACACGGAAGTTGTCCATCACAACTGGTAAGAAATTCTTGTTACTAATTTTGTTGTAATAAATAAAAACGAAAATATCTTTTAACAGGCAACAGAAGATCAAGTTTCATCATCATCAAATTTATTAAGTACTGAACAACAAGAATTACATAAACTTACAAATATTGAAAAATGTTCAAAAACTGAATCATTATCTGATAAAAAAAAGGAAATAATAGAAATAACGAAGCAAAATTTGCAAACACAAGGACATAATATAGATTCCACCCTCCTAGAAAAACTCTATATGGAATTTACTACTAACACTGAAGAAACCTTTTCAACATCTCATGAAGTAAAAGGATCGTGTATACCTGGACAAACACCATCAATTTTGCAAGACTTGGCTGGAAAAGTTGAACAAATACGTATGAATAGGAACAAGAAACAATTTTCACCTGTTTATTTAAGTGATTTTTATAAAACTAATGTAGATGATAATGAATCATTAGCAACTGCAGGTACGAGTTGCTATACACCTATTAAAACATCGTTGTCCGATATTATATCACATTTAAATTTAGAAGAATCTGCTAATCAGCGTGAAGATTATCAAATATTAGAAAATGATTTTAATGATAGTGTAGCTTTTAGTGAAAATGATGATAATCACGACATAGTCATAGACGAAATGCCAAAAGAACCAATCACATTAGCTGAGCAAATTTATGTTCAATGTATGAAGGATATATTTCAATATAAGAGTGAATATTTTGAAAGAGATGAGGATGGCATTCACTATGAAAATAATTTAAAATAAATTTTTTTGATTATTTAAAAAAATGTATTAAATTTTCCTCAACAACATTTACTTTTACATATTAAACCAGATTGTAACTTTAGCAAAACCATAAGGTAAGGGTGTTATGTACTTCCTTTATGGTTAAAGTAATCACTTTCAATGTAATTAAGAAACATTCAAGAGAATTATATCTCTTGACAGAGATGGTACAGCTGCAGAGAAAATAAACGTTAAGGGGAGCGCAAACAAACGCCGGTGGCGTGGTGGTACCACATATCACACGGTATCGATGATGAACTAAGAGTCTGTACACTCGCGCGACGTGTGTCTCAGACCACTTATAAACCTGCAGGATTCAAAGTGAAAAACATGTATTATGATTATTGTTGGCATTATTATTGAAAGAAATTGAATCGAATGGAAAGGGTGGTGTAAGTATAATCATTTAGAGAAAACAACGAATGCAAAATGGGGTTTTCTCTAGGTATTTACAATGAAGAAGGGTAAATGTAGATTGTAATAAAATTGTACACTTGTTTTATAACACTCACTTTTTTGGTACCCCTGATGGGAAACAATAATTACTTCAAAATATTAGTCCAATAATTTATTTAGTTCATTACATTTTTATATTTGATATCTGTTATTACCATTGTTGTAAGTATCAGTGTGTTTATAAAATTGTAAATACCATTAAATCTGAGAGGGTTATACCATCATACACACGTTTTTTTGATTTTATGGAAACCAATACCTGTACCCCCCACTCTGTCATTTCCAAAATGAATTTTTGGAACCTTTTCCCCATTTTCTAATCCCATGAACAACCCCAAAATTCATCTTCTGTAATATTACCGACGGAAGGTCTGGTGGGCAATACTGTATGCAACATTAAGCAGGCGTAGTAGAACTCTGTTTGATCGCCCGTCTGTGTGCACAGACGTAGTGCGATTATTTTAATGTGTTTTCTGATTACATTTAGTTTTTCCAAATTATAAAATAATAAATTGGTAAATATAGCACCTGAATTATTATTATGGGCGATAAAATCAAAATGGTTAAACACAAAAGAGCAAAGAAACATGGTTAGGCCAAGAACTGGCAATTGAAACAACTGCCTCATAAATAAGATACCAAAAATACTGTTCACACTAAAAAAAAACTGAACATCTGTCTGTTGGCTGTGAGTGGTTGTCTATTATTGCAGTATATTATACAACTAGATTATCAAAAATAATTTAACAGAGGTATTGCCTATTTTATTAGGCAAAACATCGAGAATATAGAATTTTTAATACTATAAAGCAGACGAATATTGACATTAATTTAAGGCAGGCATGACCATGGCATGACAGCTGGACCAAGCTTACAAAGTTGAAAGGGGGCGTGTCCGGCGCTGTTATAAGTTTTTCACAGTACAGTTTAAAATAAAAACATTTATTAGGCGGCAAATTTAAATAATTATAAATACTTTTCATTCCAAGAATTCGATGACCTTCGGATTGATATTTCTGGCTTCAAAATGAATATGTGACGCCTCTAACGCAAAAACTAGTGAATCGATTTTGATGAAATTTGAAATGAAGGGGTATATCGAAAATTCATCGACAAAATAAGCTTTTCAAAAAAATCCGAAACCGGAAGCGGAAGTTAGACATGTTTTTTTGGTAACATTTTCTTCAGAAGCGAAATTTTGAAAATCTGAGTAGGGGATATGAAAGAAGGCCATAATTCAAGGAAAACAGTTTTTTGGCGGAGTCTCTTAACTTCAAAATGGCGGCCGCTATGAATTTTTCATAATTTCGACTTTACGCCCTGTAACTCAAAAACCAGTTATCTGATCAGGTTTCGCGCCCTTTGGTGGTACTATACCTGAAGAAAAATTTATTTATTAAATTCAAAAACAATCGCAACAGCGCTCCTGCAAAAAATTTGAAATTTTTAAAAAATTATTACAAAAAAACTGGCCACACGATTTTGTTTAAATTTTCTATGCTTATACAGCTTGGTATTGGGTATTATAGCTACATTTTTGTTTTTTGAAGAATGCCAGAATTTCACTGAGGCGCCCTCTACGAGGTTTTGAAAATCGGAAATTGATGCTCCTATTGGTCCTATAGCGCCTTTATTAATCAAAATATGAAAAAAGTTTAAATATAAAAGTTGTTTAGTATATAATTCTGCATTTTCCTAAATATATATCACGAATACAGGGCGTTTGCTTTCCACAGTACAATAAGCAACTTTGTTATTTTAAATGAAACACCCTATATATTATTATATATTCATATAGCTAAAATGTACGGTTGATTAGGATTTCGTAAATGTTGACCGCGTTGTGTAAATTTTGATTTAGGCTGGACTCTGACAGCAATTGTATAGTCTTATTTTTCTCGCTACCCACTCAAATGATTTCCAGGGTCTGTCTCGCGAAGTATACTGTTGAATTGTGGTTGAATACCAAAAACGGAATGTTTTTTTTAGTATGGGAAAGTCCAGGGGAGGTTTGCACCTCCACATTTTTTTTCAAAAAATAAAATTATAGAACTCGCCATCTCTGGTTTCGAATACGGACGCTTTACCGCTAAGCAAATGGGACAGATATATTAATTGCTAATTGTCTCAGGGTTCGGGTTCACAACCTGAGTTGATCCTTAATAGAAAGTTGCATGATCAAATCCCTATGGCCCGCACTCTGTGAAACTCCCTGTATACGGAATGCACTGGCTATGCGCTGCAGCTTCTTCTGATTGGTTGCCTAGCGTCCTATGCTGTCGCTGTTGGTTAATTGATTTCTCGCAGTGACAACTGTCAACTGATGACAGAGCCAGACAGTGACAGTAGAAGTTTCGCGTGTTGATGTTTTGAAATATATATTTTTTATTTGGATTGGATTAAAATCTATTTTATTGAACTTTATTTAAGAAGTTTATGGTAACAGTGACAGTGTTTATTTGAATTAGCTGGTTACCTTTGAATGATCACTGCCTGGAGAAGGAAAATCAATGTTTATTTTAATGTATCAATAACAAATTATTTGAAATAGCTGAACATTAAAAGAAATCAATATGAGGCCTGAGTTACGGAAGCAAGTAAGGTTCTAAAACAAAATGTTACAATTTATATAAAAGTCCAATCTTTGGATTGCATCTGTAAAGGAACCTAACCTTAAATTTTGTTTTCTTATATTAATTTCAGATGGGCTGTTTGAATATTGATGGTAGAAATTATCCGTTGTATGAAGGAATAAATACAATAGGAAGAAATAAAGATGCAACAGTTATAGTACGAGATCCGGTATGTAGAATACACAATTTTTCTGAAAGCGATCAACAAGAGCTGTAATAATAACGTAGAATATACTTGTTGTAGTAGGTATATGGAAGATCTGACAATAATCTTTATTGCCCAATAGACAAAGGTCCACTAACAGGACAATGTCATTCTTATAATATATACAGGAAAAAAGACAATAAGTAGTTAAATACCTAATAGCATAGAATAGGTTACTGCAGTATTTTATTGGAATAGTTGGAAATTTTGTAGGTAATTAGCTTACCATAGTTCGAGATATTGACATTGGACTGTAAATTGTTGTGTAATTGTGAACAGTATAGTTCATCTCTCGGACGTATGTCGCTAAAAGCTGAACACACAGTTTTACATGGAATTATTCTATGTACCTCTCCGGTAAGTTACACCATTTCAAGTAAATGCTATCCAGTGTTGTACGTTCTTTTACAAACTTTAAATTGATCATTTTATTTTTAAAATTCCTTTAAAAAATATCGAGTACCACTATAAATTATTGTCTACAGTTATTGTAATTACGAAATTTGTACATAGTTCAACACAAGATTCAGTAAAATTACGTGTAAGCAGTTAGAATTTATTTATAATGTGTAAAATTATTTGTCAACTAAACTAAATTAGATAATCGGCTATTGGATACTTTGATATTGCGTTTAATATTTGTTTTACACCCCACTGAAATTTAAAACCTTTGTGTAATAGGATGTCCTGACTATTGGTTATCTTATCTCACTTTAACACATTAGGTTACAGCCTGAAAGTGACTGTGATTAGTGAAAGTGAAGAGTGCATGAACATTCTTAGAGATTTACGTTCAAAGTTCAGGCATGTGGCTACCATAAGTACAACGAAGACAACGAATAGTACTACATTGTAAACTATTGTAATCCTTTAGGGACAAGTCCATGAGATAAACTGTATTTTAGTAGTAGAGATGATTCGTTCTATAACTAATTGATTGCTTGCAACGTGTCTTAAAAAAAACTCATTTGGTGTAAGCTGTGATCATAAAGTTGCCGACATGCTACCAGGAATGGCCAGTTATCTCATAATATTATTAAGGGTAGTGTGTAACAACAAATTTTACCTGTTGTTAGTCTTATAGTAAATTCCAAATCTTTATGTACAGTCAGTGACAAATGTTTTCACCAGTATTATTTCACTGAACTCGTTTTTCTGAGAAATATAAGACGAAACATAACGCCGTTTTTATTGTTTTACGAAGGTATGTTGGTAACGCTGTTAACAAGATGAAATCAAATATAGAAACATGTTATACTTCTCAGTAAAGCGGGTTAGGGGTTACAGTGGTATAAGACTGGTGAAAACATTTGTCACTGACTGTACCTACTTCAAGGTCGTACAGCTGAAGTGAACAACGACGCACGTACCAATGCTTTCTATTCACTCCCAATAATTTGTAGTCCTTTACCTATTTGTGCTTTAATCGTAGGTCTGTAATACAGATTCAGCTTATGTTTCTTTTTAGCTCACATGCTAAAGAGAAACGAAAGAAACAGGTTAAAAAATTTAAACTTGACTTTAAGTTGATTAAGAAGTTGGTCGTTAAAATCAACTTTATTAAAGTTTATATTTTCAATTTAGAATCAGTCATAGTCAATTCCAAATGAGTTTTTTTAAATAATGGCCCGTTTTTCGTGATGGTCAATGTAGGTATTATATTAGACTATACTGAATTTTATATAAATTGTAGGTACCTTAATTGATATGTATGATCAAAAATTGTAAATACTACAGCTCACTAAACGTAGCATGGCACTCCAAGTAGGCTATAAAAGGCGCTGTGTTGATGATATTTGATTTCACTGAATTGGCAATTTTTGGTACGCCACAGATTTATTGTCATTCATTAACGTAAATAAGGTTAACAATTTAATGTCCAGATGATAGTTGTCTAAAGGTTACCAATACGAAACTTGGAAATTACTAGATCCTATGATTAGTTCCGATTTTTGCCGAGTGCCAAGCTACGTTTGGTGACCTGTACAACGTTATTTTAGATTTTATTCTTTGCAGAGTGTAAGTCAACAACATGCCATTATTACAATTGTCAATGACAATCAGCACTTTGTAAGCGATCTTCGTTCTTTCAATGGGACAATAATTCAAGATAGTAAACTGAATCCCCTGCTATTGTACCAACTTCCATTAGAAACTGTTATTAATTTTGCAAAGTGTAAAGCTTTGTATAAAAAGGTAAGATGTTAATGCTTCTATAGCTCATCCCAATGTGCGACTCTGTAGTACAGTAGGGAGAGGATCCGCATGGTGATGGAGCGACACGGGTTCATTCCCTCATTGTAGCCAAGGTTTTTTCAAAATTCTGGAGCAACGGGGGTTCAACTCATTCATATAGTTGGGGGGTTTTCAAGGGTGGAACATCTTAAACCATCCAGTATAAGTGGGGAGGAATGGGATAAAAACAATTTTCTATAGAAATGTGGCATTGCAAGCTTGCATAAGATCCCACATTGGGATAGGTTCGAGGATAGGCTATTACTAATATTTATAAAATGACTCTTAAACTGTAAAAGTTTTATTTGTTAGCTTTATAATTTAATTTAACATTTTGCATGTACATGTCTTGTTAAAACAGACTTCTGAATTTTTCTTACTTCTACTTTCATAACAGTTGATAATAAGGGAAGTAGTAGCATACGGTTTACCTCACTTGTAGTACAGGCTGCAAAGTATTTTTAATGCTCACAGAATACAGTTAAAATGAATATTATATCATTTCTTCTGATTAAATTAATTAACTAGAAAATAAACTTACTTCAACAGGTACCAGGTAACTCGCAGTCCATTACCATTCATAACAACTATGGTCTCAACATGTCGGCCACTCAAGAGACACAAAGTTTAACTGAATCATTTTATACTGCAGCAACGCAAAATTTAATAAATATCCCCACTCCAACTAAAGACTCCACAGATTTTGAGGGACCTACTAATTATTTTGAAGATGATTACAATTTTTCAGAAATACCCTCTCCACCCATGGATGATCTCAATCAACTAAATAAAACTGGTTTGTCATCTACCATTGATAAATCGAGTATTTCAATTCATGAAATGCCTACTCAGCTTTACTGTTCTGATGTAGCAAACGATATAGTGATAGGTGAAGATCAAGCTTCAGCATCGTCAAACATGGACTATCAAATTATTTCTACTAAAGTTGATGTACATGAACTTCCAACTCAAATGATTTGTTATGAAGCTGTCCCTAATGAATCTGTTGACAAAACACAATCTCAATCATCTTTGCAAGGTTCGTCTTTACATGATATGCCAACACAAATTATTGATGAAGTACCTCATGATTTAAGTAGTGATGATAAATCAATGCACCCCACCAATAAAAATAGTGATCATAAAAGTTTAGGAAATAATATTGCTGATACCTTACACTGTGACAAAAAAAGAACAGAAGATATCTCTTTAGATCAAACTTCAGCATCATCAAACATGAACCATCAAATTATTTCTACTAAAGTTGATGTACATGAACTTCCAACTCAAATGATTTGTCATGAAGCTGTTGACAAAACACAATCTCAATCATCTTTGCAAGGTTCTTCTTTACATAATATGCCCACCCAAATTAAAGTACCTCATGATATAAGTAGTGATGATAAATCAATGCAGCCCACCAATATAAATACTGATGATAAAGGTTTAGGAAATAATATTGATGATACTTTACACTATGACGAAGAAAGAACGGAAGATATCTCTTTAGATGTTATAGAGGAATCGCGTTTAGATGATAGTGGTTTAGATATAACAGTCTCATCTATACCAAATAATAAAAGTGCAAGGGGAACATTAGAAAATACGCCTACTTCATCTCTTGAATCAGGGTTACATGTTAGTCAGCTTTATCGTAGAACGTTGAAACCAATTTTAAATGATACTGACGAAGAAATTGAAAATTTAAATACAAATGAACCTGTTTCAAAATCTAAAGATTACAAAGATTCAAAAGATATTCATAGTAGTGAAGAAATTATAAAAGAAAAGAAAAAATGCCGTATTATTGAATCAGATGATTCTGAAACAGATATTGAAGATCTACATGATGATGATAAACATAACAAATCAAACTTAGAAAACGAATCTGCAGTAAAGAAAGAAGTTTCCACAACAAAGTGTGAACAGAATGAATCAGAGAAACAATCTTCCCCAGAGTTGGGTAAACCTGGAGATACAAATATTAGTCAAGATATCGGCAAACAAAAAAAAAAGTGCCATGTGCTAGATGATGATTCTGAAACAGATATTGAAGATCTACATGATGATGATGAACATAACGAATCAAACTTAGAAAAGGAATCTGCAGTAAAGAAAGAAGTTTCCTCAACAAAGTGTGAACAGAATAAATCAGAGAAACCGTCTTCCCCAGAGTTGGATAAACCTGGAGATACAAATATTAGTCAAGATATCGGTAAACAGAAAAAAAAGTGCCATGTGCTAGATGATGATTCTGAAACAGATATTGAAGATCTACATGATGATGATAAACATAACAAATCAAACTTAGAAAACGAATCTGCAGTAAAGAAAGAAGTTTCCTCAACAAAGTGTGAACAGAATAAATCAGAGAAACGATCTTTTCCAGAGTTGGATAAACCTGGAGATACAAATATTAGTCAAGATATCGGTAAACAGAAAAAAAAGTGCCATGTGCTAGATGATGATTCTGAAACCGATATTGAAGACTTTGAAGATACTATTAACCCACCAAAAATACTAGACAAAAATTCTTGTCCAAAGGAAGGTTCTATATCAAACAAAAACCCAGTAGATAATGAAACGGATAAAAATACAGTTACTTTACAAAGCAAAACAGAAACAAATAATTCAGATTCCGACACTGATGCAGATTATTTTGAATTTGCAATAAAAAATAAAGCTGTTAAAGAAAAAGTAGCTGAAAATAAATTAATTACATTAAATGATTCTGAAGTTATCCCCGCCACTCAAGCCTCGGACAACGATAGTGATGATGATTTCAATTTCATACCAGAGAGTAACAGTACCTTGGTTACAAGACACAATTCAGAACAAACCAAAGAACATATATTTGATGTGTCTCAGAAATTAAAAGAATTGCGCAGAACAAGTGTGGCACCTCAAAGCTATTCGGAAGAAAGTTTGCATTTAGGTTTGTCGGAAGTTATGGAAAATAGTGAAAATCTTAAAGATCTTGAAAAACAGGTATCAGAGAATAAAAATGAAGAAGAAGATGATGATAAAACACCGGATATATCTGACGTTGATGAACCTTGCATGGAAAATGATATTTTCAAGAAATCTCTACAAAAAGATATTGTAGATGAGAAAAATAATGAAGCTGTGGATGTCTTTGCCATGGCTACACAAGAATTAACAGATATCGTACTATTACAAACAAAAAAAGACAAAGAAATTTTTGCTAAACCAATTACAAGCAAATGTTTCAGTAATATCAAAAAGCACAGTGAAAGTCAAAATGAAATTGCGAAATGCAGTCATGACATCGATGACGATCTCTTTATGCAACCAACACAACCATTGGTAGCAAATAATGACAAAGAAAGCTTATTTAAAATGAAATGTATAAGCACTGCAAATTCTTCAGCTGATAATGAAGATATTTTCATACAATCAACACAGAAAATTGAAGAGAATAATCAGGATGTCCAATCTAAAAGTGATGATGATGGTATTGGAGACGATATATTTATGCAACCAACTCAACAAGTTGTTTCAACAAATAAATCTATCGCAGTGGCAGCTAAAAATCAACTTGATAATATTTTCATGGAACCAACTCAGCAAATTATTTCAAATGAATGTAATAAACCTGCACTGGGAAATAAAACACAAACTACTGATGATATCTTCATGCAACCAACTCAGGAAATTCTTTCAAACGAAAGGTTAGCATGTAATAAACCTGAACTGGGAAATAAAAAACAAACAAAAAGTACTGATGATATCTTCATGCAACCAACTCAGCAAATTGTGTCAAATGAAGTTTTAGAAAATGAACCTTCTTCAATATCTGATAATAAATCCATTGTAGCTCCAGTCAAAGATAAGCATGAAGACGATATTTTTATGCAACCAACTCAGGTATTCTCAGTAGCACCAATAACGATAGCCAAAGTAGGTGAAGAATCTGGATCTAAAGCTGATACAGACAAAAATGATCTATTCATGCAAGAAACACAGGAACTTATTTTACCTGACGTTACACCAATTCCTGATTGCAATTTGAATAAGACTATGCAAACTCCACGAAAGTTTTCTCTATCATTACAGAAGGATGCAACTAAAAGAACTAAATTTGATGATGTTGAAAGTCAAATGGAAGTAATGTTTGCTTCCCAAACTTTAAGAATGAGTTCTCAAACTAACTCAAGGCCCTCAAATCCTTTGGCAAATGTTCTTGGTGGAAATTTAATTGACAATTCTGAGCATAATATTGACAATGCAAAAGAAGAATTAGATGAGATAGCAAAGAATGAAGATGTCAAGTTATCAGAATCAGATAACAGTTTAGATAACTCCGATGATTTAAAAAAATATGGTGAAATGCCGACTTTACCAATGGATGAACTTTCAGATATTCAAACTTCTTCTCATAAAGTCAAAGAGAAGCCAAAACAGCGTGTTCAGTTCGCAAAAATGACTACTTCTGTTCCTCCTCAAGAAACAACTGTTAGTTCTACTCCACGTAAACGTGGGAGACCCAGTGAAACAACTAAAACAGCAAACATTGTTAATACTACTAGAAAACTTAGGAAAACAAGAGTAACCAGTAGTGATGAGAATATAACTGATGGCAAAGTACAAGAACCTACTCCTGGTATAAGTAGCGGTGATATAAAACAAAAAGATGACGAAATAGTTGCGAAAAAGAAATCTACGAGAGAAGTAAAGAAGAAAGATCAAGATAAAAGTAATAGTTGCACTAATAAAGATAATGAAGTTGAGATGCTTGAGAAAAATAAAACAAAAATTGAAACTAATTTAAAGAGAAAGCTAAGATCAAACAGAGTTGTAAATACAAACATAACTAAAAATAAACCTGATGAAGCTTGTGGGGACCCAGTACAAAATGCAAGTAAATCGACCACTTCCATATTAGGACATGCAAGTACAACTATTTCAGATATTCAGAATAGTGAAACTGAAGAAGAGGATGATAAACAAGAAATGATGACAATTCGTACTAGAACACATATTAAAAGAAAATTAACGAAACCATTAAATGTAAGCGACAGAACAAGAAGAAAAGAACCTGAGAAAAACGAAAATATACCATCAACGACCCAAAAGCACACAAATGAAAGAGTAATGAGAAGTAAGAAAGAAGATACCTCCTCCAGTAATACATCCAATAAAATGGAAAATGTAGCAGTTTCGATTCAAAAATTAAAAGCAAATGATGCTGCACAAATAATTTCAATTTCTGATGATAGTAGCAATAGTGATTTGGAAAAATCTAACGCTACAACATCAACCACCACGAAACGAGGAAAAATTACTAAAACGCAAACTGAAGAAAAAAAAATGACAGTGTCTAAAATACAACAAGAAGTTCCTCCATCTACTTCGAGTGCACCTATGTTAAATACTAGAAATACAAGAGTTGCCAGTAAGAAACTGACAACTCCTACCAAACCTATGCAAACTAGAAGAAAAAATATAAATTTAGAAACTTCAGATGAAGAACCTGCTTCCGCTGATCTCAAATCTTCAAATACATCAGTCCTTGGTAATAGAAGAGGTAAGAGAGTGTTAAGCAAGAATAATGATACAGGTAAAACAAAGTCACCCAAGAAAATGAAGAATAATGAAACCTCAGAAAATGATATCGAATCAACTTCAGACAGTAGTGAATTTAATTTACAAACTCCCAGAAGATCTACAACAAACTTAAATGTTACATCTAGCACTCCAGATGTAAGTTTTAAATTATTTATTTTAGGAAAATGTTTTTAATGTAAATTTATTATAGAGAAACAAACGGATACAGAAACCTAAAGTTGTTTTTACAATGCTGAACAGTCCTGAATTAGAATCACTAGTTCGACGATTAGGTATGTTTTTTTTTAATTATTAAGCAAGTTTAATAGTTCTGTATGTTTGTCAGGCGGGATGGTTGTAGACAGTGTTAATGCTTGTACTGTGCTTGTAACTGGATCATTAAAGAGGTCTCAAAAATTACTCTCTGCGGTTGGAGAGGGAAAACCAATTTGCTCTCCAACCTGGCTTCAAGAATGCAAAAAGGCTAACAAATTCCTTGGTAAGTTTTATCAGTAATGTCACACATTCATTGTTTTATTATTTTTTTTTGTAATCAGACGCATGGGATTATATCTTAGAAGATGAAGAAGCTGAAAATAAATGGAATTTTACCCTGAAGGAATCTTTGAATAGAAGTAAAAATAAAAAACTGCTGCAAGAATTTACTATTCTTTTAGCTGTTACTGAAGCAACTGATGTTCTTAAAGGTAAAGGTGCTTCCAGACCAAACGCGCTGCTCTGCGCCGCGCGGCGCAAATCCGCGCGGCGCGGCGCGGCGCCTTGAATTTGGACGACAACCGCGCCAAACTGCGCCACTCCGCGCAAGAGCGAACACGATCCGCTGAATGTCGGTACATCAAAGAAAAACGCTTGTTTGTGATTATTAATTACAATGATAGCGGCAGCAATCTTAACTTTTTCGTATTCCATATTTTAACACGCGCGCGCCAGTTGGAACAACGTCAGGATTCAGATTTGTCTTTAAATATTTAGCGCTGTTCTGCGCTGAGTTGCGTAGTTCCGCGCGGTGTTTCTCGGCGCGGCGCAGCGCGGCGCAGAGCAGCGCATTTGGTTTGGAAGCACCTTTAGATTTTTTTACTTTCCCATAACACCAGTGGTATATTATAGGAAGTATTGATATGAAAATTTTTGAAATTAAGATTTTCACGGAAATACATGTTTTGGATCTCCAGGAACCCAAAAAGGTGGTTTTGAAAACATGTCTGAGGGTGTGTGTATGTAACGCCTCTACCGCCGAAACTAGTAAACTGATTTTGATGAAATTTGAAATGAAAGGGTATATTGAAAATTCATCGACAAAATAAGCTTTTCAAAAAAACCTAAAGTGGAAGACGTGCTTTTTTTGTAACAGCAGAATTTTGCAAATCTGAGTAACGGATACGATAGAAAATCATAATTCAAGGGAAACAGTTTTTTACCTCTTAACTTCAAAACGGCGGCTGCTATGAATTTTTCAAAATTTTGACTAACAGGTCCAGCAACAACTTGTTTGAAACGCCTTTGGCGGTACTATACCATGAAGAAAAATTCGTTTAGAAAATGAACGGTAGCAACGGCGCTCTTCTAAAAATTTGGAAATTTTTGAAAAATTATAAAATAACTCCACGATTTTGTTTAAATTTTCTACACTTATGCATCTTGGTACTAGATACAATTTCGATTTTTGATGAACGCTAGAATTTCACTGTGGCGGCCTCTACGAGGTTTTAAAAATTGGGAATTGATACCCCTATAGCTCCTTTATTACACATATACACAGGGTGTTTGCTTTTCGCAGTACAATAAGCAACTTTGTTATTTTAAATGAAACACCCTACATATTTTTTAAATTATATTATTACCTATTCGTGGTATTCTTTCTAGGGGCTATAGAATCTTCTGGAGGAAAATGTATTACGAGAGTATCTCCAAAGAACATGGAAAATAATTTGATTGTAGTTGCCAATCCTAACAAAAAAGCATCATACTCCAAATTTTTAAAGCAGAAACCTCCGCCAACTGTGGTCGCTCCTGAAGCAATATTTGATGGAGTATTACGACAAGAACTGCATTGGGAAGATCATATCTTATCATAAATTGTAACACTAAATTATAATACATTCCAGGAGTGCATTTAAATAATTTAGCATATTGTTACACATAACTTAATACTTTTTACTTTACTTTATCATATTGCAAATATAGTAGATATAAATTTTTTGAAAATAAATTATATTTTATAAAGTTGTATCTTACTGTGCCTTAAATAGAACACTATAAATAGTTACTAAGTAAAGCTTCTTCATATAGAAACAAAATATTATGATACAGGGGTATAAGTAAGCTTTTAAAGCAGGTGGCGAATACATTTAAAGGGCGGAGTGAAGTAGAGTGTTTTTAGAGTGTCTTCATATAGGCTCCTATGTTTGGCGAATGATTTCTTGTTTTGATTCGTTGAATTTGAATTTGCCACCAAATTTAACCAATGAAAACAAAAAGGAAACATTTGCAAAAAAATCCTATCTGAAGGGGGCCTAACGCCGCTAGTGCTTTAAAGGCACAATTATTTAGTATACCTCTGTCATAATCAGGAAATCAATATTTTGTTCAAAGATATGACTTGCGGTAATTGGTTAGTATTTGTTGTTATGGGGATACAGCATTCTTCAAATCATTTTAACACAGGCTGTTTTAATTTTGGGATTTGTTAGTTTAGCGGCGGTTTATGAACTCCCTGTTAAGTTAGGCAATAGTCAATTGTTATGGATACCAATTGTTACAAGAATCAAATCCATGACGGTTGAGCCTTGGTTAGCTTAACAAGGAGTTAACTTTGATTGATAAACTGGCCCAAACAAGAATTATGATACTGGTATAATAAAAATTGTATTAAACATAAATCCTTTTAATAATAAAACCTATAATATTACAAGGAAAGTTTTATTGGAAAAAGATGTTTAATTGTTTACTTTCTTACATGTTCATTACTTCTCTAAGAATTTGCTACAGACATCAGCCAATGCTTCTTGCTCTGGTTTGTCCAGATAATTCTAGTGCGTTTTTCGATTGGTCCCTATTTAACAATTATTGTATATCACTGCTTTTTGTTCTAAACAATTCTGAAGCACTTTTATTGATTATCTAGGAAATACAGTGGTGTGTTGAATTTGTTGCTTAGCAACCATAAATGTAGTAGGTACACAAGTTGTTTTTAAAATGGCCCCTGTTGAGGTATGTTATTTCTAATTTTATTATTTGTTTGTCCTAAATATCGAAATTTAAATGTCTTATAGGAAGTTCTCGACACTAAAAACACCATTATTTTCAATGCTTCGAAAAATGAATTGTTTAAGGTGAATGAGAATTATAAAATATTTCAAAGGAAATTAAAAATTTATTGGAAGCTTGTTGTGTAAGAAATATAGTTGTCAAACATAATCGTTAAATAGTATAATTGTTTATAAATTGCAGAAATAAAGAAGAATTGTCTAAGGACATTTTAAAAAATGGAGCAGTTTTGATATTACCAGGTTCACGAAATCCATTTAAGGAAAATGAAATAAATATTCTCAGATCGTATATCGATGAAGGAGGAAAAGTGATAGTTCTGTTATCAGAAAGTAATCAGGAAGATGTGAGCAATGTTAACATTTTGCTTGAACAGTATGGCATTGTCCCTAATATTGGTTAGTAACAAAGATAAAATCAAATAAATATGTAGGGTCTAGGTAAATTAATTGACAATGACAACCTTTGGGAGGTGATTCTGATTCCTATATCATTTGAAAAGAATTGTTATACCTAAGCACATGTTTTGGACTATTGCTGAATGAACCCCCCCCCATAATGGTAATAAGAGATTTAAATTGCAATTAGTAATGTCTCTGATATTTGATTTGGTATTTTTGTGAGTGCTTCAACTATCTAACTGCATCCTGGCATCCAAATTACAGTACTATATTGTTTTATTAGGAGCAGAAGTGCTGGGTTGCATTTGGAACAGGCACATAGCTAATCAGTGGGACCGGGTGGGCCTGGGCCCACCTCAAAATCCACTAGCCCACCTGCGTGCCCACTTTAAAAAAGTACAGGTTTCATTTCATAACTTTTTCATTAAGTTTAAAACTTTATATTTCTATATGCACATTAATACGCAAGTTCTTTTGGTTTGATCTTTGCCCATAAAGAGTTAGTGTGTAGGTATCTGTAATTCTAAACCTATTGGCGCCCAGACGAAAATCAATAGAAACTCGATATTATATTTTGGAATTTATAAACATATGTACAAGTAGGTACATTTGCGTATTGTTTGGATACCACTGACAGTCTGCTAACCACTCGAACGTAGGCGGTTCGCATGGATAGCAACATCTCTGTCGTACATCAACAAAAGGCGGATATACCGTAGCGCTATGTGAAGAAGTTAAGATTTTCGTAAGCGTAAGTGTATGTAGGTATGTATGTATGTATGTATGTATGTATGTATGTGACGCCTCTAACGCAAAAACTAGTGAACCGATTTTGATGAAATTTTAAATGAAGGGGTATATCGAAAATTCATCTACAAAATAAGCTTTTCAAAAAAATCCGAAACCGGAAGTGGAAGTTAGACATGTTTTTTGGTAACATCTTTTTCAGAAGCGGAATTTTGAAAATCTGAGTAGGGAATATGAAAGAAGACCCATAATTGAAGGGAAACAGTTTTTGCCGGATTCTCTAACTTCAAACTGGCGGTAGATATGAATTTTTCAAAATTTCGACTTTAACGCCCCATAACTCAAAAACCAGTTATCTGATCAGGTTTTTCACAACAACTTGTTTGAAACCCCTTTGGCGGTACTACGTACTACACCATAAAAAAAATTTATTTAGTAAATCCAAAAATGGTCGCAACGGCACTCTTCCAAAAATTTTGAAATTTTTCAAAAATTATTACAAAAAAACTGTCAACAGGATTTTGTTTAAATTTTCTATACTTATGCAGCTTGGTATTAGCTACAATTTTATTTTTTGATGAACGCCAGAATTTCACTATGGCGCCCTCTACGAGGTTTTGAAAATCGGAAATTGATGCTCCTATAGCAGTATAGCGCCTTTATTAGTCAAAATATGAAAGAAGTTTAAATATAAAAGTTATTCAGTATATAATTCTGCATTCTCCTAAATGTATATCACGTATACAAGGCGTTTGCTTTCCACAGTACAATAATCAACTTTGTTATTTTAAATGAAATACCCTATACAGTGAAGTCCATTTATTATGCAATATAGGCATGTTGCAAGTTAATTGGTGTACCCACTTTAGCATTGGAATATAGGCAACCCATTATACACTGCTAAGCACTCGTGCCCCTGCCTACTGATGAATTTAAATTTTCAATTGTCAGGAATGTTTTATTTTTAGGTTAAACTCAGTTAAACTTTCATGTGTTGCTGATTTCGGTTACATCATAGATGGTTACATAAAAAAAAACTAGCTAACTGGGGGTTGCCTATATTCCCATGCTAAAGTGGGTACACCAATTAACTTGCAACATGCCTATATTGCATAATAAATGGACTTCACTGTATATTATTATATAATTAAATTCAAAATTTAATTGTCTATCAAATAGTATAAGGTGTTTATATAGCTAAAATGTACGGTTGATGAGAAATTCGTGAATTTTGAATATTATGTTGGATGTTGGATTCTGACGGAAACGGATTGTCGGTACTAGCGATCGTCCGGCTTCGCCAGCTGTAATTTCTAGCCGGTACCTACAGATAGATGGGTGTCTTTCTTCTGTTCATATCGAATCCGTATAGTCTCGTTTTTCTCTCGTTAGGCATTCAAATGCTTATCAGGGTCTGCCTCGCGAACTATACTATTGAATACCAAAATCGAAACGTTTATTTTTAGTATGGGAAAGTCCAGGGGAGGTTTGCACAATTGCACCTCCACTTTTTTTTATTTTAGAAGACTACACTCCGTTAACCGAGTATGGCTACTGTGGTTTCAATTGTTTGCAACAGTATTCGAGAGCATTAAAAGTCTCCATAGGTTATAGAAAATAGTATATTACGTAACAGGTTTTGAAAAGTGATGTTTCATTAATATTAAACGAGTATGGCTATGTGACAACGAACGTAGCGAGTACTCAACAGCCCTACGAATTTAGTAAAACCACTTTTATAAAGTGTTCTGTATACTATTTTTTTTAGCCGATAAAACATTAGCACGTAATTTATTGTTCCAATCAAGTTTCGTTGGCGATACACCCACCAGATGAAATGATGAAAATAAAGTCGACCATTATTATTAGGGGAAAGTGTTCTAGAATGAGACATGTTCCACAGTGAGACAAGCGGCTTCTTTTTTAAACTTACCGCCACACCAGATTCATATTTAGTGTCCTTAAACACCACGTGTGGCCTGATGTTTTCAGATACGCCGTTGCTAGCTCCACGGCTGACGTGGATATAATTCTGACACAAAATCCACGGCATTACGTCATTTTCAAGGGATGACGTCATTAATTCGGCGACGCGAATACGAGCTGCACCTACTGCGCATGTCAGGGGACAAAATTATTCCATTATGAAATGAACATTTTCATATTTTAAATTGATTTTTAATTAATTTGCAAGCTGAATATGACCAATAAAAATTACTAGAGTACAGTTTCTCTAAGTCCGAGGGATTGATTTTGTTAGTAGTTAATAATTATCATTAGATTTCTCAGAAACAGACTTTTACGCCTTGGGAGTAGGCAACCAATCGGACGCACCTCTGTCCCTATAATCTCAGGAAGCTGAAATAATTTTCCAAGTCCCCAGACATGCACCGAGTTGGCCGATAAACGTCACCCCATCATAATGACGTAAGTACCTTGGTAAAGCCGTGGATTTTGTGTCAGAATTATATCCACGTCCGCCGTGGAGCTAGCCAGAGGTAGCAACGGCGTTTCAGCAAAGAGTACTTTATACTCTTTGGTTTCAGATATTGAAGCAAGTCGTATCGCGATTCTGTGTCAGTTGGTGATAAGGCAATCATATAAAAGGTACCTATGTATTTTTTTGGTTGGCCGTCTTTGAAATTGTGTAGAAAAATAAACTGATAGATTTATACAGTTTTCATAATTCGCTATACTTAGTTTATTCAAGATTTTGAGCCTACCAAAATGGCGAGGGCAGACAACGGAAAACCGCGAAAGGCAATTTCACCAAAGAACAAATGGGGGCCGGCGTTCGAATGGTGATTGAAGAACACAAGTTTTACTTTTATATTATTTTTAAAGTGTTTATGTTTAGTTTATTAAGTAAAATAAAATTAATTTTTTATCTGAAAGAAAGTTTTGGGCCTATAGACATACATGTACTTTTATGCATGTTCCACAATGAGACATTCTTAATTTTTTTAATTATGCCGATTTTCGTTATAACTATAATGTGGGCAGGCTTCTTGTTCACCCTAGACTAATTTTTTCTTCAATATTCTTATAGTAGCTCTAGATAAATGCATGTCTCATTGTGGAACACAATTGTTCCACAATGAGATAAATGTAAGGTTTATTTAAAAAATCATACTTTATTGGTCAGTGAAAAATTCAAGTTTTTTTATTGATGAATAAGGTGGAGCATATATTGAAGTAAGTGCTTTGACCAATTAAGGTTTTAAAATTGATTGGAAAAAATAAAAAAAATCGAATGTGATTTTTGTCTCATTGTGGAACACTTTCCCCTACTTACAATTTATATTCCATGCACCCTTTCACCCTTCAGCTACAGATTTCAGACGCATTCAAATTCTAGTATAGGTACCTATTAAACGAGACTTTATGTCTTAAAATTACATATAAGCAATCACCTCCCCCTTTCCCAGTTGTCTATGCAGTTCACATAGAACTTAGAAGTATACCCCATATTCCCCATATTATATTATTCTATTGTATAAAAGTTAATATTTCAGATTCTATAATACGAACACATTATTTCAAGTATTTCCACCCTAAAGAATGTTATATCGCCGATAGCAACATTCATTCTGTGTTTTCTGAGAATGAGAAGCTACGCTTAAATTTAATATTTCCTTACGGCTGCACATTTAATGTAACAAAACCAAGTGCTGTAGCTTTTACTAGCGGCACCACCACTTTTCCTGTCGATCGACCTTTAGGGGCTTTATACCACAATCAAAATAATGGTCTATACTGGTGTATATAATTGTTCATATGATTACAAAACTGTTATTTTAGGTGGTACATTATTAGCAATAGGATCAGGGCATATGTTTTCTGATAAGTACCTTGATCAAGAAAACAATGAAAAATTTAGAGAACTCTTATTTGAATTTCTTACATCTGAAAATGGAAAGATCGTTTCTTCAGATCATGATGATGACCTTGATGTATGGGTATACCCTGAAATATTTGATATTGTATTCTAATTATGAAACCAATATACTTATTATAATTTTTTATAAGCTATGGGATCATCATCTTGTTCCTGATATTGCTGAAGTTGCTGATCGTCCCAAGTTGTGTTTAACTGATGCAATTGGACATACGGTGCCCGCTGATTATACTAAACTCTTTGATCATAAAATGTATTCAATGAACACTGCATTAGGTAGTACCTACATGTTTTTCTTTAAATTACTAGTTTCAGTATTTATCATTAATTTATTTCTAGTGCCAGAAGCAATAAAACTCTATGAAAAGCTTGGTGTCAAACATGCAACGCTTAAACTAATTAGTCCTAGTTTTGAAGCACCCCTTCCACCGTTACAAGCTGCAGTAAGTTAATTTTTTTTCTTCAAACGTCAGAGAACCTAGACGTGTTAGGAACTCCATAGAAACAGTTAAAAGTTTGACTTTTTTGTAGTTGCTTGAGCGGCCGCAAACTAAATTTTCCACCAATCACTAACTGTTATTTTACTTTACTGCCGCTCGCGAGCGGAAGCAAAGGTAAATAGAGGTTTGTGATTGGTGCAAAATTTACTTTTACTGCCGCTCAGGCAACAATTGTTCAATTTGGTCTGTGATTATCGCTATAGCTAAACCTTACAGACACAACCGAAAAAGTCGCACTTCTGATCCTAATAAAACAATGTATTATTGTAAACTTTTAGCCAACAATAGTAAGATTTTGTAGATTATTCAGGGTGCAGTGTTAATGTTATGTTAATGGTAATGTTATGTTAGAGTGATTAGTCATATTTTGGGTCATACTTTCTCTCCTCGACGTTTGTGAGACTTTTTTTAGCACCCTGTATTTACGTTTATAAATTGTAAAATAGGCGCGGCGTGGTCGTGTGGATGAAGATCCGCATGACACCGAGGCGACACGGGTTCGATTCTTCGTTGTAGCCAGGGTTTTTAAAAATTCTGGAGCAACGAGGAATCAACTCGTTAATATAGTTGAGGGGGTTTTCAAGGGTGGGGCATGTTAGACCCGTGAATAGCGCTACGTGCGCTGAGCCGGGATAAGTAGGGGGGGTGGAATCATGGAGTTGCCAAAGGCAACTTCATGATTCTTTAAAAAAAAATTGCAAAATGTATAAATATTATACATATTTCATGTCTTGTAGGTATGATAGTTTATACAACATTTAACATTTAGGTATTTCCACCTTCATTTCGTGAGCTACCACCGCCACCGTTAGAGCTGTTTGATTTGGATGAATCTTTCAGTTCAGTATTCTCTAAACTGGCACAATTTACCAACAAATTTATGTCGACTGGGGATTTACATCAATCGGATAAACAATTAGAATTTTATATTCAAGAATGTGCTAAAATTGTGAAACTTAATTTAAAGTCCAACAATCCGAAGCAAATACTTCATGAATTAGCCAATCAATGTAGCAAGTATAAAAGTGTTGATCCAATAAAGTAATATTTATAAATTATGTTTGTATAGGTTAGGTTGTAGAGATATACAGAAAATCTTATTGAATATTATAATCATAAAATGATATTTTTGTAAGATTAAATTGTAGCTTTACCAGAATAAATCAGAAACTTTTGAAAGAAATATGTACTACCTATACATACCGAGTGGGTACTTTCAAATCCGAACATAGGGGAATTGCATTGTAACTGATCTTTATATAGATTCCTGCTCGCCATTTAAACTCACAAGGATGGTAATGTCTTTATTATAAAAACCCTCTGCTTTACTGAATAGTCGTTATTATTCATATTATTTGATATTAATAACAGAAACATCGACTGATTTCAAATAATTTAATTGACAGATAAAAAAAAGTTGACAATCATAGCAACCTATATTATTTCAAAATAGCATTATTTTATAATTTTTTTTACAGAAAAAGATAACCAAGTACTAACATTTATTGGTACCATCAGATGCGCCGTATTTTTGTCGTTCTATTCATACCATTACCATTCTTGTGGGTTTAAATGGCGAGCAGGAATCTATAGAAAGGTTACTTACAATGCAATTCCCCTATGTTCGGTTTTAAAAGAACCCAGACGGTATACCTAAACGTGAAAATATATAGAAACATACAAAGTAACAGGTATTTAAACAATAAGGGAAATGCCGAAAAAAAGGTATACTATAGTATTCACCAGTCCAAGACAAGTTTGCGCTCGAATGATAACGGGGACTGGTAATAGTTTTAATCGGTAGTATCACTACTATAGAATATCCTGAAAGATGATTTTTTAAACTGAAGTTTGTAATGTCCGTACTCGTGTCCGCAGGACTACATCTTTTTCAAATTGTGTTCTCTTTCAGTGCTCTGCTTTTCGGTTGGGCGCGTAAATTTTTGGATTACGTATAATTTGTAGGTAGGCTATACTTATACTACTGTTTTCAATGTTTCTTTATTTTTCTGATGAGGATAATCATCCAGAATTCATTCTAAGCTAATTCTTGTATCTTCTACTCGTATTGTGCATCTAATGTCTATGATGCCTACCATAAACAAAAATGTAAAAAAGCCAAAATTAATATCGAAAATTAATCATAAAAATTAAGATGAAAACGTACACAGGGTGTTTCTAAATTATTAGTAGGTACCAACTTTATGTGTATTCCACAGTGTTTTTGTGCGGTCGGCTTGACACCTGTACCTATATGTAACCTGCATGGTTTGAATTTAATGATAGAGCGTCGAAAGTCGAAACAGTAAGTTATCCTGCCGACAGAACAGCTAGACATGGACGTGTTTTCTAATGAGAGGGAGAGCTCTCCTTCTGGCAGCTATGACACTATGCTTAAGGTGGATCCGCAATTGACGCGTCACGCGGCATGCGGCACTAGTATTACTTGTCTGTGATTGGTTAGAAACAGTTTACCGTCTGACACGCCAATTACGGATCCACCTTTATCCATTTCCATTTCGAGTAGCGATAATGATTAGGTAATATTTTATTTGCAAAAATTTATATTAATTGGTAAGTTTAGGGAAATTTAGGGTTATTATAAATTATTATGTTCAAAAGTCAAAACCATAATTCGTTCTAAAACTAAATCCACTGTGAAAATTGTAATTAGTAATTACCATGAACAACGTGGTAAGCAAAACAATTTCGCTCAGTTGTTGGGACACATTGTAACGTTCGAGCTTTTGTAACTTTTCTTTAAATGCCAATTTAATCCTGATCGTGGTAGAAATTAAACACCAAAATGCAAACCAAACGAATTTATTAAATACTTAATCTACTTAATGCTAAATACAAAGAATTATATATAGGTATATATATAAAGGAGCGTGCAACAAAACCTGTATAGTGAATGGTGGTGGCGAGAGGCGATATATACTGTCGATATAAAACACTATTATGTGATGGTGGTGGCGAGAGTCGATATAAACAGTAAACACTCGGTAAACACTCTTTTGTTCGCACACACAGTTGTCGTAATTATTTCACTGGAGTACCTACCAGCAATTGCTGGTAGGTACTCCTATACGGCACATTCTTTGACGGCGATGTATCTTTTGGCGTCTCCTCTCACAAAAACTCCACACCCTCTCTTCTGGGTGCTCTTGCACCTTCTGCCTTTTTCCGGCACCCTCATCCCCAACACAGGGTTGCCTCTTCTCCTCACCACTCATTCTAGCAACGAAATGCTACGTTGCGTTACAACATAATAATAATGAAACCGTTTACAAGAAAGTACATAATACGTAGGTAACTCTTCGACTTTTTTGAGGAGGCTTATTTTCGCGGCTACAGTTGTTTCATCTACTCTTACGCACACAATGCAGTTGTCAAAAGAAACTATACAATAATATTATGTGCAACTTTTTTGTTCGTTGAGATAATAAAAAGGGACTTGCAACTGGATAGGCAGAATTTTGCAGCTGTTGATTGGTGACATTTTCTTACTCCCAGCAGGACTAGAAAGCGTTAAAAGTATCCGTTGAAATTTGCGTCCTGCTGGTAGAACGCCCCCGTACTGGCGGAAGGCCCTTTAGACGCTGTACCATTATTGATCCAACCGCCTCACTAAAATCTATTACCTTACATGAACTATGACTGATAATATTCACGATCGTTTGACAAAAACGTGACGAATCGCAGGATTTGTGCAGTAGCAGTAGACAGGCTCGAAACAGCCAAACTATGCGCCAAACCGAGACGAGACGCTGATGTTCTACCGTTATCACCACAGCAATCTGTAACAATAAAGCAACTCCATAAGAAATACCCACATAAAATGTTATGTATCGATGTTAAATGTTAGACTTCACGTAGGTACTGATACTGCGATCTGCGTGTGAAACTATTATGTACCTACTATACTATACTACTTCATGTACGGGAGTAGAACAAAGTTTGTTTACCATTTTAATTTTGTGTTATTTTTCGGAATGTTATTTGACGATGGTGCTTTACAAGTTTCCTTTTTATTTTATACTTCTAACTACGGCATTTTGTACCAAATAAATCGCGAAGTTTCGCCATTTAAAAAAGTTTTGTAAGTAACTTTCATTTCTTTTACCACGCAATTAACAAAAAGTTTACAAAAAAATCTCACCACCGCTAAGCTCCGTAAAACAGTTTAGCGATAGCACGCCCGCATTCGTGTAATCATTCCATTCTCTTTCTAATGCGGAATGCAATTTATTACCTTCAGACCACGACGACGCCCGCGTAAGTCGAAGGGGCGCCCGCGGATGCACACAATCCGCGCACGGGCCGTTATATGCGGGGGGGTTGCGGCGACGGGGGCGAGCTGGCATCCCGTGAGCTCTGCATGATAGCGACGAGACACCAGTGTGGGATAACGCGGCGACGGCGGCGTCCCGATGCGGTTTCCTTCTGGTTACTTTTCTCACTTGCGCCGGCGTCGCATGGAATTAATTTTACGATCAAGGGGATTAAGAAGCAGCATTAAGGGCTGTAATGCGACTATAAAAGGCAGATTTGTTTAATATTAACGGCTTTAGAAATTCAAAGTTGGCTGGTTTTTACCCTTAGATTATTTAAACAATAGCTAATTATATTAGGTAAAACAGTATTGCGAAATACGTGGCTTTCTGTTCCCACAATCGCTGTATACGTCATTTTCCAGAATTTTTAAACTGCACCGTTAAAAACAATTTGGGAAATATACATAGTTTTGCCAAAAATTTATTTTTAAAATGTTACATTAATCAAAAGTTAGCACTGTACTGCAGAAGCAGAACTATTAACTAACTTTTTCTTCAAGCGTATTATAACATCCGTATTGTTGTACAGAACTGGCTATGTAGAAGGAAGTCATTTTGTTAATAGTCAAAAAATGAAAATAATGTTACTAGTACAATAATGTGTTTACGTATCCATGGCAACGGCAGTATTTTGCCCATAGCTCCGCCCCCAAGGTTGGAAGAGGGGAGAGCGTTGTCCTGTGGAAATGACTTTTTAGGAAATATTTATTAACAGCAACAGAATATTTTTACACTCGAAGAAAAAATAGTATACAGGGTGATCATTTGAAAACGATCCACCCCCAATATCTCGGTGCACAAAGCTTTCTAAAGAAATCGCCGAGACAAGTCAACAATATTAATGAGGGGGACATATTTTTACATAAAAGTTACATAACACGTTTTATCCCCCCACCCTCCAGAGCCTCCTCCTCAAAGATTTTAAATGGCAAGGGGGGTTATGTGATACCTCATTTGAAAGGCCTTTGGATTACCTACATTTTGACGTTTTGCTTTTTAAAATCGGTTGATTCGTTTTTGAGATATTAAGGGAAAAGTGTTTAAGTTTATTAAAACAAAAGGGAGCTTTTAAAACGCATAGCAGGCTGTTGTCATAATGCATTACTGGATGTCTTTATTGTCACTACTTGTCAAAGTGTTTGGCAATAATAATTGTTGATGTTCGTTTAAATTAAAATCGATAGATTTGTTTTTCAAAAATTTAATATAATAATTAGACAATAGTTTTTCTACTAGCGTGCGGAAAAAAACATTTTCCGCACTGTTTTAGTGTTTTAGTGCGGAAAAGTGGATTTTCCGCACCGTGCGGAAAAGTGGATTTTCCGCACTAAAACATGTGCGGAAAATGCGTTTTTCCGCACGCTAGTAGAAAAAATAATTTCAATTCTTTCAGCTAACGTGTAAACCATTTTTTAAATTTCACAAAAATCTCCAACCGCAAAGTAAAACACACACAAACACTGTAATATTAAATTTGCACAAACGTCAAAACATCATTTAATTGTTTCTGCACAGCCTGCTATTTTGTTTAATTTTTATATTTCTTTAAATTTCTGAAAAACAAATCTATCGATTTTAATTTAAACGAACATCAACAATTATTATTGCCAAACACTTTGACAAGTAGTGACAATAAAGACATCCAGTAATGCATTATGACAACAGCCTGCTATGCGTTTTAAAAGCTCCCTTTTGTTTTAATAAACTTAAACACTTTTCCCTTAATATCTCAAAAACGAATCAACCGATTTTAAAAAGCAAAACGTCAAAATGTAGGTAATCCAAAGGCCTTTCAAATGAGGTATCACATAACCCCCCTTGCCATTTAAAATCTTTGAGGAGGAGGCTCTGGAGGGTGGGGGGATAAAACGTGTTATGTAACTTTTATGTAAAAATATGTCCCCCTCATTAATATTGTTGACGTGTCTCGGCGATTTCTTTAGAAAGCTTTGTGCACCGAGATATTGGGGGTGGATCGTTTTCAAATGATCACCCTGTATACAGTGTGTCCCAAATAGAGTAGTATTGCATGGCTATCTTTCTTATTAATAAAGATACAGATTCGGTTAAATGGGCAATGTTGTGCAGTTTTTCATGCTGGTTTAGATCCTGCTTAGAAAGATCAAACACTCCGAACCCTTCAAAAGATATCCGCAAAAAACCACAAAATCCATTTTTCGAAAAAGTCGATTATTTATTTCGCTTATTATAAAAGTTTCAGAAAATTGTTTTATACAAAAGTTACTTGATTCATTAAGATAAACAAAAATATGTTTGCAAAAAAAATCGCGAAAGCCGTTTTCGAGATATTGATAGCAACTTTCTTATTTCAAATGGGCACCATCTTGGATTTTCAAATGAATAAATTGCATTTTTTTTCTGCATTCAACGATGTATAACAATCTATGTTAAAAATAAAAAATAACGGCATACGTAATAGTTTTTGTATTAAATAAAGTAAGCCATGAAAACAAGTGAATTTTAACAAAAAAAACTTCGAACAAAATGTATTTACAGTTATTAACGATATTTACAATAAACGTTAAATCTACAATAGCTAATTTTAATCACTGTAAATGTTCAAAATATTGGTCATTGTTAGCCAAAGATACTGGCATCACCGATTTAATAACAGAATGATAGCTACTACACACCTATTAGATGGCCACCCAGGTCGGCAGACATAACACCTCTTGACTTTTTTGTGGGGTACGATAAAAAATTAAGTGTATAGTAGTAATTTTAATTACAACAATGTTAACGAATTGGAAGAATCTGTACAAGAAGCGTTAATAGTATTAATCGCAATACATTACGTAAAGTAACTGCAAGTACTTTAAAAGATGCCAGATGCCAGTTATGTTTGACTAACAATGGCCAACATTTTGAACATTTACAGTGATTAAAATTAGCTATTGTAGATTTAACGTTTATTGTAAATATCGTTAATAACTGTAAATACATTTTGTTCGAAGTTTTTTTTGTTAAAATTCACTTGTTTTCATGACTTACTTTATTTAATACAAAAACTGTTACGTATGCCGTTATTTTTTATTTTTAACATAGACTGTTATACATCGTTGAATGCAGAAAAAAAAAATGCAATTTATTTATTTGAAAATTCAAGATGGCGCCCATTTAAAATAAGAAAGTTGCTATCAATATCTCGAAAACGGCTTTCGCGATATTTTTTATCAAACATATTTTTGTTTATCTTAATGAATCAAGTAACTTTTCGAAATAATCGACTTTTTCGAAAAATGGATTTTGTGGTTTTTTGCGGATATCTTTTGAAGGGTTCGGAGTGTTTGATCTTTCTAAGCAGCATCTAAACCAGCATGAAAAACTGCACAACATTGCCCATTTAACCGAATCTGTATCTTTATTAATAAGAAAGATAGCCATGCAATACTACTCTATTTGGGACACACTGTATTATTCGGAGTAGAACGTCTCTTTCTACTCCTAATAATATAATATAAGTAGGTACTACTACTATTACTGTATTTTTAAAAGGTTTCGGTAACATAATGTATAATTTTCAGTTAATTGTACCTACATGATAAGCCGGTGCTTTATAGAACAGTTCTTTAAAACCTTAAAATATCAAAATGATGTACTAGTTAATTTATTGTATTATTGCATAACCACTGTTCTCCTCTACGGCTAGACCAGATCTGTTAGAATACCTATATGTTAGTAGAGTCTTAAACAGTGTTATTACAATGAATTAATAGACCGTATGCTCAGTACAAAATAGATAGACAACTGAATATAGTATACTCTACCCATGTACTCTACCTAATACGTCAGTGATTTATATTTTCATTTTATATACAGATATTTTCCGTTATTAAACCCTGTTCTATCGTTACCCTAGTGGCTTTTGAACTTGTTGATACACGTACCTATTTGATGTATTCTTATCTATGATGTATTCTACTGCGTGAACAAAACATCGTCTGTTTTCTTTTTCTAGGCAACCATCAAGCGCGGACTGGACAGAGTGGCTAGGTGGCGATCACCAACTGGACCAACGGCCGATGGGGGTCAAAAATAAGAAGTTTGTTTGGTCCAAACAAAATTTTTCTAAATTCTAATCGTTGTTTTCTTATCGTAGTTTATACCTGACCCAAAAATCCAATCCATAACATCGCCCTTTCTTGCCAGCTCAATACGCAGAAATATAAAGATGGACACGTCACGCGTCTATTTTTTAATGCTATGTTGGGTATTATTGTTTGATATAATCACGATCAGTCAAATCTTATCGGCGCGGCGCGGCGCGACGGTTGTATCATGCCGCAAGTGTACTATCTAAGGTTCCCATCTGTAAAAATTTTAAACCAAGACAAGAAGCTCGAAAACCCCAAATTTTTGGGCTGGAAAATTTTCATCTTACAAATAAAGGAAGCTCAAATTGTAACATGATATACAGTGCGTTTATGATGAAAGGAATAAATTCGATAAAATCGTAGCTATTGTTTTTTCGCAAAAACGCTCCGGCACGTCGATTTTAGTTTTTAAATTGGCATTTTTTGATCTATGCGCCGACCCTATATCACTTCCGGTAAAACCGGAAATGGCAGCAACTGTGTTATTTTAAATGAAACATCCTGTATATTTTCACAGATTTGGATAGAGAAGGAAAAACGCGTTCAATAAATCCATTATATAACATAACATAACATTAAAAAGAAAAATAATTGTACTCAAACGATGGATATAGGTACTCTGATACACCGATACACGATATACTAAAGTACCTAGCTACTGTGATTGTAAACTTCGAGGCTTAGAACAGTAAAATTAGTAAAATTAAGTATAAACTCAGGTAAATTCGACCGTTCTAAAATTTGGTATTTTAATCCTAATATGTAAACGCATCTGCTTAATTTCCATAATTCTTAAGTTACATTTTAATGACCCTAATAAAAGTAAATTATAATGTGTTTATTATTATGTTGTTCTTGTTACTGGTGCGTCCCTAATATGGATACATTCCTTTCAAAAGCAAAAGGAAGGGTATCATGTAGACTGTATTTTTATCGATACAATATTTTAGCTGCAGTTTCAAATTCGGGTGCCTAATATCAATTAAAATAATTTACGAAAATGGAAAGTTTTTCAGTGCGCTTATCAATCAACGATTCAACGAGGAAAAGTTATTTTATTGATAAACAATTATAAGTTTAGTTTCAAAGAGGAACTATAAAGTGGTGAAAAGAAATGTCAAGCGAATGTTTATAGCATGGGTGAAGAGGTAATGTAATATCGCGATCAAATTTAACACATAATCATTCTTTTTAGTTTTTGTGACAACCGACTCTGGCAATGAACAGTAAATTCCATCACAGCAAAGCGTAAAGCCGTTGAAGATATTTTCTTTCAATCGCCCTGGCAAAGTTTTGCGATGTGTATTGGCCGACCAAGATACTACCCACAATACTTAAATGCAATGCAACAGATTTTTCATACAGTAAAGAAGTATGTATAATACAAGACGAAAGATGTTCCCAACACTTCCGAAATGCAGAAATGAAGTTGACAGTGTGTTAAAGTCTATGACTTTTCAAACTAATCGGAAGAAAGGTTTTCTTTTGGTCAATAATGAAGACTTTAATATTTTGGTGTTTAGTTGTATGGCAAATTTAAAACATTCATGCTTATGCAATAAAATTTACGTAGATGGCCCGTTCAGCCATTACGCAAAGTATTTTAGATATAAATTTAAATGCATTTATAATTATTCCTTATTTCCTACTATTAAGTATCAATTTTAAATTTTTAAATATTTCTAACAAATTAAAAATATATTTTGGAATGCGAAAATTATCCAAATTGTCTTACAGTACACAACAATATTTCTGGAAATACAAATTAATAAAACGTGTCTACTTATTTTAGTTTAATATCAACAGGTGCTTTTTAAGAAAAAACAAGTCGTCTGTCTACACTATTTGAAAAATCTTGCACATCTTTAGAGCACCAGTTTATTTCGCGACAGTGAATGAGAGACTAAACGATGATATAAACTAATGGTACTAAGTGTGCAAGTATAAATTACTTAGTATAACAATCAGTGTTTAAAATAATGGTGTCGACAGTGTTAAACGATCACGACTTACGTCGAAAAGTACCAAATGCCGAATTATCACAGCGTGCGAAAAAGACAAAAAAACGTAAAATCAATTCAAAATCTGCTAGGACTGAGCAAAACAACAATATCAAACGATAGCGACTTCCAGTAACTTCAAAGGAGGACATGCTGGCTTCCTACCAACTGTGGATCATCCAGACATAGGGAAACTTGGCCAAGACTAAAACGATTATAATAAAAAAAATTCTACTGAATTTTGCGTACATTACGAAGGGAGGAAGTTGTGAGCGCGGATAATAGCAAATTCCGATTCTGGGTTAAAGCCAAGGGGTTTCACGTCGGAAAGCCCTCGGGTTACGACGCTAAGCCGGCCGACGCTATCGTTAGGCGCTACAGCGTCTGCGACTCTGATGAAGGAATTCCTCCCGTTGGTGACGGGCTAACTGGATCTGCTAAGGATCCCACACTTTACATTTCCAACTCCCAGAATAAGGTACGTGCGAAATTTGCTCATTTTGTGTCTTTCAGGAATAATATCTTGTACTCGAGATGTCTAAACTTAAATTTTTTTGACTACGTTTTAGCACAAAGCACAATAAATACCGATGCGTCGATAAGTTATGGATATAAGTAGGTAATTATAAAAAAAGCTTTCAAGCATCGCCTTAGGAATATGATGAATCTACTTAACAATAAAGTTACCATAGTTACTGCTATCGTCGCTATTGAAATGAGCGAGTCTAGTGTGTAAACAAATA
Source organism: Hemicrepidius hirtus (assembly GCA_963082805.1). Lineage (NCBI taxonomy): Eukaryota > Metazoa > Arthropoda > Insecta > Coleoptera > Elateridae > Hemicrepidius > Hemicrepidius hirtus. The sequence continues at coordinate 28,122,410 of OY720160.1, read as the reverse complement.
AGAAAGACGACGACCGACGCGACGCGACGCCTGCAATATTTACACGTGTGCGAACATCGTTGCGTTGAAATTAATACAGGGCGCGGACATTTTGAACATTTTCTTTAAATAATGTTTAATTGCGAATTTAAATTTTACATTTACATCAATAAAAAAAAGTAAGTAAAAATGATTTTTAAAACACATAGTGAGCTGTAACTCCATGACGAAGGGTATTTTTACATCCTGCATACATTTTCCAAGTACCCTATAGGTACTCGTATAGTTTGCTGAACCAAAAATATATAAATACGGCTTCTTTTTCTTCGCAATATATGACTGATTTTTTTTCTAAAAACTATTGTATCGTATTAATAAATTGTTGATACATACATACATAATCCGGTCCTCTTTTACCCTAAAGTGTCGAGGTTTGATTATTCTTTCTGCTGCTCCGTACCTCCCTGTTTGTTGTCATTTCGTTTGCTTCGTTCCAGGATTTTCCTCTTGCCTGTAGTATTTCTTTCACACTGTTATTCCACGTACATCTTGACCTTCATCTTCTATTCTTTCCAACCTTCCCTGCTTTCCAAATTCCCCTTACTTGTTTGTTGTTGACGTTGTTGTTCATTCTTACTAAGTATGTGCCCAAACCATCTCAATTTTTGTTCTTTCAGGTGTTCCCTTAAAAGTCTTACCTGCAGTACTTCTCTAATGTTCTCATTTCTTATTTTGTCAATTCTTTCGAACCCTAAAATATTTCTCAGGAATTTCATTTCTGCGGTCTATTTTTCTGCCTTTCTGTGAGTACCCAATTTTCGCCGCCATAGGTTAGTGATGGTTTTGTAGACTGTCAGTTTAGTTTGTATGAACTCTTCCTTTTTGCTTAGGATATTTTTGCATAGGACTTGATAGACTCTGCTTGCTGCTGCTATCCTACTGTTCAACTCCTCTTCCAAGGTTCCCCTTTTATGTATGGTGCTCCCCAAGTATTTGAAACTGTTGACCTGTACTACAACCGCACTTCCGACCGGGATGTTTGTAACCGTATCACTGATTTCCAGCACCACCACTTTGGTTTTTTCCACATTTATGTCTAGTTTATAGTTTAATAGCACTTCATTCCTAACATTCAGGTTAAATTGAAAAGCACACAATATACGTCAACCTTTGGTTAAATTAGTTTAGCAAAAAATTAACTATCAAAAAAGTTATTCGGCCGAGATGATTGAAAAGTGTTGCTATTCACCCCATTTTACGCTACTTTACAGAGTAGTACGACATATCGGTGACGAGCAAAAATTGCCGAATCGTTACATTACACTTATTCGTACAGTTTCAAAGAATCCGCTTTGGATATTTTCAATCCTTGATCGCATGTGGGTTGTGCGGAAACCAAAAGTAACTGGGAATCAGCAACAGTCATTTTCGGTGGCTGGGTATCTCTTCGAAACAAGACCAGTTTTTTTTACTTTATTTATGTAGTAGTTCATATAAAAATAAATTTTACAAAATTTGCCAATTATGTTCCAGTTCTCCTTTTTAACTTCCTAATTTAATTAAGTTTCTGGTTTCTTGTAGTTTATAAGCTACTAATAAAATTTGCTCTAATTTGTGACCATCACTGTCGAATCTTCGTAATCCAGGATTAGCCTATGTAGGGGAGAGATTTAATTACAGCTAACTTTGTTAGGGTGGTTGGAATTGGAATTAATTTTTGAAATTCTACTAGGCACGATAAATGCCTCACATTATTAACTCTACAAAAGTAGTAAAAACTGGAAGTAAAAGCAGGACACAATATCTAAATTGTAAAATTGCTTTAACATAATTGAGCTAAGATATTAAAGCTCTTCCAGATTTAGAATTTAGATTCATTTATTTCTTTCCAAATCAGTTTAAAATCAGCATCGGTCTATACCGAGTATACATAATCGAATCAAAGATCGTAAATTTACATCTTTTGTGAAGTCGAAGTCATCAGAGCCAAGCGAACTGCATTAGATAGCGTCTCTTTACGGTCCGGGCCGACACGAGGAATCGTTTTCCTTTGTTCCCGCAGCCCGCTATAGTACATTAAAATACCTTAGTTATGTGCAGCGCGAGCTTTCGAGCTTTTACTCCATGTAGAGGCACAAAGGGGCTCGCTTTCTAAGAATCACTTAGTCCGGGGCAGCCATCATCGTCTGATGATAATTTACTACGGGAATCCGTGCACGAAGCCATCTCGGACGCCAATTATATTCCTTTTTGCGTGATTAATCTTGTAGTTGACGTACATTGGGGGATAGAAACAGGGCGAATACGTTTAATTTACATATACATTTCACTTGCTAAATAACAAATTACAACAGGGAAGTACGGATTGTTATTTGATTTTAGTGTTATGTTATTAAGGTTAATTTGACCCTTCTCCACTGTTTATTGAATGTAAATGTATTTTTTAATTTAATCACGGGAATTGATTTTGAGGAACGAATGAATAGCTTAGGAAAAATTATATTTTCTTTGTTTATATATTCTACAAGGTGCGTCCACACCTGACGAACGTACGCGAACAAACAGAAACGAACACAAAAAATTGTGAATAAAAAGAACCCACATGAACAAAAATTGCATTATTGGGGTCAGTCAACGTTCGTTGCTGTTCCAATTTGGGGTGGGCGATATTGAAAAAATATCGATAATATCTATGTAAGAAAAATATCGATATTGACATTATTGATATATCGATATACCGACAATATCGATAAATCGTTAAATCAATATACCGATAAATCGAGATCGATATGCAAATTTTTAGGTATTGGTCACTACTTCTGGTCAGCACAATTCAATCTTATACTTATACTTTCAGTTTTCTGTTCTTATGTGTATGGCGATTGGGAAAGAAGAAGAAAAAGAAGAATTTGCGCATTTTACTTTTTACGAGGATTCGAAATCTTTCAGATTTGTATTTGAATTTACCCGAAAACTGCAAATTTAACCAGAGGTGAGCGATATTGACAAAAATATCGATATCAATAAAATATCGATATATCGAAAAAAAAATCTCAGCCCTAGTTCCAACTATCTTTAATAATTTCTAGAGCCTACACCAGACGAACATCATGAACGCGCACGAACGATCATTTGCCTTTGAAGTACCTACTTGCGATGGAACCTTCTTTGTTGGCATTTTCTGGCGTTCGTGCTTGCAAAGCGTCCATACTATGACGTTCGTCAGATATGGACGGGCCTTTAATGGTGTTCACTATGGCAATGGCATTGCCATATTAGCAAGTAGGATCACGGTTCTATTCTGGATTTCATCATATCATTTAATTGGTTATAGGTATTTTACAATTTTCTATTCTTATAACATGTACCTATTATGAAAGACAACAAAGTCTGTACAACTTTCTAATAACCTGGAAATTGGCTTTAATTTCCTTATGTGCTTACCGCTAAAACTATTCTAGAGATTGTTATTGATTTTATTAAAAGTATTCAAATATGTTAACTGTACATTGTGCTGAGTTACCCTAAAATAATAATCAGAACAGCATTTCGATAACTATAATAGCGGGCATCAATATCATCAAGTGCAAGGACTTTTCATAAACCCAGGAGTATAAAAATCTACCACCATAAAATATATTAAAATCGTCTACAGTACCTAAACAAAATTTCCTTCAAACAAATGGGATCATATACACAGCAGGTACAAAGCAATTCCATATCGTCGAGCAAACAGTTAAATTTTGGAGATGGTACTAATCTTGTTCTCTGTACCTAACATCGGACCTCCGGGAAAAAGTTGTAACTTTGTAAGTGTGAGACAAGCACCTACTGAACGAGGGTCATAAAATTATACAGAGTGATGATAAAGTATCGCACAAAAATCATATTTTGGTTATTTAATGTTTTTGCGGAAAATCCTGAGACCCGTCGATTTTTGTTTTTAAATCTCCATTTAGACATATAATTTTCAACCCCCCACCCCTCAACCCCTAAGTGCTAGCAACCCCAACTTTAAAATTTTAAATAGAAAGCTACCCTTTGTGATACCTCTTTTGATAGGTCTTTTTATTCTTAATATAAGCAAAAAAAGTTTTTCAAAATCGGTTGATAAATAACGTAGATATTTAACAAAATGTAATCAAATGGAAATGTCAATATTCGACAAGAAACGGCTCAAACACGCCGTAAATAGTAACATTAAAAAGGGCACTTCCTGACCTAAAAGTGTGGTTTTGATCGCCCATTATTTCTACGCTGTGACGTCATAATTTTTTTTTAAATGTCAACCCCATTATTTACATTGATTACATTTTGTTAAATATCTCTGTTATTTTTCAACCGATTTTGAGAAACTTTTTTTTGTTATATTAAGAATAAAAAGACCTATCAAAAGAGGTATCACAAAGGGTATCTTTCCATTAAAATTTTTAAAGTTGGGGTTGCTATCACTTAGGGGCTGAGGGGTGGGGGGATTAAAATTACCTGCCTAAATGCCAATTTAAAAACAAAAATTGACGGGTCTCAGGATTTGTGCCATTATTTCTACGCTGTGACGTCATAATTTTTTGTTGAATGTCAACCCCATTTTTTACATTGATTACATTTTGTTAAATATCTCCGTTATTTATCAATCGATTTTGAAAAACTTTTTTTGGATATATTAAGAATAAAGAGACCTTCAAAAGAGGTATCACAAAGGGTATCTTTCTATTTAAATTTTTAAAGTTGGGGTTGCTAGCACTTAGGGGTTGAGGCGTGGGGGGTTGAAAATTATATGTCTGAATGGCAATTTAAAAACAAAAATCGACGGGTCTCAGGATTTTCCGCTAAACCATTAAATAACCAGAATATGATTTTTGTGCGAAACTTTATCATCACTCTGTATAATCCGCCTAGCACGTCCTGTCCGGCATTGTTCCCTGTCTAGTCATGGAAAACGATGTTGCTGTTGGCGCATTCATTTCGTAAAATAGACATCCGAAAAGCGTCGAGTTGGAACGGGTACAACGAAATTGTAAATTCCATGTTGGTAAAGGATTCTAGCGTGTTGAACTGCAGGAACAATTAAATTAGCAAGTACGATTAAGCTAATTTTAGAGACAGTATTTTGCTAAGAAATGAGTAACAAGTATACCCACACGCTACTGCTTGCCACACCTACCCCCGGTTCTTTGTTTTTCTTGTCATGTTTTCTTAAAATATACCTATGTACCTACTATATAAAATAATTAGAAAGTAGGTACCGGAAAATATTTAGTGTCCTGCCTAGTTACAATTAGATTGGTTACTATTATATCATTCGCAAATATGAATTTACTTTGAATTTACCAAACGCGTAAATCAGATATCTTATTCTCAGTAGTTTAAATTAATGAGAAATTGCTTGACCTACCGTTCAATTCTCATTTAATTTTATTTATTACATTTATCTTTTAATTTATTCATATTTATTTTAAAATTAATTCGTATTTTTTGCCGCCTCTCAAAAGACTGCTACCTTAGGCAGCTGCTTTTCTTGCCTAATCGATAAATCGGCCCTGAGTAGTGTAATATTCGGTAGTAATATCATAAGACCGCTTTCGTATATTCGAGGGTAATACCACGAGTGCTTAAAAATTACCGATAATTTTCATGAAAATTTGTGTTTGAATGAAGATTATCCGGTTCATTTTTAAGCACGAATGGTATTTAGGGAGAATATTTCTCGAATAAAAATACTCGAAACCAATAGCATTTTTCAAAATGAATGCAAGTTCGGATACTGGAGTCTCTCGATCGAATGTGTACCTTTTTTCAGCGCAAAATGACATAAACTGTCTCCAGACACTGTCCTTGCTCTTTTTCGTATTTTTGCATTCACTTTTAATAACATTTTCGTCAATTTCTCGTTCTGAGACATTCCCAAAACGGTTTATGACGTTGAACAAAATTTGTTTTTTTTTAGTAGTATGTTGTGGTCGCAAGTATGTCATGGCAACGTGGAATTTCCACTAGATTGGCATGGCAACGTAGAATTTCCACTTATTAATTTTGTACTGTACTACTGTTACAACAATGTATGAGTGAAATATTCGGATATACTTTTCGCGATTTCTATTCGAAATTGATATTTTCTAATGGTAACATCAATTGAGAATAGAAAGAGGGAACAGTATTTAGAATATACGGAAGTGATCGAATGATATTTGTCACGACTGTATCACGAATTTTAAAGTTCATTTTACTCAAAATGTCTGTCTGACGTTTAAAAAATTATTTTATAAAATAAAAATCAATTATTGTTATTTGCGGTTGCTACAGATACCATCGTATCATAGTCAATAGCCGATACACTTAGGCCCGATTTTTCAATACTGGTATAAACCTGGAACAAACTATTCCTCCGACAACTGCCATGGTTAAAAATGTTACAAAAATTGTAACCCTGGTAATTGTCTGAGGAATTAGCTTATTCCAGGTTTATACCGGCGGCCCTAAATCGAATATAGCGATATACTGTGATACCGATAAATCAAGAAGAAACGCCGAGAAAGAAATCCGAGAAACACCGCCATGATTCAATCATTTTAAAAAAATAATCAGTTGCAATATCATAAGAACGCTTTCGTATATTCGGATACACTTTTCGCGATTTTTATTCGAAATTGAAGTTGCCATGGAAATATCCCGAGAGCTTTGCTCGAGAGATATTTCCTAATGTCCTAATGGTAACATCAACGGAGAATAGAAAGAGGAAAAAGTATTTAGAATATACGGAAGTGATTGAATGATGTTTGTCACGATTATATCACGAATTTTAAAATTAATTTTGGTATTTAACCCATTTTCAAACTCAAAATGTCAGTCTGATTTTTGAAAAAATTAATTTATAAAACAAAATCAATTATTGTTACGGTTGCTACAGATACCATTGTATCACAGCCAATAGGAAGCCGAAACACCAAATCAAATATACCCATGGACCAAGAAGGTATATCCGACAAGTCCCGCCCTGGTTAGTTCATTTTTAAAAGATTCTTAAATCCTAATCGGTCTATAATATGATAGTGATATAATCGCTGCAATTGAGCACTAGTACAATATCCACTAGGTACAATTCATTTTGCTTGGCTTTGAATATAAAATCCGTCGATTATATTGGTCAGCTTATGACAGATGAAATAAATAGTCATTTCACAATTGTCTATGTACGAATATTCGTTTAAGACCTAGGAAAACTATCTACTAAGTGTAAAAATGTATTATCACCGGTGAAACGTTGTTGTAGCAGTACAATGTAGATTTTTCAATATATAGGTCGAGGTCGTGCCCTGCAAACCTTGTAACTGAGTATTATAGTAGGTACCTACTAAGTACTTAATTATTATATTATCAATTGTTTAGCTATAGGCGAATAATTTGTATTTTTTGTATGATTTCATTTTTTCGTATAATTATGCAATCTGTATGTGAATCTGTATCTCTATAAGTTGCTTGTAAATGGGTTTAACTCGTTAGTGAATAAATGATTATTTGTATTATTATTAATTAATTAAGCCTCTCAAACGACATAAAAGAGTATATTCTTTGTTGAACAAATATAGTTCCTTACTGCAGATGTAAATACGAGGTTTCATAATATGGGGGTTTAGCTAACAAATCGAGATTACTAAAGATCACAAGAGATTAGTCGCAGGAATAATCGATTGCTGTACTTTTCTAGGGATAATAGGGATTTGCAGCCATTACATGGGATTACTAGCAGGATTATTTCGTATTATATTAATTAAATGAAATCGTTAACTGAACGATGTTAACACAGCCTTGCGGTATTCTGTGTTCCAGTCGAAAAACCAGCGAATGAAAGAATTTTCCCGACCGTTTGGTGATGTTTTATGTATGACACAATGTTTTTTTACAATGTAGTTTGATGTAGTTTGAGATCTTAGAATACAGACATGATAAGATTCATTAGCAGAATACAATAAGTTATCTTAACATTGAGGCGTGTTTTTAATGCCACTGGTTTCGCTCACTTTTGAATAAAATAATTTAATCAATAATATTTTGTACATTATTAACAATTACAATTACTTTTTTAGTTGATTTTAAATATTATCATTAACGAATATTTAGACATATTAGCTACTAAGTGGATTATGATCTAGCTATTTAGCACCTGCGGTCTCCTTTCAGAATTAAAATTAACTTCTTGTTAAATATCTTGGTGTAACAAGCAAATATATTTTATAATTAATAAAATCGCTGTGAGTCTGCTGGTTAGGGTGCTAATTAATTTAATATAAAAGGTAAGCTGGAAATCTACAAAATACTCCTCAGGGGGCCGGGGATCACAAGGAAAAACTGAATAGTTGAAAAGAAGATTGTCTAGATATTATATTGTCCGGAATCTGAAACAAACAGCGGCGGATCATTAAAAAAAAAAGTGGAGGTGCAAACCTCCCCTGGACTTTCCCATACTAAAAATAAACATTTTGTTTTTGCTATTCAACAGTAGTTCACGAGGCAGTATTGGAAATCATTTGAATGCCTCGCGAGAAAAACGAGGCTATACCTACGGGTTCGATATGAACAAAAGAAAGACACCAAGATACGCATCTATCGCGGCTAGACATTACAACTGACGAAGTCGGACGATCGCTACCGACCGACCGCGACGCGACGATCCGAGTCCAACCTAAATATTCAAAATTCACGAATTTCTCATTAACCGTACATTTTAGCCATATGAACACCTTATACTATGTGATAGACAATTCAATTTTGCACTCAATTATATAATAATATATAGGGTGTTTTATTTAAAATAACAAAGTTGTTTATTGTACTGTGAAAACCAAACACCCTGTATACGTGATATAAATTTAGAAAAATGTAAATTTATATACTGAACAACTTTTATATTTAAACTTCTTTCATATTTTGACTAATAAAGGCGCTATAGGAGCATCAATTTTCGATTTTCAAAACCTCGTAGAGGGCGCCACAGTGGAATTCTGGCGTTCATCAAAAAACAAAAATGTAGCTAATACCAAGCTGCATAAGTATAGAAAATTTAAACAAAATCCTTCAAGCAGTTTTTTTGTAATAATTTTTCAAAAATTTCAAAATTTTTGGAAGAGCGCCGTTGCTACCGTTTTTGGATTTAGTAAATGATTCTTTTTCTTGGTGTAGTACAGCCAAAGGGCTTTCAAACAAGTTGTTGCGGAACCTGATCAGATAACTGGTTTTTGAGTTATGGGGCGTTAAATCGAAATTTTGAAAAATTCATAGCGACCGCCATTTTGAAGTTAGAGAGTCCGGTAAAAAACTGTTTCCCTTGAATTATGCCCTTATGTCATATCCCCTACTCAGATTTTCAAAATTCCGCTTCTGAAAAACATGATACCAAAAAAACATGTCTAACTTCCGCTTCCGGTTTCGGATTTTTTTTCAAAAGCTTATTTTGTCGATGAATTTTCGATATACCCCTTCATTTAAAATTTCATCAAAATCGGTTCACTAGTTTTTGCGTTAGAGGCGTTACATACATACACACACACATACATACACACCCACATACATACGCACACACCCACAGACAGACATTTCTTCTAGACCACTGTTTTGGGTTCCTGGGGACCAAAAACACGTATTTCCATGAAAATCTCGACTTCGAAAATTTTCATGATATCAATACTTCCCATATACCAGTGATGGTATGGGAAAGTAACTAGATAGGTACTAGATATAAGGTTGATCTTACCACAGAGGGTTGAACGGCCGTCTGGCGAAGATATCAATAAATCTGCACATACTTTCTGCGACCAACTCGATCTCCTGCTCGGAAATTTAAAATTTTGTGAATTTTACTGCTATTATGCGCTCTAATTTTGCTAACAGTCTCAAAAGGTTAATTGATGAAGAAGCACCAAACCACGAAAATGTAAATAACTGGTGTGAAACACTGTTACAGGCCTTGCTACGGATTAACGACTTTCGAAAAAAAAAAACAATGATAGAGAAAAAGATCAGTGAACGGGAAACTCGAAACCGATCTGGAGATTCTATATGTAGCCAGCTAAATCCAGAGACTTGCAATCGCGCATATAACTACAAGGTAAAAGGGCACGGAAATAACATAAAGCTGCTTTACAATCCGGAAGACTGAAGGGACAATGGCCGCAGGACCTAGTTTTGCAACTCCACCAGGACTAATCTAAATTCCGCCGTGAGTATGGCGATAGCAGGAATCTCCTCATACCAAAAACAAACTGCAGAATATTTACTTATGACAAAAATGTCCACTATGCTCTCTTGTAATGTTGCCGTTATATAAATAGGAAGAAATCATTTTTACCATACCAGATTATAAAAAGATCAGGTGAATGGTTTAGGTCAGGATATATTCTCAACGAACTTCAATGGGCTCTTCCTAACAGTCTATTCAAAGAATTTAAAAAACAACAAAACCACGGATGTGCTTACTTCTCAATATTTTATTAGGTAGGTACCTAATTTGACAGAGCGTTGTATAATATCTATCAGCCACCGTTTTAAATACAGGCTACATCTAATATAGGCTACACTGTGTCCTATAATCCATTAATAAGCTACTCGTGTCAGTATTCCTTTGCCTACCCTGAATGCTAATATCTTCATACCAATATGTTGAAATTTTCAAAATGTGTACTACCTACGTTCTAATGGTATGAGTAGATTGTGCCAATCTATATGCACCATAAGGATCTGTAGTTTACACATTTTTTTCAAATTTTGGTAATTGTAAACGTGTTAATTGATGCTAAATAAAACTATAAGTTCAGCCAACATTACTTGAATCGAATCTGAAAACGTACAAACGTTATCTCTCTATTTGCATGGCATTTTAGTTGCTGATCGCACGTCAGGTATAATTAAACGTTATAATCTGCATATCACAACATACACACGCAGAGAGAACCAGTAGTTCAGCTTTCATGGGCAGTACATCAAAGTGGAATTAACAAGATTAATTCTCTTGTGTGCAAGTATATTTTCACACCGCAATATCCAGATCTCGCAGTGCTTACGCTCATAAATCATAAAGTTCCCAACAAAATACGCACAAATATAAATGTAACAAATGAGGGAACAAAGAAGACATAAATCCATACCGAGCAGATTACACTGCAGATTTGAATATCGGGGCTAAATTGCTCTCCGAGTCCATGACGAAGCACGGGCTGTTTCCAATAGCGGGTTAGAAAAGCGAGAGCGTGGCGGCGATGGAAAATCAAGTAGATACAACTTTGGGGTTACGGTTCGGGTTGGAAACGGGCTGTCGAGCGATGCGACGCCGACGACCGGGTAGACGTGTATTTAGTTAGTCGAGGCAGGAAGAGTATAAAATATATACCGGGTGGCCGGTCTCAAAGGTGTACATAGGGATTTAACATCGTATTGAACGTTTCTGCTGATTCCTGCTCGCCAATTCAATTTACAGGAATGGTAATGCTAATGGTATTAATTGAAAGGTAGAATAATTGCGCTTCAAATGACGCTAAAAATAAAATTAAATGTGCTACATTTATTTTAAAATAACGATTTAAAATTTGAGAGATTTATAAATATGACGTGCCATGATTTTTAAATTTTACAGCATTTGTCAAAAATTTGTTAAATTAGTTGTCATTTACAGAAATTCACTAATTGCTGCCAACTAAATTATCAAATTTTTTGACAAATGATGCAAAATTTGAAAATCATGGCTCGTCATATTTAAAAATCGTAAAATTTTAAATCGTTATTTTAAAGTAAATATAGCAACTTTAATGTTATTATTAGCGCCATTTGAAGCGCAATCATTCTACCTTTCAATAAATACCATTACCGTTTCTGTAAGTTGAACTGGCGAGCAGGAATCAGCAGAAACGTTCAATACAATGTTAAATCCCTATGTACACCTTTGAGACCGGCCACCCGGTATACGTAGGTTACCTATACAGGGTGTCTCTAAAATATGGTGCCATAGCTTAACCACAGATTCCGGGGATCAAAATAGGACGATTTAACGCAACTTACCTCTATCCGAAATTGCTTCGTTAAAGCGCTATCGAACGCCAAAGATTTTCAAAAAATTTCTATTTTTTTAAATAACAAAAGATTGTTTTTAGCGATTAGGATGAAATTTGGGATGTGATTCTTTACTGAAAAAAGGTGTTTTTTGACATCATTTTTTTGTTCAGGAGTGTCGCGTAAGTGGTCAAAGGTTGATCATCCACAGGCAAAGAAGCTCATATTTTTTTAACAGTTCGGCCAATAGTTTTCAAAATTTTTTTACAGAGAGACACTCTTATTTCAAAAATTTTTCGTTTCTTGTTCGATTTCGGTATCTCTCATAGTTTAGGCTGAAAAAAAAATATTTCGATTGGCTGCAGTGCATTTCTTAAAACGATGTAGTAATCTAGTTGTCCCTATACTGAGAAATAAATGACGAAGAGACAATTTTTTGCGTAGAATCAACTTTTGCATCCGGGAAAATGGTGGTCACATTGAGAATTTGCTGTAAATCTATAAATTTACCGGTGGGACAAAATAAGCTGAACCATTGATTCAGAAATGGTTCGGATTCTTTTGCGCCACCCTTTACATACTTCCTAGTAATAAACTTTATATCAAATTGTCTCTTCGTGATTTATTTCTCAACATACGGGACAACTAGATTACTACATCTGTTTTAAGAAATGCAATGCAGCCAATCAAAATAATTTTTTCAGCCTAAACTATGGCAGATACCGAAATCAAACAAGAGACAAGAAACATTTGACTTAAGAATGTCTCTTTGCAAAAAAATTTTGAAAACTATTGGCCGAACTGTTAAAAAGATATGAGCTTCTTTGTCTGTGGATGATCAACATTTGACCACTTACGTGACCCTCCTGAACAAAAAAATGATGTCAAAAAACACCTTTTCCCAGTAAAGAATCACATCCCAAATTTCATCCTAATCGCTAAAAACAATTTTTTGTTATTTAAAAAAATTTAAATTTTTTACAAATCTTTGGCGTTCGATAGCGCTTTAACGAAGCAATTTCGGATAGAGGTAAGTTGCGTTAAATCGTCCTATTTTGATCCCCGGAATCTGTGGTTAAGCTATGGCACCATATTTTAGAGACACCCTGTATATTATTCAGAATTTGTCTTGTGTGAAAATTATAAAAATATTAGATAATTATATTTCATTAAAGTTATTAATTGTACCACTTACCTATCCTTGGAATTAACTAACGTTGGTACCAAAAAATTCAATTGCCCAACCTTAGAGTGCGGATCAACAAAAAAAACTGTATTTGCTATTTTAAAGACAGAAATAACACAAATAACCATTTGGAATTTAATGTATGTCTAGTTCCAAATATCAACATTAAAGTAAACAAAACAGTTATTTTACTACAATGAGCACAATTTGAATCATGCGCATAACTGCGAAAGGTAACTAGAATATCTAATCAGACTCAGAGAGATAAAAATAGAAAGAAGGTTCATTAATGATATTCCGATGAATTCAACTAAATATTATTCGAGGGGAATCTCGCCAATGTGAGCAGGTGGGCACTATATGGAAATTGGAAATAAGAAGACAAGACACATAAGCGCCAAATTCGATACATTGGAGTAGGGCATAAGTTCCTATTAAAACGAGAATTAGTTCATCAAAATTTTCAAAACAATCACAAGTGTTTACATAGGTATTATGTATTTACATTTTAACTAGCACAACTTGAAACTTTGAAGACCCTGTATCTTGAAATAAATCAAAAATCGGATAACAACTTCAATTGTATAAATATAAATTCAAAACAAAAATTTCTTTACTTCCCTTCAACAACAATAACAAGGGGAAGTAAGTTCCCATTGATATAGTTACCAAAATGCGTTCAGTAGCATGTAGGTACGTAGTTCCATCAAATCAATTTCATAACAGTAGGTAACTTACAATGCAGGGAGTGGAAAAACTTCTTTGATAGTCTTATCAACCATAACAACCAAGTTGCAGAATACGGGTGATTGTCTCATTAACAAATGTATGTATTGATATAAATCATATAAATTGGATTCTACAATAGTGAAAATAAATGTTGGTATTATTAATTATTAGAAAAAAAATATATCTTGGTGGGTGTACATTATACAGAGTGATGATAAAGTATCGCACAAAAATCATATTCTGGTTAGTTAATGGTTTTGCGGAAAATCCTGAGACCCGTCGATTTTTGTTTTTAAATTGCCATTCAGACATATAATTTTCAACCCCCCACCCCTCAACCCCTAAGTGCTAGCAACCCCAACTTTAAAAATTTAAATAGAAAGATACCCTTTGTGATACCTCTTTTTATAGGTCTTTTTATTCTTAATATAACTAAAAAAAGTTTTTCAAAATCGATTGATAAATAACGGAGATATTTAACAAACTGTAATCAATGTAAAAAATGGGGTTGACATTCAACAAAAAATTATGACGTCACAGCGTAGAAATAATGGCACAAATCCTGAGACCCGTCAATTTTTGTTTTTAAATTGGCATTTAGGCAGGTAATTTTAATCCCCCCACCCCTCAGCCCCTAAGTGATAGCAACCCCAACTTTAAAAATTTTAATAGAAAGATACCCTTTGTGATACCTCTTTTGATAGGTCTTTTTATTCTTAATATAACAAAAAAAATTTTTTCAAAATCGGTTGAAAAATAACAGAGATATTTAACAAAATGTAATCAATGTAAATAATGGGGTTGACATTTAAAAAAAAATTATGACGTCACAGCGTAGAAATAATGGGCGATCAAAACCACACTTTTAGGTCAGGAAGTGCCCTTTTTAATGTTACCATTTACGGCGTGTTTGAGCCGTTTCTTGTCGAATATTGACATTTTCATTTGATTACATTTTGTTAAATACCTCCGTTATTTATCAACCGATTTTGAAAAACTTTTTTTGCTTATATTAAGAATAAAAAGACCTATCAAAAGAGGTATCACAAAGGGTATCTTTCTATTTAAAATTTTAAAGTTGGGGTTGCTAGCACTTAGGGGTTGAGGGGTCGGGGGTTGAAAATTATATGTCTGAATGGCAATTTAAAAACAAAAATCGACGGGTCTCAGGATTTTCCGAAAAAACATTAAATAACCAGAATATGATTTTTGTGCGATACTTTATCATCACTCTGTATATTACCAATACCCGGTTTATTGACATTCTCGAGCGTTATACTTTTTTAAAATCCATGATTATATAAATAATAAATATTAAATAAAATATCGATTTTAACGGGAAATAATAAGATTTATTCACTTTATACGTATTTCGGCATCAATGTGCCATTGTCAAAAGCATATAAGATATAACAAATGCAAAATGATTTATAAAGTAACTGCTTGATTCTATTACTTAACCCGGTTTCTTGAAACAAATTTGTGAAACAATTGCATAAACAATTAATAAGGCAATCCAATGAAATTTGGTCACGTGATCAAACTATGTATAGGCTGATCAGGGCTCTCCAAGGTGGTCACCTGATATGTAATGGAGTAACTAATTTTTTTGTTTATCGAATATATAAGTTACGGGTTTAATAAATTTATTTCCAAAAGTATCACATACTAGATAGGTAAACCGTGAATTAATTTCTTGTCTTACACATTGAAATTTACCTACTAGGAATTTCTCACGAACTTAATTTAGGGAATATGAAGGTACCGCCTATAAGAGTCACTTCTAAATAGCTACAGGTTGCAACATTTACGATTCAGTACCGTTTTATTTCTGTACTAGGTACTAACATACTAAACGATATTTTCGTAAACTGCTTTTAGTTGTTATTATTGTTATTTAGTTGGTAACATAAATATGAAGCAAGTTTATATTAATCCTTTAAAACTTATAGGTTCTACTTATGTAAAAATCACATTTGAAAAAGCTAAAACACATTTTGACATCCTAAGTCAACATCAAGAGCAAAGCAATATGTTGGAGGCCTTTACATGTTTAAGAGCCAATTACTTGGCGAATTTTTCTCAAATTGGTCGTAAAGTTTCCCATCTTAATTGACAATAAAAGTGCATTCATACGTTACGAGCGAAGGTTTCTTCCACGTGTCACGTACCAATTCGGTGCTAACATAAAGCGGTGACTCGCGGTTTCGCTCAATGGAGACGGTCATGGGTCTTTCACATCATACGGGAGGACGAGATTTTGCAAGGGTTTTTTTACAAGGTGATTCGTAATTTTTAGACGCCACTACGACATAAACTTGTTGAATCTCCAGCTGCTCATAGGTAACTGGTAAATGAATGGTTAGCGTGCCTTTCTGGTTCGTTTGCTTAAGAAAATAAAACACAATCAGACAAACAAGCTCTTGAATTAAAAGCCAAATAATGTACTTAACTAACTTGTATTAATGAGTATAAGCATTGAAGATTGAATTTGGACTGAAGTATAACACAGGTCAAAATAGGCACAAGATATACACATAATATAAGAACATCAACACAAGACTTGCCTTGCAAAAACCAGATATGAAATGTACATTTCGAAGATCACGGACGATAGAGCCATACTTAGTTTACTCAAAACGTTACACTTGTCATACGAGCCTTCTAAGAAGATGGAAAATATAGTATATGAAAGGTAGGGAGTCCTATACGACGCCACTAATATATTACTTCTAATCTTTAAATCTTGGCAGTACAAGCGTGGTACGAGAAAAACTTATGGTACCTACTCCCAGAAGAATTAATGAGTTTGTTCAATTTCCGATATTTTTATAAATTCGCACTTTTGCGTAATCGGCTTTTTCTTTAACTAACGCCACTGTAATATAGCTTATTCTGCTCTGTTTTAAATCCAGGAACGACCCTGATTAATTTGTCTTTAAAACACGGACGGTAACGAGATGAACAGAATAGATTACGAAAAATTCGGAACTTTCAGGCAAAGACCGAAACGTACGTAAGCCTGATTACATGTTACTATTTGTATCGAAACTGAGTAGTGACTTTTTCCTTTACTTTACGTTTCTAGACGTGCCAAGGTTAGAGGGAGAGCGGGAATGGTTCTTCCCCAGAAGAAATATGATATTATAATAGTTTGTTATTGAAAATATCTGAACACAGAATTCTGCATATCGATAAGCTATTATAAGTCTTTCCTGTTGACGACTTGTGTTAAAAATTCACAGATTTCACAATCCTTGCAACCATCGGAGGCATTGGAAATGATAACACTGACTATTACCATGGAAATACAGAATTAGAGGTGCACCATCGGCCTCGGCTGGACAGGAGCACGGCGCACACGCCAATTTGTATGCCCACCGTGCTATGCTGTCGGCCCGGACCGGCCAGCTAGCGGCGAAACCCGATCGCGACACTTTTGTCTTCTTTGGCCTTGACTAAAAACTCGTAACTTGGCCCCATATACGAACATAAACATTTCCAATGTTAAAACCGTTTGGAATGCACTAGCGTCATAAAAATAAAACACAAGAGTGTTACACACGACCATCACCTTGCACGAATCGCTAGAGGTGTGCTGAATTATTTTTTCCCCGATTTGTTCTGTATGTTGTTACTATCGGAAACCGAGTTTACCCACAAAATTCACGCTCATTAGTTCGTGATCCGTTGATTTAATAAACCAAATTTATACGAGATTATGGGTAGCCTATTGCCTATATGAAATTAGTTTTGGTGTATTGATATCCCTGTAAGTCCTCTTTGCGGGCACGCTCTCGCAGCAGTTCGATCATTCGATGCGTGTAGTTTAAACATTCGATAATATGAGCATTGGCTTAGTTTATTTTAATATTAAATACAGTATAATTGGACCCAGTTCTGCAGAAAGCGACGAACCCACATGGTAGCAAAATCTGAGCTAATGTCATTTTTCGACAGCTTTTATCCCATTCTTCAGTTTGCATAAGACTACCAACCGCTATGCTAGCATTTTACGAAAGAAAACAATCGTTAGTGAAAAATGCTTATTTTATAATAATAATAATAATAACTCCGTTTATTTAGTAAAATTTGCTATACATACACAATATTAACCTAAATTACTACTAAAATCTACTTACATTTTAACCTACTAATGATTGATCGGACAATATTATGGTTTTTAATTATACTTTAAATCTATTTAACAATTTTATTTCTTTAATATTATTTGGTAACATATTATACTCTATTAATCCTCTAAAAAAGATTGTATTTTTATCAGGAATTATTTATTTGCAGAAAACATATAAACCACATGTTCAACAAATAAAATGTTCTAATATCTATTAACTTATTGCAGAATGCATCCAACCCGCATGGTCGTCTGTCGCTAATATTTTAAACAACACAATTTATAGTTTATAAAAAAGTATTTTCCAATTTTCTGACAAATGCACTCTTTGTGGGTTGGATGGTTTCTGCAGAACTGGGTCCAATTGAGCTCTAATTATACAGGTTGTTTCGTGAGCAACCCTCCATATTCAAATAATGTGTTTAGGAGACCTCAACCAACAAAAAAAGTCTAGTTAACATATGGTCAAATGTCTACCATTACTGAGATATTGTTCAAAATTGTTTTTATTTTAGCTAAGTTCTAGCGGAATTAGCATTGAAACTTTGTTTTCATCAACAGACCATCCGTTACAGTAGTACAGCTGTATAGCGGATGCACAATTATTATACCCGAGACTAAAACCAGGTTGAATTCCAGAAATTAGATTATTGTAAATATTAAAACTACTTTAGTTGTTTTATAATCGTTTAAGAATTTTGCTCAGAATTTTAATGTACCTATGTCCCAAATCCAAAACAGATATCCAAACGAATGTATTGTAGTTCACGATGGAACCATAATGCGAGAGGTGGAACTATTTCTATGACCCTACCTAGAACTCTAGGGTAGGTAGGTTTTATAAAGTCTGGTTGACCGACGGCTCAACCACGGTCAACTGTCATAGACACGGTTGTTTTTAAGAATCGTATCTGCCATGGCAATTGATCGTGGTTGAGCCAACCGTCGGTCAACCGGACTGTAATTTGCATTCAGTACATTAAATAATTCAAACAAAATCCCAACGCTGACACCCAGTACGAGAATGGGTACCAACGAAATCGAATCAAAATGGTAATAAATTAATAATTGAAAAGTACATCAGCTATCGCCTACGACTGTAAGATTTTACCCGTCAAAGGTTACAATACCTCAAAAAGGTACAAATAACACCTTCATAAATTAGAAAAACAACACCCAGAAAGATACTAAACTTCATAAGAAACTTAGGACTTGAAGGATTTTATTAGATCAGTAGGGTTGCACAACCGATCTTGATAGGTCGAAATGATGAGAGGCTATTTGATGCGTGAACGGCCCCACAAACAATCTACAACCAGCACCTAAGTTTGGTTAATTTATGTGGGGGTAAGTTGAGCTCTTTTTTCACCTTATAACGGTTATGGATACTTGAACCAGTTGACATACCTGCGCTATTAACTTTCGACTGCAATATAGCCAATTCCTAGACTCCTTATACACAATACAGCACTACAGGTTCTTCAGATAGAGGGCTAGGTTTATATTCCGTTCCATGTTTCTCATCTTTTGTCGTTTCCGCGAACCCAGTTTATTTAAATCTTTCTAAATCTTTTTTTCTTTTATTGTCTCCTGAACCGCTCGTAGCAGGATCCTTATTTTTCATTGTATTAGGAGTCTCTGTAAATGCCCGATCAATCGTAGTATTCTGCACATTTCCATAACTTCCTCTATTGCTACTTCGTCGTACATGTTAATTGGTTCCTCATTTATTCTTGCCATAGTCCCACAATTTTTATTTCAGCATAGATTCTTCTTCTGTATTTGCTTTTCAATTTTCACTTTTTCTTGTTCCGTTCTGTATTTTGCAACATTAGTTTTGATCGTAGCATTGATATAAAACTTTCAGGGCTATTATTTCTTTTCACCATTCTTGTGTCGATTTCCTTGTTACTTTCGCAGTTACTCATTACTCTCGTTGCTAATTACACAAAGGTTTACTTTTTCGAGTTTAATTCCTGCTTTTATTCTGTTTTAACTACTGTACAAATAACAAATTAACAATTCAAAGCGCTACGAGAACAAACAATAATATTTGACGTGCTGGGCTAGCTATTGTTTAAACATAATATGGAAGGTGTGAATAACTGTTTGCTATCCTTATAACTGCAGAATTAAAAGATTTTCATTTATTTTTACTATTTATCATTAATTATGTTCACTTTATTTAATTTTTGTGTAATAATTGTATCCATGTCTGGCGTTCATGAACGAATAGGAAATATAAATATCTACTCTTCCTAAGACTACCCGTTCGCACGTTGTTGTAATATGCACGAAACTATAATCTTGCAATTTGAATTCGTAACCCCGATACGAAGGCAATTGCTCGAGAAGAATCTAGTATGTAAATATTGCCGAGGCGTTGGCTGGTGCCCGGAATTTGCTGCAATCCCTGGTCTCCAAATAGAAACTTAAATCGTCGGTGGTTCGAACTTTATTTCCTTCCTGGTCCCAGGCGGACCCGATATCCTTTTTAGGTCAGAGCAGGAGCTTAGCATAACATCTGGCAGGACTTTCTCCCTTAACGCAATAAAATATATTCCCGCTAAAAACCGCCTGCCTGTCCTTATAGCCCGCTTTGGTAAAATATGTGGGCTATATACAGTACGCTATACCGAATTTCCGCTTGTAGAGTTTCAACATTGAGTAGGTATTTAAACATGAATATTAAACACCACTGGGACCTCGTTTCAGTAATAAACACCCTAAGTCTGAAGTCAAAGGGACTTCGTACTCATTTGGTGAATAATTAACGCACTTAATCGCAACAACTGACCGCAATGCTTAGAGTGCCAAAGCAGCAATATAGCTCCCTTCTTATTGTTTAGTATTTTACTATCGTGTGGTTTAATTACATCAAATTTTAAATAACAGTTTCCTTAATATATTCAGGTGTCCATAAATTAGGGCAACTGTTGCATATTTGGTATTATTTATAGATCTACAAAGTTTTCTAGTTAACTGTAGGTAATACAATTTATTCTGTCTATTGATAAATGAATTAAAAGTAGCAACACAAAAGACTGGACTAGAAATAAATATCCAAAAAACAAAAATTATGACAAACCTGGTTTTAGGTGGAGAAATAGAGTATACTTACCTTGATCACGAACTTAGAATAGAAAGGGACAATCAGATACGCGAAATACAGCCAGGTATTGGTATAGGATTATGCTACGCACCCTTTGGAAAGGTACCTACGCCGCGCTGGCCGTATTGTAAAGAATAAAGATTTACCTATAAGTTTGAAAAGGAGAGTATTTGAACAACCATTGTGTTGCTGCTACTAAGGAGGTTGGGGGCGCACTTAGCAATGAACCATATCACACTCCCCGCAGCAAAGTACTTGGAGACGCCGACTGAGATCGTACGCTCAGCTGCTAGTCCGAGGTGCAAGGCAATATACCGTACCACCATTGAAGTTGATTAAGGTCACTGCACCATCTTGCCAGCCTAGCGCAACTTACTTCCTAATTCTGGTGAGGGTAGATCCGAATGGCCCGGTACTTAAGGACCGAAGCCACCTCCCCGTACCGGTCGTCAACCACTTACCAAACTTACAAATATCAGGTGCGAAGTTGTGCGGGAGCTTACACATGACCCCGACGTACTCAATTCAGGACAGGGTGTCGCGCTGCGTACATCTCGCGATATACTTCCAGATCACACTGTGCCCATACCCAAACTCTGGCAAGTTCTCTTTCTCGCATAGCCACTGGCTACGAACGTCGGCATTTGCCACGTTTAATGAGTCGCCACCGGAGCCGACCATCTCTCGACTTGCGACTCCTTCCCCACATCATCATCATCATCATCATCATAATTTGACATCGTCGCATCCTACCCACTGGTAGGGACGCTTTCCCATTCCCAAAGTGGCCTGGGCAGTATTCCAGGATGTTTTATCGGAGATGCAGTGTGGTTCACATTCACAACCAACTCATATTAAGGAGCTCGCCCTCCCAACGTTTGATGGGCATCCGGCGCGGTCACTTTTGTGGATCCTATGCCACACACAATGCACACTGTTGGCCGAATCTGTTTCCCTAGCCTTGGGATTGGGTATCGCGTCCGGCAATTTTTTGGGAAGACTCGGTGTGGCCTGGGGTTTTATCCTTTTCTTTGCATAACCACTGTAAGTTGAATTTTCCGTCAATCCAATTACATGATTTCTTTGTTTTAATTCCGTAAGGGACTTCAGAATATTTGATCGTCTGTGCCCTTTAATATTGTCACGAATCGTTTAAGATAATTATTAAAGTAATCAAAGTGATTGATTTTATTACCCACATAAAATCAATGTTATTACAACATGGTAGTTTAATGTTATAATTGTACATAATGCTATAATTTCCTCGATGTTAAGTATACTAGAAGGTAAGTCCCACTCTTTAGTACTCCACGTGGACTCCTACTTTTCATGTCCATAATGTTTGGAAATACAAATACCTTATTTGGTAATATACGACCCTCCTAGTCCACGTTGACTGAAGGTCATGGCTGTAATTGAACATGCAATTCTGCTGACTAAGAATATCAGGTTTCATGAGGGATCTGGTGATCCCCGTGTAGCCGAGGTCATAACCATAGATGGACATGCAAACTAGTATAAAAGCACAACACATTCCCATTCGATTCAGTGTGCCACAGAGAAGAATCAAGCTACCACACTTCTGCTACATCTTCAAGCCAGGCCTGGCTAGGGTTCAACCCTTACATAGAAGACTGCAGAACACCACTTCGACCAACCATGGTCTACTTGGCGCTACAAGCTACATTTGTGTAAGATCACCTTAATGGTGTATTTGTTCACTTTGTAACTTTGACTTAAATATAATTATGTCAAACAAATGATGTGTTTAAATCCAGACTAGTCACAATTTATAACGTGACAATATCCATTAAAAATTGTTTCTCCGTCTCTTCTATAGCTCGTTTGCAGCCTACTACAGTTCTTCCGGACTCAACTTTCAGTCTGAACTTTGCTCACATACCCTTCTCCTTCTTCTTCTGGTGTCCCGGTACCCACTCTACATTAACTCCGATGAGTTCCGCCAGTGTCATCAGCTATAATTTTACAGGCATAGAATCGCACGCGAAGTGTTTAATCAGGCAGCGACACGGTCGGTAGCTGGATTCTCTCTCTTCTGCGCATTCAAGAGCCAGATGCCATCGTATTCCTGTCAAACTGTATACCAGATGATTGCCCTTGTTCCTGGACACGCATTTTGCAAACCTTCTTTCTTGCCCCATTTTTGGCTTTATTCAACCAGATGATGATAGCGTAGATTATTGCCACCTTCGTGTACAACCAGAGTATCAATTATTCAAATTAATGAAACTTTATACGAAGAAAAGTTTATCTCAGTAAAAATTTACTTGAATAATTATTATTCGATTAATGAATTTTATTTTTACAACTTCTGCAGAAATGTGGCCAACGTAATTCCATCTTTCAGATTATCATAGTAAGATTTGTTAACGTTACTTTCAAGTTTCAATTTTTGTTTAATAACTAAATACTGCACAATGTTTCAAAATAAAAGATTATTCAGTTTGATACCAAGGAAATGTGAAATAGTATATTAAGTATTAAGAACGGTAAGGACATTTTACCGATCGAAGACAATAGTTTGGAGGAGGAGCGCAGCGACGACTCCAATCGTTTTGAATAAATTTACTTACCGTTCTAGAACCCCAAAGAATTTTACCGACGACTTTATTCTTAGCAACTAGTAAACATAACTTACTGTCTTGGAAACAGCCGCGGTAAACAATGAAATAGAGCACAGTAGCGCAAAAATAAATATTTAGTAGGCAAAGTTTCTAAATACATCTGAGTTGTGCAAGTATCGAAAGTTACAAGCAGGCCATATAAATTTGCTTGAATCTGGCCAAAGGCAGTTTTTAACATCTTGCAACAAGTAGTTAATAAATTACTCTCGCTCTCATCTGATTACCGCCATTAGCAAGCAGCTGCAATATACTTAAAATGAACTTTTAGTATTTTAAAATAACAAACTTGTATTCCTGAATGAAATTTTACGTTTTTGTGTTATATTACAATTTCTCCTTAAATAAATTTAGCATTTAATGTAATTTAATTTTTCTTTACAATATCGTTTAATAATAAAAATTACAAACAATGTCATGAACAAATATTAACAATTTAAGGTTTTTAATATTTGCTGCTGTGTACTTTGCATAGTGAATTTCTTCAAGCAAGATAGATAACCAACAAACCAACGAGTGGATAAACAATCCAGTTAGCCCCTAGGGTATCTCCCGTCCATTAAATTCTATAGACTTGATTTGCCTCGACCTCTTCCCAAAGGAATAAAGTCTTCGATTGTATGTAGTTGAAACTCTACTGTTTGAAACTTACTGCCCATTATTGCTTACGAGGAAATTATTTAAATTGGAAAGGGAAGACCTAAGACGAAGTAAAAATAAGAACTGCAAGAAGTTCCAGTTACCTTAATTACTGGAGCTTATTAAGACATTTCAATACTTGTATTAATATATAAGTACCCGACGTTTACGGTTTCAGGTTTGATATGAAATTAGGCAAACCCTCCGTCGTAGCTTCTTCGCCGCATGTGAAAAGTGGGTATCGAAATTGAATTTAGAAGCTCAGGTGATGACATGCAAGCAGACATTAGGACGTCATGAGTGGAGTGACAGAATTTTATGGATGAAACGACTGTTTGCGATATCGAATGTCGACGTGCACGTAATGGAGGACGTCAAGCTTCGTGGCACGGGGTGGTATCTATCTAAATGACTCTTGACGCACACATCGCGTTTTGGTGTTGTTTGTTTGCCGATAGACCGTAATTTGTGGTTGAATCCTATTTGAAGTATTGGTCCGAGATCACTCGCTAATAACCTGTCTGAAACATGGTTTAATTAATTTGTTAGGTAGGTACACTCATTTACTGTGTACTCTAGCTGTGAACTCTGAATGCGCTTGCCAAAATCTGGATCGAATGGAGGTTCGAAAAATTCTAATAAGGTGGCAATTAAAAACTTTTCAGAAATTTATCAACGAGAACAACAAACACGCTTTTAAATCTTAAAACTAGGTTCATGTACTCGCGATTTGTAGAATACGTATTTTGTTTTTATTGGTTAAATTTGAATTTGTATACATTATATAGATTGTTCAGAAACAGAACACAATGAATATTTAGATCTACCGCCAAAGAATCCCGTGGAAAATAAATATAAAAATATAAATATAAATAGTAACCAACTCTCTCCGGACACCCGGTATATAATTTTAAAACGTAAGACAAAATATTTTGATCACCCTTTCGTAAGTATTTAGAAAATGGTTTAATCACCCTGTGTATTTTTACATATTTTGATTCATAATGAAGTCTTTTATACAGCAGTGTGCTTCATTTGTTTTTTGCATACACACAAACTTTTAATAGTATTTTCTCCATATTTCCATCTTTAAAATGCCATTTATCGCGTAATGTTTGCATGTCGCTAAGTGGCTTAAGTGATCTTTTAAATACACTTCGACAAGCTGTGACTTTGTGCTCTTTACGGGCCTTACGCATATCACGCGTATTTTCTATCTAAAATTTCTTATGGAGTTATTGTATGGGAAAATGCTGCAAACGTAGAAAAAGTGTTCAAATTACAGAGCTTTAAGAATAATTGTGTTAAAGCTCTCTCTTATAGTTTAAAATAAAGAATAATTATTAAAGATCTCTTTTGTAGTTTAAAATTTTAGACATAAAATACGCGTCATATGCTGTTTTCCGCGATTTCATATTCACTACTGATTTTAGAGGCGGTTTATCAACGTTGAACATAATAATTAATAATAATTATGTTCAACTTACAAATTTTATCGTTCAACTTGGATAAAAGAGAATCTTGTAAACCTCATTTTATAAAGCATGTGATACCTGTGCACTAGAAACCTGCAAATATTTTATGAACGGCACAGAATTAAAAAATTTGAAAAAAGTAACAGTATACTGCTGCCAGATTATTCAATAACTTACAAGCAGACGTAAGAGATATTAAAGAACAGAGGCGATTTCAATTTGAACTTAAGAATTTATTAGTTAAAAACTGTTTTTAAACTATCAATGAGCAGATATCTGTCTTCTCAGTAATAGTAAATATCTAATAAAGCGACTTAAGTATGGGAGTACAAAATAGTTATTTATGTTACAAGGCCGTGAAGTAGCACTTTTTTTTATTAGAATGAATATTATTTGGCGAGGCGAAGGCCGAGCCAAATAATCATTCGAATAAAAAAAAGATAGTTCACGGCCATGTGGCATACAAAATTTTGTGTGCAACTGTGAAAAATTACCAAAATTAAAGTTTCGATCGAATCTTTACATAAAATTAAAAGCTAATTTCATTCAAGATCATGACCCGTAAAAAAAAGTCTTTGTCGGCCGGTAAAAAAAAGTCTTTTTTTTACGTTGTCAGGGCTTTTTTTACGTTGTCAAGGTTTTATTTTACTATAAACAAATGTGCTACTTCACGACTCAAAATCAAACAAAAAAAGTGACCTTTTTTTGACAGTTGCACACAATAGTTATTTATGTTACAAGGCCGTGAAGTAGCACTTTTTTTTATTAGAATGAATATTATTTGGCGAGGCGAAGGCCGAGCCAAATAATCATTCGAATAAAAAAAAGATAGTTCACGGCCATGTGGCATACAAAATTTTGTGTGCAACTGTGAAAAATTACCAAAATTAAAGTTTCGATCGAATCTTTACATAAAATTAAAAGCTAATTTCATTCAAGATCATGACCCGTAAAAAAAAGTCTTTGTCGGCCGGTAAAAAAAAGTCTTTTTTTTACGTTGTCAGGGCTTTTTTTACGTTGTCAAGGTTTTATTTTACTATAAACAAATGTGCTACTTCACGACTCAAAATCAAACAAAAAAAGTGACCTTTTTTTGACAGTTGCACACAAAAGTTATTTTATGTTGCTTGCATTTAAAATGTCGTACGCTGCCATAAATATTTTAAATATGCTTTGGAAAACAAGAACACAACCAGATAAACGTCATTTAAGCCTCAATGTCGCAGTTTCTCTTGAATTATAAACCTTAAGCTACCCTATAGATATATAACAGTTTAAGGCCGATTCTCACTATGGGTGCAAGGCACGGGCTCGGCAAGCGCTCGGCGTGGGCAAGGATTTTACGGAGTATTCACACTGTGGCAGGTTACTAGCGGGTTTCAGTCGTGCTCAGATTTTTAGACGGACAGTGACTGAGTGACAAAGATGTTTTCGACTACCATATTAATAAAAATTGCGCTAATATTGGACGAGGAGGAAGAAAAGGTAAAAATACCTCAAAAAAGAAAAGCACGTTACTGGGTAGGTACATCAAATGCTAAAAACGCGTAATGAACAAGGAGAATTTTCGACACTCTATAAGGAACTTGTTGACGACGAAACGAAGTTCTTTAAATATTACCGAATGTCTTTTAGCATTTCATCTTTCTCCGAATTAAATTTCGGCCTCTTCTGACGCTTCACCATGAAAGAATGACCAAATGGCTGTGGCTTGCCCACCGCTTATATTCACACTTCACGAGTTTTGTCTAACGTGCTCGGCTTGGGCCATGCAAAATATTCTTTCAGAGAAAGCACGCGGGCTTGGCTCGGCTCGTGGCGAGACCGGGCCCGGCCAATGTGAATACACATCGTTAAAACGCATAAGAGCAATGAAAAAGAAATCTTGCCTGGACCGTGCCGAGCGCTTGCCGATCCCGGGCCTTGCACACAAGTGAGAATCGGCCTATATTTTGCATGGCCAAAGCCGAGCACTTGCCGAGCCCGTGCCTTGCACGCATAGTGAGAATCGGTCTTTACTATCAAAACAGCAGCTTCCTGTTTCCAGAGTAAAGAGTAAAGGCCGATTCTCACTATGCGTGCAAGGCACGGGCTCGGCAAGCGCTCGGCGTGGGCAAGGATTTTACGGAGTATTCACACTGTGGCAGGTTACTAGCGGGTTTCAATCGTGCTCAGATTTTTAGACGGACAGTGACAAAGATGTTTTCGACTACCACATTAATAAAAATTGCGCTAATATTGGACGAGGAGGAAGAAAAGGTAAAAAGACCTCAAAATAGAAAAAGACGTTACTGATGTACATGTACATCAAATGCTAAAAACTCGTAATGAAGAAGGAGAATTTTCGACACTCAATAAGGAACTTGTTGACGACGAAACGAAGTTCTTTAAATATTACCAAATGTCTTTCAGAATTTCGTGTTTCTCCGAAGTAAATTTCTTCCTCTTCTGACGCTTCATCATGAAAGAATGACCAAATGGCTGTGGCTTGCCCGCCGCCGCCGCTTGTATTCACACTTCACGAGTTTTGTCTAACGTGCTCGGCCTGGGCCATGCAAAATATTCTTTCAGAGAAAGCACGCGGGCTTGGCTCGGCTCGTGCTGAGACCGGGCCCGGCCAGTGTGAATACACATCGTTAAAACGCATAAGAGTAATGAAAAAGAAATATTGCCTGGACCGTGCCGAGCGCTTGCCGATCCCGGGCCTGGCACACAAGTGAGAATCGGCCTTAATTTAGTTAACTCTAATATCTTTGTGATAAGCAGAACATACAGTTGAGAGATTATTAAATTAATATTGTTTTTTAAAACCTCATAATAAATTAGACTTTTTCGATTGACAAACACAACGAAAAGCTGACAATTGCCGAAGAGTGTCTTGATTTTGCGATTGGGAGTTAACAATTATGAAGCGGGGTTCAATTGTGGTTGTTCTTAACTACGCGGATATGATAAACAACATTTATTTGTAAATTGTAAAACAACGCGTGCAATTTTTAAATTTGCTACTTGCCATATCAACTATTTGAAACTGCTAAATAGAGTAGACCCACGATATTTTTCTGCTAGCTTAAGAATGGACAACTATCATTAAATAATACATATACCGAAAGAAAACTTCGTTAGAAAAACATATCCACATTAAAGATACAACTGCATGCCGTTTCAAAATGCACAGAAAAAAATTTAGATTATCGAAACCCTGGCAGACAATGGCCCTATGCTAGATTATGAACGCGCGGTATGGTGACGCCACAAAGGAGCGTGTAACGCCCGAATGAGTGCAGGCGTCGGTCGTGACGAGCGACAACCACGAGAGATAAGCCGATGCGACAATCTAAAGGAACAGATCGGATACCCTTTCGTCCTCAAAGGAATATAAAGGAAGGCTAAATTCGCTCCCTATCGTTTGTGGTCAAATTGGTTTGGGCTAACGCTTCCGCATCTAGATCATAAACTATATGCGATATTACAGTTTGCTCAATGTTTTAGAAAATTTACGAGGGTTAAATAATTACCTTTGCACGTTTACCCCAATTTAACAAGCACTTGCATGTACATGTGTATATCTACACTTGTGTTAACAGTAAATTCAAGATTAGGAAGAATTTCCCCTAGATTTTAAATTGTAGCTGAAATAATACTACTGACCGCGACGATTTTTAACAATAAATTCTAACATGAAGATGAAAGAAGGTACCCACTTTGATCACGGAAACCAAATTTTTTATGAAATTAGATTAATGCTTCGTAGCTATTATTGTTTCGCAAAATTCAATCTACTATCAGTTTCATTAGGTACTTTATGAACTGCACCGAATAAAATTCCACTTTACCCATCTCCTGTTTACTATTACTTGCCAGCTGTTTTCTTCTGATGCATTCCACTTGTTTTTTACTCGTATTCTCAGTTACTGTACTATTTGCTTTGTCAAGGTATATCATTTATTTGTTGACTGCAATCAGACTATGCGTTTGTCTCAGTTTTTTGTATTTACCTGTCCTTCTGCTACCTATGCTTCATTAAAAGCTTTTGTTCCATAAAAATAATTCTGTTATTCTGTCTCAGCAGCGTTAGTCAATACTTACTTCCGTTTAGTATAATAAGTAGTTTATAATACCATAAGAATAGTATATTATATTATTAGGAGTAGAAAGAGTTCTTTTTGTGTTGAGCCATATTGCGGCCGAGGCGCACGCGCCGAGGCTGTGCAAGTGAGCGAAACACAAATAAGACGTTCTACTCCGAATAATATATACTATTTTTTCTTCAAATGTAAAAATATTCTGTTGCTGTAAATAAATATTTCCTAAAAAGTCATTTCCACAGGACAACGTTCTCCCTTCTACCAACCTTGGGGGCGGAGCTATGGCCAATATACTGCCGTTGCCATGGATACGTAAACACATTATTGTACTAGTAACATTATTTTCATTATTCGACTACTAACAAAATGACTTCCTTTTACATAGCCTGTTCTGTACAACAATACGGATATTATGATACGCTTGAAGAAAAATATAATTTTCCCGATAAAATTTGAAGATTGCTACGAGCGTTTGTTGCTTAGCAATTCTGTGAAAAATATTGTGTCAAAACCACGAGTCGTAAGGCGAGTGGTTATGTTTTAATGTTTTGAACAGATTTGCTAAAGCTTCATTTTCCTAGAAAAGTGGTGCCATAAAATAGCGGATGTAATTATGACGACCTCATGTAGGTACTTACTACAAATTTGTTTTATGTAATATCCCATTTTCTGACACTTTGAATTAATAGAATTGTATAGTAGGTACACCGCTCTCGAGAAAACCATATCCTTTTAAAAATACTATGTCCTATTCACCGCTCCCAGAAATATTTTCTGCCCTTTTTAAATTAAAACAATATTGTGAATAGTAGCACGCTGCATGATCAGGACTGCTCTGTCAAAAAACGTTGCAGCAAGTACCTATTCCCCACCGTACAAACCAACGTAACAAAAATCTAACGAAATAGCGCTGGCATTCTGTTATTTTCGGTATTGTATGCTGCTATCGAAAAACCGTATACCTACATTTTAAACGTCGGGTGGTGTCATTACTGTCATAATAATTACCGCTTTCCTAGAAAACCAAAGCTTAAGCAACAAAACCGTGAGTATATAACAATCTACAGTCATATTTTATTAGGAAAAATTATATCACGAACGGTATTCAACAAACTTATTTCACGAATAAATAGATATTATGTAAGTAAATGTAAAATTGAGTCATTATTAAGCATAAAAATATTAAAATAAACATTAAATTCTGATAAATACGTAAAACGAAACCGACAGATATATGGTTTACACGTTGAATATTGGTAACGATGGAAACGTTCAACCAATCACTGAGAATCACTTATCACTTATCTATCTGAGCGTCTGATTGTTCGAATAGGAGTGAAACTTTTTCAACTTTTCAAAGTACCTAGTAATTTTGCCGCTGAAATACGGAAAACATTGGAATAGTCAGTAGAAAATATTACCGTCTTATATTATCATCATTAATTGTCTGTTGTTTTTCAATTACCATAAATTTCCAAACCAAGTTTTTCTTTTAAAAAAATTCCTTTATTAATAAATAAATTGATATTTGATACGAGGGGGCGGAGTGGTGGCGCCGCCGGCGGCGGCATGAATAAAAATATATCCCTTAAATATTTTTGCGGGCTATTTTATACGATGTTTACAGATATGTTGTAGTTACGTATCTTTTTGCAAACTATTGTTACATATCGTAAAATCAAAACACTTGTTTGTACCGTTTGGTGTTTACTAAGAACTATGCATATTGTCGAATAATTAAACAAAATACAAATAATTATTTTTTGATGCGCAATTGTACACATATTTTATTTTATTTATACCAATATCTTGCAAATAAAGTACATTACCCTGAATATTCAAAGATACCTCTAATCTCGATTCTTAGCAGGAAAACAATTTCATGCGAATCACGGTCGAGTCACTAATTCTTGCTCCTGCTGTTTCAGTTCTACTGGTTCGGCGGGATGACTGATTTATGCAGGCAGTCGCGCTTTCAGCGCTAATGATCCTGTTCAAATCGTCCAACTTTGTCCCTAACGATCTAT
Organism: Hemicrepidius hirtus; assembly: GCA_963082805.1. NCBI lineage: Eukaryota > Metazoa > Arthropoda > Insecta > Coleoptera > Elateridae > Hemicrepidius > Hemicrepidius hirtus. The sequence continues at coordinate 28,090,362 of OY720160.1, read as the reverse complement.
AAAGTTAGCTGTACATACTCTCGCCCTGTCTTTATTGCGCATTATTAGAATTCAATTTTATTTCTTACTCTCCTATAGTATTTTATGCTAAAGTAATGATTGCGGTCTAGAGAAGTCTTAAATAATTTCTGTTCATATGCAATCGCTGTGCGGCTTTTCTTCATAGCTTCGTTAAGTTTGCTTCAGCAGGCGTCCACTTCAAAGATTAAGAATTGTTTTATGAAACCTGGAATTCTCCTATCCATCGTAACTCTAGCAACTCATGCGAAGTGTAAAAAACCAAAATAATACTCTTAAATGTTAGCAATATTTTAACAATTTGTCACTGATGGCTGACGCCAATATTTCTGCCTCTTGTAATAAGTTAAAATAGGTTTATTTTCATCGATGTTCGTGAAATGTATATTTTCTACGCTTCTGAATGTATCACGAACCAGATTCATTATTAATGGTTTACTCGTTGATCCGTGAAAGTGTCAACCAATGACAACATACGATTTAATTATTCACACAGGAATAACTTCATCTGTGGTTGTATTATGGAATAATTCGATTCAATGTTTAACTTTTAAATTATCAGATGTATTGTCAGTTTGTCACCATATTCAACAAGTTGTTTTGAAAAGTAACACGACAATACTGCAAACTAGCACAGAATTCCACTACATTTGTGTGTGCTCAAACATTCAATTGAAAAGTTAACGGAAGCTTTGCACAACCTTCTAGAAGATACCAAAGGTATCATGTTTATACAGAATTCGATTCGATGCGTGCCCATCAACCGTATTAAAATATGCGGAGGGAGCGCTTGCCATTCGGGACTCCCTATTTATGTTTCCTGTTGGCTTCTTAACGCATAAAAATTCTGTATTTGTAAGCAAAGTAGTCGCATGTAATATTCTATGTTTGACGAATTTGTTCTTTAATATAATAATACGTTCTCACTCCCTAAGTAAACATTTATTTAATGAGAGGAGAAATGCCGAAAAACTATTTAGGAACTAAAGCAGGGCCGTAGCCAGGGGGGGGCCAGGCAGGGCTGAGCCCTGCCTGGAAAAGTTTTCGCCCTTCCTGAACAACATTTTCAACATTGACTGCAATTAATCGCCCTCAGAGAATGTCAACCATACATCAGCGAATGGCCGATTTGGTGTTTTTAGCGTTTGAAAAAAAAGGACGGAAACTATTGAAATGAATTTATTTTTAACTAAATTCAACAGGAGACGTAACAGAAAACTGCAACTTTATTAGTTTGTTTTGTTGGGTAAATTTATAGGGATACTTTGTATGTTTTTAATGTTTTTTTTTTAAATTAAAAAAAATTAACCATAATATTTGCCCTTTCTATAAAAGTTTTCGCCCTTCCTACGATTGGTGTCTGGCTACGGCCCTGAACTAAAGCCAATGGTCAAATGGTGGATAGGTTCATAAGTATATGAATTCAACACAATAATAATTAATACATTTTTGTAAGTAGTGCAATTTTTAACAATTTTATATATAAATTTACTCCTACAAGATATTCTAAATAACAGACAAAAAAGCGTTACAATTTGAAATTAGATGATAATTTAAGCATAAAGTTCCAAAAGAGCCACTCTTGATTTAGAACATTTGCAAAGTTGTAGTTACGTTTTTGCAGGACGAATTCCAATTTAGGAGTATCTGATAATGACCTGGTCTGTTCGGAACCTACATAGTTCTTGCTTGTGATTGATAACCGCGCCCCACATTGCTCCTGTGCTCCAGATACCATCGGTAATTACGAGGGTCGTAAAAACCCTGTGAGACCAGCCGGATAATGCGGTCTAGTTAGCAGAAAAGGCAGCCCCAGGACTCGCACAGTTAATTATTTGGATAAAACAGAAATTTCCCCTTTTTAATTTACAGCTGCGTCTCCGCTGCGGAGCGGAGGAGTGTACATTCTGAATTTCCGTAGGCCACCGCTACTAATTCTACGGAAGAACGAAAGAAGCAAAACCGGATTCTTTATTTCTTTAATTTATTTATAGTACTTATAACAGTTAGGTCGATCCTCATTTTCTTCTAATTTTTTGATATCCCGTATGGCATAGATAGTATGCATTATGGCTGGTTTGATTTCGTCTTCCGTATAATAGTTCTGACTGAAAATTATCAGACCCTTTGATCTTAATTACCTCTTGTAAGTTTCTTCCGCTGTAGAAATACCTGTTATAGTTATTAGAGGTGTTGGTTAATATTATAAGATTTACTAACCACAAACAGGCATGCCGAGACCAGCATTCGATCCCGGGACTTCTTTATTGCCACGTTCCTAGATTCTCATCCACTGTAAGCGCTTTCCCCAGTAATAATAATTATCATAATAATGTTTAGTGTACCTTTGTTGTTTTGCGGTTTTTCAGCTTTCGTGAATAGGTAAATAATTAAATATTCATAATTCATAAATTAATAATACTCTACTAATGGGAAGTTTTTACTGAAATAATTATAAATTAACATAAATACCTATTTCAGGCGATCGACGTTTAATTGATACCATTCCAAGTTGATCGCTGTTATTAAAGGTAACCATTAACCTTTCGTTAGTCGAAGCAAAACCAATAAAACTATATTTTGTATTTTGGGAAACAAAAATAATTGGTGTAGCAATAGATAAAGAATTTATAGCAATGATTGTGGACAATCACAATTTCTATGATAAATATATCACATGGTCATGCTCATGTAGTGGCTGTGGGAATATTGCGCTCTACACCGCAGGGCAATAAGGGACGTCCCATTCCAGAGCGCCTGAACGAGCGAGCCCGGGCTGCCACGCCATCACTCCATCACTACACGGGCCGCGTAGTTTAGATGTTAATGCAAGTAAAGCGGAACATCACAGAAATAGATAATGATGATAAGTTCTGAGCGCATATTATACTTCGACGGATAGGAGCAAGTAAGACTTTTTTTTTCAAATAGATAAACTTTAAAACTCCATAGAAACAGTTAAACCTTGACTTTTCTGCAGTTGTTGCTTGAGCGGCAGCAAAAGTAAATGTTGCACCAATCATATACCGTTATTTTACTTTAGTTGCACTTGTGGGCGTCAGCAAAAATAAATAGAGGTGTGTGATTGGTGCAAAATGTACTTTACTTAACCACTAACAGTTTTGCAAACAGTTGAAACCATAGTAAGCGTATACCCAGTTAACTGAGTTAGGATTCTAAATTTAACAGCAAAATGTAATCATATTTGATGATATTTTCATAATATTTAGTAAGAAGTAAAATTATGTACAGTCAGTGACAAATCTTTTCATCAGTATTATACCACTGAACCCGATTTTCTAAGAAATATAAGAGGTAACATAACGCCGTTTTAATTGTTTTACGTAGTTATGTTGGTAACCCTGTTAACAAGATTAAAGCAAATAGAGAAACGTGTTACACTTCTCAGTAAAGCGGATTACGGTGGCATAAAACTGGAGAAAACATTTATCACTGACTGTACATGTATCACGTATGTAGTAACTTCGAGCAATATTAGGACAGGCTGAAAAACTTAAAATTTCAGTTTTGGATTTGTCTGTGTGATTTGATTATTATGTGGTACAATAATTCACAATACTTTTCACATTATTAAGACACCTTTTAATGTAAATTTCAAATCTAAAATTAATTTTTTTTGTTAATCAGCTAACTTTTCATGGTTTCATGGTTTGGTTGATCTGTATCTGTTTCCATTAACAACACTGTTCTAGCCTACTGCAACAAAATATTTTTCATGCCTTACTATGAGAATGAGAAAACCAGTATCTTTTTTTGTTATAACTCCACTATTAATCAAGATAAATTGATCACACCGTATATCAGTGGAAAAGAAAAAAGGACCTCTATGCAGCGATTGCAGGGCGCATATTTGAAAAAGCACAGTTAATGTAAATATCGTGAAAAGTTGACGTAGGTACAAAACATGTAATTACAAATTTGAAATCAGCATTAAAAAGTGTCTTAATAATATCAAAATCATTTTGTGCTATTGTCTGTATGAGCCAAAATACAGACTAATAGAAAATTGAAAATTTAAGATTTTTTAGACTATTGCAGCAAACTGCGCAAAATGCATAGAATTTGAATGGTGTTGACAATAATAGTCGTCAATACATTAAATATTTCTTTTACTTCAACCGAATCTCTATTCCATGTATGGCATGCGTTTCTTATCTTGAACACCTTATATTACCCTGGAATGCGAGAAGAAAGAATACCCAAAATAATTTAGGAAGACGCAGCAAATGATCATTTACCTAGTTAGGCAATAGCAGGACAATTGACAAACTAGAATGACGTTTGATTTTGTACATGTTGTTGCCATTTGTAATACAAACAGATAATTTCTTGTTGAGATTTGTCAAATGTCCAGTGCAGATATCGGTAGTTGTTACATGCCCAGGCAAATAGCAATTTTAAGTCATTTTGCTATTTGTCGTGCCTAGCATACATGACTAGGCAAATTTATTTTATATGCCTGCTACATATAGTCTGTTCTACAAAAAGGGCCCAAGCCTATATAACAACTATATAACTATTTAATAATTGTGTTTTTGCTTCAAAAAACCACATGTAGTAGTATTAAATTAGACGGCCTTAGCAACAATTTGACGAACACACAAAAATTGTGTCGTCATTTGTTTGTTGTGACATCACCGACAATTTTTTAAAATTGCGCGATATAATTTTTTAGTGTAATCTTGTAGAAAGTTTAAGTAATTTTCTATATAATTTTTGCAAAAAATACAAAAAACTAGTTTGACCTAGTAGGCCATTTAAACAAAATGTCTGTAGAAACAAAAAAATACTCATAATCAAGCAACCTTAAAACCACTTGTTAACAGTACTAAACAAATTAACAAAATGAACTTATTTAGGCACTTTGAAACGTCAAATTAAGGGACGCATTTGTTTTAAGCTTACTTAATTATTATCACCAATAATTATTTGTTTTAGAGAATTTCGAATTTAACCGCCTACTAGCTCAAACCAGTGTTTTCCATTTTTTGCAAAATATTATAACCCCAATAAAAGTTTAAACCAGTGAAAAGTAGGTACTTAAAATTTTCTACAAGAATACACCAAGAAAATTATACCGAGTAGTTTAAAAAAAATTGTCGCTGACGTCTTAACAAGGTATTTAAAAAAAATTGTTTCCCCTTGTTGAAGTGGAGACTGTCCCATTTAGTAATAACATACTATGGTTTGTTGATAGTTAAATCACAATTTAAGCCACCCTTTTTGTAGAACAGACTGTATAAAATAACGATAGGCTTCCATGTTTAACAAATCATAATTTTTGAAGTTTTAGGGATTATTGTAGATAATTTTAAAGTTGAATATGATTAAACCGGATATCAGTTGCAACAGTCACTTTCTATAAAGCAAAAAAATCAATCGCTGATTTTGTTATTTAAAGATACCATAAAAAATGTGTGCTTGTGAAAGTAGACCATATTATTACGTGTAATCAATACTAAAGTTGAGCCCATTATTTGCCGCAATCAAAAATTGCCTTCTAACGTATATTTCATAAAATTGTTGTCCTGATAGCAGTGATCATTTTAAGGTGAACTTGTTCGCTGAAAATAACTGCAGCAGCCAGTTAATCCAAATCTAGATCTAACTCGAAGTTCCATTTGCTTTAATTGCGCTGCCATTCTTCATTTCCCTTTGTTCTCACATTGGTCACGATTCAATTTCGGTTTCCATTCAATTGCGCAGGCATCTACGATCTAACCGTAAATTGTCTTCTTTATCAGTGATCGACCATCAATTCCGCTTCCTGCTACTGCTAAACCACGCTAATATTCTGTAAGCTGGCAGGGCGCCGTCTACTGCGACGAACCGCTCTATCTTTAGCCGTGTCACGTTCGTGTCCCTGCAGCTCTTGACCCAACACAAAGCCAACAGAAGAAAGAGATAAAGGTAAAGTTGTTAAAATTCCAAAAACAATGACACAGCTGCATTTTTGATGCCCTTCATACAAAAACTTTTTCGTACACAGTACCTATAATAAACTATTACAAAGTTATTGGGTTGTGCCAATTTTACAAAACAAATGAGATAATCAGCTAAAAATTTTAATTATTCCGATTTTTATTTTATGGTTACTTTGTATTTCATAAAAATAAAACGTTTATTTATATTTTTATTTATGTATATCGTATAATTATATCATTTTACGTTGCCTATGTTTAGATGAAGTAGGAAACTTTACATAATTAAATAAATTACACCGAATATTATTTTATCTGTGAACCACCAAAACAGCAAAATTCATTAGATGGTGTTGCCGGGATTGTTACCATCTAAACTATTATGGTCACCCCTCTCAAAATAAGGTAACAAGGGACTGTCTCAATGGTGTAACAAGTAGTCGAGGGGTGCGTGTGCAAAATTATTCGTGGGGTCCCTGTTGGTGTGTTTGTTTATGTAATATTAAAAATCCCAGTATAAGGTTACATTGTAATGTAAAAGATAAACAAAAGATACATAAAACTGTATTAACCAAAACTAAAATACAATGTAGTTTGTAACATTAATTGCCCATTAAAAATAAAAGCCTTTTTTCTTCTTTTGCTTCGGCAAATACGTTCATTATTTGGAAAACTTCGTTTTTAATCGAGGGTATTGGTAAACTATTTTAAAAATTTTGGGACAATGTACTTATGTACTCCCTCCCCGAACCTGTCAACCTTTCTGACGAAGTTGAGGTTTTCCTAAAAATAATGTAAACACAGTATGAATCTAGAAAACATTTCTCCGGAGAAAATGTCACGTGAGTTAATTTTGATAGTACTTACACTCACTTACAGCTGTAACTATCCGTTTTAGAACTGCAATACTGTAATTACACCAGATGGTAAAAGATGGTTGAGATGTACCGTTATTTGTTCCCGGGAGTGACAGTTTTCCATAATATTTTTTCCAATAATATTCTTGCTACTGTATGCAACATACTAAACTTTACCACTATTAGATACCTAGTTGTAATGTAACTTATCTAGATTCATGCACCCGCGATTTATGGAATGCTATTTTTGCATGACTTTGTTTTGATGGGTTAAATTTGAATTTGTATTTAAAATTTAACCAATGAAAACAAAAAGTTGCATTCCGCAAATTACAAATCGCAGATGCATGAAGCTTTATGCTGTTTTGAAAATATTTCGTTAACAAAATTCTTTGATAAATCGTCATTATATTTCTCAATTAACGGAAGAACAGGTTTATACAATTTAACGTTCGATACAGTAGGTATTTATCTAGTGTATACCTATAATGAAATTGAATAATTTGTAAATTAAATAAACATCCTCAAATTAATTTTTATTACGTTTGTGTTGAAACACTATATTTGCACTTTGCAGTTAGGACATCGGCCAACATTTTGGGGAAAGTGACAACAAGACCGGGGGTCTCTTTCAACGTGTACGTCGCACCCACCGGAACCCGGTAGTTACGCTCTTGGACCTGTCTTGTTAATAATGTTGGAATGACTTTTATCTACGGACATCAAGTTAGCAGACTTCTTGTACGTCTTTGCTCGTTGAAATAAGAAACAGGAATATCACGATCAAACAACGTTCGTGAACGAGAACTGCGACAGGAACAAGTCGTTAATGTTAAAATATCCGGCTGCTGTTGCATGTGCAACAATTGTCGAGGTTGAATGCTAAAACACAAAGACCCTCATGTTGGCGGACCATTTTATTTCACGCTTGCGGGTGTCGGAACACGATAAGATTGTACTCAATTACACATCGCGTGGGAAGTTTTTTATTATCTGAAGCATTAAATGTAATATATAGTAGTTTTGCAATCAAATTTATATGCATTTATACTACCAGGGTTGGAGTTCTATCTTTACCACACCACCAAGCTCGATATCTATAATATTCAGATTGAAACTAAAATAAGGGCATTCGAAATTTCTTTATTCTAAAAACAATCAATTAATGTAGACTATTTATCATTACCAACGTGTCCAAGACAAGGATAATATAAAATCTATTATATCTACAGGATTTTAGCAACAATATCTTATTATTTATGGTATTCGTAAGTTTGTGTAGGGTGACAATATTTTAAGTAACCAGAATAAACCAAAGTTCCCCCTTGTAATATACTATAGTGAAGTCTTCACTAGTGAAGTCCATTTATCAATATGGGCATATTGCAAGTTAAATGGTTCGCCCACTTATGATTGGAATATAGGCAACTCATTATACAATGTCATCGGTTCTTACGACTGCTTACTGATTTTAATTATTGTAATTCAAATATATGCTCCAAGGCTCCAACATCGACCTATCCCAACGAAGAAGTGGAAACTTTATATGAAGAAATAATTGTAGCAAGAGAAGAAAACAAGTGCAATCAAGATATCGTTATTTCTGACTTCAACGCTATCCTAGGACAACGCCAAGACGACACGGAGACATATGTCGGAAAACATGGACTTGGCAAAAGAAATCACAGAAGAAACATGCTCACACATTTCCTAGAAGAACAGAAACGATATAGTACGAACACCTTTTTTGACAAAAAATAACAAAGAAAGTGGACATGGATAAGCAAGCCCAAATGGTCAAACAGAACGAAATAGACTATATATTATAGAAAGATGTGAGTGTGAGCTCGAAGAGTATCTGCCCTTTCCCACACAATTCAATGACCCTTAAAGAAAATCATGGCCAATCAAATATAGTAAACCAAAACTAACCATAACAAAAAACACAAATACCACATACAAAATATATTAGCGAGAACTTCTGTACTTCTGAGGTTTGTTTATACAATTGATTGCAATTATTTATACGCGTATCTTTGGTAACTGGTAAAATAGGAAGATGTTTCCTGAATTTTCACAAACGTTGTGTTATATTTCAGCAGATGAGTTAACTGTGCCATAATTAGCAAAGTTTACATTTACCCATACAAGCCTCACCTAACCGTGCGCAATACTAAACTTTTATCTTTATCATCGCATCAGCATGATAATGAAAGCTTGACCATATCTATCTAATCGTCTTTCAGTATCCCTTTGTGGAACAAAATGACTCTTTGCTTGATTATTTTTTTGTATATGTTACGGCTAAAGTGTAAACTTGGATAGTTTATAAACTAACTGGCTAGTATAGAAACTAACCAAACGCTTGGTTATTTTAGTGGAAAACAAAATTTCCAGTAAATTAGCTGCAAATTTGGCTAGTTTACAAACTATCCAGTTAGTTTATAAACTATCAAAAAACCTTGGCTAATTTACTGATCTCGATTAAAAGTAAATAAAATAACCAATGTTATTGGTTAGTTTATAAACTAGCTATTTTACACTGGCTAAAATACACTTTTCTTCCGATGATTCAAAATAGCCAATTTTTTGGCTAGTCTGCAAACTAACCAAACTATCACAACATTTATGATAGAAAGACAGTGTGTAATAACAAATTTTGCGAATTGTTATTCTTAAAGTCAACTTATTAAAGTTGATATTGTCAATTTAGAATCTATCACAGCCAACCCCCAATGAGTTTCTTCAAAGCACGGTATTTCCGTTGTGCTGTTAATTACTTATTGCTAGTAGGTAGTCATTCGTATATTTCCTTTTTTTCAAATGTTCAAATTTTTGTATTTTATATTTTTTGTGCACAATAAATAATGTGAGACTACGTGTGAATTAAAGTACCTATATCAAAGTAGGTACTTTAAAATAATAATCGTTGGATCATATACTAGCCAAAGAAAATTAACTGAGCATAGTTTGGTTCGTTTGCAGACTAGCCAAGAAACTGTCTATTTTCAATTGCTAGAAGAAAAGTGTTTATTTTAGCCAGTGTAAAATAGCTAGTTTATAAACTAACCAAGGACATTGGTTATTTTATTTACTTTAATCGAGATCAGTAACTTAGCCAGCGTTTTTGGATAGTTTATAAACTAACTGGCTAGTTTACAAACTAACCAAATTTACTGCTAATTTAGTGGAAATATTGTTTTCCACTAAAATAACCAAGCGTTGGTTAGTTTCTATACTAGCCAGTTAGTTTATAAACTATCCAAGTTTACACTTTAGCCGATATACACTGCATTTCTGTTGCTGTGATTTTCCTTTATGATGATTGTTATGTTTTACTGATGATCACTGCTTAGTCAGCGAAATTCTCAATTAGTACACATGGCTTGTGATATCTAATTACAGGTTTTAGATTTTTGAATGGCCGTTTCCTAATTTCCTAACATTTGACCTGTTTCGCAACGGTACAATTACGAATTTAATAAATATTATACTCAACTTTTAGGTACTTCACAAATAGACATTTCCATACCTTAACAATAAAATACAAGAGTGCGGTAATGAAATATTGCGCATCTTCAATTACCATCCCCCAATGTCAACAAGTGAATCGCAATTCAATCAAAATAGTGTAGTAAAGCCATTACAGCTCAGAGCTCAGTGTCAAAACGTAATTAACTGGTATATTTAGTTCTACTGCTATGTAACAACAAGGTTAGAACTTCTTCATTATATTCGCTAGAATTGCGGAAAACCAGCAATGCATCATTTTGTCAGCAATCTCGTTATCGTACGATCGAAGATCGAAGGCGACGTGGTGATTGATCGCATACCTCTTTACAATAGACTTCGTTGTGTTTTAAGTATTGTTTCTTAAATGTTAAGAACATAGACTCCATTGTTTTTATGTAATACACGTTATATTTTAAATATTAAAAATATTTTTCCTACTACAGGTACCTAATAAATGATTTTCAAAAATCAAATTTAAGTGAGAGAACTATAACACTGATCACAATAATATTGTCTCTTCCCATGCAACTATTTTTGTGTAAATTTTTATGTCAAATAGAAAGTAGTACAGCAAATCCTTCTTCTTTTAAATATCGAGTTTCTTTTTGAAATGTTAGTATCTAACATATTTTCCCGATGGCTCTGATCGTCGAAATGTTCTACGCACACAACGAATTGCTTCCCAGGGAGCAGTGAACGTTCGGGGCGGTGTTTATCGGAAGTCTCCACTTAACTTTGTTGAATTGGACTGGGGAGAAACCTTACAAAGCGCTCTATGAGTTATGAAGGTCTAAATGTAGCGATAACCCTAGTGTGCGGTAATGCGGTTTTGAGTATGTACAAATCTATTATCGAACTGAAAACAAAACACAGTAAAAGTCCGAATAATAAAACTGCAAGCAATGTATTGTGATAAACGAAAATCTATTTTTTTTGTTTCCATACTTTCATTGATGTATTGTAGGTATATTTACTACCTGTACTACATTTATAATTCATTACGATACAAATTTTTGATTAAAATACAAGTTTATAGCCAATACCGCTCGAAAGAGTTTGGGATGACGCTAGACATACCAATCCTCGGTTAGTATCAAATAATGCCACGCCCAGAATAGACGACCATGCTCGAACCGGTTTTGAATCACGTGACCATTGCCATGATAATCTGACAGTTCTAAAACTGAATATAGATATTTTGAAAATAAACTTATTTTTTAGGCTACTACGATAAAAACAGCTGTTTTACGTATCTTTTGACAGCCGTAAAGTGTCAATTTGTAGTAGGCATTTGTCAATTTCTATTTTATGGCCGCAAATACTTTTTTGCACGATCGGTCTTTTTTGTTTACTTACTAGATTCGATGCCAGAACAGTAAGCTGCATTTACTGGTTGCTAGGTGTAACAAAACAGTAAGTAATTCACTTACCGTTCTAGAACAGTAAGTAGTATAATTCATTGTATTGTAGACATGATAACTATGGTTACCGTGGTTGTCAGTCAATTTATTAAAAAATAAGGTTATATAGGTACTTTTATAATTTTTTGAAATATAACTATTAAATCATTTTTTTTATTGCGATCGTGCAAAAAACGTTATAAGCATGTCGAACGTTAAGGGTTACCGGTCTCCGACAATAATTGGGTTGGGGTCGTCGCTGCGCTCCTCCCCAAACAATTTTCGTCGACCGGTAAACATCCCTTACCGTTCTTAATGCTTAATATACTATTTCGGCCGCTTTTACTTTTTCGGTCGCTGATTTATAATTTTTTAGTCGACTATGATAAAAACAGCTATGACGTTTCAGGGTGGTCACGTGACCAAATGTCATTGGAATATTTAGACAAAAATTTAAATTTGTTAATAAAATTCGTAATATTCGCCTAAAAAATGTTGTTTGCACCTCTGCCAAAAAGATTCACTTTTTGGCCATGATACAAAAATAACTATATTACCTATTCGTCATTTTTATGACTAGTCGTAGAAAACAATAGTGTATGAAAGAAGTCAGTGTCAGAAGAAAAATGTTTCATAAATTATGTGCATGAAAAAAAAATTTTTCATCCACATGAAGCAATTTTTCTTCGGACACGGTTGCTTCTACAGGTTTCTAACAAGAGAACCTTTTTTATATAATTTTGTCTTAGTAACAGATTCCTAATTTCAAAAATTCGGAATAGTTGCTAATAAGAAAATGGGGAGGGGTGGGGAAAGGGACGCCCTACCGACTATTTTCACACGTCCCTGGCAGATTTTCGTTCTGGTTGTTAGCACGTTATAATACCGCTTTTAACACTAACTCGCATGCCAAAGCTGATCGGTGTATCTCGAACACTTTCTGAGATATTAAATAAAAACAAAGTTTTGGATAGTATGTTCACATCAGGGCCCCAGCTCCTTTAGGAAGCATTTCCTGGTCCATGTTTATAGGAACTTTTTTTCATATTTTCTGACGTAGAATGACCTCCAGAAATTAATGACTGTAGTTTAAAAACACCCTGTATATGTGAAAGTATTATATTATTTTGAATTTTTAATAATTTTTGAAATAAAGTTTAGGTTTTTTTGTTTACAACAGGGTCTTCATACTTTGTAGTTTTGTTTTAACCCTATTTTAAGTATAATAGGTAGGAGGTTAACTCTAATTCAACTATGTATTTTAACGGAGTGTCTGTGAGACCACGCCGCCGTAGCGGTTAAAGGGAATTATACACCGTAGTCGTTAAAGAGGTGCCTCCTCAACTGGCACGTCATGCGGCATACGGCACGCGGTAAGAGGTATCTAACCAATCACAGATTAGTTATACTACTATCACCTGTATGTGATGCTTAGAAACGGTTTACCGCGTGCCGCATGCCGCGTAACGCGCCTTTATGCATTTCCATAGGTATTGAATATTTGAATACCGGTAATGGTTGGGTAATATTTTATTTGCAAAAATGTATATAGATTAGTAAGTTTGCGGAAATTTAGGGTTATTATAAATTATTACGTTCAAAATCATAAGTAGTTCTAAAACTAAATCCAGTGTGATAATGTAATTACAATGAGCAACATATAATAGTATGCAATACAATTTCGCCCAGATTTTAGGACAAATAATCATAATGAAAACGTGTTCAACAAAGTAATACGTAACTCTCCGATTTTTTAAGGAAACTTATTTTTGCTTGTTTCATCTACGTCCCACATACAGTGCCGTTGCCAAATCTTTAGAAATGTTTAATTTCGTGCACGCAGGACAAACACTATTTACAATAATATTATGTGCAACTTATTTGTTTGTTGAGATAATAAAAAGGGACTTGTAACTGGATAGGCAGAATTTTGCAAGCTATTTATTCGTGACATTTTCGTACTGCGAACAGGATTAGGACGCTCTACCATTAAAGTAATTAAGTATTCATAACATTTATGACAGGTACTAAGTAAATGTCATACAATTAACCAATTTGTAAGTAAGTATACTAGTAACTTTTTTGAAATACATTACCAAACAGAGTACTACAGTACACTCATGGAATTTTCGAAACCAAAGGCCACTCTGTTTTTAAGTTTAATGAATGAGTATACATATATGGACACTTTTATTCGTGAACATAAGTAAACGCATGCAACGTTTAGCAATCACGTTTATTTCTTATTCCAAAAGAATGATTGCAAAACCTATTGAACTGTTAGATCGACAAAATTTAGACAACCTCACGAAGAATTAACCTTCATTATTGTTATACCAAAGAACTCATTAACTACTAGCAGACCGTGTATGAAAGACCGTAAAACCAATTACCTGCGTAGCGGTAAAGTTTTCTGACTCCCATTTAAACACTCCGAAGAACCCTAGTGCAAATGTCGGTTCGGATAACCATTTGTTTTAAATTTATTTAGTATTTTTGGAAAAATTAATAGAAAAACATTAGTAGGTACTATTGGTATTTCTAAATGCAAATAAAATTAAAAAAAAAAAGTTTATCCGTGTCGGAAATTGAACTGGAGTGGTTCGGTTCGTTCGAATGGAAGCCAGAAAACCTCTAGGCTACAAAGGTAATTGTTTCTACGGTCTGTAATTCACTGAATTAAAGAGCACGCATATGACTGTAATTATCAACGATTTTTTATTTTAACATGTTTTAAACAATGCATTAGTTCCTGTTATCTGTTTATCCTTGTTGCACTTTCTACAAATTGTATTGTCGTTTCTGTCAATCTTCTTTGAACCATCAGTTGTGCAGTGCAGCATAGGGATATGCTCCTTCTATTATATTATAATAAAGGAGCAGTGTATGTTCGAAGATGTTTTCCTATATGTTCACGAATAAAATGGACTTGTAAATTATTTACGTGGCCTAGCAAATCCAATAATTATATTTTTCTTCAAGCGTATAATAATATCTGTATTGTTGTACAGAACTGGCTATCTAGAAGGAAGTCATTTTGTTAGTAGTTAAAAAATGAAAATAATGTTACTAGTACAATAATGTGTTTACATATCCATGGCAACGGCAGTATTTTGCCCATAGCTCCGCCCCCAAAGTTGGTAGAAGGGAGAGCGTTGTCCTGTGGAAATGACTTTTTAGGAAATATTTATTTACAGCAACAGAATATTTTTACACTTGAAGAAAAAATAGTATATATTATTCGGAGTAGAACGTCTTATTTGTGTTTCGCTCACTTGCACAGCCTCGGCGCTCGCGCCTCGGCCGCAATATGAGCTCAACACAAAAAGAACTCTTTCTACTCCTAATAATATAATATACTATTTTCGTATTTTATATCTTTCGACTAACGTGTATTCTTTTAAATCATACAATAAATTTTAATTTTAATACAACTTCACAAAACACTCAACGTCAACAATTATTTTATTTACCTAGTAGTACTATTATCTTATTTACGAATTTACGTTTAGCAAATATATGCCTAAAGCCTGGGTTTCCTAGGAAAGTGGTGCCGTAATATAGCGGACATATGACGATAAATGACGTCACAATAACTAGGTCCATACTTTTAAAATGGATGTGGTGTCAGAAACCGAGATATTAAATAAAATAGGTGTGTATAATACGCATGGTCGTCAAAATTAAGTCAGTTATATTGTGGCACGTTTTTTCTAGGAAACCAAAGCGTTAAAATGCATGTTTCAGCCATGTTTCTGAATATTGTATTTTCACCCTATTTGTTATTATGCTCAAGGTCATCTGAGCCAGCTTGATTGATCTTATTTGGATTCCTAATAGATAATGTTAGCCGTGACATAGCAACGGGGCAAGGGGTTTAAAAATCTTTCCAAACAGTTCCTGTCGTAAAAGGTTTTTTATTTTGTGCTTATTTATGTACCTTTTACTAGTGAAATGAGGAATTTAGTTTTAATTATTGCTAATAAGAGCCATTAAATAGTGTGGTTATAAGTAAAACACTGATTTCACTACTAATACAACTATAATCCTAAATAGAAACTTCTCTTAGGGAAATTCACAGGCAAAGACAGAAATGTTTGGAAAAGTTCCCAATAGTACACCCCCCATAACCGCTTACCCATCGAGATAGGCCGCGTGATGACCGGTCCCTTAAAATAAACGCATTTACAGATACTGCCTTTCATATTTAAGGAAACCAGAGCACGTCGCGTCGAGGATAGGTATGATAGGTATTCACATACATCTGACAGCAACTGACAGTTGAAAAATACCCATCTTTGGTAGTACTGCCCTCTATTATACTATACAGATTCATGTTGGATATACTAGGAACATAGGAACATGCACGTATGCACGATAGTCATTGCTTTTAAAGTCTGTCACTGTCAGAATAAAATAAAAAAAATATACTATCAGATTTTATTTATTTAAAATTACTCACAATCAATAACATGCAAATAAATTTGTTCTTCTTTTTACTCTCGCATTATTGAATTTCTCTTTCATTTGTTCAATTAAAGGTATATATTTTAATCCTATTTTGTTTATCTTTTCTTCTCCTTTACACACAGTCAGTCTTATTCTTCTTCCCTCTATTTCACTTTGGTTAAGTCCTTTTGATTTCTAAACAGTTCAGTTCTCCACTTTCTGTTACTACCGTTTTGTTATTTTGGTTAAAACATTCCTTAGTGCTAATGTTCCTCTTCTTTGGAACGGCTTTGGTTGCTGCGTGTATGACTTTTAGTAGGTATATTTTCCCATTTGCTTCTTAGTGTTCTCATTCGGTACTTCTATAAGTAATGTTTGACTCATTTTTTTCTAAATATTGTTTGTAAGTAGTATACGCCAAATTCCTACTGAGTTTCTTTTCCGTAAATCCTTTATAAAGATAATTCTTTAGGGTTTCGTTACAAATGTTGATATAGCTCTATGACCAAATAACTGTCAGCTATAGTTTTCGAATCGATATGCACCCGTCCATTCGGATAAGGCAATGGACACAATCCTGGTGTAGAGAACCGCATAGGGTAGTGTGATTTATCGCAAGCCGCATAGCTACCGAGTTGGAAGGGATGAGAGGTGCCGGGAACGGCGCCCGACACCCCATTACGAACACAGACGCATAGCGCCCTTGTCATCGTTCAGCCCGCTCTCCAACCCGCTTGATATTTTATATCGTATCAGGCACACGTTTTAGATATATATGACTCCAGGCTACACGAATCGAGGATGAAATGCTTACATATGTTTTTGTTCTAGTTGATTTTTTGGCAAGGTGAATAAATGGAATATGAATTTGATGAAGTGAAATTTCGAGTATAGAATAAACTGACCGTTTTTTTAGTCCGCTGAATTATACAGAACACTTTTCATTGGTTTTTAATTCACACACAGCATGGTGTTGTTTGCTCGAACTAGTTCTTACAGTTAATGGGTATTTATGTTAAAACTAGGTATAGGGTACTTTTGAAATAGAGGCAGAAAGATAGAAGGGGGGGGGAGTTTAATTAAATAACAAAATTCGCCAAATTCTAGAACAATGATTACATACTGACATTAAAATGTATAGTATGTCAGTGAAAAGTGAAAATGATTTATTTTTAGATATGCATATACTACACCACCATTTAATAAAAAACGTAACATAAATTAAAGATTTAATTGTGTATCTAAAAGAAAACTAGACAGTTCAAGTAAACACATATTTTTATAAAACACATTATTACTTATTAGCTTTTGAATTAGGCAGTATTTACCTACATAAAATTCAAATTCAACCTTGGGTTACATAGCAGGAAATAATTTCAGGATTGATTTCAAATTGAATTCAGTGTGATGTAACAGGAGCAGGTGACAGCACCAGTTGTTGCGCAGCCTGTTCCTGACTCGACTAATATTAATTAGAGCGAATAACGGGATGCCCTCGTTCGCAACGTTCTTCCTTATACCTACTCCTTAATCTGAAACAGGAATGCTCCCCACTATCATAATTCATGATGGTACTACTGTGAAGGTGGCCGCATAATTATAAAGCTTATTGGAAAAATGCATTCATAATTCGGAAGATACAGACTGTCTCCAAAAAACGTCCTTTATTGAATATTTTTGGTTCAGGAAAACCTTCCCTATTACTATGACGTTATACAATAGAAAATGTTTCTTGTATTGACTATTCACCATGGAAACAACAGAAACAGGTCCAATTTAATTTATATCATTAATATATTAAATTACTAGGAAAGTCATTTATTTTAATTTTAATCATTAATTTCAATCATCAATCAGAAAAAAAATGTATACAATACACGTCATGAAAATGTTGTTAGCTGTTTCGAACGACACCGACGGCTGAAGTACTCGACAGTTACACGACCTCATACTTCATATATCGTCTCATCAGTAAAACATCACTTTTATGATTTTTATGTAATATACTATTGTTATGAGTGATAATTAAATAAATAGTACAATCGTGATTATTTATGTCCCACTATCTTGCACATTGTATAGGATACCTAGTTATTGCTATTTGCGAGGTCTGCCATGGTGCAGGTAGACGTCTGATTCGGGCAGGCCAATAGATATTTCACTGTTTATACATGGCCATAGTCACATTTTGGAGATTCCTGTGATTATATCACTCATAAGTAGGTATATTATAGATCAATAGGATTTAATTTTTTTTTTAAATGAACAAATCACGGCGGAACTTCTCAGATATACCTTCTTTGTCTATCAGTATATTCGCTTTGGTGCTTCGGCTTCCTATTGGCTGTGAAACGATGGTATCTGTAGCAACCGTACATAACAATAATTGATTTTTTATTTATCAAATAATTTTTTCAAACTGACATTTTGAGCAAAACGAACTTTAAAATTCGTGATTTAATCCTGACAAATATCATTCGATCACTTCGTCTATTCTAAATACTTTTCTCTCTTTTTATTCTCAATTGATGTTACCATTAGAAAATACCGGAAGATCGAGAAAGGTTGTCCAAAAAAAACTACTTTCTACGAGTATATCAAACTTTACATCCTCCAGCTGTCATCATAGACATCCTGCTGTCATCAATGCTGTCATGTATGAAATCAATTCATTGGAACCACTGTAGGTACTTACTGTAAACTTTGTTTAACAATGTTTAATTAGTATTGAAAAATACGTTTTTGTATAATAATAACAACGTCCAAGAATAAAAAAGGGAGTTACAGAAACGTAAACGCACAGAACAACTGTCAACAGCAGTGTGGCTAATATCACACTAGAATGGAATATTGATATAATAACTACTTGGAAAGTAGTTTTTTTTGGACAACCTTTCTCGATCTCCCGGTAGGTATTCGAGTTTGTTGCTTAGCAATTCTGTTCGTGGTGTTGACACAAATTTTATCTGCAAAATTATACAATATGAACAAAATTTTTAATAAGGGTTAGTCGTGAAATATTATTAGAGTGTCTTTACTTGTTTCGACTAAACCCTTAGAACTAAACCTGACTTTGACAGTAGTCAAGAATATAAGCGAGAATAAATCAATCGTGTGGATTAAGTAAAGAACCTTTATCGAAATTATTGTTGATTGTATATCTTATATACCTTATGGTATTATAAACGAACACCCAGGGCAAATTGTAGCCATTTAATTTTCGATCAATTTGCATCCGAAGAAGTTAGTGCAGTAATGCGGGGTTTCGATTGGTCCAATTTTCTAAAGTGACAGGTAAGAACGATTGTCAAGATTATTTAATAACCGTAGACGTCGTCTTTCTATAGGTAGGTACTAGGTATATGTATAGTAACATAACAACGTCTGTGTGAATGTTACCAAATGTATGTTTCTTTGAAATGGTTTTTAGCAACACAATAATAAATTATGATACCTACAACATTTTAGCATACTACTGCTACGAATTGTACGGAGAACATCGCCATTTGCAGCTTTTCCATCAATTTATACACAGCATATAATACTGTTACATAAGATTCCACTTTTATATTGTGTTGAATCATTTTTAATTGTACAATAATTTAATTTTTAATGGAAACATTGATATTTACAAATCCATTACATAGGGAAACGACATGATCGATGTGAGCAGATTCCCAATTTATTTGCTGAACGATTGACATGTGTCACTGGCAGTAGTCTCTGTTTTTATAAATAGCAAAGTTACATCTGTTTGAAAAATGTAAAATTATTCTGAATAAATTTTGTTAGGATACCAAGTGTATAAAATAATATATACACATCACGCGATTCTAAGTAGAAAAACAAGGAAAACACTTCATTACTAATTAAGTGTTAACCCTTTAGTTAAGGTATTAATGCTCAAACTTTGAAATTATTTTTTGGGTAAGGTTGTCAAACACAAATTGTATCAACAATAGGTAATTCAATAATTAAAAACGTATTTAATTATCAACTATAATATTTCGGTAATTAGTTTAAGTGCAATTTAATTTTTAATAATGCGATTGATGGCGATTTGGGTATCTTTTCCGATAGATTCTTCGAGCTTCCTGTGCATTGCGCCTTGCCTCCCCAAAAACCAAAACCATGTCATGAAGTTCAGTATTTTGATAATTATTCATTTTAAAACGTATCTCGTTCAGTTTTGTGCATTAATCTAATTGTTCTTTTGTTTTATTTTTTAATGGCGAAAAGCTACTTGGATCTAAATTGTTTTTAATTCGTCGATACTTTACACATGCTCTTCTGTAATTTAATTAAAGACCTATTTTTTGCGTAGATAGAAGAAAATGTTTTAGACAAATATTGTAATAGATAGTTTGACGATTTAAAAAAAAAATTATTTTCAAAAATCTATGGGGTGGATATCAAAATATTGTGATTTGAAATTTTTGATCGGCCGCCATTTTGTTATTTGAAAAAATATAAAATAACTGTAAATACAAATGTTGTAGACAACCGTAAGCTCATTTTGAAAACCTTTCGTTTTTTTAAATATTCCCTGAAATGAAGGAGTTATCACGATTGTTAAAAAAACAAAAGAAATCCAGTAACTACGAATAGAGGCCCCAAATCAAAAATTGGAACTAAACAAAGTTGTTTGTTTTAATGAGTTCTAACTGCCATTTTCGGGTGTAACGACTTAGTATTAACACCCTGTATAACCCTTCTAATGCCGAAACTAGTAAACCGATTTTGATGAAATTTGA
This sequence comes from Hemicrepidius hirtus, assembly GCA_963082805.1. Classification (NCBI taxonomy): domain Eukaryota; kingdom Metazoa; phylum Arthropoda; class Insecta; order Coleoptera; family Elateridae; genus Hemicrepidius; species Hemicrepidius hirtus. The sequence continues at coordinate 28,069,429 of OY720160.1, read as the reverse complement.
AAAGAAGAGGGCAAATGCATCACAAAATACGCTTTTCAAAACAATCCGAAACCATCTCATCTCATTTCTCATTATTAATTACTTCGGTTCCCACTTGGAGAATGGACTTCAATCAATTTAACTTGCTAATATTACTTTCTCGTGTAGCATTATTTCATTAGATCTGCACAAACATATTTCAAACTTTTTTATATGTAATAATAATTTGTGCTTCAGGTCTGCTGTATATTACTCCACAACGTAGATTCTACCAAAACTCCCAAACAAAGCGTTCTCTTTGTCCGTAATTTTCTGACGCATAGACGCCCGGAGTTTTTGCGTGCAAGAGCTTCTCATACTTCGGTGAAGCGAGCAGGTTGCCATGCCGAGGCGTAATGGGAAGTGGAGCGACGCAATATCTTGCCGCGTCGAGCAAGTCATTAGGGAACAGTGCAGCGTCGTCGATTAGATTATCACCGGCACCGGCTCGACTCGACGGCTCCGTCTGTTACGGCGCTCGTGGCGTTCTCCCTGCCTTCTAATATCGCGTTCGCTTCCGCTGCTCCTCTCTACATATCGGGGTTATTATGTTCAGTCTCCAACCTATCCGAATGGAATTTGTTGGCATCTATAATGGAGAAGCGATGCGAGAGAGGCACGTATGATTGCGGTGCGATAGATAGATTTCATACACACAACGCTCTCCCCTAGTCCGTAGGAATGAACATAAAAATACTCTGAATACAAGTTTTTTTCAAATCAGTTATCACTGCAATTAACTAGTGGAAGTGGAAGAACTTAAACTATTTAAGGTTGTCGTTAACTTTACGTCAATTAGTCAACCAGTTAGAATCTTGTTTTCATTTTCTTCATTAGAGTCACCAGTTAGAAATTAATCAGCAAAAATATGTTAGATCATCTACCGCCGCAAAGTATCAAGATTCTAATATCTACTAGTACCTAATAATACAGTGGTCAGCAAGCCGCAGTCTATGTCCGCGGAACACCAGTTAGGCCCTTGGGCACATGACAGCCTTTTACGGCTTTTACCTAGAGTGGAACTACCTGCAAGGGCCTTTTTGGAAATGTTTAATAACTTAATGTTAAAATACCATAATGGTCCCTTTTTAGACGAGAAAAAGGAAATCGAAGTGAAATAAAGTATCTACTGAACCGTTGACGTATATGGGTGTATCAAATGCTGACTAAACGAAAAACAGAAAGAGAGTATTTTACTTTATATTAGTACGAGATAATGGATGACGATACTAATTTTGTTTTAATTTTCGAAAACCCAAGTATCAGTTTCAATATACGTTGATACCTACTTCTTAAAATTAAAAACAATATAGACTATAAAGTTGGAAGTTGGAACGGACGGACGGTGTTTTTATCACTTGTTCATATTGTCGGGGCTTGAGACAACGGTGAAGTCTCAGTCTAATCAAAATATCGTTGCAAAGAAATGCGGCAGTCAAGTGAGCGTACCGCACCTTACCACAGTTGTTCAAAAGTAAAATTTACGGCCCAAACCTTAAAAATGGTTTTTGTAATTTTACGAAAACATGTTCATCTTTTTGATACTTGACCAAGTCATTGAAATCGGTGCGGCCGGCGCACTTTTATTAAGTACTGGCGTCATTCTTTCATAAATTTTTCATGTATGGTGATGTTCACTATAGCAAAACTTTATGATGCAGCTGTTATGCTTCATATATAACAGTGGTTTCTTGTATACGACAACTTCTAACAAAAAATTTAATTCTGAAAATCCCAAAGAACCCTACACTCAAAAAAGCTAGATTGCTTCAATAGAGTAGATCTTTTGTGCTGTGCTATCCTCAAAATTCTAAATATTCAGAACTTTTGTTTTTGGCGTCCATTCGCTTTTTTAGTTGTAAACTAAAGTTATACTACAATTCTAAGTGGATAAGAATCTACTTCACAACCAATTAGTGTTAGATGGGAAGACATATGATCTGTCAGCAGTTGACCCTTGTAGTAATGTGTAATTTAAAAAAATAAGACTCGAATAAGAAACGCAAACATCAACTGTATTGCTTGCAAATTATTAGAAAAACAACTTAGAAAGAACATTTATTTTTTCAGTAATTAAGGTACATTTTAATGTTAAATAATATTAGAATACTACAATCTTATCTATAAAAAAATACAATGCCGCAAATAAAAATTACAAAACTTCAACATTACATCTGTACTTTAACATTTGCTCAATAACTGAACTAAAATGTGAATGTAGTAGCAATATCGATAATATGGTTGTTGAAGAATTTACAAATAAGTAAAATGACAAACGGACCATGAATATCTGTTATCCAGATAACCATGGAAACAGCACCGCTTTACAAACTGATGAATCAAATAACTTGTAGAAATATAATGGTAACCGTCGTCGATCATTCCATAGCTACCAGGATCACAGTTACTTGTGGCCACCTTGTAAGTTGGTATTTAAAATATGTAGATATAACAAATTAACTAACTTTTGGTCCCTTCACAGTAATCTGGATTTAAATACTATACTGTATTAGTAATACAATTATCAAAAATAGCGTAGGTTGGAAACCGGTAGTAAACAAAATAAAAATTAACAAAATTCTCTGAAAATTCAGAAGGTGATACACACGCATCTATGCAGGGAACCTGCATTTTAAAATATCTCAAACATTCTCCCTGCAAAACTTAACTATCTATCACTAACTATACTATATTAAATTTGAAATGTACAATTTGGATTCTGACTAGGATAAATTTCATCGTGTATAAGTTTCTCTATTTTCATTCGCAGTGGCAGTTTTTTGATCATAGCAACTTGCTTAAAATGAGGATATAAACTGAGAAGAAACTGCAAGTCGTCATCGTTAGGATAATTCGCAGTTAGTTTTTCGTTCTCCGATTTTTCCAGTTCTAAGTCTATCTCGTCAGGTACTTTGCGTTTTGTTCCCCTTTCCAACTTCACCTCACTATTGATATTACTGACGTTGCTAATATCGTTTGTAAATGCTAAAGGATCTTCAACGGAATCACTTAAATTTGTTTCTAAGGTTATAGAATAATCAGGTTCAATTGACACCAATTCCGAACTTTTTAATGATATATCGCTGACTTTAGGTTTCGTACTTAAAACTATATCTTTTATAAACTCCATGTGACGAAAGTATCTCCATCGTGGATGGCTTTCGGAATGAGGTTGATCTATGATCCTTAATAACAATTTTCGATACGAATCTCGAAGATTTTTCCATCTTGCTTTTACAATTTCCTCTGTAACAATAATAATAATAGTTACCTATTTACATTACAAGGACGAAAAATAATTTTTTTTCCGGCGATCTGCTGCGTATTACAGGACGAGCCAACCCAGAGTCCTGCAATAGCAAGAGTCCGAAAAAAAATTTCGTCCGTGTGTGATGCATAATCTTTTAGTCGATTGCAAATATTACAAGAATAAAAAATTAAGCGGTAATTTGACAGATATTTGACCAGAAGATTAATTTATAGATTGAAATCCGAAATCGCGTCACATCTGAAGGGGTAGATGTGCGGAAAACCTCGAACAAGGCTTCATTAAGTTGGTCTCACATAAATCTAAAGCTATTTATGAAAAAGCATACTAACCGTTTGATTGTAATTTTTTACCGACCGAAAAAGATTTTTTATCCAAAGACGAAAGATATTTCTCGTCTTGGGACGAAAAAATGATGTTCTCGTCCAAATTTCGAACCGAAATACAGCCCTTTATGATACAATTATATAATTATCCAGGAGAATTTTATTGGATACATCGGTTGAGTTGATTAGGTACAGGGGAATCTATGGAAACTGTTTTAAATATTTAGCAAAATTTAGGAATTGCTATAAAAATGGACCCAATCTTATGACAATGTATCAAATAATATGTCTGGAAAATACGAAAGTACTTCGGACTCGTTGTTTCATCTACACTAAACGTATTCATTAAATTTAGTCGGCAGTCGGCACAAGCCTCAACAAAATTTCTGCGACAAGCCCCCAACACCTAAATTGGGCTCTGATGTTAACAGTAAAGTTGTCAAGAATATAAGCAAGAATAAATCAATCGTGTGACTTAAGTAAAGACACACAATTTATAATCCATGGCCCAACCTTCATTGAAAATCTTGTATAATAATTAGGTAATAATACGCCAAATTTAAAGTGATCATGTATTAATTCGGCTCTAGGTATTGTGTATAATAATTGTTTATTTGAAGACAATAAAAAAAAGAATTTGAAGGCCTACTTAAGCTGCAGTTATCTGTTCTTGCACTGAATAACTTATTCTTTACTTCCACTCATTGCTGTTATACAGGGATAGAATGGAATGACGCAGCATAGGGATTTTAACGGTAAAATTTTAATATGCTAATATTATCTTCTTTAATTATTTAGAAAGAAGGTTCAAATACGTTTTTTATAGCGAAAAAAATTTGCGTCTGCGCATGTTCTATTTCACGGTTAGTACTACTACCATTTTATCATTTCTAGATTTTCTTTCAATGGGAACGTAATAATTCGTATAAAATAAATGTTTGGTAAGATATTAAAACACTGAAGATTAAATTCCCCGTCAAAGTGTTAGTACAAGCATAGGTACAAGGGACAATACGATGAGCAGTAAGTTGTCACGCCGCAATTCCCGAGGGGTAAACCGGGTAAACCGCGCTCCAAAATGTACACCTACTTCCACATACTTCTACCTATTTCCACTTCCTTCCGTGTACTTCCACTTACTTCCTTATACTTCCACTTACTTCCACGTACTTCCACTAGCTTGTACACCTACTTCCACTCGCGGTTTACCCCTCGGTAATTCCAAGACAACATAGATTTTTGTCAAAATAGCATTTATTGTTTATCGATTTGTCGGTTTGGGAAAAACTAAAAAATAATATCATTAACATTTATTGACACAAATTTTTTTCTGTACAAAAACTTATAGTATAGTTTTCTTATAAAATAATTAGGGAAGATAATATTTGACTTTTAAAATTATTATTATTATTATTAGTTTGCTGTACTCAGGCCATTTAAGACCATAACTTGATGGTTTCTCTCCATCTCTTCCGATCTTTAGCTCGTGTCTTCCAGTCCTGTATCCCTTTTTCTCTTAAATCTTCTTTTACAGCGTCCAGCCATTTCCTTTTTGGTCTTCCTCTCTTTCTCGGTTCTCCTAGGTTTGTATCCAATAGCTTTTTTGAAATCCTGTTGTCCGATTGCCTTTCTAAGTGTCCTAGCCACCTCAGCCTTGCTGCCTTCACGTGATTGCTGAGCTCTGGTTGTTTGTAAAGGTTCTTTTTTTCTTCGTTTGTTCTTCTTATCCATATCTCTCCTTCCTTCTTCCCTCCGAATATCCTTCTCAAAATTTTTCTCTCCCATACATCTAATCTCTCTTTCTCTTTTCTATTGAGGATCCATACTTCGCTTCCATACAGTACCGTTGGTCTTACGACTGTTTTATATAAATGGATTTTTGTTTTCCTTGATACGTTTTTAGATTTTAGTATTTTGTTTAAAGCACCTGCGCATTTATCTCCTTTGGCTAACCTTACTTCAATTTCCTTCTCTTCGTCCCCTGTTTCCGTTAAGGTAATTCCTAAATATGTATATTTTTTGACCTTCTCTATCTCTATTCTGTTCGTTGTTCCTATTTCTACTATCAGGTCATCCTTTTGTTCTTGGGGTTTTAAAATTATACCATTGAAATTTTCGAAGATACAGATAACAGGAACTACTGCATTGTTGGGTTGTCTAGTTACCCCTTTTTTGTTTTATAATGTGACCAATTACCGCGCGCATGCACTAGTTCCTATTATATGTCTTTCCTCGTCATCTTCTTTCGACCAATTTCAAGCGGTTTGGTCTTCCATAAAGTAGTATATGTTGGAAGACTGAATGTGCGTTGCGACTATGTTGCGTGATTCAATTCTACACCCTGTCTACAGCATCTACACCATAGTCCATACAATGCGAATTTTTTAACGTGGAATATACACATTTGCGTCTAAATAGGATAAAGTCGAGTTTTTTTTAATGGAACGGGGCTGTTTGTTACGGGTTGTTGTTATGAAAATATTGACTGTATTCAAAATTATTTTGAAAATAAACGTTATTAGGGAAATGTTTGATGTAACCATAATAACAACCCTACTTTTATTTTTCCATGATATCCATTTTCAAAAACTCGAATCATTCTCACTGTATATAATTATGGGCCCGTCTGTATAGTATGTACTATCTAATAGGACAAGTGTAACATTCTTGGGCGACTGTATGAATATGCGATGTGTTTTTCCTACGACTTGCACATACCTACTATTTTTCCGCCGATCTTCTGTTTATAAAAAGTCGTAGTTGTAATTACTTCTGCAGAATAAAAATAGAAGAGAATAACAATAAAATGATACTGCGGGAATAATATTCAACACCTAAGTCGAAAATGTTATTCTAGCACGGTTATCTCTCGTTGCCTAGTAATAACTAGGTGTATACTGCAATATTGCATTATTCTAAAACAAATTTAATCGAAAATTTTTCTAACGATCGGCAGAATTCTAATACCTATTGTTTTATTAGGAGTCGGTCTTACTTTGCGAGTCTGTAGGTGTTTGTAATTTAATAAATATCAAAATATTAGAAACGACTACACTAAGGGCGGCAAAAATGTAATTTCGCGGTTTGTGATTGATGTACTACCTAAAAGTTACCGGTAAAGAGTAACCAACTTTTATGGCTAGAAAAAAAAAGTGAAACATTTACCTTGTCAATCAAAGTCACAATAAGTTGCAGTGTTGTTTGTAAAAGTGATTTTGTTTACTGTAGAAATTGTTCGATTTGGTTCTGTCAGTTTTGACGTTTCTAATTTTCTAATATTTATTAATTTAATTTTTAAATTGCAAATGCATACCTACGTCCTACATTTGAAGAAAAAAGAGTATGTTTTAATCGGTTTTAATACCTATACTATTTTTGATCGCTGATTATTGTGCTCATACGTTGTACCGAAATAAAATGAGGCAAAAAAGAAGATAACGCCACTACTCCCGGCGACATATACCTACGTCCACCTACGTCTGTGATCTTGTCAAAGTAAAACAACATTTTGTTCGTTTCCTTTTGAACGTCAAAACTAGATAAGTTTGACAGTTATTAAATGAAAACTGTAGAAGTGACAAAAACAATGTTTTTAATGCATCGCTGCGAAAAAAAATGCCAACCTGTTTAATTAAAACTACTTAAGTATTGGTATTTATGACGCAATCATTTAAACGATACCATCTCCATCTCGGCGCGCCATCGTACGCCGCGCCGCGGTCTGACCTTCCTCGTTTGACGCATGTTCGTTGCGCAGAGAGCGTTGACGCTACGCGACCGATCTATTCTACATTTAAATTTACTCACTTGAACTTTTCATTTGTTCAGCCACGTCTTCCCACATAACCTCCCTCGCAGATCCGTCGATCCTGTCCCATAACGCTTTGTCCCACAATACACGGCGAATTTTGATGTGCTGTATTAGCTGGTAGTTGTTCATTTTAGTGAGAAGTGGAGGCGACATAGACCCACCGTGGTACGAGAGCGACTGCGGTGCGGTGAGACGTTCAGAATCGACCAGGCTCGGCGAAGCGGCGCTAATCCCCGCACCGCGCTATTCCGCGTCCCGCAAATAATCTAGTCGTGTTGGTTTCACATTCTCAACTCCATTATATAATAATGTTCCAAATGGTTACTCTCCATTACTTCAATATGTGCAGTTTCAGACTACTTACCTGTTTTTATGTTTAATTAAAATGTTAATAAAAATATTTGCACAAATACTATTACTTTAATAACTATTACTGTTTATTTAAATTTATTATCGGAAATAATAAAGTTTATATTTCTTATTACATTAATTTTTTGAATAAATTGTAATTAACAATTGAAGCATAGCAATTGAAACAAATAGTAGGTGTAACATAAATGTAATTATTTGTAAACACCTAAACTGGCATTGGCATCGATTTTTATTACGAAATAACAGAAAGAAAACAATTTCGAATTTCAAATATTACTACAAAACCTCGCAGAACAATAATATTTACTCTGGTCAATAAACATTTCATTTACCGTAGGTACTGCTTGGGAATGTAGCTACTTCACAAAAGGACAAAAGTTAAAACAAATAGGTTAATTGTATGACAGTTACTTAGTACAATATAGTACCTACCTGTCATAATCGTAAATGTTATATAGTACATTCAGAAAACTCCCGTGACATTTAATGTGTTAAATGGAAAATTGAGTTGGTTAACAAAAAAAATCCCTATCAGCTATGAGTAATCAAGGCCCCATTTTCAAAAATTTATAGTGATTTTTACGCTAGCCAACTAAATTTTCCGTTTGACACATTAAACGTCACGTTAGTTTTCTGAATTGATTATAAATAATTACCTCAAAGGATTTTATACAAATAGGTACTGTATTGAACACTATTGAGCTAACGTTATTACTAGATATTTTTGGTAATTATGTAAATTTAAGAATAAAATTATTAGGTGTGAAAACTTTGCAAAATAAAATCGGAATCCCTAGTAGGTACAAAAATTGTGTGTATACACCTGTGTCGAGACCTGTGTGCACCTGCCACCTTCAGAAAAATTAAAGTGTTTTTATATTTGCTGAACAGGGTAGTATAGTACTTCTATAATTATTATACCCTAGAAGAACGCTCTTTGTTTCTTTATAGTTTATACAATACAAAGTGGAGGAAACCACAAAAAGTAAAAAAAATTGGAAACTTATTTACCAAAAATAATGTCACACACGTCAGTATTTTAATCTATCAAAGTAACAATTTTCGATGAATTCGAAAGCGATATTAGGTAGGTATTTATTAAAAGTATTGCAATATTTAAAAGTGAATTCATTAATAAGGGCTTAAATGTTTTAAAATTAGTTGGTAAGACTAGTACTATATCGATTAGAACAGTCAGGACATTTTTCAAAATAACAAATAATTTCAGGTTATTATAAACGTCAATTTAAATTTGACCGCCCTTGTTTTGTCATCTATTGAAGTAATACTCGTGTCCAAAAAAAGGCCCAACGTAGGTACATAAATAAAGCGAAGCGGTAGGGTAGAGCAGCCTGGCCCGTTGAATGCGTTGAACGACATCTAGCGAAGAAGGAAGCTGCATAACAACCGTACAAATATCCAGCGGAAACGCGCTTGACCGATTTATAGTGTTGAACACAGCCATAATAGGTACTTACACATAAAGTCTAATTTTCTTTAAAGATCGACCAACCTAAAATTTCTCTCGAAAGTATGTTTGGCAACGCTGCTGGTGATATTTTTTTTAAAGTAAGGATAGGTTAATAAATTTCATGGTTAATTTTGACAAGTGCTTTTCACAAGAAGTATGTTCATATACTTTGTTATATATTAATTTAATTGAATGTACCTATGCTGAGTTTATGTAAATTCGCTCGATTAATTAATTAATTTAATATGAAAGTATCATATTGTTATAATTGAAATAATTAGAGGTAAGCATAGAAAAAATTAGAATAGGTAATAAGTAGTAATTGGGATTATTTTCAAAATCAGATTCCGACGGTTCAAACCGGTTCAAACTCTGAATTATCATATGAGAGATGGATCAAAATTGAATTTGAATCCGAATCTTCACCTCAATATATTACGATTGGCAGTTTATTTTGAACATAGAATTGCCCATTTACATCAATTATTATTCTAAATCAGTTATCAACTGCTATAATTGAACTTTTGTATAAGTAAGTTCAAAAGGAACGATATTGAATAATTTCCCATTGCGGTTTTGTTGGAATAACGTGTTGGAGGTTTATCTAAACGGGCAGAATGGCATCCATCGTTATAAATTATAACAGTTTTTAAACCATCAAATCGTAGAGTTGGAATTAATTGATTAATCCACTCTTTCAATAGCTGACTATTCATCGTTTTGTGATAATCCTGTAAACCTTCTGCTTTCCTTAATTTCTAATCTTTCTTGGGAAGGTTGTTAATAGTCCAAGATTTAGTAGCAGAATCGTTTTTGTAAATCCGGGTTTCATCAAAATAAATTCTTTATTGAAGTAGTCTTCTTTATGTTTTAATTAAGATTTAAAAAATTCAAATTTGAAATGTAGCGATGCACACGCATAAATTGACCGAACATTTTGATTGATGTTTGAATCAATGTTACCATATACTTATAGACAGAAATTACCTACTATAAATTTCAATTTTTTTATACCAACTTAAAGCAACAGGTGGTGGATCTTTAAAAAAACTGACTTTTAATAAATTAGTAAAATTATTAATAGGGAGTTCTTTTTCTCCTAGGGTAATAGTTATACCTACCTACAATATGATCAACAAAATTTTCGATGAGGGTTGGCCAAATATAATTAGTGTGTCGTTACTTGTTTCGAATAAACCTAATTTTTACAGTTGCACTGATAACAAACTTTTATTTATTTTTTATTATTAGTCCACATGCTTGGAGATAATTTTTACACTTCAAATACATGCTTCCAATATCAGCAACTATGATAGCAAAAGTACAATAAGCATACGTAAAATTGATCAGGTCTGTAGCGTAAATTATGTTTGTGAAGGTTTATTGCCTGTCCTATTCACTGTCGGATGCGGGAATTTTCCTTCTTTGACACTAACGTTAAGTTTTCGGAGCGTTAGTGACGAGTGTCTACTCTAGTGTCTACGTCGACACACAGACTTCTTTGTCAATACAGCTGGCAGGATTCACGTTCCTGTAATTTGTTCTACCGTGACGCCGATGCTGTTTTCCCAACGGTATCTGCTTACTTGAGTCTTGGCATAATTTCTGAAAAATCTATAAGAACCTTTTTTGAGAAAACTGTTTTAAGTATTAGTTCTTTATTTTTTGGTTTAAGCCCTCCCTACAAATAAAAATCTGAAACTTTTACTATACTACAAGTACTTTTTCAAATAGTCTCATTGGCAGTGCAGTATTCAGTATAAAAGTATTTGACTCTCGGTTCAGCTGATTCACGTTCAATTGTTCGAACAATCGTATCCATGATAATTGATCGTGGTTCGGCTGAATTAGGAGTTAAATACATTTTTCCGACCACAACTATGAAATGTGAACAAATTCGCACTGTTTATACTGTTACTGAAAATTGTATATTTCACATGGCAACGAAACCGTGTGAAATGAGCGTGTGCAAAACATTTCACACGCTAGACGATACAAAATAGTTGGCCACTTTGAAAATCGTCATTCGTTTTATTAAAAATTAAATATTGAAACGTCAAATTGTAGCAAATGCAACTAAGTGCAGTATACGAAAATTCTTTCTGGAATCTGAATCGGCTAATATGTAGAATCCGGGGCCGCTGTCAAACCGCTGTATTCCCCTTAAATTACTAATGACCAATGATATTATTTATTCTCTGTTCTGTTGTTATGGAAATATTAACTAACATTATTGTAATTTGTCAAATTTATTAAAATTTGAAATTGACATTTATTACACAAAATTAAATCAGGTAAATATTTCCATAAATTTGGATTATTGAAAGGCAGGCATGTAACTATAACCGTCTAAGAATTGGCAATAAATGATGATTGTAATTTATTTATGTGAACATGGTATTAAAATCTGTATACATGTGGCCAAGGTAAGTGCCTCTTTGCAGGTAATATATAATAAGAATTTGAACGAAATTGTAATTAAAGCTGCAGCATGTGAACATGGTACCAAATTATATCTAAAAGAGACCAAGGTTGGTTGCTCTTGGCAGGAAATATATATAAGAACTTGAACGAAATGGTGATGGTTAATGCATTATGTGAACAATATACCGAAATATGGGTACATGGAGGCGAGGTTAGTTGATCTTAGCAGTTAATACACATAAAAACTTGAACGAAATGGTGATGGTAGCTAAAGTCTGTGTACATGGTACAAAAGTCAGTGTACCTTCTGGGACCAAGGTTAGTTGCTCTAAAATCTGTGCACACGGCGCCTCATGTGTTCAGGTTAGTTGCTCTTCGCAAGTTATATATATAAATAAGAAATTGCACGAAAAGGAGATGGTTAATGCAGTCTGTGTACATGGTACGAAAATCAGTGCACAAGGTATTTAGTAGGTACTTTATGACCTGGTCGTCTCGGCATTAGAAATGTGGCTAAAAAAAAGAAGATGGTAACACAAAGGGATGCTCATCGCTCATCCCTCATAAAATAAAACAAGAAATGGTTAGGGGGTAAGCTGAGGGATTTTCATTCCTCATAAAAGAAAACAAGAAATGGATAGCAGGTAAGCTGAGGGATTTTCATTCCTCATAAAAGAAAACAAGAAATGGATAGCAGCTAAGCTGAGGGATTTTCATTCCTCATAAAAGAAAACAAGAAATGGATAGCAGGTAAAGCTGAGGGATTTTCATTCCTCATAAAAGTAAACAAGAAATGGATAGCAGCTAAGCTGAGGGATGTTCATTCCTCATAAAAGAAAACAAAAAATGGATAGCAGGTAAGCTGAGGGATATTCATGTTGAATCTTTGTATTAATTATTTTTGTATTTGAAAATTTTGAATTTTGTTATTTTTGCGAAAGCAATGTAGTGGTTAGCTATGATTTTATAAAATCTTGTTTTTGGAAACATGGCAACCAGTAAATAATATAAATTTTTTCTCGTAAAGTTTTAACGTGCGAATTTAGTGTCCGTGTTTTTAACTTTTATTTCCCATATTAATCTGATTATTTTCATAAACAAGAATTTATATTTACCTATTACTGAATTAAAGGATCAAGATCGACAGGTTAGTTATTTAATTATATTAATTTACTTGGATTTTGTTTACCTCATATAAATTTATAGTTTTTAGAATTTATTTTGTGTTGCTAATAATCTGCTTTCAGGAACAACAGTTATTTTAATTTATTGTTCATTTATATATTGTGTAAATAATAATTATGTACTTATAATTAACTGAATGCTACATTTTTAATAAAATATGTGTTACATTTGTTTAAGGTGAGCGACTGCTGAGGAAAATCACCAAGTGGAAGAACAGTGAAATTGAAAAATTGTTTCTTCTAGCGTAACTAGCGCAGGTACTGATAGTATGCACAATTTTATTATCAAGTTTTATTTAAATTTGTGCAGAATACCAATGCCAACGCAAGTAACGCTAAAATTAGACATTTGTCAATTTTATTTGTTTTCAATAGGGTACCTTGATTGAGTGATTGTTGTCATTCTATCATGGCACTCTAAATTTCATCATCCACGTGATTTACCTACGCAGAAACTCACCTGTGTTTATTTATTTTGGTTACCATGGTACCTATTTATTAAGGTTACCATGGAAACGGGAGGGGAAAGGTGGTGGGGATAGCGGCCCCGGATTCTACATTTATGCCTCTGAATCTTCACCTTTAGAAGCATATCAGCAGGTACATATTTAAACGGTTATTTCGTGAAAAAACAATGAAATTTATCTTGTAAGTTAGTAGGTTCGTTTCATCGAATAGTTCTGAACGGTTCTATTATTGTTTAGAACCGATTCAGAATTCTTCTACGAGCATGCGTCAAATAAACGATTCTAAGAACCAACAAGAACGGTTCCATAACGGTTCATACATAGACTAGATGAAACGGGGTTATCCCTAACTCTAACCTCAAATTCGAACAGTGAAGGAGGTGGAAAGTGTTTTCGGGTGATTTGAAAATACACATTTAAAAAATGAGTGATTATAGTGATTGTTGTACGTATTTATATTACTATTTTTCAACAAATGTTATGCTCGCACCCAGGTTTTAGGTTAGGAATGGGAATAGTTCTCGTTAGTTCTTGCTCGTGACGTGGAATCGTTTTTGAACTGTGAAGAACGGTTCACTACGGTTCACGTACTAGATGAAACATAGAATTTTAAATTCCATGAACGCCTTATTTAGTTCTGAAGTTTGATGAAACACATTTTCTCTATTGCGCATGTGAAGTAATTTCAGAACCGTTCAGAACTGTTCGATGAAACGAACCTAGTATTAATAGTATATTGCGTACCATGAACTGTAAGTGACACTTTTACGGTCGAGGATGTAGTTTGGGAAATCGAGGCCCGTAGGGCCGAGGTTTCCTAAGCATTCGAGACCTTAAAAGTCACTTATAGTTCGCGGTTAGTAAATTATTTTTCGCAATACCTGAAAATCTAAGAAAAGTAATAAAAAACGAGTTAAAATTGAATTTTGACCACGACCTGTCAAAATGGCATTTATATATTTTTAATAAAGTTAGGTAGCCTAAAACTGAACAAAAGTAATAGTCCAGGAGCTAGCGGTATATTTAAGACTAATTTCTATCAAGCTGAAATTTTTTTTATGAGCTGGTATGGTTATGTCTGCCAAATGTAGGTGGTCGGCAAAATAGGACCGCGGGACATAGAGCGCTAAGAAAAAAAATTGGCCAACTAACCAATCCAGGACGTCAGAGAGTGCTTCTGTCCCGCTAAAATTGTCGGACAAGGTGATTTTTGTGTTTGTTAAATTAGTATATAGTTATTTAAAAAAAAATCAGGTTGATGGTAATAAGTCAAATGTCTTAAAAACACTACGAACCCCAAACGGCAGACACTGATTCAGTTCCGACTCTTATGTCGGACAGTTAATTTTTTGTTGTCGGAAAGTCTTAAATAACGAGCAAAATAGGAATTAGCTTGATTGAAGTTTGTAAATTTCATCAAAAAATAATTAAAAACAAAAAAAATCTGGGCGCTTTATGTCCCGCGGTCCTATTTTGCCGACCACCTACATTTGGCAGACATAACCATTCCAGCTCATAAAAAAAAATTCAGCTTGATAGAAATTAGTCTTAAAATATACCGCTAGCTCCTGGACTATAAGCTTAATACATAAATACATACAGGTCACACGTTTTAAGAATTCCTCGGGCCGCGCAACCCGAAGGCGAATCGGGAAGCGCGGCGTTTAAAAATTTTAAATTCAAGCAGTGGCGTCACGTTCATGCTTTTAGGTATAAAATAGAACGGTTTTCATGCAATCGCAACACATATTTTATTGTCACGAAAATATTTATAAACATTATAAATTATTTCTCGCGATTGACCTCTTAATATTTGGCCGCTTTTTCCCACTTTAGAACTCAATAAGTCTAACTACCTGTTGCAACTGATAATTACTGCGCCACTGGTACCGCGCGAAAGTGGTAGGACGAGTGTGAAGGTCACTCCCACCATAAATTTTGGACAAGTGCGCACCCACAGCCGAGGAATTCTTAAAACGTGTGACCTGTACCTACTAGTTACCATGGTTGCAGGGCTGTAATATTTATTTACAGTTCGAGTAGGACTGTAAGTAAATATTACAGCCCTGCAACCATGGTAACTAGTAAATGAATTGTAAGTTAGAACAGTAATAAAAATTTGTTAATAATGATCAACTTACAATGCAGGTATTGCGAAAAATACTTTTGAATAAAAGTTTACCTACTCCTGTGAGCTATATTCTAATAATGTGCGTAACTACATACGAGTTATGAATCATGTCCTTTCAGGGTAGACGATTCTCAGGAATTACTCCCTGCTGAACCCTCTTCATTCGTCCTTGTTCCTACCTATTCGCTAGACACAAGATCTAGGTTACAATCACTTTTTCTTCTAGTATCTTTACTAGATTCGTTTCTTAAACAACATCGTCTTTGTCTTTTAACTCCCAGGTTTTTTATAACCCCTTCCTCTTTGTGAAGATCCCACAGGCCTGTCCTGTCTGTTTGCTTGTAAGCACTTAAGATTCGTTGCCATACTGGGTAAAGTCGGGGCACGCTAAAGGTGCATCTACGTCATCAATCGCATTTTCTGGTAATTTTGTATTACCAATCTTGAAACAGTATATGTAAAACTGTAATTTTTTTTGCGAATTACGTATTAAAAGTATGCTTTTTATAAGCCCATAAAATGTTATTTTACAGTTATTATTTTTATTAATTAGTTGTATTCATATTATTCCTGCAAAAAATAAAAACGTTTACTAATTAGGATTTTTTTCGTCCTATAAGTTTTTATTTAAGCACATGATCATTGTTGTTTTTTTTTATTGTGTGTATATTGGTCAAACGTCACTATGACAGTTTGCAAAACACATTAAAGCAAACGACGTTTTGAGATACAATAAATAAATATGAACAGGGTGATTCATGACGTCACGGACGCCATTAAAAAATTGATGACGTAGATGCACCTTTAGCCCTTTAGCGTGCCTCGACTATTATGTACGACAGATATGGTAGATATACGTACCTACTTATGAAGATTGAAGAACGAAAAATTTTAGGCTGGATTTTACTATAATCTTCTTCTTCTTAAATTGCTTATGATCCATGGTGCTCCAAGTGAGTAAACTTCAATGTCAGTTTTTGGTAAGTATTAAAAGTGATGACTTAAGACGATTGCGGAAAAATGTAATATTTCAATATTATTGCTTTTCTGTAAATTTTTCAGGCATACTTTATTTTTCGAAACTAAAATTATGACAGAAATTATGGATTTTATTCAAGTAGGTCTGAACCCCGATGATGAAATTTCACTTTCTCACCTATTCATACGTCGATTCGAGGACACTGTATATATTTCAAGCCAAAAATTGCAATTGGGGCAGGTTTTAGTGGAGGTACTAGGTGCTGTAATATTACAAATATCTGATGTAATACTCTATCTGGACCTTTATGCAGTATTTATAGAAATTTTGAAATCTTCTAAAATTACCATAGAATATAGTTAAGAAAATAGTATTTATTTGTGTTACATAAAGTAAAGGACAATCACGGTCTTCTAATTTATTAGCATCGGGACACACAATGGGAGCTCTCTACACATGAATTTTACAACGTGCGTTGCCGTTGACTGAACAAAGAGCGTCGAATGCTGCAGTGGGTATGAGCGTCGCGATGTCAAAAGGGGGCTTTGAAGATAAGCTTGGCATATGTGAATTGCACTCGCAAATAATCCGGGCTGTATGGAACTATAGATAGCTACTTTGGCACGTGATCTGAACATATAATCTGATAATATACATTAGACGATTAGAATGTCTATATCGAAATTTAATGAGACTGTCAGCAAATAATATAACAGTATCTGTTTGATATAATAAAACCGAGGTAAAAATTCTAGTGTAAAAAGAGTGGAGTACTGCAGTAAAGTAATTTCAACTGCATATGCGCGGTTTTACCAAATAAAACGGAAGGTACTTACATTAGCCTATTTCAAGCTTTAAAATTATTAACACGAAGGCTTCAACCAACATTCTATCGTTGTAGATTTAGAATAAGCAGCAATAAATACCTGCAGACAAGAATTTCTCGATGCCGTAAACCGTGGCTGGTTTTTTCAATCAATCCTACGCAATGTGTATGGAGGCATATTATACAACATGCAGGTTTGCAAGGTTGATATAGCGAAGATGCTAATTTTGCTTTACACTTGGGACACGTTCTTGCATTTGTTCCGGAAGTTTCACTATAACGAAGTGACCGAGATGCGTAGCGTCGAGATTACTCAGATCGCGAAGCTTGGATAAAATTTTCAAACACATTTCACCAAGGTATAATATATTTTCAAACCTCATACAGGTTAGCAACAGTCACAGTCGTTTGTTCGTGTTTACTAACCTTATCTCTAACTAATAAGTATGATTGTGAAAATACGTAAAAATTATTAACATAGCTACTAACGCCACACCAATGCTCTTTCGAAATGGCTGTACGAAAATTTATATCCATCTTTAGTATATACCTTATGTATCTATGTGCTACACATAGCAGCGAAAGTTATGAATAGATTTTCATAAAAATTTATGAAGATGTTCTATGAAGCTTTGAAACGCCTTTGGTTTCACTGCGTTGTCCCACTGCAGGAGTCCTAAATATTCCAAAAAATGTCGAAAGAATGACAGTTTTTCTATTCTATATCTATCTAATTTTATTCAAACTTGACTATCCTAACTATTTCTAATCATGTACCTACACATTTCCCACAAAGTGCTCGATAATCAATATCTACCGAAATGTTCCAGAAAGGGAAATACCTGGGAACAGAATTTGGAGGACAGAGAAGCAGGAGTTGCTTTTTGATCGATTGTGTGGTGATTAAGAATATAGTGTAAAACGAACTTAAAACAAAGATCGGATAATGCAACTATGACAAACGTTTTATAAGATTTAATTTTTAAAAAGAGACATTTTTAAACGGAATTACATAAAAGTTTAAATTTCCTATACACCCTCGTTCGACAACGCAATAACCAAGATATATATGGAATGGGAACGAGCAATAAAAGTGCGCGCTCCCCGCTGCACCGCTGTAATTGGGCTGTTGAGGATCTTCCAGTGGCCCCAATTACCGTGCATTTTAGTGTTATTGGCTGTATGCTCTCTGTCCATGTATTTTTTACATTTTATGCTATATAAAGCTGACCCTAGCGGGTACACGTAGATACGTTGAACACGACACCATGGAATAACATAAATACTACTGTTTTAAAATTGTTCAATATTGTTAATAACAGGTACCTACTACGTTAATACATATTTTACTTTAAAACTGAATTTCTTAGAAGTGCTATTAAATTCAGAAAATGGGGGCCTGTTGTACGTCTCCTATTATGTACTTGTAAGCATGGCGTAAATATTTACAAACGTAGGCTTTGGTCTCCACTTTTGTTTTTGCAATACTTGCGGCTTTGATATGTTCATTAATAGGCAAGATAATATTATGGAGCACTGAAAACGCAAAACCTGAATATGTACTAATGTGAAAAAAATAAATTTGTCTTTGATGAGTAACATGCTCCCTACTCGTGGAAAAGTATTTTTTGTTGAAAGTGAAAGAAAATTTTTTACAAGTTTTTATTTACAAGAAAATCATTGTAAGAGCAACTTTCTTTTGAATACCTACATTCCTTTCAACTAAAAGTTTTCAGGATAAAGTTTATGAGCAACTTTCTTAACTGCGTTGTATTGCCATATGTTTAATTCAGTCAATTTATATTATTTTAATTAAAGTTATTTCAGGTTGAATTAGCAGATGGACCTTTATCGCGCGTTAAAGATATGCTTTAAGCTTTTATTATAATAATTTAGTCTAAATATAATTATTAAATGTTTTTTAAATAGTTACAACAATCGCGTTATGTTTTAACATGTACATCTTTCAACATGACGCGCGTCTTTCAGTTTCCATAAATATTTTTTTGAAATAAATCTATCAAACAAACCAAACAAAAAGGTTGTCGTTTAATTAATTTTCTCTGCCATCTTCCAAGGAAGACGAGCGCAGAAAAGCATATTTCATTACAAGGAGCAAGGTAAGACATTAAATCCCACGCTCGCAATTACTGCGGGAGAAGACGGTGGTGCCAGTATCAAGACTGATTGATGCGGCAGGACTGGAGCCGCTTCGCCGGAGCGCTAATGATACCGATACCGCCCGGAATTTTGCACAAAACCGGCTGAATCGCTGTTCCCAGCTTTCCGTTACAACCTGGGCTTGTTCGAACACTTGATCTCATTTGCTCTCGTGCCGGGCCATTTGGTCATCTCTTGTATTACAACCAAACTACAACTGCCCACTAACAATCTCTCACGGTCGTCCTGATCATCATGGTTCATGTCCTTATTAGCTTCCGGGTTTCATTGCGGCCTGTCCGATATGTCCGCACATACCCTTAGGTCTAACTCTGCACTAATTATAACGATATAGTAATAATGGGCAGTAGACCGCCAAATTTCTGACATTAACGCCCACATTATATTATAGGGGTTGGTAAACCAACAATACATTTTAACATAATTAATTTATGTATATAATACCTGTCTTTTTTTGACTTTTTGATACATGTAGATATTTGTTTATTTCTTATGTAACAAATTAAAATAAGGTATATAATTTCATACATTTACCTATACATAATTATAATGTCATACTTAAAAACAATTTTCCCCGCATACTGATACAAGCTTTATTATTCTTGTTGAATTTAAGTATCGAAAAGTGATTTAAACTAACTTCGCACATTACAACATAATACAAGATTATGACATTCAACCGCATTTTTTACGAGTTACAATTTATGTGTGTTATAGTGTTCGTGTACCCAAAACCTATTTGCCATGAATGTTTACATGCTTTATAGCGTAAGCTGCTATAATCCCATAATACGTCACGTCTCCAAACACAAGTTATATTCCGGATAGAGCGCCATGCAATATGCAAAATTTAGCGCGTGTTCGCGTACACATCCCTTGGGAGTACGTTCACAAGTTGCCAAGTTGTTGTGTTTGTTCCTACTGTTTCTCCAATCCATAGGAAACCCGTTCTAACAGCAACCTGCTCAAAAGTTAAAGTAAAAGATTGTCTTTAGGAGCAATTCGAAATTCCTAACATTTGCTCCTTTTCAAGTGATATTACAGTAAAGCAAGTTTAGTAAAATCCATAAGTTTTAGTTTTAGGTCCGCAAAATAAACGAAATAGTTGGTAGGTACTATGAATAGAATAAAAAAGTATATACAGTCTATCCACATTCCGATGATCACATTGGTAAAGTCATCGCAGTGTTTCTCATGGACCTTCACAAGC
This sequence comes from Hemicrepidius hirtus, assembly GCA_963082805.1. NCBI lineage: Eukaryota > Metazoa > Arthropoda > Insecta > Coleoptera > Elateridae > Hemicrepidius > Hemicrepidius hirtus. The sequence goes on along the minus strand of OY720160.1, from coordinate 28,048,761 downwards.
ACGTTGAATTTGTCATAGAATGAGATGGAAAGTTAATAGTGAAACCTACAAACATCCAACATTCAGGACAAACTGCGCGAAATTGGAAATAATTGTAATAAAGAAAAATCAAAATTACGTCAAGACATTTGACTTTCACAGAACGAATTTTAAAATTGGACGCGCAATGAAATGCGTATATTTTTGTGTGGGGTAGTAGATGCGTTTTCTCTTTCTACATCAAGGTTCTCCAGATATTCAAAGACATGGAGCAACGGTTACAAAATGGGGAATGTTTAACAGAATTCAATACTCGCTACAAATGTCGTTTCAACTTCATCCTAACTATTTGAAATTTCAAAATAATTTGTGAAAAATAAAATTTAGATTTCAATTTTCCTCAATAACTCCATAATACCTAATGTAACCCCTTCTAAAATTTTACAATTTTGAGACGCTGTTTTAAGACAAATTGTTTGATGCAAATAGAAACCCCCGATTTTAAAGACTATTTAACTAGCCAAATATCCAATATAGTTTCCATTTGAAAAACCAAAGATAACACTAATAACTTGTAAACAAATGACAATCGAGGTTTTCTGTTTGCAACAAACAATTGGTCTTAAAAAGTGTCTGAATTTATAAAACTTTAGAAGCGGTCACATTAGGTGTTATCGAGTTATTCGGGAATATAGAAATCTGCAAAATTTTGTTTTTTTAAAATTATCTTAAAATTTAAAAATTGTTATGGTGAATTTGAAATTAGATTTGTCGCCAGTACTGAATTCTGCAAAACATTCCCCATTTAATCGGTTGCTTTATGTTTATTCTAATACCATCAAAATGTGAACAGACTGTGTAAAAACATACCTATCAACAATAAATAGAAAGAGATTTTTTTCCAAAAATGTTCCACCACAATAAATTCTAATAGCACCAAATACATCAGGCTTTTATACAGGGTAAGTCATAATTAGGTGTAAAAAATTTAACCAAAGCTTCTTTAGAGCAAAACAAAGCAATTGACCTAATACATCTTAGTACCAGAATGATTCCTGAAAAAGATACCGGGTGTTAATGAAAAACTTTTTATTTCAATTTTTGGAAAGTAAACATTTGAATTGTTAAAATCAAGTAGCCTGATTTTGATAGTCAATTTTAATTTTGAAACAATATCAAGACAGTGGCTGTCATAAACAGTGGTTAATTGTTTGAAAGTCTCTGTTATGGCTTTTTAAAGATCGGTTTTCTTTCAAAATGGGTGATTTTACTCCAAGAGAAATAACAGACGTCATTTTCGTGTATGGCTTTTGCAACGGAAGCGCCTTAGCAGCCGTTAGGGAATACCACCGCAGATTCTCTAACAGAAGAATCAAGAGGCTGGTGCACCGCAACGCGAAAATGTAATGCAAGTAGAGGAAGCTGTGATTGGTTTGGTTTTAGACAATCCTACTACAAGTACACGCCGAATTTCTGCTCAGTTAGGACTTTCACAAAGTTTTGTTTCACGAACTCTGCGTAGGGAGCAATTGCACCCTTACCGTTATACGGGTGTTCAAGCTCTTCATCCGGGGGATGCCGAGCAACGTGTAGTTTTTTGTCGCTGGCTTCTTGAAAGGATAAATAACGATCCCAATTTTATTCTATCTATTTTATTTACTGATGAAGTGGTGAATTTTACCAAGGACGGAATTATAAACTTTCGAAACCTGCACCATTATTCGTTAGACAACCCCCATGTAAGAAGGAGTAGAAGGTTCCAGCTACGATTTTCTGTCAATGTGGGGGAGGAATCTGCAATGGTTCTTTACTGGAGTTGCAAGAACTCGATAATCGGCTCAATGCGAATGGTTATCGGGACTTTCTTGAACACCAGCTAGATGATCTACTTGAAGACATCCCGTTAAACATCAGACAACAGGTGTTCTTTCAACAAGATGGGGCACCTCCTCACAATGGCAGAATCGTTACGGAATGGTTAAATGACTATTTCAATGGTAGATGGATCGACCGGTTTGGTCCTGTCAGATGGCCGCCAAGGAGTCCTGACTTAAATCCGTTGGATTTATTTTTATGGGGGGTTTTAACACGAGGGAACAGTTACAGCAAACAAGTTTCGAGGCTGCTAATGAAATTCGTCAAAACTATAATATTCACCAAGTGTATGAATCGTTAGTACAACGATGCCATGTTTGTATTGAGGGTGGAGGGGGGAATTTTGAACATTTGCTATAGTTTTCTCTTATTCAATCATTGTTTTGTTAATTTTGTGTTTATTTTGATGTATTTTCAAATTAATTGGATAAATAATTTTTTTTTTCATTAACACCCTGTATCTTTTTCAGGAAGCATTTTGCTACTAAGATGTATTAGGTTAATTGATTTGTTTTGCCCTAAAGAAGCTTTGGTTAAATTTTTTACACCTAATTATGACTCACCCTGTATAGATCATTAGAGAGTTTTTAAGCACTATACGCAAGAGTACGCTAACGCTAACGGTAACGGCAACGTCTTTACTAGGCAACATACTGCTTTGCTAAGCAACATATTGTTTTACTTAGCAAAGGCAAAGACGTTAGTGTTGCGTTACCGTACTCTAGGCAGCTTGCTCACTAGCGCGACCAATTGCGTGCAACTGATCGCGTACGACTACTGCAACCGGTTTCATGCAACTGGCCCATTCATTTACTAAGACCTCTTCACACTAAAGTCACTGTATAGCCCTCGCCAGTTGGGCGAAGTGTGACGCGAGCATGCGAAGACCATACAGTGACTTTACTTCACACCAGTGCAACGGCGACCGATAGTCGCACGAAACCTTGAAACTCGTACCGTTTGCAACTAGTCCTCCCAGTTGCGTGGTTTCACGTCGCACGGTCGCAAGTGAATATTATAATTTATTAATTTGTTGTTGATTTTTAAAAATGCCTTCAACAGAAGAAACAACGAATCTTAAACTCGTTGGAGAAGCCTTTCTTCAACTCCTATGCTATCCCTGAATTTGGTATTCATTTTTTTAATAGATGGACCTACTATCCGAGTTAATTCCAAAAAACTTGCAAAGCTCATTCTGTACATCGTCTGAAACTTTACAGGATCTTCTAAGTCTTGTGCAGCCTTGTATAACCTCAGATTAAAATTTTTTATTAAGTATGAATGAATCCAGAATGGTCTTCTTTTTTTTTCTTTTTGCATACATCCACATAACGAGAACATCATCCTCCTCAGACGAAGACATCGTAGCAACTGCTGAAAAACAGTTGCTCCAATGTGCAAACGATGATACGATCAGTTGCATAAGACCAGTTCCATGCGACTAGTTGCACGCAATTGGTCGCGCTAGTGTGCAAGCTGCCTTAGCGTACGGTGCTCAAAAACTCTCTATTATCAGAAACCGTAACGTTTTCTTAATTATCTTTTCATAATATTTTTATTTTGATAATTATACTTCTTTATAGGGGGCAGTCTCTTAATAGGTGATTCTGGGTCCTAAAGTAAGTCATGTTACTTTTGTTGTTAAACGTTTTCATTGAATTTCATGTTAACCAATGAGGTCCTGTAAAAAAATATTCGCCAGATTTCAAATGCATATCTGTATAGTAGGTACTCCTGCAAAGTGTATAATGTAGTTCTATTAAGGCCGAGTTGTATCAATGATTTGACTTCCAGTTCAGTTGAACCACAATCAATTATTGTTATGGATATGATTCTTAAGAATAATCGTATCCATAACAATAATTGATATCGGTTCTGCTGAACCTGAACTGGGAGTAAAATCTATATAACTGGGCCTAAGGCCCGGTATTTCCATTTCTGTATAAAGTTCCGTATTCGTAACTACCGGCTACATTTATACCATGGATAAATCTGTCAGTTAAGAGCGTACGGGTATTTCGACCAACCTGCTATATAAACATAACCCCCAGTTAGTTAACTAACTACTAGCAGCGTTGCCAAATGTTGGTGGCATCAGAGAAAAAGGATACCAAATGAATGTGCACGTGTTAGAAAGAGATCGCCGATAACCTTTAATAACCAGATGTTGTAGCGCCTTTGCCGCCTTTTCAAGTTCTGTCATTGTGCTACTGTACGAGTTTTTAAAAAAATTATTAAAAATGAATACTCCACCGGCAAGGAAAAAACGTGCAGCAAATTTTAGATCAAAAGAGAACCGAATTCTATTAGATTTAGTTCTAGAATATAAAAGAGTTCTAAAAAACAAAAAAAGTGGTTGTCTTATGTATCCCTGTGAAATCTCCAACTGCAATATAGAACGATCCTGTTGCAAAAAATCGTAAAGCTATTAGTAACTGTTCGATTGGAGTAATAACACCATTTCTAAAAGGTTAAACAATTTCTTTTATTAATTACATTAATATTATGAAATTACTACTGCAATATAATTGCCTGTTTGTTCTGTATTGCAATTGATCGTCAATTTGAGCTAGTGAATTATACTGTAGGCTTGGTCAATCTAAATCTTCTGACAAATTCCTCATCATTCCACTTTGTATAATTATTAACACGGGCTCTAACCATATTGGACCTCCGGTAAATCATATCAAAATATTCTTCGTCAACTGATTCAATTAAATCCTGGTCCACTATTTTACAAACAAATTCTGCAAAACGCGTATGTCATACAGCTTTAACCCGCCGGTTACTTGTATACGCTAAATCACTACCGTATAAGTGTAGCTACGGGATACCTTGCCGCTAACTGTTATATGGGATTCGAAATACTCGATTCTATGCTAACAGTGGATTTATCTGGAAGTTACAGATATACCGAACTTTATACTGACATGGAAATACCGGGCCTTAGGCCCAATTGCACCGGTTACACTTAAATCATAAGCGTCGCTTAAAAATTTAATTGCCATGGATACAATTCTTGTAACAATATGTAGCCATGGGAATTAATTTTTTAAGCGACGCTTTTATTTAAGTGTAACCGGTGCAGTTGGGCCTTAGACAATTAAATGGAATTTATTAGTTAACTTACAGTAGTTGTGAAACTCTATTTGAGATATTACTTTGACGTTTAAAAGAAACATGCACTTTGTACATGATTTTTAAATTAAATTGCTGGAAACTCTCTTATTGGTCAACTTTAGAGTCCTCTAGTTCTTCAACAAAGATATTTAACAAAAAAGTAATATGCTTACTAATATGACTTAATTTATGCCCCAGAATCACCGGTGAAGAGATCGCCGTTACATTACATAACAGCCTTAGAACAGAATATTGAGTTATTTTCTTGAAGTAGGTATGCTACAGCATATTTCAGTTTGGGGTGGTAACTGCAACGAGTTTAAACTGAAACTGCGTGGGCATTATTGTTTCTTGTTTTCTGACATTGGTAGATAGCATAGCAGATCTACAAGTTCTATCTGCTGATAAATTCTGTAAATTCGATATTAATTTTTTATTTGATAGATTTTTGTATACCAGCTAACTTAAAAATCTATCTATTTTCGCATTCACTGTATCTATAAATTTTTGCTGTACTTATAGAAACACACAGAAAATCCGTGGATAGCAGGGGTGGTTTTATATAGGCTTATAGTAACTACATCTACTTACTTTAGCGGATTGGATCCTGGAGAGTACAGGAAGAGAACACATTATGAATCAGGAGGGTGCGTAAATAGGCTGCTTTTTGTAATGCCTTTTTGAGTGTGTGTAAAGCCGCGGTGAAGATTTTGACATCTACCCTAAGTTAATCAGAATCCTATTTCCACAACACAATATAATATAAACGGTATCTCGTATATTTTCTAAAAATAAACTACTTATTCGTCAAAAATTTTGTTTTTTTTTTTGTTTCAGTTACCTACAATATTCTTAACTCATTTCTAGGACAAAAATTATTAACAAGAAACTATTCAATATTATTCTAATCGTATACAGTCCTATCACTTGATTGATTACACTTCACTAATTGTCATAGATATATCGGTACGCTAACCATGGTTAAAGCTGATTTTTTTGAACTTTTGTTTTTCCTTGGTCAATATTTTCAAAAGTTTTGAATATGTTACTAAACAATTGCATGACGGATAAATTAATTTTAACAACTGATCAGAGTTCTCATAAGTTTATTCCGCACCTGGTAGAATATGTAACCAACGCAACATTATCTGAATCTCCGAGGATATGTGAATCAGAATCGATATGGAAGGAAGTTGCAAAGCAGGATTGATAGGCAATTGCTCCGAGCGCCCAATCAATCATGCTACGCTACGTCAAGACGAGGGTGCGTGTGTGTATGTGTGCAAAATGATGCATTACCCCGATTACCACCATACTTGCCCTGAAGACTACCGCAGTGTCCGCGAATGAGACGGTACACGCCAATCATAACTCCTCCAACATTACACCTTTGGGGATCCAACATAAGCTTTGCGGCTTAAATACTTACTCGCTTCTTCAAAACAAATGAATTAATACTCGTGAATAACCTAATCTCTGCTTTTTAACAGGGCGTCCGAGATAGGATGATGTATTACATGAGAAAAGGTGACTGATACATCTGCAAATTTCTTAGAAAATTTTAATTACCGTAATTGAATTCCTCCTGTCCACATGTAAGAATACCGAGTTTTATTTGCATAAGCTTGATAATAAACACAACACTAGAAGTGGTTACAGTGGTCTTGAAAATCGATACATTTTTCTAAGAGACAACAATGACAACATACATTTGCGTAACTTTTCTCTTTAACCGACTTCGTATCTCTTGTAGTAGCCGAGATCCCCATGTACATTACTTTTTTCGGACTCCCTGAATAGTACTAATTACAGGATTTTGATCAAAGTAAAGGCAACGGTAAATGTGTTTTAAGTTCAATTTTAACGTTTCCGAATTTGATTATCGGTATAAATCTACTGTTTTTCTTAAAAAATCGAACGTTTGATTACTCATTACTATATTACTTGAAATTAAAGTCAACCTATTATAATATTCTAGTTAAAGATTACTTTCAAGCTAGTACTTTAATATTAGTAATAATATTAACTCCGTTTTAACTTAGGAGGTAACCTACTACAATATTCAACACAGACAGTAGACAGTAGAATAAAATGTATATTTAGGAGAAAGTGCATATACCTATGCAAAGTGACCGAGAATGATTATATTTTTCATTTACCAGTCATGAACAAATGCGTTAATACTAATAGGTAGTTCCCTAAATGCACTCAAATACATATGAAAATAGAATATGTTATAAGTTAGAAACTTAGAACATAGAACATAGATGATTGTAACAAAAACAGCTATTTTGCGTAACCTTTAGGAACCATAAAGTGTCAGTTTGCGGTAGGAAACTGTTTAAGTCATGGAAATGCGGCCGTAAAACGGACGTGAAATGAATAAGGCCGAAAAAGTAGTGTTTCACATAGGTACGTCAAAATATTTAAAACAAATTTAATTTATGAATAAAATTTGTGATATTCGCCTAAAAAACGTCAAAAAGATTAACTTTGATACAAAAACAACTATTTTTGCAAGCGAGTGGAGGGTTTTACTCTTCGAACGTACACTGCTTCATAGAAGGAGCATATTCTATCCCTATACTGCACTGCACAACCGAAGGTTCAAAGAAGATTGACAGAACGACAATACAATTGGTAGAAGGACAAACAGATACCAGGAACTAATACGTTGTTGGGATGTACCCCTCTTTTATTTTATAAAGTGATCAATTACAGCGCTGTAAATTACCGCGCGCATGCGCAAAAAATACTAGTTCCTAATATATACCTCTCCTTGTCAATCTTCTTTGAGCCAATTTCAACCATTTTACTCTACTGTAGATAAAACATCTCAATTCTTAAAACAGGTGAAAGTTTGTTAGCTTTTTGTGATTTATTATAGTTCCTGGTATATTTTATTTATGTAAGTGTCGAGGTCGTCAATTTTAAATTAGCTTCGGCAATATCATATGATAGACTCACGGGTACTAAATATTTAAAATATTTGCAACAACTACCTGTTTCGGTTCCACTAAAAAGTTTAAGTTTAAGGTTCATCACTCATCACAACTGTCAACTATGTATCCTAATAGCAAAGCTAATAGTTAACGTTAGTATAGTACAAGTTGTATACGGTTTCCACTTGTTCGTTTCTAAATTCGGTTATGAAAAAGCTGGGGAAAAAACGCACCTCGCTCATATTTCTTTGTTACACAACACATACTTCTTGTCAGCTGGTAATGTCCGATTAGATGGCAGGGACAGGCAGAGGGTCGCTTATCGCTCTGCGTATTACGGGCCGCGTGTGTCCTTTCGTGGTGTCGGTGAAGCGGAACCGGAAACACGGCAACACACTCCAATTGTCACGGCAAGTCCTGATCGATAGCCATGCAGCAGTTAGATTAGGTCAAAAGCGTTATTTGACTTCTGTTGGAGACGTCCTTTGGGTTTACGAAAATAAGAGTGAAACCATTATTTTACAATAGAAATAAAACAAGAAATCGAAATTGTATTACAATAAATTATAACATATTTGTGTTAGAAATATCATTTCAATATTTTCCTAATATATTAACTAAGGTGAAAACGATTGAAGATTAAATTAACAAAAATATACATACGGTTGAAAGAAGAGAAATACAGCATAATGTTACTTTGTTTTTGTGAATATGCAACCAAATTAAGTAGCGTGTGATTCATTTATATACGATACAAAATTTCAAATATTGTTATGGAATACGCGACCCCACGCCAAAGTTAAATAAATACATTAAATGGAAAAAATCGTCCAAAAAAGAGATTAGCAAACCCTGTATGCAAACAAATACGATATACGTGAAATATTGTTTGAAGCAATTAAAAGTTGACCACGTTTTCAATTCTCGTATGCACCATAATATCTCAACTCACAAAATTTTGATCATAAACACGACATACACTACACTTTTAATAATATTCTTACTTTTTATTTCTATACGTAGAGTTTCTCTAAAATTCTAAAAGTTTGTACTTAATGTTAATATTCATAATCCGGCATTATATAGGAAAAGCTATAGGTAAAGTCGCCGCCGCATTTTCTTGTGGACCTTGAAAGCGCATCGACTTTGTGATACAATGAGATGGAGAGTTAATAGTGAAACCTAAAAACATCAGTATTCGAGAGAAAACGCACAAAAGTGGAAATTGTTGTTATACAATAGAAACACTGAACAAGAAAGATCAAAATCACGTCAGACTGTTTTGACTTGACAGAACGAATTTTAAAATCTGATATAGTCAGGGCACGCTAAAGGTGCATCAACGTCATCAATTTTTTAATGGCGTCCATGACGTCATGAATTACTCTGTTTATATTTATTTATTGTTTCTCAAAACGTCGTTTGCTTTAATGTGTTTCTCAAACTGTCAGAGTGACGTTTGAGCAATATAAACACAACAAAAAAAAAACAAATGATCATGTGCTTAAATAAAAACTATAAGTAACTACTAATAAACGAAAAATATACTAATTAGTAAACTTTTTATTTTTTGCATATGAATACAACTAATTAATAAAAATAATAACTGTAAAATAACATTCTATGGGCTTATAATTTTTAATACGTAATTCACAAAAAAAAATAACAGTTTTATACTGTTTCAAGATTGGTACTACAAAATTACCAGAAAATGCGATTGATGACGTAGATGCATCATTAGCGTGCCCCGACTATAACTACCTACTATGGCGACGGGCTTATATTTTTAGGTGAAGGCGTTTTTCTTTCTCTAGTAGAGAAGGTCACCAGATTGAGGTAACTACGGCCTGGATGTAAACAAAACCACGTGATCATTTCTAGTATCGTTTACAGTGGTAGGTATCTTACGTAAACTAGCGCGCGGGATAGTTTAAACCATAGCTGCAAAGAATAGTTTCACTGGGCGCCGATTCCATTTTAAATAAATCAAAATACTAAAACACCAGATATACACAGATGACGACAAATGCAACTGCAATTCACGCTCGAATCGAACGTAACTACTCCTACAGTAAAGGGGTGAAATCTTCTCGCTGCAACTACCAATGACAGCCCTACATTACAATGACGTTTTAGAAATTGTCACGCAGTTTTGTTTACATCCAGGCCGAGGTTAGAAAAAATAAAGTACTTATAGAAATTTTGAATACGGACATTTGAATTCATTACTTGTCGCTTAGTTACCACGCTCACTTTTTACATAACCGAGTCAAATATTTTAAATCACTAAGCAACGGGAAATAAATAGTAATTTCTAATTGGTAATAAACAACCATGGCAAACTATTATAATAATCGAGAAGAACAAAATCGCAGTGCCTACATTACTCGTATTCACAATTTCTAGGGACAACGTGTATACACTTTTTTCATTATTTTGGCCGGTAGAATAAGGCTGTAAAGTTTAACCAGAGTTACAGTTGACACCCTGTACTTATATTACTATATTTCCTACGTTGTTAGTTAGTATTTATTAATTTGTTATGTCAGAATTCAGATTTCAACGTCCGATGTTGTTGAAGTCATTTTCAATTAACCTTAATAATTCGTGCATTCGTGTATTACGTACTGTATTTATTTTACTTACCAAGTAAAATCGATGGGTAAACTAAACGATTTAAATACGTGAAGTATGCTGATTAGCGCAGCATTCGTAAAAATGTTAATCTGAGGTTAACTCCATAATTAATTTCGCTTACGGGCTCAAGAGCGAAGCGAACCACAGCTGCACCATCTGCCCCCTAATTGCGGGCTTTCGTCTGTCGTCTCTCCGTCCGTGACGCCGTGACGCGCTCGCAGCGGCCGTCGAATAGGACATCAATAGACGGGATGTGGATGTGGGCAACATGCCGAATAGGGGGAAGCAACGAAACCCCATCGCCACACGCCGCTATTAATACAGCAGTTGGTTGATTGCTGCTTCTGAGGAATATATATTTTTTCAACGCTAGATAGAATATTGATTTTAATGAGTCAAATGAAATAAATATGCAGAACAGAAGAAATGCTACTGATATCACTTATAGTTAGAGGGTAGAAAATAATATTATGATTGGTAGATGCAAATGTTTAAAAATTCATTCATGTTCGTTAATCATTATTGGTGTTAAATAGATCGGTCATTAAATTTAATTGCTTATAAATTTCGATGTACGTACATAAATGAGGGTATCGATTTGCTGCGTGACAAACCCCCCACTAATGGATATAGTGTTGCTAATAAATGTTTATTTGAAATTCTTATTTATCATCGGTTTGATTCTTCTATTGATGCGAATAAATACCGGCATGGAGTCAGCATAAGCCTACCACACCTGATACGTTTCGTACAGACACAGTTTTACCATTAATATCCGTATGGTGTATAAATCAATTCTACACACAATACAAGACATTCACGCTATTTGCTATCAAAGATAATTATTGTTTTATATTCGGTCATAACAAATTATAAATGTGATTTTACAGAATTTTGATGACCTGTTAAAGAAAATAATAAAATATTAAAATTAAAGTGTGTGCAACTGAAATATTTTGTTGCAGTAAAATACGTCCAGCCTCTCTTCCTCTGCATGCATAAAATTAATCATTAGAAGAAAAATAATTAGCATATTGCTAGGAACAAGAATGCCGAAGGTGATAGTTATTACCAACTAGTTCATGTTTATTCAGATTTTCGTTTTAGCAAAGGTTTTATACAGTTTTTAAACATGATATTAGGCATACAAAATTTTAATACTTATGATAGTCAGTACGGTTAGAAACAAAGATGAGTAGAGTTAGCGTAACTGCTTATTAGCATCAAATTGAATACTTTAAACTATTGTTTCTCGTTGATTAAACATCGTGCATGGGGTAAATCTAAGGAAAAATTTCAAATCCCAAGATCGTCGAAATGGATTCGGAACAGAGAACCGTGCGGTACACATTAATATTGCATGCGATGTTCGATGTTCCCGTTTGTGTAACGAGTCCTCCTTGCACGCGATCGCCTCTGTGCCTAGGAGATTGGAGTGCCGGCGTTGGCGTCTCCCCCAGGAGCAGCTGACAAACGAGTTGCTCTGAGCTTGTCAGCCACAGGAATTGGTAACGCCGCGCCATCGTCCCGGTCTGCTACCAGCTATATTGCAAACGCAGCCTCAGTTCTCTACTGCGTGATTTTTAACAAAGGAAAGAGAATATCGAAAATAGTCTTTTTATAAAACAGTTTTAAGTATTTACACATTAAGGGTTCTGAAACATAAATAATTATGAAACACAATATATTAGTTATTAATACTATTCTTTTGGGTATGCGATTTGAATAGTCAGAGCAACGTTAAGAACAAATATTTCTGGATACAACAGATGCAAATTTATTTGGCCTTTAAAAACATATCAAGTTGCTACTATTGATTATTTTTAAATATCTAAATATACAATTTATGAAGCAGAATGCGAAAAAAAAAAATCTGCAGACGGAACTCGAACTTTAACGTAACCTTTATTACCTCTGTGTCTCTTTAACTCATGATTACAGTTTCTTCTAATAGAGATAGGTAATATGTGGTGAGAAATAATATGTAGCAACAGATGAGTAGATATCGTATAAAATATTGTAGATTTAAATACACACTACCGATTTCATGTCGATGTTTCTTAATTTAGAACTACAGCAAAACATAAATCTGTTTCTGAATAAAAAAGGTCTGGAAAAAGTAAAGTATGATCAAAAATTTGAAAAATTTAATTTAACAAATGGATGTTTTTTAAGATTAGCTCGCACATTATATTTAGGCCTTTCAATTCGGATTTCACTGCCAATTAAAGTAACTAACGGTTAGTTGTCATGGATAACATTATGGCACTGTGGGCATAGGCTAAGCCGTGGGTTAGCTTAACAGGGAGTTTAACCCGAATTGAAAGACCGGTCCTATGGGGCTGTTTATGAACTCCCTGCTAACCAACGGTCAATCCATGACATCCATGACTACTGACTGATAAACCGACCCTAATAATTGTTGACAACTGTCAGATAATATACGCGAGGTAATGGTAATGGCATCAATTTGTTTTCTCCATTATAGGTATTCTTGAAAATTGACGTAGTCTTAAATTACGAAGTTTTAATAATAATTTATGAAAGTTCTTATTAGTAAAGTGTTGGACGTCTTCTTTAATTTCAGGCACTAGATAAAAATAAATTTTGATAATATAGGTAGGTACTACACTTTCTAAACGAAAAACATTACAGACGCCAGTAGGTACAACAATAGCTATAACAAATTTATATGACCACGATATAGACATTACATATAAAATCAAATAATCCTTGAAATATACCTACTCTATTATCTAACAGTCGGACAAAATCGTAGTAAACTAGTTACTTTCGTGACATGTTACGTAAATAACAAAACGACCCAGAAAAAGTTTATTTCCTGTCGCAACCAAGTCCTTTTCATGTCGTATTAGATATTCGTTTTTGAGAGGGAAGTTTTAATTTATGTTTTTAACCGTCGCATCGGTCGTCGCGTCGCGTCGGTTAAGTTGTAAATGCTTTTAAGTACTGTTTTGATATTTTCAAACCCAAAAGGTCCCCTATTTTGGTGAAACGGTGCGGTGCTGCGATAGTGAAAATCACGTACATTTTGGGAATTGATATCATTACTGTTAAGTAAACCACCGCAGAATCCTAATCCTAAACCTTAGTTGCATACACACTTTATACAACTATAGCCCCTTCCTCCCCCCGCACAAGCATTGCGCTTCTGTGGCCTGGCAACAGGATATGGGTAGTGTAGAGATTATTATTATTATTATTATAGTAGTAGGCAGTGGCGGCTCCTCCATTAGGTCAATTGGTCAATGACCTCCCTAGGAAAATTGCACATTAGCACATTGATAAACTGTTAACTAATGAAATCAGAACATAAATAATAAATATTTAATTCAAAGTTTTCCAACTCTTATTTTAATAAGATATCATTTTACCCAATCGTGCCTGAATATGAAATCTCGGCTGCTTGCATGTGTCATTGTTGATACAATTCGAGTACTGCTACTGTTTGGGTCAATTCTAGATCCAGCCTCGTCGTTCACTTTAGCAAACACATACGTGTTTATGCGGTAGATAGGAATTACAATACTCCAGAGTGAAACGGGCAGCCTCGAATTTCGTTTGACTTAGTACAAGATTGTTTTACAATAGCATAAAGTGGGCTGAGAGCCTCGCTGAGAGCCGGACTGCCTCGGGTAATAGTAAATATATTTATTTTGCGTTCATTAAAGAGTATAATTCGTTTTCAGCCACACTTTTTATTGTAATTTTTTTTTCGGATATACGATAAAAAACTACCTTAATTAAGATAGACGAATTGATCTTAAATATAAATCCCTGGTAAGAATAAAGTTTTTTCGTTTTTAGTATTTTGTTTATAGTATTTTGTTTTTTAAAATGACCTCCCTTTATGATTGACCACCGGCCGCCACTGGTAGTAGGTACTAATAACGTATTGTATCTGTAGATCTGATCTGCTCTGTAGATCAAATACCTATTTATTAAATGATTAATATTCGAATTAATGTATAATTTACTGCATTTGTTGTTAAAAATATACTAATTATCATTTTTTTGTTGTCTAAAATATAAGTTCTTGTTACACCTTAATCAAACTAAAAATTGAAACAACCAACGTGGATGCGATCATGATCAAACTCGACAGCTTATTAATTCAACAAATTAATGAATCCAAGAGTGACCTGTGGCGTAATTCGTGCGTGGATTAGTGCGGTGGGATTTCTCCATGAAACCAAGTACTGTGACGCTTCATGACGGCGTTGTATTTAACCTCATAAACGATCCCTAAATTACAGATCAGAACTTGAGTTCTTTGTTACGAAGCTGCATGTTACAATATGGAATAATCGTTCGCAAGCGAAATAGAATCATCAATATGAGGGATAACAATGCGTCACACGTATAATTCCATTCGTAGCGTTCTACGGGCTTCGTGCTTGGAGCAGTCACGCTATCGCTCACACTGATTTATCACAAGCCGCCGCACTGTTACCGAGCAGCTGCGGTGGGAACAGGAAAACGGGACAGGGAAACGAGGAAACGGGACGGAATCCGTCCCACACCCCATTACCCAGACAAACGCTCCGCGGCCTTGTCATCGCTCCGACCGCTCTCGAGGGCTGTTTGTATTTCATATCGCATCACGCGCAAGCGATAGAGAAATATCGGAAATATGGGGTTCAATAGTTAGGGGCGACGTACACCATACCTCCCAACTTGACTTCTAACAATATTACCTCGCTGTTGCGGACCTTGAAAAGGGTTTAATATTAAATAATAATTTAAGCATTATTCAAAAACTAATATTTTTATGATTTCCTTAATGACAAATATAACTATTCCGTATTATACTTTGTTAATAGACTACGTACGGTCAACGATTAATTAATAAGTACGTAAAATGTAATTTCAAAGTTTACTTGTACTTACTACTTACTGTTAGTTTTATGCCACTCTGTACAAAAACTATTGTATTAAAACGATAAAATTCTTCTAAATAAATTTACGCAAAATCGGTCTAATTAAAAATAGGAAGAGGTTTGTATTAAATTTTATATTTTAACGTGTTTTCTAATTTGTCTCGTTATTTTGCTAACAAATGGTAAACTGGTATGATTCGTCGTTGCAACCAGAATGTTTTCAAATTTCAGCAACGAAGGTTCAACTCGTTAATGTAGCTGGGGGGGGGGGGGGGCTCAAGAATGGGACATGTTAGAAACGTGCAAATCGCGAGTGCATGAACCTAGAACCTAGCTTTAGAAAAACGGCCAGAAAAATTACAATATATTATTCTAAAATATAGAATTCAATACAAACGTTTTGACATGTCCAACCGATTTTGAGTAAACTTATGTTTAACAATTTTATAGATAGGTACCTACCTACTACTACAGTGGATGTGTCGTAGTCTCATGGTGAAATATCGCTTTTCATGACAAACCTAGGCAGATCATGATGTTAGGTTAGATTAGCCCAAGTAGCACACTTATATTGGCGAAATATTGGCAACTGTTTATTGGCTTTATATTGTAAATGTTAACGTTTGATTGTAATGGATATATATTGGCGGCCAAAATTTAACCAACATACCACTTACAATAATGGCAAAATATCTGCACATGTTTGTCCAATGATGGAGCGGCGCATATAAATTTATATTTTGGAAACAATATTGGCGTTATATTGGCGATATATTAACTAGCCAATAATGCTTTTCTACACGATTTAATTTATTGGTTAGATATTGGCTTTAGCTCTGAATTCCTATATTGGCTTGAATATGTTTGTCAAATGATGGAGCAGCACATATAAATTTATATTTTAAAAACAATATTGGCGTTATATTGACAATATATTATCTAGTCAATACTGTTTTTCTACACGATTTAATTTATTGGTTAGATATTGGATTTAACACTGAAATTCTATATTGGCTTCAACATTTTTGTCCAACGTTGTAGCAACACATATAAACGTATATTGTAGAAACAGTGTTGGCGTTGCATTGGCAATATATTAACTAGCCAATAATATTTTTCTACGGGATCTAAATTTGTTGGCTAGATATTTGCTTTACCTCTAAATTCCTATTATCAGCTGCAACATGTTTGTCCAATGATAGAGCAGCACATATAAATTTATATTTTAGAAACAATATTGGCGTTACATTGGCAATATATTAATTAACCAATAATGGTTTTCCACGCGACTCCATTTGTTGGTTAGATATTGGTTTTACATCTGAATTCCTATATTGGCTTCGACATGTTTGTCCAATGTTGTAGCAGCACATATATAATAATATATTATTATATAATATATTGTAGAAACAATATTGGCGTTGCATTGGTGGCATATTAACCAGCCAATAATGTTTTTCTACGCGATTTCATTTATTAGGTTAGATATTGGTTTTACCTCTGAATTCCTATATTGGCTCCAACATGTTAGCCCAATATTGTGCCAACATTTGCTACACAATAAAATATTAAGCCAATAAACGATATATATCCACTATTGGACCAATATTGGTTAAATATTCAGTGCTACCTGGGCGATGTTCTTTATCATATGCATTACAGCATCTGTCTTTTCACGAAATGACGTATTTCGTCATGAGATTACGGTATATCTAATTCCGTAAAATTAATATTATAGTTATGTTTATAATACTGTTATGAATATAAGGTATTTCTAAACACATAATTTTAAATTTGATATCGGAGAACGAATAGGTACATTCAAAAAAATTATCAACACTTTCATATCTGCAACATCTAGTTTCCTAAACATTATACAGCAATGCATTTAGCTTTGTCCTCAATTAATATTGGCATCTGTATTAGCACAGCGCAGTTTATTCATTTCAGTTAGTTTTATGTTAACTATGGAGTTGCGTTATGAATTAATTAAAGTAGACAACCGTAAATAGATCACTGCAATATTTCAAAAACCTATTTATCAACGGTTCCTTTGTCCCAGTTGGACTTAGTTAGCAAGTTATAGACTTGAACTTTACAGCAAAGTAAACCCAAATCAAAATAAATTGTTATTATCACATAAGTTATAGTAAGATGTTATGGTACCTACTTCTGTTAGGCTTACTTTTAAAAAGAAAAAAATGTTTGTTTTTATGACGCAAATTATAATTTTCGTCATAAAAACAAACGGGTGTAAAGTCTACGAAATACACTTTGTGATACACCAAATTATTTGTATTTTCACGACGAAGGTCGCTTGTATATTTTATTTTCAATTTCTCCATCGAGAAAAAAATTATTAACAAAAATTTCGAAATATGTTCAAGGGGTTGCATAAAATTTTATAAAGCGCTGCAGGCCCCTTTTAAAGACCGAGTTAGAAACGAGGACGTCAGACAAAGAACGAATGTAATTGACGTCGTAGAACACACATCATCCCTGAAATGAAGATGGACTGGTCATACTATGCGACAGAGAAACCAACTATGTGAAAAAGAAATTTCAATATACTCCCTGGACGGCAAAGAGTGAAAGGGGCGTCCACAATTACAATGGTCAAATGATTTAAAGAAAATTGCTGGGATTAGGTAAGGAAAATCGCAGACCGTAACAACTGGAAGCAAATTGAGGAGGCCTATATCCGCCATTGAATGGAAGGGGGCTAAAGAAGAATAATCAGAATTGTAATTTTATTATTGGTATAATTTTGATGCGCAATAATTTTATCTTGTAATTAATACCATTACTTGCTATTATATTTCTTGTGAGTTGAATTGGCGAGCAGGAGTCAGCATAAACGTTCAAGATCTACCAACTGAAGAATTTAACTTTAAAGAAGTGCCAATGTGGCAACCCTGCCGCCCAACAATCATGTTATCACATAGTATTTTGTTTCCATGACAACCAAATGAAATACAACTAACAGTGTTGTCACATATTGTAATGCAGGTAAATATTGTAAACATCTTGCTGGGAAGAAATTGGTATTGGGGAAGTAAAGCTGTTAAAATAATTTGAGGGGTACTTGCTGCTAGTATGAATTCGAGGACTGCATCATTATTTCTAATTTCGGTCTAACTGTTTAAATAAAACAGATAGGCTACAACAGATGTTAGTTTTTCATTTCGAAGTTCCTTTGTAATAAATCTAAGACGAATGGAACTAAACCGATATGTACGATTGTGTTAAAATTATAATATTTACTATATTACAATCAGAAAACTCCTGAGACGTTTAATGTGTCAAAATGTGTTTCAATAATTCAAATGTATAAATGAATATACTAAAATACAAAGCTTTAAATTGTTCCATTTGACACATTAAACCACACGGAAATTTTCTGAATGTGTTATACTTATTAGTTTATGTGCCCTTTTTACATTACAATATAATAATATATAAACTTATTGTAATACTACCTACTACGAATTTCTCGTAATAAACAGAGATACATGCTTTTCCTGATATATCACCGTTTTTAGTCAGTAACGGGAAAGGATCATCAGCTTCTGTGAGCGGAATGAGGCGCGGATTAGGATAGCGAGGAACATCCGGGTTGCCGCAAAATCCGGTACGTAGCTCCGGGCTACAACAGCCCATACCCAGAGCGGGCAATGGGTGTTAGCGACTTATAAATTCATGTGGTTTTTATTAAACTTTGTAGCTTGTGCTTGACGTCCACGTTTGATCCTCTTAGCAGCAACCCATAGCATTTGCTAAGCTAAACAATACAAAAATGCATGATTAAACGATATTTTTCGCATAATGGTGGCAGTGTCATAAACGTGGAGATAAAAATGTAATGGGAATGGAAAGCTGGCAGCGTTTTTGTAACAAAAAAGGTAATGATAGGATAGCGGTCTAAAAGGGTAGCAAGATAATGCGTCGGCTGCCATATTGCAACACATTAGATTGAATATTTGTTTAGGTGGTGAATAATTACCACTTCAACTGTATTTGTAAATTATTTTTCAAACCTATATAATATAATTTAATATTTAATTTTAATAGCTTCATAACACGTAGCTAGAAGCTGTACTTTTAGCTAAGGTTTTACTTTCATACTTCTTCAGCTTGTAGAATGATTATTTTTAAATGTCGCCAGAAAAAATATAATATTTAGTACTACCAAAGAGTATAGATATTTATTTAGTTTATATACTCTTTGGTACTACCTATATCAAATGATACGCAACAATAAGGACAGTCAAAATGTACCGATAAATTGTAAATTTACATAAAACGTTTTGTTGAAGCTTATACAAATTAAATATTTTTTTGTGAAATATACCTATTAGTCTGCCACAAACGACTTTCATTCTACATTCAATTCTTTTATAACGGCCTGTGGACGGAATTGAACATGACACTTCTATAATCAACCTGCAGAACAGCCTAAATTTCTGCTTCAATCTTCCTCTTAATCTGATCAAACATGTTTATCATTGCAATATAGATTACACTCTTCAAGTACGCCCAAGGAAAAATTTTGCAAGTGATTCCGGGATTCAAATTTCTATTGCATGAAATCAAATGTGCGAGGAAGCCGAACAATTGTTGCATCTGCATCGATTATGTTTTAATAATTATTTATTGTATAAGTAATGTTTTAAGAGGGCGGCCGCTGCCCTTTTTGTCGATAGAGGGCGCAGATACAAAATCTCTGTTAATTTTAAGACTATAGAACTCGAACAAAAACGAAAAATTTGAATTTTAATTAAGATATTCTACAAAGCATTGTTGCAACTTAGGCAGCCACTAAATTTCATGTAAAATACATTTAAATTCAATTTGAAAATAATTATCAACAAGGAATTAAAACACAACACATTTCCAGATGAATTGAAAATTGGGAAGATAACACCAATATATAAGAAAGGCGCAAAAACACTTCCAAGTAACTACCGGCCAATAACAGTCATATCGGTGTTTGCAAAGATATACGAAATTGTAATTAAAAACAGACTAGTGAAATTTCTCGAAGATGTGGAATTTGATGCAAATAATCAACATGGTTTCATTAGTAAAAGAAGTACACAAAGTCCAATTACAATGGCGATGCAATACATCTACGACAACGTAGATAGGAAAAACAGTGCTAGCAATTTTTTTAGACCTTTGTAAAGCTTTTGATGTTGTGGATCATGTGCTACTAATTAACAAACTACTACAGCTGCGAATTGAGGGACCTGCGCTTAACCTATTCAAAAGTTATTTAAATAACCGCTACCAATTCACGATGTATAACAATAATACCAGTACAAAAAGATTAGTAAAATATGGTGTACCGCAAGGGTCGGTACTAGGCCCTATACTTTTCTTAATATACATCAACAGTATAACTAAAATAAAACTAAAGGGAAAAATTATCCTGTATGCTGATGATACAGTGCTGTTCTATTCTGGTCATATTGATCAGGTTTTCAATAAAGCGCAAAGTGATCTAGAGATGCAGATGATAGTCTTGTGGACCAAAGACAACAGGATTGAATTAAATGAAACTAAATGTAATTACTTATGCTTTAACAAACCAGAATCTGACGATACATGGGCCCTAAGAATATCGAGAACTAATACATTGAAGGAAGTGCAAAATGCTTCGTATCTAGGAATTACTCTCGACAATAAATTGAGCTTTGAGATACACATAAAAAACTTAATACAAAAAGTCAACAACGTCAGTTATTATCTAAGAAGAAACTCCCAATACTTTAATAAAAAGAAGAAGTACCAAATCTACCATTCATTTATAAACTCACACTTAAATTATCTAGCAGCATTCTGGGGACAAGCAAGTGCTGGAAATATAAAGAAACTACAAATAGCCCAAAACAGGAGTTTAAAAATCCTGTTTCAAAAACCGTATAGATTCAGTACAAATAGACTATATGCTGAGCTAAAAATTCTAAATATTGCCAATATTGTTAAAAATGACTCTGTGAAATTAATATATAAAATTAAAAACAACTTAATTCAAAATACCTCCATAAATTTAAACTACAATTATAATATGCATTCCCACAACACAAGGACCAATGAGAACATTTACATCCAAGCAAACATCAAAAACATTGAGAAAAAAAGACTAACAGATCAAGCAGTAATTTGGTTTAATGAACTACCGCGTGACGTAAAAAATTGTTCGAACATAGCCAGTTTCACAAGAAATGTTAAATCCTTATTATTAGATAACCAAACTTAATTTAATTAGACATTTACCATATTTTAATTAGTATACTATTACCTGTTATAGATTCTGTGTAATCTCTTTTGGGTTATATAAATAATAAATATTAAATAAAATATCGTTTTCAACGGGAAATATCAAGATTTATTCGCTTTATACGTATTTCGGCATCATTGTGCCATTGTCAAAAGCTATTATAAAATATTATAACAAATGCAAAATATAGTAACTCCTTGATTATATTATTTTAACACTGCGTGAAGCAGCTGGCCCCAGTCAACCCGTCGGAGGTCAGTCGCTTATCAGTGTTTTAAAAAAGATATTTATTCCAAAATCTTCAGTAAAGGAGAATCTAAGAGATCAATTTGCTCATTCATTAAAGGTATGTTGTTTTTTGTGTGTTTATAAATTTCAAAAGCTTCTAAAATGTTTAATTTATTTTTATTATCAGAAAAGTGTAAAAATTTAATTGTATTATTAGATGTTAATGTGTGATTTTGTTCTAACAAATGTTTAGCAAAATTTGATTTATGTGCATGTTTATATTTGTAACAACGGATATGTTCTTTTTGCCTAATACTAAAATTTCTAATTGTTTGACCTATATATACTGAATCACAATGTGAACAATTTAATTTATAAATACCTGATTTTAGCAAATCATTAATTTTGTCTTTAGCATTGAAAAGAGAGTATAGAATATTTTTATTTGTTTTAAAAATGACTTTATATTTATTTGTGTTATTTATAATTTTAGCAATCTTTTCTGAAATTTTACCAAAATATGGAATTGAAACGTATTTTAATGTTTTATCAGTGTTATTAATGGAATAAACTTTTTGAATAGCTAATTTATAATTTTTCTTTTTAATTAAAGTGTCAATAAGTGTAGTGTTATAAGTTATAACCATTGCTATATGCAATTTGTTTAATAATGGAAATTTCTCTATTAAAATTATTTTTATCTAAAGGAATTGTTAGAGCTCTGTGTACTAAAGATTGATATGCTGCTAATTTATGTGTATTATGATGACAAGAGTTATGTGGTATGGTAATATCAGTTTGTGTAGGTTTCCTATAAATTGCGTATTCGAGTATGTTTTCTGAATTAATTTTTATGTTTAAGTCTAAAAAGTTAATAGATCTGTTTTGTTCAATTTCTAGTGTAAATTTAATTTTTTGGTGTAAAGTATTAATAAAAATTAAAAAGTCGTCAATGTATTCTAAAGAACTATCAAAACATGCCAAAATATCGTCAACATAACGAAACCAAAATACAATTTTAAATAATATTTTGGTAAAATTTCAGAAAAGATTGCTAAAATTATAAATAACACAAATAAATATAAAGTCATTTTTAAAACAAATAAAAATATTCTATACTCTCTTTTCAATGCTAAAGACAAAATTAATGATTTGCTAAAATCAGGTATTTATAAATTAAATTGTTCACATTGTGATTCAGTATATATAGGTCAAACAATTAGAAATTTTAGTATTAGGCAAAAAGAACATATCCGTTGTTACAAATATAAACATGCACATAAATCAAATTTTGCTAAACATTTGTTAGAACAAAATCACACATTAACATCTAATAATACAATTAAATTTTTACACTTTTCTGATAATAAAAATAAATTAAACATTTTAGAAGCTTTTGAAATTTATAAACACACAAAAAACAACATACCTTTAATGAATGAGCAAATTGATCTCTTAGATTCTCCTTTACTGAAGATTTTGGAATAAATATCTTTTTTAAAACACTGATAAGCGACTGACCTCCGACGGGTTGACTGGGGCCAGCTGCTTCACGCAGTGTTAAAATAATATAATCAAGGAGTTACTATATTTTGCATTTGTTATAATATTTTATAATAGCTTTTGACAATGGCACAATGATGCCGAAATACGTATAAAGCGAATAAATCTTGATATTTCCCGTTGAAATCGATATTTTATTTAATATTTATTATTTATATAATCATGGATTTCAACAAAGTGACGCTTGAGAATGTCAATAAATCTTTTGGGTTAATCTAATAAATTAAAAAAAAAAAAAATACGCGCTAAATTTGAATTTGAATGAAAAGATTTGTACGTGTGGACACTTATTCGTGAACATAGTTTCCCTATACCGAGTGGGTACTTTCAAAGCCGAACATAGGGGAATTGCATTGTAACTGATCTTTATATAGATTCCTGCTCGCCATTTAAACCCACAAGGATGGTAATGTCTTTATTATAAAAATCCTCTGCTGTACTGAATACTCGTTATTATTCATATTATTTGATATTAATAACAGAAATATCGACTGATTTCAAATAATTTAATTGACAGATAAAAAATAGTTGACAATCATAGCAACCTATATTATTTCAAAATAGCATTATTTTATAATTTTTTTTATAGAAAAAGATAATTAAGTACTAGCATTTATTGGTACCATCAGATGCGCTGTATTTTTGTCGTTCTATTCATACCCATTACCGTCCTTGTGGTTTTAAATGGCGAGCAGGAATCTATATAAAGGTTAGTTATAATGCAATTCCCCTGTGTTCGGTTTTGAAAGTACCCCTTCGTCGCCTCGTCCCTAAACATTTCGACTCGTTACTGTAAAACTGAGTTTACCGGACTTATAACGTAAATTATTATTACAAGTTTTTTTTACAAACCACAAAAAACTGTAGATATGCTTTTAACGAATAAACAAATTGAGCTCTCCTTTACTGACAATTTTGGAATAGGAACTGTCTTAAATGGTATCAAGTGGTTGCTATATAAATCATTATTCATTTGTTATTATAATATCTCATGCTTTTGACAACAGCACAATGATGCCAAAATACATATTGAGAAAATAAATCCTATTTGCAGTTGAAATCGATATTTTATTTAATATTTATTATTTATATAATTATGGATTTCAACAAAGTAACACTAGAAAACGTCAATAACTTTAGTAAAAATTTATAATTCAAAAGTGCACATAGTCACCAGTAGTTTCACTCTCAGGCGGCGCCTTTGAAGTTGCTGGCAAAAATTTTTCATATGCGCAGACCCCGATTTGCAGCCACGCGCATCGGATATTTTCTATACACGGGAACATTGTTATAAATATACTAATGGTCCTGTATGATATTGTATTTTAACATGACAATTCTGACAGTTTGCCAAATCAAGACTATCGTGATTTGAATTTAAAGACAACCGCGTGTGATCACGTGACTACGTAACCTGCGCAGACCCCAATCTGTCGCCACGCGTCGATCATGCGCCGAACCACAAAATAAGCAGAGTGAAACTACTGATTCGTTAAGCGATATACTGTGACATAGTATAGTATTTAAGACTAGAATTAGAATGCCGAGTTTTGTGAACCCTAACAACCGCTAACAATAATTATTGTTTAATCACAAGCTGAACCAAACATTTAGATACATTTTTGCTACCGATGCGAGTACTTATAGGTACATATTAATTATTTAAAGCAATGGTAGATACATCAGCTATATAAAGTGCTAACGGACTTTCGCTTTTCAAAATGAAGTTAAGTATATTCAGCACACAGCACAAATCCAAATGTAAAAAAGACAATGAAACTGCGTTTAGCGATACGCTACGACATCCGAAATTGGGAAGAATACTGCGGTGAGGCTTCTAGATTAAGTTCATTAAAACCATATATCTGTCAATTGGAATTGAATAATACAATGATACAAATTTAAGAAACATGACATGGGACAAGACAAAAGAATGATGAAAGGGTTTTCACGAATGATGACGGAGCCCGTAAGTCGCTTGTCAAATCGCAAATTAGTGTTTAGGAAGCAAAAGTATGCAGCAAAGTACAAAATATATGCATTACGCTTTCTAGAACATCCTAACCGGATTCTGTAGTATAATACTACTGTTTCTGTCGATCCTTATTCTCTGATATTTCAAGTAGATTAAAGCCCCATGCAATGCAGGCGCGATTTTTTTTAAATGTTTAATTTTAAATTTGCCGTTAAATTTAACCTATGAAAACAAAAGGAAAGATCGCATCTGTATGTCCTAAAGTATAAATTAATATTTTTAATAACTAACCATTTTGAGATGTTTTCTGATTCAAACAAATGTTTTTAGAAAACCATTAATTATCTGTAGGTAAATTATCCACTTTTGCATGTGCGTTTTCTCTTTTCCAGAGAAGCCATAAAATTAATAATTAATGTATTCTGGGTTTCATCTTACATGTAATGTTCTATTGACTTCATTTATAGCAAAACTGTAAGTAAAAGAATATAAGAGCAGGCAGACTCTTTTAAAGCTGAACTACAAGCACCGTAAGTTCGAATTCTATTATACGAGGCACTTAAAGCCGAGCGTGCTGTGCATATGATTTTGTTTTAAATTAAGTGGATGGACATAATATTATGACCTTAGCAGTTGGCGGCCCCATAGTGCATATCCAATTAAAGAAAGAAACAAAAAACAAATGCAGCTCGACATCTCCTTTCGTAAAACTGTCAAATTTACTGCAATAAAGTGGAAATTTTTCAAAAAATTACTATTGTTGCCAATGCTAAAATTAAAAACCCAGTTCTATACACGATTTTATAGCTTTGTTGAAAACCCTGCAATATACAGGGTGTTTCTTAAATGGCGGACACGGAGAGCACTACGCGATTCTCATCTTAAAACTGAGTTGAAATTTTGAAAAAGTATAGGCGATTTTGTCCTAATGTATTTAGTTTCCGAGTTATTCGCATTTTAAAAATTTTAAATTTGACAACATTGCGCATGCTTGCACGGACTTTGTTTTAAACGTTTGGTGTTTTAATAAGGCAGTATGAACAAGTTTCCTAGGTAATAACCTCATAGCTACAATGCACTGTTGCAACATAGGTATTGAAAAAAAATTTAGGAACAGATATTTATCAGAAAGAATGTCTTCGGAGGAAGGAATACAACGTATAAAAAATTCCAAATTTAATAAGATTTAATATTTGATTGGTGAACAATGCGGAACGGTTAAAATTTACCCGTTTTTCCAAAGCATAAAGGAATTGAATCTCAATCTTTGACTGAGAATAACTCTGAAACTATTAGCGAAGAACGGGCATTATTGTATTATATTTTTCCAATTGGTATCTGGAGGGGAATGTAGTACTGTGCTCCGTGTCCGCGATTTAAGAAACACCCTGTATACTTCATACCTACCAGCAACTAGCGCAGCAATTTTGATTGTTTTGTAGGAGTTGTAGTTCCATTTCCGTCGCTAATGAAAATGAATTAAAATTAACGTTAACCGACATGAAGGAAGCTAATATTACTAAACCGAAATTCTAACTCCTACCGGCACCCAAGCGAGCTCGGCATTTATGTTTTCTCATTTTCTGCGACATTTTAGTATTCACGGAGATTTGAAAATACTGCGCTTGTTAGGACGAACGTATCATATGCCCATGATTCGTGTATTTGATATGTGTGTGCGAGGGTATAGGTTAGGGGGTTGAGAGACGGCGAGTCCCGTGTAGTGTCAACGCTGATGAATACGGCGGGTTATACGGATCGATGAACGGCGGTCTCGTTATCGCCTCCTCGAGCGCCGCCTTGGTTAATTATCCGTTTGCTGTTTGCTGGTTCATTTTATTCACGACGTTCGTGAAACGGAACTCGTCTTAAACGTATATCCACAAAATTTAATTGAACACAGATGGTTTTGCTACTAGAAAAAAGCTGCAAATGAAATATGAATCTTGTGTAATAATGTTCTGATACTACTGGAATTGTCTTTTATGAAATATTAATGCGAGATACAGTATAATGGTTATGGTTACTAACAGTAATTCTTGGAAATTTGATACGAAAGGATATTCTCACTTCCTTAAAAGATTAAACTGCAAATAATACGTAGCCATGGTCGATTTCGCTAATAGATATTGTACACTCATTAGAGAATAACGTGCAAGGCTGAATGGGTACTATAATATAGTCTTACAACACTTTTACATTAAACGTTATGCCGGCGCCACACATGCGGTATTCGCCGAATGTCAAGCATCGATTCGGCGAATACCGATTAGTGTGGATGGGTTGCTTGTGGATTGCTCGTTATTTGTCGTAACACGAATACGATGCTCGCCGTTTCCCATCCAAAGTCAGTATTTTATGCCACATCAAAGTGCACAAATATTCGCTGCGTGCCTACTTGCAAATCAGCGCCACACTTACGATGCTCGGGAAATCCCAAGCAACGAATAAAACATGCAACACGGGCGAAATTATCACGTACTAGGTTTATAATAAAGCGCGAATCATAGTCTATGTATTGGTAGTAAGTAACAAAAGTTTGATAAGTATGGAGTGGCCTAACGAACAGGTGATCCAATTTTTGGAATTTTATGAACAAGAGCCCGTTATTTGGAATGCGTCCGATGAAAATCACAAAAACAGATATGTAGTGTACAACGCGTGGAAAAGAATCGAGAAAAACTTGGGATGATGAGATGCTTGGACGAACATTTGTTGTTTCCATAGAATGCTCGCATAGACACTATGTTCGGCAAATAAGCATATGTGTGTACACACAACTCGCCAATTAACAATTATTATTTGCCATTTGGCAAAAGTATTTGCCAAATAGCAAATAATCGACATTCGGCGAATACCGCATGTGTGGCGCCGGCTTTAGGGTGCAAGATATCTAGTGTAAGAAACATCGTTGCATTGTTGCAAAAACGCAGATGTTGAATTTAGAGCATTGAACAAATACAAGCATTACCTGAAATTCCCCTTGAAAAATCTTATGTTGCATTAAATAACAGTTCTTATTTTCAGGCAGGATTATGATACGCAATAGAGTCTTATCATAAACGTTTATTTAACGAAAATAATTCACATTTAATGTACGTCAAAAATGAAGTTCATGTTAAAACTTATTAGTATGGCGTATCTTTGGCAGTTTGGCTGCACTTCATTTGCGAACGATAACGACTGTCGTTAAATAAACAATTATGATACGCAATAGACCCCCCAATTATGTTTATTCTAGTCTTCAGTTTTAGATAGATTGTTTGTGCTGGTTATTAGTATATCGGGGAGCTAACAATGTGAGTGTGATTTATTTTACATAGGTAAACATCTCGGTTATTACCACAGATTAAAAAAAGTTTAAAGGGTAGATTCAATCGAGTATACATGCGTATCATATTCGTTTATTTAACGACAATTGTTATGGTTTACAAACGAAGTACATGCTACATGGTAAAAATGGTTCCCAACGAGTATTTTCAGGTACTGGTGTACAAGCAAGACATGAACAAATAGAAATGCAGAAATAATAAAGACCGTAAAAGACTCCTCAAGTCAATGTGCGAAAACACATGAAGAAGGGAGGAAAGATTATGTGAAAAAATAAAACAGCTACAACGCATAAGGCAATTAATTAAAGAAAATCAAAACATACAATAGAATACGTAAAGAGAAATAGACTAGCACGTAAAATGGAGAAGGTGGATATTATAAAACGCAAAGAAAAAGAAGTAGAAAAGTTAATACAACAAAATTATAAAAATGAAAAAGCAAAGCAGAAGAAACAAAAATTAACAACAGAAACTAAATTCTTGAGAGCGGATATTGTTTTTGTGTACGGCTATTGCAATGGTATATTCAACTGCAACTAAAACCTAAAACCTTTCATTTTGCTACATCCAAACAAATAAATTAAATTAAAGTGTGAGAGACCTGTCAGAGACCCAGTGTAGTACATTCGGTCAAGGATAAGATTGCTGGTGGCTCAGGTGTGCGCATTGTTCAAAACTTATAACCCATTGGAAACTGGGAAAAACAACAAAAAGTATGTATATCCTAATTTTCGGTAGAGACGTACCCTCCAAGTTTTTTAGACCTGTTTTAAATCACCCAATATATAAACAAAGAATATCCGGGTTCGGATATAATTGTGGCACTATAAAATATCACATGTAGACAATGAGAATCTAAATCGAAAGAACCAGAGAATATAACATTTCGATGTGGTTGGATTTGTTTGACTATACAGACAATTCATTGACAGCATTTGAGATTATGGGCGGTAATGAAAGCACATAACGACGCTAGAATTGATCACATATGATATCATAGTAAAATAATAAAAATATGTATAACAGCAAGGAAATAAAAGTACAAAAAGGCGTCAGGCCGGGTGATATAATATCCCCAAAAGTAGTCTTATTAACTCTAGAATAATAACCTAACATGGGAGAAGACAAGTATCCTGATAGCAGAGCAGAGATTGAACCATATATGCTTTACAGACGATAGTAACAGCACAAAGCAGGAAAGAATTACAATCGATGCTGAACAAAATCCAAAAATGATTCGAAAAGATAGGATTAGAAATAAAAATAGACGAGACCAATGTCTGCACAAACGACAAAAACAACCAGGAAGATGTAATAGTAGCCGATAACAACAACAGCTGGAACAACTAGGTACTCATATTGACAAAAGAAAATCAAAGAGCGGAAACCGAAACAAGAATTTAAACCATCCTAGGCAGCGTACGAAAAAGTCAGAGGTATGACAGCGAACATCCCATTACACACAAAAGCAAGGATCTACACTAATGTATTTTTCCCGCTACCTGCAATGTAAGTACGTCTTACATCCATGGTTACAAGCTGTGTAAGGGCCTCATAACATTTGTTGATTCGGTTGCTATTGACAGTGCAACTTAATAATTACTTACATTCCTAGGAACTTAATGAATGACATGCAGATTTGATATTTTTTCAACAACTGAATTATAGTTTAGGAAATTTTGAGATATCAATATTTTCGTTTAGGTTAATTAAATAGTAGTCTTCAACATGGAATACTCACACCATAAACTGGCCGCAGATTTTAATTTCTAGGATATTTGGACCATATAAGCAAGCATGACGTTTACATAAGCAAGCATGACGTTTGTATAAGCAAGCATGACGTTTCAAATACAACCTCCAAATTTTTTTATAAACCATTTTTTAAAAAATTCATATGTAAACTCATCCGTTTACGTTCTCAGGTAATAATGTTAAACAAGCAATATTTGCTGCTTCTCCAATCTCCATTTTTCTCAGAAATTTTGGATCACGCAAAATAAATGTTGTTTTTCAATGTGACTTGTAATTGTTTGTTTGTTTAAAATAGTAAATAGCATAGCAACGGACATAGGAATCTTCAAAATGAAAATTATTACTTAAAATTTTTTAATATTAATAATCTTTTACAAATCATTTGCTGCGGTAGCGGGAAAAACATAATAAGTAACTATTACCAGTGACGACATATTATGGCTGTAAAAGTTGGACCGTTACCCAGAAAAACATAAACAAGCTATGTGTAGGCCAAAAGGAGACCATAAAACTAACAAATGGATTATTGGATTAGACAGAAGACGAAGGTGGAAGATATTATCAAATGCATAACTACACTAAAATGGAATTGTGATTGGACAGGACAGACTGGAAGGAAACCGGTGCAGTTGGCCTAAGTCCCTATTATTAATAATAATAAATGAAAAAATATTTACAATTAGTTAATTTTGCCACTTAAAATGATTAATTCTGATTGTACTTTAAAATCTACATCAGCACCATAGACACGCCCATCTTAACTTTGTAAGCACAGCCATACCATTTTTGATTATCGTCGATATTCTAAATAATCTGTGCATAATAATTTTTTGTTTAAACATTTTTAAACAGAATTTTTGTATTAAACGTTTTCAAACAAAAGGCTTTTAAGAAGATGTAATCCGTTGCTAAGGAGGTTTCGTTCTCAAGAAAATATTGTCAAAATATGGTTTTCTGACGAAAAAATATACCCTTAACAACGATCTCAAATGCACAATTTTCCAAAAAGAAAAAATGTTGTTGAGCTATCCTGTAGGTTTAATTTTCTTTTTCCAAACTTAAGGATGCTGTACCCTATTACATCTAGAAGTCAACAATATTGACAAAAAAAACAAAAAATCTATTAATGTCCTACTAGTCTGTTATTGTAACATAAGCACTCTATTTTGAGATTTATTATATGAGAAATAATTGCCTCAGGTCTATTATTTTTTTTAATAGGCCCTAGGGCTCTTATAAAAAAATAATTGACCGAGAGAGAGAGAATTTATGGGCGTTACTTGGCGTTACCATGGAAATACAGAATTATTCTAAAATATAAAGTAGTCTTGATTTAGTGTCAATACAAATTAAATGTCAAATTGACAAGCTTAAAAATAAGAAAAATCGAATTAAATAACAGACTAGTAGGACATTAAACGTTGAAGGCACCACGGGTATTATAAGAATAATCACGCCCTCGGTCGACGTACAACCCTCGGGCTAAAGCCCTCGTGTTGTACACCATCGACCTCGGGTCGTTATTATTCTTATAATACCCTAGATACCTTAATAACTATAAACTTCAAAAGTGTAGTATCCTTTAATCAAGCATTCCAATGCCATTCGGTCACATAACTTTTCTGGAGGACAGCACAAACAAACAACATCGCAGTCGTATCAAGTGACCTTCGTGGGGGCCGCTGATTGGCCTGTATCGTTTGTGTTTTGTCTCAACAAGGGTCACCTAATAGGGCTAAACGTTAAATAGTTTGTACTGCCCGCTAGGAAGGTCTAGTAACCAAATGTCATTGAAATACCTGATTGCCGGCGCAATGTATGTTAACATTTTATACATAGCGTTCAGAGATACCTGTATCTAATATTATAGCTACATAATATCTATAGGTAGTATAATAGTATATTATTCAACGAGCATGTTAGGATGGCTATTTTTCACGACGGTTACATTTACGAAAAGAGCCGCAGGCGAGTTTCGTAAATAACCGTAGTGAATAATAGCCAATAACATGCGAGTTAAATACTATACTTTTACAATTTTTGTAAAAATTTATAATTACCAGAAACATTTTTTTAAAAACTTCATCTAATCAGCCATGACATTGTACCTATATCAAAGGCAGCAATTGTTTTTGATGTTATTCGAGAAACGTCAAAAAATTAATACTGTGCGCGAGATTTTGCTTTTGCAAGTATTTTGTATTAAAAAAGTTAAAAATGGACAGCGACAGTGACGAGATGTCTTGTACACCACCGCATATAACAGAAGCTGCGAAAATGACTTCTTTAAGTTTGCTGCCTCAAAAATTTTGACATTTGTGATTTTGACATAAGAGTGAATAATGGGTCCCATAATTCACGGCAATTTATTATGGGTAGTCTTATGTTTAACAAAACACATAAATAATCGATGTATAATTTAATAGTCGTGGATAAAATAATTATAAAAACGGTAGAATATGAAATTTAAATTTCCAAAAACTATCCTAATAAAAGGTTACTACAGAAGTAGCTTAGTTTCTTGTGAAACTAAGAACATTCTACAGTTTTATAGAGCATTTTTCGATGACATAGTATTCTCACGTTCTTTTCCACATTCGCAAACTGGTCCAACAGGAACAATATTGGTAGAAAACTCTTTCAGAAACTCCAAACGTAAATCTCTCTACAAGTGATTAAAAGAAAATGCACCCTACAGTAATCCGTAAAACTAAAATCCCTGTAAGCATATAATTTCCGTTTCCTATTCGGTACGCGCTACTGGCTATGCTACCCGTGTAGTAAACGGAAATTCATGCTTTCCATTTACTAGATGTTTATTGTTACCTAATTTTATTCGCATAAATGAGGTAGCGTTGATTGTACAGTAAACGTAATATGTAATGCCATTCTATGGTAATGCCTAAACTCGGGGCTTCGTTTCCTATCCGATAATAAATGTAATAAAGAATATTTCACTCATACATTGTTGTAACAGTAGTACAGTACAAAATTAATAAGTGATAATTCAACGTTGCCAGGCCAATCTAGTGATAATTCCACGTTGCCATGACATACTTGCAACCACAACATACTAATAAAAAAAACAAATTTTGTTAAACGTCATGAAACGTGTTGGGAATGTTTCAGAACGAGAAATTGACGAAAATGTTATTAAAAGTGAATGCAAAAATACGAAAAAGAGCAAGGACAGTGTCTGGAGACAGTTTACGTCATTTTGCGCCGAAAAAAAGTACACATTCGATTGAGAGACTCCAGTATCCGAACTTGCATTCATTTGAAAAATACTATTGGTTTCGAGTATTTTTATTCGAGAAATATTCTCCCTAAATACCATTCGTGCTTAAAAATTAACCGGATAATTTTCATTCAAACACGTTGTCTAATTTCACTCTCTCTACGAGCTCGTGAAATTATTAACAACATGTTTTCATGAAAATTATTGGTAATTTTTAAGCACTTGTGGTATTACCCCCGATAATGCGCGCACGCGCATTACTTTATTTTGTCTAGTCTAGCGTTCAGTAATTATGCATGTATGTATACACGCAACAATATTTAACATTTAACAAATGCTTCAAGTTATAGTCGTTAATGAAAAAAATATTCAGCAGATGAAAAAATAACCTCATAAAGGGTAGGTATGCAATTTACTTACAAGACCGGTGTATTATTATATAAGTAATTTGAATACCTCAATTATGTGAATAAAATTAATCGTGTAGTAAATGGAAAGCATGCATCTGATTTCCATTTACTACACGGGTAATACTAATACTACTAGTAGCAAGTATCGTATAGGAAACGGAAATATGCTCCCCGAAACGTTACACTCATTAAATCTTTCTCCTTAAGGCTGAATTGAAATTTTGTCATCACTTTCGCTTGTCTAAAATCTAGATTAACAGATTGATCCCCAGAAGCAAATATGCAATTAAATGCACTTCATACAAAATATTCACCGCCCTGTAGTTGAGATGCCGCACCCCGTGATTACACATGCGGTATTTTAATGGTCACGTTCAGCGGTTCATCGCTCGTGCGTTTGCCTCGCGCCAACTGGATCGTGATGTCAATTCTAATAATATGGCTTGATAAATGATGCCCGGACTTACGCGTAATATTAAACTCTTGGGACAGGGTGCGTTATAGATCATGAAGGGAGAAATTATGCAAGATATTCACCAGCAATAATTTACTAAAGACGCCTGCGTTCTGCCATTGAAATTCAACATTTACTCTTTATGGCGCTATATTGTGAATGATACAGAAACTTCTACTAAGTTTTTTTAACATCCTTTCATTTTTTGGGGACTTAATGCTACTAGTAACATAGTTGGAATTGCATACACAACATAACTTAAGACTTGAACTTCAAATTATTCAATTCTAAACAGTAATACTAACAATATCTACGACTGCAACCAACGATCGTCACAGCACAGGTCATCTGTTAATCGTCGAATAAGTACCTAAAGATATCTAATGATTTTTCTGAAATTCTGAATTCCCGTTGCTTAGTGAATTAAAATATTTGACTCGGCTATGTAAAAAGTGAGCGTGGTAACTAAGCGCCAAGCAATGCATTCAAATGTCCGTATTCAAAAATTCAGGGGAGAACGTGAATAGGTATGGGTATGTTGGAAACGCTGTTAACAAGGCGAAATCAAAAATGGTAGTAATGGTACCCGTCAGAGTAGCCCCAATCAAAACAGCCCCGTAAAATAAACACCATACACAAAACAGCCCCCCTCCAAACGGCCCAGTCAAAACAAGCCCGTCAAAAGGGCCCCGTCAAAATAGCCCCGTTAGAACAGAATGAAATGTTTCGGACTTCCTACGATAGGTGTGCAGGCGACGACGGCTCCGGGACATCAAGATACCTACCTTTACTCAAACTTTTTATTTATTTGAACCTCATCTAACTGCCCTATCATAATTATATTAATCTTAATGGTAATGGTGGTAATGTTATGAGTATTATCATTGATCACAATCATGTTAACGAAATTGCTTATTGCTGATGAATTAAAATTCGCGCTATAATAGGTAGGTACGCGAGGTGTTTAATTTATTACTGGAAATGTTTCGCTGAAAAAGTTAGAAATTCTGGTAAGTACTAATATAGTTGGAAAATAATATTAAGAATAAAAATATTTCAGGACTCTGATCAGTTAATAAGAATAATAAATTGCCGAAAGTTCAAACAAGCCCTGCCAATTTATTCGTCAAACAGAACCTATACGTCAGATATCTAAGTTTCTATTGGTAGATGTTAGTGGCGTTAACATGTACACCTAACATTACCATTAACGATTAACATTAATATGATTGTGATAACTAATAACCGAACTTTGGCCGTGTCTAAAAGATATGCGCTCTCGGGCCGTCCTCTCCCCGAACCGCGTTCCGTTCCCTCGAAAAACGACTGAGCTGCGCCGATTTCTGTGCGAAAAAAACGTCGAAAATCCCAGGATCGAGGCCCGGTGACGGAGTTGCTCGTGCCATCCCATACCCTCGCCTAACGGCTCGGCGATTGGGCTGGACGATTGACGACTTTCGCGATGATCTCGAGCCCTCTCTACATTGTCATTATTATACATATTATATATAAGGGGGTTTAGTTAATTATAATAATAAGTCACTAATGTTGTAAAACTATCAATAATTATAATCATGAAACTTTCTTAACTTCAATGGTATTTATAAGTGTTTCAATTACTTACAGATTTTACATTGAATAATTAAAACTCATATTTAGTTTCAACTGAAAAAAGTATTGTGTGCAAGGAATAAACCTAAATGAACATGATGATACATCATAGTCTTCTGATTTATTAACTACTTGTTGCTACAGCTGATAATCACCACGGTTTCCTGAGCATTAGCTGACATCCCGTTCCTGTTTGTCGTACTACGAATTCCAGAATTGAAACAATTTTCTTATAGCAGATCATTAATTATCTTGACAGTATAATTCCATATTTGAATAGATCGTTTAAAAATGTTAATGTTGACTCCTTTCGTTAAACGTTTCTTCAGTAAAAATTTGAGAGTATAATAAACATTTCCTCTTAATTCTTTCTGGTTATACATCTATGTCAAATGTTTTCACCATCACCAGTATTATACCTCTGTAACCCCCTTTACTGAGCAGTATAACATTTTTCTATATTTGATTTCGCCTTATTAGCAGCGTTACCAACAATAATTACAGTGGTGAAAACAGTTGTCACAGACTGTACAATGTACATGATCGCTTCTTTAACTTTCTCATATTTAAGTGGATAGGACAATCATATAATGTAGCATAAGTATAACACGTATTTATTTCTAGTAAATTTTTCAAACTAACCTTCTAATGTTTAATACATAACTCAGAAAGCTATATTTGTGAACTGGAAAATCTGGAACTTCTACCAAGATTCTCCAAGGATGATTTCTATTAAACGATGCATAATCCTTTCCGAAGAAATTGCGGTAATTTACTGATCGCCAGAGCAGAAAAAATTCTACCATCTACTGTATGAAAATTTAACAACGGTTTAACACAGAACGAAGGAGAAAAAATATATGCGCCAGAAATTGAAAAACGAATAAGAGAAACTAGAAATAATGAAGACAATATTGAGAAGAACGGGAAAGAGATTAAAGAGTGTATAAAAAGTGCTGCAAACCAAGTCCTAATCAAAAAAAGACAAAATGTTAAGGCACATAAGAAATTATATGAATTATATACAGATTGATGTCTGCTACTGGGAACATAGAGACATGCATGACAATCATACTATTACACTACGCACCTTGATCTTTTTTAATATTCGAGTATTTACTGTCAAATAAAATAAAAATTAGGAGAACAAAGGAACAGAAAGATAATAGTATGTTTTTTATTATATTACTAGAAGTAGAAAGAGTTTATTTTGTGTTGAGCTCATATGTTGCGGTCGAAGCGCTCGCGCAGAGGCTGTGCAAAATGAGCGATACACTAAATGAACGTTCTACTTCGAGTGATATATACTGTTTTTTCTTCAAGCGAAATAATACAATATCTGTTATAAAATAAATTTTTATTTTGTAAACGTCATTTCCACTAATACTGTCAAAACTTTTTTTTTTTTTTTTTTTAATTTAAAGGTTTAGCTAGTTCAGCAACTCTTTGCTATTCATAGCTGTGGGTACACGAGTAACTGAGGTTATTCACTAATGGGATTTATATCACCGTCACTATTTAAGACTTAATCACTAATTTCAGTTTCAGATAACATTATATCCTGGGGTAGTTTACGCTTCAAGCGCTGATGAATATTTCTTCTTCCCAGTGGGTAGGTTCTCGTTGCAGGGCAAAATTTTAGTGTTTCGTAGTATCGTCTATAGAGTGTAGCTGCGAATTCTTTGATCGTGGGTATTGAAAGTTCATTATGTATCTGAGAATTCCTTATGAACCACGGAGCATCAAGAATTATTCTGAGAACTTTATTTTGGATTATTTGAATTTTGTTCATTTGTGTGGCACTGGCATTGCACCAAACTGGGCTACCATAGGTTAGGATGGGACGGATAATGGAAGTATATATAAGCGTTCCACATTCGGTTTTTAGGGGAGATTTTTTATTGAGTAGTGGGTATAATTTTACCAATCGCACATGAGCCTCGTTGATTTTTTTGTTTATATGATATCCCCACGTCAGTTTTTTATCTAGGAATACACCTAGATATTTGACCGCACTATCGGCACTATTCCAAGGGATGTCTTGGCTGTTTATTCGTAAGTTACGAGCGTTAGACGATCGGCGAAGTGTAAATATTTTAGCTTCAGATTTTAGTGGGTTAAGCTGGAGATTCCACTTGTTGAACCACTGGGTTATGATATCTATACTTTGTTGAAGTTGGTTAATTGTAGTGTCTATGTCATCACTCTGGCTTAGTATGGCCGTATCGTCAGCAAACATTGCTAGTGTTGTGTTTGGTGGCTCGGGAATGTCATGGACGAATATATTAAACAACAGGGGACCCAGTATTGAGCCCTGAGGTACTCCTGCATTTATTGGCTTAATTTCAGAAGTTGCCGAGTTTACCACTGCGGAGAAGGATCGGTTATGTAGAAAGGATTTAATTATGTGAACCAGGTATCTGGGAGTTTTACTTTTAATTAGTTTAAAGATTATTCCTTTGTGCCATACACTGTCAAAGGCTTGTTTAACGTCAATAAAGATGGCTGCAGTAAATTTTTTATGTTCAAAGCCGTTCTCGATGTATTCTGTAATTCTGTTAAGCTGATGAATAGTGGAGTGGTGACTTCGAAATCCGAATTGGAAATGAGGTATAAGGTTTATACTGTTGACATGTGTTGAGAGTCTTTTGTTTATGACTTTTTCGAGAACTTTTGAGACTGTTGGCAGTAAACTTATCGGTCTATAACTGGAAGCATCTGTGGTTTTCTTTCCAGGTTTATGGAACAGTAGAACTTTTGCGTATTTCCACTCATTAGGGAAATAGCCACATCTAAGGCATGCATTGAATATGGACACTATAAGCATGAGGGCTTTCTTTGGTAGATTTTTCAGGACTACATTTGGGATTAAATCATGACCAGGGGCTTTATTATTTGGCAGCCTGTTCACTATGTCTTTAATTTCCTCTGGGGTGACGGGTTCGATATCCTCTGAAATGGCTGCACGAAAATTATTAAGTTCCTGTTCAATTTGTTGAATATTGTTTTCGTCCCGGTGTTCGTTAGGAGTGGAAAATGCTTGTGCTAGTTGAGATGCAAATAATTCGCATTTTTCGGTGTCCGTTGAATACAGCTTGTTGTCTTGCTTTAAGGTTGGAATAATATTTTGTTGCTTTAGGATGCGTTTCGTGGCTCTCCACATCGTGGGGTCCCTTGGTTGTAGTTCTCTAATATAATCCGCGTATCTGGATATTCTGAGTTGCTCAAGGTCTCTTTGAATTTGATGTATTAGATAATTCAGGCGAGTTTTTACTGTGGGATTTCTGGTCAGAATCCATTGTCTTCTCGTTTTATGTTTCTCCTTTATTAGTTGTTGAATGGCCTGCGGAGGCGATAGATAATTGGATGGGCGTTTAGGTTTTTGCACTGTAGTAGACAATACAACTGCATTTTTAATACTCTGAGTTAATTCCACTATGGCCTGGTCGATTTCTTCGTAGTTACGCAATATTGTTGGTATCCGTAGGTTAGATTGAATTGTGTCTCTAAATATCTTCCAATCAATTCGTCCATTGATGAGTCGGGGCGGTGTGGGATTAAGTTGCGGTTGTTTACCGAGTACCATCAGGACGGGTAGATGATCCGAGTCCAGTTCTGGGAGGACCTCTTGATATATCGCACTGGTGACGTTTTTGTGTAATGCTATATCCAAAATATCAGATTGATGGTTGACTCGATATGGAGAATAGGTGTGCTCCGGGGGTGGAGAAATTTGAATACCATGTGCTTCAAGGACCAAGTGAAGCCGATTTCCGTTCGGATTATTTGTCCTACAACCCCAGGTTGTACTTTTGCAATTTAAGTCCCCTGCTAATAAGGTTGGAGTATTATCACAAAACATGTTTCGTATATCATCTTCTATTAGCCTCTTATTCGGTTGTTTGTAGGCGCATATTATTGTTAAGTTTTGTTTATTTTGTAAGGTAACCATTTGTATTGCTATGGACTCAATGTTAGTAATAGTGGGCAGCGGGTGATGGCTTGTGTTGATTGACTTTTTGACTATGATAGCAACACCCCCCGAAGCCTTTTGAGCGATTCTATCTTCACGGTATATGTTATAACCCGGGATTTTAAAATTCTGTTCAGGGATTAAGTGGGTTTCGGTAACACACATAATGTCGACATTGTGTCTTGCTAAAAATGCTTTGACTACTTGTTGTTGTCGAGCTATACCATCGGCATTCCAATTTATGATAACCAAGTTGGAGTAAGTTTTGCAGTTATTTGGTAACATTTTGAAGGATTGTGGGGATTAACGATAAGATGAGATCTTTTATAGACCCCAGGTGAGGCACGATTAATTGAATAACTTTTTGTATAATTTCATTCAGCAATGAAGACTGGTCATTTGTTGCGGTGTTAGAGTTGGTATCGCGTTGGAACTTGTTCCAGGGTGATTTGGTTTGAGTTGTGTTTGTATGGGTAAGTTTCGGGAATGTATGGTTGTGAATGTTAAATGATTTAGTGGTAGTGGCTTGAGAGTTTGGTTGAACAAATTCTTGTCGGTTTGATGGTCGGTTCTTAATTAGGGTTTGATAGTAAGGACACCCTTTATAGTTGGCGGTGTGTTCACCGTTGCAATTGACGCACAGTGGTTTAACTTGATCAGATTTAGGCTGTGGGCATTGAGAGTAGTGGTGTTCCCCTAGGCATCTTACACACCTCGGATTTAGCTTGCAAAAATTCTTTGTGTGAGCGTACCGCTGACAGCGTGTACATTGTGGTAGTTCCCCACTTTTTCGCCGTTGTTCGACATTTATTTTACAATAGAACAGAAAGTTAAGTTTATATATTTGTTTAGCGTTGTCGGATTTATCAAGTAGGACTGCGCATATTGGAATAGGTTTCTTTTCTCTGTTAAGGAGGCGTGTGACGCTTATTGCTGGATATTTCAGATTTTTTAGTTCGTCGAGGATTTCCGTAGTCGTTAACGAGATAGGTAGATTTCTTATAATTACAGAAATGTTGGCAGATTCAGGGTCACGATATGTGTGATATTTGACGGTTTTTTCTTTATCAAAGTATGCTGTAAGTGCCCGAAAGTCTTCTATTTTACTCAGCGCTATTTTAATTTGTGTGCCTCTAATTCCGGTAACGAATTCACCACTGACTTTTGATTTAATATCTGTAATTAGTTTTTGATAATTTAAAGCATCGTGTACAAATATGGGTGGTATTCTAGGTTGTTTGGGTTCACTGGTATTGGATGTATCAATGTGGCTTTCGTTATCGAGTAATTTTTGTTCACTTGATAATGGAAGAAAGTATTTATTTTGTTTGAGCAAGGCTTCGCTATCGAAAACGTAGCGTTTGTTGCTATCTTGTGCAAGTGGAGAATTATGTGCGATTTTGAATGAACTAGCGGTATATAATACAGCCGTTGCCGTGGATACGTACACACATTAGGTTACTAGTACAATTATTTAACATACTGTTTTACTAGTAACACAATAACTCCTTTCAGCCAGTTCTGTGTAGTACAATAGGGATATTACAATACGCTTGAAGAAAAACAAATTTATTTGCGTACTATTGAGTAATGTTTAATAAATAAAATGTATCCCTTTATTTTTTTAATCATTAATTTAATTGGCAGGGGTAAGTGCTATAATATTTTAACAAGGCACACAATGTAGAAGCATGACTGTCGTGCATGGTGCACGCATGTTCCTATGTTCCTAATGTAATAGCCGCCTCGACATCAGCCAATACAAATTGACACAACTACAAAAATTGAGATTTTTAAATAAATATCACCCCCAATCTTGTTTATAGTATTAGAAAGTGCCAACTTTTATTTGTATGCCCTACAGTTCTAGACGCGGCACTGGGAATAAGATCGGCGTTTTCCATCCTGTAATACAATCGTGAATCGCCGAGCGTTCATCGAGACAGAAGCAACTCCGAGCTCCTCCGCATTTCCATTTGAATTTTGGTCAACTCCTCAGTCATTATTATGCAAACCTTTATAGGAAAAAGGGGGACGGACATGTACAGTCAGCGACAAATGTTTTCACCAGTATGATACCACTGAACACGTTTTTCTGAGAAATATAAGAGGTGCCATAACGTCGTTCTTAGTGTTTTATATAGGTATGTTGGTAACACTGTTAACAAGATAAAATGAAATATAGAAATGTGTTATATTTCTCAGTAAAGCGGGTTACAGTGGTACTAGACTGGTGAAAACATTTGTCGCTGACTGTACCTGTCCATCGCGATCTCCAGATTTACATGAACATCTTTGGGTAACGTTTCCGAATAGGACGTAAAATCGTTTTTTTTTTTGTTAAATACTCCTTAATAAATACGCCCTTGAAATTTGGTAACCTATCAATTGTTTCCGAAACACCCTCTATTCAGAATACAATACAAATTTTCAAGATTAATACTCTCATTCAAAACAGATATTTAATGCATTGTAGGTATATTCCCGAATCAACTAACTAAGAATTTAAACAATTGCAATCGTACTGATAAAGTTTTTTTGTCGTCCTTGAAAGCTTAACTTCATTTGTCGTATATGTACTGCGCAGTTACCTATACGACCTTGAATTATTCCTTGTTTACTCTGCTCTTTGTTCATGCTCTATAGTACATAATTGCGTTTATTATTTATAATGGTAAAACCGTGTGATCTTATGAACAAACTGTTACGTTAATTGAATTATGTTGAGTTGAAACTTTATACTAGGTGATAGTAGTAATAATGTAAATTGGTACTACGATAAATATGCATATAGGGTGTCTCAGAAATTATTGTGTAACTATGGAATAAGCTGGTATGACACGATCAAATGTCATCAAATATTAGCGTCAAAGTGCTTCAAATGTTGCGTGTAATTACGATCTTTGACGGACTTTGATCACAAAAAGGAAAAGTTTTCTTTGATGGGAACGCCCACAAAAATTTGTTGCATGCAACAATTTTTGGAATTTTTATCATTTAGCCATCAAAGGTATTATATATTAACCTCTTCCACACAAATTAAATTGTTTTTAATGTTTACAAGTAGACAAAATATACTCTTAGAATGATTATACCTCAGTTTTTCTAAATTTGATCCAAACCAATCTTTGATGACATTTGATGTGAATTATTTGACGACATTTGATCGTGTCATACCAGCTTTATAAAAGGTTATAAGCTATTACAGCATTATACAGG
Organism: Hemicrepidius hirtus; assembly: GCA_963082805.1. Taxonomy (NCBI): domain Eukaryota; kingdom Metazoa; phylum Arthropoda; class Insecta; order Coleoptera; family Elateridae; genus Hemicrepidius; species Hemicrepidius hirtus. The sequence continues at coordinate 28,005,266 of OY720160.1, read as the reverse complement.
CTGTATAATACAATTTAGTCTAAAAAATGTTGTTACAAATGTTGGTAGTAATTACTATAATTAGATATCCAATTTAGAGATCAAAATGTTAATAATATAGGTACCAGTATACAATTCTGAAAGTGTATAGACTTTTTCAATGGTTGGACCCGCTTAGGCCCTGGGCGACTGTAACTTGGAAACTATTTATCTCATATTAACGGGAAAACGTTTTTGTATCGGAAATTGCCAATGAGCAAACCATTACAATTATTTCTAGCCATCAATTTTCACTGGAGACTCCCAGTCGGGGAGAGAAGAGGAATTCTCTATCCTTACGTAGCAACCAGCAGGTCTTATACCCCTTATGAGTGACCAAACGAAACCGAACTCTGTATTTACACCTTTACTTCTTGTAAATGCAAAAAATATTTAGTAAGTCAACTAAAAAATAGTTTCTCGTGCTATATAGAATAAATAATAAATTTTGGAATTCTCTGCACGAACGCATTTATCAAAGCTGCAAGAGCGTTTACTTTATACTGTATACAGTTATACACGATTTGCTTATGATATTCCTTACAAGTTCTTCTACGCAACAAGAACATTAATCACGCTTCTGACTACCAAAAGGGTAGTCATTCAGACGCCAGATCTCAGCTAAAACCGGGACGAGAACGTTCCCATAAAGAAAATCAGAGCGAATATTCTACCTTCTCATTGGATTCACGCCGCTCAAAATGCCTTGATTACATCACCCGTTATGGAGACAAAGGCCGCGACTGCTGTTAGCTCTGGCTGGGAGAGAATCAAGCAACCGCTGCCCGTGAATTGCGGATTCATAACCAGCATTTCGCAAATTGAATGGTTTTACTACCGGACATTAATTAGGACGTTGCGTTCTATTTGTGGTATTTTCTCTGTTTGTCTGACTTTGTATTATCAATTCAGTTTTCCTCCTAATTCTGTGGTGGAAAAGGTACCAAAATTGTAAGAATGGTTTCACAATTTGTGTAAACAATATTTATACTGCTTTACCATTACGGTAATTAGTAATCAACACAAATATAAATACTACGAGCAATAATTACTATGATTACCATTACGTCCATTACCCATTGAATAATGCGTTTGATTGGTTTGATTTGAATAACAAACAATCACTTCAACATTTTTTATTGAAATCTGTAGCTTTGTTGGGTTACAATTGAAGGGAGATTTAGATAGCCAAATCCACTCTTATTATCTCATTTTCTTAAAAATCGTGTTTGTACCACTTTTCTATTGACCCCCTCAATTATTCATATTTTTTTCGTAAGACCCAAATTGTATAGCATTGTTTACAATGTAACATAGTTTCCCCAAGACCCCAAGTCGTTATTTCCACCTAAGAGCGGAAATCACCATCTTCTAGTATTAGAATGCGGTAATTAACCTTTGATTCAAATGAATAGATTTTGTGTGACGGGCAACATAATTAAAACATTGTATTTATGTAATAAAATTACGCCTTTGGCATAGCACTTTCAAGAAATGTATGAATTATACACTACACTATATTGTCAATAAGGGAACATAATGTAAACGTCCAAATGGTATTCTGAACTCGCAGCACATAAGTACCTACGGTTCTAACCTTCGCAAAGTAGAAAAACTTCTTTCAGCTAAAGCCCCGGCTAAAGCGGTTGGGATAAATAATAGTATTCAACCCGACCCCCGACCCATCAATATCCTTTTTCTAAATTTACAGTAAATATTTATATGGGTAGGTACGAATATCTATTGCTTGGAAATACTATTTTGAAGATATTATTACAAGAATAGATACCTAGTAAATATAATTTCAACTATGGAAATCAGGAGCGTCGTAAGGAAATATGCTTTGGGGGGGCGCAACTATTATGGAATCCAAGAACTCGCCCTGTCGCAAACAGCTAAAATTACTATATAGCCTAGTCCTTGCTTCTTGTTTATGGTTGACAGCAATAAAACTCGGTAGGATCCCGATGGACAATGTGTTGGGAAATTTCCGGTTAAAATTTGATTTTAATTCAATTATTTAGCGGGGGATTGGGGGGGCGCAGAACAGCATTGGGGGGCGCGCGACCCCCCTAAAATGGTCTAGCGACGCCACTGATGGAAATACTTCGGGAAGGGTTGCAGCTCCCTTAGCCTACTGTGGAACTTATCAAGTCTTGATGTATTTAAGTAGTACTTACAAGTTAAAAAGCTCTTGTTACAATTTCTAAAAGTTTATTGTGAAATAATACTTCTAATGTCTAATTTCAACGCGGCTTTTCATGTATAGTCGAGGCACGCTAAAGGTGCATCTACGTCATCAATTTTTTAATGGCGTCCATGACGTCACGAATTACTCTGCTTATATTTATGTATTGTTTCTCAAAACGTCGTTTGCTTTAATGTGTTTCTCAAAGTGTCAGAGTGACGTTTGAGCAATATACACACAATAAAAAAAACAACAATGATCATGTGCTTAAATAAAAACTTATAGGACGAAAAAAATCCTAATTAGTAAACGTTTTTATTTTTTGCAGGAATAATATGAATACAACTAATTAATAAAAATAATAATTGTAAAATAACATTTTATGGGATTATAAAAAGCATACTTTTAATACGTAATTCGCAAAAAAAATCACAGTTTTATACTGTTTCAAGATTGGTAATACAAAATTACCAGAAAATGCGATTGATGACGTAGATGCACCTTTAGCGTGTCCCGACTATAGTATAGGTGCGGTGTAGATTGGTTACTAACCTATAATAATATTAATAGGGGAAATAGTAGAGACAAACAGCGGAGCATTCTGTTTATATAGTATATATATGTATATAGTCTTCCAAGGACGTTTCTCGAAGTCCACAGACCCATGTCATCGCTCATCGAGTCACCATACCTATATGCTTGCATTTGATTAATTTATTCTCATACACGATGGCATACTGAATATCATTCAACACCCGAGTATACTATTATGTGGAATATTAGGACGTACTGAGGTGACATTTGCAAAGCATTTTTCAAGTTTCTTCAGCTTAGCTAACATGTTTTTAAAATTTGAACTTTTGATATCGAAGACAAACTTCATTTATATAAGACTGAACTAAATCTAATACGGGATGGAGCATGGTTTTTTATTCAAATCCTCCACAATTTAAATTAAATTTTATTATCTATTCGCTACGCTCGTATTTATTACATTATTACAATACTTGTAGTTTGTCGAGGAAGTACGGTGACCGAACAAAGCAAGGTAGAGATAGATTATTAATTCTCATCATTATAATAATTCCAAAGCAGGGGACGGCTGATTGATGCGACCATCCTCGCGTTCTAATGATTCTCTTAAAGCCCCTAGGCTCGTTATCACGTTCTGCGCTTTTTAGTTTGCCGTTCTTGCTCGCTCGTAGATATGCCAATTTTATGTCTTTCGCGCTACAGCTGCGCCCTAATAACAACACTTAGACTGTTGCGACGGCCCTGTCGGCCCTTACTTGCTCGCTGAAGCGCGAAGATAACAACTTCCGAATTTATCGTAGGTTACTACACTTGCTCCAACCCTCTAGTTTGCGGTCCATTCTAAAGGCTGTTTCCAACGCTCTCTCTAACAATAACGCTGGAGACGATATGAACACACAAGCTGCTCTTTGAAGTTAGTATTTCCACAAAAGACGGGAACCTGATTACGCCGACTGTTTGTGGTCGAAATTGAGTTAAACCAATATGGATCCTAACAGTAATGAATAATAACGGAGAAAAGATTTTGCTAGCAGTTCCAACAGAATTAGAATTGTATCGATGCTCTACTAAATTAAACGATAATTTATTTGAGAACAAAATTTTGATTTGCTTATAAGTGAGCACCAAAAGTATGGAACATTCCAAATAAAACCGAAATAAATGTTTTTTTCTATAAATCCAGAAACACGTCAATTTTCTTCTTTAAAAATACACATTGGAATGTCAAAATCATTTTCCGACCTTCATTTGTTTGCAAGTGAAGACGTCATCAGTATTTTTTTTAAATGTCAACCCCCATTTTTTTTTCACGTTTTTGATACATCTTTCCATTGCTTAAATGACAGTATAAAAATGTTGATACCTTACATAAGAAAATTTTCGAGAAATAAATTATTTAATGTTTAATAAATACATTCTTTAACTAATGTTAAACATGGTTTAATTTAATGGTATTAATATTGATATAAGAGAATCAAAGGTACCAAGAAACAAATGCCCATAATCTAAACAAGTGCCCACAAGTTGTCAAATATTCAGAAATGGTAATTGTCGTTTACTTGTAATTGTTAAATGAACCATATCAGATTTATGAAGCTGATGTTAATTATTACAAGTAAACAACAATTAACATTCCTGAATATTTGACAATTGGGCATTTGTTTAGATTACGGGCATTTGTTTCTTGGTACCTTTGATTCTCTTTTATCAATACTAATACCATTAAACCATGTTTAACATTAGTTAAAGAATGTATTTATTAAACATTAAATAATTTATTTTTCGAAAATTTTCTTATGTAAGGTATCAACATTTTTATACTGTCATTTAAGCAATTAAAAGATGTATCAAAAACGCGAACAAAAGTGGGGGTTGACATTAAAAAAAAACACTGATGACGTCATCATTTACAAACAAATGAAGGCCGGAAAATTATTTTGACATTCCAACGTGTATTTTTAAAAAAGAAAATTGACGTGTTTCGGTATTTTTAGAACAAAACATTCATTTCGGTTTTATTTGGTATGTTCCATACTTTTGGTGCTCACTGTATACAAGGTTATTCAAATTCGAGGCTCACCATCGGGATCTCGGAAACCGTAAGAGATAGGAAGACGGTTACATTGAGGCATAGTTGCCTGAACCGTACCCGAAGATGATTCCGAAAAATCAAATCAGTAAGCAGGGGCAAGAATGCTAGCAATGTATAACGGGTTGCCTATATTCCAATAATAAGTATTTTATTTTAATTTTCTAATACGAAATGCGAGAAAATAGTACCTAGCATACAAAACATGTTAGAAAAGTGGTTTTACTAAACCTTCTAAACCTGTTGCGTAGTGTCTTATTTCCGATAATGGTATGAACACTATTATTTTAAAAACGGTATACAAAAATAAACATTTAGAGGTTGTATAAGAGAATGGAATGGAATACTCACTTATACAGGGTGTTGATCATATTATAATTAACAATTCCGGCGTCTTTTCAAATGTGCACAAATTAAAAAAAATCTATAATTTTATATAAGGGTTTTCCATTTAAGAAACTAACTTATTGCATTATTCATTTGATTCAAATTTAAATTTAGTAGGTAAGAGCAAAAGCTGGTTACCAGTCGTTTATCCTGTTTCTAGAATTTAGGCGTTGACTTTTCAACCATCAGGATCCCTCTTACTTTAACGAAGTGTAGTACTTAATATATTTTCTACAATCATTTTATTTTTTCAGAAATATAGGTACCTACGTAAAAAATAATCTATCATATCAATTAATAATTTGTGCACACTTGTCAGTAAAATAACCTTTTCTATCATGCACCTAGGTTATATACGACTTACAGCTAATTAATAATATTTTTTGCATATGAACCAGCAACAGGGTCGTGTTTGAAAAACTCTTCCAACAACATAAAAACTAACTTGTGGCCATTATCTGCTCACATAATATCTCTACTGGCCTATCGGTTATTGGGAATCTATTAACGTCTGCCGCAGAGAAATTTCACCTCATACTACATCCCGGAGTACGGGATCGTTGCGGTAGTGCAAGAGCTCTATCACACTACGGGCCGTGTGCTCCTTGTCTTGATATCGCCAGAGCGGAACACAAACTCCGGTTATTCTGGTACCACACCACACAATTTGATCAATATCATCCTATGCAGTATTCAGAGTAGATAGAGCTAACATGTTCCTGAAAGGTATCCAGAGAAAGGGGCATTTTGAAATATTTTAATATTTAGTAAAGAAAGGTATGAACTCATAATCGAAATTTTGGAAATAATAATCAATCTTCCTACATTTGAAAATTCTGATTTACGAGTACCTACTATAGTTTATTTAGATTGCTAGAACTAATTCGAATAGTTGCATTAGAGTTCCGATGCTTGTTGACAACGTAATTTACTTAATGATCTTTTATCTTCTATACTAATATAATATTTTGCGAATTATGTACATATCAATCATTAAGTAAATAAAAAATACTGAATCTGGAGTTTAAATATCTACAAAATTACTTTAAAGTATAATTCTTATTATTCTTATTTTACAAACAAATTGATGCTTAATCAAATGGTGTGTATAACCAACGGCTGTTTATTAAATGGGATAATCCACATTGACAATCAAATGTACTTCTTATTAACTTACTGTCTCCATGATTTATGATCAAATGTCCACTCGGGCTTCGTCACACCCTGTGAGTAAAAATACAAAGTCTTAATTCTTTTCAGTTATAGAATAAAATATTTTAACATTGCGGTATTTTCCAACTTGCGCATTAAGGGAATTACTTTTCCATTTGTGTCGATAAATCTGTAAAAGATAAAACGCTTGAGTGTACACGGTACGAAGAAGAAAATTCACAGAATTTCTCACCCTTCCCGTAAAGTTGGGGAACACGTCTGGAAACAAACGCCAGCCTGACGCTAAACTGAACAAAGGATACTACAAGCGGAAAAGCAGCAGAACAGTGAAAATTTGCTCCCGGACGTATTTCTATCTGTAAAAGAATGGCGAACATTTCTTTTCCTTTAATACTGACGTACCATTCGGCATTTTTTTCGTTGAACGAAAATGCTTCTAAACAAACTGACTATAAGATTGTAGTAGTCGTAGACCCGACATTATTAAGAAGTAGATAGAAACCTAAAAATAATAATGAAATGGACAGATACTTATTAATCTCCTAACCCTTTTCAATTCTTTCATCTAGATTGTTATCAGATACACGAATCGTAAAGTAGTGTTTCATGTAACACTAAAACTATACGTCAAGGACAATCACATATTATTCAGAGTGTCATGCTGCAACGGAACTTATTTTGAATAAAATATAAATCAGAATATTTTAAGTAGGTAATTTTAGTAAAAATATTAGTAGTGAAACTTAATTCTATATTTAATAAAAAATCAATAAATGTAACATTTATCATTAGTAAAGCGCGGATTTTTAGGAATAATGCTATCTGTAAAAACTGGCAGCAACACGAAGATATTTAATGTGAGCACGAATCATAATGATAACAATGATATTTTGCAAAGGATAACTTGACGTCTACCTACTATGATCTGATCATCATGGAACAACAACTAAAAAGCATATAAAGTTTCTATTTGATCTGATGTTGTGTACACCCGACTCCATTGAAAATGAACATTATTTTGGTCGATAATGGAAATATCAAATCAGAAAAACCTTACACCACAAAATGTTTAAGAAGCCTTCCTAAAGAAACCTTTCTAAACTTTTTGTGGTACAGGGTTTTTCTAATTTTCCTATTTGATAGGTATTACTATTACCATATCAATCAAAGAAAACCTGGCTCTGTTCATTTTCAATAGCGTCGGGTGCACCTATATTAACGCGATATGGTCGATATGGACTGATCACTGACACAATAGGTTTGTTCGTTTGCTGCACTGAACATGAACTTTCTACACCTGCTCTAGAGTAGGTGCAGAGAGTGCATAGATGACGTCACTTCAGTTCAGTTAGTACCATTTAGTGCAGACAAACGAAAAAACCTACTGACTGCTAGGTACATTACATCATTGAATTACATTCACTTTGTATAAACACAATGCTTGGAAACTTTTGAAAAGAATATTTTTTATCGAGTACAACACTGAGGACGGTTTATCACTGTGCTGTTAAAAACTTTCTTATAAATCAAAACCCCCATTTTATTTTTAAAATCTGTAGAAACCACCAATGCAACAACAAAATACTATATTTTTTCCCTATCACAAATTTTGTGCCGCTACTTTTTACTGCTGATTCCTACTAGCAATACCGTGACCCGCCGCCGGCTGCGGCGAAAGCTGAGTATCACACAACCGCGTCACGTTCCCCTTCCTGCAGTTCTTGACCCGTCATCCCGTTGTATGTTCATGTTCTTTTTGCTCGGAGCCTGCAATTCGGCCCCTGCTTTTGGTTTCTTTGTTGACATGTTCCTAAAGTCAAAAAAGCAGCACCAGGATTATTTCTAACATATTTTTCCTGCACGGCTCGAACACCAAAATCTTGATCTGACTTCATTTATGGTTTTTTTCTTTAATTGAACAAAACGAAAATGTTCAAATAACTAGCTCTATTCGGGAAACGATGACTCCTCCACATCAACTATTTTTTTGTGAATGCGATGCTGAAATATGAATGTTTACATATTATGTCTTTGTGAACAATATACGATGGGGTAATGCCGATAGAAAAGTGAAGGTAGTCCACTATAATATTATATGGTAACCATCCTTTTAATAGTACTAGATAATATTGTAATCAAACAAAAATTTACATAAATGACAGTAAAATATACGTCTATTTACACCGTATGAAATAAAATTTCTAAATCCAAAATACTGTAAATTAATACTGATACTGAACAATAATAAATGATTCATTATAAAAGCTTTATCTAATTGAAGATTATTTCATTCCAATATTCTTATACAAGAAGTCATGAACAAATTTAAAAATAGTTACCTATACATTTCTTATACAAGCAGCTAAAATGAAGTAGGGCGCAAGAAATTTCCTTGACAGAAAATATTATTTTATTCATGTGTACAATAATAGAAAGCTTTTCCACCCCTTTTAAGGCTCAACTAAATTAGAAATGCATATATTTTTATTTATTTAACTATGAGGTAGATAAAATGATTATTGAACTAGATAAGTAAGTATTGAATAAATGTATATTTGAACCAAACCAGCGGGGAGGGAGTCTTTACAGTAATCAATTCTGTTTCTCTAATCTCTATTAATTATAATTAACTGATTTTTGAAAATATGGCTTGTAGTATGTATCCATTGACAATGGGGAGATGTTTTGAAATATCTCAAATACCGTGCCTACAAAAAAAGGTTATTTGGGGTTGACTCTAACTGATACTAAATTGACAATTTATTCAAACTTTAATAAGTTGACGGACCTTAAGAATAACAACTAGCAAAATGTGTTATTAACTTATTACACATTGTTGCTCTTGCTAGTTGCATGTTGTCAATAGGAGCAAAGGCTGCCCAATTATTGATCAAGATGTGTAATTCTAAAAACTGATTTTACATAAATTTTCGTTTTTAAATTTCCACACCAATTAATGATTATAGATTTATCGTTAAAATATTTACGTCGATTAGTGAAATTAGTTCATAAACTGATTATTAAAGTTCCTAAAAAATGTATTTTTACAAACTGAGGATTGTATTTAAAGCTAAATTTCTATTGAATTTGGGTATCACACAGTGAACGGGAAATAATTGATAAGAGTCTGGTCATGCACTTTAGGAAATTAAAATTTGGACTACAAACTGAAAATAGGAGACAGCGTTAGGTTAGCGGTAAAGTGTGAGATGTTTAAGCTAACCTACGTGGCACATACTTTATAGGTACTCCATGAATATTTGTGATTGCCTGGAAGATTTTGTTATTTATTACATGTTTTTGTGTAAACATTAAAGGGTACAAACATTAAGATTTTATATCAATGTGGATCAAACGTACACAATCTTGGCGCAAAACACGGTCTTTATAAAGCTATCAAGTGGTAGTAAGAAGGCGCGCATATATTTGATATATCTAGGTACTTTATGTAGTTCTCGTTATCGTATCAAACAAAGCCTTCGCAAGCAATGTGTTGAAATGGAAAGTTTATCAAGTACTACCTTTCTGATAAGGTGCAATTGTATCATTACGCGTAATATAATAGTAATAGTTTTCCAATATTCTTCTACACGTGCCGTTATTACGGCAAAGTGAACCGAGCAGTAGCTCCAATGGTCCGCCGACATTAATATTGCATGCGAAGCTTCGGTCGGATGCTCTAACGAGGGTAGCTACTCTGGAGCGTCGACACGCTGCCCTGAAGCGAAGGGTGAGGCGGGATACCTCACTCTAGTTGACAGATAGGGTACGTCGAGCACGTCGCCGCCGAGCAATCGCGTGCTACTTCTAGATCTACCATTTCGTTATAAATTCTCCACTGCCTGCAGGGTTTCTAAAGCTATCAAAAAGGAGTTCATGTTCAAATCAACTCTGTTTATTCTCAAGCCGCAGTAAAGTTCAAAATAATGGATTTAAATGCTATATTTTAAATTTACAACAACTTGAATAAAAATGGACGAATCGTATAATACGGCAGTGCTGTATTGTAATGGAAATGCTAGAACGTTACCTGAGTCCTCAGCGTTCTTGCAGCCGCCAACCTGGATCTATGATGAGTTATCTTTTCCACTTGAAAGGTTTGCCCACTTTCCCGTGTGTTGTTATGATTTCAGGCGTCCCAGCCAAGAAATTTTAAAGTCCATCGAGTCAGATGCCCTCGTATTGGAATTTTAAAACTGCGGAATATTTACAACCAGAATTGAAAAATAATACTTTATGATTAATACTCACAAAAAAAGTGCTATTATTAAATGCTACTATTTGAATCAAACAAAGATTAAACAGAGGTTTAGGAATAAATGTTAATATTTTAAATTCTGTAATTTCTATATTTTAAAAACGTCGTCGATGTACGCAATTTGTTATTTGAATATAAAATCCAACAAGTAGGTACTACTTTCATGTCTGTAATTTTTTGATTGTTTGGTACATTTTGTAATTTCGGATCAAATGTTATGTAATCGTTCAAATATGCAATGCGTTTATTTCTGCAATATTATTTATTTACAATTTACTAATTATTGAAACCAGAACTGATACAGAAATCCTTCTTTACGGTGTGATGACTTAAATTAAACTCTTAAACTCACATTTCTCATGTTTCATTATGAGTATTAGTATTGGTGGTATCTCTGTTTCTCGTACACAAAAGGAAAGGAGCTGTGACTATTGTAAGATGTAGAATGTACAACTATTCTTTTGGACATCTGCAACAAATTAAATATAGTTGATGCTGATAAATGATAATGTTATAATAAATATTCATACCCGATGATAACTGAATGGTTGAAACAATTTCCTACAGACAGTGGTGTAAACAGCGTGGGAGAAGCGTTTGGTACCACCCCAAAACAATCGATCATAACATTACAACATTAAGTAGCCATCAATATTTTAGAAAATAGATAGATTCTTTTTGAAAGAAATTGTTAAAATCGGTAATTAACACTCTGCAGTTAGCAGTATACAGAATAAAGAGTCTCTATTGAAAACTGTGACCATTTGTAATATCTATCTAGGTTAAAGGACTGTTTAAAAATACTTTCATTTAAAACAGCACCTTATAGCGGGTGTGCACTCTCAAAATCCAGCATAGGTAATTAACATGCATTCGATTTACTTAGGCCCGATCTTTCCATCTTCTATTAAACATTCTATTAACTCTGTTCAGTTATTAACTTCTCCTGAATAAGCTATTTTTAGCCAATCGGTGATGCCGATTTATTTACTCTTAATTTCGGGCTTATAAGTTATAACCATGCCAAACCTGGTTTAGACACAATCTAAAAACTGAAAAAACTTCAGAACCTGCCTGAAAAAGCAAGCAAAAATCACGTGGCATCACAATTATTATAATATTATCAAGCAGAAAGACTGTATTAAATTAAAAACTTTAAAATAATTACTGGTACTATATTATAGTCACCACAATCTATACATCCAAGTGTAACCTGACTTTATGAACTTCATTTGGAAATATATCAACCAGACGATTTGTGTACTTATTTGTCGTTGGAATATTACATCCTATGAAGGAACTTGGTTGGCGATGCGGAAATTTAAAGCTCGTTCACACGGGTTTAGTAAAGAGGCAAATTGCTGGAACAAGTCACTTTTGTGCCGCCTTCAGAAAAAATAAATTAATAAAAAAGGGAGGAAACGTAAGATAGACGTGGTCGGCGTCGAGTAATAACAGTTAGGAGTGTAGTAAAAATTTCTTTACGTTTATCTTTCGGATAAACTAGAGATTTGCCGGTTGGGTTGTCTATATTTACAGAAATGATTTAGGGCCGGTCTTTCCACCTTCGAATAAACTTCCCAATAGCTGTTCGATGAATAACTTTATTAGGTACCCTTATTCGACGAATTTCTTAGATGCGTATGCGTCTTTCCAACGTTACTTATTTGCCAGTTAACTATTTACCAAATAAAGTTCAGAGCAATAGTTTCCGTTATGTTGGTACGAAAACTCACTAAAAGTTGATACAAAACAACTTCATTGCATTCAGCCAGATAAAGCAGCCTACTCCACACAAAGCGTAAGAAAGAAGAGGATGGAGTATCTTTCAATATTGCCGCGCAAAATCTTAAATCTAGCCGAAAATATTTTTCGAGCGGTAATTTCTACTACCTATCTGTACGCCAGATGTGACCATAAAATTGTGGCCCTTGCATTTTTGCTTGCATTATTTGGGTATACCTGCTTCGACGTAGTTAGCAAGTGTATTTTGTGCATTTTTCATCCAAGTTTTAAATTAAAAAAAAATGAATAATTCAATGGAAAAACAAAAAAGAGAAATAGAAGATAAATGATGTTGCAACCTTTCTTCTATTGTAAATTTGAAAGTTGAGGTTATACAATTTTCAAGTTAAGTCACAACACAACGCGTAGCATTCATGCGCATCGCCCGATTTTAATCAGCGCGCACGCGTGTACTATTTATTAGCAGGATAGTGAGACTATTAGGAGGTTCAACTACCAAATAAGTTATTTGGCGAATAACGTTCCTTATTTGCCAAATAAACGCTATTCGGAAGTGGAAAGACGCTCTCAAAATTTATTTGCCAAATAACATTATTTGAAGGTTTATTCGAAGGTGGAAAGACCGGCCCTTAGGGCCGGTCTTTCCACCTTCGAATAAACTTCCCAATAGCTGTTCGATGAATAACTTTATTAGGTACCCTTATTCGACGAATTTCTTAGATGCGTCTTTCCAACGTTACTTATTTGCCAGTTAACTATTTACCAAATAAAGTTCAGAGTAATAGTTTCCGTTATGTTGGTACGAAAACTCACTAAAAGTTGATACAAAACAACTTCATTGCATTCAGCCAGATAAAGAAGCCTACTCCACACAAAGCGTAAGAAAGAAGAGGATGGAGTATCTTTCAATATTGCCGCGCAAAATCTTAAATCTAGCCGAAAATATTTTTCGAGCGGTAATTTCTACTACCTATCTGTACGCCAGATGTGACCATAAAATTGTGGCCCTTGCATTTTTGCTTGCATTATTTGGGTATACCTGCTTCGACGTAGTTAGCAAGTGTATTTTGTGCATTTTTCATCCAAGTTTTAAATTTAAAAAAAATGAATAATTCAATGGAAAAACAAAAAAGAGAAAGAGAAGAGAAATGATGTTGCAACCTTTCTTCTATTGCAACAAGTACTTGTCTTGCTGAATCCTTAGAAATGCGATATCTTCTAACAAATTCGGTTTCATCCCACATCTCCATGTTATCTGCCCGTGGGCGTACCGTATACTCACGACGTTCAGGATTCACAAAATTAACTATTTCTACGAGATCATTGTCTAGTAGCTTTTCAAAATCATCAAAAAGGTCCATCGTATTTTTTATAATAATAATAAATTGTAAATTTGAAAGTTGAGGTTATACAATTGTCAAGTTAAGTCACAACACAACGCTTAGCATTCATGCGCATCGCCCGATTTTAATCAGCGCGCACGCGTGTACTATTTATTAGCAGGATAGTGGGACTATTAGGAGGTTCAACTACCAAATAAGTTATTTGGCGAATAACGTTCCTTATTTGCCAAATAAACGCTATTCGGAAGTGGAAAGACGCTCTCAAAATTTATTTGCCAAATAACATTATTTGAAGGTTTATTCGAAGGTGGAAAGACCGGCCCTTAGTCAACTATTTTTATTGACAGGCTTGCTTATTTTCTAAGAGTTTACCCGAATTTACCTTTTGACTTCATTATTTAAAATTTTTGCCGGGTTATATTCCTAGGGTTATTCTACGAAAAACAGTTCATATGAATGTAGGTATGTCCGGACTTACAGGATGAATCGGCCAAGCAGGACAAAACCGTGACCCCTCGATCCCCCTTAAATACCTTAAATTTTTTCTCTGAGACCACCTTGAATCTTTGTTTTATAGTTATATCAAACCGATTGAAAATTTGAGGAATCGCATAATTGAATCATGCGAAACAATCCAGCACAACGTGTTCACCTCAATTATACTAAGAATAGAATCATTGTATATCATGGTCCGAGGTAGTCATTTCTACAAATTAGTGTAATTTTGTTTCATTGGTTTTACAAATAATTTTTTGGTAAAATAACATGCAAAGATGCGTGAAAAATTACCTACATTTTGAGTAGATTTCCAGCAAGGTTTTGGGGTTTTGGACCAATATGAAAATAGTATCTTAATTGGTTATGCATATGCATTATGTTTACTAATTAATAGACAACATGTGATATGCCTGTATGTTATGTTCTATTTAATTGTCTTATTCTGATGACAGTTTATCAGCCAATACTAAAGTTTGTAGTCAGTGCTAAATGATGCAGTACTATATTCATTGGTTTGGTTATAGGCAAAAAAAATATAATATACCTAGACATATTTTAAACTTTCCATAGATGACGTATAAAACAATAATCAAGTTTACGAAACACTGAGCTTTCGAACTAAACGTCTGCACCTGTTGCTTGACGGTTAGATTCGCATTTCCCCGGTCTCTTTCCGCTACGAAACGCAAGCAGCACTCGTTATCGGTAAAACAACACGTTTATCGCAGAGCGCACTTACTGCCTGAGTTCCCTTCCATTATTAATGTTCTTTCTAATGGCGATCGATAGTTCAGATAGCTGTGCTTTCCGACGATAGTTTTGATATCGTGTTTTTCTTGCATGTTTTTTTGCCGAATCGAGCTCAGGATTTATAGTTTCAGATTTCTGAAACTCGGAAACGATGACTCTGAATTACATGCTAGAAGGATGTACTCTCAGATTACGAGGATTTCCTGATGTTTCAAACTTATACATATTGAATGAGATTTACTATGTCTGGTTTTAGCAAAGGTTTTGTACATCAAACAACTTTGTCTTAAACTTAACTTTATATGTACTAAAAATTCTAACTACTTTGTATAACCAACGCTATCAATTTATTAATATAGGTAATATATAATAATAGTTAGTAAACAGTAAAGAACAAAGATATTTGGAGACATATCGGGAAGATCTATATCCAGCAGTGACCCAACATATTTGGCTTATATTTTCAACATCTTGAAAGAATAGCAGATATAGTTGCTACTTTTAATAAACCTGGTCATATCAAGGAAGTTACTGAGGTCAGTAGATTGGAAAAACTGCCCAAAGTTAAATCTTAGAATTAAAAGTCTATGTCTCTTCCGATATTCTTTTTTGATATTTACTACCTGTTATTTGTTTTGGGGCATTTAAAGTTTGTTAACAAGGGTCTGAGAAATATGTAGCAACAACGTACGAGAATACGTGGTTGTTTCCATAGAAATAGCATTATGATACAGTTTTGATTTCCCCCAAAAGTTAAACTGAGGTTTATTATAAATTATATTTATTATCATCCACGTTAACCTACTGTTCCTGCTAATGTTGGTAACGATGTTACATCCCGTTCCCGTTTATAGATTTGGGCCTTGTATAACCAGTTTGAATTTAGTATTAACTGAATATTATCGATATTGAAATTATATAATTTCAACTCTTCATTGAAAACTAATAATTATATCAACAGAACATCAGAAAATTATAAAATAAATGATATTGATTCTAATTATAATTGTTCCTTTTTTCTCTTAAAGTTTACTGAATACTTCAATTTGTTGTGATTTTCTGTTGGGTAGATATTATTTAAACAAAAACAACTATTTAGTTTTATTGTGTGTTCCAGAAGTGTTTTTTTTCAATTTAATGCCGTTGTTAAACTTCTCATGTAAGTGACCGTTACTGCGTCCGGTTAATTCATCAAAACTGGTCCAGCAATAACAGCATCCCCCATCTTAATACTCAACGAGTTATTCATTATTTAACGAACTGAGAACTTAAATTTAAATTTCACTGATTTATGCTTATATATACATGGTATGTCAAAAAATTACGCATAAACTCTGCAATACATTAAAAATAACTTAAAATATACAGGGTGTAGAATAAATTGAACCACCCATCATAGATTTCATGGTAAAATTATAAAAGTCAAATATTATCTTCCCCAATTTTATCGATACCTACCTGTTACTTTTTGTTTCTATTTTGGCAAAATCTGTAGTATACCTTGAAATTACGGTGTGACAACTGCTCATCACGTAATATACGTAATACTTTATTTGCGTTTATTGATTTGTTTATTGTTATTTTTGTTGTTTATGTTTTGCATCTTGTTATTTGTTTTTCATTGTTATCTGTCGTTATTGTTAATTGTTGTTAAGTTTTAAAAATGTGTGACGACCAAAGAACCACTTTGGTACCTACTGTTAGAATTGCTGGAGCGTTCCAGCTGTTGTCACAAATCAACACCAAGGCACTACAGATTTGCGTTATAACAGTGTTTTGGTATCTTTTCTTTTCTCAATTTTAAAATTAAAAATAATATAATTTTATTCTCTTTCAAAAACCTATTAAAATTTTGCAATTGAAATCCCTATGTTGCGTGCTATATGAAATACATACGTTTGCAAAACGCAAACTTTAATTTTTAGCCAAATGTTAAAGATATGAGGGGTCAAATGTCAAAGAAGCATTTTACATATAGGAGGCATATCGCTAATTTTGCAGCCTACCTTCCATAGGTGCCACACGTTAATAAATATAAAACAATAATATTGCTGTTTCTAAAACGCACTACCTATAGGATAAAACTAAAGGATTAAATTTCTTATAAATTTATGAAATTACACAAAAGGTGAATATGCCCACATTTACGTAAATACTGCAAAAGTATTTTATTTCTTTATGATTTCTATAATAGTAATCATAATGCAACAATATAATTCATAGCAGGTACCAGACAGATACTTAACTCTTCCATTGTACGGTATTGCCAAACCGCTTCTTAATTACCTATAACTTTTAAAATTGAACTCTAAAGAACATTGAATTTATTTTTTTCTTACCTGAGTCTCTGACTAGTTCTACATTGTCCTGCAGAACTTATGGGTCATTTCTAAAACACCATATTGTGTAATTATTTCCTAATTCCTGACACCAAACTAAAAGTTTCTCAACCGCTATCTATATTTCAGTTTGATTTGGGTGTACTGATTTTAATTTATGTTTATGTATGTTTCCCATGTTGGAGTATAAACGGAACTTATATAAACCCCTTTGAACCGTTCCCAGCATCCTAGTTTTGTAACCTGTTACAATCTAGTATAGAATCCCGAATCCCCTGTATTTATAAGGGTCCATCATAGACATGAACTGTTGAATCTCTCAAAATTGTAACGTGTTTTGATCACAATAGCTTGCAGGATTTTCACTAACGGACATTTGAAATATTTCAAGTTCTTCTTCTTGTTAATAAAAGAATAATGATGTGAACAACTAAAATGCTGGATGTCTGAGGTTAACTTCTACAAAATTTTATATAAGCGCGTTACCGAAACACCATCCTAACTTCATTAGTGTTATTTTATTCCAAGCCGTGTTTACGAAAAACAATTGACCGCGAAAATCAATCGACACACGAAAATCAATTAATAGACCTACGGAGAACAATTAATTTTTCTAGACAATTAACAACTGACTTTTGTGTTTCATCTAACCAGAATCACGTTTTGTTTTAACTAAACAGCCGATTTTCCAAAATCGGAGGTAGCTTAACTAGATATAGCTGAACTTAGGTGTTAGTACCGACGTTCAAAAAACACAAATCGCAGTACACAAAGAAGAAGTATTTTCAATTGTACATTGATTACCTACCGCAGAATTCAACGATAAAAATTTCGGGAATTCCTTACCAACTTTAGCCTTGCAGTCGCCATTCGTATTAATTTTACGCGAATATTTTGATGATAGGATTATTAGTAAAAATACTGCACAATACTACTTACTCTGCCACCCCACTCTTGTGATATGCGTGCGTGGATTTCTTTCTATATCCCTATTTGACAAAACACCATCTTTATGATTCTGGTAATGAGTTAACACAAAACCACGGAATGGGAAGTTCTAATATGTGTGGAGAAAGAAGGCAGACGTTTTCAACATTTGTTATCCCTCATCTAATTATTACACCAGAGGAAAATTCTGTCTCTCTCTATCTAATACGAATTGACTGAACAAAAAAACAATGTCGAACCTTATTTATTAAATAATATCAGAAATTCAGTATTTCAATCTGTCATATTAAAAAGAATTTTCGATCAATTTCAAAAGGTTATTTTAAACATATTGGAATCTTTAAACAAGGAAGCCATTATCGGTTAGGAAAGTTAGGGCTTCGATTGAAACTTTTCATTTGCCATTTCTGTTGAAGCAATAATACGCATACAATCCGTAGTAACTACAATTATTGAAAGACAATTGCTTTTTCCTCTGAGGTAATAATTATTATACTATGTATATAGATATACTATAACACACCTACTTTACTAATTTCTTTGCAATTAATTGTTACACCAAAGTAGTAAAATGTAACTAACGGTAATAAAAGTCAATAAATAAAAAATTTTCAAAACACTACGCCGTTCGTGTTATCTTTCAGTTCTTATTGAGGACAAGGTCTAGCTTGACTGTATCAGGCTACCAGGACACGTATAAGCGCGGCGGGCATGCCGTTGATGGAAACCCTGTGCGTGTTCACATGGCTGCTCCGGCACCCGCACGAGCTACGCTTTTCACTCTTGCCTTCCCTTTTCAGAGGGGTTTTTGCAAGTTCTCCGTACGCCGACTTTGACGTCGCAATCGGTCTTGTTATCTGCCCTGACAAGATAAGGCGCCGTTGATCGAATGGTTTCACCGTTAGTGCGCGATCCCAGATGTTACTGAAGTTTTATTATCAATTGGATATGTATTCGCAATATAATTGGATGGAAACATTTTGTCTTGTTGAGGAAATGTATAAATACACGGGTTAAACTATTTAAATTTATTGACGGACACGTATTTATCCACACAGGTTCACTCTCTGCAACCCTAACTATCTACAAAATCGAATCGTAATCATTTACATAAATAGATATGCCCTGATAGGTATACCTACATATTATGTAAATAAATATATTGGCATATCCATATCGAAACGTGGTTAATTCCCCTGTGGATTAATATATAATTTATCTTTATTGTAAGGAATAGATGATTCCTTTGTCACACCAACAACAGAATAAACAAACATATTTATAAACACAAGTAAAATGAACAAAGATAAGTAATCTATCTGTTATCGAAATATGATATTTTCGAGAAAGTGAGAAATCAGAATGCATAACAGGCTTCTCGAGTCGCTATACAGCATCGCATCGTTGGGGGTGTAAATCCTTATTCGAGGGAAGTATTTACTGTTGCCCTGTCGATATGATGCTATCATTTCATGAATGAGAAACGTAGATGACATGAGATTTGATACGCGTCTAACTTTCCTCATAATCTTAAGTAATATTGCACACTTCTACCACCCTCAACTTTATTTACGGTTTCCTATTAGATATAGCTTGCTCTAACAGATGGGCAGAATATTGACTCTGTCTACAAAAGAGGATAGTTTTTATAATTTCTTCATAATGTTGCGCAGATATAAGTACCTATGCCCAGAAATTTTTTTGTAGATTTAAGTGCAGTATTCATCATCCTGCACTTAGTCTCCACTCATTTCAGCCTCACTTGAGAATAAGTTGCACTCGCACTCATTTTCCACATTCAGAATGGCACCTACCATTTGGAAGTGACGTCATAGCAATGACAGAAAGTTTGTAATAAATTTCCAGTAAGGTTTGAAGAAGCTCCTAATCTCTCTTTAATTTCAGTTACTTTTAAAGCGGCTTCCATATTAATTTATGAATATACCGACTTCAAAGAGAGAGGTTGAGTTAAGTTTAGTGTGAGTGTTACTTTTAAATGAGGTATCTGAATTGGTGAATTCGGCCCTTATTGTATAAATATCCTATATCATGTAACCAAATGAAAAGTGAGAAAAGTATTCGAGAAACCCTCACATGCTACAATGAAGAAGTTTCACTTACGAATCTATAACAGTGGAAATTAAATCTAAAATAATATATTAATATATTTATAATCGATTAGCACCTGCAAGACAAAATATTACCAGGAAACGGCTCATTATGTCAGACGGTAAAAAACGGATGGCCTTAGAACACTTTAACGAGAGAATCCCGCAGCAAGACGGGCTCGTGTCGATGTCGTGGGCCCTTTCCTTTCCGACGTCATAGTAACCGATATAATAAATTTAATCTTCTATTATAAGTATAAAAAATGGGAACATGATATTGTCGTCGAAACTCACATAATGAGGTTCTTAAAACCTAAAAATAATTTGTCCATTAAATAATTTACCATCCACAATATAAACCATATTTTGGATATTGTAGCAGTGAACAATTAGTTTGTTTATTGACAATAGCGTAATATACTTTTTAACATTAATAAAATTATTATTTTATACATGATTAAGTATACATTCTTTGAGTTACATTCTTGCGACGACTAACTGCGACTACAAATAAGAATCTGGCTCCTTAAAAATCAAATACTTTTAATGTAACAATTATTTGATCACATTAAATTGCCGTAGAAATAAAGATTGCATTGTAGCATATTGTAGCATATTTCATCATAAAGCTGATTGTCGCATCAAATGCTTCGGTTCATACATCAAGATCATCCTATTAAAGTAAATTTTCACATTTCACATGTAATTTAACTGGCATTACTGGTTGTCAGCGCTAAACTGTACTTAATTTAAGGTAGGACCCCATTTAAAAAAATTAACATGAACATAACCTTTAATTGTCTTTGGTTTTAATAAATTGACATTTAAAACATAAACAAAAATGTGGATCTGGAGACGATCATACATGGTCGGCATGGAAATCGTTAACGATCGGTGACATTCGTGTAATTGTTTCAAGGCAAATGCTTCAAAGCACTCGTGGATCATTTTAAAAAATTAGCATTATAAGATCCCTATGTTCCGTCTTCCCAGGGACACACGGTATGTAAATAATTAAAATGATACAAGTAATATCCGTCAAACATTATCTTACAGTCCACCTAATATGAAATATGACGACTGCTACCGAAATAGAGTTTCAATCCCGACCGCATGAGAAGAACCATTCCAAGGATTATAACTTTATTAAGATTCTGGTATTCTAATATTTGGTACGACCATTGGTTAGAATAATCATATAGCTTCAAGCACTAGAAAATTCAATAACAAATTATCATTTGCATAGAAACAGCGGTAAGTATGTGAGGGACTTCTACGCTCGGGAATTCAAGCTATTAAATATCTCACAATCACGGATATGTGACGCACCCCGTCCCATGAGCTTAATATCGTTCTGTAAAGTCTGGCATCATTTATCAAGTCATTCGATGACAACGCGGACCGGCTGGCGCGAGGCAGCGCATGAACGATGAGCCACCGGAGGTGTCATTAAAATGCGGCATGTATAATCACGGGGCGCGGCGCTCCGTTTAAACACAGGGCGGGCATTTTAGATAGGCACATTTAACAATTCCTATCACGAACAATGCAATCGTAAGGACTTGATCGATTGAGTGGTATGCAGATGGGTTAACTGTAGGGTCATGGCGGGCGTAGCTGTCAAGACGGTTTCTTATTCACACATCAGAATAATACTACGGGTATCCTCTCAAAAATGTCTACAAATAAAAACAATTAAAGATATTAATATTGAGCCGTAGAACCAGAAATTTAGTGGAGAATTCTAAGTTCTTCCGTCAAAGTCGGGGTAACCACAACTACGCAAAGCTCTGTGTGGAGCTTCGTTATGAACAGGGAACATCCCTACGCGGCGGCATATGCTTGAATCGAGCGATTTCTCTTAGTGGTTTATCTACCCGCTTCTTTGGCGAGCACAAATGAAACTAATTTGTTATAGCTGTTAGATTTGTATACAGTAACATGATTATTTGCTACACAGTAATACTAGAACTGAAAATCAAAAGCACTCGCAATGTGTAATTCCTCAGTATTGAGCTTAATTTAATCGCTAAAGTATCTACTACTTAATATATACTACAATTAATCAAATATAAATTACAACATTTCGATAATTGCTTTAAGTATACGTGTAATTTAATTTTTAAGAATACAAAATCTTTGCCGTTTATAATTTTTGAAGACGCAACAATGCATATTAAGCTGTTATGATCTTTAGAATGTAACAGACAAATTTATATTCGTATTAAGGGTAACTAAATGCCGTTATTCGTTTAGGCTTAAATTGGTCAGTGTTGCCAAATTAAAAAACATTTAATTATATATAATTAAAAGACCAAATTGGTATTAATACGGCGAATTTCATAATCAACTTCAAATCGACGTTTGCTAAGTAAGTATTATTGTTGGAATTGTTGTACTACATTTTGTGGGAGCTTTAACGTAGAGTTCCATGATGTAAATATTATCAAATATTATCCGTATATGAAAAGATTTTGGAGAAACATACAATAGCGCGATAGACTCAAGATAACGTTGCGGGAAGACTGCCCGCTTCCAATTATCGGAGTAAGAAATTAAAGAAAAAATTTTAAAAGAAAAGGAAAGTGCTAATTTCTAAATCGATGATTTTCCAATATACTCATGAGATATAAGTTTAGGACGAATTTTCAACTGAAAATTGTTTTGAAGTTTCTGCGTTTCTTCTTCCGAAAATAACACATTATTGCTGAATGCTTAAAAACGTTAGCTAAGTTTTGACTTTAATAAACTCCTATTTCTACAAATGGCCTGCATAACTGCTAAATTTTTAATTCTGATTGCTTTTAAAATATAGGTAAAACTTATTTACGTAGATATCTCTATGGAAAACGAAACACACTGTATGTCAAATGTTAGGGCATTTTCGAAATATAAGTAGCTATTTTTTTGTAGAAGACATATTACGAGTAGATTGAAAGAAGAAACACAAATCTGCAGGTATATTGACAAACCAGCAATTGCTTAGTATAATAAATCATTTCAAGTACATAAACTGAAGGTTATCAAACACAAGACTGTATGGTCAGATGCGACCCAAAATATGACTAAAAGTTTAAATTAACGTCGGTCCGCAAATGGACGGTTTCGGAGTTACGAATAATGTAATGTAATTTATGAACAAACAGCAAAGGCAAAAAGTAAAATGAGATGTTCAAAGTATCCTTCCTCCATTTCAAGGCAGGTATGACATCTCCGCCGCATGGACATTCGAACTCTTTCGAAAACCGCCACAGTGGCTCCGATTCGGCCGTGGTATCCCTGATGTACTACTCGTTGCTGCAGCTCATTGAGGTTATTTACAGGCGTACAGTACACTAACGCTTTCAAACATCCCCAAAGAAATAAATCAAGGAAATTGTGCACTAACCACTGAATGTCAGCTTGTATGACATACTATAACATTTGTCGACTGCGATAAGAAAAAGGAATGCCAAAAAATGCTCAACTGTTAGAAAAACGAATAATCCTTTGTATCTCCGAAATCGTCCATTTGCGAACCCACGTTCATTAAAACTTTTAGTCATATTTTGGGTCATACTTTCAGTCCTCAAAGTTTGTGACACTTTTTTTTGCACCCTGTATACTGGGTGTCTCAAAATAAAACGTCATCCAGTTTGTTAAGGGCATGTTCCTTTCATGAAAATGAGAGGGTAAGTTCCTATTGACATGGGTCCTCAAATACTTACCGAGATACAGGGTGTTGAAGGTTGTAAAAAATATCGATTTTTTTTCATTTATTCGGAAATTATTAGGAATTAAATTTTAAAAAGTAAGCAATACATGTAAGTACATTTGCTATAAGTGGACCATATTAATCAAATTTCCTTCTCCAGTGGCGTTACTACAGGTGTGGAGGTCTAGAGGAAAAATAGTGCGCCACTGGTTTTTTTGTCAAAATTTTGTTCAAAGAATATTATAAGCTTGTCTTGAAGCGGTCATTTTGAACATTATTTGTCAAATTATTCAGTAACCGGATTTATAAATTTATTTAGGTAGTACTTAGTCGCGTTGTTCATTTTTAAAGTGCGATTTACCTACACAAGAACGGTTAATGGTAGGAAACAAACTCAAACGATCCTTTGAATTGTACATTAGTTTAGTTGACCATTTTGGAAATTGTGTCAAAATCACAAAAAAAGTAGCGTATCATTTTTTCCTCCAGAATCAGAAATATCCACATACACGCCTGTATAGTTACCCCACTGGAATATAAATGAACAACACCCTGTACCTTGGTAACGAAGCATTTGCGGACACATGTTAATAGGAACTTATCCTTTTATTTTCATGAAAGGAAGATGCTCTTAACTGGACGTCCCGTTTCTTTATGAGAAACCCTGTATATTTGGAAGAACGATCAATTTTATTGTACCTACGTATGTTGGCGAATGCACCTTGATTCACATCTGATAAATAACAAACTGATGAACAGGTATCGATGTCTTCACCACTCTACAAGGTATAGCAAATAAATATTAGCGAAGTATGATAAACTGTTATGTAAAACCACGCATTTTTAGTTCTACTGAAGATGGGAGCTTATGCTTCCCGAAACACAGTTAACTTTTTTAAATAATTTGTAGTAGCCTACCTATGGGTTTCCAAATTCAAACAGACAGTATCCAAGGATATATTGATATTAATTAAATAGGCTACTGCTATTTTTGCCAGTTTTGAAATTATGAACATTGAATAACTAAATTGAATGCATATTAATTATTATTATAATTAATTATTTACAAAGTCAAGATCTAAGGTATATCCCCTAACTTAACGCATTGTTTACAATAATAATAATAATAATAATAATGTCTTTATTGGACAACCAACTCAAAAATTATGATATAATTACAAATAAAATAATATTCTATGTGGTTTGCCCAAAGGGCGAAGTTCATGAAGAGGAACTAGACCTCTCATGCTCTTCCACTTAACCCTAAAAACTATACTACATTTTAATAATAATGTTTACTCTATCATTTTCTTTTATATAGAAATTAATTAAAACACATCAGTCCTATATCCCCTGCCCCGCTTTCGACGGCTTAAATAAAACAAGGAGATTATTATACAATAAATTGATTGTTTAATTGGTTGTCTGCTCCTACCAAAGCATCGTTTTTGCTATCTAAATTAATATTTTCACTAAACCTAACTTAATTGAAAGAATGTGTTAATGAGTTCAACAACTTGTATAGACAACAGTTAGGGACCTACTCTATTACCAAATCCAGTCATTATCGCACACCTGCCCACCTTTTGTCGGTTTTTTATGGGCTCAATTCCGTGTGTTTATGGGGGAATAAACACGATAGAACTATTAGAAACCTGTCAAATTAAAAATTTAATTTAAATCTAAACTAAAGAGTAATGAACGAAAAATAAATAAATCTTGAACTATTTATTTAAATCGCTGGTAAAAAATCCATTCGAATTGTTATACCAAATATTTGAGGTTGTTACTATTTAAATTTTTGTAATTTTGTAAAATTCATTTTGTATAATCTAACATAAAGTTCATAAAAATGTACAATTTATACCTCTGTATATGCGCGTATATTTATTCGAAAAATTGATGTAGCAGCGCACATCAAAAATCCCAGAGTATTTTTCATTTTTCTGTAGTTATTTCCACGCAGTTCCGAATTGCCAATTCGTGTTTCTGTGTGGAGCTGAAAATACGGCCGACACGAATTCAAATTCTAACCCCGAGGTGGAAAGGCAATCGGAGGAAAGTATCTGCTATGCAAATATCATTCAAACGTTGGCTGAGGCGCTTGGAGCTCGAGAACAATCTCGGCCTCCCTAATACCCGAGACTCATTTCATTAGAACAGAATACTGGGCAAGAGCCGTCCCGGATGGCAGCAGATCACCATCAGAATAAAAGGCACAAGAACACGACAGTATTACAGGCACTTCAAGGTAACACAGCGGAACTTAACTTATTGATCTTTGTTTCCAGCTTCACTTAAAATACTGAATGAAGAAAGGGAATTCTTATTTTTTGCTAGGAAAATAGTGGGTATTAGTTTTTTTTTATTTAAAACTAAACCAGATCAACAATTATTACAATTTGTTTTGCATGGTATGGTTACAATAAGCCTAACATTAAAATATCATCGAGGTTAGTAAAACTACGGGACAGAAACCTAAAATGTATATTTGCCTATAATTTAAAAAAATACCTTAAAGTTTTCGTTACTAAATTAGTAAATAGAAATGTACGTAGGTGTATGGCACGCCGTTTTACTTTTTATTGTCATATACAGAGTGATGATAAAGTATCGCACAAAAATCATATTCTGGTTATTTAATGTTTTTGCGGAAAATCCTGAGACCCGTCGATTTTTGTTTTTAAATCTCCATTTAGACATATAATTTTCAACCCCCCACCCCTCAACCCATAAGTGCTAGCAACCCCAACTTTAAAATTTTAAATAGAAAGATACCC
Source organism: Hemicrepidius hirtus (assembly GCA_963082805.1). Lineage (NCBI taxonomy): Eukaryota > Metazoa > Arthropoda > Insecta > Coleoptera > Elateridae > Hemicrepidius > Hemicrepidius hirtus. The sequence goes on along the minus strand of OY720160.1, from coordinate 27,978,413 downwards.
TTTGTGATACCTCTTTTGATAGGTCTTTTTATTCTTAATATAAGCAAAAAAAGTTTTTCAAAATCGGTTGATAAATAACGGAGATATTTAACAAAATGTAATCAAATGAAAATGTCAATATTCGACAAGAAACGGCTCAAACACGCCGTAAATGGTAACATTAAAATGGGCACTTCCTGACCTAAAAGTGTGGTTTTGATCGCCCATTATTTCTACGCTGTGACGTCATAATTTTTTTTTAAATGTCAACCCCATTATTTACATTGATTACATTTTGTTAAATATCTCTGTTATTTTTCAACCGATTTTGAAAAACTTTTTTTTGTTATATTAAGAATAAAAAGACCTATCAAAAGAGGTATCACAAAGGGTATCTTTCCATTAAAATTTTTAAAGTTGGGGTTGCTATCACTTAGGGGCTGAGGGGTGGGGGGATTCAAATTACCTGCCTAAATGCCAATTTAAAAACAAAAATTGTCGGGTCTCAGGATTTGTGCCATTATTTCTACGCTGTGACGTCATAATTTTTTGTTGAATGTCAACCCCATTTTTTACATTGATTACATTTTGTTAAATATCTCCGTTATTTATCAATCGATTTTGAAAAACTTTTTTTAGTTATATTAAGAATAAAAAGACCTATAAAAAGAGGTATCACAAAGGGTATCTTTCTATTTACATTTTTAAAGTTGGGGTTGCTAGCACTTAGGGGTTGAGGGGTGGGGGGTTGAAAATTATATGTATGAATGAAAATTTAAAAACAAAAATCGACGGGTCTCAGGATTTTCCGTAAAACCATTAAATAACCAGAATATGATTTTTGTGCGATACTTTATCATCACTCTGTATAATATTATCTTAACGATATATTGAAATAATTAAAATTATCTATCTGATATTTTAAATTCCAGAATTAAAATTATCTTAATGATGTTTTTTATTAATTGAAAATATCGTTTAGACGATTTTAATTATTTAAAGATATCGTTTAGATAATAAATATTCCTTTTAGATACCTGTTATTAAAAAATATTGGAAAATATTTCAATGATATTTGAAAACAATTAAAATTATCTGAATGATATTTTAAAATATTAAAAATTATTGTTAGGATAATTTTATTTCGCGGTTTAAGAATAACATAGAGATAATTTTATATGCTACAATAAAAAGTAAAACGGCGTGCCATATAGGTGCATAAAACATCTTTTCCACGAATATATGTTAATGTTTGTCAAATAAATTGCTCCTGTTTAAGCAAGTTAGATAAATAAAGTTCTTTTGGTAAAATTACGAAATCAAATTTCAGCTTCTATTAAGGTACTGCTTTGTTGTTTGGAATATCCTTTGTTCTCCTACACTGACTTCATATTATTACCGAAACAGGAAACAAAAGAGATTCACACGACAATTAGCAAGTTCTGCTTGCGTTACATGTATCTCCAAAACATGTCTTAAAAGTAACACATTCTCTATTTTCTAATAATAGCAGGGCCCTTTAGAAATTTGATGGTAGAGTTACTGAGTTAGTACGGATTATTCTGGATGTGGTATGTTTCCAATCAACGATTATTCTACGGGATATCATTATGGAGCAAACTCCACCTACGTCTTTTATTCTTACGGTTTTACTTAACTATTTCAGTAGAAGGAAGGCAGTTCGAGTCATCATCGCGGTTTGATTCGCGGTAGAGCTGCCTTCCTTCTACTTATTTCATTTCTTCGACTATTAGCATGCTTGCCCTCTGGGACTTTACTTTTTACTTCTGCCTTCAAGTTTCTTCATATTTCTTCTTGTTTTCAGGCTTCTATTATTTGTTTGTTTTGTCAAATGGTCACTATTCATGCATATGACGAAACCATTTAATTCTTCTATATCCTTTGAATTACTTCTCTCTTCATACATTTCTTCTGACCCGCACATTTTAAATCTGTTTGGTAAAATGTATGTCCTAGTGGCTTCTTAGAAATTCCATTTCGATTGTCGCAATGCTGCTTTCTTGTTTCTTTTCCTCCACCGTATAATACAGACGAAACTAGCTGTCATGTTATACTTGTATTTTTTCTTAATTGTCGGCAGTCTCTTGGTAAATATGGAAACTCTCCTAAGGAAGTTAAATTTAAGTCAAATCCTCAGATAAAATGTTAGTCTTGTGTATAACTACAGAAGCGTGAGTTTCTACAGATACAGGTACGTGGGGGGGGGGGATAAGACTAAATACAAAACTTTATTTTTAATTCTGGTCCTACAAGTTCGGTTGATTTTATTGATGAGCATCATTCATATTTTGGTAAGGCTTGGCTTCTTGCAATTACGCACGACTCCGAGAGATTGACTAAATCAACACAATGTTTCATTTCTACTAAAAACCATCCGATCAAATAATTTTTAGGTAAAGATTATCGAAGTATTTTTCTTTACTAAGCAGAAAGGTGTTCGTTCGACAACGAGTTGGAAAGCTCGGACTTTGAATTAAAGGACGCAAAAGTAGTAGTACAAAATAGTACGGACAGTATAAAAACATTAAGTTGAAACGAATTAACACATATCTATATTAGAATTATTTTTAAATTGCTACTGATGTTATTAAAAAGCTGCTTCAAACTTAATATAACAAATTGTAGCTACCATATACAAGATGGTCTCAAAATATATCCCAGTAGCTACTACTAGTTTAGCTACTTATAAATGTTTGTTAGTATTATTCTCAATACCGACAATACCATTTCTAAAATACAACGCAATTATAAACATCTTCTGTTCTGCTCCATCTGTAGCTTAATCATTTTGACTCAACAAAATTTCAGTTGTACTAATATAATATTAATCACATTATTTGCTATTTTGTTTAGGTATATTAGTGGAGTAGAAGCGTGCGAAAATTATGCACTTTAAAAAAAGTCGGGTATAACTAAACGGGATGGGGGACATATTATTCCTTATGTCATTCTACATACAAATGACAATTTATGACAATTTTTGGTGGTGCAGACAGAAATTATGGACAAAAAACCTCTTAATTTCTGCTTTCTTAGTAAGCTACATTAAACATTTTTTGGTCGAGTAATAAAACAAGATAAAAAATTTATCAAAAGGTATTTAAATAGCCCAATCTCTCTTCTTTCAAATGGTATCAAAACAAATCCAAATTTGGTTGAAAATTTTCGAGATAAATAAGAATTAGTTGGCCGACTTGTATAAATTTGAAAAAACTTCCGAGTTTGACCATTCATAACTTTCTTATCTACAATCAAAATTTTAAATCGCTATACGTGACGAACTGCACAATTTCATTACGATTATTTTGTTCCAAAGAACATACGGTCGCGTTTCAAAAATAAACACGTGGGAACCAAAAATGTATTAGGATGCGCGCGACAACCCCTCCCGCGCCCAACACTAAAACTAAAGGAACGTATACCTGCAACAGATAAGTAAAGTGTCTCTTGAAGAATGTAGAGTTAAATAATTCTGTTTATTAGTAATTATGTATTTAATTTATACACAACAGGTGTCACACAAAAGCGATAAAAAAGTAAGATACATTCTGAACAAAATTATTCATCTTCATCTTCATCATTTAATGATACATATTCTGCATTGGCACAAGTACTCTTACATTTGCAGGCATTTGTGCATTTTAGCCCCTCTTTCAAACAGTAACAAGATTTTGCTGTACAGTTTTTGTCTTTGCAGAATATATACATAATTTTTCTGATGTTATCGGGAACTGACTATCGTCACACTCTACTTTCCATCCGTAATGAATTGGATCTTCTAAATTAATTTTTTTGATGTTGCTGTTACACCAAATTTTACATTGATATAAGGACCTAAGAGAAACAATTACTTAATTAAACGTATTAGATAGTTACCTACACAAAAAGGGTTTACCGTAAAACATGCTGTTGAAATGCATCTTCAGCGGGAGGTATTTCTTTAGTCAAGGAAACTCGTAATTCGTCAAGATTTTCACAATTCTTGTTTCTATATAACAGTAGAGTAAACTTCCTGGCAATATTTATTGATACATTGACTTTCGCACTATGGAATAATTGTAATTCTTTAACGATTTCAAATTTCTTGTTAAAAGTTTCCCAAGATGATTTCTTCCCTATTTTATAAAATGAATTAGTTGAATCACTACCAGTTAGAGCGTGAAGTGCCGGTAAACATAAACATTTATCTGCATCTAAGTTTTCCGATATCTGATTAATGGAAATGTACCTTTTTCTATCACATGTAATATTAGTATGTCATGATAATGCCATGATAATAAATATTAAATAAAATATCGATTTCAACGGGAAATAACAAGATTTATTATTTATACAACTAATTCTTATTTATCTCGAAAATTTTCAAACAAATTTGGATTTGTTTTGATACCATTTGAAAGAAGAGAGATTGGGCTATTTAAATACCTTTTGATAAATTTTTTATCTTGTTTTATTACTCGACCAATAAATGTTTAATGTAGCTTACTAAGAAAGCAGAAATTAAGGGGTTTTTTGTCCATAATTTCTGTCTGCACCACCAAAAATTGTCATAAATTGTCATTTGTATGTAGAAAGACATAAAGAATAATATGTAGTAAGTCCCACATAGTTATACCTTTGAAAAAAAATCTCGTTGATAGGAGCGAGCTAGAATCGCGTTCCTACTCCACTATACCGTAATTGGATTCATCAGCGGTGCTGATTCCATGGCTACCGGGATTACAATATTTATGGCCACCTTTACCTTGTATTATAATTACGATAAAAGAAAAGGAAAATTAATAACCAATTCTGATATGAAATTAATACGAAGCAGAACGATATACTTATTAACGCAGTAGGGTTCTTCACATCTACTGGTTCTGGGTAATCATCAGGTAGAATGATCTGACCTAAATAAGTTGAAGGCAGTAAATTATTCCTTATATCTATACCTTCGAATACCGTTGTCTGAATATTTGAATTCAATTTAGATAAGAAAAATCTTGTATAGCTATAATTGTGAGTTAACAATTTTTCATGGCCATAGATCTTTTGGGCCGAGAGAAAAGAATATCCGACGAATATCTCTGATAAATTCTAGTAGTAGTAATAATACTAGTAGTGGTATTATGGTGTTTGGTAATAAAGTGTAAATTCATTCAACAAGACAACAACACGTTTTGAAAAAACTCTTCTAGTTAAGTTAAGACATTAATTTAGGAATACGAACTTCTTCAATTTTCGCAGGAGATTCAATATTTTCAGTGAAGTAGCTTGTGGAAAATATTACTAAGTATCAAAGTAACAAACATAGATGTGTGTATAATCGAACGATAAGCACTGTAGGAGTTACATGTGAACCTTGTGACTTCTGCCCATGCGATCAGCAATCAGTCGTTCTCCAAGAATAGGTATAAGATGTATGTACAGTACACCCTACGTTAATAAGTGTAAAATTAAATTAAAATCCAGTGAGTCACCTTTTTTAAATATCGGTTAACTTTTACTGTCATCAAGCAGAAGAATATTATAAGGAGGTCGATATACGAACTTAAGGTAATCAAGGGCAATCTGGAGAATTTGCTCATAATCTCCATCTCAGAAAAACAGGAGCAGTAAAAGAAAAAGTGTTTTTTTAAATAAGATAGTAAAGGGTAATTTTATTTAATTCAAAATACCTATAGTACGTCTACTTATCATAAAGTGTATATTATACAATATACATATGTTATTTAATTATAGAGAAAAACATGATGACACCCAGATTTCTGATGATAGTGCATTGTATTTTTAGCAAAGTCGATGAGTCTGAGAATACTAATAGTCTCTGTACTGTCGGTTGCTCAAAGAAGCCGTTACGAGTTAGTAGAAAAAGGAAATACAGCAAACGAAAAATTTTCCATTATTTAATGGTGTAAGTATAGTACCTAAGTAAAATACAAAAAATCGAACGATTTACAAAAAATATGGAATAATTACAATAACCAATAACAATTTGGTTACTCTGATAATTTTCGATATATTGTCAGCTACTGAGATATCGGAACAATATAACCAATAGAATAAAAAAAATGAATACTCTTATAAGCTAAACCAGTTATTTAAAATTAGTATAATATATAGGCCTAGCCGCCTAGCATACTTCAGAATCCCAAAACTTCATAAAATACATTCGTATCCAACTAGATATAACAATAACTTGAGGTTAGATCGCGTGGAGAACACAGCCACACAAAAGTCTGTTCTCTAAGAAAAAGTTAGAACCTTCAATTTTCTTCTAAATAAAATACAAACATTCAGGACAATTCAACAGTTTAAAATTAATATTAAAGTAGGTATGTTCCAAATACGAAAAAAATTAATGATTCGTGACATTACTTCTTCCCTGTAATGTAATATTATTTGTATTGATTTACATTGTTTGTCATTTGTACTATATCATATAGACACATTTTAATTTAGCAGAAAAAGACATGAATTTTTGTAACTATTTATATTCATATTTTGTGATTTGTTTTTTATTTGTTAAAATGAACCATTACCATTACCAAGTATTACTACTGCGACTACTACTGAACACTAACTCAACAATAAAATTAACAGCTACCTAGTTTTATTAATTAGTACTACATAATTATTAAACTTGAATCAAAATGGTATGACTAAGATAGTCGATTGCAATTCCACTATTATAAGCGATGAAATCATGCTATATAATCCTCAGGATGGAACGTGGGAGCTTTTAGTCACGACAGCTATAAGTGCTTTATTTTGTAACAGAGCTTTTTCAGGAAGTTGCACAGGATCAGAGGGGAAACCAAATGCATATCAAAATTCGTCCCTACAAGAAATTTATATTTCGTTGAAAACAAAAAAAAAATTAAATAATTTATTTGTTTTTAATATTGGTATGTAAAACAAAACTTGATATTTGATCGACGTGTGCTCTGTGCAGGTCCCTTCAGGCTTCTTTGCATGTTCTCTCCCAAACAAAGCAAACAGGGATCGTGTTCGTGACGACGGTGTGGGGCGGTGGAATACAAGCAGGATAACTTAGTTTATTGCGACTGGGACACACAATAAAGCCCCACGAGATTAGCAACGGCGGTGCCGATGGCGGCACAAAGAAGCGTCTTACGCACGAGTGGTTAGAAGCACGGGGAGAGACGGTTTCGTAGGAAGTGAACTGAGCGAAGTGTATAGCTATCGCGGGGCCTTCTGTTCTCAAAGGACAGCTTTTTCCAGCACTCAACCGCACATAGAGCTTTCCTGTCGGTAGGTATCACTTTCGGTCAAGTGGCGTTTAAGGTTTTTGTGTTAGGGCAATCCGTGATTGCGTCTGCAGTATTTGAGTCTCGAGGATCAGTATGAACATAAAAATCAGGCCTGTTATATAAAAATACTGTTGTTAAAGCAACACGAAGGAAAAGCTTCGTTAATTTTTATATTCGCCTTTCAAAAAACGACTTGCTACAATATAATACAGACCACCATGCTCACCATTTTTTTTAACTTTCGTCGACCTGTTAACATTCTAGCTTATAACTTTCCCAACCTGTGGAAAATCGTAACGTTTTTTTGAAGAATTTCTGCACAAATGGCATATTACCTTGAAAATCGAATATCTTTCTTTCACAGGTTAGCTTGTCTTTGGTATGCTGATATATAACTTCATCTACCTACAAATTTATTATTGATTTATCGTTTTATATCAATGCAACGAATAAGTTATTAGAAATTATTGTACCGTTTAGTTTTTACAATAGCAATAATTTTAAAAGAGGGCTCGTAGCAATATGAAAGTGTGCCGCTCAAAAAGCTCAACTTATAATATCATTATCCGTTGGAAACACAAAGGGCTGCGCTGGTACCATCTGCGACGGAATAAGGAAACGCTTGTTATGCCAAACGGGGATTCCTAACGTGGTCTTACCACCATTCGAATATTCATGCTGATATTTTTAGCATGGCCTAGCAAACACTTCAATTTACTTCTATTATGGTTTTCTTAATTCGTTAAGTTAACTTACTTCAACCAACTTTTTCGGTAATTTTTTATAGATTTATAGCGTATAAGTAATCCCATAATAATAAACACATTCAAGCAGAAGAAATAATAAAACCACTGCAGTTATTATTGCACTATCGCTCTTGTATATTTTTCTCTTTACAGTTTACAATCACACCCATGATGGATTAGAAAATATTACACTACGAATCTCTGTCCCTCCCTTGGGACCGAAAAATAATAAACAGACAAATGTTTAAAATACATTTTCAGCTGACTTGCATTAGGATACTCAATTCATTACTCATTCATTAAAACTTTTATATTAACCTCATTTCATTATGTAAATTTCGCGCCCATTTCTCTCGTGCAATTGGCCGCGAACACTTGTCGTAGACCGCTAGCCAAACCCAAGGTTTAGCCAAAACCATACGGTTAGATTAAAGTTAACTATAGAGACCGGCATCCACATTGAATCAGTAAAATATAGATCCTGCTATAAAGTAGTAATAATGATATTACTAATCATTTTTTTTAGTAAATGAACGTTTTTTTAAGTTGCTACCTATTATTGTTTCTCAGATTATCTCATTGTTTTGGAAACATCATAATAGGTAACAAGTGCAACAACAGAAAACGATATAAAGCGAAAGTTGATTAATTTGAATTGAATTGAATTTGATTGTCTATAGTGGTTATAAAATTTAATTTAATTTAATTGTAAGTGGTATGTAAGCCATTAGTAATTTTACTAAAAACAAGAAAAAACTAAGAAGCATTATAGAGCAAATAAACAATTTTACAGAAAATTAAAATAATTATTAACATACCAAAAACTACTTTAAAGGTAGTAAATAAACCATATTTCTCTGCTACACAATATCCCATTCTATTGTAAAAATTTCGTCCTATTCCATTTAAAGTGCAGGAGTAACTATATATGTAGTACCTATAGCTAATGGTTGCAAAAGCATCAATAGTATTTGAACACAATTTATCCAGATTGTTGACCCTTTCACTATTTCAACCTTTTCTTTGCGATGCAAACAAATCGAGTAATGAATGTTAAGTCGAATCATCTCGGCTATAAATAACTATTACTATTCTATTAGTAAAAACATATTATTCTAATATTCTACTGTATCCGATATTCGGAGGACTTAATCGATATTGTTGTAACCCAGGTATTACTACATATTTGCTTTTATAATAATATATTCAAATATTTTAGCTCCATTCAAATTTCCTTTAATGGACTATGGCTCGATAACACTGTCATTTTAAATCCTAGCCCAAACATTCAACATCTATGGGTACTGGATCCTGTAATTCATTCGAATATGTGGATTTTTAAGTGATCAAAATCTAAGTGCTAACAAATTATGTTTACTAAGCAATGTAAATAAAATTCCTCAACCCAACCCCGGACAAAAATGTAGTGCGTGAAAACTAGATATATTTTAATATTAAACCACTTTCTATTTTCTCAAAATATTTCCCTGCACCCAGGAAATTGGCCCTGAAGAGCTGCTTGATGCTGTTTCCATGGAAACGACTACGGATTCCCATGCGTTATTACCACATATTTCCAGACCAAATTTACCCAACTTTGAATGCACAAGAAAATAATACCGGGCCGTGCAATATCGACAATAAATATCGCAAGAGGCCAAAAGGGTTTGTGGATGTTAATTATTGCATTTGGAGGATCATTAGAAGAAAAATATCCAGTGTAGAAAAAAAAATTACTTAAGTTATGTATTCCTAGTTACCTAAGTTATAGAACAACATACCACCATTTTCGACCGATGGGTTTGAAACGCCCTGTATAAAACAAAGCATTGGAAATAAAATTATTGTCATTATCTGCACTTTCCCCTTTCATCTATTCCTTCAGCAATGATATGCCGACAAGATTTAAAAGAATTTATTAGTCATAATATAGAGTTGGTAAACCATTGTTAGAAGAATATCATTAATATTAATGCATGTTGTTCAAGACCATACCCTCACAGTTGGATTTGCTGTATTCTATAGTTAAACGTAGGTATATATTATCTACGCAACTTCGTTGAGCTTTTTTGTTAATTATTTTTTTTTTCTCTCGTTTTCCAAATATTTCACGATTATTGCTATATTGCCTGGATATCTTAAGGTTAAGAGTTAGCATGTATTAATGTTAGGAAGAAAACTGATTTTTACCAAATTTCTTCTTTAAAATATCTAAACATAGTCATCATTCTAAACATAAAAATTGACCTTATTCTTATATGGCTGTTAATTTTACTAGGTAGGTATACGATGAAGGTACCTAATTAGTAATTCAATGATTCTTAAACGTATTGTATTCTCAATTCCTATTCATAATACACGATTTTTAAAGATAAAGGTTGATCGCGTATTAAACAGTTAAACTAAATAATAAATGTAGGTATCTACCTATTATAGATAATGGATAATTTTCAATGATTTTCTATATCTCTTATCCAACCCACACTATAAGAATTTTTAAACCTTTTATATATTATTTTGCCAAAATCGTTCATTTTTATAACCAAATGACCGGAATATAAATGTGCTGATTATTTATTACGATTATCAGTTTAAGAATAAGGGATGACTTAACAGTTTTGAATACAATTTTGGAGGTTATCAAAAATATTAACGTTTACGCGTGCTACCTTTGTGAAATTCATTGCTATCAAATATAATATGTTGGTATATAGATACTATATATGCCTCCGTTTATAACAGTTCTTGTCAGTATAATACAGTTGATCCTCGAGGCGTCCAGGGTTGGGTAAGGCAATACGGTTTGTCGTGCTCACCTATACTTATTAGAGCAAACGCCGTAAAATGGTATATGGAAACTACTGTAGAGCCAGTTTGCACAAGCTAATGAGAACGGGGAACCGCCATCATCACAGATTACCGGGCCGCTGCGGGTGTTGTAAGAGGACCCGTAACGAGAAACGCGTGCGGGTGCGAATTCAAGAGTAAGAGAGACCGCGACCAAGAACGACCTATAAAGATAAGGCCAGCGCACGTAGCGCGAGTTTATGGATCATAATGAGGGGCATCGAGTAGCGGCTGTTCTAAGCGGGCTCATTAGCACTGGGAGCGAGGCTACATCAGTCATCGCATCGCGCCTTCCTACAAACCCATAACGGTGGGAGTTAATCCTACCTCTCTCCGCGTAATTAAATATCTTCTTCCCCTGCGGCGCCGCAAGAAAGAGGCAACTACCTACCGATCTGATGATGGTGTTTTTATTTTAAGTTTGCGTTACGTTTGCCTTCTGCTGTTCGCAATAATTGATCTGCATTGCAATTCTTGTAGGTACGAAAATGCAGCGCTGCTGCGGCTCGACTCGAAATAATGGGTGAAAAGAAAGACTAGAGACGAACATATTCGGAGCCGAATAAACGCCGATCAATACAATTTTTTTAGGTCTATCGGTCAAATACACTATGCAACGAGCATAACTATTTGAAATGTTTTAATAGTTGGCAGTCATAGCAAACCTCTTATTTCAAAATAGTACTTAGTTAAATACTATTTCATATAGGTATTTCTTTACAGAAAACACCAACTAAGTACTAGTACCGTCACTTGCACTGTATTTTTGGCTTCTAAGTATTCATACCATTCTTAGGGGTTTAAATGGCGAGCATCTATTATAAAGGTTAGTTAGGTACAATCATCTACAATGCAATTCTCCTATGTTCGACTTGAAAGTCTGCACTCGGTAGGTAGGTGTATTTTTTATTCTTACACATGCGTACAACAATTCGTTTTGCTCACACAAACAATAACATGGCAACATATTTTTCATGTTAACCCAACAAATTCGTATTTATTGGTATAGCCTCCACAAATTGTTTGTTGGGAGAACAAGATTTTTTTCAGGATGCAGTTAGGTAACCTTCAGTTTAGAGCTACACGGTACCGATGATGATGATGATGATGATGATGAAGGCAACTAACTTCATGAAATATATAGATATAGGTACGGCATGATTAGGGCTCGATAAGTACCATTTTAAGTAATGTCTTTAAATTAAGTTGTACTACACCAATGCTATGTAACAATGTATTTTGTTGAACTGGCAAATATATTAATATAAAAAAATGTATATTTTGCAACATCGTATACACGTATAAAGGTTTACAGTGTTTAAACGTAATAAATGTCAATATTTGTTGTATGATGTTTCTAGCGTATTGGCTTGCTGAACACAAGAAACTCTCTGCAAATACATAATTTATATACCTTTATGCATCTCATGGAGGTTGCACATAACAGCAGGTGACAGGTCGCAGGTGTTTAGCGGCGCTTTCCGTCTTATAGTAAACCTTTAGAAACGACACTTCGTGCTCGTAATCGCTTTAGTGAACCCAACTAAGTTGCTTATATGATGTTGCTAGGCTTTATAACTAATGGACCTGTAAATTTTGTTGCCTTTTGTATGTGCAACCGACGTTTGATTACAAGAAAATTGCCAAAATTTGATAGTATAAACACAACATACAATTTAACAGATTTAAAAAAAGTGTTTCAAGAAAATCAACTTTAAAAATATAATTTAGAACAGTCCGTCTCTGATCTGTCGACCGAGTTATGATCCACTAATAAATTGGATTTTACTTAGCAAGCTCCATTGGCTACCAAATTCCCCTCGAATTGCGAATTACGTTGTTTAAAATTTCAGCGTGGCATTTTTGTACAATACTCGAGCCTGTCATTTTTCAATCCCCTCGTCCTTTTTGCCTCTAATCGGCTATTTGTGGAGCAGATGACGCTACCCATCTACAAACTCTCCCAGGTAATATGAATAATGACTACTCTCTATACCTCATCGATTTTACTTTTTTCAGCAAATACTAATTCTATATTTATGGCTGGCTTAATATGTTGGTGAATTGATTTTCCGCAATACGCTGACTATTTTAAATAGCCAGACATGACTATTTTATATGTTTGTTAATATTTTTTAAGAAGGAAATGGCAATGAAGATGACTTTCAATGGCATTTCATTTGCTTCTAAAAAAGAGTAAAAACTGCAACTAGTGTTCATGAAGAAATTATCCTGTGCAGGTACAATGAAGAAACGACCATTTCGCGTGACTTATTTAGTAATTTCTTGATATCTAAATGATTTCTTTTTTAAACTTCAAAAGCTTCTCTTTTAATTATTCTTGGAAAGGATCTAAACGAATCTGATTTGTTTGCAGGCAAGAAACCGATTGTAAGTACCTAATATAAATTATTCTCTGTTCCAAGAGTATGTAGAATAACCGGATTATATTCAAGGATTGTATAGTGGTAGTTATTTTCTCTTAGGTAGATACTATTTTCTTGTTATTACGATTACGACGAAAGGAAACCTCAAATTCACCTTAACTTTTAAATGTTTTCGCATAAGTTATAAAAGTAGCACCATAGAATCTTTCCCAAAATTACCAAAAACACATAATTGCATTCATAAGTAATATCCGAAGTAGTAGTAACGGACCAATATAAAATATTGACAGTATAGTTTATGTTCTTCTATAGATACCACCCGATTTCCATCGAACCAATATCAATCCTCAGCAAACTGCTTTAGATGAATAAAATGGATTGGGCAAGTATAAATTGCAGTTGGAATTTATAAAATAAAAAATAAGACAAATCCATTCAAAGTTTACTATCGAATGATTCGTGTTGTGTTACCTCAATGCTTTCGTCCAAGTAGGTACCTTCTGCTAGAGTTCTAAACCATGATCTTCAACCTGAGTTCCGCAAAATGTTGGAAGGGTTCCCCGAAATACTTGTAGATTGGAGCCAATTTGAGATAAATTCAGGTATTCAAAATTACTCATTTTGTAAAGGTTTTTCAAAATTCAAAATGTAGAGTGTTGTCGGTTGAATGTTAGTATACAGTTTAGTGTTCAGTTTCGAAAATTAAAAGTGAATAATAATTAAACATCAGTAAAGGAAGAAAAACTCGTGTGTGGCGGCTGGTGGTCAATGATAAGGGTAGGTCATTTTAATAAAACAAAAAACTAATATCTAAAAAAACATTCTTACTGGTTTCATAGCCCTCAGAAAGACTAAGTAGACTGCGTTACAAAATTTTATGCAATGGATTATTTTATACAAGGTAGTACACCTATCTGTTTTTTACTTCCACGGTAGGCGCAATCCAACTGTACGCGAGTTTACACGTTGGAGTTTCATATGATGTGCTAATAAAAAAATGTGTTTGCACAAATTATACATTGATTCTTTGAAATACCGATATGTTTCTTGTGTTTTGTCCGTTCTGCTTGTTTATTTGAAGCAAGGATCTTGGACGACTGTTTTACTTACACTCCAAATATTTTTCAAAATTTAAACCCGTATTGGTTTTTAAGACTGCGAGCATTAGCTGAGATGGTATTGCATTAACACGATTTGGTAACATAATAACTTAAGTAGGTACAATAACAATTCGTACTTCTGATTAAATATTTACCATTTAAATAATAAATATTAAATAAAATATCGATTTCAACGGGAAATAACAAGATTTATTCGCTTTATACGTATTTCGGCATCAACATGCCATTGTCAAAAACAATATAAGATATTATAACAAATGCAAAATATAGTAACTCCTTGATTATATTATTTTAACACTGCGTGAAGCAGCGGGCCCCAGTCAACCCGTCGGAGGTCAGTCGCTTATCAGTGTTTTTAAAAAGATATTTATTCCAAAATCTCAGTAAAGGAGAATCTAAGAGATCAATTTGCTCATTCATTAAAGGTACTATGTTGTTTTTTGTGTGTTTATAAATTTCAAAAGCTTCTAAAATGATGCCGAAATACGTATAAAGCGAATAAATCTTGTTATTTCCCGTGGAAATCGATATGTTATTTAATATTTATTATTTAATCATGGATTTTAACAAAGTTACGCTTGAAAATGTCAATCAATTTTTGTTTTGATTTCATAATTATTAATACTTACGTAATAGTTTCACAGATTGCAAATGCCTTCCTCGGCTTAGGGAGGCCACTGACCAATTGACCTAATGGACGAGCCGCCATTGGCAGTAACGATAGTGTTGTAGATTTTATGAATCGATTGCAAGATGACTCAGATACAGATGAAAGTGTGTCTACTGAGCAGTAGGTACCTAACACTAATAAGTAGCACATACCTCAGACAAATGTAAATTGTAAATGTCTGAACCTTGAATTACTGATCATTTCAACACCAACAAGGTTGGATGCATAGCAACGACGTATCTACCCTTTTTTTGATGATGAAACGACGCGACGCGACGCAAACACTACTTTTAAATTACATCGTTCAGTTTCCTAAACGTACTGCTATGAAGTAAAAAGTACTGAAACAGTTGTCAATAATGCAGCATAAAATTAAAATATTTTCGAAAATAACGCATCGAACATTTCACCGACTGTAGTCCGTATATAGTGAACCTCAAAATCTATATCACACAAACCCTACTATGGGATAACTGCACTTTTTACTGATAAGAATTGTGTTTTACAGCCACTGGTTCTAGATTTTGTTCTTTCAAACGGGTGTCTTCCACTCCCGAAAAGGATATACCTAACGTAACAACAGTTCACAATTGCAGTTAACTTAAAAAAATACAACATTCAACAAAAAATTCAAGGTATTACCATTGTTACAGTCAACGGTGTTACATTGGATAACGCAGCAGCGAATACAATATTTATGAAGGAATTGTCAATAATTAATTATAAACAACAACAATTTGAATGACGATTGTCATTTCAGCAAAGAAGATTTCCGTTTTCGATACTTTGGGTATATCTTGCAGTTCAAGACCTGCTGAAGTTGCTTATGCATAATGCAGAACACGGAACAGAAATAGAAGAAGAAGATGTTGAAGAAAACACTGAAAGTGTTGCTGATGATAGCTGTAAAAATATGTCCCCGTTAGTAAATATCTCGCGATCAAACGATCAGAGTAACCAATGGCAGCGTATACCCCACAAGCCAACCCAGTGGAACGCACCAATAAAACGGCCAAAATCATGTATGATTTCAATACATTGTGAGACAAACCAGAGGAAATGCGATCAGCATCTTCCAGAGATCATGTTAGCTTTAAATAGCGCTCTGCACGAATCCACCGGTTTTTCTCCCGCTTTCTATCTATCTATCTTTTTTATTAGTCAAAAAGTACACCGTAGTGGTTTGACAAGTCGACACGATATAATACATAATACACAATAAAAGACATTAAAATATAAAAATATAAAATATGTAAAATAATATATACAACAAATCTATGCATGACACATATAAGTGACAAAGTGAAACAAATGTCCTATTGGATAGTTGTCGGCGTAAAATCATCTATGTTGTAATAAGCGTGGCTAGAGAGGTGTCTTCTTAATAGTAGTTTGAAAGTTTTGAGGGGTGTGTTTTTTATTTCAAGCGGAAGAGAGTTGAATAGTTTTATTCGTAGATTTTTTCTCCTTGTGCTTTCCAATCTTTGTTGAGGTATATCTGTATATCGTCTCGGTAACGGGTACAATAGTTATGGGTATCACCGTTTTTTGGATGTTTACAAGAGTGCTCCTTAAGATATACCAAATTACAGTATATTATTGCTGAAGGCAGAGTTAAGATTTTGAATTTAATGAAGTATGGCTTGCAGCTATCCAACTGACTCACGCCTGCCAGAATTCTTACAGCCCTTTTTTGAATTAAAAAGATTTTCTGTATTTGGTTGGATGCGCCCCAGTTTATCAAACCGTAGGTCATGGTGTTGTGAAATAGGGAGTGGTAAGCCATTATAGCGGCTTCCAAACTAATTCAATTTTTTATTTGCCTGATAGCATATACAGCCTTTGACAGTTTTGTTGCCAAGATATCTATGTGTGCGTGCCATGTTAGTTCATTATCAATGTGAGTCCTAGGAATTTTGTTGTTTCTGAGACAGTTGATTTTTTTAAAAAAACTAAAGTGTTTGTTTTATTGGTGTTCAGACCACGTCGTGGTTCAGACATAGCTTATTTGCATTGAACCAATCAGTGGCATCATTGACAATACTAGCTCTCTTTCCTGAACTTCGGTAGAGAAACAGAACTACTACCTACATTCTCTCCGAAGAGAATTGGAGGAACCCCAGGACAACATGCTACTAGAATGTGCCAAATATTAAATCGACATATATAGATATATCCACCCGCTGGAACTCAGTCAACGATATGATATTAGAACTAGTAGCACTTAAAATGAAAAATTCATTAAATCTATTGTGCGACAATAATTAAGACTTCATTGGCCTCGGGCCAAAGGGCCTCAATGGATTTGTTTCCAATAGTGCAAGATTGGTTGAGACATTTCAAAAGTCTCTCCAAAATGTTAGAGGGGGAATATTGGGCGCATTCAGCCAACTCAACGTTAAGATACCAGACATTGATTGGCATTGGAAATCGCAAGGCGTCCAATGGAATGCGTCAACGTTGAGTTGGCTGAATGCACCCATTAAGTAACATTACCGCACATGGTTGTAGGTTTTAATATGCTCTTAAATAAAGTAGAGACATATACTATAATGAATTATTTAACCTGCAAAATAGAACCGAACTTCAAGATTATTTATTATTATAGATATTATCAACATATACAAGACTGCACATACAAAACTATTAAAACATTAGTATAGTAAAACCAATTGGTTATACTGTGCAGTTCTAGCATTACACAAAGTGCAAACGTTTAATTTAAATTCACGAGATGGGGAAAAGAAATCTTGCTTCAACACGTAAAAAAAATTGAAGAATTGTAAATACCATATTCCGCTATTACTTGGCCATATAGTCCTGATATTGACATTACAGAAGACGCCGACAATGGCGATCTTGACCAATATTCAATCTATGATGATCTTGCTGAACACAGTGATAACGAAATCTCGAATATAACAATTTAAATTTTAAACGGGCAAATAAAACTAAAGAGATTTTGAGATGTTGGCAAAATCACGAATCGGTTTACCCTAAATTAATTGCAATTGTCAGCGATCTGTAGTAAAGCGTAACTACTGCCACCAGGCGTTCCTCCGGGTCCGGAGAGACTTTTCTCTACAGCCGGTTTTACCATCAATCAGGAAACATAGAAACAGACTGTCCCACCAATCGGTACAAGACCTACTTTATGTTAATTCGTGTTACACTTAAGGCCCCAGTTATATCAAGTGGTTGAACTTCCAGTTCAGCTGATCCACGATCAATTGTCATGGATGCCAATTACTATAACAATCATATCCATGACAATTGATCATGGATCAGCCGAACTGAGAGTTCAACCACTTCATACAACTGGGCCTAACTAATTTTTTAAACAATAATTACTTAAACTTAATACTTTAGAACTAACACCTTTTGTTTCTATAGTTCCGTATAGTGTTGTAAAAATTGAACACATTAAAAACACAATTTTTATTTATTGACATTTTCAAGCGTAACTTTGTTAAAATCCATGATTAAATAATAAATATTCAATAAAATATCGATTTCAACGGGAAATAATAAGATTTATTCGCTTTATACGTATTTCGGCATCAATGTGCCATTGTCAAAAGCTATAAGATATTTAATAACAAATGCAAAATATAGTAACTCCTTGATTCTATTATTTTAACACTGCGTGAAGCAGCTGGCCCCAGTCAACCCGTCGGAGGTCAGTCGCTTATCAGTGTTTATTAAAAAGACATTTATTCCAAAATCTTCAGTAAAGGAGAATCTAAGAGTTCAATTAGCTCATTCATTAAAGGTATATTGTGTTTTGTGTGTTTATAAATTTCAAAAGCTTCTAAAATGTTTAATTTATTTTTGTTATCAGAAAAGTGTAAAAATTTAATTGTATTATTAGATGTTAATGTGTGATTTTGTTCTAACAAATGTTTTAATATTACAGTTTTTTTACCTGACACGTTTCTACAATAGTAATAATTAATAGTTTCAACGATATTATATGCTTATTAAAATTTGTACAGCAATTTTGCCACTAGCGTTTAAAAAATAAATGAAACTGATCATCATATATCTTTATTATTGTTATATCATTTCATTGCGGCGTAAAATTTACAAGCAAATATTTTTCCAAAGATTTTGTGAAAATCTAAATGATAATTCGGGAGCTCGAGAGTTCCGTGTAGTTCTTGAGGCGAGAACGAGACTCCAGTTTATATTATTTATATAAAACTATTTCCAAAATCTAGCGTTTATAAACTTTTGAAGACTGTGTAACAGCTGAAAATAAAGATTAGGTTGCTAAACTTTATATATTTTGCTTTATTAACTTTCTTTTGTTAGGTATCTACTTCGCAAGCAATTAAAATAAATGGAGCTACAAACTTAATTCATATTTTAATGTACGTCATATACACATCCAAAGTAACACAATTTATAGCTTTTTCCATCTTACTTACAATAAGAGAAGGAGGTTGCATTTCCGAGAGTCGCAGTTACTAACATTTGCGAGTGATAAATAGAACACGTTTAAACTGTAAGGTAGCCGAACCTCACAAATGCATCATTCTCTAGCACTGTCGTCGTCGTTTCTTAAAGAGGTGCGACGTGAGTGATTGCGTCTTCCAAGTTCCAAGTACACGCGGTATTATTATAGAGATCCCGAGAACCGCAACTACATGCATTTCCGTTTTTTATTCATTCTCTATTTGACAGTCTTACAATTGACGGTCGGAGTTCAACCCTTAACTGCATCAAACGAAACTTCGGAAGGTTCTAACCTTTACCTGGAGTATTTGGTTTTCCAAAAATTCGCCATCAACCATATAAAATATACGCGGAATTCACCTTTTATATGGCCTGGAAATCTGGAAATGCGACGATCGCGGACAGCGGTGGATGGCTACACACTAATTTCCACGACACTTCGTTACAAAATACTTACTTTTTTTGCATGAAAATAGTTACTAGACTTTCTTGAGTGGCGAAGTTTCGGGAATTTTTGGTAATTGCCTTATTTTGTTTACTACTGTTTTTACATTTTAGATAATTTAGTATACTTTCTAGACAAATTTATAAATTTAAAATAAGTATGGGAAACAAACACTTACATGTGCTCTGGCTACTTATATATGAACGAAAACAAAGGGATACCTACTCAAACATTGAGGATAGAATCTGTAGGTCCATTACTATGCGCCATTGAAAACAAATAATTTGCATTTTTGTCTTATTTCCACCTATTCTGCTTGATGTCTTTGTACTTTCGATGACGCCCTGTATACCTCCGGAAGCCTTGCTAATTCAGCTTTCCCAGAACGGTACCTGCCAGCTTTGCGAGGTACTGTATTATTCTCTTGGTGCACTAGAAGTTCCACTACCTATTGATTCAAGCACCCAAATAACTTTTATACACTGTACTTAAATACAATAATTAGTTGTTGCTCTTGTATACTTGAAAATTCTCCGTTCGGTCACGTATTGGTAGGAAAACCCGAAACCAATAATTAAAACTTTATAAGATTATCTCAGCACTTAAAACTTTTTAATTATAGTTGTAGGGTCCCTTGTATTTTACAGTACGGGTAGATAGCTATTTCGGTATACAACGCAGAATTTCAACCCCCATTCCATAAAGCATATTGTATAAGCGAAGTTTAAAACAGCCATTTGAATTTATAATTATGAACTTTAATTAAAGTAATGTTCTACCCTAAAACGCTAAATTAGAGTTTCCATCATATCTTGTTTAGGAATTTTTTATTGTAGTTGCATCAACACCCTCTTTATTAAATTGTTGCAGTTTGTAAAATAATTTTGGATTAACACAAACAATAAACATTGCCCAACATACCATATTAATTTGTTTATCGATTACTCTTTAACTTACATCATACATCAACTTTTGAACTGCTCTAAATTCAAATCAATTCCAACAAGTTTTAAAAAATTTAATTTGCTTCGAGCAAATAATATTGATTCTATCACAAAGAAAAACTCCACTGCAGAAAGCGAAAGCAAAAGATGAGGCTGTGGGGAGGTAGATGAAGTGGATTATTTTAACGATAACGAGTGCTCACGTATCCGCAGTTAAAACGGAAACGTGGTCGAATCGCAAGTTAAGCAACAGGTGCAATTTCCTTATAAGGAGTTTGTATTGCTTCTCGGCTGCTAATGAAGTCTCCAGTTATTTGTTGCATGTCATGCATTTATTTAAAAGCTGTTAAAAGAATATGCCAGGAATTCAACACTAAACCAGCTCTAGCTTGCATTTATACTTCAAGATTAAGTTTCACAATTCACTAGCAATACCTGAAGTAGCGTAGTTGCAGAATTTTAAATTTGTACTTTTCTGTGCAAACTACGTTGTGAAACAATTTCTGTTATTTACTTTCAATTGTTACAATATTTATACCATTTCTAATATAGTAATTTATGAATCTATTTTAGTTTTTAAACATGCAAAATTAACGATGACTATCTTTAAAATAAGATAAATGTCTAATTTTTAAGCTTCTGTCTCTTAAATACGCTTGAGCAGCGATCTAGTTTAAATTGTTGAAATATTTCCTAGCTTTATTTTGTAAATTCATTGCTTGTAGCCTTGTAGGTAATCAAAATGCTTTGAGGAATTAATGTTCCGGAGATACATGGTTTAGTTGCAGATATTTTACTTTGTAAACCTTGAACTTCTAAAATTTTGCATTGAATTTCCTGCTTTTCTGCCTAGGCGAATCTAAGAGATAATTTTTATATTCGTATTGTGATACAGTACTCTTATAGTACTTGGATTGTCTTTTCTATTATTGATCGTTGTATTGCAGAAATAATCCGCCAGTAAGTAATTTACTTATATTAGGGCTGATTTTACAATACTGGTATAAATCTGGAATAAACTATTCCTCAGACAATTACCAGGGTTACAATTTTTGTAACAATTGTAACCATGGTAGTTGTCGGAGTAGTTTGTTCCAGGTTTATACCAGTATTGTAAAATCGGCCCTTAGTCGTGTATCTATAAATATATACCTACACCTTTACCTTTGAGTATACCTACCTTATACATTTTATTTTTAATGCCCACTAAAAAAGAGTCACCCTATATAGTAACAACCCTTAATGTACAAAAGTGATATAGTTAGTATCTTTCCAAAAATTGTGTGAATGCCGCTTCTGGGGAAACCTCAGAAATCATGCTTGCTTGCTGTAGCGGGGGGGGGGGTCGGTATACAGGATGTCTAGAAAAGTCATTTTGACTCCACTTCTTCAATATTACATTTAAAATAACTTAATTTTTAATAAAGAATAATAGATACCTACTACATGAAAAATACCAAATTTTTATTAATTTTTAGTTGTTCGGTGATTTTTTTATATCCACGAGCAATCTAATATGAAATTTTTGCAAAACCACTATCGGTTCGGATTACTATAGGTACAGAAGGAGTAATTATACAGAGCGAGTTAAAAGTATGATTACAACGATTTTTATCATTAATATTCATTCTGCAAAAAAAAAGGTTTCATACAAAAGGTCTTTAATGAAATTTTTATCAACATATACTCACATACACACAAAACATCGTTAATTGTTTATGAGTTATGAGTTTACGCAATATTTTTTCAAATAAGAACGTAATAATTTTATACTATCATTCGATAGATATTTTCTTCTCTTTACAGTGATATGAAACTTGTATGTATTTGCTTAACCCAGCATCATACGTAGTTCAAGCTTTTCAAGTTCAGTTACATTGCCATTGCCAATGCCAACATCAATAAATTGCACAAAATTGAAAATTATAATTACAATTGTCGCTTTACTTTTGTTTATTATGGTTCGACTATGTAGTCACAAAATATCAAATTTCTCAAAATAAGCAGGTGGCGGCGGGTTCTGAAGGATAGGAGAATTCCCAGCCCTATTCAAGGATCGAGACGCTATAAATTAGAATAGTTGACGTTTATAGGATTTTATGAAATAGTGTGTTAGTAGTTTTGTGGAAACTGTAATTAACCCGAAGGGGCATTCGATTGTTGGCTTCGCTAAGAAACACATGTAATCTAAATAATAGAAATATTGTAAAATTGTGAAGAGGCATTTTGATTATTGAGTTTTAATACGAAATACGTTGGTGGTTTCCGCGTATTTCTTACAGGCTATGTCGTTTAAAAATCGATAAGTTAATTCAATGCAGATATATTATTTACTTTAACCTAAACAGGCGTCTTCTCCAAAAAAAGGTTATGCAGATCCATACAAGTTTATACCATTGTAAAGAGAAAAATTTCTCTATCGATACGGTGGTATAAAATTAATAGGTTCCTATTTTAGAAAATACCACGTAAAATCATAACTCAAAAACAATTGAAGAAACAATAATATTGTAGTTGACATATCAGGTTTCATAAAAGGAGCTGGCATCGGTCGGTTCTCGAGACTACATAGTTTAGGATTTTTGACGTTTATGTGGTTATTAATGAATAGTGTTAAAAATGTAACAGGCACTCTGTGTATTTGACTGCGTTAAAGCAACATGCATAGAAACTAAAATAGAAATATTGTTAAAATTGTATAATTATTGTAGATTGCTTTATTAGGATTAAAAGTACAGCTTTTCATGGCGAGCAAATTTTGAATTTGCGAGGCGGAGCGTAGTCAAGCGGATGCAATATTTTAATCCAAATGAAACAAACTATTTCTTCTACAACCGTTTTAGAACCAAAAAATTTTAACGAAAAATGTTAAAAGTAACAAGTTCTAGGATTAAAAGTGCTTTTAATGTTAAAAAAGGTGTTGCCTAAGCAACACATTTTTTAGCAGTAACAGAAACGTCAATTTCAGTGACAGTTTTTGGTATTAAAAGTGATAACTTGTAAGACGGTTGCAGAAAAAGGGATTTTGTGTACTTGGCTTTATTACAAAAATGCTGTCGTGTATATCAGTGTAGATAAAATGTTAATAAAGCTTTGTAGGTATCTAACAAACATGTTTTTTTTAAATACATATTAACGACACAAAATCGGTGTCTCCATACTTTTAACTCGCTCTTATACCGAATAGAAACCTTCAAGAGCGAACACTACAAAATTTTATCGGTGACTATGGTATTTTCAAAAATACCTGATATGTCATAATCAAAGGAATACCTACTGATAAAATTAATAGTGTTCGCCCCCAAGGTTTCCACTTGGTATTTAACAACAATGAGTGGAAATAGATAAAAGATAGTAATTTCGTTTGCAACACAGGGTTGAACATGCATATCAACATCAAATTTAGTAGGCTCGATTTAATAAAAAAAAAAGTGGAGCTGCAAAACCTCCCCTGAACTTTCCCATACTAAAAATAAACATTTCGTTTTTAGTACCTGTTTACAGTATAGTTCGCGAGGCGACCTGGAAATCATTTGAATGCGTAGCGAGAAAAGCGAGACTATACGGGTTAGATATGTACAGAAGATAGACACGCATCTATCTGCAATGGAATTACAGCTGGCGAAGCCGGACGATCGCTACTGACCGACGCGCAGGTTCCGTTTCTGTCAGAGTCCAGCCTAAATCTTCAAAATTTACACAACACGGTTAAAATTAACGAAATCCTTATCAACCGTACATTTTAGCTATATGAACACCTTATACTACTATACACCTATACTGTGATAGACAATTAAATTTTGCATTCAATCATATCATAATATAAGGGTGCTCATTTAAAGTAACAAAGTTGCTTATTGTACTGTGGAAAACAAACACCCTGTATACGTGATATAAATTTCATATTTTGACTAATAAAGCATCTATAGGAGCATCAATTTCCGATTTTCAAAACCTCGTAGAGGGGGGGGCGCCACAGTGAAATTCTAGCATTAATCAAAAACGGTAATGTACCTCATACCAAGCTACATAAGTGTAGAAAATTTAAACAAAATCAAGTTACCAGTTTTTTTGTAATAATTTTTCAATAATTTCAAAATTTTTGGAGGAACGCCGCGCGCGCCGCGCCGCCGCCGTTGCGACCGTTTTTGGATTTACTAAATAAATTTTTCTTCATGGAATAGTACCGCCAAAGGGCTTTCAAACAAGTTGTTCAGATAGCTGGTTTTTGAGTTGTGGAGCGTTAAATTCAAAATTTTGAAAAATTTATAGAATCCGCGATTTTGAAGCTAGAGAGTCCGGTACAAAACTGTTTCCCTTGAATTGTGGTCTTCTTTCATATCCGCTATTCAGATTTTCAAAATTGCTTGCACTCATAGAGTAAAGCACCTAGTCCTTATGTGGTAAGAATTTTTCAAGAATACTTTCAAGAAGTAGAAATGTATACTATGCAATGGATTGGCTTGCAAATTCCCCGGACCTTAAAAAAGTCAAATACCTAAAGAAACTTGTTCCTTCAACAGACATCTTAAATTGTCTCAGACATGCTCTTAGGGAAAAATAGGAAAGTTCCCCCCGAGAAACCATCCATAACTGGGGATGAATAGAGAGATGCAAGCTGCCATTAGAGCAAGAGATAGCAACACCAGTACCAAAATTGATATTTCGTCCAATTTCAAATATAATTTGAAATGCGAAACGCTTAATTAATTTAATACTAACATAACTCAATCATTTATCACAAATATGTATTTTTTTTCTAAAACCTAAAAATACTTGCAGATTTTTGTTTTAATTTTCAATATATCTCTGTGTATTTTTCTAGATATCTACTACTATGTCTGCAAATTTTTCAAATTTCCTATTCATATTTTTCCCGCTCTAGTGATGAACAATTCAATAATAAAAGTAATATGGTAAAACTAATAAGATATACTTAAGATTGCATTGTCATCCTCAAAATTTAAAAAAAGTCTTTCTTAAATCAGACGTCTGAAGCCATTCTTTTCTTAATTTTGTACTTGTAAATTAAGAATAATGAAAATTCCAAAATAGAACGTCGGAATGAGGAAGCGTCTTGGGGCTTTACATAAATAACCATTTTAGTCTAGGTCTGCTTTCTGCCACTACTTTATCATTTTATTTTCCGTCAGAAGTGAACAGACAAACAAAAGACGACAAATAAAATATGCAAATGGAGAATTTTCGAGGGAAATTGTCTGTCGGCGTCTTCTTGCTTCCCCTTGTTTTGCTCCTCCCGGTACAGTTAAAATGAAATTGATTAGTGAATGTACTTTAAGGCTTGAAATCAGACGAGTAAATTCAGAGATCCGGATGTCTGCGTCCGTTAGTAGCTCGTTTCTTGTATTATCGTCAGTGACCGTTACAGAGACCAGATTAATTCACCGGAACAGGTCCAGCATCCCGCTTCCCGCTGGACCAACGATCTTCTGCTACTGACCACCGTCAAACTGATTATTATTTGTATTGCAGCACGGGGAGCGAAATTATGCCTTACATGCGGCACTATATTTTAATACTATAGTCGGATCTATAATTAGTTTACCCCATACACTATTCAACAACCTGATAAATCCTGAAAGCCTAATTATTTCAAATTACGTTTCAAATAAAATACGTCAGTTAAGGCAATAATCTATAATAGATACCTAAATTTATTTATTTACAGAAAAATGCAGACCTAGAGGGCAGACGGACTTAAAGCCAATATTGTTCCATACAGCACAATAGTAAAAATTCTTTTTCTAACAACGCAGCAATATACAGTAGGTAGTGAAATAAGTGATATTTTTCTTATGTTAGTACAATAATTAATATAAAATACTATTCTTGTTCGGGGACATAAAATAATATCTTTGATCGAAGATCAATACAATCTATTTTCGTGTTTAATACTTTATATAGAAACGTAACAGCTATTATTAAAAGGTGTTTGAGTAAACTTAACAATCTCAAATTCTTGCTTGATAATCTTATATGAGCCAAAATACAGATATTATACACCATACACACATTTTTTGAAATATTCACCTTTGAAGAATTCGTTTTGAAATCTTTCTATCGTTCTTCAATAAGTGGTAGCATTCGGGTCCCACACTGTATAGTAGTCATCAGCATTATTCAGTATTATTAAATTCACTAGATACAATCAATATGTTCTCATTAAAAAGTCCAAGTTTCATATTTTCATTATTTGCAGGTTGCTTTATTAGGAGGGACATCAAATTTTAGGTTTTGTGTAAAGTGTACTCCCAAATTCTGAATTGATCTAACACTGTCCAATATCGAAATAATTAAGGTACTTAATCTTTAGAATTGGGCCTTTATTCAGAGTTAATAATAGCACCCAAATCTTCCTGCAAAGAAACTGCATCACCCACACTCACATTACATATTTTCGAGGACAGTTTAAAGTCATTAGCAAAAAATAGACATTTACTGTGTTTAATTACATCGGGTAGATCATTAATGAATATTATAAATAAAAGTGGACCCAAATTGCTTCCTTGGGGCCTCGCTTGGGGCACACCGGACGATATTTCAAGACATTAAAATTTTTTACCATGCAGATTGCACATTGTGTCCTTGCAAACAATTGTAACGCCGAAATAGGCAAATTAATAGAAACCAATTTTTTAAGTACCTACCTAATAAATCATGATCATAAGATGTCAAATATTTTCGCAAAGGGTGTGTACACACCGCATCTATCTATGCATAATGGTCAAATAATGCCTCTGTATAATTCATAATAATATACTCAATAGGTAAGTGTAGATAAATTAGTGTGCACAGATATTGCCCCCATAAAACCATACCATGTTGCATACCAGAAATAATTTTATCATATCGCAAAATAATAATTATTGTGCTTATTATTTTGAAACATTAGGATAATTGACAACAATGAATGTTTTTTGTTTCATGGCAGACTTCACATGGAACAGCCTGTATAGATTTTTACTATGTTTCTTAATTAACGCTTTTGTTGATTGATTTTTTTTATGCAATACAGTGTGCCCATTTTATCATGTAACCCCTTTAACCGCTACAATACACAATACACTTTACAATGCAAAGGTAGCTTTTCAATTAAAAATATCAAGGTAAATTAAAAAAGAGTTTGGTGTGGATGCAATTGGTTGCCATCTAGAAATCTAAATAATATTATATACGAATATTTTTTTATTTGAAAACTTTCTCCAAATTTATATTTTTATTGTAATATATTAATTTGCAGCATTGCCCAGAATATGCAGTGTATGTTGCCTACTCGGCGACGAATAATCGACGCGTTACACGATAAAATGGGCACGCTATCTATACTGCGTCTCACGGTCAGTTTAGAGTGTGGAAGAGATAGGGCAATGCAAACCTTATGGGGTCTGTACTACGTTGCCAGCTCTACGTGCCTTAACGACAGGGTATAATGCTTAAATGAAGTAAATGCTAAAGGATATCCAGGTAACTCTTAAAAGTAGGTAGTTATCGCCGATTAGGGTGTGTACAACACAGGGCGGATTACATAATGATTGACAGAAGGTTGGTATTTAAAAGCAATTTTAAGACGAAGTTTTGCAACACTGCGCGCCATAAGACCCCACACTCTAAACTGACCGTGAGACGCAGTATAGTAGTATACAATTTTTATTATAGTAATTATTTTTGTTGTTTATGTCTTCACGTAATAATAATTAATGTTATACAGGCTGTTTCCTAAAAAAACACCTCGAGCCATAACTTCGTTATTTATCTAACATTCGACCCTACAAACTATAGGTAGGTAGTACATAGTTTTAAATGATACGACAAATGCTATCTTTTGACACCACCCTTTAAAACAGTCCACAAATATTTACGAATCGATGATGTTCTTATACCATTTAAAATTATATATATTAGTAATAGTTTGTGGGGTCTAAAATCTAAATAACGAAGTAATGAATGAGTTGAGTCGTGCTTTAGGAACCAGCCTGTATAATAATAATTGCTTGAACCATCATAACCGTAAATAAAAATGAAGTTAAGTGTTGTGCGGAGTAGGGCATTTTAGGGTTTTGCCCTGCCATGTAGGTACATAGGTACTACTTGATCTTAAATAATATGATATTCCTCTTCCATAAAGTCAACTAGTCAAAATTTTTAGTTTAATAACTAATAATTTGTGGAAACTGTTTATCAATCCTCCAAATCAATAATATGGAATATGGAATATGTGCAATCCATGTGAATTTCTTTGAGTTTTTCGACTTTTTTTTTGTTAGATTATTTGACCATGATAATTGCAAAATTTTCTCCTGCAGCTAATATTTTTAAGGACTATTTTGTAATGCCAAGCCCTCTATAGCGTCTCCCAGAACGTGAATGTTGATTGTTCATGGAAGGCGTAATCTCAAAAAAACATGAAGTTCATTGGCGAGGCAGATTTGATGATTTTTTTGAAAAATATTGTTCCGCGCATAACAATACGTAATCCTCCAAAAAAATATGATACAAAAATGTAGCAGCTTGTTGTTTACGTATTCAATTAACATTTACTGAATGTAGTGTTTTAAAATGCCCATCAAATCTTTGAAATGGTTTCAATAATGGCGAAAGGTCAATTAAAATAAATAATTATGTTGATTTCAATATTCTTAGAAGTTCCCACTTCTTAACGGAGCATTAATAATGCGTATGTTTGTATAGCAACTTCAAATTTTTAGCTGCAACATTCATACACGTAGATTGTATATTCAAATCGATGTTAAAAGACAATACGTCTTTCAGAATACAGCAGTAACCAGGGAATTGTAAATTTTTAAGCTGTGAAAACTCAGAATAGCTAATAATAATAGGGATGGAATGTTTCATAAATTTTAAAAGATCCTTCATATCGTTGTTTAGTACTAATATAAGACATCACCAATCGATCATTAACGTAACTGGTAGAAATGAATCACTATAAAGATAATATACAGAGCAATTCCAGAATAACTCCCTTTTACTTTATGTTACAAATTAAAAACTATTTCCGATTATTTCCCTTTAGAAATGTTAAGTATTCTTAATTCTGTTGGCTAATTTTTTTGCATGAATTTGGTATCGTCCAGTGATAATATTGTTATTATATATAATTAGATTAATGCGTCACTGTGTAATGTAGTTTTAGAGATAAGTGAGCACGTTGTCTATTTCAACATGTTATCTGCAAGATATAAAAATGTAAGTCTTATAAATCTGTGATTTTAAGGAAAAGCTGCTAAAGCTATATTAAACTGTTGATAAATAATTTATTAAACAATATAGTGAATAATAATGCTTCCTATTTCGTTTTATAAAGACTAAAGTAGCTACTTATATACACTTGTAGTATAATCAAAGAGTATATAATGCAATATAAATAGATAAATAACATTAATATTTAAAGATATCGTGTAATAAGAAAACAACTAAATAATCTTATATCAACAGAATAGTTTTGCTTCGAATGTATAATGTTGATGAGGGAAAGAATAATTAAGAGCTGTATGTGACATGTTTGTATTATTGCAAAACTAAAAAATTACTTAGAAACGAATGCAAAATATTACGTAACGTATAGAACATTTTCATAAATATTTTAACTTCGGACCACCGCATTACGTTACGTTGGGCCAACCTTATGTGGAATCCACTCGTTAGCGGCGGATAGCACGAGACCACAACGCCGAGCGGCGCCGGCAGAGAAGAACGGGATCCCCGCACGGGCCGTTCTCGGTGGTGGGGAGTGCTGTCCCGCGAACGCGGCCGTCTGAGAGCGCCGCTGCGCCAGTACGGGGTAACCCGGCGCTTGATTTGACGACGTTCTTGCTTCAGTGTGTGTATCTATGTGCCATATACACACCGCATTGTATGGTGTGCGATATATTTGGTTCAGACATACACCTCTGGCCATTTGCGTAACGGTGCATGTGCAGGAGCGACTTACCTCAGGCTAAATTTAAATATCCACTCCCAACGCACTTTATTGTGTCCGACATACCGAAATTTGAAATTAATTGCTTTCGCGCCGATAGTCAATTATTTAAACAAGGCAGGATAAATATAATTTTTTTCACGACTGAAGAACATTGAATTTGTGGACAGTTCGGAAAGTGTAAACAAACTTTTAAACTTGAACACTTAAATTTGAATTTGTATAATGAATGCATGGAAGTGCACAACAATAAGTAAACAGCAGTGAGTGAAGTGCACACCGGTAAATTATAACAGGCACCGCTAGGTTGTGAGATTAGTTGCATTGATTAACTGATTAGTGGCTGATAAAACGTAATTCTTAACTTCCGGTTATAGGGGCGTGCTTGCAAGCAGTACGTGCGCCCACCGTGAAACTAATTATAAAATAAGTTTTACTGCAGTGTTATTTCAACAGGTGTCCTCTAAAAAATATTGTTCTAACTTTAATTCGTGTGCCTGTAAATGTAATTTACGTTCAACTTAAGTGATCAATTACGCAAAAATGGCAACGGCTATGCTTACGGATCGCGGGCTTCGTCGTAAAATCGCCCAAGGAGACACCCCCAAGCCTCCAAAAAAAGAAACAAAACGCAAAAGCAATTCAAAGAGCGTTCGTGCAGAGCAAAACAACAATGAGAAACGACAAAGAGTTTCCGGTGACGCGAAGGAGGACATGTTTGTGTCCTACCAACCGTGGGTCATCCAAACGTACGGAGATTTGGCAAAGACAAAGACAATAACCACAAAGAAATACGCGCGGATTTTGCGGACGCTACGAGGGGAGGAAGTGGCGAGCGCGGATAATAGCAAATTCAGATTCTGGGTTAAAGCCAAGGGTTTTCACGTTGGGAAGCCACCCGGTTACGAAGCTAAGCCGGCCGACGCGATCGTTGGACGTTACAGTGTTTGTGATGCTGATGAAGGGATTCCTCCCACCAGTGATCAGCTTACGGGCTCTGCCAAAGATCCTTCACTCTACGTCCCGAACACTCCCCTAAAGGTATGTTGTCTTTTATAAAGGGATCTTGACAATGTTATACATGTTAGCCTTTTATACCTCCGGAAAAGTATTATAATAACGTCATCGTCGAGTAGTAAGTACCTACTACCTGCTACACAAATGCAGCACCTTGGCTAATTTTCTTGAAACACTATGACGGTCTTATTAGTATCTACCTGTAAATAGAGACTTGAAGACATCGAGTAATTTATTTCAGTAAACTACTTAAAAAGTTTGTTTAGTAATGCTCACGAATTTATTTATCAATATTATTAATGCAATTTTTATTGCCATTAACTGGTATTTGCATACGATATTATGGGTAACACGAAAATACTTCCTGGATTTCTACAAATACTAGATAAGAAATCATAGAAGCAATATTATAATTTATGAACTTTAAACCTAAATTTCTAGGTAGAACAAACTTCAAATTTGTTGCGGGCCGTTTTATAAATCTGTGTCTATAACAGACGCTTGGAAGAGTCATCTTCATTATGATTGTAAAAATCTTATTTGAGTCTGCACCGTAATTGAATCCTGAATACAGTATTAGGTATCTAGGTACCTATTCAGATTCGATATTATACTTAAGTGCAATTGCAAAAGTTTCGTTTTAAAACAACATTTTATGCCATAATTTCAAAACAAAACATTTACCTAAATCATCTTTTCAATTTTCATGTTTAATACAATACAATACTTCTTTGTCCGATAAATTTAAAACTTTCATTTACCTACTGCAAATCCTGTCTACACTATATGTGTGAATTATCTATAGGACATCTAATCGATAATTCTAACGAATCCGCCAATCCATTAATGTAATTAAATTTTTAAAAGCATTTATAGCGGTCGATGAATCAATTATCATCATTTTCTAAATACGTGTAGCGCCTACACAACTAACTGATTTTAAATTCATTTTTAAGATATTTTAAAATTATGAGTTTGGTTTAATTTAGTAACTATCAACTGTGCTAAATTTTTACGCTTCAGACATACGATAATAAAATTGTCTGCTATAGAAACAGTATTTTGTATTAATTTATTAGTCGCGTAAATTCTGTCTATATTTTCTTGTCCGGAACAATTTTTATTCTTGCTTCTCACTTTTTCACTTTCTCCTCAATATTGTCTTCTGAGATATAGGTAGGTACGTATTTATTCCTTTTGCTTGTTCAGAATTAATTGTACCTACTCATTCATACAATCAGAGTTAACGTTTTTTATAACCCCATTTTTACACAGTTTCGACAGAAAGGACATTACAATAGTTTATTTTTTTATTGGAATGCGTACTGGGGTAACACATGGGGAGACTTTTAAACTGCTACTTTGAGGGACGAGAAACTAGGCATACCTACTATATGTTATAAAATTAGAAATAGTGTAATTAACCAGAAAAGTTTATTCCGCATTCCTTCTTGCTGTGGAAACCAAACTTTTCGTAATACCTTCATATTCAGGTAGTTGTAGGTCTGTGGTCTACTGATTTTCCAATAAATATTCAATATTTATATAAACTAAATTTCATAGAAAATAACCATTGATGTTCTATAATCTCTATGGTTTAATACCAAAAATGAGGTTATATTATATACTTTTCTTTATGATCGGTTTAAATGGAGTTCTTGTTTTTTTAAATACCCACTTTCTTACAGTTT
Organism: Hemicrepidius hirtus; assembly: GCA_963082805.1. Lineage (NCBI taxonomy): Eukaryota > Metazoa > Arthropoda > Insecta > Coleoptera > Elateridae > Hemicrepidius > Hemicrepidius hirtus. Next base: position 27,944,873 of record OY720160.1, on the reverse strand, counting down.
TGACAACAATGAAACGGATTAATTAAACGATGTACCTAAAATTCTCGCATAAAAACTAAAATAAATTTGGGGGTTACCGCAATAGAGCTAAAAATTTCAATCTCCGCATCAATTAATAAAGTTGTTCCTCTCTTTAAACCGTCTAATTAATTCCATTTCTCCCTTCCTTCATATTTCGTAATACCGGATTACGCCGTGACACTGTTGGTTACAAATTAATAAGAAGTATAACATCAGGTTACCACTATAGATAATTAATTGAGTGCAAACCAATTCAAAGCTAATTAAAAACGGCCATTATTAAATAAGGATCTTACATGTCTGACAGCAACCTGATGCGTGCTTAACATCCTAGGTACTAGGGTACTGTTTGAAGTTTGACGTCACTGAACTGCTCCGTAAATTATAGCCCTTTGATTAATAAATAGAACATTCGAAAGTAGGTAAAATTATTGTTATTCCCGTAAACGAATCAAGGTTTTTTTATACTTATTCTCGCCTATTCTGTAGTGTTTAGTATTCTCAAGTATAAAAAACCATATATTGATGATAATAAATAACTAAATAATTGCTCGGTATGTACTTATAGTATTTTTATAAAGCGTAAATATCAGTGAATATCGCTGACAAAACCACGTACAATGAATTTACAAATTTCTCCAACAACCTTGACCAGAACTAATAACGATTCTGAGTACCTACAGGCTATAGGTATTCAATACCTGCTAGTTAGCAGAATCTGGGTATGAAGACAGTGAATCTTCTAGTAAATCATCAAATAAAAAAACGATAAGGTAGTAGGGGAGAGTTGCCTATACAGTACCGGTCACCTAAATCGTACCCTACCTAGTTTTTAATGAAAAAGGGCAAATAGTTGCTCTCTGTTGAGTTCAAAAGGAACTATAAGGCGTACACGTGATGTAGTACAAAAATTGCATGGCTACACTTTGGTGAACGCGTAATAGAGCAACATTAATAATACTGGTAGGTTTGCATGTAATTTTAAGTAAATGGTTTTGCAATAATAACAATAATTTGAGCTACCGTTTCTTAAATGTTGGTCACTTTTCAATAAGCAACAGTATTCAGTTAAACATTTAAATGTAAAAAACATGAACTTTCGACGGTTTCTAAGGTTAGTTTAGATATTTTAAAATATAAATGGATGTTGCTTAAATCGTACCACCGCTTGGTTTCGTAAATCGTACTGAGTCTTGTTCTGGTTCTGGGAAGAAATTATCTTATATTTGTTCAAAATGCTAATATTGTTGCTACCAAATTAATGTATCAGTTTCTGTTATATAAATTTTTATAAAGTTTAAATAAATAATGTTGAGTTGATTTATTATTCGCTTTTTCAAAGGTACCTGTATGTTAATGCTTATATCGTAAGTACCATTTTGGAACCTTACGAGTACGATTTAGGAACCTGGTATCCAAAATCGTACCGATTGCAGAAGTTTAAATAATTTAAATTTTACCGCGAAGGTAAGTTGGTATAACCACACAAAAATTTTGTAAGCTCAGTGAAGAACCAAGGCAGGTAATGCACTACTAGAATTGTAGAAATCTTTACAACCGCCTTTGTAAAACATTAAAATTCCTTAAGTAGTACGATTTTGGCAACTCTCCCCTAGATAGGTACAATGAATTAAATTATCAACAATGGACTTTTAAGAAACGTAATAATTTTTGTAGCAGCCCACATTTTAAAGTAAAAACATTTAATTTGGTTTACCGCCCTCGCAGAGGGAGAATAAAAAAAATACTAAACAGTATTTTCGCCAATTACCTTAAAATAAATTGTATTTACCCTATGGTACCGTATGTATTATACTAAATGTAATGTGTTACAAATAATAGTTACCATTAAAGCATAAAAATTAAAAACGCTCAAATTACTATCTCCCAGTCATGCTAATTATTATTAGACATCACTCCAATCACCATGTTGTAAAGATGAACAATCCAAAGATAGTATCATACTAAATAATTTTATTTGCCATTGTTTTACTCTGTTGGTGTTCCTCAAATCGGTGATCTCGCGGAATACTGCGGTTTAGAGAAACTACAGCCAGGGTCAGCTACTGTTGATGACCACCACTTAATCATAAGATATGGAGAGACCCACATCATAAATTAGGTGTTTTTTTCGTATGTATTTTAAAGCACGGATTGCGAAATGTAAACACGACCTTGTGCTAACTTTGTTTAGAATTAATATAGGTACACCAAACCCAATTTTAAAATGGGTAACCGTTGTCATCGGTAGCGCAGTTAGAAATCTGCATGTTCAATTATAAGGGACGCCATATTACCTTAGCAGTTGGTCAGTTTCGTAAGGGTAGGTGGAAAATAACATTGGCAGTAGAAAAAAGAAACTTTTAAGCAAAGCTTGTAATATAGATAGTAATATTATTATTAAACTTTTGTCCCTTTAAACGAAAATTGAATAAAAATATTATAGGTATTATTCTATTACCATAGTAGTACCGTAGTAGGATTAATGATTTTAAAGATAAACAGCTAATGTCGGTGATTTCGTTTTTTCTTGCGTTACATACTTTCATTCAGGAAAGTGGTGAAGTGAAATAAATGATTTTAACATTCAACTTCCGTTCACATTTACATGTTCCATCTCAAGTAAAAGATTTTTAATTCGAACCTTCCCATGAGCGCAGTAGCAGGTTTTTCAAGATGCAGATGCAGTTATGTGCATCGACAAATAAGTTTATCTGATCAGGAATGTTTCTCAGGTTGCACGGCTAGGGAAGCTGCAGGATTTATTGGGCGTGAATCGAGCGCTTTGCAGACGACAACGCCAGGAGATGTCTTAGACCTTGTCACCCACTCCACGTTCTCGCTTGTCGTCAGCTCTCTACATTCCACACCGACGCTATATCGTTTCTCTAAGCGAAGTCTCTCGTCACCCCTGCATCCGCCAGATTCATGGCATGGCGTCTGACGTCTGTTAACTTCTGTTGCAAGTTTCGTTCTTATTGCGAGTATTATTATTATTTATAACTAATATAGGAGCTTTTCATTCATCAGTATCTACGATTGTGTACCTATGGGAGCTGACCACTACGGCCACCGGTCACAATGGTTACCTAAAATTTTGGTCACAACGGCCACCTAAGTTACGGCTCTATTCATATTTTTTTGTGAGAATGTGTGATTTTCTCCGAAATTGGGGTTTGCACATACAACCAAACCCCACCCCAGGAATTTTCATTCCTCAAAAAATAAAACAGCGTGAATGTGTACGAATAGCACTCCGAAGTCCAAATTCTAAACAAGGGTGGCCGTTGTGCCGAAAGTGGCTGTTGTGGCCAGCAGAATCGGGTGACCGATGTGACCAACAGCCTGGGTAGCCGATGTGACCAAGATGGCCGTTGTGACCACAACTTATGGGTTGCCGTTGTGACCGTTGTGACCATGACAACAACGGCCAAAATTTTAGGTGGCCGTTGTGACATAGATCCCCTATCTGTTAACGTTGATTTACTTTTGACCTACACGGAATGAAAACGATAAAAGGGCAGATTATTTATAGTTATAAAAGTATATTATTTATTATTGACATTGCATAGAGGGATATTGATAGTTGTCATTGGCAGTAACTACTTGAATGGAAATAATAGATTCAGTGAATCTCCACCGATCTCCATTATTGTAAAACTGTGACAACCCAACAAACCACGCGAACAACAGATGTTTTGAAGACGCTTTATATTTTTAACTTAATACCCAAGAACTTAAATAATATGGGAAACAGAAAATTCCAACTTTCCCAAAGGCTGCATTAAATGAAGTGCACACTCTGAAAAAAGTTTTGTTCGTTGTGGTTGATATGACGACGCATCCAAATGTTGGTTCAAAAGAGTTGCTCATTTAGATACCTTCTTGAATACGGAAAATGGGTGAGAGTGTAACGTTATCTCAAAATGAGTAAAGAATCAGATCACAATCATATAAAGGAGTATTAGTGAAATGTCGAAATAAATTATACTGTCCGCTTGATTTGACTTTAGAAAATTGTTGGAGTAGTTGTACCTACCTATATACCCACTTAAAAGTATAAGAACAAGATTCGAAGTCATATGGAAAGCCAGAAACCTGGAAAATTGGGAAATTAAAAAATCATGACAAAAAACCTGGAATTCTCAAAGAATTTGGTAAATTCCACCAAAATCGGGGAATTTCCAGCGCGATCCTGGAAATTAATTCATTAAGTTTGATGAATGCATTTGTGTATGCGAGATTCACTGCAGTTTACACAAAAGAAATTCGAAATTAAACGATATCCTAGTAGTACTTAATATAGTTAATATGTTCAGTCAGGTAATGCACGTCATAGATCACATGATAAACCACCAACATCGCCGGTAACCCCAAATAATAAAATTCATGTATAATTCCTTTACTTTTTTCTATTTACAACCATCGTCACGTGTCTTTAGATTGGTATTACTTCCACCAAATTTACACATTTGTTGTGGTTGTCATTGCAGGTTTTTGGGTTATAACAATTTAAACTGTTTAACTTTTGCAATATACAAGGTTGTGACGTCATCAAATTTATTCATGACGTGCATTACATGACTGAACAAATGAACTATAGTTATACAGCTGTAGGACCTCATGCAAACGCAGGAAGAATCATATAACGTTTATGTATTACCTGCTATTAAGATATTTTACTGAGAAATTTACGAAGAACACGTGTAGCTTTTGCCAATTTATGCACACCTTGTAGTATTTTAAACAGAAAATTCGGAAGTAGTCTAACGTTTAGTACCTAATTCTGATGTTCTGTTCGTAATGAACTAATGACCCTGTAGGGTCGTGTCCTTAGCGGGGTGAAATTGAGGCCCCGGAAGTGTAGTACCTACAGTAGATCTAATTTTACAAAACTGATAACATGTAATAGTTCCTTGTATGTTTTATTTCACTTGGCCCGGTTGCACCAAAGTATTTGACACGAGTTTAGCTAAACCAGGATCAATTGGCATGGATACAATTGTTCGAACAATCGTATCCATGCCAATTGATCCTGGTTTAGCTAAACTCGTGCCAAATACTTTGGTGCAACCGGGCCTAACTATGTCATGTGGCGTGATTAGGGTTTTTTGCCAAGCAACAAAGTGGCACCAGCAGAATAATACAATAGTAGGTATATTAAATTGTGTTATTAGGAGGAGTTCTTGTTGAACTCAAATTGCGGTCGGGACGCACGCGCCGAGGCCGTGCAAGTTAAGCGAAACACAAAAAGAAACGTACCTACTAATTCAAAGAATAATATATACCTACTATTTTTTCTTCAAGCGTAATAATATTCTGAAACGTTTTGTAAACGCCATTTCTACTATAAGTACTATCGAAAATATCGATAATGTCCGAATAATGTCTATGTCAAGTACATGCTAAGATTTTAAACCACTGCCGCGCCGCGTCGCGTAACTTCGGCTGTAGTATACATCAGTAACCGAAAATACGCGTCACGAACCAGTGTTAACTTGAACTTCATGTTTGGCAGAAAACAAACGATAAGGATTGTCGTCAAACAAACGATTCTGATACGAATAAGGCCGATTTTGTTACTAGTAAAATTATTTAACATATTGTCCGACTGTAGGTAGTAACAAGTAACAGAATGCTACATAGCGAGGTCGATAGCGAAATATGGATACCTATTACAGTACACAGATACATTAGAAGTGAAATATTTGGATTAATTAATTATTCAAAATTCAGACGATGGGCCGATTGCCGTATTTGTATAAGAAAAGGGTTTATTCATCTTTTGTCTTTTTTAACAGTACTTTATTGTATTTTAAAAAGCTATCTTATGAAAATTAAGAAACGAGTTTGAAATATGAATAAAAATGATACAATACACAATCTTAATACAAATCTCAACCAAATGTAGCTATAAGTTTTAAAATATGTACCAAGATTTAAGTCGTTTCAAGCGTAGTATGGAATCGGTGTAAATCACCTAATAAAATCCCTCATATTATTAGGGAATGATGGGCCTGCGAGGCTCTGAGCTCTTGTTCGCGAAATGACGCGGCTTCTCATGAAGACGGCAGAGTTAGACGCGATTTGCGGGTGATTTATGAGAGACGTCGTGGTTCGTTCGTTGTAATGCTAAGGGAAATTCCTTTTGTCTCGCTACTAGAACACCACCACAGGTATTGTACTAAAAGAGCAAATTTAGAAGTTCGCAGTTTTACGATTTTTCCACCATTAGGTACGTAATATTCATTTGATGACGTGTTTATTGTTCAAGATGGAGAGAAATGGCAAGGTGGAAATAATGCCTCTATTCTTTGTTTTACAATATTTATTGAAGGTTAAAGGTTATAATAAACTAGGAAATTATTTTTGATGCTTGTCATTTATTTACATACTATACGGGACAGAACGACAACCTGTAATTTCCGATTGCTTTTCCAACAAAACCTTGAAGTATCAGAAACGTTCAAAGTATTTATAGTTTCTATGCCTTTGTTAGAGGTTTCCCCTTGATTTTTCATCTATTTAGAATTTTACCTTAATTACACATCATTACCTCGTAACTGTAACACCATGTAGATACTTTTAATTAATTTTTTGTCGTCATTTTTGAGGCATCCAAGTTTCTATTTAAATCATTATTTTCATGGAAAATATAAGTACAACCGAGTAAAACAGTGTTCTAAAGTTTATGTTATACCGTGTGTCCTTGGGAAGACGGAACATAGGGATCTTATAATGCTAATTTTTTAAAATGATCCACGAGTGCTTTGAACCATTCGTCTTGAAACAATTACACGAATCTCACCGATCGTTAACGATTTCCATGCCGATCATGTATGATCGTCTCCAGATCAAATTTTTGTTTGTGTTTTAAATGTCAATTTACTAAAACCAAAGACAATTAAAGGTTATGTTCATGTTAATTTTTTTTAAATGGGGTCCTACCTTAACTGAAGTACAGTTTAGAGCTGACAATCAGTAATCGCAGTTAAATTACATGTGAAATGTGAAAATTTACTTTAATAGGATGATCTTGATGTATGAACCGAAGAATTTGATGCGATAATCAGCTTTATGATGAAACATGCTATGTACAATGCTAATTGCATAAGACTGTATTAAGACTAAATCAAAGAAAAAGCGAATATTAATATCAGTTAGTGTGTACGAATATGAAATTTTTATTTCTACGGCAATTTAATGTGATCAAATAATTGTTACATTAAAAGTATTTGATTTTTAAGGAGCCGGATTCTTGCATACCACAAAGGAAAGTTGTCTAACACAGGTCTACAGCATTATTTTATGTACCTACTAGTATAATTTTCGTAATTTCATTTTCAGTTTCTAATAATGCGTAACTTGCGAAAAGCCTTAATTGTTCACCTAATCCATCATAACCTGAAAAAGATCTTAGAACCATAACGTCAACTGCAAACAAATTATTTTGTATTTATTAACCTTTATAATGATACTCAGTCCCATTTAATTTAATTAAAACACTATCTAAATTTACATGAACCAATTTGAGCAAATAATTAATAATTTTATTTCTAACTGATTTTCAAGAGCGCGGCTGTCAATTCGTATTGTAAATAATTGTTGAATCGTTTGTTAGTATAACGCACGCACGTATTACATCTGTATTAGCAAGAGCGTTAAACAGCTGACATACCGACGTCGACGCTTCCACCAAATAGAAATTCAAAGCACTCATGGATCATTTTCAAAAATTACCATTGTAAGATCCCTATGTTCCGTCTTCCCAGGGACACACGGTGTGTATAGATAGTAATAGTTACAACGAAAAAATGTCCTTCATTTTTTTAATAATAGGTACTTACAACCGGTGTTCGAACCCGGGATTTCTTGGTTGCTAGCCGAATTCATATCCACTTGTCTACCGTGACCGCTATATTTCATTTAACGTGACGAATATGCGGAGCTAAATTAAATATCATGTGATTAACGCATTTTCGCACACAGGCGGCGCACTTAACTGTAGATACAACTGGTACCTACTCTACCTAACATTTATAAATCGCAATCAAAATAGTATTCCCTTTACTGCATGCGTTCAATAAATAGATAATAAATACTATTCACTCTACGAAACTTTTGAGTAGGCTAAGCAAGGAAATTCGATAAAAATCCTTTTCACAAAAGATAGTAGACAATCGGTAGACCATCATTTTCCAATCATAAAAAATAAAAAAGCGTTCTTCGTCACTTTGGTAAAAATATCTACTGTCACTGTGTCGATCATAATTGCTATTATATAAATGTTTTTTGTAAAATCTATATTTTATTATTTTATTCGTATTTAAAAAAACTATATATTTTAAATGTTATTAATTTCCGTAATTGCGGAAACATTCAAAAGCGGCTTTTTAAAATGAATAATAAATTCCTTGCATCTCGAAACGTCCTATAGTAATATCTCTTCTACATCCACGTGCACTTCTGCTATTCGCATCTGCTAGCGGGTAAATTGAGTATAAACCCTATGTCGGCCTCCACATACGTCTATCAATATTTCAGTCGAATATGTTGTATATATTCCATCATATCGCAATCACACGTGACGTTACTTCAAAATCCCAATATCTCTGTCTGGCGCGTCAACAAATTCTGGCCGCCCGAAGGCAGGGAAGAGATAATAGAAGAGATCGACCCGCGCGCGTAATCTCATGTGTTCGAGGGAGAAATGCGGAGAAGAGAGAAGCGACAGCAGACGCGGCCGGGTAGCGTTCGCTGCCCGTGATAATCTAATCGGACAGCGGCTGCCGTTCTCGCTAATGACGGCCCCGGCGCGCACAGCAGGATATTTGCGTCGCTCGCCGGCCGTTCGTTCCTGCCAGAGTAACACAACTCGCTGCACGGAAGTAGGGCGCTTTATTAGGTTTTAGTTTACGGAGCGGATGTGGCTAAATCGGAGATCAAATGCGCAGGCCACCGCCCGCCCGCCACGGAAACTGAAACATTCCGGCGAAAATCTACTAACTCTGAACCCCATGCAATGCAGTTTCATTTTATTAATACATATTTAATTGATATTAAGTAAAAAAAAAGCACAATAATTTTAGAAGTTACTTGTCAAGCGTTAACACTTGACAGGAATGTTTGTTTTAAATCATGAAGCTGTTAATGTGTTAATTCATCTCCAAAACAAAATTAGATACAACTTAATGTAGAACATTAATTTAATTTATTTATCCTATTTTTTTAGAATGCGGACCTCTCTTCAGGCTGTTCTGAGGTTGTTACCATTACCACTAGCTATAGTAATTCTGACTTTCGACCTCGCAGTTTATAAAAACGTGTTTTCTTGGCAGAAAAGTAACTATGCCCAAACAATTCTCACAAGTTTCTTTCTTAATCGTGAAATTCTTCGTCTCATTATATCTTATTATATACCTATTATATATTATGATTTATGATAAATATAGGTTAACATTTTAAAAATTATGACCATCCTCGACTTTCCGATATATTTATTTCGTAGATATTATAAGTGCAATCTATTGTACTATGACATGTAAAAGTATAAATTGTACTACTACAAAGAAAACGATCTAAAACAAACAATTAGTTCATTGTAGTGGGATAACTACCATAAACTCAGCGAGGGCAAACGCTTTGGGCCTCGTGGATTTAGGGGTCTGCAACAAGCTTCTAAAATAATGTATTTCAATGAGTTTTATTAGTAAAATGTAAAGAAAAGTTCAGAAAGGAAATTCCGAGGACAAGGTGCCTGAAGCTTTCGGCATTTACGAGCAGGATTTTATTATCTAGGTAAAAGGACAATAAAAGTAAAGTACAGTGTAAGCCGCTGTGAGCAATTGACCGATATACTGCTTTGTAATAAGCCGGATGTTAAGACTTAATAAGAATACAAATTTTGCATATTTTCTGTCAGTATACTTGCCCACTGATCATAAAAATAAATATTCAGAAATTATTAAGGTTAAAGTTACAAATTTCCAATCGCATTACATTACTGCCATTACTGTTATAGCTAGTAGATAGCGCTTTAATTTTATTGTACCTAAACATGAATTCACAAATTCCTTCACAACAGTTACTAAACTAATTACAGTTACCTACTTACTTGGGATTGCCGTTTTTGGCTAATAATTTGAAAATATTTAAAATGCTATATTTATGAGACTCGCAAAGAAATATCGTTGCACTCTAGGCACCCTTCTCGTAAATACGTGCTCATACTTTAAATTATTTATTCAGAATCTGCACTTTCCGCTATCTTTACATGTTTGCCAGTTTTTTTTATTTTTTAGAAGCAATTATTTAAGCAGATACGCATCTCTTGTTTCCTGCATGGTAAGGCGTCGCCATGATGAAAAACAACGGGGCTCATTTCACATCCTTCCAAAGCAATTCAACGATTGTAGAATTTATCTGATTTATTTCACGTATATCGAATGAGAACCATGCATACGCTAATAAAATAAATCTCCGTTCAACACAAGAAGACGTTCGATGTATATTTTTCTGTATTAAGCCAGCCCCTTAAACAGGATTATACAATTTCGACCCCAAAGCACGCAGCGCCGCGGGTGGCACGCTGATGAAGGGCTTGTGCGTGTTCACGTGTCTACCCCTAACATCCGTCTACCCTTTCTTCCTGCCTGCCGTTCCCGCCGACCGGGGTTTCTACCGTGAATTTTCCGATTCGAAAGTCTAAGGGTAAAATCGGCCTCGTTAATTAGATTCTCTTACAAATAGGGTAGCATCATACTGGAGAAAAAAAGTGTTGGATCAACGAATAAACCATCCATTCAACATATAAGTACTTTGCACATTAAATACCTACTTACGAACAATGTGTTTAAAAGTTTGTTTAAGATTTAAGTTATTGAAGAAAATGAAGCCCCAATCACTATTATTAAATATGACTGAACTGTCAGGGTCAGTTTATTCAATTTTCCTTTTCTTTGTAGCATTAGTTCATCAATGTTTCCACATGTCTGCAGATTAAAAAAACAAATTTAAAATTAAGTACTTACAAGTGAATTAGTTATAGTTAGCTGATAATAGGTATACATACAAAATAATGAAATTAAATTAACTATTATAATAAATTATCGTTAAATCGCTTACCTGGGACCTGAGAGTACTAGTACGAATAACAATTAGTACTAAAAAAGATGCACAATTACAAATTCGGTACTTAGGTACTTACTTGATTCTACCGTACGGAATAATAAACGCTTAGAAAATAACAAGTAGTACAACCCAAACATATAGGTACCATTTCTGGGAACAGGATGAGTATTAGGTATATAAACTTTGATCCAACATTCCGAAATTGTTAAATGAATCAAATAAGATTTGAATAAAGGAACCTGCTACACTATGTCCAACAATGAATGTGTTAAATGAATAGCCGCCCTTCTTTTAACAGATAGATATAAATTGTTGTAGGTAACAAATACCATTTTACTTAGTCTAATAAATTTAAAAGATTGGAATAAACATTTAGTCTCCTTCCAAGCAATTAACCAAAATGACTTATTTTAAACCCGACTTAATATTGTATCAAAAGTCCTAACTGCTTTTCTGTCATTTTAACCACAAGCTAAATGTTAAAGGAACCTATTGTGTTCAACTAATATTAATCGTTGATTAAATGTGATGGTATTTATTTTAACATATTATTTGTTGAATCAATACCAAAAAAACTGGCAGTCAAAGAAATGGTTAAAATAGCACCTTCATTTCTCCCAGTGCAGCTGAACCCGTCTTACTCCTCACTATCACCTATACCATACATAGGTTTCATTACCTAGTATGTGTTGTAGTACAAAAACCTCATTAATCCCATTAGTAACATTAGTTAGTATCGATATCGTCTTAGTTGTTAATGATGGTCATCAAAAAAATCTTACAGGTTGGACTGTTGTAATTTTTTTTGGTACGAATTATTCTGCAATAAATAGCTTTACCCTTAGTAGAAAATCTAAAGAATGTTACTCTTACTACAATACTGTGACTGCAATTTAATACGGGGTAATGCTTTATGTCCGTGATATAGGTAATAGAAGTAGATTCACCTGATGACCTGAATGGACTTGTACAAGTAAGGAAAGCTTGAAGTTGCAATGGGGTGGTAAAAGTGGCACCTGAACGTCGCATTGCGGCAGAGTTGTGACGGTGCAAGTTGTCTACCTTAACTCTGTTCTTATTTTACCCTACGTTGTGAATTTGTTTATTGTTTTATTAACTCTAGTTCATGTAATTCAGTAAACTGGTCATTGCAAGGAAGAAAACTTTTATATACAGGGTGATTCCTAAGTACGTGTAGAAAATGAAGGGGGTGATTCCTGGGCGAAAATTAAGGCTACTTTTTCCTATAAATGTGTATCCTAATATGCTTCCCTGAAGAGTTACCCCTCTTCAAAAATGGAGGAAAAATTTGGTTTTTAATTTTTATCTCAAATTTGGACAAAGATAGAAAAATAAAAATAAATGGATGTGTTCTACTAACAGGAAGGCCCTTTATGGATATTTTCTTTATTCACCTGTATTGTTAGAAGAGGATGAAACTTACAACCCCTGTTCATTTTGTTATTAGAACTTTTAAATTCACCGGAATTTTTAATTTAAAAAAATAGGCATGAGAAAGCCTTATTCATTTAGAAAATTATTGTCTCTTTTATTTTTATCGTGAGACAAATAGTTTTCGAGTAAAAAATTAAAATCGATTGTAATGTGCGCCTCAGTTTCGTGAGAAGTTGTAGTAAATTTCTGAAATAAAAAGTCTAGGTAGGCGGATTTAATTTTTTGTGTTTGTTGTTTTTGATAATAATAATAATTGTTAGTAAGTTTGCATACATTATTGATGAAAAAATGAAATCCGCCTACCTAGACTTTTTTTTCAGAAATTTACTACAACTTCTCACGAAACTGAGGTGCATATTACAATCGATTTTAATTTTTTACTCGAAAACTATTTGTCTCACGATAAAAATAAAAGAGACAAATAATTTTCTAAATGAATAAGGCTTTCTCATGCCTATTTTTTAAATTAAAAATTCCGGTACATTAAAATGTTCTAATAAAAAAATGAACAGGGGTTGTAAGTTTCATCCCCTTCTAACAATACAGGTGAATAAAGAAAATATCCATAAAGGGCCTTCCTGTTAATAGAACACGTCCATTTATTTTTATTTTTCTATCTTTGTCCAAATTTGAGATAAAAATTAAAAACCAACTTTTTCCTCTATTTTTGAAGAGGGGTAACTCTTCAGGGAAGCATATTAGGATACACGTTTATAGGAAAAAGTAGCCTTAATTTTCGCCCAGGAATCACCCCCTTCATTTTCTACACGTACTTAGGAATCACCCTGTATATTTATTTTAATTTAGTTATGGCTTTATCGACTATGGAACTAATATTATTCTGCAAAAGAAGTTGCCACAATTAGAGTTCGTAGAATTCTAGTAAAGCGGCGCCACTGCAGTGGCGTGGCGTGACTTCTTCAGAAGTGTAATCGCACCGTGAAATATAAAAGGAAGAAAATTGCGCCGCAGGCGATTTTTTTTTGGAAAAGTGGGCGTGGCCTAGTTAAAAGCGTTTTAAAAGCACTTGAGAGTTTAAGATAGCATTATAAAATTACTCTTGGCTATCCTCAGTATCCTTCATTTTACATAGGTACTTCACACTCTTCACAGTGGTTACATAGCAACATTTAAGACGTGCGTCGTCGCATCGGTGGCGATCGGCTATTCTAAAATTCTTGATATTACTTATACTTATTAATTATGTACCTAATGTGGGTAATTTTAATTATTATTATTTATAAATATATTACTCATATTTATTATAATTTTTTAAGGTTTTAACTGTAATCGGCGATTACAGCGGTTACATACACGCTTCGCCACTGGGCGCCAGTAAGGAAAAATATTAGTTTCTGAAAAAGCAGCCGAAGAAAGTCTGCGCTAATATCAGAAATTAGAATAGGAACTTCTAATAGAGCACGGCTGCCACATTTCAAAACACAGTATCCAACATTTTTCTCAAAAATGCAATTTTTAGTCCAAGTAGATACTGTGTTTATTCCGCCTCTATTGAACTACCCAGTTTAGCACTACCTGTCAGAGTTACGTAGATACTATATTTCATCAGAACACAGTATCTACATCGATAATTCTGGTTTTCTACGCCAAAACCCAGCAAATGGTATTTTCCAAGACTTAATCTAGGCAAAACCCAGTAAGTGACACTTACTGTCTATTGGAAGCAACATCCGGAACGGAATTTTTAACAAAAGTTCACCCGAAACACAGTAAGTGGCAGTTACTGTGTTTTGAAAAATATATTACAGTCTCCCAAGTAAACGACACATCTAAGGATTTAATTCAAAATATTGATGTAGACGAGGGCCTTTAACCGTTATTTTGTTTAAAATGTCTTTATTGGTTACACACTTGTATTTTATTCTTTTATTACCGAAAAAAATTATTATGTTTGCAGATACAGTGCTTTTTACTATATAATCTGCTCTACTTTTATCAAACATCTATCCCAAAACACAGCAACTACAGTTTTTTCGAAAAAACACACGAATCTTAAAATTATTTTTTACGTATAAAATTATATGCAATTATAGTATACAAAACCGTTAAAATTGTATTTAAAGATCTTTAATATTTCGAAAGCCATATATTCAAAGTTTTCTTTAATTTGCTTAAAACTTTGGAAATGACAGTTACTGTGTTTTGAAATGTGGCAGCCGAGCAGCCGAAGAGGGTCAGCGCTAATATGAGAAGGGAAATTAGGAACTTCTAATAGAGTAGCCGAAGGATGTCAGCACTAATATCAGAAGGAAGATGAGGAGCTTCTAATAGAGCAGCCGAAGAAAGTCAGCTCTAATATCAGAAGGAAGATGAGGAACTTCTAATAGAGCAGCCGAAGAATGTCAGCGCTAATATTAGAAGGCAAAATATAGAATTTCCTGAAAGCAAGACAGCTTTATCGGACATGTAACTCTCGTTATGTGTGTCTTCAAAAAGATCTTTTAACTCTTCGTTCTTACCATTTTATACAAAATTTACTGGTGGGAGAATTTGTGCAAAGAACCACCCTTTACGCCTCTGGCACAAATTAACAATTTTGCTGAATAAAATTTTATTAAATATTACAAACCAAACAGCAAGTCGACGCCTTCCCTTATGATGCGGTGGCAAATCCTCAAAAGCAGCCGATCCTTTCTTAGGATTACTGAAAACGGGAGTCATATAAACAAATATACCTATAGTACCTACCATCGGTCGGCCAACCTTTGCAAATAATTATTTGTTGCTTAGTGCAACAACTTTATATCTTATTGCTAATGCTAATCTACAGTAAAATGTCCTGGCGATCTGGTCTTTTTGTTCTTTTCAATTCCAGGTACCTACAAGGGTTGGTTCCGCAACGCTACAGAGTAGACTTTATCTCCTCAATACTTACCTATAAGTACTTCTAAATTCTAATTCACATTATTCATGCAAATCTACGTTTATGATGTTTCTATGCAACCTACCTATAGCTATTTAATAATATTCTCAATTGTTTCTAAACATGTTCCTAACATTGCTTTGAATAATTTAAAATGTAACAAATACCACCAGGATGAATCCCGCGGGATTGTCCAAAGGAAGAGATTGTAAAAGCTACAATCGCACATCGTCCCTAACCACGTCTTCGTTAAAAAAACTGCCGCATGTTGCAAGCGACGCGACGTTTAGAGACCTTAACTCTTCACATTGTAAACCAAATTTTATATTCATTAATCCGTACCATAAACCAATATTCTGTTATACTTGAAAAATCCATTCGAACCCTGTATTATTGGTAAGTACAAGTACATATAAGTACTGATTAACCATAATAACAGGGCAGTGAATAGCAACATGCATGATTATGTCCCATTATGTCCTTCTTTAAAACCTACAGATCCCAGATATAATTTGATATAAAAGATACTAGAATTGACTAATGTTACTATTGTTACTATGTCGCATTGTACAGAGCAAATGTGAAAATTATATTCAGAACAATGCCTAGGCCTTTTTAGTAGCCTATTCTATTCGTCATAATCCCCAAATATACCACAACCTCTTCGGTGAACAACTTTTCGAACATGCCGGACCAACTCGAACTTGGGAACCCCAGGCCATTACTTTAAATTGCTCCCGACCGCACCATACGTCCGCCAGCAAACAAACAACACCAAAAACGCGATACGTGACTCGAGGGCCATTTAGATAGATGACTGTGACCGCTCGTCTCGCTAGTTGACATGCTCCATTACGTGCGAGCCGTAATCTGATATCATAACATTCCGTGCTGCTGTCTATGTGTGTGTGTTTGGAGCTTTGGGTGTTGATTTCCTATCCCTCTTAAGTTACCTCTCACCTCGTTCCCGCATCAGGGTTTTCGCTATCAGCTAGCGCAGAAAATATTTATAAAAAAGATCGGCATAAAAGCTAAGGAACTCTTCTGCTTTAAAATGAGAAAATGAGGAATAGTCTTATTACTTGCAGGTAAAAGTAAAATTGTGCTGTCAATTCTTAGTAACTTTAAAACTCATTCATTAATTAAAATAAAGTAGAAACATGTAGGTAGTTAGAAACTTAAAAATGATTTGCGCTGCATATGATAGACTTCTTTATAGAAACATCGGCACTAGACTTCTTATCTACAAGACAACTTCACAGGAACGTTTGTCAAGTTTTCGACTATCATTTAAAATCCATTTGACACCTAGAAGTCGTAAGTAATTCAGGAGGGTGCGTTTTCTTCCGAGAATTGAAGTTATATAAAACGCCAGAGATCTTTTGTTGGTTTATGACTTTTCCTCTTAAACTTACTACCTTCAAGTTTTCTTGAAATATAATCGATGCACCTATTAGGTATACTATCAGTAAGGGCAAATTCTTAAGACTAGTAGGTAGCTTTTATAATCCTACTAGCTCATATCTCCAGACGATCAACACGGTTACAGACGTAGGTAGACCTTATATTATTGCTTTCACTTAAGTATAAAAATTATCTTTTGATTCTATATAAATTCTAATTTCATTCTCCCGAGCTTTAATGATGATAATGTGTACAGAATATGGTTTGTATGAGAGCTGTACAGCAAGATGTTTTTGTGAGAGCTGTGTGCGTGTCATCTCCAATCTGAACAGTTTTTAATGGCTTGTTGTTTAAGCATTGCGCTACCATAATTAAATTTTGCAAAGGTTTCCCGGTTGTCACCAGTGGCATCGTATTTATCTTCAGTTTATTGTTTCAGTCTGTGTCATGTTTTCCCCGGAAAACAATGGCTTTGTAGGACGTAGGCCGGAACGAATTTACATCTAAGGCCCCAGACATGGTAGATTCGACGAACTTCAGCCAAGCGAGCTTGCGGTAAAACCGCACATCTGCGGTAATACAATGCGGTGTCGCTAACTATAACAACGGAAGCGAACGACACCCACTCACTGCACGTTCTGTCGATACGACGAATCTATCGCTGATTCACTCGTATTGTCTGTGAACTTAAGTTTTTTCATTGGGAAATGCGGGGTATCTAGTGCAAAACCAGAAGAATAGAAAGAAAGTATGCGCGTATGCATTATGAGTATTATCATTGTAATGTAAATGGGTTTGTGGACCATGAAAATATTTCAATATTCTCCTGTTGAAAAGAAAATAGTATGTCGAATAATATATAATGTGCGAATTCATAACATCTAAACTACTGACTTTAAATGTTTATAAATTTCTAATGCTTATACTTGCTCAGCCAATACATCAAATAAAAAAATTAATTTATTTTCAAAATCTAAGTATTATACAAAAGTCCATTAAAATTCTTTCCACAATTCGACCCTACCTGGGTTTACCAAAGGTGAATAAGAGTAAAACCTCAAAGTGCGAATAAGCTCGAAAATCAGGCAATTTTGAATTATCTAGTGTTTTCTCGGATTCGGTTTGAGTTTGGGGGGATTGTTTGACCGGGCGGCTTTAATAATTCATGATTCGGGGTTCAGGTCCTTGTGATTGTCGCTTAAAGACTGCGGAAATCTGAGCTGTACAGGGTGATTCATAATAATTGTTGTACCAAGCTTACTTGAGTGAAATCTGGAATATAGTATCTAGAATCACCAACTCTGCCAACTAGTACAACTACAGGGATTGATGAAAAGTTGACCATGGTTCCAAATAAAGATTTACTTGAGTAGGTCTTCTTAAAAACTTCCTGAATAGAACCTGAAACTCCGTTAAATGGCGGCCCGTTCAAAATTTAACGTAATTATCCCACCCCTTGATATTAACAACCTCTGATTGAGCCTTAATTGCAGTTATCTTATTGTAATAAAAATAGATAAGAGTTATAAATTCTAGGGTACCTACCCAACTTGTTTAAATAAAATACAAAACTGAGTATTGATATAGGTATACTACTATACCCTATAAAATAAGTTGATTTATTCAACCATCCAATACTTATTTTAACGGCTTATACCTACCTATATGTTATACCGGAAAAGTAGATTTTCCAGTACGAGTTGAATCTGCCTAGGCAACGTCAACTCTTACTTTCACTGAAAGGACTAGGTAGTAAGAATAGGCACAGTCAAGAGGCACAGTCAATCAACTTTTCCTGTAATATATAGTATATAGGTACCTTTATGTAAACTGTAAAGCATCATCAACTCAACAAGGACGCAGAATGTTTTATGATTTTTATGCAAACTTATCAATAATTATGTGACAGATAAAACATTTTGTTTATTATAAACAATAATTTCTCTTAACAATTAATTAGGTACTATGACCATTGGTATGTAATGAAATTAAATTAACAATTTATTTTGCATTTATGGCAATTATGGCAATTACATTTACAGCGAATAAGTCGAACATATTGTGGGAATCATAGAACTTTTAGCAACTTAGATTTTATCGTTTTAATACAACCACTTGTATTCGAATTCGGCTAGTGTATTATACGGTGCTAATAAATTATGTAGTTAGTATGAGTTATAATGAAGTACTGTGTACATTTATTAGCAAAAGCAAATTTGTTGACTATAGTAAATAGTTGCCAGTTTGGTTTTATAAATTATAAGTAAATATGGTAAATTATTATTGGACCTTTAATACTACTACTATTTTTAAAGATTAAACTAAATAGGTAAAATTAGTATTCGTAAACCATTGATTAAATAATTAAGTACAAAAGAATAAGGAATTTATAAAAAATATGTACGGCAGAGACAAGTAGGTGCTGGTGTGAGTTGTAGTCAGATGTGGGACAAAATATAGTCGGCCCATGTGAGATTAACACAGCGCACCGTGTTGATGATGATGATGTCACAAAGACGAGCCTCACGCACCAATGGGTGTATGCGTCACGAGAAGCGGCGGCTTTCAGAGATAAACCAAACCCTGCAATATGGACGGGTTTGCGGCGGATACCCCGACGCACCCTTGCAAATCTCAAAGGGACAAAACTGCTGAATTGACAGCGTTCTGGCACTATACGCATCGCTGGTAAGATTTTACGGACGAACAATTTCCTGGACTATGAATAAATAATTCGAGATAAATGTCGGAATGCAGATCAAAATATGGCTGACTATTGGATCGCGATGCGATGTATTCCCCAAGCAAAAAACGGAACGAAGCTGGAAGATTAAATTGAAACGGCGGCATACACAAACGACTGTCGTCATATAAAGACACCGCGCATCAATTATGCGATAAAAGAGTGAGTAATATGTAATGAAACACTAAACTGCTTCCTAGTTTCTTGAAATTTGTTCTGCCTTGTGTATTTTATCCTGCAAAAATTACTTTGCCTCTTTCATTTATGAATAGAGAATAATTATACTTCGTAATTGTGGAAAATATTAGGTTTATAAATCATTTACTATACTTTTTATACGGAATATTTAATTTTATAATTGATAAATTACAAAGACTAACATTTGTAAATACTTCGTACAAATCGTCATCTACATACCTACTGTTTCCAAAAGATGCTGAATAAAATCGATACCTATAAAATTGTTAAAAAATGTTAACCATTTTTGTAACGGGGATTATTTAACAAAAAGTGGATGTCATAAGCATAACCATGGCCATTAGAAAAATTCGGAAAAACATGTCCGACAGATTTTGCGAAATAGCTATTTTCCTAACAAGTGCAGAAAATCGATTTTTCCGCACGCAAATGCCGTTGACAGCACGACGCGTAGCGGAGTGGTGTCAAGCATTTGCGTGCGGAAAAATAGGTTTCTGCACGTGTTAGGAACAATAGTTTTTCTACTAGCGTGCGGAAAATGCGTTTTTCCGCACGCTAGTAGAAAAACTAGTGCGGAAAAATCCTTTGCCGCACGGTGCGGAAAAGTGGATTTTCCGCACTAAAAAATGTGCGGAAAATGCGTTTTTCCGCACGCTAGTAGAAAAATTTATTTTTCTACTAGCGTGCGGAAAAACGCATTTTCCGCACACTTTTTAGTGCGGAAAATCCACTTTTCCGCACTAAAACACTAAAACATGTGCCATTTCCGCACGCTAGTAGAAAAACTATTGTTCCTAACACGTGCAGAAACCTATTTTTCCGCACTTAAATGCTTGACACCACTCCGCTACGCGTCGTGCTGTCAACGGCATTTGCGTGCGGAAAAATCGATTTTCTGCACTTGTTAGGAAAATAGCTATTTTAACAATTTTATCCCGAATTTTATCAATTTTATTAATTACTTTTTGACACAGTGTATAGTAGTATCAAAGCCTATCGATGGTTTCCTCTATACAGTAGCGACACGAATTTTGGCGTTTACGAAGGCAACAATATAACGATGTACTTGCAAGGGCCGCTCCTGTTCTGTAAATTTCAAAGATTTGTTTTAAAGTAAGTAGCAGCACGAAGTCAAATTTGAGAAAAACTTATTATTGTTCGCTTCCCTCCTCCTTTAATGATGCTGCGTGCCAAAAACACCTAGGTTTACCTACACTTTTTTGATAATACCTAAATAACTATTATCATTGTTGCTTTCAATTAAGGCATTTTTTTAAATAACACTGATATTGACGTTTCTGAATAGGTATATGTATATTTTTATTCTGCATTCGAAAAGTAAAAATATATTTACTACGAAAAAGTTCTTTTATAAGTTTAGGTTGCTTTGTGATAATCTCAATTTTAATAGATTTTTTTAAACAAATTTTTCTTTGATTTGAACGTTAAGACAAGATCTCTGTTTAATATTTCAAACATTCATACTAATTATAATAATTCCCCGTAGCAAATTGTATGGTGATCCCCCTACATGGTTTTTAATTATAAACCGTTTCCTGAAACATTTCAACAACTTTATAATCTAACCAGGCCTATTTTATAGAGAGTATTTAATGAAATTTGAAAAAAAATAATAAATGTATGTAGTTCTAAATAATAATTTATTGTTAACGGTTTTCATTTCAAAAACTGCAGAAATTCATATTTGACTTTAACCAATATTAGTTATAACCTTTGCTATAACATCTTTCCTATAACCAACTACAATCTGTGTTATTTATTTATTAAATTCAAATGCCTGCTTCCTTTCTGTTGCTTTCTTACTATAAGAGCCATGAAGTGTAACTGGTGATTTAATATGAATTAACATGATATGATGTTACATTGTAACTAGACATAACTAGCTCCAACTAAATCGTCAGTTTAGACTTTTAAAGCCAACTGAAAATATTAACCTCGGGCTATATTACACAAAAAAAGATAACAGTCACTGAATCCAATGATATTAAGGCATTTAAATTTCGGTTAGTGAGCAGCAAGTATTTTGAATGAATAAAATCACTGCTATAACTAACGCCAGGCAACTGCACTGATTTGTAGAGTAATTGTATTTCCGACCAGCAATATTCACCCCAATCCAACCCCATTTAGAAGTGTGGTTATTGTGTTTATTGCGCGATGGAGGATGCGATTAGTTGGGGTTGTGAATGCAGTGCGGATAATTTCAATATTGAATGAAGTTCGACAATGTAAGGAAACTCTGAGAAGCGATGTGCGATAAGCTTCCCTCTATTAAATTGAGGACTTGGCAAGACTCAATGTAGCTATAATTGCCATTTTTTTTAGTTGTTTCTTGTAAGTTAACAAATGTAAGATCGTAAATAGGTACCTACCAATAAAATATTATGGGCGAAGTACGAAGTAGTACATACCAACTTGTTATGCGTTAAATGTTATCGTTATTATGTTTATGTAGGAAGTTAGTCGATTACGATCGATTGATTAATATCTAACAATATTAATTAATGGGAATGACTGCGTTATAATTTATTCTATGTAGTGTCGTTGTTTGTTTTTTCGTTGGTGACTCTACTGTCGCTACTAAGTTTTTTTTTAGAATTCATATTTTACAGAAACAAAATACTATTACCTACTATTGACACCTTCCAAGTGGTTATAGCTTTTAATTTTTAAAAATTAAATAGAAACTACGAGCAGTGACGGTACTTTTTCTGCTAATTTCGATATCACGAGTTCTTTAGTTGTATCGGTGATTGGTGATTCTATCGACAGTACCTACATTATAAAAATAAATATATGTATCACCATTTTTTAGATTATATTAATAGATAATATTAATAACTTCCACCCTGTGTATCTTGAAATGTGAGAACTATGTTTCCTTCCAATTGATCTTGGAATCACCCCTTCAAGCATTCATAGTAGGTACCTACTGCAGTGTGACAATTTTAAAAGTTTCAGTGGTCATATTTCTGTAATTAAAAAAATATCAGAAATCATTCGAAACTTATCGATAACTTGAAAGGAATTGGAGAACTGAAATTATGTAACAAGTACGCACCCCCACCTACCCCTACCCTCAGCCCCTCATCTTAAAAACCTTAAATGGTAACATCCTGTTCGTAACTATCGTTGAAAATTTCTTGCATAATGCTTGTTAACCATACGAAACAAATATGTGTTTAATAAGATATATGTATATGTATAGTTCTCAATTCAGTAAAAACCAAGGGCCAAATCCATGAACTACGAATGAAAATAAAATCTATGTATAGCAGGTTGGATGAGCGACAGGTTGAAACGTGAGTGGCGGACAGAGCGATCTACAGTACTGTCAGTACAGTACGATCGAGAGCTGTGCATCGTACATACCGTGTGTCCCTGGGAAGACGGAACATAGGGATCTTACAATGGTAATTTTTTAAAATGATCCACGAGTGCTTTGAATTTCTATTTGGTGGAAGCGTCGACGTCGTTATGTCAGCTGTTTAACGCGCTTGCTAATACAGATGTAATACGCGCGTGCGTTATACTACAAACGATTCAACAATTATTTACAATACGAATTGACAGCTCGTGCTCTTGAAAGTCGTTAGAAATAAAATTATTAATTATTTGCTCAAATTGGTTCATGTAAATGTAGACAGTGTTTTAATTAAATTAAATGAGACTGAGTATCATTATAAAGGTAATAAATACAAAATAATTTGTTTGCAGTTGACGTTATGGTTCTAAGATCTTTTTCAGATTATGATGGATTAGGTGAACAATTAAGGATTTTCGCAAGTTACGCATTATTAGAAACTAAAATGAAATTACGAAAATTATACTAGTAGGTACATAAGATAATGCTGTGGACCTGTGTTAGAAAACGTTCCTTTGTGGTATGCAAGAATCCGGCTCCTTAAAAATCAAATACTTTTAATGTAACAATTATTTGATGACATTAAATTGCCGTAGAAATAAAGATTTCATATTCGTACACACTAACTGATATTAATATTCGCTTTTTCTTTGATTTCATCTTAATACAGTCTTATGCAATTAGCATTGTAGCATGTTTCATCATAAAGCTGATTGTCGCATCAAATTCTTCGGTTCATACATCAAGATCATCCTATTCAAGTAAATTTTCACATTTCACATGTAATTTAACTGGGATTACTGATTGTCAACTCTAAACTGTACTTCAGTTAAGGTAGGACCCCATTAAAAAAAAAATTAACATGAACATAACCTTTAATTGTCTTTGGTTTTAGTAAATTGACATTTAAAATACAAACAAAAAATTTGATCTGGAGACGATCATACATGATCGGCATGGAAATCGTTAACGATCGGTGACATTCGTGTAATTGTTTCAAGGCGAATGCTTCAAAGCACTCGTGGATCATTTTAAAAAATTAGCATTATAAGATCCCTATGTTCCGTCTTCCCAGGGACACACGGTATGTACTATATGCATTTTCTACTGTGAAGGAAGATTGATATTCAAAATAAAGCATTTTGGAAAGAGTTTATAGGGTGCATGTATGTTTGTGGGACGTAGGTACATAAAGTGCAACGTATAATATTAAAAAAAATAAAAATCTATCAGCAATAGACTATAGAGCTGCAGTAACACGCCGCCGTAACCATTTTATTTTTATACGCCACCGCTGGCCGATGTCTTAAATTATTCTTAAATCATGGTTACCAAAACTAAAATAAAAGGAAACGTGCTTGAATTTTAATGGTAGACACCCTGGTACATCCACTATTGAACACTATGTTTTAAATAAAATTGACTACTAGTATAATTTCAAAAATTTTAATTATGGAGTATAGAATTTTCAAATTTCGTTCTTTACGTTTTACACGACTTAGTTTGTAACGGAGGTTTATTTGAACTACCGTTTTGTTAATGGGTATTTTATTTTGTATGCTTTAATGGATTTATCTTAGATAGTATTTATAGTACCTATTTTACATTTATAAAAAAGTTCGTCAATAAATCAATGAATTAACTGATATTCTAGCTGCTGCAAAATGTAGGTAGGTACCTAACCTCTTGCAAAGATGAATTGATTTATTTTTTCATAACGCCTAAGCCAGGCAGACGGCACTAAGAGACTAGTATTACTAAATAATTTGAAAATAGTAAATGAGCTTATAACCACAAATCACTTTAAACTAAAAGATAAGAAGATTGCTGAAAAATGTCCAAATATTGAAATATTGTTTGCTAGCAATATTATAAAATTAATTTTTTTAATAGCTTTTGAGAGGTGATTTCTTAAATAATTGTTATAGTATTGACTGTGATTTTTTTGACTCAATTTTTGTTATTGCGTGCAACAATAAGACAAGGTACCTATAGATTCTATACCTTGTCTTATTGTTGCACGCATTAATTCTCCATGTTTCCTTTAAAATACAGACTGGCCTTTCTTTTTAAGAAAATTACAGCAATTTCAAATAAAATTTATTTTAACAGCCATATACAATTTGATAATTTTTAGTTACCTACTTATGTAACCGAGTATGTAACAGTAAAATGCAGGTACGCACCACACGCTTTACGTGGAAATAGTAGATACAGTTAAATATTTATGATACCAAAGTGTTTATATTTTTACTTTTAATGGTTAAAGTTTACAACAGTTTTACCTTTACAGAAAGTATTTATTGCTTTCAATGCGTCTTTAAGGCTTGTATTTAGTAGACGCGCGGATCGGTTTTAAAACAGATATGCCTACGATTTTAGAAAACAAATGTAGACTTTCAGTATTAGTTCTTCATGTTTGTGATATGATAAATTCATATAACTAATTAGTCTACGGGTGGCGACGAAGTTAATTTTCCAGTTTTAACTTCTTAATTGATTTTATTTAATTAAATCGTAAATAATTGATTCATGAATAAGTTCCTTAAATAGTAAAATTTCCAAAATTCCGCTTCGTCGCCACCTAAGTTACTAAATAAGACACATATTTAATAGGCCAGAACATTTTCAAAACTTATCTGGAAAGCTGAAAATGCTTTTGAAAATTATACTGCACACTAAAAATCTCCAAAAATTAGTTGTTTATAGGCAACCAAATGAACAAACCCCTTCTCTCGCTACTGAGGGTTTGCTTACGTAGAAGACCGGTGATGGGTTGAGGAAGGTCGTGAAACCGCAGGTGCTATCTACAATAACTATTCCCTACTTATTGGAAAAGATTGAAAGTAAACTATGATATTTTCTGACAATGCATTGTACGTTACTTTTATTACAAACAGGGTAGGATGATTTAGTAAGAATGGCTATGGCTACCGACTGTAACTCTTGACCAGTACATCATCACCCCTGAGAAAACGATTAAAAATAATTTTTACGCGACAGTAACAAAAACAGCTATATGGGAAGTGGTGATATCATGAAAAATTTCGAAATTGAGATTTTCGCTTAAAATATGTGTTTTGGACTTCCAGGAACCCCCAGGAACCCAAAAAAGTGATCTAGAAAAATTGTCTGTCTGGGGGTGGGTGGATGGGTATGTATGTATGTGACGCCTCTAACGCGCAAAAACTAGTGAACCGATTTTGATGAAATTTGAAATGAAGGGATAGGATCGAAAATTCATCGTCAAAAAAAGCTTTTCAAAAAATCCGAAACCGGAAGCGGAAGTTAGACATGTTTTTTTGGTAGCATTTTTTCAGAACCAGACTTTTGAAAATCTGAGTTGCAGATATGATAGAAGACCATAGGTTTGTACGTTTGTCTGCACTAAATGGTACTATTTTTATTACTGAACTGAAGTGACGTCATCTATGCACTCTCTGCACCTACTCTAGAGCAGGTGTAGAAAGTTCATGTTCAGTGCAGACAAACGAACATACCTAAAAATTCAAGGGAAACAGTTTTTTGCTGGACTCTCTAACTTCAAAATGGCGGCCGCTATGAATTTTTCAAAATTTCGACTTTAACGCCCTATAACTCAAAAACAAGTTATCTGATCAGGTTCCAACAACTTGTTTGAAAGCCCTTTGGCGGTACTATACGAAATTTATTTAGTAACTTCAAAAACGGTCGCTACGGCCGGCGGTCTTCCAAAAATTTTGAAATTTTTGAAAAATTATTACAAAAAAACTGGCCACACGATTTTGTTTAAATTTTCCACACTTATGCAGTTTGGTGTTGGGTACATTTTCTTTTTTGAAAAATTCATAGCGGCCGCCATTTTGAAGTCCGGTAAAAAAACTATTTCCCTTGAATTATGGTCATATCCGCTACACATATTTTCAAAATTCTGCTTCAGAAAAAAATGCTACCATGTCTAACTTCCGCTTCCGGTTTAGGACTTTTTTGAAAAGCTTATTTTGTCGATGAATTTTCGATATACCCCTTCATTTCAAATTTCATCAAAATCGGTTCACTAGTTTTTGCGTTAGTGGAGTCACATACACACCCACCCATCCTCCAACCCACAGACAGACATTTTTTCTAGACCACTTTTTTGGGTTCCTGGGGGCCCAAAACACGTATTTGCGGGAAAATCTCAATTTCGAAAATTTTCATGAATCAATATTTCCCATAAATACGAGTGGTGGTATGGGAAAGTAAAAATAAACGAATGATGGCTTTACACCAGCTGCAGGCACGTCTGATATACGTAGCTGTGACGTACTGTGACGTAGCTGACAACTGATAACATACAATGCAGATGGTCGATGGCCAGACCTAAGGGTCGGACACGTTACTTTCCCACTCTAAGGCTGAGGTTACATTAAATGCGTATGCGTGCGATTTTATAGTCGTACGCGAACGTACGACCACTGCAACAAAAACAAACCTATTCATTTCAATATGTATGGTTACATTGTACGCGATTGAGAGTGACGCGCGCGCACGTGAACGTACGTGTATCAACTCGAAACAAACTGGTTTGTTTTTACCGCGCTAAACGTGCGATATTAGGTACTGAAAAACAAAAGTAAACGGATATTTCCAGCTAATTATTAAATATTTTAACAAAAATGGATGTTGAAAAACTTATTTTGTGTATTGAATCAAAACGGCCCTTGTGGGACCAAAAATGTAAAGAGTATCACAATATTGTCTTTTTTGGTCTAGAATCATGTATTTTAAGACATTATTCTCGAATAAATATACATTTAATATTTCTTGGTTCATCATAATTGCACTGTCCACAACTGCGGCTGTCGCGTCGTCCTACGATGAACGGAAACAATGTAACCAGAAGTTGAACGACAAAAAGTCGTGCGTGCGCGTACGACTAAAAAATCGCACGCATACGCATTTAATGTAACCTCAGCCTAACAGTCTTTGAAAAGATAGTTGCCTATATATTATTTTCATTAGGCGCATAGGAAAAATCTCCTATCGCTGAAACAGATCTGAGCGTCTACTAAATACAAGCCTTAACTTATATTTACAAAGTAGTAGGTACAAGCTACAAGCATATACTGAAATATAAATAGTGTGCATGAAATCTTTTAAGATTTATAACAATGAAATACCTAGTACTGTTTATGAACAGACATAAACTTTTTAAAAACTTTACTTAATCATTATTTTCATAAGGTTCTTACTTTTTCAACATTTCCTTTGTTGTTACGAACGTGCATTTCCTCCCTCGCCATTTCTTTCACATTTGTAATACATAGTTCCAAGGCAGTAATAGGTTTGTTCCAACAAGCGGTTCTGGTACAGTGAATGAATCAGTTCAGGAACGATTTTATGCGCATGCCTTAAAAAAGTACTGTCTCTGAACTGGTTCTGCTGCGTGTTGGAACGTATCACAAATGACCACGATCCTTGCGCGCATGCTTTAAGAAATCGTCCCTATGAGTTCTAAGGTGGTTCTAAGTCAGGACCAGGAACTGATTTCACCGTTCTCGAATCGGTTCGGAATTAGTTCTGTCGACGTTGGAACGCTCTGTGAACTAGTACCAGGATAAGTTCCGTATTTGTTGGAACGCTAATTTCAATTTGCGCACACTCCGGCCAGTTCCGAACCGATTCGAGTGTTTGTTGGAACAAACCTATTGTTTATTTATACCGGCCAAGAAAAACAGATAAATCAGTTATTTTCTGTATATATCAATGCCATAGTTGCAGGATTCCCAGAGGCTTAATATTTACTTAATATAATTAATATGAAGTATTTTGGAAGCCATGTTAAAATTTTTTCGAGCTAGAGTTTAGTTAAATGCAATTTATACGTAGTGGTATAGTTGTAGGTAACTATTGTGTAACCTAATAAGCGTTTAATTTTAGATTTGTTTTGTGAAAAATGCAGTGAATCTCGCATACGCGAATTAATTCATGAATTGACGCGCGAAATTACCTGATTATGAAAGGAGCTTACCAAATTCCCTGAGAATTCCAGGATTTTTGTAATGATTTTGTAATTCCTTGAGTTTTCTAGAATTTCTTAGTTATATGAAAACGTCATGTGATACTATTGTGTGTCGCACTACTATGTGTATATGTGCTCGTGATTCAGAAACAATTATTGTTAATATTACAAATGTTAACCATAATTAAGCTTCCAGCCTAATTCCAATTTAAAGATGAGCGTTCCACCATAAATGATATAACAAAGAGCACTCGTCCTAGGTGCAGCAAGCGGCAATGTCGTCAAAAGCATTCCGTGGGCATTACATTAAAAAGCTGGAGAATGTGTGCGGCACCTCACAGGATATCCGCCGCCTCTCACCTGTTCCCTACACTTGGGCCTCCTCTAATTACGAGAGCCGTGAGAGATGTGTTGGAAACGAGATCGCACTAATGCGATTACTGCTCGCCTTGTTCGCTAGATATCGGTGCTGATCGGAGACTGAAACGTAGAGAAAGAGAGAGGAGCAATATACCGCAGGGCAGAGAAGACCGGCCAGAATAAGCACCTGCGACTTGTCACCCCAGATTATGCGCCCCAAGGGATATGCTAAACCATACATTTTGCATTTTGCAGAGTGGTGCCACCGGAATGGAAAGTGAAGTGGTGGCGAAACGTGACGGCTAAAAGGAGATTAGGTCGCCGCCGCCTGCTGGCACCGTACTCGACATATTCTTCATCCGCAAAGACCGACGCTGGTAGAGAATCTCATTCTATATATATATTTTCTTGAAAACCCTGAAATCTAACGAGGCAGTACTTATGTACCTATTAATTTGGTGAAACAGTATAAAAGTACACGACTATAATCTAAGCAAGAAATGTTTAGTTATGATAAATCCTGTAGGTACTTATCTGCGTAATCCGTATGAAGTGAAATATAAAAAGAATACTAACAAACACAAAACAGTTTACTTTTAGTATGTCATCGTCAAAGTATCAAATTTTTGGCCTTGTTTATAATTACCTACTATAATCTACCTGCATTCGCTGGACACTCAATGTAGCTGTTGTGATAACCACAACCATTTCCACATGCAAGTAAAATAACCTCTTTGTTAGCTGAAAACCCAATTTGGGTTCCCAATCGACGGTTTGTGTAGTACCTATCACTAACATAATATATATTTATATAAAAAAACAGGAATAGTCCACCACTTAATATTATTATTGCAATTTCACACATGCATATCAGTTTAGTTTTAATGGTCGAATGTCGAATCAATTTTCTGAATACCAATTTATGTTTTTGCTCGTGCTCTTCCTGAAATATTATAGTAGGTACCTACTTCGAAAGAAAATGTAGCTAAAACAACAGCATATACCTATCTACTAATAGAACCACTGTCCTTTCTTGACATTTTTCAAATCTTCATCATTCATTAGCCGTTTAAAAAATTAAACTATAAGTAGTAGCCAGGCAAAATAAAAAAAAACCTTGTGAAATTGTTTCACATATAGGTACTTACTTATTGAATTGTTATATACATTTAACTGTTTGATTTCTTCGTGACATTACGTCTAGATAATGTACCTACTAAGTGATTTTTGGCAATACTTTTTTACAACGCCATTTTAAATGTTGTAGTATACAAGGTGATTCAAAAGTACACCGACAACTTACAAGAGGTGATTCCTCTCGTCAAAATGAGGAAAACTGTTTAAATGATCTATGATCCGAAAATGTCTGGTTGCCGAGACATCAGCCGACAAAGATGGGAGAAGAATCACTAATTTTATTCGTAAAAATTCAACCAAATAAGATATTGTTTTGGTTCTTAGGGGAAGTATTCCTTTAGTTGGGGTGTCCTTATTACTGTGTTTTCAGAGTTTTAAAATTATCCAGAACATATGGTAAACCTGAGAACTGGTTTGCTTGTTTAAGTCATAACGTTTTTGTCTTTTCACTTTTGGTAAATTCAAATCACTATTGAATTTACGAAACGTGAAAAGACAAAAAGTTAAGCAAAATGGTTCTCAGGCTTAGCATGTTCTGGATAATTTTAAAACTCTGAAAGCACACTAATAAGTGTCCTACAATCAGAGGAATACTTTCCCTAAGAACCAAAACAATATATTGTTTGATTGAATTTTTAAGCACAAAATTAGCGGTTCTTCGTTCCATCTCTGTTGGCTAGTAAGTAGTATCTCGACACGACGTATTTTCGGACATGGGCCATTTAAACTTTTTCCTTATTTCGATGAGAGGAATCACCTCCTATAAGTTGTCGCTGTACTTTTGAATCACCCTATATACCTACACACCTAAGCAAAAAAGGTAAGGAATTAAAATATTTCAAAAATCCTTTCGGTTAAACCGAAAGTCGAAAATATTTGAAAGTGTTACTGAATAGTAAACATGATTTCCTACAAAAACTTTTATAGGTACAAGTTTTTTTTGTAATTCGTAAGATAAATAGTTATTACGTGGCCCCCTTTCTGTTAAATGCACTATTAACACCTAGTATACCCCACAGAAGTTTAATCTCTAGTTATCCAACATGTATATCGTTTATGGAATTGACAATACAATTACGATTGATATAACTAGAAACATTTATTGAAAGATAGATATAATTGCTATAAAAAAATGTATTTCAAATATAATCAGTGATACATTCCGTTCGTGTGATCTGAGAAAGTATTTATACTCATTTTGATGTATTTAGCGACACTGTCGACTAATGTAATCTACGCCTTAGTGCTATTTTAGAACTTGGAAGATTTCAGAGCTCATCCGTCTGATGTCAGTATGTAACTTAAACATATACCTTCGGTTGAACATGCCACCAAAGGCCTGTCACTAAACGAAACCGTGTAACCAGACCAGAGATAGCTTGACGCTTTCGTCATCTGTATGGTACTTTTAAATATCTGTAGTATTAATATTTTTGTGGTCCTAGTAATGTTTTCACCTGGGTTATCTGATCCTAACTCAACACATATTTTACGAAGACATTTGTAAATAGTAATCAATAAAATATATCTATTGAACCTATTTCAGCATTCCATTAAGTTTGAAATTCTAAACTATTATAGTGTAATTTTACTGATTATTTACCCTACAACTATTTTTGCAAACCAAAAAGATGCTCATCATTTGATTTCCATCTGCTTTCACTCATAACAGAAACAGTTATGAGAAATTCTAAAGTGCATGTAGGGTACGAAAACCAGATCCAGAGAGAGGCCAGCCTGATCCTGATTACAGCCGTATCTCCTTGATAAATATTAGAACTTCAATTAATTTTCAATGCAGATTGCAACACTACTGTAGCGTTGCTTCCGTCTACCAATGTGATTGATAATGATAGCTTGGAGTCCCATACGACATTTCCCGTTATGTTTCTACTGTACGTGTTTATTATCTTACCTTTATTGCTTACTGCCTTGCTAATTAAACGGTCTCCCTCGTTCAAATAATAGCTGGGACGTGTCACTTCCTAAATATTCATTTCCCCTGCTATGCGCAAGGGTTCCTCATCTCTGATTATTGCTTCTACTCTCCAATCTCGTTTAACTGTACAGGCTAGCACGTTAGCCTACATTTTTTATACGCATACAGGGTGATTCCTAAGTACGTGTAGAAAATGAAGTGGGTGATTCCTGGGCGAAAATTAAGGCTACTTTTTCCTATAAACGTGTATCCTAATATGCTTCCCTGAAGAGTTACCCCTCTTCAAAAATGGAGGAAAAATTTGGTTTTTAATTTTTATCTCAAATTTGGACAAAGATAGAAAAATAAAAATAAATGGACGTGTTCTACAAACAGGAAGGCCCTTTATGGATATTTTCTTTATTCACCTGTATTGTTAGAAGGGGATGAAACTTACAACCCCTGTTCATTTTTTATTAGAACTTTTTAATGCACCGGAATTTTTAATTTAAAAAATAGGCATGAGAAAGCCTTATTCATTTAGAAAATTATTTGTCTCTTTTAATTTTATCGTGAGACAAATAGTTTTCGAGTAAAAAATTAAAATCGAATGTAATGTGCGCCTCAGTTTCGTGTGAAGTTGTAGTAAATTTCTGAAAAAAAAAAAGTCTAGGTAGGCGGATTTCATTTTTTCATCAATAATTACTAACAATTATTATTATTATCAAAAACAACAAACACAAAAAATGAAATCCGCCTACCTAGACTTTTTTTTTTTCAGAAATTTACTACAACTTCACACGAAACTGAGGCGCACATTACATTCGATTTTAATTTTTTACTCGAAAACTATTTGTCTCACGATAAAAATAAAAGAGACAAATAATTTTGTAAATGAATAAGGCTTTCCCATGCCTATTTTTTAAATTAAAAATTCCGGTGCATGAAAAAGTTCTAATAAAGAAATGAACAGCGGTTGTAAGTTTCATCCCCTCCTAACAATACAGGTGAATAAAGAAAATATCCATAAAGTGCCTTCCTGTTAGTAGAACACGTCCATTTATTTTTATTTTTCTATCTTTGTCCAAATTTGAGATAAAAATTAAAAACCAAATTTTTCCTCCATTTTTGAAGAGGCGCAACTCTTCAGGGAAGCATATTAGGATACACGTTTATAGGAAAAAGTAGCCTTAACTTTCGCCCAGGAATCACCCCCTTCATTTTCTACACGTACTTAGGAATCACCCTGTATAGTATAGGTACACAGTGTCATGAACAATTAATTCATTTGAAAAATTCCTACTTATATTTAAATTATTAATTCATTAAATATCAGAAATTTAATATCTTATCAGCACATCGAGAAGGAACGGTAATGGCTTTTACCTAATTTAACACTTCAACATATTACTGATTACTGAAATAGGTATTTTGATTTACGTTATGGCCGCTTACGTTGCGCCGCCCG
Organism: Hemicrepidius hirtus; assembly: GCA_963082805.1. Lineage (NCBI taxonomy): Eukaryota > Metazoa > Arthropoda > Insecta > Coleoptera > Elateridae > Hemicrepidius > Hemicrepidius hirtus. The sequence continues at coordinate 27,910,787 of OY720160.1, read as the reverse complement.
CTCTTTTTATGTCACTGATTAATGTAGTGCTGCTTCTGTTACATAGCAAAATAGTAGAATGGGCAACCTGAATAACAAATTAAATAGCAGCTTGGATTATAATTTGATAATATAATCAATAGAGATTCAAAGTTTCCTGTGAACAATTTTGACATTAACCAACATTTATATATTCTTGAGCTCATTCCATTTTGTGTTTTTTATTTTTTTAGAGAATTTTATATAGGTACCTAAACAAATTTCAATAATTTGATTATTATCACATTAGAAATGACATTCTATTTCTAATACCTACTAGCTAATATTAAAAGAGACTTCTCTGATTTCTTATTGTTTTCATATTAAAATGGCAGTCCAGGCCGCTATTTAATTTGCTATTTGAATTGCCTATTCTCCTATGTTGCATTGGTTATTCGAGTATAGTAGTATATTTTAGACTACTGCTTATAATAAAATCTAGAAATAGTTGAACCTTCATACCAAAATTTCTTATACCTACATTGTTATGCTTACTAAATGATTTATATGGTTTTTAAAGTAATTAAAGATGCCAAAATAGACTTCAGCATTACCATTACCTAACTGCGAACTTCCCTACGTTTGTTTCCTTATACCCTTTTTTGCTATCAGGCTGTTTGCACTGGGTAAACTTATTTGTCAGGACTTCATTAATTCGTATTCGTAATACATGTTCATATATATTTTGATTAAATAGAAACTAATATTATACATATTTATTGAATGTTTATTTTTATGGAACAATAAAATTATTAAAGCCACTGTTTTTGTTTTAGGTAAACCATTTGGACACTTGGACAGACACATGCTTCTAGTTAATAGTCCGCATCAATTTTGTAAACAGGTAAACATGGTACCTACCTACCTCCAGAAAAATACGCCGTAACGGTAGATACAGCGTAAATATATACCTTTTAGTGCAATTTCAATGAACCACACTTATCTGAAGTCACCACGCCTCCATCAACTGAATTAAATTGTGCTAATCGGAACTATCGTTTCCTCTATAAAATTTATTGTACATTCTATTGAGGAATCAGAACACAGCAAACTTACAATAACCTATATTCTTGATTTTTAGTAAGCTAGTGATATTGAGGATATTCGTAGGTACATCAGCAACACTGATTTTCATTTTGTTTTTGTTCACTGAAAGTTTGTTTAAGTATTTACTATTTTTCTTTAACACATCTATTCACTAGCCTAACTCTTAACATAACTCGTTCGTGAACAAAACATATCTTTAGCGAAAGTTCCGATCTGTCGGTTTTGTGCAAAACATTCAAAAATATTGATTTTGACCTTTTCTGAATTTCAAGGTCATTCCGTGAACGACAATCTTACCGCATGCATTTTTGTAAAGTAGGTTACAGCGAGCTTTTCGTTTGTGGACGACATCGTTATTGGACGAAGTTACAGAATTAAACATGTTCTTACACACTTACGTAGTTTAATACATAACGTTATAAATGCAAGTATATCTATTCTTGGGAATCCGAAGAATTTGGTAATTGCCACATTAACGTGGTCCCAAATTAGGAAGCGTACTACTATGTTACGTTTATCAATTTTCTTTAGAGGTATGATTAGATTTCAGTTTGTCAAGTTTGTGATACACACGATTTGCCTATGACACGATCTAAATATTGAAGTAAAGTTTTTAAAATCTCGTTGAAGCGCTAGTATACTAAATAACACAACACGACCACTAAAACACGTATTAAACGAGTGATCTCATACAAAATTCACCGCCATATGTGCTTGGTTGAAGACGTTAACATATAAGCATGTTCTGTATAAAACGAATGAAGCACCGGGATGCATATTTATGATCCCCAAGTTGAATCAAGGCATTATTCAAGTACACCAGTTGCAGCTTCTTGCTAGAGAATCAAGTAGTACTGCAAATAATCTTGTTAGTTTTAATATATGTAACTTAGCAGATCAAATAAGTAGGCTGGAGAAATTGTTAACATTTAAATAAAATGAAAGAATAGTAGGTATGGTAGCCTGCTTTATTATCTATTATTGACGCTCAAGCGAGAGTTACGGATAATTTTTAGAAAAGAAATTAATATTCCCGTCTCGTAAGCTTGCGGGGCGACCATCCAGTCGTGTTCTATAAAAATTGGATAATAGCAATTTGTAAGTGTGTAAATCAGCCTGGGAGTTGAAAATGGTCAGTGGAGACCTTCCACATTGCAAGCCACATTCTGATAATTACTCCACTTAACTTTAGTGAAACTATAAAAGCATCGACCTGTATGAATAAATGTTTACACAATTTAGTATTTTTATGTAGCAGCCTATACTTGCTGATTATTTTTCTAATGTTGGTGGAATTGGTACGAGCTCAGTGTTTAGAAAAAATGCAAATGGTTATAAACCTTTTTTATATCAACTTATAATTTATCTAATTCGCGAAACTAGTAGGTACTTATAATCTACCCAAGAAGCAACAGTTTGAAATTTCTTTAAAGTAAAATATGGGGCCAACAAGAATATTGAGTGGAGAGAATTTAATCGCATCCGTGATTGTACCAAAGCCGCTACCGTACGAACCGTTGGCACTCGCCGTTCGTGTCGCAGGCGCCAGATAGCACACAATATTACGGTAATCGTAAAAACGCGGAGACCGGCTGGCTAATGGGCCCCAGTTAGTGCAATAGCACCTCGCACCCTCGCATATTTTAGTTCTGAGAAAAGTTTTTCCTAATTTTATACAACGTTTTATTTGCTTCATTTTTATTTTCTTCAGTATTGTTTACTTTGGTTCGCGCTTCAAGATTCCCCTCAACACTTTGGACTTTTTAACTCTTTTACTGCGGAATGATATATTATTCGCAAGAGACTATTAATATTTCATTCACTAAAATTTAATGATTTACTAAATGCTAAGATATCGTTTAGTTATTGTTTCTAACTTTTCAAATATATTTCACGTTTCTTGAACGCTTCCTGGAATTGAAGGGGTACGTCACAAAAGATCGCAGTTTAAGTTACAAATAAATTTGTAGCAAGTTCAATTTGAATGTGAAACATAAATCAATTTTCTAAGGAAACTTCAGCAACTTTAGTGAAAACTTTTGAAGTCCCCATGAATATTTTGATTGGGACTTTAGGGCGACACTCTCTTCTCGAAGATAAAGCTATTGCGGCCTCATTTAATCGCACAAAACTACTATGTATTGATAGTATTTTAAATGGGCATAAAATTACCTACAATATTTTGGTTAAGTGGTAACATTTTCTAATTTAATTTTTATTACATCATAATTTATATTTTCATTAGTTGAAATTAACTTGTTATAAATAAACATCGATATTATCTGCTGCATTGCTAGCCGTAAGGTAATTTGCTTTGCTTATAATTCCCATTTTTTATTCATACACGACTTAGGTAAACTCTGATTCGAATACGAACGCATTACCAAATACTGTTCTTCGGTTAAAAGTACAAAATTTGTACGAACTTAATCTTAATGGTATATTTTTGTCCCTTCATACACCGTAGTGTCATTAGTCAAAGATGTAATTAGCCGAGTATTTCTGTATCCTGTTCAGAATGCGGGTTCAGAATTGCCGTTCCTCATCGACCTACCTGTTCGCAGCGTCCAGACCTAGCCAGGTTGATGTCCGCTTGGTCGTTACCGCACCACGCAATCCGGTGGCGCAGATGGTGCGACGCGAGCGGCCCGGAGCCGCCCGTGCAGAACGAGGTCCGACTGTTCGTCGGCAGATTATTATTACTACCAAGCTAAGCAGGGTCGTATTTCAACACTTTGTAATTTATAAGTTGAAAGTCCCCTTACTTTAGTAGTACCCAGGAAGTCAGAATATAGCAGCGAAATATAAGTATGCGGTATGCCTAATATGTGTAGATTCGATTTTCTAACGTCCAAGAATTTTTAAACTTATTTTGAGTAGAATGAGAATAATCACGTTACCTAAATGTTATGTTTCCTTCAACAATAAACCAATTTCCAATGCATGAAGGGAAAGTATAGTTATGCCAAGAAAAGGTGATAGAAAAGTACCAGGTACTGACAAACAAATATCATTGTTCGACACAATTGGTCATAAAAATAATAAGTGAACGCACTAATGATTGAATAATATGAGTAGACGAGCAACAATTTTCAGGAAAGGAAGATCTTGTGTGGACGCGATTTTTGTCATAGGTACTATTAGAGGTAGCTTTATAATTTAATAAGCAACCTTTTATAAGGAAATTAAGGGTACCTACTTGGGATCCACAGATGCTAAAGCAGGAATAAGACAATGACACTGGCGGATTCTAGACTTAGACTGTAAAATGTTAGGCACCAGGTATAGTACAAATTGTATGCTATATTAACGATTCAACACTAAAGGTATATACTAAAATTTTCATGAAGATAAAGCCGGATTTTATCATCATTCATCCATTCCATACTCTTCCACGCTCTTTCCACCCGCACCCTGCATTTGTCCCCCCATGTCCTGCTCTTATTTATTTCTTGATATTGTGGTATGTATTCGATTAAACAATTCCTACTTGATTAATGACTTTATGTATTTTACAATAATATTGTAGTAATCCAATATAAGCTACTAATCTATAATAAATCTCTCTTACTTTATACAACAAATTTCCTGCGTACGATCCTGGCTGAGGCGTCGCCCGCAGTATATGCGGTGTATACGGTACGCAGGAGATTTGCCGACAGATATGCGATTGCGGTGGCAATTAGAAAAGCCAGTCGTACACTGGAGGGCGAAATAGCGGCAATACACGCTTAAATGCTCTACGCCTCGTGTTCTGCCGGAAGAACCCATTACAGTGTTACACGGACCACAGTCACGAACTTCGGTGTTAATTCAAAACGTAGTGTTGCGCAGTTTATGGTCCGAAAGACGAATACAAGGGACATACATTGAAAAAATTTAGTAACTGTACTTTTGACAGAATTTTCATAAATCTGGTGCTTTCATTTCAGGAAAATTAACCCGAAAGCGAAAGTAAAGTTGTAAAGTTACTTTGGAATAGCAATAGAAAGTTGTAGATATGCCATTGAGATGTACATGTGGACCTGAATAATTGACCAATTTAAAACGTGATATACTGATACAAGACCCACTTCTTACACCTCGTGCTGTTGTATTTTTCAGTTTTCATTGCTTTTTACATTTTAATGATATACGAAAGGATATTCATTGTTTATTCTTGTTTCCTAAAGCAAATCTATGGAGACTCATCCTGTTTATGACAAAGTACCAACTATACGTATACTACCTATAGCGACTAACACAGCAAGTTGAAATTACAAACTTGACAGCTTTATGAAGTTGTTCAAATGTAGAATTCCGGTTGGAGGTCCCGCTTCGAACTTTCATTCGCCCTTTCGGTTAACGTTAATATTTCAACCGACGCTTCCGATTGCTAACGAGCTGAAATGCATTCGAGCACACGGGGTCCTGGCTGTTGGCGGTAGTAGGGGCAGATTCTTGTGACCCCCGTCTGATAGACCGATTCGAGCGTGTCAACCATGCAGCAATCGTATTGTAAATGTATCATTTTAATTTTCTAACTTGATCTGCTAACCAATTTTTGGGTTCATATTTTATTTTGTTTACAAAGCCACTTATATTGAAAATTGGAACGATTAAACACCGTAGATATTTGCAAATGATTAAATTTTAAAATTAAAATGCTCTCCCAGCGAAAAGCAATCTTTGTTATAGGTTTAAGGAGGCCTATTTATACTATTTTTAGAATTTTACCGTACTTCAAAGAATAATAAATAAAATTATTGATCAAGAAGGAAACTTCAATTAACAAGAGAATACCCGAATGTCTTAAAAATAGTGGAAGTGCTTTGCTTTATAGCAGGTTTGCTGATGAGTTATTAGTTATTATAATTCTTCTTTGTGTATGTTCGGACTTTTTTAACATTCATGGAAGAATGTGTAAATTTTTTAATTAGTGCTAAACTTTTCCTACATCAGGTGTTCCTTGGGCAGTATCTGATAATTTAATTCAGTGAGTCTTTGTACTGGAAGATCATAAAGTAACCTGAACGTTTAAGGCAAACGATGTCTTTTAAGAATGTTAACAGTTCTTGATCGAAGCGATAGGGCTATACGAAAACGGGTCAACACAGCACAGCACACGCTATCGTACGGCATGTGTCTATGGAACCGCCCGACCCGTCGGCGCTATAAAGTGACGGGTTCGGGAGGGCCGGGACGAAACGCGGTCTGCGTCATGCCATGTCGAGTCATCGTGCCGCCCTATTACGCTCACGTATTGCTCTCATGTTTGTGTGCCCCAAGCGTGGCGACCACTTTCCATTTATGTCACGGCTTCCATCCCGGGTGAATTGAAGAACTTAATTGTAGGATTATCGTAGCTGACGACATAGGTTCGTGGTTATGAAACCTAAGCCTGCACTGGACTTTTCCATTTATTTACTACCTTCGTGTTCACGAGAAAATAACACGGCTTAATTATAAAAACATCCGACAACTAAAAGTTAGTCAAATAGAATAATCTAACAACCTTCTTTGTTATAACTATGTTCTATTAACTTAAAAAAAATTGAATATGCATACCTAATTATCTTGAAAACTATTTCGTTTTTATTATTTGACTTGTCTTACCAATAAGTAATAAATTATCATTTATGCTACAACAAATCGCCGTCGCCAGCTTAGGCTGTTGGTCGTTTCACAATCCTAAAGTATTCTGAACTAAAGTACAATACATTATTGGCTAATCAGAGTAGTGTATGCTCGAAGGGTAATCATTTCCGATTTAAAATTCTTTTATCCCCGTTTGTTAAAGATGATATCAATTGTATGCACAAAAACTATCACGATGATCAAGTTTTCAGAAACCGGTAATTTCTTTGATTCAATTCTTTCATTCCAAGTTGTAGCCCAGCCAGTTTCCCTTTAAGTGAGAATGAGAACAACCAATGCTTTTTGTTACATAGTCCTTCAATGCAGAATCCGCATGATATTATAACGTTAACCTGTTATGCTTTCCTTAATTACTAACAGGATTAAACATTTGTTAAATAAGTCCCCAATATTAGTCAATCAAATTTGAATACGGGGGGTTGTTCCACAGTTTAGTTGCATGTTTGGATTTAAAAGTTTAGAGGGTTAGAGGGTAGCAACAACAACTACACATCCCTAAGAAGCTGTGAGAATCTATAACCTGTTACAAGGACTTTGTCTTCGAGTAACGGTTAAGCTTTATACTTAAAATTATTTCGCTTCTAATTAACAACTTTGTATCTAAAAGTAGGTGAATTTGTTGTACTCAAGAGTTAGATCTGTATGGTTATTGTACAAAACTGTATAGTACCTAGTAGATACTTATTATGTTTTAGTTCTGTTGCAAACTATGAATGTAGTCTGTTGAGTGGTGCCTTCTGCCAATATCTTGTATCTATCCTACATGGAAAGTCGTTTTCAAATTTCAAATATAATATTTATTTTGCTTCAACACTAATTGGAAAATAATAGAAAACAATCAATGTTCAAAATAATTTTTACTGCAATTTTCCCACTACAGTGGAATAGTAGTGTAAATCTGCAACTTGGATAACTATAACACAAGGAGCAGAGGTTCAAGAGATACAGGATGCTGTACGAACCAGTTTCAGCGGATTAATCCAACAATCGTGCATAACGAACACTCCCTGATTGTATATTTTGCGCGCGAGCCACTAACGGCCATTGATAAGGGTAGAAAACGAGAAGTTCAACTTTGCGGTCGTCACTTTGTTCCTCTTTTATTTACTGTTAAAGTTTCTCGGCGAATTCCTTTTGCTGTGATTCTGATAAAATTTGCATTTTATTTTTTTCTTCCATTAGTAAAAACACTAATGCCGATTACCTTTACTTAGCTTAATAGGAAACGTGGAAGACGTTCTAAAATGAGTTTGTTTTAAAACGTTTCATTAATAAAAATTTCTTGGTTTTAGCATTAAAAACCCGTATTTTAAACTGCATATTTCGAGTAAATTTTATATCCTATATAATTTTTTCATTTCAGATACTAGGTATAGTACTATACTACTTACCTATAGATTTGTATTTTTGTATAGCCACTGGTCTCTTGATAAATTGCTCTTTGATGCCAAAGCACCTTTACTCATAGGTACCTACCTACTTTATGTATAATATTTTTGATTCGTTAGACAATGCGTACCTATATCCTCGTCTTCAGACATAGGTATTCTACCTTACCTACATACTTTTCTGCAAATACTAGTAAAAGGTATTTGAGGAACATCACTGTGTTGTTGAAAATTGTCTAAAAGAAAATATCCTTTTACCTATACAAGCGCAATTTATATGTTGCCCCAAGTGCCCCCATGATCAATTGATCACTATTGCACAAATGGTCCTTGATATTTTGGATGTTATCTGAAATGTGCCATCACAACTGAAAACTTGTAAGGAGTCAGAAGTCATAACATCATATAACATTCAAAGTTACGTACATAGCTTAGTAGTAGAAGACTTTATTGAAAATTGTTTAAAAACTAAGGTGCCAATATAAATCCTTTTCCATGATTCTCGTGTCTCTGCGTGGAATTAAGCTATAGCGTATAATTATACTGGTAACGATTACATTATATCTATTATAAAAGTAATAGCACACATGAAAATTGGTTGTAGGTAGGTACTATTCCTTTGTGATAACCGCAACAACCGCGGACCACGGAATGGCCCCCGCTGTCACTGGCCCGTTCGGGGATCCCGTTCATCTATGCCGATGTTGCTTCACGGTCTCGTGTTGTCGGAGGGCAATAATAAATAGCATTTCATATAAGGTCATGTGATGTATAGGTACGCAGTGGAATGCTGACGGAGATTTACCTATCTGGATTTCGTATGCATATCATGAGCCCCCAGACAACACTGATAAATTATTCAGTTAGTTATGCTGCGTCCTGCTTATGGTGGCACCGTATAAAAATTTAATATACGTGCAATTTTATTGTTGAAAGCCGGTATCTGCTGGCCGGTATTGAACCATTGAAACGCATTGAAAGATACATTAATTTTGTAACTCGTGTTGTAGGCAGGTGTGCGTATTTTTAATCATAAATGGTTTAAATTATTGTAAATTACAAGCCACTAATATGGGTTTATAAGAAACGGAAAATTTTCAAAATTTTAAACTGAATGCAGTAACAATACCTAGTAAATTTATTTCAAACATAGAGACTAACAGGTAGGCATGTATCAAAAGTAATTATGTAGAGCGAATGAATCTTATTAATCACCAGCTTGTGCCTGTACTTATCTAAAAAATCTTTTGCCTCGGTACACAAAGTTACGAGTAACACCAAATACTGAAAAAAATTTTGTTGTAACATGCAAGAGGTTCTTTTAGTAGCTTGAAACTTATTCTAACTTATTCTGAAATTTTGTAGCGACAGAAAATTATTAAATTCATATTTGAAATTAGAACATTTTTAAATATTTTTTTATTATTCGCATAGGTACCTATCATGCATCTACTACATCATGTAGAAATCTATATTGTTACATAACTCCTAAAATTGCAAAATAAACTGATAAAATTTCTAAAACTCGTGAACCGTCTTAAAGTCTGACCAATGCACGTATTTAAAATCAACAGGTGTTCATAAAATACATTTCCATAAATAAAATGCTGTATGAAAATATATAGGTACATTCTCTTCGCGATTTGTAGTTAAAAGGCAGTATAGCGTATGTTGTTTTTTTGCGTTTAGTGTTTTTTCCTTTCTATAAAATAATGCCTTAGTGATCGAAGTGACTAATAATCTTAAAATTTCAATGAAAAGAAGTAAGTACTAATAATTTATACTCGCATTTAGATATGAATAAATACATTCTCATTTCTTGAAAAGGATTTGCAATAACAACTTGGAGAAGACTAGAAATGCAACAAAAGAAAATATGGAAATGTTAGCGATTTTCTGGCAACGCTGTAAGAGAATTCACATTGGCGGCGGCCCAATCTTCGGTCATCAAAACATACGGAGCTTTAGCCAAGACGAAGACAATTACCATCAAGAAATACGCGCGGATCTTGCGGACGTTACGAGCACAGGAAGTAGCGAATGCGGATAATAGCAAATTCCGGTCTTGGGTTAAAGCCAAGGGTTTTCACGTCGGAAAGCCTTGAGGCTACGAGGCCAAAGAGGCCGATAGTATCGTGGGGTGAAGCAAAGTCTGTGATGTTGATAAGGGAATTCCTCTCGCCAGTGATAAGCTCAGCTCGCAGGTTCTCTCATGTATCCGATTCTTCTACCTTCTCCTGTTTAAGGTATGTTTTATGAGCTCACATTCTACCAGATTCGTGGATTTATGACGGGAACGGACTTACATAGGTATCCAAGTGGATTGCCCACATTATTCTGTAACAAGTCGTAAAATTTGGAATCGAAGTTGAAGACACTATTAGTAAAGCATTTTTTGATTAAGGATATAACATCCCTTATTTGCATATCTACATAATATTGGAAACAAAAACAACGTCGCGGTAAATATTTTTTCTTTAACAGAGTTGTCCGTGTTAGAGATGTGGATGTTTTCTTTTTCAATTTATAACCGTGTATAAGGAAATTTGAGCATTTCACTAATCATATTTTTTTAGTTAAATTTTCGTGTTATCGTTAAAATGTGCGAGTTTACTTCTAATAAAAATTTGTTAATCGTTTTCTGTTCCTATAGTTCGAGATTAGGTAGTTATTGAACACTAAAATTTAGTAGAATTATAAACTTGGGGCACTACTAGGTAATACATGTTTGTATTACATGTTCCATACGAACTATAGGAGATATTTACTGCCACGTGATTAAAAGGTAGTAATCCTATTTTTTTTAGTAAGTAAATAAACTTTAACAATATATTTTCGTATCTATATGATAACAACCAAAGGAACATTTTCCAACTTTTGCAAGTTCTCCATGCGATTATCGCGTAGGGAATTTGCCCACAAAACCAAGTTCAAATACAGTCGAGGCTCCGGAATAGACGTGAGGCCCCGGACCGGCAATAAATGGCACCAAGTCACGTATAACGAACCGGAGGCGACACGAGGATTCCTCTGGCAGCAAAGAACGGCTGCCAGTTCGTTCGGTCACCCACACTACGTGAGCTCGATCCCTTTCTACGCATTTCGACTAACAACTCTAAAATTAATTAAAAGCTTTTTTTATTTCACGAAATAGGTCTTCTGCAGGTTACGCTTAATTGTCAACCTATAATGGTTCTATAGTATAATTTATGCAATTGTAAAATTAAAAGCTATATTGAGTACTAGCTGAGTACTAGTACAGTAGCTGCTCATTTTCATATATCTTGCTGATAATACTACTGATAAATCAATCAAAATGTCAAATATGCATTTCCGAACTTTATTATCATCCTTGAATGAACACATTCGTCGAAATTTTCATGTGATTTGATAAATAAAATTACCCGGTAACCATCCTGTTGTTACGTAACCTGTCATTCGCGTGTGTGTTATTCACTTGTAACAGCAGGTGAAACAAGCAAAGTACATTACTACTTACTGTACAAACTTGTAATGTGCAACTATAAAAGTATTTAGTCATTATAGGTACCTTGAGAAACGATTTTATCCATAATTTAACCTGATGTAATAATATAGATCAGATGCTATCAATGGACTGATGACTGACTGTTCGATCAACGATCAATAGAAAAATACTAGTATTAGTGTATACTAATTTAGTAATTTATCATTATTCGTGTCAAGATGGAAGAAGGCAGTAACAAAAATCAGGCCGCTATCAATAATTCAATTTGTTTGCGCGACATCTGTAAAGGTTTGATGAGGTTCCAACAGGATCAAAACTAATATAATTCCGTGCCCAAAACAGAACCATAGTAGTCTATGCATTTCAGTTGCAAATAGTTTGACATAAAATATAGTTCAGTAAAATATTGCATTTTTTCTTACTACAATAATACGTAAAAAGATTTAATTTATTAAGCCGATTATAAAAGGGCAGATTTGCCACTTCGAACTTTTTACACCAGTTTAATTTTCGTTTATGTTAAAATCAGCTTTTTGTATGTCTGGAAACTTATTAAAAGCTCCGTCTGCTCATGTTTCTCACAAATATGATGTGTAATCGTCTGTGTATTATACAACCTATGTTTGTACCGCGACTTCATACAAAAAATACTAGAAACCGTTTTAAAAACTTTACCCAATCAGTTTTCTTTCCATTTACTACATTATTTAAACTAAATTTTTGAAATGGATACAGAGTTTACGAATTTCAAGCTGAGCTTTTATTTTCACAATATATCGATCATAACACCTGTTTCAAACCAGAATGGACATGTAAAACTTTATCACGACGATTTACAGCGTCATGAAATTCGTCAATAGAGAGTTTTTGAGCACCGTTCACTAAGAGTGCGATAACGCTAAAACTAACGTCTTTGCTAAGCAAAACAATTACTACTTTGCTAAGCAACATATTATGTTGCTTAGCAAAGTAGTAATATGTTGCCTAGCAAAGACGTTACCGTTAGCGTTACTGTACTTAAGCGTATAGTGCTCAAAAACTTTCTATTACTTGGCTTGTTACTTCCGCAACTTTTCTTTAACGGAAATCTTATTCCATGATAAACTTCTTACGTTTTAAATGTATCCTGGAAATAAACTTTTATTATTTGTTATGCTTATAATAAATGGTTAATGCAATTTTATTATGAACAGAATTTATAAATTACGTTTTGCTATATGGTTTCTATTCAAAGGTTCGTTAAGATAATGATGGATGACACAGTTCATTTAGTAATTTATCGATTTTTGTTTATCATATGATTTCGTCTTGGTTCGTGGGCAGTTTTATTGTTACCTGGGTATGCTATTAATTTATTTAATTGTAGTTTTGTAACGATTAGCATTGCTAGAAATATCTAATCCACAGCTGTTCTGTTAAATACATAAGTTAAATTTTCACACCACTGTACTTCCTACTTCCTAGCACAAGTTCGGGGCATTGTATGACAAAGAGCAATGGCTGAAAGGATAAAGAGGACGAGGATACTCTGCAACGTCGACTGCGGGTGAACGGTTCCAGATAGGAATTCGATTCCAGTCGCCTGCAGATAACTGTAGTGTAGAAGTTGTCACCCATTCCACCCTCTCGTCTGTCGTCTTTCTGATCGCGCTCTCGACCCTATTCCGCTTCTTTAAGCGAGGGTTTCTCGCCGCCAGCATTCGACAAATTCGAGGCGCCTGCTGGCTTGTTAACTTTCGTTTCACGGTTACTTGAAGCGAAATTAATTTAGCCCGGGATGGGATTTACTGAACGATCGATTTATGCTGGATTTCGACTAATTTTATATTGGCATATTAATTATACTTTATAGATGTGTTTAATAATAATCACTGGAATGAAACACCAAGTCGATGATGTGTTCGACTTAAAGCTTGTAACATCTTATAGTACCACTTCTTTGTTCCGTTTATTCTCGCATGTTGGCATATTTATAATAGTAGGTATATTTCTTAGATCATTATAGCCTTATCTAATAGTGATACAGTATCTTTAATCTCTATATCATCTTATAAACAAAATATCGCCTTTTGTACTAGGTATACAAATTTGTCCAATTGGTTATGGAAATCCGTATCATGTAAACTGTAAATGATGATAATATATTAAATTTTTTTAACCTATCTAGAAAATAATGTGAAGTTCTATTTTGACTATGAAATAGGAAAAAAGTTTCTTCGTTTAATTTTTCCTTTCACAGTGGGGTAGATGTTTGCCTTGTGAACAATTGGAAACCCACGTTATGTTATGCATTGTTCAATTTAATTTGGATATTTGAATTTGATTTATCATCCAGACCACAGCTATAGGAATTCTAGGTAGCGACGACGGTGTTTGATGGCGTTTTCTGTTTACGGTTTCTTTGAGCCTTTGTTCTTGCGAGCTGATGTAAGAAATTAGAATACCTCCTTCATTTCTGTGTACCTCGCCAGTCATTTGAAGCAAAAGGAGCACAAAGACGACGTCGGTTCTGCGATGTTATCGCGTCGGTGGCAATCCATCTCTCGTTTTGCTGAGGCTTCCCAAAGGCTTTCCCGCTGCTTCGTCTCAACTCGTGCACAAATTGTATTAAGCCGTTTTTCTTCTACTAAATTAGGACCACTAGAGCCTGCTATATTGTTTGAGACGAAACTTAGCGCGCCGCCTTAATTATAGGTTTTATTTTATATAAATAGCAGCACGCTCAAAGGCAGAACTGTAAATAAACTGAGCGTAAAAATAGTTGAGGAAGAATACTGATATTAATTTAAATATAATTATTGCCAAGAAAATTGCAGAAATAAGTACAATTCAGATGGAAGTTATGGATTAAGAAATTAGTGCCAATATGATATAAATAGTGTTAACACGGTACAGGGATATGCAGAGTGAGAGTGATCTAAAATAAACTTCGTCAAGTTGGCTGTAGCTTTATTGTAGACTGAGCGTATTTTGATTTTCTCTAATGGGTTTAATAATCACCAGCCCTTTATGAAACGGTTATTGAATCTAAAACTGAAAACTCTTCTCCAAATCATTCAGTCGAAATTTTCGGAAAACGTATTTCTAGGAATAAACATTGCACGTCCAACAGAAGAATTAAAATTACCAATTTGGAATATGTCTGACATAGGCTATACCGAGGGCTATACCTATACTCATAAAACCAGTAAAATTTATATTTAGTCATTTCCTCTCTAATTTCGCTCGTAGTTTTAAATGTGGAAAATTTCATCAGCTTGTGTACAGTCATGAGAAATCTGGGTGTAATAAATTCAAAACCAGTAACCACTTAGCAAAGTTGATAGTTTGAATTATTCAATGGAAACTACCATTACTACATATAAGATATGCCTAATATCAGTTCTTTTCTTGTATTATGTAAAGAATAAATAGGTATTGATTACGAACCACAAGCGTGACTAAAGGCGCACAAAACCCATTGTATTGCGCCCGCATGCAGACCACACATTTCGTCGCTCCCACTGCTGTTGTGCGGGGCACGCCATAATTCAACCGTTGCGAAATTTCTATTTGGTTACCATCTCAGTTTATATTAGAGATTTCCATTCAGATAATATAATCGAGCTGTGTCTATTCTAAAATTTATTGCATTTGTACTGGATTACTTATTATTAATTAATGATTTGTTATTAGTACATTTGCATTTTTTAAAAAGAAACAAATCCAGTCTAATGGGTTGACTGACAGTGATTCTCCATCAAACATCACCTGTCTAATTCTATTATTCTAAATTACAAAATTGTGTCAAAAAGAAAAGTAAAAATGCTATTGACAATTATTATTTATTAAATTTTCCTAAATCAAAATTTGACGGTTATAGCGTGGTATGCAAAATAGGCAGTAACCTTGACAGCAACTTTCAAGTAACATTTATTTCTTCGCGAATAAGTCGTTCTAACCGTAGCATGTCGTCGAAGTAAGTCACCTAGAAAGCTTTCCCGGATTAGAACGGAAGCCAGGCGGGTTTCGCTCACAGTATCAAGGATCTCCCATGCTCCCTCATTCATGAAATGACGGCGTCGCATCGCGACGACGACACTTCCCTCGAGCGAGGATTTGCGCCTCGCTATTTATACGAGCGGAGCCGTTCGAGCTCAACATTTCAACGAGGGTCCTGCATTTGATTTCTAGTTTTGTTAGAATTTACTTATAGCTTTGAGACGTAGTTGGTCTGCAAAGTACGCAGTTATAGAATACGAGAGATTTTCAGTCATGAAAATGAATGGTATTATTAATCATCATCAACTGCTGTTAAATGAAACACCTCCAATTATTTTTTATAGTTATTTTCGTTGTTAGCATATTAATTCGTATTTTCTCCATAGTATTATTAGAGCTTTACTTCTGCTCGGAAATATGATAACGTTACTTTATTATTCAATTGCTTGTTATTATGCTAAAACATGTTTATGACTTTATATCACATACTAAATGGAAAGAAAACAAATGTTATTGCTAGCCGTATGCAAATATGGTGGAGGCGCCAACAAAAAATGATATCGTTTACATTCATTTAAAGCAATGTAGTTCCATAATTTTCTAGGACCGGAACATAATGGGAAGGGTCTCACGTCAACTACCTACGACGACCCGAAACTTCTACCCTACATTTTTACACCTGTATTTACTCAGTTACAAAGCACAGGTATATTGGGTCTTTTGTTCTCCTTGTTATGTAGATTAGGTGCCGGATCGTTTTCCGAAATTACTATTTGACACAGGTCCTGTTGTCATTGCAGCACGAGCCGTTTTAATGTAATAAAAATGATGACTATATGAATCATTATTGTTACACTAAGACATTATGAAACGAGAAATTTTAAAGGTCTAATTGCACTCTATATTGCACGGGCTCTCTTATTTAACAAATATTTAATTATATTATGTTTTATTTTCATAGCGATATAGATTTTACATTAAATATTGCAGTCAATCAAAATAATTACTCAACATGGGCCATTCCATTCGCCTTGAATACCCATTGTTTCCAAATGAGAACTTATAAAAAAAAATTGGAACACCAGAGAGAGTCACCATGTGAAGTTGAGTTCTCCTTTCACACCCGACTATTTTGCTGCATCCGACTGCCGGATGTCAGAAGGTTGCCCGTCCTCTAAAAGCTCCCGGAGCTGCCCCGGATTTTCGCAGCCAGCTGTGACTCCCCTGTCTGCCACAGTTCCTGATCCGCCTTCGGCCTATGTTTTATTCCACCGTTTTGCTACAAAACGATGATGCCAAGTTTCGAATAAATACATTCTGACAACTCAATCCTTTATTCTGTTAGGCATCTGCCAAAGTTAACGAAATGTAATGTTTTGTATAGTTAGATGATTCCAAATAAGTTCATCTTTTGTTAGCGCAAGACTTGCGTATGTGGCAGGTGTTACTCATGTATACGTATATACTAAAACTAATTATAAACTGCGGGTGATAGATAAATCGATATTCATAACCTTAGCAGTGGAAGGCAGGGTTCACTTCATTATATCGTTAGCGCCTTCTTGAGTACTGACTTGATTAACTACTAATCTTGAAGTATGTTTACATTTTGCCGTAATACACATTTGCAGTTCTGTGGTTATATTTATATAACCTCCTAAACTTATACATTAATAAGTCACTTCCCGGACGGTTAGAGTTGTAATTGAAAGACATGTTACTTTTTCCTGATACTCACCGCTGCGTCACCGCCAACGTAGATAATTTGTTTCGCTTAGGAATGTATGTGATATAGGATTTTGTAATTTAACTTTTACGCTTATGTTTTGAATCTATTGTAAGCCATCTTGTTAAATTTTCACAGTCGTAGAATTTTACTTCTGAAATTTTTCATTTATTTTGTATTATGGACGGAGGCTTGGTCCTCATTATTTTTACTTTTAATGTAACATTATCAATTATCATGTGTTAGCGGTTGTACAGCATTTTTCATTCATCACTCATGTTTCATCTTTAATTTAATTTACTTTACTTAGGTATAGCTAAGAATTTTATACTTTTTGATTCCTTATTTTACTATCAAACGATAAATTTTTTAGCATCTGAAGATGATCCGGTTAACGGATCAAAATCGATAATGCTTTTTTATTTCAATTAAATCATCTCCATCACATTTGACATTTGTGTGTTTCATTATCGTGGGCTAGATTTCGTGTTACAACTTTTCTAAGTTAATTTTTTTATCATTAGATCAATCCATTTCGAGTATTCATTATGGATCTTATGTCTTTGTGGTCGATAACTGAAATATGTTTGTTTTATTCTTGTTTAATAAATATCAAAGGTTAATTAAATTGCATGCTACTGGGTCTGATATACGAAAACAAAAAACTGGTTAAATCTGTCCATTTTGATGTGATTTCTAACTAGTTGTCAATCAAACCAATTTAAATTGCCGCCAGAGATTCTGTCAACGGCAAAAGTTTCATTAAGCGTTTTCATTTCGGCCCATTGATTAGTAGGGGTGTATAGAATTTAAAACGAAAGGGTGAGACGTCGAATGCAGCGAGAGACTTGTTACCGATTATTACCCGAGTGGAGTGATCGATAGAATACGTATTAACCGTAAACGATTCGAAACGATGTATCCTTTCTGACTGACGACTTTATTCAGCGTACTAAACTGCGAACTGCCCTTGTAACTAGGGCTGCGGAGTGAGGTAGGTGGTACGCACGTAAACACGCAAACGCTTTCTATCAAAAACATACCCGCTGTGCTGTACGCGTTTGGTTGCTCTGATAAACCATTATTACCCTCTAGGGCTAAAGTGGAATTGAAATGTTAACGGATTAATATTGCAGACTGACATAATATTAAATTCGTGTAGTTTTATACAAACTTCACCACTACGTATAACTTTCTTTCGTTGTACCCTATATAAACGTAGGAATGTAACATTGGTATTGAACATTTTTTCTGATTCTTGCACGTCGATTACAGGCAAGGTAATGTTATCAATAGAAAAACAAATAAAAATATGACATCCCGATAGCAAAGTAATTGCCTTAGCGGCTGGACATTCGGTATAGAATTACTACTTCGAATTTGCAACAACTTTCTCTCTTGCGATGTTTGTGTGAATAAGCTTGGTCAACCGTCCCTAGTTCTAGGTTCCTCAACTTGTCTAACAAAATTAGTATCAATTTTAATTAAATCTGAACGTTACCAAATCTGTCCTCTACTTCGAATTACCATATTATAGTGAAAATAGTGATTCATACCAACAATATAACCTAAACCATCTTTATATCTAAATATCCAAACGGGAAACACTTATCGTTAGTGTTAATTACGTTATTTTAATTATGTTCACATCTAAATGTTCTACAGTTAGCGACTTCGTTCAAGCTTTTCAGAATTGTATCCGTTGCAGCATGTCGGGAGTCGGGACAGACAATAAGTTTACGAAGGGGGGAGCTGCAGGCAGCAGGAACGAGCGGACGATACACGTCAGCAACAGATACGAATGTTAGGGTAACAGACTCAGCCGAGACACCACCGCCGGTAATTTAATTGGGCGGTGGCTGCAGTCCTTTCTAATGACACGCTCGGCGGGGTCAGGATATTACATCGTTCATCTTCTTTATTTGGTTATGCTAACTTACTTGCACCACCGGAACATACACAACATTAGGATATTACACCTCGATTATAGTGCTACCTAATGCTAAGCAAATTCATTAAGTACTTGAGCTGGTCGGATTAATTTTCACACAATGTAGCCGTAATTTCCACTTTTGCTGCTTGGCAGCTTTAACTGCGAATTTCAGAGAACAAGGAGCAACAATTGCATGCGGAATTCGTAATTATTTAAACCAATTATAGGTATTGTGAAAATAAACCTTTTATTTCAATGTTTTTGTATTTTCACAATAGGGCAACTATAACTGCTATAATTAGCATTGAATTTGAATATAAACAAGCTGAACTATATTAGCAGGAATTGCGTTGGTTGCCGATTATCTTTATAATAAAATTAAGAAACTAAATTTGAACAAGTATTAAGAGAATGTGCCAAATAATATCGAGCTCAGTCATATTTCTATCTTCGTGTAGGTACCTACCTACTGTTTACTCCATCAAATTTTGTTGAACCTTCCAAGCTAATGAGACCACAGTATTGAACAACCAACCTGGAATTTCAACGATAGAACTTCAACAAAGTGTTTAGTTGATGCCTTAATGAAAGAAATATAAGCAACGTCGTTGAATAGTTAAAATTTATTACCTATAATAATTTCATCCGGACATTAAACCACCATTTTTTTATTGATAACATCACTAGCGTAATTGTTAAGGAACAAACTATCCTAGCAAATAACACATTTTCTATAAATATTCTTTTCTTTTCATCGGCTTACCCCTTAAGTACGTCTAACTCCTGAATTCCCCCCAAACTAATAGCGTTTTCCACTGGCAGAACTAGTGCGCACTAAAACTGCACTTACTCGGTTTTGCGTATTCCCACTGCTGTTTTCAGTGCGCACAGTTAGAGAGCAACACGTTTCACTATAAAATCGTGTCGCACTAGATCTCTCTCAGTGCAGGTTTTTTTGAACCGAATACGCAAAACCGAGTAAGTGCAGTTTTAGTGCGCACTAGTTCTGCCAGTGGAAAACGCTATTAATGAACGAATTGATCCCTGTTGCGCTAGAATTTAAAAAAAGTCCTGGATACAACGAGAAATGTTTCTGTCCCCGCATTGCCAAGTGGATTCTCATCGACAAGAACAGGCGCGCTAATAATAAATTTTGTCGACATAATATAATGTATTGAATAAAATTATGGTATTAGCAGTATTTGCATTTAGTTTTTAAATAATCAGTTCGACTTTTTTTTAATTTACTTATCTATCTATGTATCGACGAAACTGTAAAGCTTTATGTGAGATATCGAATAGCAGTTACTGTTGGATAAATTGGGGTCGTGTTTGGCCTAGAAAATGTGATCAATCAATCAATTTATTTTGACGCTCATTAGACAGAACCGTTTTAATTCTCTTATCGCTAAAATGAGCCATTAATTATGTGTAAACCAAATCTAAGTAGATACCTACTTATATGCAAAATTTTACAATCCCAAATAACATTTTCTCAATTAAAGTATGGCTGGAGAACGCGCAGTTGATATTTAAATTGTACAGTAAAAATAGATGTAATTTGAATTGCTGAAAAGCTCACAACTGGAACTACGATATTCTGATATTTTATTTAAAATATACAGGGTGGTGTCTCTAAAATATGGTGCCATAGCTTAACCACAGATTCCGGGGATCAAAATAAGACGATTTAACGCAACTTACCTCTATCCGAAATTGCTTCGTTAAAGCGCTATTCAACGCCAAAGATCTTCAAAAAATTTCTATATTTTTAAATAAGAAAAGATTGTTTTTAGCGATTAGGATGAAATTTGGGATGTGATTCTTTACTGGAAATAGGTGTTTTTTGACATCATTTTTTTGTTCAGGAGTGTCGCGTAAGTGGTCAAAGGTTGATCATCCACAGTCAAAGAAGCTCATATCTTTTTAACAGTTCGGCCAATAGTTTTCAAATTTTTTTTACAGAGAGACATTCGTATTTCAAATATTTTTCGTTTCTTGTTCGATTTCGGTATCTCTCATAGTTTAGGCTGAAAAAAATTATTTTGATTGGCTGCAGTGCATTTCTTAAAACGATGTAGTAATCTAGTTGTCCCGTATGCTGAGAAATAAATGACGAAGAGACAATTTTTTGCGTAGAATCAACTTTTGCATCCGGGAAAATGGTGGTCACATTGAGCATTTGCTGTAAATCTATTAATTTACCGGTGGTACAAAATAAGCTGAACCATTGATTCAGAAATGGTTGAGATTATTTTGCGCCACCCTTTACATACTTGCTAGTAATAAACTTTATATCAAATTGTCTCTTCCTGATTTATTTCTCAACATACGGGACAACTAGATTACTACATCTGTTTTAAGAAATGCACTGCAGCCAATCAAAACAATTTTTTCAGCCTAACCTATGGCAGATACCGAAATCAAACAAGAGACAAAAAATATTTGAAATAAGAATGTCTCTCTGTAAAAAAGTTTTGAAAACTATTGGCCGAACTGTTAAAAAGATATGAGCTTCTTTGACTGTGGATGATTAACCTTTGACCACTTACGCGACCATCCTGAACAAAAAAATTATGTCAAAAAACACCTTTTTCCATTAAAGAATCACATCCCAAATTTCATCCTAATCGCTAAAGACAATCTTTTGTTATTTAAAAATATAGAAATTTTTTGAAGATCTTTGGTGTTGGATAGCGCTTTAACGAAGCAATTTCGGATAGAGGTAAGTTGCGTTAAATCGTCTTATTTTGATCCCCGGAATCTGTGGTTAAGCTATGGCACCATATTTTAGAGACACCCTGTTATAAAGCATAGTACACATCACAAATAGTATTCTAAGGTGCAAAATAGGAAAAGAACTTGTGTAGATATATTATTTTGTACAACAACGCCTTCTAAACTAGGTAAAAGCTCTCAATGGGACACCTACAACAGTGTTGTAAGGAGAGCAAAACTCATCCCTAGTTTTATAAATGTTTTTAACAATAAATAAACAACGACTTACTAATTTGTCACTCATCAAAACCTATAAATATTAATAGCAGTAAACAAACATCAGCAACTTATTCGGAAACGGGAATGTTCACAGACGAATTACGTACCCAATACCTACTGCATCTCTGTTCTCGCCCGTCCTAAAAGTCTCACTCGTTACGCTATTCCTGTATCCACATCCGCAACCTTCCTATATTTTAACAATATTTTTTTTCAAACCATAAGCATGTATGTAAAATTCTATCAGGTTGTTAAACATGTTTAATTTCTTCTGGGATATTCAATTCATTATAACCTACGAATAGGTATCCAGCACAAAATTAATAGGTGCTGGAGCTAAAAAACTGTACATAAACAATAATCACAAAAAAGACGCGCCTTTTTTTAACCCTTTGCGTGCGGAAAGTGTTTATTATAATTTCATCAAACCCATAGTAATTGACATTTCAATCTGGTCGCTGTGACTGCAAACGATCGAAAACTCGATGCGATCATTAAAATTCAGCCTGTGTGTGTATAAGCAAGCAATGGGTGTGGTATGCTGGCATGATACTTTATACCGGGGGGACTTTATTGCACACGCTTCAGTTGTTGAAAGAAAAAGCGTGAGTACAGCTAAGGTCGATATCGAATTTGGATGAAACTTCTGTATCCAAGCGCGCTTTTTAACACAAGGCTTCAGACCAATACGGAAAATTGCTTTTGACCGCGTACTGTGTTTATTTGCAAACAAACACAAAAAGGGGGTACGCAGGTCGAGAGCTTTTCAGACAGATGACTACGGACTCTGTTCGACAGTTGACATGCCCCATTACGTGCGGACTCGTAATCCGATTTTACAACACTCGCCCCAGATGCGATTATGTGTATGTTTGTATGTGGGTTCAAGCACGAATGTTTTCCCGGATGGGTAGACTCTGGCAATGGCTGCTGTTGTGACAAATGCACTTTATTTTATGTTTAGTCCTTCCGGGAAGGGCAAAGGTAATACATATCTATGGTATCTTTGCAAACGTCTACATAAGTAATTTATTTAGGAAATCGTCCTACATAATATTACATAGATGTACCTACCTATATGTATGTAGATAATGTAGATACTTAATACGTGCCTACACAATTAACTATTCTATTATTTTTTGTTTATTAATTCAGCATTTATTATTTTTAAATATTGATTATTATTATAAGACGAATACTAAATGTAATTTATTAAATTCCTTAACTACTGTTTAGGTTGAAAATAGATACACGAGTTTGTGACCGGACATGTGGTATATAATTTGTGTTATATCGGCCAAGTGCATAGAATCTACACCAGAAGACTGTGATGTCGATTGCTATGCACGCACTCACGCTGAGTGCGAGCGATCAACATATCTTTTATTACTCACTATAAATAGGGGTGGATGTTAAATTGCCAAGAGAAGGTTTCACGTTACATTTGTTGTATGTCATCTCACATACGTTTTTATATGAATAACAAGCAGATAGGCCTTCACTTCAGAGAATATGAATTAATGTTCTGCATTTAATATTAATTTATAGAGAGCATATATGAAACTGTCACAAGGTTGTAGCTGTAAGCGCGCTATAAATTAATTTATTATGTATCTTGTGTCGGTAAGATAATGATGCACGGTTGGTAGTTGTTTTTTTTAAACTGACTGCTGCTTAAGACTGCTAGTTTAAGCGTAAGTGATAAAATTATTGCGAACTAGTTACTCGGATTGAATTTGTTACTTTTACGATCCGCGTAATGTATTCGTGCATTCTTTTAAATTTTCCAATATTGATGAGTTCGATCCGTTTCAAAACTATGTGTACCTATGATATTTCTATATTTTGAAACCCGACAATACAATTAACGGCATCGTATTGAAAAAATTTAACTTCGAATGATTAAAACGTATGGAATGTTACCAAGTCACATTTATTATGAATGCATCTGAATTAATTTTGAATCGCAATGAAAATATTTTTAATTTGATCAATATTCTAGAAATGAAAGTTTAGCTAAACACCTAAAGGTAGTACTGTATAAAACGTTGAGATTAAGTAATACTAAAATTATTTTAGAATTAAGTTTAAGTTTTCTTATTTAAGACTGACTTTTCTTATTTTTACTGTTCTCACTTTTTCGGCAAAGCCGCTGAATTTTATATCGATCAGAGGATCGTCGTCAATTCTTCAATATTCCGTCGATCAATCTCTTTCATCACACGAAGGATTTTTCAGGGTCGACAAGCTCTCTCAAGACCGTCTGGGACTGTCGGATCGAGCGATCTAATGACATGAGGCCCGGGCCGCCAGCAACGGGCTTTATTTGGGGCTCTGAGATTACATGAGCTCCAAGCGGTTCCTGCAACGCTTGGCTCCCGTTATTTACATAGCAAAGTGCTCGTCCCCCAATTGCTTTGCACACCTCTATCGCATACAAGGAACATATTTCACTGGAAGCAGCAACAGTGGCAAAATCTTTCTTTTGCTGATTATGCATAATGCAATTGGTTTTAGATTGAATAATTTTGATATTTTATTAAATTCTGTTGAGTTATGCTAATGGTCCAAATTGTACTAATAGGTATTCAAATTTAGTTTCAGTATTTGAAATCAGGGTAGCAAAATTACGATAACCAAAATGAAACAAATCGTTCGGTAACCGAAAGTAACCTCTTTTTTTATTTATTTCTTGAGACAATGAAACACATCAATTTGAAATATTTAAGCCTAACTATGCATGCATGTTGATTTATATTTTTGGGAAGCCGAGTCTCTTTCTAAGATGTTCAAGTTCAAAGAATGTCCTTTAATCTTTTTTTTCTTTCGTGAAAAAGTTTAAAAATATTATATCTGAGGTCTATTCAGCCCCTTTGCATCCAGGCCCCAAATTACAAGTACTACCCTTCTTACACCAAGGGATTATAGGGACGACCCAACTTATAGACTAATCTCGGGACCCAACTCGATATCAGCCCAATTTTCTATATCTTGAATTTTTGACACCTTTGGGACAAAATACAACGGTAAGGAATAGTTCATCTCAAAAGCTGTTGTTTTTAGAAACTAATTAGACATTTTCTCCTTGATTCTGTCCCTTGATTATATTTACCGTAGTACTAGTGCTAATAATTAGGATTTAGGAGTAGTGCCTGCTTCTACCATGAAGGTAATATACAACTGCAGCTGTATAAAATTCAGTGGAGATTTTTGATTTAAAAAAAACTCTCTCACTCGTGTACAGATACAAATATGTTCGCCAGATTCTACGATTGCATCATGAATCTATCCCAGAGAACCATTTATTTCGGTCAGCTTTTCATTAATCATGTGAATAATTTAATCTTTTAATATCTAGATTTAGATTTTTTTCAATTTTTCTGTTTGCGGTCACTAACATTTTTATTTTAATTTTTATTAACTTCGGTCTAACTGCATATTTGAAATTTCTCACAAAATATCTGTCCTATTCTCAAGATCGAAGCTGCTACCTTATGACGTTGTAAAACCAGTATGCGGAAGGCGATGAGACTCTCGAACGGTGATCATCACATACGAGCTGGTTCCAGCGGCACCATTAGTTCAAAAACCACAAAAGAAGTATGCTACGACTGCTTCAGAAGCTTTCGATACCTGTACGTATCATAGGATGGAGACGCAGAAACACACGTGAAGCAAGTTTTGCAATAACATGAAAACGTGGATAGAGCGAGCGAAAACCGAGCAGGATCATTAGCGCTGAAGAGTGAGGCCGCCTGCATCAATCAGTTGTCGCGCTCTTCAGCTGGAACTCGACGGCGGCAATTGATCTTACCTCGCCTCGCATAATTAAATGTCTTACTCGCCTGTATCCCGGAGGAAAGAAATTAGTTTTGTTTCTATCAATCAATATTGATTTAAATTGGCTGATTATATCTCAAAACTTATCAACAGATCGGATTGTAAAAAAAAATTTGGAAGTTCTACTAAGCTGTTTTATAAGTTTATGTTTCATAGATTTTGATGCTTTATGGTGTTTGAGATATGTTTTTTGGTTTATAATCTCCCAGACCTAGAGAGTCTGAGATAAAATACTTCGTTTATGGTGGGTGTGCTGGGTAGTATGCTGTAAAATTTAAAATAGGTAGGTAGTATTGGAACGGTTCAGCTGTATAAGTTAGCTAAAGGTGGACAACAATTTTCAGTAGCTTGCACCAGGCGCGGATCTACAGGGAGGGGGCGGGGGGAAAATACACCCCACAGTTCAGAGCACGTACATAAATAAATAAAGAAATTGAAAATGAAGGATTGAGTTTTGTATTAACATTATTAAACAAAATTCAGGATCAATTTGTATACATATTACAACATAAAATTATGAATTTTGCCTCAAATTTTCCGGAATCCTCATTGCCTGCGGAGTTTTCCGTACCTCCACGCTAGTGACGGCTGGTCGGGGGAACCAGGATAGCAAACGCCCCCACAAACTTCGACCTAAACACTCTGAATATTGTCTCAAAATGCACGTCCAGAATATAAAATTTATAATTACGCTTACTTTGAAAAACATTCACTAGGGTCATCTCTTCCTGTACCCTTAAAAATTTTGATCACGGATTATTTATCGCTCAAGAAATTTCCTGTAGATCCCTTAGCTTAGATCATACATATTTGTAGATCCGCGCTTGCTTGGAGCACACGTACACTTATGATATTTAAAAACTAATAAAAAGAGTAATAAGTTGAAGAAACTTAGTAATTACTACTGAAAAATGTAAAATATGAAAAAAAAACTTGTTTGAAGATAGCTTTAACATGCTAGATATAACCTGATAGAAATAATATTGTAATGTGATTGGTAATTCAAAGAGGTACCTACTTACAGAATATATTTAAATTTTAGTTTGTAAATAACATTATATTTTACTTCAGATTTTGTTTTCCTAGAAAACTAAGTCGTCATTTAACTGGTATCATTATAGACTTCTGTTTTGATGTTGGATCATCTGGTGGTTAAACCGATTGTACTATGATCACCAGAGGCGAATAAGCAAATTATAAGAAGGGTATCAATACAATTTTTTCATTACTCCCTTGCTAGCAGACTCATAAATCTGCAACTACTAAGAAGATAGATATGCCAAAAACTTATGTTTATTTTTATACAAAATGATAATCCTCGTTAGTATATTATGCTCTCTTTGGTATACGGGCTCACTGATCACATGCTTTCAGTTTCTGTTTTACCTACATCTCTGAACGTAGCCCCTAATCGCATTAGCAAGATCTCATTTTAGAAACGGTAGGCCCCGCACCCACAGCTTGGGTAATTAGGTGTATCATTCGACGTCGAAGAACAGGTGAGTGGCGGCGGATATCCTGTTAGCTGCTACACGGAGTTCCAAACCCTTAGCCTTATTACTAAGTTAGTAATCATTATTAGATATGAATGATAGACAGTAAGTATCTTGCAATAATGTGCGAAAGAGTTTATACACTTTTCTTCCTTTGTAAACAACATGATTAAACAAAGAACATGAAAATCGGGCTTTATCGCCCTGTTTGTAACAGCAACTCCTTTAATGGGCAACCACCCCAAGAAAAGGGGAGTCGATGAATAATTATAATACTTCGTCTATTTATCAGCGTTGTTTCAAAACCAAACAATGGGTAGTTCATTGTACAAAGCGCGACTTCATCAGCAGCAGGCTTTAAGTGGGTGCTGCCCCGAGATGGGGTTAAAAGTAAAGAATGGGTGTTTATAGGGGTGACTATTTGCACTTTCATTAATGTCTTATTATTATACAAAGTTTTCATAAAAGCTAATTTTTAAAACGTATACCTACTATTATTTATTATACACTATATTTAATTACATATATAGCAATTCCTTATCTATAACATAAATTAATTATAATTACTTATTTTTTCACCTTCAATTATTATAGAGTTTCTGTTTTTTCTTCAGGTAAGGACTACGGACTATCATCCCTCAATCGCATTTAATTAGAACACTCCCGAACCTGTTTTTGTAAGTATAGAATGATACACTAGTAATTCCAGAGTAGTGCTTCATGTACGAGTTATGAATTTTAAAATAATTCTTCATTACGAATATTATTAAATATAATTCTGAATAGATTTACCGAAACAGTTGCATTCTAATATTCGGAAATTAAATCTTTCGTTCTAAAAGAGAGTTTAGTTTTTATTTAAATGTTACTATTTTATGGATTATTAAGTTTTCCTTTGTAAACTCGAGTTTCTAAATAACATTTTTTATTAACTATTGAATATATCTTCTCTTCAGCGTTTCTTCTATTTTCTGTTTGTCCCGTTAGGAGAACTGTTTCATTGTTTTAACTTTGACTATCTTTAGCACTTTCTATAATTTTCTTTTCCTATTTTTGTTTATTTGTTCATTCAGTATACTAGTAAGTCATTGTCAATGAACTTAATAAATGGTAGCTCAGATCATTTAAATATTGCTGTCCTATGTCTTGTTTACTCGTTTGAATACCGAAATCGTCTTTTCATGTTGAAGGCAATAAATACTAAATATTAATAGTGGGTAGTACTACGTTTAGTAAGTTTCAATTGAAATTACCAGTTGAGAGATTGTGAAAAAAGAAAACAAAATAATCTGTATTTATTTGTTAATTTCCGAACAAGGTAAACACCCCCAACCATTAATTAAGGTTAATTATTAATTCTATCCAACAAATACTAATCAAAAGTCAAATCGTTTATCATTTTCAAAACTAGCATTATTAGAATAGTAGGTATTAGTCACTCATTTTGCAAAATTGTTTTGTACTCCATATTTCGTTTTATTCAAACAGCAAACTTTGTACTATTACTTACTAAATAAAGCCTTAACTAATAAGTGGTAATCCTATAGTAAAACTTTTCTACTTTGGTATATTTAAAACTAAGCTTTTCCTGCTTTCAGTAGGTACCTGAAAACTTCATTCTCGTTATTCCCGCTTGAATTGCTAATTCTAGCGTTTATTTTAATAATTATGAACTTGTTCTTTTGGAGTAGTAGCTACCTACTAGTTAATGGTCGAGTCGAACATCAAACAATCATGCACACTAAATACGTTTCATGTTTTAAAACGACAAAGATATTGTTATAAAGGTCTTTTTCCAAATTAGTAAATTCCACTTCTTTGATTCATGAACAAAATGCTTTCACAATGCCTTGACAGTACCTACATTATTATCGTTTGAGACCATTTACAAAACCATTGATGACATACAAATTGCGCGCCTACCTACCATTTTAACAACACTTTAGTTGTTTACACATAAAGTTGTCCTTTGAAACGATGTGTACTTTACATAAACGAACGTAGGTAATGTGAGTTTCGTACTTGAAAGAGCCAGCGTATTCGGTTCAGTTGTGCTTGTTCAATTAAAGTCGGGTCACGAGCTTTCTGGCCCTGGCCCGGTTCGTGTTCGCTGCCCACGTCGCGGTTCTGTCCGCCGCTATTAGTGGCGCAGATGGCGCGACTACGACCCACTATCGGGTCGGCCCCTGCCTGCTCGGGCAGGTAATTCAGAATGATGATATGCGTGCAGGACCGGCTTCGCGCAATTTAAATTCCTGCATTAAACACGTTGCGCTAACGTGAAATTAATGGGTTGGTGTGCGTGTCTAAAAGCAAGGGCTTTCCTGTATTTATATGTAATAAATAAATCGTGGACGATTTAGTTACGGTAATAATTTAGAAATGACTTGCTACCATATAGGTACAGTAAAACCAAAGCTTAAATCTACAGAATAAGTTGAAGTTATAATATCAGTCAAAAAAAATACGATCACATTGTTATTAAACGTTTATCTTAGATATGGAAATGTATAAACTAAACCGTTTCTTCTTCAGAAAAAAGCTACAGAAGTGTGACGTTTGCTAGGACAATAATTAATATCCAGTATCTCTATAAACATACTAAGTACATACTTTATCCATGAATAGTTAGATACATCCATACAAGGTTATTTCATAATAGTACTACCTACTACTACGGTTTTACATACCTTTACGGTATCAGCCATAAATTCACAAATTGATAGCTTTTGAAAGGGGTCAACTGAGGTACCTAAAAGAACAACATTCAAAGCAAAGTAGGTACTTACAATAATTAATAATAAATAAATTATAAAAAATGAGAGGTCGTGTAAAATAGTACCTGTATTATTTTATCATGGGGGAGAACGCAATTATGGTGCAAATTTGAAATACGAGGCGATGCGATTAATATCTAATTCATTCTATGTTTTACAGTTATATAGGTGTAGCTAAATATTATAATAAGTAGTACCTACTACACAGTATTTTTTAAATAGCGGATACCGAGTACAATAAATACAATCTTCCCCTCTACTCTAAATATACTCATTATAGAAAAATACAGTGGCCACTGCTTTTTCTTCGATAATTTAATTTTATTCTCAGTCAGGGGTGGTGATTCAATTTTGTTATTATTTGAAAAAATGGCAAATTTTAGCAGTTCTAGCTAGATATACCTATTGTTGATCGATCAAATGTTACATTTTAACAAATTTGGAATTTTATACGTTCGTTGTACCTATTCCTCTTTCAATTGTAACATTGCATTGTGGGTATGCGGTATTATACGATTATACCTAGGAATTTTGTTCATAGTTCCCTAAGATACTGTCTTATTAAAACACATAACACAAAACATTTAAAATATCGGCTAATTCAAGATTAGATCCTATTGCAATTAATCTTTAGAAATGCTAATATGTAAATAGCAAGTTATTTCAACAAACTTGCACAAGCCAGTTGCAGCCGTTGAAAATAACATTGAATGCTATAGCGCAATTCTCCCTGCTACTTGCTAGCTACTTATAAATCAGATTTATTGCCCAAATCCCTGCGAAAAGTGATTTGATACTTATCAAATGAAGATGACATGAAGTGACAAGGTTGTATAAATCAGACATGCATCTGCCTTCCTATGCCCTCTTTGATGGATTTAATGTTGAATCACTCGATATAACTTAGTGTTTAAGTTTAATGATTTTAACAATTTTTATTCGGAAACTAAATACTTTAGGACAAAATTAGTACTAGTTTACACTTTTCCACTAAGTTGTACAGGAGAATCGCATAGTGCTTTTCTTGTCCATCATTTTAAAAACATGCTGTACTTAGTAGTTATCCGAACGATACAAACTGACTTTTTATTCGTAATTCGAGAATCTATAAATGTTTAAACAACTCAACGAAATTCCATGTTTGTATTAGTTTTGTTAAGAGTCCCTATAACGTATAGCCTACTGCTTTTGACTTGGAAAATTATAGAGAAATCAAATCAAAACAATTTAAGATATCATATTATTAAAATCGGTATGAATTTTTTATGACATGAGGAATCTTTTCAGTTGTTACAGTATATTAACTTGAGAATTACTAAACTTCGGAATTACCTACTGTTTTAAAGGGTAATTTTAGGATTGTTTTGTTTTTAAACGATTACATGTTAATTTCCTGTTACTCGATACGAAGGTCTTTGTTTTATGTTCCGCTGTAATAAATTTCACGGTAAGTAGGTACCTACTATTAGATAATTTATATTCAACATCCATACATGTTTTAGTCCGGTTCTGTGCATGTAGTGTGCCTTAATCATTCAGTTACAGCTGGCAGGAGATCCGCCGGCAGATATGTGACTACAACATCAATTAGAGGAGCCGCGGCCGTTTGCTCGAGGGCGAATTAGTAGCAGCCGCGTGATCATTTCTCGATTTCTCGTATTGCAGCCGGAGACGCTCATTATTATGCTACTGTATGGGTTCATGTCACGAATGCTCATCACGCGATAATACCATTTTCATTCATCTTCAATCTAAGCCACATACACCGTTAAGTATTTGTAACATTTTTTGTCCCGCCACGACTTTTCTTCTTTGTACTTACTGCCTGATGTTCTTATTTTCAGCGGGATACATACTGGGGACCATTAATCGCATTCCAACAATGCGTGATTTGACTCGGTTATTAAGTAGACTTACTGAAGGTATAGATTTGTAGAATAATAATAAACTTCCCATTCATTCATGGTACAGGTAAAAACATTTGAAAAGTTTTGCGCCTTTGCTATTGGACAAGAAAATTATTAATTTAATAATTAAAAATCAAATATATCGTGTCGACCTCAAAGTATGACGGGTGTTATTGAAATGTCAACTTAATAGTAGATTACATAATTACGGCGCCCTAAATATTAACAACCAAATATCCTGACTGCTGATATTGTACATACATACGCATTAGCAAACCAACGAAAAATTTCCCAAGAGAGAAATATTATCTGGTAGCATCATGGATAACCTTTAAAAGTACCTACATACGCCATAAAAATGTGTATATGAGTATATGTCTGTTAAAAATTGAAGTGTGCTAAAACAGTTAATGTTTATAAAAATCTGCAAGAAATTGTGTACTATACAGGGTGTACCTACTTATTAAAATTGGAGAATACACAGTTTTAATACACCTTGTATATTGAACGATATTGAACGACTTACACAGAAAATATTTGTAGGTATGAGTTATTATTTATTAACACGTCAAGAATGTCATCTTTCAGTGGATTAGTGAATATTAAAAACAGTTAACCTGTCGAACCTTTAAAGTGCGTTTCAACTCTATAGGTTTTGTAGCTTTAAGAAAATTATTATTTTAAAATTATTTCTTTTCTAATCCAAAAGGTGTAAGTAGCTACCGTTATTATTTACAAGCTTTGTGCGTTGCATGCCTCCTCCTCCTACTATTTGTATATTTTCGACAAGTTAATTGATTAGTCAGAATTCAGTCTGTATCTATTGTTGTAACATAATTTCCCAATTAAAGCTTTTTTTTTAAATCGTGTGAGTGTTCCTTCCTCCGATTGAGAACAGCGATCGGACCATTCCCTATAATAATTGTAATAATTGAACAGTACATCGTTTTCCACCTGGGTACTTAATGCAGACATGATTGATTGATTGCCTTTCTGCAGTGCATATTTTTAATGCCGCCCTCCTTACCGATGGTCTACACAGCAAGGCATATTTCATTATTAAACTCAATTTTACCTTAGTTCGACGACCGCTCATCAATCCGATCGATTACAGATATTCATTTATTTCACAAATCTTTATAAATTTATGATAAAACGATGTGATGAAGATATAGTGTAGGTACTACCAGTTGAATGCTGCTCATTTTCATCACACGCAATTAGCAATAAATTGTACCTACTTAGTGCAAGGGGGATCACTCCTTGGGTCGTTATCCTTTTATATCCCTCGAATCGATGCCCTTGAATATTGTTTCTGCTTGAATTAAACAAAACTATTTTGTATTTTACATCCCTTATAATTACACACTACGTCATAATATACTGTGTTTAATTATACAGGGTGATCATAAATGATTGAAGGTCACATGACCGCTAGTCGGTCCAATTACTATCAAAAATGCATTCCGTTTTGTCAAACAGTCTGTTGTTTATCAATACTTACATCTGTTCAGTGTCTTGCGCATTATTTTCCATCTGTCATTTCCATCTGTCATTTAAATTACAATGTCTACACCACTGAAATTACCAAGGTTATTTAAGTACCGACAGCAGCAGTAAGCGGACAACAAAAAATCAGTATGAAGCGGCACGTTCAATCATTTTTGATCACCCTGTACATACTACATTGTTTATGATTATTAGCTCTATGCTTTAACCCAGTCTTGGATTGCGCGCACACGTGCAGAGTGACAACCAACTGGGATGTTCGGCAGAAATTAAACGGTTGGTATCGTGTAAGGTGGCATGTAATTACAAGTTAAAGATCTTTATCCTATCAAAAAGAAGGTACCTTTCTTCCGGTCGTGCTATAGGCTTATTCCCTACAGTCAGTGCTAAACCTTAGTAGGTAGCAAGAATGTATATATGGGCAAGTGGTATCATTTTCTGTAAATGAAGACAATAATTAATATTTAGATATTAAAAGTTGATAATTGTAATGTTTATGGTGCGTTACTCAAGTCGCCTAGTAAATATATTTAACTAAAAATGTATGGTATCTTGTCAGGACTTCATTCGAGATTGAACTGAAGTGTTTAAGGGTATTAGTTAAATATTTATAAAAGTTAATGTGTTCCATTCTTATTTTTTCTTTCTAACTGAAGTTTTACAATATAATGGAAAAAAAGTGTGTGGCACTTTTCTGTTGTCACGGATGAAAGTGTCATCCGTATTTCAAACGGGCAATTTTAAACTCCGACAAATTTATTATTCAGTGTATTTCAAAACTGCCCGACTGAATCCACATAAACTGGTCCTGCTAAATTCGGTGCAGAGAAAACCTATCCAAGTATCCAGAGATAGAGTGGTAGCCCTGATCCGTCCCGCAGGCATTAATATTGCAAGGGATGCTCCCGATTGTGAAACGAGGCGAGCTACATGCGCTCGTCGGCGGCTGGAAGCAGGGGCGGGTTTTACTTTGTGCCGGCTGGCACATTAGCTACCACCTGCCGGTTCTAGGCCTACCAATTCGATAAAATCGGGGATTCTATTTCAAAATTTAACTTTTTGAAATTTTTGTTCCCGAATCTAATTAACACTATTACCAAATTCTCTAACACAGCAGTAATCGAGTCAAGGAAAAAAACAACTTTTGATTTTAAAACATATAGGTGTATAAAGGTTTTGTACATTCTGTCACTTTCTGTAAAACGTTCTGTTATCACGAGCCTAATATCAGAACTGTTTTATCAGTAACTTGCAAGATTTCTGGTATTAGGTAAGATCATTCTAATCTAATTTTTAGATATTTTGGAAGTAATGGTTAGAAGGTAGATAATCACAACGATTTGTTTAGTTTCATTTGAATTGAGTAATAAATAACAGCATAAACTTTCTTGAAGTTGATAACCCTTAGAGACTAAAAAGTGAATTAAAATAATTCCTTTCTTTATTCGTTTACTGTAGGTACTTATCTATTAAATTCATTTGTCTTATGCAGACTGTCCCGTAATAAGATAACGTTAGCTTAGCAGGGATTTTATTTTTCGCATTTTTTAAGTGGAAAACTTAATTTATCAACTTTGCACTTACACCTTTAAATTTATAATTAAAACTCTTTCGATTCGACTATTTAGATAAAAATGTTTGCTAAGCAGATTTGATAAGTAGGTACAACTGCTGAACGGTGGAATGTTAATGCGACAAAATGCGTAGTAAGTATTTCGTTAAAACATAAAACTAAAAAAAAAGCCAGTTATCAATATAATACTGTAATTAATAATTAAAAATGCAATTCGTTAACAAATTCAACAGATGGGTTGATGGGTAGCAAAATAATAGATATTTATAATAATTTATAATATTAATGGAATTGTGATGATGTCAATTAGCAAGGATAAGGAAATTTTCTAAATCGTTTTTCCAATCTTAAAAGAGTGACTTAATTAACACCTTAGAAATTTTTTATGACGTTAAAATGAACCTACCTATATCAAGTTTAGTTTTTATAAGTAGAATAAAATAGTTGTAAGTAAGTATCTAATATAATCATACATGATTAAATTTTGTCGGCAAAATTGTTATACTAAAAGTTGTGGCTTAACAATTTCTCGACTGAGATGCGGTTAAAAATCAGGAGGCACCAAGCTATGCTTTTCATCGATGTCATAAGCGAAATTGCTTACAACATCAAAATCGAGCAAAACATGCATTTATAATTATACTACGAATGATAATCGTAGTAGAGTAATATTAATTCCGGAATGAAAAAAATGCAATATTTTTTATTAACTCTTGTCAAGGCATCAATATAAGAATAATTATAACAATTGAAGCGTTATCACTAAAATTTAGGAAAACTCTGTTGGGTATTATTGAATTATTACTAGTTTCATAAAATAAAAATCTCCGATTTTGTTTGGTTAAAAATTCGATGAGTTTTAATCTTTGAATAGTCTAAAAACTATCGTGACAACATAAACAATAGGTTTTGCAAACAATGTAGAATCCAACTTCCTTAGTAAACGATTTAGTAAGTTCCTGAAATAAAAATTGGACTATAACTAATTTATGCTTCGGTACAAAACTATTTTACTTATACCACCACTCATATTTTTGGATACATTTTTATTATTGAAGAAAATATTGGAATTATATCATATCTACATGGCTTTTTTCGTTTTTAAACCTCAACTGAACATCAATACGTTCATCATGCCATTTTGGTCCAGATATATCTCTTGACGTCAGTATATTATGTAAACCGATATTCAATAATAATTGCAAAAATAAAATGTTATAGATAATTATTGTGGTGGTGTGTTTAATTTTGATCAGGAGTTTACATTATAAAGTTAATAATTCAGACACCATTCTGTATAACTTTGATCTTCATTTATAAAAGTATAACTAATTAAACACAATGTTTTACATAATTTATTATGTTATTAATTCTAAATATTTTATGGATGTTACATCCACGATTTCGTTTATTTCAATCCTATTAAATCAAAATGTGTTGTCAACTTTATAGTATACTGGGTGTTAATACTAAGTCGTTACACCCGAAAATAGCAGTTAGAACTCATTAAAACAAACAACTTTTTTTAGTTCCAATATTTGATTTGGGGCCTCTATTCGTAGTTATTGGATTTCTTTTGTTTTTTTAACAATCGTAATAACTCCTTCATTTCAGGGAATATTTCAAAAAACGAAAGGTTTTCAAAATGAGCTTACGGCTCTCTACAACATTTGTATTTACACTTATTTTATATTTTTTCAAATAACAAAATGGCTGCCGATCAAAAATTTCAAATCTCAATATTTTGATAACCACCCCATAGAACTTTGAAAATATTTCTTTTTTAATCGTCAAACTGTCTATTACAACATTTGTCTAAAACATTTTCTTCTATCTACGCAAAAAAGAGGTATTTTATTAAATTACAGAAGAGCATGTGTAAAGTATCGACGAATTAAAAACAATTTAGATCGAAGTAGCTTTCTGCCATTAAAAAATAAAACAAAAGAACAATTAAGTAGATTAGTGCACAAAACTGAACGAGATACGTTTTAAAATGAATAATTATCAAGACACTGAACTTCGTGACATCCTTTTGGTTTTCGGGGCGGCAAGGCGCAATGCACAGGAAGCCCGAAGAATCTATCGGAGAAGATACCCAAATCGCCATCAACCAGGTAGCCAAATGTTAGATAAATTACGATTAAATTACAGCAAAAATTACAGTGGTCATGTTCAACCATATCAAGGACAGCCTCTTCAAGTGCAATAGTTCGACGAAATCTGTTAGCATTCTCACCAATTGTTGTATCAAAACAACCAGACTCTGCTAAACATCTGCAAATTTTTCTAAAAATTTAGCTACTTTGATCGCGATTTGGGTATCTTCTCCGATAGATTCTTCGAGCTTCCTGTGCATTGCGCCTTGTCTCCCCAAAAACCAAAAGCATGTCACGAAGTTCAGTGTTTTGATAATTATTCATTTTAAAACGTAGGTATCTCGTTCAGTTTTGTGCACTAATATAATTGTTCTTCTGTTTTATTTTTTAACGGCAGAAAGCTACTTCGATCTAAATTGTTTTTAATTTGTCGATACTTTACCCATGCTCTTCTGTAATTTAAGACC
Source organism: Hemicrepidius hirtus (assembly GCA_963082805.1). Classification (NCBI taxonomy): domain Eukaryota; kingdom Metazoa; phylum Arthropoda; class Insecta; order Coleoptera; family Elateridae; genus Hemicrepidius; species Hemicrepidius hirtus. The sequence continues at coordinate 27,872,908 of OY720160.1, read as the reverse complement.
TCTTTTTTGCATAGATAGAAGAAAATGTTTTAGACAAATGTTGTAATAGATAGTTTGACGATTTTAAGAAAAAAATATTTATAAAAATCTATGGGGTGGTTATCAAAATATTGAGATTTGAAATTTTTGATCGGCCGCCATTTTGTTATTTGAAAAAATATAAAATAACTGTAAATACAAATGTTGTAGAGAACCGTAAGATCATTTTGAAAACCTTTCGTTTTTTGAAATATTCCCTGAAATGAAGGAGTTATTACGATTGTTAAAAAAACAAAAGAAATCCAATAACTACGAATAGAGGCCCCAAATCAAAAATTGGAACTAAAAACAGTTGTTTGATTTAATGAGTTCTAACTACCATTTTCGGGTGTAACGATTTAGTATTAACACTCTGTATAGCATCTAGTAAATACTGAAGAAGTCATTATCGGTCAAATATAGGTAATTATTTTATATTATTTTTCTGAAACAACATTTCTTTATTTTTATGTTGTAAATCACTGCAATTTAAGTGTTAATTTTAAAATATTTTATATACGACAGCCAAATTTGTAATTTCTAAATAACAAACCGAAACCATATACTCTGGTGTGTTATAAAACAAAGTCTAAATTTCTAATTGAATCTCATTACGTGGGAGAGAAGCACTCTGTTAAATGAAGGAAAAAATGGTGTACTACTTAATTAAACAAGAGCTTTTTTACAAATTAAAAGATGTGAACGCAGAACAACCGTATGACAGCTCCAGGCTAAAAGCACGTCACACCTGTTGCTCAAGCTCGCGAACTAAAGCTGCTCGCTTTCGGTCTTAACAGCGGATACGTGCACACTCGTTATCGTTAAAACACATCACCCGCCTTTTCGCGTCTGTAACTGCATGCGCTTACATTTGCTAATTGTTCTGGATTAATGGCAACTGATGGAATTTACAAAATTACACACCCCCAACACTCCCATACAAATACGGATATTTTTAGTCGTGGTGAAAACTGCAACTAAACAAGTGAAACTAATTACATCCTACAAATAAGGTTTCTTACAAAAGAATTGTCATCGGAATGATGATAAATTGCTGCAGGTTGCTATTGTTGTTATTAATAAAATTGCACTATGCATTCAGACTTTCGAAGGATTCTGTGATACGTAAAACGAATAAAGCAATACATTATGGTATCTTCTTTTATAGTTTTACATATTTAATGCGAATGACTGTCCGCTTTTCATAATATCAATAATTTTTCTCGGTTAAGGTTGTAGCTTGACATGCTTTTTTTGTAATTCTTTAAATTTTATTAATGTAATTAAACAAACTTCTTCCTCAAACTACTTTATTAGTAATTAAGTTGAGTTGAATGTAATAAACTAATTGTTGTACCTATATTGGTAGGAAACCTATTTGATATAAAAGTCTGATAAGAAGTTATTTTATAATGTAATTAATACTTATAACATTATTCAATATTACTCTTTTACTTTCATATACATCATTCTCTGTTAGACATAAACAGTAAAAATAGAAAAATCAAACTAGGTACCATCCACGTAATTTTATTCAGACTAGTGTTCTACTGTTGAGAACGGAGATGAATTTAATTAATCGCCTTCATAAATATTTAAAAAAACTTAACTTTATTTTATAACTAACTTCATCATACATCAAATGGTTATAAAAATTTCTTCTCGTCCATTACATGGTTTGTTGCTATTACCGGCTTTGAGCTTAGTTTACTAAACGCATAGCAGTTTCTAATAGAGTAATAATTATTATAACAGTCTGCTATGAAATCAATGGGACACTTAAATCTCCTCGAGCTGAACTACTATTGCCATCTACATCAGAACCTGCGTTCTAAACCGAAAGCTCAGCAATATGATATCCGAAAGCTTTAGCTTAGTTCTAGCCGTTTCCGCCAGAGGGCCGTAGAAGGAATACCTGCTAGAATTTCTGCGATGCCTGTTCATTTTCTGGAATGTATTTTATTTTAGATTAAACTTAAAGCGACAAAGAGATGTACGAAGCGGAACAGAATGGAGAAACCTGTTGATTTAGGAATTTAAAAAACAAATAACCACATGTTGATTTGATTAGGACAAGTTTAGGGTTTGTTTAAAAGCGTTTCGTAGCAGTAAGTTAATTAGGGTATTGTCACAGTTGGATATTAGTATAGTGATACTTACCTTTAGGTTGCATTTAGGCTGCATTTTAAATGTGTATAAGTGATAGTTTCGATTCATGAAAGTTGTATTAAAAATTTAATAGCAAATTGTTATATTAAGCGCAAGTAAACAATCATTTAATGCTAATACTTATCCAAGCAATTTTGTTCTAGGTGCTAATGTATGAGCTGTTAATGAAACTAATATTATTTTAAACGACTCAAATTACAATTTCAGCTTTGTATTTTCAAAAAAATATTTATGATCAAATTACGATTCATAAAATTAAGTGTAGGCTTAAATTTAATTTTATGCTTATAATAGAATTCAAAATTTACTAGCCATTGTTCTAAACTGTGCTGTATAAGATTTTCTACTTTTTTGCATGAAATTTCAAAATAAAGATAAAGTTTATTTTATTACTGCCGTAATTTTTTATTGGCGTTCGTAATCGACATCCTTAAGCGGTTCGACGTAAAACTGTTAGAACACTAATTATGTCTACTTAGAATATTGAAGCGGGAACTTTAGGAAGTTAAATACGGTGTAATTTGTAATTATGATTTGCTTTTATCATATCATAGTAAATATGAAATTTTAAATTAATTGTAAGGGCTGGGGTTACCGTACTTGGAGTTGTTACCATAAATTTTAAGTTGCATTAATTTAATAGTTTATTTATTTGTAGGTGTACAAGTTCCGTAAATGATTACGCGAATGCTTACTTCTTAATTTTAAGAGTAATTTTTTTTAAGTATTTATAGGTATAGGTACACTAAAATTTATAACGAAAACTCATAGGCTTATGCAATATACAATTTTTAATTTTTTGTAATGATAATTGTTATATTATTTTCAACATTTGTGCATAATTTGGTCTTATACCTACGTACCTATATTTCTGATAAGGTGCGATTTGTAGCTAGCGACGAATAGGGGACCGAGGGCTGGCTTTTCAATTCGAATTTAACCCCCTGTTAAGCTAAACTACTCAAAACTCGATTGTTCTGGATATATTTGTTACAATAATTGTTTTCATGACAATTAACCGTAGGTTAGCTTAACAGCGAGTTAACCCAATTTGAAAAACTGGCCCTTCGAACAAACATCTATTAATTCGCGGTTTTTTCATGTATTTTAGCAAATAAAGAAAAAAGGCTCCGTAGGGCCGTTTATACTGTATGTCTGTGTATACTTATGCATTGAAAACGTTTTCAAAGTAATTTAGTAAAAAGTAATCTTTGACATAAGTTTCAACATGAACCAAGGTGCTTTATGATATTTTCTCCATAAAATGATACTTTCTCCATAAACGCATCATTTACAATTCTCAACATTTACCAATGGACGATGGCACTACCTAAAGAAATTCGTGCTATATCGGTTTTAGTTCATAACAATTTCTCTTTTCTTCAGCAATTTAACAAAGATATCACATCTAAGACGGTGGGAAAAAGACTAAATAATAAAATAACCAAAGAACCAATTACCCTTACAAAGCTGCACATTGCACCAGTTTTCTGTAATTCCGCGAATTAAACCGCGATGATGTATCATGGCTCTCTTCCTTGTACTTTCCTACGCTGTCCAAGGTAGAGGTTTGTAGGTGTTGTAGTAAGCGTACTTCGAATACTTAGATAGTAGTTAGTAGAGTGCTTGATATCTTGTTTTTTGTTGAGCTAGAACCTATAAGTAGGTACATTGGCCCAGTCTTTCAATGTCTCGGTAAAGTCTCCGATAGTTGTCAGGCAGTATAACTAACCCCCAGGATAAATCTACTCTATAGCGTTGTCGAGTCTTTCAATACAACTTATCCTGGTGGTATAGCTATCGGCCAAATTCTTATTGTTGCAGTGCCACTGGTGCTAAAATCTGTAGCCACCTTGCACGCTGTGTTGGGAGAGAAAGATAGCATTACTTTAAATCAGGGAGTTAAACAAAGATAGTTACTATTTCATTAGCTTATTTTCGTTTCAATCTAGGCGTCTATTTCCATAAAGTTCGTCCATGAAGTCATCCATTATACAATCCTTTACACAGAACACAAAACTAAACAAATTTAATTTTCTCGTGAATTTTCTTGATGGTTATAGTTTGAGGGTACATTAGTTGTTTACGTCCGCTTCGTTATCCTGCCGATAACTTGTTGTCGGCTACTACTGGTATCCGATAACTTTAACCTGATGGAATAACCAAACTTACCTATGACGTAGACAATTGAAAGACAGAAAAAAGCGTATCGCTAAGATAAATTTGGCTGTTAGCTTGTCAGGAACATTATCGGGACATTTCAAGACCGGGCGCGTAAGTCAAACACGTCGGCAGGTACTCTGCCCACAAACAAATTAATAAAAATCAAGGCACCGTAGTAGTTAGACACTTAATTAGTGTTCACCCTGCACAACACACAGAAGATAGCAATTGTACCTCAAGAGAGCATTATAGAAAATATATCATTTCTATAGATATTATAAATAATTTTATTTTTCCCGTTGCGTAAATAAAATACCTTATACTGCTCATATCGATTTAATAATAATGGAATACTTATTAACAACCCATTGAACTGCCATTTCCTTCTTTATGATATACCCCGAACGTGAACCTGAAATCGTTTCCAGTCACTGCCTTCTTGAGTTTAATAACGCTGGTAGGCGTATGTGTAAGAAATCGCTAAATGATCCTTCTGTCAGTCTCTGGAAAAAAGTTGGGAGGAACTCGAGGGCCCAGTTGGCAATACATCCGCAACACGGGGGGCCGGCAGGGGCCTGGTGCGATCCTGGGGTGTCGACCGGCCACCGAACCCGCGGACACAACTTGCTGTGTAAGCTGGTTCACATTGCGTATGAAGTGATACTGCTTTTTAGAAGATAGTAATATAAATGGCTAGAAAGAGTTGAAAAATGACACCCTGTTTTTGTAGATCTTACTGCAATTCTTCGATAGTTCAATAGTTTTTACTAGATGATACAACGCAAATCTTTGTATGCTTTGTTTTATCAAATGACCGTACTGTGGGTCGCCTGTGAGACTAACGCGAACAATCCAACGTTTTCAACTAGCTTCGCTTACACTATGAATCTCTAAGGATATCTTGGTTGACTGATAGGTCCATTGTTTTCAACAAATGGAGTAATTCTGAATCTGTGTTAGGTCCATTATCTTAGTTCACCACTCTTCTATGCATTAATATTCTTATAACATAAATCCTTATTCTGAAGCCCTTAATGGGTTGTTGCCCTTAAATTTCTTTTAAACTTCTGTTTTAACCCCTACTACGGTTTCTCGTAATTAAAATTTAAATTCTTTTTAACCCCTCATCTCAACCCTTCTTGATACATTTTACTTTGGTTTTAGAAAAGTGCAAGTAGTAGGTACTAATACGAAATTTCGGTTTGCTGTACGTGCAGGAAGTGCAGGATGTAGTCTTAGCAGCGCATTTCAGTATTTTACTTTTTCAATGAATCTCCTAGCTGTATTTGTAAAATAAATATTTTAATAACAAATATATGAATTAATTAATATTAAATCCATAATTATATAAATATAGAAAACAGTCTATAATTTCGGATAAAAAATGTACCTCTTTATAAAATATGTATAAATGTACAATGCTCATGAAAAGTTGTTTTAATATTTGTAACAATGTCCTTGGACAATAATGACCATCATAATCTTACTAAGAGTTCCTGAGGGCTTCGCTGATGCAAACGCTGCAGTAATTAATTAAGGCGACGTGACATTCACTTTTGCAGCGCATACCGAATAAGATCAAAAGTTTTCTGTAATGAATTAAATAGTATGTAGAGGAATACGGCACGTAATTAAGTAACATTCCGCAATATGGAAGGCATCGTCAAACAAAAACTGGAGTAAACAGGTGCTGTAAGTAGTATTATATATATAATACATAAAGACTGCAGCAGCTCAAACTCGTTTCAAACCTAGAGCCAAGAACAAGTGAGACAGCAGATGACATTACAAAGACTACAGCAAAAAAAGGTAGGAAACTATGAAATACGGAAAAATGAAGTTTGCCCGGGTAGCTGCTGTTGCTGCTGCCAACGAGCATCTCGACAAAAACTCGCCCAAAGCTCTAAGGGAGCAGAATACGAACAACTCGGTGTCAGTTGGTACGGTGCGGATCACACCGTTACGGACCTGCAATACTATAGCAAATCGTTTTCTAATTTCTAATGTATGCATGAATGTATTATAGTACGACTTACTAAGTCTTTCACAGTAGTGGTTTCCAAATATAGTCAAAAATATTTGCGCAATACTCAAAGAGTATTTATTTAAGAATTATTTACTACACTACTAACAACTTAATTAGATTTGAAACGCAATAGAGAGTACAAAAGTAATACTTGACTCCATTCATAATTTTATTTTTTACATACGATAGTAAGTTACCATAGTAAAACAGAAATTAGGACAGATTGCGTTGATCGTGAAGCACAAAATAGTTCATATGAATTATTAAGGTCCGCGCGCACTTATTCGGTTCCGTTCCGTTCGGTTCGGAACCGTCCGATCGGCAAAAATCAAATAAAGCTCCACCAAGCTAACAAATGCCGCGGAAATTACTGGCATTACGTTGATTCGGTACGGCACCATCCTTTTCGCCCCGTTGGCCCGTTCTTACCTATAGACTGATCTGACTTTCGAAATTTTTTGACATCTGTAGTATACTTGGACTGAACCGGACGGGACGAAACCGAACCGACGTAATGCGCGGGCTGCCATTCATTTCCATGTATTTTGACGTTTGCAAATCGGACGGTTCCGAACCGAATGGAACGGAACCGAACAAGTGCGCGCGGACCTTTAATGTAAATTAAATTTCTGTCCATTTTCATTAGCGTTGTTGAAATTAATTGTAATAATGTTTGGTGTAGTATATTGAAAACAATCTATGATTATTGAATGTTTATTTTTATTATTTCAGAGTTTTCAAGCATTTATAAGATCAACTAGATGCTACTTTTATTTATCTATACAATGTCTTTGTAACATATAACCTGCAGTTTAAAAAGCTTGTTAAATTTCCAGCGTGGCTATAAAATCAGTCAGATACCGAGAATTTAAGCCATTTATCGATGTTTAAAAGTTTCCTTTGTCGTTTAAATGTCTTATACATCAAGAAAAGAACACTCTAAGACGAAAGTGGCGAAGTAATGAAACTATTAGGCTGGCATCGGTGTACTTTCGACTATTGATAAAATTAGACGTTATAAAACATGTGGAGAGCCCAATTTTACCACGGAATTAGTTCAGTAGTACCGTGAATTAAACTTAATCGAAAAGTTCTAAAGTATTAAGTTTTGATGACATTTACTAAATTATTAAGGAACAGAACATAATGTTTTCTAAATAATTTATTTTTTGATACAGTGCGATATCATATTTTTAAATCTATTTTTTTATTATTGTTTATAGCTAAAATCATACTGATATTTAAAAATCTATTAACTAAATAAGTGCATCTTGTATTGTAATAGCAAGCAATTACTTTTGAGTTATCTTATTTTTTTGTCTACATCAACTTTGTTGTTCTTATTAATCGTCTGAGGTTACAAAAACAACCTTAATAATATCACTAAAGGAGCACTGAGTTTTATTATATTCTCCTTTGGAACCCTAGGGACGTAGTGCCACACCTACACTGTCTTTTATTTCATTTGGCAGCTCGAGACTTGCTTATTACAACTCCCAATTCTGAGGGGCTTCAACAAATCCGCGAAATGAACTATCCTATAAATGTGTAGAAACGCGTGTATTAAACAAAACAATTTACTTACATGCTTCTTGTTCCTATAAACGTTAGGTGAGATTAGATAATTTAACAGCTACTTATTATCTATACATACTACTTGATTGTGGTTGAGTCTAAATATTATACTAATTACAAAAATGTAAAACGAAATTTTAAAAATGAGCCTTCCGAATATTCAAATATTAATAAATTATTATATAGTCGCTTAAATTGGTAAATTGCTTTAAGTAGATTATTAATTTTTACTTAAATTTATATTCGTAGCTTCTAATGTTGCGCCTAAATAAATAATCACGTTTAAAAAAATTGTAGATGTTGTTGAATCATTTGGAGTTAAAAACCCACTCTTTTCGAATGCTGTTCCAAACTAGGGACATGAGAGCTGTGGCAGCCTCGGAGTGGGTGGGTTTAAGGCAGGATATTCCGGAGGTCTGTAGGGGTTGAGGATGATTTGGCAGAACTACAGCAGTCGGGGTATTCAGCTCAGGGTAACCGGGGGTATAAAAGCCGGAGAGTTGGAGTAAAGCCCGAGTGGGCTGAGAGGGTGGAAAAGGCGGAAAGCCCGGCGGTGCAGCGAGAGTTAGGGAGAGGATCCGACCTCTCCGAGGTACGCCGCACTTACAAAGGAAAAATAGCATCCCTCCGACGTGGGGTTACTATGGTTTTGTGAGAGTTAGCGTAGGTAAAAGGATCAAGATAATGTGGGTGGAAACTCTGTAGGTGTGGGCATCGAAAGATACAACAAAGTGTTTTGTTTTCACCAACTTCTATGTTAGTACTAGTTGTAAAACTTTGTTCTTTCTTTTGTTACAGAATTCAAATGGGGAACCGATTTATCGAAAAGTCGCTGTTGTGGAAAATTTCTTCGATATTATCTACAATGTTCACGTCGAACTCGAAGGGCGTCCTGGCAAACACGCCGGGCAAAAAAGGACATATCGAACGGTAAGAAAAGTGCAAAACTGTTATTTAAATAAACTTTTTACAGATAGTATTATGTATATCATATTATGTAATAAGCAAAAATCAGAATTATCCACGTCATTTTAAATAAAACAGCATAGGAATTTTTTATTTAACTAAAGTTTTGATATAAACCGCTATTGTGATCTTTTGTCATTAGTAGGGCAGTCGAATAAAAAGTACAGAAAGTATTAGACGTACGTACTTAACGATTTATATAGAACTTATTTATATTTTTTCCTGTATATGAAAAAAATATAGATATTATAACGAAATACGTGTCTTACCTAAAAAAATAAATCGATAATTTACACAATTCTTTAATGAACAACATTTTAAATTAACATCTTTAAATTGTTTGTTTTGTAAATCAAACATGTTAAGCTGAATGAAAACTATTTGGCTGCTAAACTGCTAATAGAAAATAAACATGATCAATTGTAATAATTAATACTAAAGTAAAAGAAATTGTTTGTTTAACCGTTTTTATGTCTGGAAAGTGAATCGTTTTATCAAGAATTGGATTGTTAACGGAGATTTGAGTAGAGGATGAGAAGCTAATTGGCCGTGTAAATTGATAAACACCATTCCAGAAAGGCACGCGCGTTTGCATATTGCAGACGTAGATGTTACAGCTAGAGGGGGTGTTTATAAATGGGAATGATGTTCTTTTAGAGGGTTCTGCTTTTATTGACGACACAATTTACAAAATCATTACTTCCCACATTTGCTAGACTCCAAGTTTCATGTAGCTAAAGTTACAACGTCAATATTTTGAATACTTCAAAATCTTTAAGAGCACATTTTGATTGATTTACTATTTTTATAGCGTTGTGTTAACACGTCTCTGCGTCTTTTCTAAATTTATACGGGTATTTCTTTTATTTATAAGGCAATCAAGTGATGTATCAGAATCACAGGCTTATTTGATATTCGGCGGATGTAGCACCTGTTGATTGTCAATATTTCAAGGTTTGTAGTATCGCACGATATGGAAATACGGTTATTCAGTCGGAAACTTTACTTCTCCCTTCTTGTTCTTCTTTATGGAGTGGTTGAGATGTGTTTTATGCTCCACTACCTCGCTCCTGTTTATTTTCCTGAGTTATTTTTGCACTGTCTGAAATATATGTCTCGTTCGCTAGTAGAAATACAAACGTTAATTCCAACCTAGATGTGACATTTCGTTAAGGGTTATTTGACATGGGATAAATTTCATGACACTGACCGTTAAATTTATGCGATGTAACACGTTAGTAAACATCCAATTAGTATACTATGATTTATCTTAATTTAATATTGTGTAACTTAATTATTAAATTTTATTGGTTTGTCATATAAACTCAAAAACAAAAGAATATGATTATTTAAATAAGGTTAAAAAATTAGGTGTAAGTTAATACATTTAAAGGATAATAATAAAATTATGATCATTCACTTTTAGTTTTGAAATTTAGATTTATTGCCAAAACATGAATTTGGCTGTAATTAATTATAATTCCGATAATTTATCACACGTACCCGTTATTATAATTTGAATGTAGGCAGCGAGTTCTCCAGTAGTATAGTAGTACTCATACAACTACAGTAGTAGTAACTAAACTATCGATTAAAGACGAACATTGCGAGTAGGTACATTAATTTTTCAAATGAAGATGACAGATTTCGTTTTTCATGACGTGTATTATATTACTAATAGTTTTTAATAGTTTTAAATATATCATCTGCTTTATTACTGCTACTGTGATATATAAAAATCAAAACGTACCACAGTCTTAGATGTATACAGGGTGTACCTAAAATGCTTGCCTAAACTTTGAGAGTGAGTTCTTCAAACTAATGCAAGAAAAAATGTGCATATGAAGGTGTGCCTGAAAAAAGATTTAATCCGTATTAACCCGTTTAAAACACGTTCAAATAAATTATTAATTAAAGTCATACGTGATCAATAAGTTAGGGAATTACTGATTGTAAAAACAATTACCTTTGTAGCTTGATAAAATTGCCTAACTTTTATTTGCAGGAACAGAACCCTCCTTCCCCCAGTTCAATTTTCGATTCGGATAATTTTTTTAAATTTATTTATACTCGTTATTTACTAATTTACAAATTTAAGGTAGTGATAATATTTTTGAAAATAAATAATAGAAAATTAGTACTACACATGTAAATTATGTAATATTATACTAATACGTTATTTTTGTTGATGCTATTCAGCATCATCATCATCATCTAAACTAACCCAAGAAAGTATTGTTGTGAAAAGTCGAGAAACCCAACCGTTTTCGAATGAATTCAATTTTTATGAGAAATCGAGCTAGGTACCATAAAAGTTCATATGAACTTCTTTTTCGTTTTCGTGTGGATAATTGATTTCCAAAGTTTGGGCTAACAGGGCGATTCTAGATTGTAGGTACAAACTCTGAGCGTGTATTCTACAGTCAAAAGTAAGAGAAAAGTTTCTATAAACGGCATAAGCATGTAAATATATTCACTCTTTTGGCGATAACTGAGACAGCTAATCGCTTAAAACTTTATGCGCAATTTTCTAGCTTCGATTTTTCACCAACCTTCATAACAATTGCTGATTCAGGGGTGTATAATCTGGGACGGCCAAGTCATACTTTAATTTTTTTTTACAGAACACGCGCTTGCATGAACAAATAAAATTGTAAAAGATTGTCTTAGAAAGGATTAGCCCAAATTAGTGTAAAAATACATTTGCGTGTACTATAGTCGAGGCACGCTAAAGGTGCATCTACGTCATCAATCGCATTTTCTGGTAATTTTGTAGTACCTACCAATTTTGAAACAGTATAAAACTGTAATTTTTTTGCGAATTACGTATTAAAAGTATGTATGGTTTTTATAAGCCCATAGAATATTATTTTACAGTTACTATTTTTATTAATTACTGTTGTATTCATATTTTTCCTTTCCTGCAAAAAATAAAAACGTTTACTAATTACTATTTTTTTCATCCTATAAGTTTTTATTTAAGCACATACCTAATCATTGTTGTTTTTTTTATTGTGTGTATATTGTTCAAACTTCACTCTGACAGTTTGGGAAACACCTTAAAGCAAACGACGTTTTGAGAAACAATAAATAAATATAAACAGAGTAATTCATGACGTCATGGACGCCTTAAAAAATTGACCACGTAGATGCACCTTTAGCGTGCCCCGACTACCTATTGTTGTATGGTGACTAAAGATTTCGAACTATATGTTCATCAAAATATGAAAAACCAATTTAAGTGTGGCTTGGCGCTCCCAGCCTTTTTGCTGAAAAACTGATATATAACATTAAAGTTTGCATACAAAATTTCAAACCATTAGCGCATAAACTAGATGGTTTTTTCTTCTTCTTTCGGTTGCTTTATGTGCGTAACAAAGCATTTCCGGACGCATGCGTATTTATACGAACTCTTCTTATATTTGCAAGTGAAACAATCCCACAAAGTTTATAGGTAGAATTTAGAAACATATTCTATACTATAAAGAATATTTCATACAACGTGCTTCTGGTATTTTTTTTAAATATTCAGTTTCTTAGCTTTATATAAGTTGCTATAGAATATAGATAGTCGATGAAGGAAGTACGAAGGAATCAAATAAGGAATTTGGAATGTGAATCTCTACCGACACAATATTTTGCTGGTTGTTAAGAAGTTGGGCAGAAGTTCACCATTTCTCTATCAAAAAGCTCGATTGTTTATAAATTATAACGATTTATCCGATTTCTTTTAAACCTTTTCTACTAACAGAGTTTCTCATTTTTATCTCTTGTCTGATTACGATATCTGCCATAGGCAGAAAAAATAATTTTGATTTGGTATACATCAGCCTAAATAAGTTTAGTGGTTTTCAAGAAACAAAACAAATAAATTTAATTTATCACAACAATATTATTAAATTTATTTTGCTCTTTAGCTTGAATTGTACAAGCATGCCTGACAACTTAAGTTTGAATATTTAAAATAATTAATATGAAATGTAAGCCTAAACTAGAAAGAATTCGAAATGTATAATATGTAGTAAAGCAAGGGTTTATATTTCTCCGTAAATGACAGGAAGAAATCAAATATATTGTTCTGTGTAAGACTAAATTAAGATTTTATTTGACCGTTTTGTATAATAATGCTGCCCGTGTCTTCACAAAAGAAAGAAAAACAAGAAATAATCATAAATGTGGTATTTGCAATAGTATTGCCCCACTACGTACCTATAAAAAGGCTTGGTGGCATTTGAAAAATAAGTGACAGAAAGTAGTCTCATCAAAATTGAATCCATCTACTACTAAAATCACAATCACCACCAGGTAACCAAATGTTTTATTAAAATTTGGAATTTAAAAATTTAAAATTTACGGAAAAGACGAGATTTGATGAATAACACCGTTTTTTATATTAACTGCTGCTTAATTTAGGATACCAGATCAGATGTTACTGTTTTTTTTATTTAACAACATGGTTAAATGTTTTTTGATATGTTGCAGGCGGTCGTAGAAAAAATGTATCTAAACTCTTTAAAAAGTGTTATTGCATGTAACGTAATAATAATAATAATTGTTGCGTATTGTCCAACTCGTCCTGCAGCGTCAATGGACAATTTTACATCACGTGTAATAAACGGTCACGTTTTATACTACATAAATATCTATTTAGATATTTGTTTATACTTATTACGTGTCAAATCTGTCATTTTTATACTACATTTGTATTAATGATCGGAAATATTCTAAAATACATAATTTTAAAAACAAAGATACAGTAAATAGTAAATAATAATATATTCTGATTGTTGCAAAAAAAATCACACTAATTCGCAGTTGCATAATTTTGAAATGTATTGAACGTTAGATGTGGAGCAACTTAGCGAGAACCCTATTATGTTAAACTATTCATTGTCTGTGTCTTTACAAAAGTGTTCTTCAAAAACAAAAATAAAGTAAAATCGGTGCAGAACTTGGCAACAAAACCTGCTCCAGGCGAAATGCATTGTAACGGTCAACGATTTGCATAGCACAAAAACGCGTATTGAAATGCCAGTTGCATGTTACCAATTGTTATTTTCATTTCAGATAACGGAGACGTACGCGTTCCTGCCTCGGGAAGCCGTCACCCGCTTCCTCCTAGGGTGCACGGACTGTCAGAGACACCCTCGCTCACCCTCTCCCGTGTCAGTGCTACCAACTCCGAGTCCGAGCCCTACTTTGCCCCTGGTGCCCACCTCGGCGCCGGTTCTTCCCTTAGCAACGTTGCCGCAAGCCCCACAACCGGCCATATCTCAAAGCACACCTCCCCAACTCACACCCCCGACTTCGCAAACAACGTTAGTCGATTCTCCATCCGAAATAACCTACCTGGACTTTGGCAAGCCCGCAAAAACGTCGGCGGAATGTAAAAGCCCTCAACCCATTCCCGCTTATGTGACTGCCAATATTTCTCCCCAAAGCCAGACGTTAGATTTGTCGCAAAAGAGCACGGATATTTCTCAAAGTCAAGCGAAAATCGACGGTCCATTAAGAACCAGCACCCCTGAACCTAAGCGATCTAGCAACCCCTTAGACGTATGCAATCTTACGTCCAGAGATCCTCCGAAGTCGCCTCCTAAAAAGAGACACCTCAATCATTTATCAGATAATTCGCAACCTCCTCCTACCACACCCAAGCTTTGGTCACCAGTAGAAGGAATAGAAAAAGAACAATCCCTGAAAAAGCAAGCCCTGATGCCAGCTGAGATCGACTACTCTTTACCTATTACGACGACTTACTTGAAGTATATGAGAAGCCTAGGATGTACCGATGAAGATGCACTGAAATTCGAAAACAAAAATGTAAGTTGCATTATTGACAACTTTTTGCATGACGCAATTTCACATTATTTTTATTAATTTATTTATGCTATATCTTAATAATAATTTCTATTATTGCTTTTTAATAACTATTTAATGTATTACTAATATGCCCAATTCTATTTTATAAATAAAATTAGATGAGATTCATGAGAATATATGACGATCAGTTAGTTCTAATTATATTTTATTATTTGAATGATTTGTGAAACGTTGCGTTTTCTACTTTTAATTTGTGTGGATTGAAAGTCAAAGTGGTAAAACAATTTATTTTTATATAAAAAATGTATTTAATTATGTCTCGGGCTAATTCTCGTGATAAAAGTTAAGGTGTCGCATCATCAGAAGAGAAACAGTAGGTATTTAAAGTATGAAAGTATAAATTCCATTTGTCATATCGATTTTATAATAACTCTAGCAAGTTAATCGCACATCTTGTCTGTATCACTGTTACGTGATGCGGCTTTTCCTATTGTCCTAAATAACTGATTAAAGCTTCTTGAAGTTGCAATTTCAGAAAAAAGGTAAATTACATTTATTTAATAAATCAAAGTGAATGTAAACGAAGTGTACAAACTTGCATTAATATTATGGTGGGTGTATTCGATGTATTAATAGTTTTGAAGAAATTTCATTACAAACAATTAACATTGTTTTCGGTAAGGTAAATATACTTTCTAATGCGATACACAATTTTAAATAAGTAAATGTAGGTAAGTAATTGAAATTTGAAACGTAATCTGAAATATATCCTTTATTGCCAAACTTGGACCTACAGTGCTGCACCTCGTTAATCCGATATAAAACAGCAGCATATAAAATGATATTTTGGAACATGTAATATCCAATGATGGTGGCATAGATAGGACAACTACACTTGTCTTTAAAATTATATTTGAATTACTTTTAACAATTCTGCTGTGGGACCAATTTAAATAAATTGTGTTTTTGATTTTTCATTTAAGTAATATCCAACTCTTACAAATTCAGTTTATTAACCACGTAACGAGCTCTCTTTGTTTCTCAGTTGAATAAAATAATTATTACTTAGACTAAGTGATGATGTTGAAATTAGTAAAGCTTAACAAAGCAGGATAGTCTGCAAATTAACGTACCTATTACTTCTTTTATAATTGTCATGGCTCATTTATTGCTGTTACGCTTTTATAGTGTGAGGATTATGTTATTATACTGAAAAATGTGATTAAAAGTACTATTATGCTTTTACAATTAAAGCAGGGCATAATCATAATATAATTAAAAAAGTGCTCGTTAGCCAACACAATCTATACACCATACCATCATTTCCGATTTAAGCTTCCCCGTCCTAAACATACTCACATACACACACCCCATCTTCAATTCCAATATCACCGCCTGACATTTGAAGCGGACGAGCGGCCTCGCTACACCCTTATCTGCGGGGGTGTGTGTGGCAATATCACACGCACCCAGCACCCCACTAATCAATCTACCCTGCCGCGGGTCCTTCTGGCGTAGCATTTCCCCACCCCCATTGCTGGACAAGGGTGCAAAGCAGAGACCGAAAATTCATATTCTTTTGTCTGAAATATGAAATAGCTTTTTCTTAGTATTCATTACTCTTGCTTATCAGCAAATGAAGCGATTTTCAATTGTATATGAATTCTAAACGCAAACAAAATTTAAAAATGATCTAATTACAGTTACAACGATTTCACATTTTCTAATAGGCCGATCGAGTGGTGACGTCAGAAATTTATCTAGAAGTAATTTTTTACTGTATATCTAACATGGATTAGCTGTTGAGGTGTAATTCGTATAATATTGTGACCTTTTATTCAACTTATTGACGTGTTCAAGCGTTACTATTGCATAAGGGTTCATTTAAAAAACATAAGCGAATTTGCAAGACAAGTATTACTTTTGTGTTACATTAATTGCAAAATTAGCTGTTTGTATTTAATCGAAGTTTGAATTGATTCTTAAGCGGGTATATACACTTTGCCTTGTATTTATTAGAATCGTGTTTATAATTTTTGTAGAGGCATATAAGCAGCAAACCAATATTAAAAGAAAAGGAAAAGAAAACAATTTGTATCAATTGTTTACGTTTAAACGAAATTATTTGGAACAAACAATAAGTAAAATACAATTTTCGTGAAGCTTGTAAGTTGATAAACGACCAAAACTGTATTCCTCGAACAAAGGGAGGACATCCATCCTCGACTGCAGGATTCTAAAGGACCTTATCCTTGCCGCCCCAAACACTCATGATTCATCCTTTCTGGGTCTAACCTTTCCCATCCTACGCCCGACCGGGCTCAGCTGCTCTTCTACTTGATGTTAAAGTTTCCTCCTCTATATCCTTCGTCCGTTTCTGACAGATACCCCTAGCCCTTAACCTCTACCGCCATCATTTATACACTGCGTGTTAACACTATTTCCAAAATTATTGCGCACCTGCTCACGCTATTTTCGTTTCTATTATTGATAAGTTTTTGCACATTATGGCAATGTTTCATTTAAAATTAAGCGGAATGAGCTTCTTTTTCTATTTCCGTTCCCTTTCCCAGAATATTACTACAGTCGCAACAATTTAACTGCAAGTTTTATAAATGTATGATGATTATTGGATTTTCCATATGAAATTATATATTTCTGACAATTTTATAACATTCCGGTTATCATTAGGATTACTCCAATATAATTTCAGGTTTTGGGAAAACAGTAATGCTATTTTTACCTAAGGCTTGATGGCAACACGACCAAGACGCTCGTAGCGTACCCAGGATTGCACGCCTCAGTCGTCTATTATTACGCTAGGGTGTTACCCCCGGGTGGTTCTTGAGGCTGAGTGGACCGATGCACCGAATATCCCCTGAAAAATCCATATAGTTGCTGTAGCCATTCTAGAGATCAAATAGTGTGATCCTCATATTTACCACTGATACTAATTTAGGTGCAATTATTGAAACAATTTCTACCTAAACGACGAACGTCGAGTTTTTGTATAACTACATGAGAACAAAGCATGCTATTGCTATAGGAATAGAACTCTACATCTCGATTTTTGTACGCGTTACAACCGCAGAAATGACTGAAAATAAATTTCAGCCAACTAAAACGAAAATATTCCCGGTTGTAGTTTTCTTGAGACTGGTTTCTGCAATAAAATTTCAATTGTTAAAGCCGCTGTTGTCAGTCGTCAAATAAATCACGAAAGCAGGTTTTGTTACTATTGTAATAATAATAATTGAAAGATGTACTACCCATTTATCACCACTCGGTTTGTAATTGAAATTTCGAATATTTATGGTGAAATGTTCAATAATTAACGTTTTAAACATTTTTTTGTAAATAGGCGCAATTTTCAGAAGGAACCTGATTTTTTTAAAAGATGTAGATGCATTCTTCGATTTTAATTTTTTTTATTTGTCAAGTCGCAAAATTTTTAGTTCCTTGATAAATTATTAGTTTTACCTTTTGATTAGCTTCAATAAAGGTTAAGTGATACCGAATATAAATAGGCAATATAACGCCTAATAATTTTTATTGCGCATTTATAACAGGCTATAACGTTTATCCATTTAGTAATTTATATTTTTGATCGAGACGGGCAATAAACCTGAAATGCTTAGCGAATCTTTGTGCTAGCAATATTCCTGGGTTAGTGCCGCTCGTATATGGTGCAGATATGAAAACATCATCGTCAGAGTGATGACGTTCAAAGACCCTTCAGGGAATTACTAACGGAAGTATGAGCATTCCATATTCTCTACGCCCCTTTCTAATTATAAAGGGATCTCATAATCAAAGTACCTATTGTTTACATGGAATTTAATTTCGATTTGAATCTCTTACCGGAGCGGCGTTGTCAATTTCGACGGTTACTTTCGTGTCGCGAGAGGGTAGAGAAAATTTGAGGATTGGTCAAAACATAATATAACCAATGAATACAAATATAGTTTCAATACACGCGTGCTACTTAATTAAATTTATAATTTTTATAAATTACTGCTTCCATAGGACCGGATTTTCCGTAAAACGTAAGTGTCAGAATATATAATTAAAGCGTTAAAGCAGACAAAGAAATATACCTACCTACCAACAATTTTTTAATTACTAGTTAATACCTTCTAATTTAATTGGATTAAGTACCTGTTTTAAACGTAGTTCTATATTTTTTAATTAAAATGGATTACAAGAAAATCGTTATAAATATTTTTCAATTTTTGTTAAATTTAATTTACTGTAAAACAACATGAGCATTTTGGAAACTAAGGTGGAAAGGGAACTGATATACCTATTACATAATCTTCATAGTTTTTTCAAATAAATGTAGTATCTTTTCAAACAGAGCGTATCACATTATTTTATATTGTTAGTCTTACAGCGCAGGACGTGAAAATTAGTCCAGCATCAAAAGCACTTACACAGCATCAAGTAAATCTACTAATCTAGTGTACCCTCACACGAAGGGGAAATAATTGAATAGTTATAGCAAAGAGAGTAGGTTTTAGTGTAGGGGAAGAACTTAACTATTGTCGATTTACAATTACAAAAAAAAGGAAAATAGGAAAGCTATTTATAATTTTATTTTGGTTTCGGTTTTACGGTTTTTAATAATTCGAAAATTTGATTTTTATATTATGAGTACAGGGTGTTAACTGTAACTTTACCAAACTGTACAGGCTTATTCTACCAACCAAAATAGTGAAAAAACTTTATATATAAAAAGCGTGTCCGGAAATATTACCTAAAAAAGTTATACGCAATCTAAATTTTAAGAAAGTGTGTATTTTAAACGTTGTTAACAGTAGGCAACAACTGAAAAAACAACAACAACAATAACAATTGAAATGAATAAAATAATAACAAAAATTCAAGTGATTTTTCAAAGTACGGGTCTCTCCCGCAGCAATATACGCTGGACAGTACCTTATTGTCTTAACACGCCCTAAGATTCCTGGGGTGATTCTTATTTTAATTATTACTGGATTCCTGTAGGTAGACTAGTGATTTTAAATACCTTCATAGAAATTAGTGTAAGTGATTACAATCGGGGGAACGTGCTGGTCAACCAATAGATCTGCCCATTTAAAATTTATAATATTGTCAGTTTTATAGGTTACTATAATATTATACTTTTGTATTCAACATGCGAGTAAACGTTGTTAGAACTTCGATTGCGTGTCCAACACGTATTGCTGCAGTAGGAAGTCACCTTGAACAATTACTTTAATTTAATTAATTGTTTTAATTGTTACCATATGTTTTTTTTTATTAATTTGCTATCTGTTGTTAACAATTTTTAAAATACACACCTTGTTAAAACTTCGCTTGTGTAGTGCCTATAATTTTTTAGGAAGCATCCTCGCACACATCAGATCTATATATAATCTAGTTTTCAATATATTGGTTAGTAGAATAAGCTTGTCAAGTTTGGCCAAACTTACAATTAACAGCCTGTTATACAGAGTGTACTTAAGCTGTGTAGCCAAACTAAAACCACATAATTATTCTTCAGGCAAAATTATGACTATTTAGCCCAATTCACCTATATCCAAAGTTGCTTCGTTAAAGTTCTATGGAGCGCCGGCGGCGTCGCATAGATGTTCAAAAAAATCTGTATATGTTAAAATAACAAAGCATGGAAAAAACAGATAATTTATTTTTATGCTACATATATTCGTTATCGATGTAAAATTATTACAAAAGTCGTCCTTTTTAAATTTAATCATGCGATTTCAGAAAAAATAGTATACAGTAGGTACACGTTAAGAAAATGTCTCGACGGTTGACGTACTCGACCGCTGCACCAACTCGTACCTACTTCATCATAACCATAAGTCATCCCATCAATATAAAGCACCACTTTCATGACTTTTATGCAATATAACAAATATCTGTGATCTCTGTACCCATGGAATTAACTACTTCATGATAACATTACTAAGCTATACAGCGCAATAATTATAAAAAGCTTCTGTTCTGGTCCATTATTGCAACTTTTACTCATTTTGGTACTACATACAAAAATTTTAGTTGTCATAAATATTAATGACATTTGACATTTAGTTTAAGGGCGGGTTGTATGAACGTAGTTTAACTGCCCGTTCGGCTGAACCACGATCAATTGTCATGAATACGATTGTTACAATAATTGTATCCATGACGATTGACCATGGTTCAGCTGAACGAGAAGGTAGGTAAACTACGTCGATACAAACGGCCCTAAGTAATTCGATTTATCAGTTTGTAAAGGGGTGCTGATTCTATGGCTATCTGGATAATAGATATTTATGAACACCTTGGTACTCTTATATCTAGACAAAAAAAGTGAAACATTTACCTTGTCAATGAAGTCACAAAAGTTGTCACTTTTATGACGTTTGAAGAAAAATAGTTTTATATAACTTAGATACAAATCGATGTGTCATTACGATATGAATTAATAATGAAATTCCAATCTCGGGACTGTTTGCATTATGGGTGAGTCTGCTAAGAAGAATCAGCTAGATACAGGATATAGGTACCTACAGATGTAGGTACAGGTACAACCCATTTGATATTACGTATAATACGTTCAGAAAAGTCCCGTGAAATTTAATGTATCAAAAATGGAAAATTCAGTTGGTTAATATAAAAATCCCTCTTAGCTATTAGTAATCAAGGCTCCATTTTTAAAAATTTATAATGATTTTTATATTAGCCAACTAAATTTTCCATTTGACACATTAAACGCCACGGGAGTTTTCTGAATGTATTGTAGAATGCGTTCATTGCAAATTTACAAATTCTTCAAAGTTGTTTTTTGACCAAAGACATTTGAGTGGAAGAACTCTATTTTAAAAAATATCGCACTTTATGAAGTTTAGAATATTCTTCATTTGAAATTACGACATCAGTAATTTCCTTTGAATTTGTGATGGTTATAAGTTATAACAGAATGTCGCACTTTTCTGCAATTTTCTCTAAAGTTTCAAATCACGTGAATTTTAGTCTAATCGTAAAGGCGGTCGGAAAAAATAAAGAATATTTAAAATCCAAAGGTCTCTAACATTACTAGAAACGGAGTTCTGAAAGAAAATTTGACAATAAAAAATTTTCTTGAGTTATAGGGGCATGACTTGGTTGATTTAATATTTTGAATTATCTTAAAAGTCAAATTCTGTAGGTGCTTTGTTTATTTTATTATTTAGTCAAATGTTTTTATTTACTTGCGAAAATAATGTGTATTAAAGCATGTTTCTGTTAGTCCCGTTGTTCCTACAGTTCGTTTGTTTTTTAAAATCACGTTTTTGTTGTTCGTGTTATTTTAAAAATTGTTTTTTTTTTGGTTCCGTTGTTCCTTTTCGTTATATTTTAAAATCCAGTTTTTGATGCTCCTATGTTCTTGTTGTTCGTGTTATTTTTAAAGCGTGGCCTGGGTGACTGGGGCGGTTGAACGCAGATTATTTTCGCAAATACTACGTCTAGAACATTTCACTAAATATCACTGAAATAAACAAATTACAACAATCATAATTTTCGCATAAGAGCCGTAACGTCAACGATACCTCCCACCCCTTAACAGCAGACCAATGAAATTGCATATTACTTTACCGTTATAAAATCTTTGGGGAGTGTGGTTTGGACTGCGTTTAGGCTTCCTAAACTTCTTATAGTTCTAGGGATTTAATTTTGTAATATACCGATTTAAACTCAAATACTATTTCTGTTTGTCAAATATTCAGTACTAAATTCGAATATATGCAACTGATTTTTTTTTCAAGAATGTTCGTGGCACATGGATTGCATCATTAGTAATTTTTGGAGTGCAAACATTGCGTGACCGGAGTGTCCAAAGCAGTCTTTAACTTCGTCGCATGGTTACTGATAAAATAATGAGCATTCAGATACTTTAGTAAATAAATTGTAAAATGTGTTTAAATAAATGCAGTTAACATTTAAAGAAACATGGTATATACTATACATACATATAATAAACGAAAATCTATGGGAGTAATACTCCCTTATTTAATCCACCCACACAATCATGTCTTTTATTATAAGTTAGACTCTGATCAGTGATCAGTTTTCGAATTTCCATATTTCAAATTTTGTAATATCAGGAATTTTTAACTTTTTCATGGCTGTGTAGTTAAGAAATGGTTTGTTTGTCCTTTTAGCTTTTATTTATCAGCTATAGTATATGAGCCAGGAGTTTTCCACAAATTGCAAGATCCGCTCGGTAACATCAGTGGAACTGAGTAGATAGAACCCGGTGCAAAAAGTATCTGGCAGGGGTCACATGGCCGCTACATTAGTCGAGCTGAAATAGCTGCGGACGTTGTTTCTTTGCCGTCGCCGAAGGCAGTCGCGCCGGTCTGGCTTCCACCGCACCCGCTTGGAATCGTAATGCTCCCTGCAAAAACATGATGAAAGGTTCACTGCTACTTTTCTTTGTAATGCATTTCATACCTTGTTTCAAAGGCCATTTACAGATTTGCTGATTTTGTATGTACGCCAAACATATCCTCCAATTACGAGCGTGTTCTCGACTTGTTATCGCTTCTCTTTAGAATTCTAATTTGTTATGACATTTTAAGGTAGCACATTTAAAATTTATAACTTAAGACAAGTAGGACTGGTTATTCGCTTAGTAATTTGAGATTATTTTTTACACAGAATTTCCGCAATCTCTAAATTATTATCAATAATATTTTCTTGTCTGTTATGAAAACCCCGTAATAAAATGTATTTACTATATCGTTCAATTAGCTACATATTAAGGTCGTGTCTAATCTACTAGGGTTGATGAAACTAGATAGATAGCTTTGACGGTCTGAGGAGACGTTTTTACATGGAGTAGCAAGAAAAGTAAAAAAAAAAGGTTAAACTTGTCTGTGCGAGATAGAAACCGAAGGGTCACGAGCTTACATCCAAACCGGCAAGAGAACTTTTTGTGCGTTTTCCTAATCTTTCTTTACAGGGGATTTCCTGCGTAGAGGTTCAGGGACATAAGAAAATTTGTTGCGTAAAGATAATTACCGTTTTTCGAGCTGTCTTGCCTGAAGGGCTTATGATCCTTATAGCACAGTGTTGACGTTTAAATAAACGCAAATGCTCTTTACCGTTAATGAATCACATAAGCAATTGCATAGTCATTTATGTAAAGTACTCCATCTCCCCTCCTCAGTTTGATATTAATACAGTAAATGAAAACAAAAACCTTTAACTTTACTTCAGTAAAATCATCAAAATTAAATCGTCACTTTAACAAAAATCCCTCACACTTTGGAATTATTGAAACAAAAAACAATTCGTTTATCTGTCAAAATATTGAGAACTAAGCACCACTGCAATAATATTTTGAATAATTTTGTGTAAAGATCGTATACAGTGAAGTCCATTTATTATGCAATATAGGCATATTATACGTTAAATGGACCGGCTACTTTATCATTGGAATATAGGCAACCCATTATACACTACTTGCACTCTTGGCCCTGCTTACAGATTTTGATTATTGTTTGTCAAATTGCACAGTGTTTTTTTTTAGTTTTTAATAAAGTACTAGGTTAAGGCGGTTTGGAAGAGGGGTTAGACAACACGCCACGCTAGCTAAAAATTGGCAAAAACATAAAAACTTTTGTCCAAGATTACGCTTACAACGTTTTTTTTAAAAAGCTGATCGATAGTTTATTTTAATGTTTGACAGTATAGAATGGTTTGTTCGGATTTAGTTTTCTAAAAAAAAATTCCAAATTGCTTATAGAGGCCAATTTGTAAATTTTTTATTATTGAAATATAAGCTCAAATTATCAAATATCGGCAAAACCGGATCCGAACGTTCATTTATGTAGTTGATTAGAATTGAATAAAACGTAGAAAACGCTTTCAACCGTACACATATTTTAGTTATCTTTGTCAAAGCATATACAGTGAAGTCCATTTATTATGCAATATAGGCATGTTGCACGTTAATTGGTGTACGCACTTTACCATTGGAATATAGGCAACCCATTATACACTGCTAAGCACTCTTGCCCCTGCCTACTGATGAATTTAAATTTTCAATTGTCAGGAATGTATTATTATTATTGTTTTGTTACCTATTAAATTTATTAAAGTTGTTTTTTTAAACTTAAATTAATAACACGATTTATTGTAAACATGATTTATACAGAGGAAGAGAAAATAGAAATGTGTATAATGTATCACTCCGGATTATCCTTGGCTACTGTTAGGGATCATTTTAGTGTAAAATATCCTAACAGACCAGTCCCTAATGTGTCCACAATATCAAGAACTGTTAGAAAATTTGCAAATACAGGATGTGTGGCACAACATGTAAAGAAACATCGAACTAGAACAGTGACACATGAATTTGCCCAATTAAACGTATTGCAAGCTGTTACGGAAAATAAAAATATTTCTACTAAAGCGATTGCCAATCAAGTAATTATAAATGAAATTCTTGTATTATTCTTTTATTTATTTATTTATTGAATTTTGCTTTATCGCTTCTGAACTGAAAATGCAGTTTTTACACCACTTACATTTACCTTACTTTAATTTAAACAATTATTTAGACAGGACTTTCTACAACATCGGTGCTTCGTATACTTCATGAACACAAGTACAAAAGTTATAAATATGGCAACCATCAGCAGCTTCTTCAAAATGATTTTGAAAATAGAACAGTGTTTTGTGAAACAGTAATGAACAGAATTCATGTAAACGACATTTTATTGAATCGCATCCTGTTCTCCGATGAATGCACGTTTCGTTTAGTTGAGGCTGTAAATTCTCAAAACGTTAGGTATGTGTGTTCGTTCCTGTTCCTTTTTCCTTAAATACTATCCCTTGTTTCCTGGATCCTAGGTATTGGTCAACAGAGAATTTGCATGCATTTCAAGAAACACATACACAGTATCGACAATCTGTAAATACTTGGTGTGGTATTTTGAACGGCAAGGTTATAGGACCAATATTTATAGATGGTACTCTAAATAGTGCCAAATACTTGCATCTATTACAAGTGCAGCTACCTCAAGCAATAATAGATGCTAATATTAATTTGGAAATGCAGGACATCGTACTGCAACAGGATGGAGCCCCCCCTCATTGTACCAGAGAGGTAGTTAATTATCTTAACGCCACATTTCCCTTGTGGATTGGAAGAAGGGGTACTATCAATTGGCCTCCGAGGTCTCCAGATTTGTCCCCGAATGATTTTTTTCTATGGGGTTATTTGAAAAATAAAATTTATACAGTAGACCCAGCTGAAAACATCCATGTATTAAAACAGAGGTTAATTAATGAATGTCGAAACATACCTGTTAATTTCGTTAACAATTCCATTGCAGAATTTAACAATCGTTTAGCCTTCTGTTTGGAAATGCAAGGTGGGCACTTCGAACATTTGTTATAATGCTCGTAATTGCTTGCTGTTGATCCTATTTGTTTCATTTTCAGTATTAAATATTTTTTTTAAACTAAGAACATGTTTCATTTTAAGGTTAAACTTTCATGTGTTGCTGATTTCGGTTAGATCATAGATGGTTAGATAAAAAAAAACTAGCTAACTGTATAATGGGTTGCCTATGTTTCAATGATATTGTGGCCTCACCAATTAACTTGCAACATGCCTATATTGCATAATAAATGGACTTCACTGTATTTGAATACCTACGGTTTTTGATCGTAACAACTTTGGAAATAATGGTTAGGCAACACACCACGCTGGTAGTTTGTACGTTATGCGTACAGTGGGCTTGGCATTTGACTGTTTTGAGGTTTTGAAAATTGACTCCGCGCTCCAGCTAGCACTAACTTCCATATCCGCTTCTACCCATATCCCTACTCTCACTTCCACCCTAACCGCGCGCCAAATTCAAAAATAAAGTTTCTAACAGACCCTATAATAATTATTATGCTGTATAAATTATCCTAATATTATATTATTTTTAAAAAAATGTTAATAAATTAATTACACAAAATATGTTCTGACTGTAAACACGTAAATTCAAAAAATTCATTTAAATTGTAGAATGCATAATCCAACAGGAATGTGGATCTAGGAAAAAAAGCCCCCGGAAAAAAGGTTCCGGAAATAAAGCCCCCAGACAAAAAGTCCCCGGAAAAGAAGTCCCCCGGAAAAAAAGTCCCCGGTAAAAAGGTCCCCGGAAAAAAAGTCCCCCGGTAAAAAAGTTCCCGGAAACAAAGTTCCCCGGTAAAAAAGTTCGCGGAAAAAAGTACCCGTTACAAAAAGTGCCCAGAAAAAAGTCCCTATAGTTTGAAAAATAAAAGTCAAAATACTCGAAATAAATATAATAATTATTATTCCTATAAAATACAAAGTTTATAAATTTAAATTAATGTTCCGAACATATTCGTTGTCTGATGTTGGGGTCGACAGAGGAGACATTCATCGATCTGGACCCTCATTTTAAAAATTTAAAAAAAATCAAGTTGGGGTTGTTACACAAAAACGAAAATGTCCACAATATGAAGTGCTCCAGAGTCGACTGAAACAACTATGTGAAGATTATCGAGATGGACTACCACTACGAGATATTCCGGATTTTCTTCGAGCAATCAGCCACAACATCAAACAACGGACATATACTTGGAACATTACTCGTAATCTAAATTTATAAACTTTGTATTTTATAGCAATAATAATTATATCTATTTCCTTTTATTCTTCAAATTGTACATTTTTTCCATGTTTCTTTTGTCGACCACAATATCAGACAACGGCGT
Source organism: Hemicrepidius hirtus (assembly GCA_963082805.1). Lineage (NCBI taxonomy): Eukaryota > Metazoa > Arthropoda > Insecta > Coleoptera > Elateridae > Hemicrepidius > Hemicrepidius hirtus. The sequence goes on along the minus strand of OY720160.1, from coordinate 27,845,415 downwards.
TTGTTCAGAGCATTAATTTAATTTATAAAGTATTGTATTTTATAGGAATAATAATTATATTTATTTCGAGTATTTTGACTTTTATTTTTCAAACTATACGGACTTTTTCTGGGGACTTTTTGTACCGGGTTCTTCTTTGCGGGAACTTTTTTACCCGGAGACTTTTTTCCGGAGACTTTTTTACCCGGGGACTTTTTTTCCGGAGACTCTTTTACCCGAAGACTTTTTTTCCGGGGACTTTTTTACCCGGAGACTTTTTTTCCGGAGACTTTTTTACCCGGGGACTTTTTTTCCGGAGACTCTTTTACCCGGACTTTTTTCCGGGGACTTTTTTACCCGGAGACTTTTTTTCCGGGGACTTTTTTACTCGGAGACTTTTTTTCCGGGGACTTTTTTTCCGGGAACTTTATTTCCGGGACTTTTTATACGGAGACTTTTTTTCCGCCACCCGTGTTTAACTTTTGTCTGAAAAGATGCAAAGATACATTTTCTTTTAACTTTAAGGGCAGATTCCTCTTTTGTTTCTTGTTAAATATATTGTGTTATTTTATAAATAAAAAAATGCGTCGCGTCGTTTGGTTTAGTTTATAATAGCTATTCCAGTGTTCCAGTGGCGCGATTCCGTAAAATTTCGCCGCGAGTAATCACTAATCACACACCTCGCTCCTTCCAGTGAAAGTAAAAATTCTGCAGTTTTCGTAGCATACAAGTCAGGGTCCGTATCTGGAAGATTACCACCTTCCACGCCATAATGCTAATCAGTTGTCGTAAATCTGTAATTTGCGGTGGGGCCGCTTCTTGTATCCCAAACTAACGAAAAAGTTGAACTTATGGAAATATAATTGAGTAGCTACAAAGTTCAATAAAACTAAATAGAAAATTGTGCTGTTAGATACACCGCCGCAAAAACACTTCATAAGTTTAAATGCGAAGCTTGTCGCATGCACTTCGTAAAATCCAGTAAATTTGAATATATAGATGAACTATTAATAAAAAAGGCGTTTAAATGCTGAAACGGTGCTGATTTGGGAAACTTGTGCCCTCCTTTTCAACTAGCAACAAACATCGTAGAAATTTGCCTAACGGTATTTGCAAACAATTATCCCAGAATTAAAAGTGTACTCGGCATAAGGGAAACAATAACTACATGGGTCTTCCAAGCCATAAAAACAATGTTCCAGATTGATTGTCAATATGTTCTCTCACAGAAAATTTATTGTTGAATTTACTATATTGTTAAGACTTCGCAAACAAACCCAACACCAAAAAATATGAAATTTACAATACGAATAGGATACAATACCGCCTATCCGGTAGTACCTACATGTTTGATGTTTCCACATTCACAAGAATCACAGGTATAGGTAATTGGAGTATTTTGTAAACTGGAAATTATGGCAGGAATTAACTTAACTGCTAGATTCATTAGCTGGTGATATCACGCATTGGAAATAGCAGGATAAACATTAAATTTTCACTGAATAAATAATTTTTGTAACTGAATAAAATTCTTGAGTGGTGAATAATATAAATATAATATTTATTTTAATTATTCTATTTATCTAAATATTTGTTCGGTGTTTAAATTAAAATTATAAATGAATCACAAATAATAATATAAAATAGCTAAAATTAAAAAAAAAAGTTAGTAGCCGTGGGGGTTTGACCCCACCGACCCACCGCGTCTCTAGCTATGGACTTCAATAATTTGCTATAAATATTAAATTATTTAAAATATTGAATTTTTATCTTAGATTTATATATTATTTTCTTTCATTGTTACTTATTTAAAACAACGTAATGTTTAAGTCTCGTGTCCATGGTAGCACCTAAACAAGCCGCACGGCCGAACGAAATTTGATTTAACTGCCGCCCTGGTGAGTGAATCCATCCCTATCAAGTCAGGAGTTTTGGGTAGTCTACATTTCAGGGGTTTTCCAAAAATTCTCTAGCTGTTCCAAGCCGCCTTAAAACGATCAATTTATTGGAAACATGATCTATACAGACGAAAAAAAAATAGAAATGTGTATAGTACTATATCACTCCGGATTTTCTACTCTAGTGACGTAAAAGTGCAAATTGTAAAATGGTACTTGGTACCTATTCCGGAAATAGTACACTTACAATCACTGTTCTGCTGAAAAATACCAAACTCTGAAAGTTCCCTGTCACACAACTGAACAAAGACTATGCAAAGACTCACAAAGACTGATTGGTAGGTTTGAAGCAGTTTGAACATATTATAATACGATATAATATAATAATACCTACTAAAAATATATTTTTTTTAATTGACCAAATACAGTTATTTTCGGTTTTATCAAAGCGTTTTTATTATTAGTACGATCATTGTGTAAAATTTGGAAAATTCAATCTGTCAAAATATTTTTTTGGTAATATAGTATATTTGTTAAAGAGACTATTTTCATGTGCGGATACAGTATTTTTTCTATACACGAAAGTAATTTACAATTTAACTCTAAAATAATAAGCGAAGCAGGTAATTGGAAATTAAAAATTTAGCATTGGAATTCCTATGGTGGGTGAATCAATTCACCACCCCGTATAGCATTTTCAGAGTGTTTTTATTTGATACGACGCACAGGAAAATACACATTACTCCCTAAGTATGGAAAGATGTATTACATTCCGTTTCCATGTTATTAAGGGTGAATCGTTTTAAATACGCGGACGTTCTGGACGGGGACGAGTTGGTTCCCGTTATCAGTAGATAATTACCTTACTCATAATCCGGGGGTCGAGTTGGTTCCCGCTTGCAAAGGTAAAAGTAGGTCTCCTTATCAGTAGATAATTAGGTAACTTATAAATCGAGTTGGTTCCCGAGTGGGCTATATGGGAATGAAGCCATTTAAAATCGGCGTTGGTCAGTTCGACCACGAATGCAGGTAGGCCCGTAATCCGGTAGCCCAGTTCGACCACCACCAGACCTCCAAGGGATTAAGAAACTTAAGAAGATAATTATACAGATAAGAATCATTTACGTAAATTTCAACTAACTTCACATTATCGAAAAGTTGAAGTTAATAATAATATAATAAAACAGCCCTTTATAATAATTAAAAAAAAAGGGGTTTCAAATGAATTTATTTAAAAATATATAGGTGATAGATACACATGTTACGTAGATAAAAAATTACAATTTGTATAATTAGTACTACGTACCTACTATGTAAAAACTGGCAAATATTATTATACGCTAAACATTTAACAAAGTCGAATCTTGATATACGGTTTTCTTTAAATTCTAGCTACTTAAAAATTCACACTTTCTTTTAGTAAAACCATTAAATTCTCTTGCTTTACAATTTGCAGATTTTATTTTAACGTAAGTCTCCATTTGAAAATTTCCTAAAATTTCTACAAATTGGAATATGTTGGGATAAGCAGCATAAAAATTAGAATTAAATTTAGAATGAAAGGACTCACATGCATTTGTAGTTCTGTACATAAAATATGCGATGGAAATTCAGCTTCATCTTCGCTTATGTAATTTTCTACAATGTAATCACAATTTGGTTACTCGTTCATCATTTGGGCGTTTTTGAAAAGTTCTGATGTAAAAAAATTGCCTACACTCTCGGGTTCTAAAAACTGAATACCAAAGAATAATTTTAAAAAGTCCCAATTTCTGAATCTTTGTCTTTAAATTCGATTTTAAAAAACATAATACAGAACAAACAACACCAACTGATAGAAATAGGTAGTATGTTCGACGCCAATGTGCTAAGTCTTATATCGGCCCCTTAAGTTACCCGTGGTCGAACTCACCCATGGGATTAGCAAGAGCCCTTATCACTTGCAACAACTAATGAGGGTACGTGGTCGAACTAGCCCATGCCCTTTAAAATAAACTACAAGTGCCACCCGACAGCACTTTTTGAAAACCAAACTTGAATTTGTCTATCACTAACAATTGTTTGCTTTTTTCACTGTACATGACATATAAAGAACTCATGTTTGTAAAGTGTAGATGACAATTTACAACTAACTGTTTCAAATTTACAAAAGCAGATAACAACCCTCTGTATTACAAATATAAAACTTTGATTGGTTGTAGACAACCTCCGCCCTTACTTAAATAGTTAATCATTAGCAACATTCTTTGAATGTTACCAAAATATCAAAATACCTACTTAGAAATGCTTAAGATACTCATGGGAACCAACTCGTCCCTCAATGCAAAAGCAATTAAGGGTCATTAAAGGGATTGGGAACCAACTCGACTCTGCCGAAATACGCCACCCTGTATGTATTAATCTGGGTATTGACTCCATTAATCTCATTATAAGAAAAATTATGATTCTTAGTTAATTACCCGTTAAACAGCACATATAGCGTACATAGACATCAAAACTGAGCGAGTGTAACTTTAGTCGTGCGTGAACGCATATTAAAATAATGCTATATGAATCTAGACGGTAATTCTCTTAAATACAGGGGCGGTTTCAGGGGGGGGGGTAATTGGGTAATTACCCCCCCTAGGAATTTTTCGTTCGCAATAAAATTTAATCTGTTTCAAATTTTACAGAATATTTTATTATGTTTTTATACCTAGCTATGTCTTATATTTATTTCGGATGTGATATATTATTTTGTTTTTATTTAAAATGAATAGAATTTTATTTTATTATTATACCGGGTGGCCGGTCTCAAAGGTGTACATAGGAATTTAACATTGTATTGAACGATTTTGCTGATTCCTGCTCGCCAATTCAACTTACAGGAATGGTAATGGTATTAATTGAAAGGTAAAATGATTGCGCTTCAAATGACGCTAATAATAAAATTAAATGTGCAATATTTATTTTAAAATATCGATTTAAAATTTTTGCGATTTTTAAATATGACGTGCCACGATTTTCAAATTTTACAGCATTTGTCAAAAATTTGTTGTCATTTACAGATATCCACTAATTTATACCAACCATAATTATCAAATTTTTTGGCAAATGCTGTAAAATTTAAAATTCATGGCACGTCATATTTAAAAATCGTAAAATTTTAAATTGGTATTTTAAAATAAATATAGCACATTTAATTTTATTATTAACGCCATTTGAAGGGCAATAATTTTACCTTATAATTAATACCATTACCATTCCTGTAAGTTGAATTGGCGAGCAGGAATCAGCAGAAACGTTCAAATACAATGTTAAATTTCTATGTACTCCTTTGAGACCCGTCACCCGGTATAATATTCCTTCTTTATACAAATTATATTTTTTGATGTTGATTGTTTTGTATTTATGGAGTAAAAAAAATATTTAAGTTTTTCTTTTTTTAAAATTACCCCCCCTAAGCCAGTTGGCTGGAAGCGCCGTTGCTTAAATAAACTTAGTTCTGTCGTCTTTGGCAGAGAAGGAACACTTACAGTAAAAATAATAGTAGTAATAATAAGAAAACCTAGACACATAGTTACGTGGGGATAAGCAGCAAAAGGCGGTGGAGTCGGTTGTGGAACTTTTTGCGCGTTTTATAGCTTGGCGTCTCTGGGAAGCCATTCCGTAGCAGGAGAAGAATACAAGACAGCGTTTTAAAGTTGACCTCGTTGCAGCGTGAAATATAGGTGCATATTAAAATTTTGGTGACGTTATCCTCTCTGTCCTTTTTTGCTGCATTTCTATTTTGCAGACTCGGCAAAGGACGGAAAGTGCAGTGCTGGGATTATGTTGCAAAAAGCACATTTATTGCCAATAATCGCACTAGATAGGGCTTCTGCAGATACGTTTCGCTAGGATGGCACTATTAAGCTGGTGCATTATGATTTGCTGTTTTTGCACAGAATTACTGCTGCTGCTTATCGTTTCGGTTTAAAGCAGAAGTTGTATAAACGCGTCTTATCCTGAAAAGCTGAAACCGTTTTTAAATAAAAGTAATTAACCTTACTCCCCCTTTATGAAACAATAATCATCTTGGATTGTTGATTTCATGCTCGTGCTAATAGTATGAACAGATAAAGTGTTAACTGTGTAATTCCGCTAACGATATAATTACAGTTTCATCACTAATTGGTTTATTGGATTTGCCTTCGCACGTTGATGTGGAGCGCAAGGTATAATGAACTCAGGTATAACGTCGCAGAACTAAATTTAGCATAAGACGGAGGAGTTTTTCGGATATAGCTGACTTTGTAATTAAATTAGAACTTTTAGTTTTTACGTATTTAATAATTAAATATAGATTTTCTCCTTACCTAGCTATTATTTTGAGTATTTCTAGTAGCTATTTAATTTACTTCCGTGATAAATTACTGAATATTATGATGTTATATGACCTGACAAAATTAACAAAATTTTATAAATATTTGCAAAACATACATATGAAATTTACACTTTTATACGAATACGGCACTAATTTTTACAAATGATGCAATTTGGAAAAACAACTTTTCTCGATGATGCCGTTAGAGCTGTTACCAGTAATTTCATTTACGGCTGAATCTTTTTATTCAATTTATGTAACTTTTATTGTCCTCCCTGGCATTGTTAATTTGTACTCATTTTCCTGTTTTACATGACAATTTGGTTGGGTGCATACAATACTGTTTTTAACAGTCGGCTATTATACCCTTAGAGGTATTAGTTATATCATAGGCTAATTAATAAATCCTTAGACCTCTCACTAACGATACAAGATTTTGGTCAATAATGGACATCACCGCCACGCGACGCTTCAGTAAATTTTGAAATGAAAGTAATCAACGACAGACATATAGGTCTGAGTGAAATAGCAATATCTGTGCAAAAAAAAAGAAGAAAAAAACAAAATCAAAAACAAATGATAATATAAGATATATTTTATGATCTAATAGAGTTTTTAATTCTGCATTGAAAAATATATAGTTTGTTAGGTGTACAATTTATAATGAAGTTGCTACAGAACGGGGCAGAATAAAAAAGATGGACTTACCTATAACAGAGATTAGTATTGTTTAATAAGTGTATTATATTTAATACAACATAGTTACCTACTCTAATAAATATTAACAATTATATTGCCACATTAAGACATTATACTATGCCTAACTGCATTTAAGAAATCTGTACTCTTCCCGATACTCTTTAGTCATTACTTTTATCCTAATTCCTAATAGGACTTGACTTGTTCGTAAGTGGGTAACTTGAGTTACAGAAAAACACTAATGATATCACAGCAGTTTATTGTTGTAAGGCTGAGTTCTTTTTTGTTTATTATGAGGGGCTTAATTTCTATTTCTTGATAATTCTCAGAGGGATGTGTTCTAGACTAGTAGACTCCTTAAAACATACCTTATGCCGCTTATATGATTATATGAAGCCGCCAAACTTTTAATATGTACCTATTATTATATGTTATTGTATGTATTGTATGTACAGATTTGTTATAAAGAAATGTTTAATGTTTAAATGTAAAAATTATTAAATCAAATGATACAATTTAATGACGTTATTAGTATGTCAATATACAGGGTGTTAATACTAAGTCGTTACACCCGAAAATGGCAGTTAGAACTCATTAAAACAAACAACTTTTTTTAGTTCCAATATTTGATTTGGGGCCTCTATTCGTAGTTATTGGATTTCTTTTGTTTTTTTAACAGTCGTAATAACTCCTTCATTTCAGGGAATATTTCAAAAAATGAAAGGTTTTCAAAATGAGCTTACGGCTCTCTACAACATTTGTATTTACAGTTATTTTATATTTTTTCAAATAACAAAATGGCGGCCGATCAAAAATTTCAAATCTCAATATTTTGATAACCACCCCAAAAATTTTTGAAATATATTTTTTTTTAAATCGTCAAACTATCTATTATAACATTTGTCTAAAACATTTTCTTGTATCTACGCTAAAAGGAGGTATTTAATTAAATTACAGAAGAGCATGTGTAAAGTATCGACGAATTAAAAACAATGTAGATCGAAGTAGCTTTCTGCCATTCAAAAATAAAACAAAAGAACAATTAGATTAGTGCACAAAACTGAACGAGATACGTTTTAAAGTGAATAATTATCAAGACACTGAACTTCGTGACATCCTTTTGGTTTTCGGGGAGGCAAAGCGCAATGCACAGGAACCCCGAAGAATCTATCGGAGAAGATACCCAAATCGCCATCAACCAAGTAGCCAAATGTTAGATAAATTACGGTTAAATAACAGCAAAAATTACAGTGGTCATGTTCAACCATATCAAGGACAGCCTCTTCAAGTGCAATGATTTGGAAAAAATCTGTTAACATTCTCACCAATTGTTGGATCAAAACAACCAGACTCTGATAAACATCTGCAAATTTTTCTAAAAATTTAGCTACTTTGATGGTTTGATAGCGATTTGGGTATCTTCTCCGATAGATTCTTCGAGCTTCCTGTGCATTGCGCCTTGCCTTCCCAAAAACCAAAAGCATGTCACGATGTTCAGTGTTTTGATAATTATTCATTTTAAAACGTAGGTATCTCGTTCAGTTTTGTGCACTAATCTAATTGTTCTTTTGTTTTATTTTTTAATGACAGAAAGCTACTTCGATCTAAATTGTTTTTAATTCGTCGATACTTTACCTATGCTCTTCTGTAATTTAAGACCTCTTTTTTGCATAGATAGAAGAAAATGTTTTATACAAATGTTGTAATAGATAGTTTAACGATTTAAAAAAAATTATTTATAAAAATCTATGGGGTGGTTATCAAAATATTGAGATTTGAAGTTTTTGATCGGCTGCCATTTTGTTATTTGAAAACATATAAAATAACTGTAAATACAAATGTTGTAGAGAACCGTAAGCTCATTTTGAAAACCTTTCGTTTTTTGAAATATTCCCTGAAATGAAGGAGTTATTACCATTGTTAAAAAAACAAAAGAAATCCAATAACTACGAATAGAGGCCCCAAATAAAAAATTGGAGCATAAAAAAGTTGTTTGTTTTAATGAGTTCGAAACTTAAAGATACCTACAGTTCCAATGACATTATAAAGGAAATGCAGCAATCAGCAAACTGTTATTTACTTGAACAACACACCCATAGCTTCATAATTCCAAACGTTACATTATTCAGGTAATATTTAGGATAACAACAGTTGATTTTTGATTTTGGTGGAGGTAACTCGGTTTTCTTCTGTGTCTAACCGTTGTATGTGCAAATGCTTCTAGCCGGAAATAAATGTATTTATATAAATTAATGCGGTAACAGTAAATGAAGAAATCCGGGATTACACACGTTTGAATTTCCCATCAAAGATGAGGAAAAATGTAAACAGTGGATTTCAAATACATGTTTAATCTGCAAATTTCTGTTGGTCAGATAGTTAACTTATAGAGCTATCATACGTAATAACAAGATATAATGCCAGGAATTACAAAATATAAATTTTAATAATGTTTAATTGTGCAGGAGACACAGCTTTGCTAGGAAGCTTAAAAATTCAACAGCTTCAAAAGCTATTTCAAAAATAAAATTTTCAAAACTCTTTGACACCCTCCCTGTATCATGTATATTTATGTATGAATTTCTAAATATAAAAGTGTTATTAGCTTATGGTGTTAGGCATTTCTCAATATTAAGCGTTTTTAATCGACTCAATAAATATATTTTTATTTGATGCTTAATTCTTAATTTTGTTTAAACGGTACCTACCATGGTTGATTTGCGCTCGCTGCATTAATAATAATTTCCGCTTATTTAACAGTGAATAAAGAAACCCATTTTAAGGGATGGAACAGGTTGAAAAGCATAAATTGTGTACCTGGTTGGAGAAAATAGTGTGGACCTACCAAATTATGCATTTGTTCTTCTTTTGGCACATTATATTTTTATGAGCAACTATCGACAGCTAGGGTACCCATTGGGTAGCTGGTTAGAAGATAGCAAAATAAACCTTAGAAGTAAGGAAATTTGAGCCTTACATTGTTTTGCGGCTCCTCTAGTTAGTAAATATATGAAGACAAACAATTAACACGTGTTGAAACTTAAGCACGCACGTCAACCATGGGCACGGTCACGGGTATCATACCAAGTTAGGTTTCTGCAATAGAAAAAAATACACATTTAGAGTAGAATCACATAATTTACATTTCATAATCCCAAACACACAATTTAACACTTACATTGTTAATTAGTCCTAATGGATCTTATATAACAGTTTTGCTAGTAGTAGTAATAGCATTTATTCAACATTTTGTAGCAAATTCTTCCTAAAAGAATGGATCTTTTAATAAAACTACACCTAATACCTACTTATTATATAATAAATACAATAATTTTAACTATAGGTAGGCACTACAAGCTTTTACTAAGCCAGACTGGAGCTTTACAGAAATAGGACACGTGTTCAACTACCCTTATACTCCACTACTCCTAAAGTAATTGTCTAGGTCCAGTTTTGTCACAATACGCAGGCCCTTTAAAAAGTAGCATTGCATATACTTTAGTTTTGTATAATTCCAAACATTTCGTATTTAGATTGTTAATCCTTATGAATGTTTAGATACAATGAACAAGTGATACCAGTAACGGCATTCCTCAATTAGATGAGTTTGCGTCAATTTCAACAATGTCATACAACATAAGGACAATCATTTAGAATATAAATTATATTGGCTTGCGATCATGTTAGTTTTTCCTTTAAAAAACCAAGCTGCATTCTGTTTTTGATAAGTGTATCATTTATTTTGACGTCTTTGTATAACTTAGCTGTAGGTATAATAAGAATGGAATATTTTCTGTGGAAGGTGCTAAATTACACCTACCGCCGACGAAGTATAAAATAATGTATTTCGGTTAACGTATTTCCATTATTCCATTAATAAAAAATGTTCCTTTTCGGAAGGTAGTATTTTATACAACAAAACAGGTAAAAACTGCCCACTTTATGCTGTAGTATTTTATTATATGAGTATTTTTCTACCTTTGAGAGACATCTTGAGGTAGAATAAAAAGCTATGAGGTTGAAAACTTATAATAAATCGCTTGAGGTAGTTTTTTAAACCTTACGTTGCTTGTTGTACCTCTCAAGGTAGATGGAAATACCTCAACTAGTGATTTCTACCTTTTTCAATCTGTGTAGTTGCGTCTAGTGGTTATTTTATAATCCGGGTTGGAAATGATACAACAAACGTCGATTTGGATTAATTAATTACCTCGGAATCAACCAAGATGGCTAATTTTACCACTGTTGTTGAGTCAGATACTATAGAGTTCCTGGAAAGAATTAGACGAGGACTAACTGACCCTATCTGACTCGAACGCTTGCTCGGTTCTTGCAACTTGAAGGGTGTATGGACAGATTTGGTTATAATCTGCATAGTTCAGCAAACCGAACAGGAAAATTATATGATGGGATAGAATCGTTGGATATGAATCTCATGGGCAAAACATTACCTTAGAAGAAATTTTTTCAAATAATTTGTGGTTTTCTAGCGTTTGTTTTACGGGCAATCCATAAGTATCCAAGAGTACTTAACAATAAAATTTAAAAGTTTTATGTAAATGTCAGTTATACTTCTATAAGATCCAAATAAATTGGGAAGAAATGGGGAAAGGTATAGTGCCTATCTATTGAAATATTTATTTTCAGTACTGGTGATTTGAATGATAGCTTATATTTAATAGTAATTTATTCTTAGCACATACGACCTTTCTATGAGTAGTTATTTTATCCATTTTGTTTTAAAACTTAATTTCGTATCCACTGTAGGTTGTAATTACATAACTCATAGGCTGGAAAGGTGTACCTATAACAAAGGATTTAATTACAGCTTAATATTAAAGCATACTTAACGAAAGGTAAACAACTGCTTAATTAATTACACAATTTGCTTAATGAAATGGCATGCGTTGTCTGTTATACTTTTTTTTAAACGAAGAACTTCATCAGAATGTTATGGTAGCTACCTAATTGATGAACAGATCTCTTGATGTTGATTTCGTTTTGCTTCCGTTTAATTTGTACTGATGCTGGTTGACCTGTTGATTGCACACAAGTCTCGCTTTGTAATGTATTTGCGCACCCGTAAAGTGAATCGAAAAAGAGTAAAACAGTAGTGGTTTTCCAAATGAGCTTTTTCCGCTTAGCAGTTTCATCCTAACGAATTACCACCAAATCTACCACATAATTCTTATAATGTATAACTTTTTGTGTGTGTATAAACTGCACATTGCGTTTTAATTTGCAATTACAGTAAAGTTTCTTTCTTATAATTAAATTTATAGGAAACTGTGTTTACTGTTTGTATTCATGCAACGAACTTCAGATGAATAAAATTACTATTCGTTGCTAATTGTGATACATATTTATTTATTTCATTTCGTTTCGGTTTGTGGTCAAGAAAAGAAAAACTCATGGTTCACAATTTCTTACACATAGGGATTCGGTTTTTATGCGTGTTAGTTATTGCTTGAAGGTTAAAGGCATTGTTTTATGAAGTGAAGTACATAACAATTTCGAAAACTATGAAGTAATATATTAAAACACTACTATTTTCCTCTTTTTCCTCTATTATCATAAAATTTTAAAAATAAACATCTGAAGATTATACTAAAACAAATTCAGTTGATTATATACCAACATATTCTTTCTCAACATGGGAACCTCGCTTATTATGAGCGATACTGATTTGGTTAAATGTATAATGCTTCTTGGGTAAAGCTGTACGAAACCCCATAAATAAACTTTCGATATTTAAATTCGACTTCCTCAAAATAAATGAATTAGTACAAAAAAAATGAAAACGTCTAAAATTCACTTTTTTGTTACAGTTCCAGAACTACGTTAAATATCGAAAGTTTTTATTTATGGGGTTCGGTTACTTCGGTACAACATTACCTAAGAAGTATTCTATTCCATTTAACCACATCTGTATCTCTCATAACAAATGAGATCCCCATGTTGAGAATGAGTCTGTGGACACACTCACTGTATATTTTAAATATTGTGTGTACATACTACGCTTATTGAGCAACTAGTAGTACTATACTGGAATAGCTACCACACTTTCGTTTTGTGCAATGCATTCCTTCAAAAGCGCAGATCTAGAGAAATTCTATTGGGGAGGGGAAATTATCCGAGAAGTACGGAGAACTTCCAGGTGATGATGTTAAACGCGAAAAAATTTGTGTAATAATGTTAATATCTAGCCGCTCGGTGGGGGGCGGGGGGCGAATGAAACTTATTATTTGGGATAATCTATATGATTGCCCATAAATTTAATATTAGCCCTTATTGTTTTTTAACTATATTAAAATAGTTCCTGAAAATTTTAAAATATTTATATTTTACATTTTTACATTTATCTGATGGTAGGCATCAGTTTTTAGCGGTGGATCATAAATCTTACAATAGGTACCTAGGCCACTTTCCTTAATAATAATCTCTTAAAAACTACCTTATAAGTTATAACTAATTCAGCTTTCCAGGAGCTGACAACTGCTTTAACTCGGATTTGAACCCGAGCCAAACAGACCAACAAACTTCCGAAAGCTTCTGTGACCTCGGCTGCATGGGCCTATTCCTAAGTAATATTTATATTGTCCCTTGTCCCACTTTACGTTTTATGTTGGAAGTGATGTGGTTCTGGCCGAAGCGAATTATCGAAATAGGTACGTAAAAACACCCAACAACCAGAAATCTACAGGGTAAATATTAGGTTATGTTCCAGGTCAAGTTGCAGCAAATTGCCTATTAATATCGTGGTTGCCAAGTGCTTGTTAAAAATTGTTGTACATTGGGTAAATAATTTAAAGAGACGCAGAAACCTGCATTTTCACCAGAATTTTCAGAGATAAACCCATTTATTTTCACAAACAGAAATTTGCAAATCTTTGGTCGACACGGACTATGTACATCGTCAGTATATACTTTTAAACATACTTGTTCTTACGTCGATCGATTTCTTTATGAATACAAAAAAATTCAATTCATTCGCCACGGACTGTCCTTGATATTTTCAAGGACATGTATTAAAACCAAATGTTGTCCTTTGTAACGCCGAAACTAGTAAATCGAATTTGATGAAATTTGAAATGAAGGGGTAGGTATGTCGAAAATTCATCGACAAAATATGCTTTTCTAAAACATCTGAAACCGGAAAAAACGAAATTCAGACATGTTTTTTTGGCAGCATGTTTGCAATTTGCAATTTTGACTTTTACGCCCCACAACTCAAAAGCCAGTTATCTGATCAGGTTCAGCAACAACTTGCTTGAAAGCCCTGTGGTGGTACTATACCGTGAAGAAAAATTAATTTAGAAAATTAAAAACGGTCGCAACGGGGCTCTTCCAAAAATTTTAAATTTTTTGAAAACTTATTACAAAAAACTGGCCACGCGATTTTATTTAAATTTTCTACACTTATGCAGCTTGGTATTAGATACGTATTCATTTTTGTTGTGGCGCTCTAACGAGGTTTTGAAAATCGGAGATTGATGTTCCTGTAAGCTCCTTTATTAGTCAAAATATGAAAGAAGTTTAAATACAAAACTTGTTCAGTATATCGCTTTGCAGTCTCCTAAATGTATATCACGTATACAGGGTGTTTGCGTTTCACTGTACAATAAGCAACTTTGTTATTTTAAATGAAACACCCTATATATTATTATACTATAATTGAATTCAAAATTTAATTGTCTATTGCGCAGTGTAAGGAATTCATGTAGCTAAAATGTATCGTTGATGAGAATTTCACGAATGTCAGCTGCGGTTTGTAAATTTTGAACCCTCATAGCTCTGGAGTGTCGATAGACTGTCTGTAGCCGCATTCAAGTGATTTCCCGGGACGGTCTCGTAAACTATACTGTTGAATACCGAAGAAGAAATGTTTAATTTTTAGTATGGGAAATCCAGGAAGGTAGTAGTAACGTCCACTTTTTTTCTCTTTTCATATTGTATTTAAAAAACAACATTCACACGTAATATACCTACCACGAGAAAAACTGTATTTTTGGCTCTGCGTTCGTTTTCAAAATCAACAGAGAAACTTAATTAGGCTTGGCATGCCCATGCGGATATCATTACATATTCCGATCGGTAACGTCTGTGTAGTTAAGAAACGTATAGTGTGAGAATTTACAAATATTTAAATATTTTACAGTAAAATATCTCTGTCCATTATAAAACTTGAAAACCAATGTTTTAACTGCTTTTATTATACATTTCATAGACACACATGTCCAAGACCTAGATCGTCTTGAATCATAATTTAAGTGCTGTGCTGTCTGCATGTTGATGTATCCCACTTCCCTGTTAATTGCTGTGGTGAACAACAATATGTAATAAGACTAAGTACTTCGTTTGTAGATTTGGCATACCAAATAGAACATAGAAAGGACTCATCAATTTACATCTTTTTGACAGGTATCTTCATTATAAAAAAATAACTTACATAAATTAAATCAAACGGTATGTCCTTCATTATCTCATAATTGGTTGTTTTGAATCTGGGATTCTAACAATACGATTCAAATAGGAGCAGGTTGTAGGTACCTATACAGAATATAATTTATTGACCAACTGTGGCTTTATTGCATTCAAGGAAAACCCTTGGAAAACTAGTAAACAAATTAAGTCAAACTACTAATCTTCTGCAACTATTTTCGCCCATACCACCACCCAAGATGTTAATATTGGAACTATAACCGCGTATATTTTCGAAATAACACAAAGTGTCCTCAATTGCAACACAGTGGGCAAATTACGTGCCATTAACGGCTGGAATGTGCATTATAGATATTGATATGTAATAGAATAGCATTCAGCCCTCGGTATAACCGTGAATTATAACTGTAGTTGTGTAGGGTTGGGTTTGACAGTTGGGTTCGTCCAAGGGGTAGGGTGTAAGCCCACGGGCCACAGGGGTTGAAGTTGAGCGGGGGTTGCGGTATCCAGGGTGGACACTATCGATCAAACACTGGCCGGGTCGTTCGGACCAAATATGCGTGGGATGTGTATAAAAATATAAAACTATATCACCTTTGTTTCGAACAATACCTGGAGCTGGCAGTAAATTGACTGGTAGATGAGACTTTTAAAACTTAAACATGAATAAGGGGAAATTTAGTGCCAGTCATCACATTAATAATTCAGGAACACCCTTTTGGGTCAACAGATTCATTTTAGGTCGAAGCAAGTGTTTGGATAATTAAAATGAAAATGAAAATAAAACTGTCAGCAAATGTTATTTGAAATTCTGCAAAAATTATTTTGGTACTACTAATGGTATTACTAAATATTTACATACCTTTACGAAATTTCCTATGAAAAGATAGTTGAGTAGTACCTATTTTCTTTATAATCGTGTAGAAGATTCAAAAAATGATTAAAGTATTTTTCTTGTTTTCTTTATAATCAAGTGTTTTAATAAATTCCAAATTCACTCAAGATTTTATATTCTTTGTCCTTTAACATGTTCAAGCGAAACAAATCTTTGCCATGTTGATATTTTTATATTAGCATTTACAGCTAAGCTTAAAGTAACGGTTTTGTAGACTTTACATTGCATCTTGTTACTTATTTAATTAATTACTAATTACTTTACTGGGCTGCTGTTGGCAGCTAATTTTAAGTTAGTAACCAAAAAGCTGGAGGTTGAGGCTAAACTTCGAAGTCGCTCCCATCAGGATCGGCTGTCAATCGGATGTCCGGAGCGAAGGTTTACGCGGTTTCCCTGGAGACTACGGCTTCGTGGAAGCTGATTCAGCTGCTGCTATAGCCTGTACGTCACAAAAAATATAACAAGAACTTACAACTGCACCCTTGTCCTTAAATCTGCGGATTAGAGTTTGGCATTTTTCCGATTTGGATATACCGATTAAATTACTACTTATATAAGTATAAAAAAATCGTTTTATTATAGTTGGCTGAAGCTTAATTAAATTTGTGTCGATATTCTTATCTAATTTTTAATTATCTAATCTTCACGAATTATCATTAAAGTTACCTTGAAGAGTTCTTTATTATCTAGAACAAGTTCCCCTCCTCTTTACATTTATTCTATTGAAAGCAAAGGGCAGTTTTACTATTATTGCTTTTAAGCAATGTCCAAGCAGCGTATTTTCCTCTGGCATCTCATTGTTGGCTCTTCTTTAGGGGCCAGTGTACCAAATATGGGTTAACAGGTTGATCGAAATATAATATTATAGATGGAGACAGTTGAGATAAAACAGTCCTAATTATAATTGCTTTACGTTGTATTAAAACGTTCTGTAAGATTTCGTGTTAAGTAAAGTGACGAAAATGAAAAAATGTAGTAAGTAGTACTACTGGTCACCTGGAAGTATATAGACATGTATTATATTCCCCATATTTTAAAATTCCGTAGTATTTAAAAAAAATGATAAAACGTTCAGTAATAAGAACGTGTTAGTTCTACTTTAATATCAGTTACACAGTTTTGCAGACACAATCTATTAATATCCCCCTTCACAAACTACAATTTTTCGATATTATCGCTTCTTCCTTTATTCGACTTCTGTTGTTTGTCGAACTTCCATAAATTTCGCGGTTGCAAGACAATAAATAATTTTGGAGTCCTTTATTGATTTCGCAGTTCTCAACCTTTTCCAAACCCAAAGGATTTTTATGTGTAATTTCCTAAATTACCCTGAAGTATACATTTTATAAGTACATTAAAACTTCAACGAAAATACGCTTTTTTTTCGTGTTATCGATCTGATGTAGGGTTAAAACTTAGATGTTACGATGTAGAAGTGTACCTTGCCATTGTTCCAACTTTCACGTTATCATGACGGGCGTTGGTGTGAGTGGGTGTTAGAGAAGCTCGACGCCCCTCGGGGCTCCGACCTGCCAGATATCCGAAACGAGGACTGCCGCTGCAATTTACTTGATGAAGGGTGGACTGGGGAAGCTCGGTATATCCGCACCCGTGCACCCGAGCCTACCCTAGATATTTCACAACTAGATGGATAGCGTTTTCGTGATGATAAGTTATAATAGAACGTAAACGTAGACGCCTAGAGGGTTAGAGGGTAGCAGCGTGTTTATCTTATGATCAAGTGATTTATTGGATTATGCCAACTACTTGTAAATAGTACAATGCTTACGTTTTGAGATTTGACTATTGAAGATTTAGGAAACGTATCGAAAAATACAAAAATCGGATTTATATTGTAATTTTTAGTAACAGTGAAACTCATTAAAAATATTTCTATGTAGTTGATATAAGCAGTTCAACATAGTGATATTTTCGTCGAATTATTATATTTTCGCGTGTAAGAACATGAAATGTTGATTGTCCGCAGACCGCAGTATAGATTATGTAACAGTTTGTTAAATGCGAATTCGTTTTTTCGAATAGTATTAAATTTTAAATTACTGTTGGATAAATAGTAAACCTTTAATCACAAGCTATAAACAGCTATAAAATTTTTAGGTATATTGCTAGTTGACTTACATCATAATATGACATCGATTAGTAGTGTAGCACTCTCGATAAATTATAACATAGCTGTATCAACCACAGAAGCAAAGACTATGGCAGTTGCGAACTAGAGATAGAGAAGAAAGTAGAACAGGTTATAAAATTTAAATATCTAGGAGTCGACATCTAAAGTGACAGAAGCTGTTATAAAGAAGTAATACGACAGAGATGGAACGGGGCCGCAGCAACCTCAGAGACATAACCTACAGGAATAAATATCTACCTATCCGTTGACAGTAAGGTGGAAATATGTAAAACCGTAGACCAACACTATCTTATGGAGTTGAAACTCGAGCCGACAATAAGAACTAAATAACTTTTGCAAGTGGTAGAAATGTGTATACCAATGAGTTGGAACCATTGCACAAACAACTAAATTTGATAAAAAATGTAAAATCAATTTTCAGCGATCAGTATAAACGTTGTCTATAGCGCATAATTCGGGAAGAGAAAGCGTAGGGGGGAATTTTCACGTAGAGCGAGCTCTACATATTAAACTGATGAAGATTGCAAAAAATTCAAAACTCTAAGAAATAGTAGATAAGAAAGGCCATTGAAGGCCGAAAGCTGATTGACGTCTGCACACTCGCTATGAAACTAAATGACAACTGACAACAATGTTTTAGTTACAATAAAATGAAAGAAGAAAATGAAGAAACTTAAATAAGCCCAGATCGGTCAATAAAATCATCATCGGTTTGATTTAGACATTCTAGAGTCTAGACTATACCTATTTAGTTTCGACAAATGTCTATAAAGTATCTATCTATCTTATATAGTATCTATAAGATAAGGTTATCTATAACCAAAGAGTATAGATATTTACTCTTTGCTATAACTATAACCTGCAGACGGCAACCTAAGGAATGTAACGTTTTCTGCATTTACAGTTTAAATTTCATATACAGTCGTTTGATATTTTTCACTATTGCGTAACTGTATTAAAGCGTGTTTTTTATAAATAGAATTAATTAAAATTTACTTTGAATGTATAAAAACAGTTTTACTCTTAATTCATTTTAACTGAAGTTAAAATGTTTAGTCATACAACCTAAATTTTTTCTTAATAGTAGCTGAATGAATTCGTGTTCGAATTTTAAAGAATCCAATACATTTAGGTTTAAAACAAACTTAAATTGTAGAGCTTGAGACACGATACAGGTTGTAGCCTACTTGGACCAACCCCTCAAAATCTTTCCCCAGGAGGTGCATGGGTGATTATTCTTGTACCCCCTGCGTTGGTAAATTAAGATTGCATGCGGGGACTTAACAATTCGCTCGTTAATAAAATTATCCTAATTACACTGCTAAATTAAAATCATGAAAAGGAGCTTCCCGATAAGTCTCTAAAAACTGTTTCATGCTAAGTGTTTTTCTGGCATATGTATGTTTTATAATAAGAAAATATTACAGCTTTCTGAACATTTATGAAATTAATATTTATTAATACAATAGGTACTACTATTTTAAAATTACATTTTTTAATATGCCGAGTGGTGACTTAACGCAACGCAGCATTTGTTTCTCTTAAGTAATACTATATTAAAACTAAAGGGTATTGATGTTCTATTTTCCATTTTTCTGACCCGGAAAATGGAAAACAAATATGAAACTGCTGTTTTTACAAAAACCGGTTATGTCGTGGTTTATAAAAGCAAACAAACACACTGACATGTATTTGGATCTCATTAAATTCTTCCTATATTTTAAAAGCAATTCGTAAACCTTAAAACGAGTAACAGGATTATACTTATTTACAAATCTGTTAATTAAAAATTCGTACATGTTGATAACAATCACCCGTCTGCAATCACAGTTCTTCGTTGATTCTCTCGATATCTAGCAACCTCGGGCCATTCACTTTTTGGGGACATTGGATCCTGATTTGTACTTACAATGTGGATATTCCCAGTACTACCCATATAAAGGAGAAAGTCGACAAAGAGCAATAACAGCTGTAAATTGCGAATCATGTGAATTTTATTTGTTTAGATACCTAATTCCAAGTTATTAAATAGTTATTTACGTAACATGTCATGAAAGTAATATTTTACAGGATGAGGAGGTCTCCGAATCCTGTAACTACACTTTCGTGACTTTTATTACGCAGTATAGGTACCTACTATTTTTTCTCAAAATACTTTTTAATTTAATAAAAATTAAGTCTTCAGTATTCATAATTAGGACGGATGGGGGAGACAGATAAATAATAAAATTTCTTTGAACCTTTTCAATTTAATTAATTAAATATTCGTTTGTACTAACTAATTTAGAACAACAGGTAAAACTCCATTGCAATAAATTATAAATTCGGAATATTTTTAAAATATGTCATCTAAAATGCGAATTCCTTATGTTTAAGCCTCGTTTCCATGGTAACACCTTATTAGTGGCACGAAAGTAAAATGCGTCACGGAAGTGCTACTTTCGTATCGTATCATAAGCGGCACGAAAAAGTCACTTTCGTGCCGCTTTAAAAAAAAATAAATGATCAAACTCAATCCTTCACTTTGATTGAAAATAGGATTCATATTTTAGTGTCCCTTGACATTCGCGAAAAATTAATTCATTACAATTTATACCTTTCAACTCGTGACTATATTTAAAATACTGTTTTTAAAATACAGTAAATAAATAGTAATGAATCAGGTAGGTAGTAGGTACTACTGGGTTTGAAACTTTGAAAGAGGTTGAAAAATCATGATTCCCAGAAAATCGTGAAGCATAGCGAAGAAACGATATTCAATTAGAAGCGTGGAAATAATTCAATTCGTGTCAACAACTTCATTTTGAAAAGTGTAGTCGATAGTGTTTCAATCAAACTTCAAATAGGACGTATAAGAATACAAATTATGCATAACTGTGTATAATTCACTTTACTATTTCAGAAATATAAAACTAGGTTCTCTTTTCCGTCTTCCGCAATCAAATTCTTCATAGCTCACGGAGAACTACAAGACCTCGAAGTTAATTTAACGGTAATCATACGTAATTGAATTAGTCGTTTTAAAGATTGTGAATCAATTTAAAGCTGCATCTCTAATCTACCGCGGTCTGAATGCCACAGATCGTAGATCGTGTGAACCCATGAGCACTGTTATCGGTGATCATTAAGACCTAAGTGCGCCATAAAAGCAAACCCATCAAAACTTGTCTCGCTTTAGCCACTTAAATGCACGGTTAGCCCGGCAATCATTAAATTTTCTAACAATAGACCTGTAAAATATGTGCTTCTCTTGCTGTATATGAAAGCAGGGGTATACGATCAAAACCACACTTTACGTCTCGAAATGCTTAACGTATTTTCACCATTAAACTGTATTTATTTTTGTGGGGAACTATTAGATTTTTCTTGAGGTTGTATGATTTCATCGTCTGCACGACATAATGCGTATTATAGGTACCTACAGGATGAGGCGTCTAAAAAGAATCTGAAGCTGAATATCTCTGTTTTCTGAAAAGTTAAAATGATTGAACTTGGGTGGGCTATAATAGGTATTTTTAGACTTTTGACTACCTATGTATAATAATTTTTTTAGTTACCTGGATAAATTTTTTAATTGAAAAAATGATAGGTAATTGTTTATTTTACTATTCTCTTTTTTTACTATTCAATTTTTAAAAGGTGGTTACTTTAAAAGCAAAAAACCAAAATATAAAATAATTCTGTTATTAGAAGGTAGGTAGTACCCTAGTTCGGACGAGTGCAGTATTAACGTAAAACGATAAATGAAATTAAAGCATGGTGACAACAAAACATGTAATTTCCAAACAATTCCGTACTGTACCTATTCCGTTTTTTTACAGTAGTTATAGTATAAAGGGTGTAAAATGCAATGACGCAACATTGATATTTCACTGGTAAACTTTTAATATGCTAATATTATCTTCATTATCATTTTATTATTTTATTTAAAGTTTAAAGACTGAGAAAATAGAAATATTGTCAGTAAGATACTTCTGAGGGGTACAATTTTTAAAAAATTACGCTTCTGGTTGCCTGACGGAATATGAATTGAATTGGCATCCGAACTAACTCTTACTCTTTTTCATCAGTAGTTTTTGTCATTCATTATATTACTCGTTGCCGTGTTTTTGGAAAATAATTAGAATTACGAATGGTACACGAGCAGCCACTCGTATTCAGAATGACAAATTTAATATTGTCAGCAAAACATAATATTTTGTATAAAATAAACGTTCAGTAAGATGTGAATGCTATTAAGATTAAATTTCCCATCAACGTAATATCACACTGTAATTATTTTAATACCTATTTCAGATAACGGGTATATCCAGCTGGTTCTTCTTAGTAAACCCATCCTGTATTTTATTCTTTTCCACAAATTATGGTACTCGTTGGTACCTATATTAATTACATTATGTTTGCTCAATACCAATCAACGATTAGGAAACTAGTGGTGGTTTTCCTTGATTACGATGGTGAAAACAAGGAAAACTCACTTCGTGAGTTATTATTTTATGTTCGCACAGATAGATGTACAATAATTAATTTGTGTACAAACCTACTTACCTATTATAGTGACAGTTTTGCTTTTGTTCACAAATCCGTTTTACATCAATTGGTGCAGAAATATACAAAGCGTTTAATTACAAACATGCATTTTGGAAATAACTCGGGAACTGGGACGAGATTGTTTTCCTGTTTTCACTACTACAGTCAGTGGTCACTCTTACTGAATCACCCTGTATAAAATTCTCAAAAATAAAAACCTGCAAAGTTTTCTATTTCGCTCTAATTTTTACGCTCAATTTCATAATCACGACTTTAATAATATAAAGCTCCTTTAAATCGCAAGTTGCTGTTGCTGCTTAAGTAACGCATTGTTATGCTCCACTTTAAAGAAGGTTTAAATTTAAAGTCGACTTTAAATTGATTATGATATCGACCGTAAGACATTTACATTACTTATCGTCATCCACGTGTTGCCTACTAAAGTCGACAATCGACATTATGGTCTATCACTTTAAAATAATATTTTTTAAATAAAATTAGTACTTCTACAATTTGTACTGAAAGATTAGATGATTAATAGTTCTGTTAGTACTGATATTTTCAACGTATGTGCCAATGTTCCTCTGCATGAATTCACTGCAATCCTCGTATATTCAACCAGGTGTGGGTATTACTACATATTTGCTGCTAATTTCATTGTTTACCTTGATTAGTGATCTCTGCAGTCTGCTGTACAGAAGTACTAGGTAACCGTGTCACAGAAGGTTTAAAGCGTTTATTACTACGTTAGAACGTTGTTCAGATGCTTAAAACACCTAAATGTTGGTTTAAAATTGTTATATTTGTTAGTAACTTCAAATAATTTATACTAATTGAAGTATAGAAAAAAACCGATCTTTTCATATTTAGTCGAAGGTTAAAGTACCCTCGTCGAAGTAAGCACATAGCTTGTACCCCTTGGAAACCTTATATTAGCGAGTGCCTGGCGTCCACGAGTCTCCCACCCGTCCCCCAACCTATAACAGATCCGATTCAACCCTCAAGGATAGGAAAGGGTCATCTCCTCATCCTCTTGCGTGTGGGTGGTGGGTGGACATCCAAGATAAGGGTCCACAATGACGATCCGTTGGGGGTGAGTTTCTAACCCTTATTGCGGTCGGGTGCTTTTGCTGTTCTCTCTATAAGGTTTACTTGAATTTTGGGGTTTCGATGTGGAAACTTCTCTTTGAATTACATCTAATTTTTTCTTGTATTACAGACGTTACATTACTTTTATTAAATGTTATATTATATACAAAACTTAAATGTCTTATCAAACTAATAGTTACTAGTCGACTACATCTTCTTCACATTGAACTCCTAAAAATGGATCATCCCAAGGTATATACCATGGTTTATTTTTCCATTTTTTCTTCTCATAATCCCATTTGGACGATATGCCGGTAATAGGATTATTGTGAATAGTGATCATTCTTGCTAATTGGGCCATTTGGGATGCCACTAAAAACGATGCCGGCATAGATCTGCGGTACACTTAAAAATAGGAAATTTAATAATTGTCTATGCAGCAAAGATCACTTAAATATCTTACCATATAATTTTGTTAGGATGAAAAGCCAAATACCGATTGATGTCAAAATAAGGCTAACACCAACAATGCACATCCAATCTCCTGTGGGAGCTTGAAATTCTGCAAAAGTTTGGCAAAAGTTTGCTCTATAAATTTCCTTTTTTTCTTCTTTGGACAATAAACGCCAGTCACCTTTTTCTTTCTCCCTTAGGGCCTAAAAATTTACTGGTCTATGTAAAGCAAATGTAAAGCTGCAGAAAACATTTACCTGAACTTTGGCTGTAGATATCTTATATCTAATGGATGGAAAAGGATAGTCAGGTCGATCGACATACTCTGGCTGTCCATTTACTCCATAACCCACAATTTCTCGATTTCCAATACGTTTACTTATCCATCCATCTGCGTCATGGAAATTATAAGATTTAAATCCTGCCCATCGCCGTGGAATTAACATAGGTAGTTGTGAATCTCTTGCAATTAAGTAGGTTGATGCAAACGATATCTTTGGCTTTCCGATCACTGTAAGTAGTTTATGTATTTGCATTTTGTTGCGTATTATGTTACTGCTACAGTTTTTATTTTCTAGTTGTCAAAGACTAACATATGAATTACATTCGACGTATGAGATGGTTGCTAGATTATTTAAAAAATATTGTATAACAAAACGACAGTAATAAATTATTAATAGTTTAGTTATAAATGTACGTAAAATTGGATTATCTGCTACGTTGACTAAATTAATTGACAATAAATTAAAACAGCAGAAATACCAAATACAAATTTGAAAATGTTAGAAATTCACTTTATTTTTTCTTCCTAGTACTCACAGGAAGTACTAAATGAACACAATAAAATCATGCATAATGATAAATGACAGCACAATTATACGTATACAGAGTGTAACAAATTTACAACCGTTAGTTAGTAGTAGTATGAAAACACACACATAACTTTTCCCTCATAAATGACACCCTGTAGTTATAAGTTCTACAACCAATATACATACTATGTTTCAAAATTTATCTGACTACCTTCTATTAATTTAAATTTTTAAATGGAATGTAATCTGTACAGGGTGTTTTTAAACTACAGTCATTAATTTCTGGAGGCCATTCTACGTCAGAAAATATGAAAAAAAGTTCCTATAAACATGGGTCCGGAAATGTTTGCTAAAGGAGCTGGGGGCCTGTGAAGATACTATCCAAAACTTTGTTTTATTTAATAGGTACCTATCTCAGAAAGTGTTCGTGATACAGCGATCAGTTTTGGCATGCGAGATGCGAGTTAGTGTTAAAAGCGCTATTATAACGTGCTAACAACCAAAACGAAAATCTGCCAGGGACGACGTGTGAAAATAGGGGTGAGGACGACCCTTCCCCCCCCTATTTTTTTATTAGGAACTATTCCGAATTTTTGAAATTAGGAATCTATTATTTAGACAAAATTACATAAAGAAGGTCCTCTTGTTAGAAACCCGTAGAAACAACCGTGTCCGAAAAAAATTGCTTCAAAAATTATGTGCATGAAAATTTTTGTTTTTTTTATGCACATAATCTTTGAAGCAATTTTTTTCGGATACGGTTACTTCTACGGATTTCTAACAAGAGGACCTTCTTTATGTAATTTTGTCTAAATAATAGATTCCTAATTTCAAAAATTCAAACACTTTCTGAGATATTAAATAAAAACGAAGTTTTGGATAGTACTTCACAGGGCCACAGCTCCTTTAGGAAGCATTTCCGGACCCATGTTCAATCCTGAGACGCTTTCCATATGCAGATGAACTGATCTGATCCACTCTAAACTGATTTCCGTTAATTGAAACGTTACACTAAACTCATACTGAACTTAATGTCACATGATGCGTAACAAGTTCAGATGCACAAGTACGATTTAGGAGCTACTATAGGAGTTACTCCCGCATGCAATTGGAAAGTGCCTCTGGAAAGACCATACCCTACCTAGTAATAATTGCATGTATGCATAATGGTACATCTCTCATCTTTCGGAAAAGATGCAAAACTTTGAATCGCGTGTAGAGCGATACCCATTGCATATGTTAAAAGATCATTGTGTGTTAGGGAAATTGTCGTGGGCATGTATACTCCCTGGCATCGGTCTTAAGCCCACAAAAGTGGGCCAACCATAAAATAATATTAATTACGTACTTGCTCGTCGGTATGTATTACAACAGACAGCGAATAAGGTAAAAAATATCTGCTGTTCAAACATATTATATTTTCCTTATTTCATTACAACTACAAACACTAAAAGTAATTTATCGCACATACCCCTCTTTGCTAATAATGTGGTACTAATTGTAATTAATTAATAACCTTATAAATTATGGATACCTACCACAAACTAATTGTAAAATCGATGCGTAACTGCTTCAAAGCGACTATCCTTTCTTTTTATTTTTACATTGTCAACCACTATTAGTTTCGTACTGCAGATAACTCGAATATAACGTAGGTACTTATCACAACCTTGTAATTTTATTGCTTATAATGGTTGAAAATTCAAAATAACCTACATTTAATTCACTGTAAGCAACTAAAAATCGCTTAAAACACTTGACATTACTGCAATATTCGACTCCATATAATTAAAACATCGCATTCAAATGTTGTCATATGCATTATTTTTCTGTTGGCGTTATTTATTTTATGTCCTAAGTTTACCACCTTTGTGCAATCCTGAATTCAGAATTAAATTTCACTTTTGAATTATCTTGTGTGTCGAAATTATTTATTATTGTAGGATTTCTTTGTGAAAAAAAGTGAATAGTCGGAGTATCTGTATGGTGCTTAACGATATTGCTCTCAAAAGTGATTCAGAAGTAACATTTTATTTTTTCTGTAGCAGATGTTAAAGTGTGCTTTGTTCGACTAAAAATAGTTGATCAAGTATTACTTTAACCGCAAGGGTAGATAAAGTAACACTTTAACCGCAAGGATAGATAAAGTACTTTAATTTTCTGGAAACTCCATGGAAACCGAATGGAAACCTTTGCTACTGAGATTTTCGGGTTTAATATATTAATCTAATTTTAAATTGTTTTTTTTACAAATTTTTCTTATTTTTTTAACATCTGCTATAGAAAAAAATAGAATTTTATACACGACGATAAAATTTAATTATCGACTCGCGAAAATTAATTCACTCGCGATTTCATCGCTCGTGAATTAAAACTTTCCGCTTGTCGATAAAATATAATTTTATCGTCTTGTATAAAAAATAACTATTAATTGCAATTCTATTTCATTATTTCTGAATTCTTTGTAATTTGTATTCAGCATTTACATATATTATCTACAGAAATTGTGCTGTGCAAATAAATAATAGGCAAAAATGGATGTTTGCACCCACCTCGTCGTTTTGCTGTCAGGCCATTCGTCACTGGGATGCATTAGCCTCATTTCCGGTCACACGAAATTGGACGCCACGACGACACACCATGACACTTAGCACGTGTACCACCAACCTTTATTTAGCTACATCCACAGTCAATGCGGTGATGTATCTCTACTTGAACTTGAGTAATAACTAAAACGATGACAATTTCTTATAAGACGTTGCTATATTAACGAAATTTGTCATTCATAATCAACTACAAATAAAATTAAAGAGAAAAACACAATACTGTATACTTTTTAAAATTTATATTTTTATGTGCTAATTTAGTCGTCTAATAATTGGTACCCGAACATGGTTCTTGCTTGATTATGCAAACGTGTATGTGAATAAATGTGCGATGATACCTTAAGACGTTTTTCCATATTTTCACGAAAGGAATCAGCTCATATGAGTTGCCGATGTGCTTTTAAATCACCCTGTATACTATCTAGAAACACTACGTTATTCTGATTAACTACTACCAATAATACAGAACGTTTACGCAAGAGTGTATGTAAAGAAAACAACCTAAAAATAATACTTCATTGCCAAACAACTTCTCAGGGGTTTGTTTTCATTTGCTTTTAAATACACCTCAATATAGAAGTATTATTATTATTATTACAATTCCCAAAAATAAACTTTATATTAATTTGTTGAATTTCAAATTAATTTTCCACCAAATTAAAAAAAATGGTGATCAATATTATACATTTTATAAAAGCTGAAATTCGTATTGTATAGTATAATTCCAAAATAACTTTTAATGACACCCACGTCTTCTATTATGTAGCCGCTACCACCCAACCTTGGCTACCACCACCACTGTTAGTTGTTACATTGAAATGCGGAACGCTTAATTTGGTGGGTGGATGTATAAAACTATAAAGTAACAGTCTTCGCCCGTTAAATCCTCTACATCCCCTATAACTTTAAAAATCCTATGGTCTAGAAATTTTTAAGGCGAATAAATTAGTACCTAACCTTTAAACTAAAAACCGCAACGGTTAACAGCGGATAAAAGCTCTTAGTTATCATCCAGTGTTGGATAAGAGTACTTGAAACATGAAAGATGATTGCCTTCTAAAGCGGATGATAATACATTAACCTTTACGAATGCGAAGTTGAGTGCCAATTTGTTCTGCCGCATCTGCCTGAATTGTTACACAATTCGACTTCTTACTGGGTGGTTTATAATTTTACCGCCAAAAAAATTATGACGGACCGATTATTTAGCCGGTGGCGTTTGCCTGACATGAGTAAATGAAATTAATACTACACGATCTAAAAAATTTTAGATAAGGGGAGGCTATGAAAAATAAGGAGAGTCTTAGCTTGATTAATATGTTTTTCTTTTTACATTTATTTTCGGAATTCTGCCAGCCACCTGTCAGTTTTATTTTCCTTGTTTCCACATTTTGAAACTTGCAAAATGATTTTCACGTAAGAACAAAAACGTGTGTAATTGGGTGTTTCCTGTTGCATAAACAATTTTATCTACTTTCATTCAGTAACAGTCAACGTTACAAAACAAAAACAGGTTTCGTACGAGATCTTATTACGACACTAGTGTCGGTATAAACTTCATTACGACACTAGCGTCGTAATAGATTCGGATTTCATATAAGTACTAAAGTACCTACTTAATTTATTTATTAGAAACATTAACAATAATTAGAAAACCAGGCTATTTATAAATTTCTGTAGCTACATCTTTAGAAAATATTTTGAATTTTTTCGGTTTGTGACCTTCAGATTGACGTTTAAGGAATGCTATTAATTGCGTGTATTTACCAATGTCCAAGTTCTTCTTCATGTTAATAGTGACCCTTAACATAGAACAATGTTTCCAGAACGTAGAAGGTTTATTAATTTTAGACTTCAAAGCGAAATACGCGAGAAAAACCTGTTCTGTCAAATTTTGTAATTTATTTTTCTTGCATCAATCTTCAAACTTCTGATATTCTAATTCGTATTTTGCTTTAGATTTTGTTAGTATAAGGGTCGAAATTGCCACATTTGCTGCTATGTTAATATCGGATAGCTGTGAATCACTCATTTTTATACTGATTTTAATAAAAAATGTGGTAATTTTTGTAAATAACGGTAACTAATTGTGGTAACTAAGACAAAATAAACAAATTTCATTTCGGTGTAAATTAAATCAGCCTACTCTTGTTTAAAGAAATATAAAAAAAGTCATAAAAATATTTTAATATTATATTTTTATAAAAGTAGATAAAACGTTGTACAATAATTCTTATCGTAACTCTCATATTACGATACTCATATGGTAAATATCTTTTTTCGCACTTTATAGAATAACATACAGGACAATTCTTAATACATGCGACAAATTTTAATAGTGGCCGATTGCTTAGCTTCTTTTGATTATAAAAATTCATGTAAATAATATATGTCCAAAACAAGTTAGTTTTAAAGTTATAGAATGTTTAATAATAAATTAATAGTTAGTGGATTTCTAACTATGAAAGGGTGCGCGTTATCACTGTATCTTTTTTAAAACTTCGCCTTTCACTGTGTTGGTGAAGACGCAAATATCGACGGATGCGGATTACACAGTTCGCGTATGGTTCTTCATAAAAACGTCTAGCTGCACGTGAATTACCATTGGCAAGACCATAAACAAAATGCATATTGCACATCTCAGCAGCTGTGTAATTTTAAAAAACAGAAGCTGCAAATAAATGAAATGTAAAAAAATAGTGTACACAACAAGTTTAGAAAAATGGTTGCGTAATGTAGGTACCTACTATAGTACTACTATTTACGTTCCAGCTTTAGCAGGATTGGATTGATACAATCAAGCTACAACTCTCATTTTATTAAATGTTAATGAATACTAAACTAAGCAAATTAGTCATAATAAGCAAGTTTTTGCAATTTTTTAATTACTTCTAATACCTAACAGTACGTTTAACACACGACAATAATAAACATCAGATTTCCTTCTGTATTTAGCGATAAAAATCTTTTTTATAATGTAAAATAAAAATTATTATACTAATTATATCTTTTGCTATACAACATGTACTATGTATATTTTTTTTCTTATAATTTAAGTTAATGCTCTTGATTGACTCAACAGCATGCATATACAGCCGGTTTTAGAATGTTGGTAGTAAACTAAAATTAAAACAATATTGCTTTTACATTTTATTTCGAATATTCGCCGAACTATTAGTTCAAAGTATTTTACCATCCCATGTTTAAATTTCGACAAATAAAACATCGTTTTTAAATGACAAGCTTTACAAAGATGGAGCCGATAATAGGGCATTACCGGATTACCATTAAACAAAATCGCATTTTTGAAAATGTGAATGTTAATGGGTTAATTGGACGATTTTCTGGATAATTCAATTTTTGTTAAAATTCATTTCATACAAATATTGAATTGAAATAACTGTAGAAAAATAGATTTTCTGTGTATTATTATCATTATCAATCAGGAAAGTAACATTTCTAGGACATACATTAAAACTGATAAGACTGCTTCATAGAAATTATTCAACAGCGGGTTACCTGATACTATGAAGTGAACTTCCACCACTGATGTACGAACTTTTGACTAGTAGGTACCGTCAAAACCAATTGAATCGCTGATTGCAGAAAGGGTATACATCAGTCAACTATACTTTTGGGAAAATCGCAAAAATTTGTTATGAAACTAAACTTGTGCATCATACTTAAAAATACATAGATACAAGTCGCTGACTTAGTCTCTTTCTGGGCTCATTGATATCTAAAGGAATTATTTTCAATCGCTTTATGTGTCGCACGCAACATGAATTCTTTCTACACCCAACGATGAGGTTTGGTTTGAATTGGCAAGTTCTATAAAAATGTCAATATCCCTAAAAACATGACTTGTACCCTTTATGCAATCAGCGATTCAATTGGAATTTTCTTAAATAATTTCAAAACAGAAAATTAATAACAATGAATATTAATTTTTAACAAATATGAGACAAAGAAATGACAAACTTAATCTCGCCCCATTACGGTATTAACTGTTCACAGAACTTTTGTTTGTTATTAATAATCACTTATATGACTTAGGCCCGGTTTATTCACCTACCAGTAAAGTGCCCAGTAACTACTTGACAATTAACTCTATAGGTTACCCGGGTAACAGGACTAATATAGTCCTGTTACCCGGGTAACCTATAAAGTTAATTGTCAAGTAGCTACTCGGGACTTTACTGGTAGGTGAATAAACCGGGCCGGGCCTTATTGTTATAATATAAGCCTACATAATATACCTGTTTTCTGTTATACCATAAAAGTTCTTTAGTAACCTTTACTTTTACACATATAGCGGAAAAGTGCAAATTAGTAGTTATAACAAGCTTATAAATATAATCAACTGTTTATCTATTGACAGCTTTCTCTTGCAGAAGAATGATCAGGATAATACAATTTATCAAAATGTCGTTTCCGTGAAAACATTCTGGGGCTTCCATGTAACATCATGATTTATATTACGGTGTGTAGATGTTGTATTTCGAATACCTGTTTACGTTTTCAACAACAACACAAATATTTCTTATTTACAGTATTCCAAATCAATTTTGTACTTTAACAAACAATTAAATAGTAAAGTTTCAACAAAGAAATAATATAGAATGGTGGACAAATTCAAAACTTGATTGATTACGAAGAAGTTTCTAGTTTAGCTAGTTGAAATTATTCTGAACCTTTTTTTTGTATTTGCTTTTAAATTGGCACAAAATTGTAAGCAAATTTTATAATAAAAGAATAAAATTATAATAGTAATACGTAGTACAAATTCGTTATTCGCAATACGTTATTCGGGAATACTGGTTCTAAATAGCATTAGAAACCTTCCCAGATACTATTCTGGACGATATCGCGATAGTGAAAAATTTTAATAAACAAAAAATGAAACGTGGGCTATGGTATAGAGTGGATTGATGATATCCTATGAAATGTCCAGTGAATAAAGAACGTTTTCATTGTTCAGTTGTTCGCTATATACGGGTGTAACGTGCCCCACCCTTGAAATCGCTCGCAACTACATTAACGAGTTGAACCCTCGTTTTTGAAAAAAAATCTGGCTACAAAATTCTAACAAATTCCTGGTTCAAAGGAGGGATCGAACTCGTGTGGCCCAAATATGGATTCTCATCCACAAGACACCACACCACGACGGCGGCACCTGATTTTTTTAAGCACGCTATGTTCAAAGTTAGACGCTCAATCTTTGAATTTTTTCTGTAGATCTAAAATACAAAACTAATACAACGTTCCGATACAGTATTTCTTCTACAAAAAACTTACGAATAGGTTAATTCTAAAATAATTAGGGAAGAAATAAAATAAAATAAAAATGTGTGCATTGAAATCTCTATGGTGCGTAATCCAATTCTACACCCTGCATGCATTTACCCAAGCCCACTAATTACAAAAGGATCAAAAAAGTTTCAAGTTGACTATGGTGTAGATTAGGAATTACAATTAACTTCATTGCAAATTTCTACAACTACATTTTTTTAAACAAACAAGATACTCATGTTTTTAGAATGCAGTTTTATAACAACAAAAATCATTCTTATGCTTCTCTTTCAGGTCGGAAGTTAACCTATTAACCTACAAATCCCGTCGCTATTTCGCAAAAGAAAGATCTCCCTTGGCGCTTGAAACTTTTTTAGTTTTAGGCAGAATTTTAAGTGCAAGTATACAGTGGACCATATACTGCTGTCAGCTGGCAGTATTGCATATAAATATCTTTTGTCCACGTAGCAAACCCAATCTTTTACAAACCAAAATCCCAATCCACAATTTTAAAAAATATACATTAGTTCTCCATACTTATTTTCAATAGCTGTACTCCTTTTAGATTTTTACAAATTAATTTACATTCTCAGTCTCTCATATCGTGTCAACTATAGTCTGATAATGCGAAAATTCCTTCTTGCATCGCATATAGATAGATTTTATTGATAGATTTTTACAGTTAATCGAACCCGGAACTAGATTCAGCAACAGAAGTGAAATAATATCTGAATCAGGTGACTCTATAGTAATAATTACTGAAATTGTACCGCATCCACACTAATATTTACTATACTATATAGCCTACTATAGATTTCAGAGTATCTGTAATATTTGCTTTGCGTATGTCAGCAGTGCACGAAGAAATAGATTTGTGCCATTAATTTTCTCTAACTTTCGGTAGGGTTTCAGACATTAAATCATTTATTTCTGTCATTCGTCATTACAGTTTTATCGATAAAATATCGCCATATCAAATTTAATTTTGTCAATTAATATACGAACGGATGTTTGTTAATAGCTGTTTACGGTCACTGTTTATTGTGTTATGCTAGTTACTCTTTTCTTTGATATAATTAGGTATTCGATCGCTCCTGTCTATTGCATGGAAAACAGATTTCTTTCGAATTACTATTCGTATTGTTTTCATGGAGCCATCGATGCTTTTACATTTACATTATTACAAATCCAGATAAATATATTATAAATAACCTTAATTTCATTTGGT
The DNA here is from genome assembly GCA_963082805.1 of Hemicrepidius hirtus. Lineage (NCBI taxonomy): Eukaryota > Metazoa > Arthropoda > Insecta > Coleoptera > Elateridae > Hemicrepidius > Hemicrepidius hirtus. The sequence continues at coordinate 27,810,995 of OY720160.1, read as the reverse complement.
TTAGAAGTTACAATTAATTGTTTTGGTTTTTGCCAAAATTGAAATTTTAAAAACAACAGCATGATCTATTTTTAATCATTAACCGTTTTTAGTTATTAACTAATTAAAACAGTTTAGGCCGATTAGGATTACTTGCAAATTCTGTCCTGTCTTGCACGTGACAAAAAGAAATGTATGGTGAAATACTCATTTTCTAAATTTAAATACCAGATTGTTTTTATTTTCAAGCTTTCTAAATATTACATTGTTGGCAATCTGAAAATTAAGAATCTTCATTAAAATATGAAAAATTTATATCGCAAAATTATTAGTCTAATAATTTACGTTAGAGCCTTTTTACACGTCAGAGATTTACTCCGAAAATTTTCAACAATAATTATTTGACGTGTAATACAGCATTTTACTCGCAAAATGATTTCGAAAGTTATTACCGTGATTAATTTTGCATGTAAATGCTGTATTACACGTCAAATAATTATTGTTGAAAATTTTCAGAGTAATTGTCACAATAATTTTCGGAGTAATTCTCTGACGTGTAAAAGGGCTCTTAGGTATACTAATAAATTTAAGTGCGTAAAGCTACAAAACGAAACACTATTTTTCCTACAGTCACAATTTTCGTTTTCCTATTCATTTTGTTTGTTTTAGTAAGCAAAAGAACAAGATTTTGGTTTTAACATCAATAGGTATGCTTCTTTTTAGGCTTACTAAAGTTTAGTAAACAAATATTAAGTAAAGGAAAATAATTAAAACGTTTAATGGAAGTTATAGAGCACTAGTAAATTTGTGCATCATAATGATTAAAATGGATAATTTTGAGGTTTTTCTACTACATATGAAAAACATTACGTATACCCTTTTCAAAGTTAAGTGCCGTACCATTGCTATTTTTTTATTATTGGAGCAACAATTTCAGTTAAATTAATAAAACAGTTGTATTTTTTACGTAGATTATGATGAAGATAACAAAAAAACCATCTGACCAGGGGAATAGTATTTTTTTAATGGAGCATTCTCTATATTTTCGCATATTTCGCTATTTCATCATAAGCTACATAAAAATACTAACAGTTTGCTAATTTAACCGAAACCGTAGCTCCAACATTAAAATAACGTTACTTTGAACAAGGGACAACCAATAAAAATTTTTCTATTATACAGCGTGTTTGATTTTTATCATATCAAACTTTGATGAATTTAATTTTGAGTCACTTGGACCACCAACATGCCATTTTGGTTACTTTACCGTGTTTCAAGAAATATTTCCACAAATTTTACGCCCCATTTTAAGCACGTAAAAAAAGTAATTTTCCTTGCTACGTGCTTAAAATGGGGCGTAAACAAGGAAAATTACTTTTTTCTCAACAGTATTTTCTGCAGTTCCTATGAATTTAGCAAATATAAATGTGAACATTTCGTGATTGAACTTGTTTCTCATCTATTGCAAGCATATTTCGTTTTTCAACTTTTATCTCTTTGATCTGTTCTTACAGGGTAAATAACAAATCAGATAATACTACATCGTACATCGCAACATACTAAACCAAGTGTAAACTACATCAAAAATATAGTGACGAACTACCCAAAGTATTTTGTGTCATTGCGAAACCATGCTCTGGAAGAGTAATAATCAGTACCTGCCTACAAAGTGTTAGAATCAAATCACAAAATCGTATTTATTACCGTATTGTATGATGATTTCCGCATTACTTTATGTATATTGTAAAACTGTCCTATACTGTACGAGGGTTGCCTATAATTTCTTAAAATAAAGGTGTTCCTGCAAAAACACAGTAAAAAAGATAAGAAGTGGAAATGCTATTATATTTGTTCCATAAACCAATAAGTTTTCTACATAATGTAGAAAACCATTACCTGTGCAATTTTTAACCGCCTCTAATCCTGACGCTATCGTATCTGTTTCAAATCCATTCTTCTCGGTGTCAAATTAGGAAGCCGCATATTTTTTGACCCGATAGTTCACTTCGCCCTGGCAACCTTACAGTTACGTCCCTCGTGTCACACATGTCATTTGCGGGGGTGTTCTGTTTGCGTGCGACCCTCCCGTGAGCCTTCACATATCTTTGTCCGGATACCCCACACCCCAATCCGTTTTAGGTCGAGTCGCTGTGTGCTAAAAACAGACACCACAAGAAACCACAGAAAAATTTTAGTAGTGTTTGATCTAAACGAGGTGAGTTACTACTACACTCTCTGATTATTGCAATTATTATTGTCAACTCTTTATTAGTTAAATCTTAAATTTTATATTATGATTTATGGTCACAACAGCAACTGAAAATGTGTTACGACAAGTTCTGTACAAGTACAAATCCAAACGCTTAATTAACTGAAACAGCGGGGATAAAATAAAATTAACTGGATTACGTTAAACATCCCACTTCACCTAATAGCCAAATTAAAATAAACGTAGAGAACAACATCGGTAACGTTGAATAAATAAAGAAATAAGGGGGAGATGTTTGAATTGCAAAGAAATCGAAATAGAAGCCATTGCCATAAGAATTAATTTTAATTTGCCCATGTAATTTTTGTTTTTACTACTAATGTTCCGTTTGTGTCCTTCCTGAAACGAATAACGTCGTCAATCGTCAGTTAGGCTCGGTCGAAGGGGTTTAACGGAAACAAGGGTTTCTTGAGGACAAAGGGTTTGTTGGGGGCCACCCCTGCAGGACAAATACGGCTTCACTGGACCCCTTCAACCTCTAGGGACCCCGCTGTGTCTGGCTCTAGCAATTAGTGAGAACATATTGAGACTCCATAATAGATTTTACAATCTTCGGTCAATTACTATCACTGAAAGTGATTTAAAAAATCAGGTTTTAGTATAGGTAGCAACCAAGTTAATTTTCCTATAAATAATTAATTATATACGTACCGATAATATATAGGAATATAGAATAAAGTTATTTTAAGTGAGGGGTGAGTCGAAATAAAAAGTTGAGAATGTCTATAGTTTTTATGTTTGTTTGAAAATGCATTCTTTAACATTTCCAAAAATGTAGCTGAAATAATAGCAAATTACATCAAAACTGATGTATTTTCTTTAGATGAGTATAATATTACCTATATGTTTCTTATTTTCTATTTGTTAATAAGATAAAATGGTAATTGCTATTACGATTACATAAACGACTTCTGGATTGAATCACCTATTCTGAAGTAAAACGTGATACTGAAGAATAAAGTATTTTTGTATACGTGGGCTCTTGACAAACTAATTTGCAAACAATGTAGGTATACCTTGAATGACGGTCAAGAAGAATAACTACAATGGACTATTTTATGATACGGCCGATTGTAACCTGTGACTAAGAATAATTATCTGGATACAAATGAGGGAGTGTTACAAAATCTGCATGACTATAAATGCAGATTTGAAGTTCTATGAACTTAAATAATCTTCAGCAAATATTTAGTTTCAATTATTTACCAAACGCATATGAAGTAATATAAGATATCGCTAGGTTGTAGGTTGTAGAATCCAGATATTCAGATTTGCGTAGATAATCCACGAATCAATTTTTTCAACAATGCGTGTAGACCAAGGAAGCGTATTTAATTATAAATTGTAGTACTTACTAACTACCTGTTATAGTTTTGGTTATAGTTGTTCAATTGCAATTAAGCAGCAAAACCTTTATTACTGAGTTTCTAACTGAGTTCGTAACTAAGTAAGCTTATCACCAATCACCTCTTTTTGTTATTTCCTTCGGTGCAAATGATTGATGATAAATTTTCTTCGCAATTTTGTGTAAAAATCATTGAAATGTAGTTTTAGGACTTGATTATGTTAGTAACAACATTTGTGTTAGCTTCATGTGATGGCTCGCGTGTGACCGCTGAGGGGGCTTCAGTGGGCGACTGTAACAGTGTAACCTAATGGAAGGTTGGGGGCCAGCAAGGGGAACGTATTTAGGACCGCTGCCGGGTGCGGCAAGGCTCGGCGCGGGTGGGGCCCCCTTGACAACTGCGTGGGGTGCAGATACTAATGCTAATGGGTACATGCAGAACCGTACTGCCAAGAGTCATTACTGAAATGTTACAAAAAGTTATCTTCAACGAATCTAGCTAATGGCTGTCACAGAAACATAAACAGCGAAAATTCCCTGAATAATTATACGAATAATAATAATAATCTTATACTCTCTTGCTCGTACACACGCATGAGAAATTGCGAAATTTTAAATCTTAAATAATAAAATATCTTAGTAAAATTGATTGCAATAGATTAATGCAGAAATAAATATAACGGTCCTCCTAGAAAATATGTCCAAAGTAAAATGTTTAAAATCGAATTCGTATCTGTTGTAACGTAAAAGAAAAAAGATTTGTTGTTGGCTGAAAGTGTTTTTGACAAGGTATTTAAAAATTCCTTTCTTTTTCTAAAGAGTGGGCCTTTTGTTGTTCTAAGACACTCGCACTAAGATCTGTTATACCTGAAGTCAAGAAAAAAAGAATACAAAACTGTGTTTGCTTATACGTACAACGAAAACCTTTACATGATTTCTAAATATGCTCGTTCTAAAGTTTAGTCTTATCGAAGCTAGAACGAGTTTTTTTATTGTATCCAGATTTTCGTATAGTAGTTGTATTTGTAATTTTCAGATTTCCGCGTGTCAACTACGTTTCTCTTTGCATCCACACACTTTCTTCCCTAGCAGTGACAGCTGCCAACCACTACTTCCTACATACCAAATAATAATAGGAAACAGAAAACACCTCCTAAAAGCAACTCGGTATTACATTAGATCTGCCTTGGCTTCAGCCCAACCAATTCCCATTTTTTTTTTAATTTAACAGTGTACAAACAATATGCTACACTCTTTTGTAATTTATGATTTTTAAGGTAGGCTACTTTATAATTTTCAGACTGCTGCAAAATTATAGAAAAGTCAAGAAAAAAAATCGTTGAAAAGACCTATTCTCTGATTTGTAAAATAACTTCCCTTATTTTTGTGTCGTGCAGCAGTTTATATTTTATAAAACGTTTCATTTTCACAAACTTGCAAATTAATGTGCCATTGATTGCTGAACCGCTCACACTGATCCATAATTCAGTATTTTTGAAACATAATCAAATTACTACTTAGTCTGGCTCTGTTCTCACGGGTACGAGCGATATTAAAGGTTTGAGCTGAGTCACAGTACCTCTCGCAGCGGGGGTGGTTTTTTTGGACTCAAATAATAAAGGTGCCCTTACCCTTCCTATCTCTCGCCCACGGCAAGCCCCCGCACGGCGATGAAATGTAAAATGAAGATGTACCCTTCTGTTCGGTAGCGTAGAGCTATATAGAAGTTATAAATTACCGTAATGATTGGTTTCTGTTGAGTGGAGGGCACAGCAGCATAAAAACGACATAGAACGTGCAGGTGCGGCTCTAACATAGATAATAATGAGAAGGAACATTTTGGAAAGCAACCATTAGTCCATTACTTTAAGTTTTATTTAATGTTACTATAAAGTTACACCTTCGATGGTAATGCCAATACCGTATTGATTTTTTAATTAAGCAAAAACTATAGGCACGATGCCATTTTATGCAATGATATTCAACATGCAATTATTCCTAAGAAGAGTCGTCTGCAGTTAAATATAAAATGAATTAATTTCAAGCATTGATTTCCACATTTTTTATTAGAAAATTATCAGTAACGAGTAAATTTAATATTTTATTCGATATTTTAAAGATTAATATGGAATAGATAGTGCTCTATAAATAACTTGTAATAATAGTAACTTGATGAACAATTGAAAGAAACACATTGCAAACCAATAAATATAATAACTGCGGAAAGCGATAATACAATAATAAAAATATAGGTACATTACTTGGGAACTGTGGTTTGGAAAACACTGTTTTCAGTCTACCTACTGAAGATGGGAACATAGTTCCCGAAACGCCTTTAGGCTCCCAAACTTTTTGTGGTTAAGGGTTTTTATTTTAATAATATATTAGCACCTACGTATATTATGTAATGGGCATTCAATGATAGCTATTAAGATACCAGTATGAGAATTACGTAATGAATATAAGTGTCCTATAATAGCCATTACATGTGATTTGCATTCACTATTTTTTCTACAACTAGTCTAATAATGAAAAATGAGTACTTTCTTATTTATGGTATAGTAGAATAAATAATATTTTTAAATTGATTGGTAAATTGTGATATTAGTATATTATTATGACGCGTGTTTTACTTACTTGTTTCTGTGAAAATTAACACCTTAATGTCGCTAAATCCCCAATTCTATGAAACAAATTGCATTAGAAACTCCCAATTATACTTGGAAATTGAAAAATACGTCACTAATGCAGAAAAAAGTTATTCTAAGAATTACAACTCCATATTTACGACGATGTTTAATACCAACTTCAACTAGTAATTTAAGAAATTTGCAAATCGCTATTAATGGAGTTATTGGACTTTCAAATAAGAATGATGTATAGGTACTTTTACAGTAGTACTACGACTACCTAATGTTTAATAACGACCGCTCCCTTGAAAATATAAATTCCTTGTTTATTGAAATTTCCCTGGACTGAATTGTCGATGTAGTTAAATAAGTTTAAACATTATTTGATATCTTTCAATTGAGTTACATTATTGGGTACTGCTTTTGTTTTGGTTTAGGTAATAACTTTCAGGAAATGTTGCGTACGAGAAATTAAATTTAAATAATTGATTTTGCTTTTTCATGCCCACATTATATATAAACTCCCTCAATTGCATGAGGGCAGTGTTGAGAACAGAAATTGTAAAAAATTCATTTCGACAGACGTCGACAGGCAAGAACCGACCCCGGGGTTCTCAGATGTGGGTCGAACGTACACCAGTCAGTACTACTTATCGGTAAATTTATATTACTCCAGATAGTGCCCGCCCGTTCTATTAGTGAGTTTTATCGAATGATAATTTTAAGTCAACAATACCTAACGAAAATCCCTTAACCCCTTAACCACAAAAAGTTTAGAAAACCTAAACGCGTTTCAAGAACTAAGTTCCCATTTTCAGTAGCCTGAAAACGGTTTTCAGTGCACTGAAAATGGGAACTTACTTCTTGAAACTCGTTTAGGCTTATTCCTAAACTTTTTGTGGTGTGTGTTTTTTATTTTCGTTATTTCCAGGCCACAGTCTCCAAGTATTTCATATAAACAATCGGAAATCCAGATTCCCTGGCTTGATTTTGGGTGACTGGGGACAGCTCGCGAATTGAATTCTAGTTCTTGCACTCAATAATAATGGTATCAATGGTTTACAATTAGTATCTAATGATTTATTTATCAATGGTGTTAATAGTAACACTTGATTGTATCCAAAATGTATGTAGGTACCTTTGTCTTGTTTTCATAGAAAGTCGTAGAAAGTTGAACGTAAAATATTTTTGAATTTACGTTGTAACATAAAACAAATATTGGCATTTATTATCAAATAAATAAAACTTTATATATATTTTGAAACAGGGAAATTATTAACCGCTAACATTCAAAACTTTGTACTCCCCGCATCTACTTACGTTCATATTGTATCTCATTTAGGAACTGCAATAATTGATAATGTAATAATTAATAAATATTTTCCATAACATGAAAGTGAAGTTATCAACACTAAAACAGTTAAATGACGCGCTAAAATTTCAGCTTCTTGAAGTTTTTCGTTAAGACCGCGTGGGAAATTGACATTTGCGGGATTATTTCCAACAAACTTAAATATTTGTGTTGGAAATACAATTGTCGATTCCTGCGACTTTGTGTCCAACTCACCGTCAGCGAAACGGCTTTGAGCGGACGTGGGGTTATCTTTTGGGTTGAGGTCGCCTGAGGATTTCTTTCTTTGACATTCGTGTTTGAGGGGTTCAGGGGACCGTCGCGACGTGGGTAGGGATGGGCGTCCGCGTCGTAGGGGGCAAAGAGAGAGCGCAGGGAATCTCGGGCGGGGAAATATCTCGTTCAGTCGCTTAACATTCGCTGTAAAGTGTAGATGTGTTAGCTGAAAATATATGAAAATTTCCGATTTTTTCAGTGGGTTTACAAAGAAAACCTTAAAAATATTCCTATTCTGTTTAATAAAACCAAGAGTGAGTTTAAATTTATGATAACATTTTCTATAATTTTCACCTAAATAAAGATGTGTAATGTTTGATTATACGCTAGACATAACCTCAATACTTCAGTTGATAACAATTTTAAATTAAATTACTTAACATAATCGACCATAATTTTAAAGCATAATCTATTCAATAAACGATCGTAAGTGAAACAGGTAAAAGTTGCAAAGAAATCTGTTAAACGCGCGTCTTCAAGGAAATCCAGTTCAATTTAAATTTTAAAGTTCGGGAGGACCTCTTGATGACGTCATAGTCCTGACCTACACCAACAATAGAAACAGTTAGTTGGCCATGGTCGCGTACAAGGATATCTAGCTTTGTGCATGTGTTTGTGTACACATTTTAAAGTAATTTATTAATTAGGACACTTAAGTTTTTTAACTAACCCGTTCTTTTTACGTTAATCTAAAGTGCTAAATGCTGTAAAACTATTTCAAAATAATGTCTGCTAAACGCAAATCATCGACTGTTATCCAACACCACAAGGTGAGGGCTCTTATGTATGTGTTTCGTATTGTTTTTTTATTGTGTTGATTGGCTCGTAGAGCATTTTATATATTTAGCTCTTTACGGCTTTTGGTAGATGTGATGGTAATGTGTTTTTATTTGATAATTATGAAACCCACCCCTTGATATGCGTGTTCGTATTATGGTGGCTACCAATTTAGATATAATTGCTTTTAACTGATATTGTGAAGAACCCGCATGGATATAAAATATACTGTTACGACATGACTTGTTCGTTTGCATTGTAACATACCTAAGCTTTACAAATTGATCTTTATATACTTATAAAAAGGCATTGAATTTGTTTGAAATATGGTTAAGTTTTCAACCCAACGGAAATTTGTAATCCATGGTTTTTCCTCGGTTTCTGCTAAAACTTAGGTTTAGTCTAATATTGATTGCATGTTTCATACCATTACAAGAAACCTAAGTTAAAACAGTGTTGGGGTATGATGGATGTATTAATGTGATAACATTTTATCCTAAAATTTAAGTCTTTCACAGGCAAAAAACATAATAATAAATGCAGCCACATTGTCATCTGTTTATATTAAAACATAAGACCATAAACATTTTGATTTCACTTTGGCACCAACCCATAAAGAAAAGACGAGGCGAAGCGATCGTTTTAATATTTTCACAGATTTCTATATTCTTTTCTGTTATTCTCATAAGATTTCTTATTTCTCTTTCTTTTTATTAGACATGTTATGATGTTTGTGTACTACGACGGGAACCAACTCCCAAGGTCATAATTATGTCCCCTCATCTAACAATGAAATTTAGATAAAACACAAACACGCCTGACGATACCGGGATTTGAACCCAGAAACTTTTGGTTGCCAAACGGCGGCCTCGTATTTCTTTTTTCTGTTTGAAATAATTTCCAAATTGACTAAAGAATGTTTTCTTTTTTCCAAATTTTAGTAGCAGGCTTAATATTTTCATTGTGAAGTCTATAATTTCAGAAAAATAACATTTACTTAGTACCTATATTGGATTCGGACACCAATGTTACATTCCAATGACTTCGATGCTCTTCTACTAGTAAAGGTATGCAACTATAAAGTGCATTTCAAGAAACAACCTTATTCACCTACATTTTTACCGGATTTTTACTAAAACTAAACCATGATTAACTGCAATTTATGATGTTTTCATTTTGTTTTGTATCTGTTATTAATTTTTCAAATTTATTTCCAGAATTCCAGATTCTTATTATTGATTAACTTACACTTAAAGAAATACGACACATCAATTTACTTGTTATCCTTGAAAGCCTGAAATGTTAAGATATACAGGTATTTGGAGCAGTTAGTTGCAATGCATTTTCTAAATTTCTCTGTACTTGCCGCTGCTAATCGAACATAAAAAATTGCTGACGAAATTTAAGTTATTTACTCTAGTTACTGATCATATTTCCTCTTTAAAACGCTTAATATTAATTTGTTGTAATAGTAATTCGAACAGCTGCGGAAATATTTTATCGTAAAACCCACTGATCTAATTTTATCAACAACAAATTAAATGTTATCTCTGCGGTAAATTACGAAAATAACTTTGCTTGCTTTTTATCTAACTAACATGTAAAAACACTGTTTTGCTCAAATATTTAACGGGTTCTAACTCGCCACACTTCTATATTCACCATTTAACTTTCCATCACGCAGTAAATACTTATTTCCAAATTATTTAATTGGCTCTCATTTTATGTCATTTTAATACATACCTACATAAATGTTTGTATTAATGGTTTTTATTGTGGAAGTAACTTTTTTTTATCAGCAATCAGTACAAGAAATTTTTAGTACCTACGTTAGATCTAATTTCCTGTAGTTGTGGACTGTTACTAAAATTAGTACTCCTTGACTTTTCAAATATCTCCAATTTCGTTCATGTATAGATGAGGTAAATTGTTTAAATTGTGTATTCTATTATTTTTATAAATCCATGAATTATTGATCCACATAGCGGAAAGGGGAATATCCACACTCTGTTGAAATTAGGACTTTAGTTTTATTCACATTAACCAAATTTATGATATTATCTGTAGTTAGCTTCATCGAACATTTTGTAATTCGAGAAGTTTAAGTTGTTGAAACTTAAAATCAATGGGTGACTTTTGTGTCTTTGGCATACGAACATTGTTTTGTCAACCCGAGCATCAACGTTCATGAGCCCGCAGTGCATGACCAAGGTCGACTAGACCAGTTATTCTGCTTTTGCGAGTAGTTTATTTGCATAAGGTGCAAGCTGCATGATGTGTTTAATTAATGGTTAGACAGCGATAGGCAATAGATATGAATATTTATTTCATATCGATTTGTAAAACAGATATGTGGGTACGTACATTTTTTACATTTAATAGTGTTTTACACAGCCCATGTCTGTTTTCACTTTTCAGAAGGACACAATGATAGTTTTTCTTTTGCACTTGTTTGTACTGATTTATTTTATTTAAATGGGACATTAGTTATGGTTCGCCAAAAATATGTTATATGGTATGTAATAATGGTTATGGCTGTTTCTAGAAAATATTATTGAAATTATAGCAAAGGTTTTCTGTTCACCACTACCATTTTCTCTGTTTCTGTAAGAGATATTATTATCCCTCCCACCTATAAACTGTTTCTTCGAATATTCCTGAAGATTGTGCTTATGAGGTCCGCTACCATTACGATTTTCAACGACGGTATAGTTGTAAATGGTGTGTCATCCGTACCAATTTAAAGAAATCAGGCGCCAGTGCATTTACAAAAGTCATAAATGTTATATAAATATATGTGGCCTTTACAAACCGTAATGACCCATTAGCTGGCATATGTTTCTCCACTCTTTTCTATCGGCGGCTTTTCTTTTACAATCTTTTATTCCTCGGGTCTGGTATTACCCCCTCCTTCCATATACTTCTTGGTCTTCGATCTTCCTGTAGCCCTTACCCATATCGGATTTATCTTTAGTGCTATCTTGCCCATTCTACCGGTTTCCATACGCTGTGTATGACCCAACCATCAACCATAATGCTAATGGTATAAAAAATAGTTTCCGTTTGCGCCTTAACCTAGGAATTGCAACGTATTGCAAAGAGACTGAACTAGGTAGTACCAGTTTATAACTAGGTACTACTACTGTATAAAAAACTGAACATTACAAAATTCAAAACAATTAAATATTACCATAGTATTACTCATCTAGCATATCTTTTTCTGAAATGTGCATAAACGGAAATAAATTGGTGTTATAGTCGTAGTTACCGGTAAGGTAACCTTGATTGCTGTTTAAAATTCACAATTCAAAGTTCGAATGTAATTTATTTTGCTGCTAATAGCAAGACGATTATCTATCACAATTTTTGCATTTTGCGGTTTTAGCCAAACAAATATACAAAGTAGGTACAACACTTGCGTGAGTGTGATATAGAAAATTCCAGAAAATTCTTTTCACGAAAATTATTTATGCATAATGCATAGCTCGATTAAATAATTTCAAGTTAACTCTGCGTATCAGCGAGGAGGCTTTTTTCTATTAGGTCAATATTGTTTGGGAATGTGTATGATCACCAACACATTCCTGGGGAAAACTCAAAATTGCTATACAAAGTAACATCTTAAGCTACTCTTCTCGTTCTCCTTACACATCATTAAAATCGCTTTCGTTTAAAATATGTTTTAAAATAATATCAAAAATGTGTGTACCTACTGTTGTTTTCTTATCGTAAATAACAGTACTACCTATAATCAGCTAATAAGAATTAATGTCATTAAATGAACCATAATGTGCGTATGATACCGACAAATCCAAGTATTAGTAATCGCAAACGATGATAAAATTTCCTCAATTATTATAATATCGATTATAGTTAATTACAGTGACCCTTGGTTCACCCATATTTTAAGTTTGTACATTTAGATACTGTATACTGGTAAATACAATTAACATGAAAATAAAATAATTTCATGTAACACGAGTTCGGTTTCCTTATTCTGCAAACGCTGCCTTCTTACTTTATAACTCCTGTTGATAATTACATCAATACACCTGTTGATTTTTATCCTCCGCGCACCTGCCTTTTGTTCTACATGGAAGGCCGCCCTATATTGTGAACTTTTTAACTTTGCACGCATTACATTGATTGTAAAAGAATGGCTGAACTGGTTAATTGGGATAATGTTTTGTTTATGCAACCTAATTATACAGGGTGAGTGAACACTTGTAATTCTAAATCTATAGATATTATACAAAAAGATGTCTCAACAAAACTTTAATGGGGCTCGCTTTGTGGTTTAACATGATGGCGTACGCATTATAGAGTTGCAGATAGGTAGAACCTTTTTTAATAGACATTATCCAAATCGCAGAATTGTTTAATTTTCTTACTGTATTTTAAATTAACTACGTATAGTAAAGTTATTACCCCAGGAGCAATGCCTTTTTCTCTCCATCCACTGCAAATCAGATGAAAAAGAAACAACATTTTTTGTAAATCTTACACACCGTGGTAGTTATCAACAATATTCTGTTTCAACAGTTTACTCATCAAACGTTTAGCTTGGCACTGTCGCAACCAAAAATTTATCAGTTATAAAAGCAAATATACCAGATGCCTGTGGTGATTTAGGGGAGCTATAAGGCCCTGACTGAATTCCCCACGCCAGATTGCACAATTCACACTTGAACTGACCGATAAGTTGGTGTGTTATCAGAATAAACCATAGCTCGCTGTGTGTTGGGCATCTGGTGTGATATGCGGAAAATCAGAAACCGAAGATTACATGAATACATATAACACGTGTAGGTACCATTACTTACTGTAATCATATAACAAATTCAAAAACAAAAAAAGGTATTAAAAAAATCAAAGATGTTTTAAACCAACTTCTTGATTGATGTTTTCAAGAATAAAAGAACGGAAACTAATCATGACAATAGGTACATTATAATTTCATGAAACAATGGATAATTTTATTGCAACGTCAACAAGAAGATGTGTTGAAACAATAATTGTTATGACTTCAAACAAATTAAAGATTTATTTCGGTAAAAATGTATTGAACTTTTATAGAAGGTTTTTTGATTGGTTTATCAGACTACAACATGAAGTTCGTCGTTTTTTCTCATAAGATGAATTAAAACTATTCTAGATTACATTACCAAGTTATTAATCACATTATACGTCGACATTTTGCAAACATGCAATTTAAATTATTCCACGAGAGGTTCTGCATTCTTGTATAAAACAATAGTGTAGCTGAAGCAATACTGCGTTTAAGTTGGTTTCGTATCAGAAAATTACAAAAGAAAAGGCGGGTCTGGTATTAAAAGGGTGTCAAATAAAGTGTGGGAATTCGAAAATAGTATGTAGATTTTGTATATCCTTGGCCCTAGGAATTTACACACACATGGCAGTGAGGGAGTGTAAAAAATAAATTATAAAATACTTTAAAATAAGTATTTAGGTAATGTAAGGAGGTATCGGTTTGATGTTGTCCCATAAAGAGAAATAGAATGTCCTATAATAATCGAAACTATGTCGAACAAGATTTTACTTGGATATTATTACTGTATCATTTAAGATAAAAAATATTAAATTTAAAGCCAAAGATGTGAAAGCAAAATTGTTGAGATTTAATAGTTTTGCCTGATAATACTTCCTATTATAATTTAATTAATGGGGTAGGTAATAAAGATATGGCATACAATATTTGCCCAGATTTACAAACACATAATACAAGTACTTTCAAGTGGGCGGGTGGGTATTTCTCATTTTATGCGAAGAGTATCTCTTGCTACATGCTGTTTATGACCGCGCCAATCCTCTCATTCCCAAGGGCCTGTGGCGTGCGCCCCCTGTTTTGGGAGCGGTCGAGGGGGCGATAGGCACTGCGGTCTGATGCACTGCGCCCGGTCCGATGCCCACACGCCCACCAGCGCGGCGCCCATCGGTGCCCACTTCAGTGCTTCCTAAACAATGCCTTCTTTAAATCATAAAGATTTGCGATGACATAAATGTCTCTGAGTAAATTAAACCCATACTGAAACAAAGAGATGCGAGATACATTTTTTGAGTGAGGTATTTTTCCGACGTGTCCGACTTACCCACGTCACCCTTTATTATCTTAACATCAAAATTTTAACTGGTGTACCTGTTACGTAGATACCGGATCTCTCGAAACCTTGGGGTGGATATTATTCAGGGATTTGCGGTCTTATTCCTTGCAACGTTTTGGAAATTATTTTTGGGTTTGCAGCTTTCTTATTTACATTTGAAAGAAGTATGAAAATTTGTATATTTTCACTTTACTTTACGCTAACTGAGAAAACGTCTGTTTGATAGTGCCAGACAGCAGAGTTATTATGTATTTTGGACTTTCCACAAAGTCGATACATTTTCTTTGACAATGTTATACTTTGGATAAGAAAAATTCATAATGGGTCAAATAAAAATTAGTACAAACTATAATTATACTACACAAGTGACAAAATTTCTGAATCGGCTATAATTAATTAATTTAACTACCATTCAGTTTCGTCCATTGTGTGTACATCATTAGCTTTTTACATTTATTGGGTCGATAATGGTTTTATAGAAAAATCAATGTCGCCCTATCGTGAACAACTGTCCATTGTCATTTTTTTTTATATTTTATAAAGAATGTTTTTCTGTTGAATGTTGGGGCTTTTAGATTATAAAATGCGCTTGTCATTTTGTACCTGTCAGCTAACCTGCAGTTATAGCACAGCACTTTCATAAGTTTATGTAAGTTTTTTATTTTTCAGGACTTACTAACAAGTATCCAGGTAGGTAATTTACTTCAATCGGGTGAGGTAACTTAGAAGTAAAAATATAAAATAGCTGCATCACGGTTATCAATAATTAATTTCTACTCTAGTGCATACCTTTATTATTCTTTGAAGTTCACTAAAACTCGTCGATCACAGTTGACAGGAATCCACCCTAACATGTGCATTTTTAAAGTCTCTGAGTAATTACGTGCATTTATTCAAATGGCGGTTTCAACAAAGACCATTTAAGGATAATTACACAGAAATTGTCTTAAAATTACAGATTACCATGTTATACTATAGTTCCTGCAGCGTTCCTAATTTTACAATTTTTACGTTATAGAAATGACTGTAAATTTACACCCAATCGGTTAGATGCCCAATTGGTTTTCTTTTAAAGAACTTGATAGCATCAGGCTGTATCTACTGTACAGATATCTGAAGTAGTTACTAAATCGTGCATGTCTGTATTGTGCTTAGGAAATCTTTTCCTAAAATTGTTTTCTTTCATAAATTCTTTATCAAAATATGATTGAATACTTGTTAGGAAAATTACGAATATGAAAATTTCAAATCGAATTAGGTCTTGTTGCGTGGAATCTTGTAAAACTATCGCACTGCACAATGCAACGCGTTAGTTTGTTGTTACGTCCCTAAGGGCAGGTTTTATAAAGTCTGGTTGACCGACAGTAGACTCAACCTCGATCAATCGATTTCATGGATACGATTCTTAAAAACAATCGTATCCATGTCCATGACGATTGATCGTGGTTGAGCCAACCGTCGTCGGTCAACCAAACTTTATAAAACCGGCCCTAAGCAAATCAAACATGATATGACGTAATCGGCATTTTGAACTTTACTTAGTAGGCTAGCCCGCGCCGCGCCGTGCCTGGACTAAATAAGATAAGCGCCAGTTTTTCTTCTATTCCTTTATAAAAATAATATAAGCGGATAGAGTGCATATGCAATTTGAACTTTACATTGTGAAAAATTAATAATTTTATATATCCAATGTCTGGAACTTATCTTCATAAAACATATACGGATGGGTCATTGTTCTGTACTTCTCGATATATATTTATATTATTCTACTTATTGATACTTGCCTTTTTATCGCTGAAGTAAATAACTGTAAATGTTACAAAAACACCTTATTATTTGATTAATAATATAGACTCGCAGTGGCTCAAATTTTTTTATGTTAATGATTGAAAAGTAGCTATACCTATACAATTGTGGATTTCTATTGCTTCCAGTACTGAAACTAGAATTTGAAGAAGTTTCAAAAATGTTTCCCAATTTCACATTAGTATTGTTTTTGAAACAATAGTAGGTAGTAGTAATACGAAAACCTTTTTTTGGGTTTTGTATTTTCCAAAGAATTACCTACCCAAATATTTTTCCAGGGGTCTTTATTTTTTTATAATAGTAGAATTTAAATCTGTATGAATTATGGTTATCTAAAAATGTTCTATATAAACAGGTAATAAAAGATTAGAAAAAGTTCAGTCGCAGATCTAAAACCCTCCAATCGGCGATGTGATCAGAATTCAATCGTCTAGGTAATAAGAGGATTATATTTTATGTATGGGGACGTTTGTTGAGTCCTTTGTGATAGTAGCGTGTGTAGATAGTACGGTGGGTGGCATATTTAGGGGTTTGGGCGTAAAACTGTGTTACCAAAGGGGCGGCCAGTTCATGATATCGATCGGGGAAGCACGAGGCAGGTGCACGCACATCCAGGGCTGCCCCCACTGGCCCTGGGGTTACCCACCCCCCAACCATTCGCCCACTGCATTACACATGCATGCGGTACATGTCACATGCCTGCACTAAGCACACCACCTATGTTACGCAACGTTTACTTGATTAGTGCAACTAATTTTGATCAACAACTTTAAATAACGGTCTCTACGAGAATGTTGGAGCAATGAAGTATGAAGTGAATAATTGTTCAAGGTGGGCGCTCCCTAGCAAAATTTAAATTCTCGGAATTCACTTGCAAATATTGTGTTAACTTTCGTATAAGTAGGACTGGAGAAAACAGAAAAAACGTAAAATAACGATCAACTTGAAGGTCGCTCGTTAGTGTGCATTATATTTTTTACTGAAATCAAATGTGGTTTAATTAAAAGTATAAGAATAAAACTGTGTCAAAAAGCTGTACGTTGATGATGCTCTAGCTCTAGCCTTTTTTTGCTGTATTGTGACCTATAGCATAATAATACTGTTTATAGTTCTGATTGCAAATTTCTCATGTAAGAACTATTTCTTCATTGGAATAGTACCTACTAATAGATACGTTAATTATGTTGAAACCTTGTTCCGTTGTTCTGCATAGGATCAGAGGTTTATTTTAGAACGCTTCTAAAAGCTATTAGTTAGTCTTTCCTACCAGTGGCGGCTAGTGACCAATCATAAGGGGAGGTCATTTAAAAAATATATAAAAAAAACACTCTTACCGGTTTCATCATAGCCCTTATAAGGGCTTAAGTAGACTGCGTTACAAAATTTTACTCAATGGATTGTTTTATTCAAGGTACCTATCTGTTTTTGTAGTTACACGGCACGCGCAATCCAGCTGTAAGCGACTGTTTGCACGTTGGAGTTTCATACTTATGATGAAAAAAAAATGTGTTTGCACATATTATACATTCATTCTTTGAAATGCCGATATATTTCTTTTGTTTTGTCCGTTCCGTTGTTTTGTTCCGTTTTTGTCCGTTGCTTCTTTATTTGAAGCAAGGATCTTGGACGACTGTTTTACTTTACTTACACTCCAAATGTTTTTCAAAATTTATACCCGTATTGGTTTATAATTCTTTGATTTTGTGCAATAATACTAAACTAAGGTCGTTTTTCAATTATACTGGAAAAGGAAAAATAAAACGCTTAATGTGTAATGCATAGTAATATAAACTCAGCTGACAGTCCTGATTTAGGAATATCTTGTTTTAAGTCGAGTTAAATTCGAGGCTATCTGTTTCACTCTGAACTACTGTAACTCCTATTGACCGGTTAAAAACGTAAGTGCGCTAGAACGAACGTCGAAGCTGTATTAAAAATTAACCGGACCAATACGTAGCATATCCGCAAGGCTACGAGCCGTAAGCTGGATTCAGAGTCGCCGTACCGTACTGTACCGTGGTAGCGGTGGGTTTTGAACACGTAATTTTCAACAACGTAGTTCATAGTTTTTCGTACTGTAACGTAGCAACCGTACCGTACCGTTGAATATGACCAATGTTCATTTCGTCGAGTTTACGGTACGTCATCGTGGCGTCTCGTGTACGATCGAGTCGCTTGATGCGTGTTCGGTGTCGTTACCGTGTTTTGTTTTGTGGTTTTGTTCTATGTCCACCACGTGCTTGCTTAGTACATAACCTCTTTTTACTTCTGATTAATTTTTTTAAAGATGTTCGAAGAAAATTCGTTAATCGATATAATTCAATATTACCCTTTTCTTTATGACAAAAGTCATCAAATTTTAAAACTGACAGATCAACAGCAGAAGACTGAAATGATTATTCTATTGCGCATGCGTAAGTACATGTCGCAAAGAACTATGAATGCCTCATACGATTTTACGGTTAGCGCTACGGTACATGCGGTGCGTACAGTACGGTACGGCGACTCTGAATCCAGCTTTAGCTGAGGCGGTATTGCATTCAACACGATTGGTAACATAATACCTTAAGTACAATAACAACTCGTACTTCTGATTAAATATTTACCATTTTTGTTTTGATTTCATAATTATGTAATACTTAATAGTTTCACAGAGTGTAAAATGCCTTCCTCATCTTAAGGAAGCCATTGACCGATTGACCTAATGGACGAGCCGCCACTGTTTACTACGAATATGATTATGGGTGCAACTAACTCTAAAGCTGAATTCAGAGTCGCCGTGTTGTGGACTTTCCAAACCTCAAATATCCGCTTAACGATAGGCAGGTAGAAAATTACTGAACAATAGGTGTTAGCAGATTATAATGTACCTTTTTCATTTCTAACTATGTTTCAGCAACAGACATGATGGGCCGTAGTGTTCAATAAGTACCTAACACCTAGATATTTGAGGTTTAGAAAGTCCGCACCGTTCCGTAGCGTTTGATTACGTATTATGCAACGACGTAGTTCATAGTTTTTCATACCGTGTACCATACCGTTGAAAATGACCAATGGTCATTTCGCCGGGTTACGGGTGCGTTAATCGTGGCGTCTTGTGTACAATCGACGATCGACCCTAGGGCCTAGATGCATATCGTCAACAGTCAACTTGTCTGTGTTTGGTTATGTGTCCTCCACGTGCTTCATTAATACTCGGTTAATGCATAACCTCTAGTGCTGGGAATATTTATCGATATATCGATAATATCGATATTATCGATAATATCGGTGACCGATAATTTAAAAAAAAATATCGATATATCGATATTATCGATATTATCGATATTATCGATATTATCGATATTATCAATATTATCGATATTACCGATATTTATCGATATTACCGATATTATCGATATTATCGATATTATCGATATTTTCTTGATTTTGGAGTAGCAGCCAATTTATGTATTAATTTAAATAAAGCACGAAGTTTCATTCTTGTCACATATTGTATTTTAAAAATTTAACGTTTCGCCGTTTAGGCTTCGTCAGAATTAACGAAACGAAACGTTAAATTTTTAAAATACAATATGTGACAAGAATGAAACTTCGTGTTTTATTTAAATTAATACATAAATTGGCTGCTACTCCAAAATCAAGAGGATAAATTTTCCCAGCTGTTTATTTTAATTACATTATCGATATTATCGATATTATCAATATTATCGATATTATAGATATTAACGACATTATAGATATATCGATGTTATCGATAGAAATTTCTATATAATTTTGCAAGAGTTTGCAATTAATATTTAATAATTAAATAGTACGTATTCGAATTTATAGCGCAATTATAATTACAAAATGAACAACAGTGCGAATGTGTATAGTAATATAAGTTTACCGGAAAACGGAACAAAAGATGTTTACATTTAAAACAAAAAACTAGCCTACAAATGGGAAAAATCCCTGCATCCTTATTTTCAATAATAACGTTGCTACTTTGGGTGGTTCGGGGTTCCCCTTATTATTTACTTTAAATCAAAAAGCACCGATTCTTACTAGTGTTAGGAATATTTATGGATATATCGATAATATCGATATTATTCATAATATCGGTCACCGATAATTAAAAAAATATATCGATATATCGATATTATCGATAATTTAAAAAAATATATCGATATATCGATATTATCGATAATATCGATAATATCGATAATATCGATAAGATCGGTAATATCGATAATATCGATAATATCGATAATATCGATAATATCGATAATATCGATAATATCGATAATTATCGATAATATCGATAATATCGATAATATCGATATATCGATAATATCGATAGAAATTTGTTATCGATAACCGATATTAAATTTTCAATATCGCCCACCACTAATAACCTCTTTTTAATTATGTTATTTTTTTTTAATGGAAAATGGTTTGATCTACATTATCCAATATTACCATCTAGTACTGTATGCCAGACCAACAACAGAAAACTACAACTACTATCTCATTGCGCATGCGTAACTACAACGCTGCCACAGAACTATAAATGCCTTTACGTTTTTCGTAAAAACTGGCGTTACGGTAGGAGTACGGTGGGGTGCGTACGGTACGGTACGGCGACTCTGAATCCAGCTGAGGGTGAACATATTAATAATTGCGGTAACGGTTTCAAATTGTAAAAGGCAATTTTACTCATTCTTATAAATGCGTGCATTTGTTTTAGTAGAGTTGGCATCTAACTTTGAGTACCTATTACAAAACTTGTCGATAAAAACAGTGATAGTCATCCGTCCAAGAAAGCTGTAGTCTAGAACTTGTTTCTATTGTTTCGAACAGTAGAGTACACTGGTGAGGTTTGCCCGATAGTGGAGTTATAAATTAACACCCTTTATGCTATATACTATACTATAACAGATTTAATACATTCATACGAAATTTCATGAAAAAGCCTAAATACGTTTCGTTCTCCCCCTTTGTGCATTTCCATCATTCGTACGCAATACTGCAGCACTCGCAGAGTCTTCTATGTAGAATCGTATATACCTACATAATATTATATATTGATTGATGTCGCGGCTCATTCTCCAATCTGACTACCCATCGTTGAGTGATCCCACATACCGATTTATTCATATTGCGTAATTAATAAATTAATATTCTTGGTAGATCAGAATAAATTGAAATATTGAAAATGATAAAATAAAAATCAATTAAAACAGGCATGTGCTTGTTTTGTATTGATCGAGGTCTCAGCATGAGGATTTCTGGTACCCCATTGCACTGCGATCACTTGTGGTTTGTGGACTATTGTACGCAGGTACGCTCTACCATCAGATCCAAAGACAAATCTCTGAGTTACTCATGTCAGCAACCATGTGCTTACCAATTTAGCAGATTTCGATCCAATGTGATCGTTTCTTTAGCAACATGCAATAACTAATAACTAGGTAAACTCGGAGTGATTATTTTTAGTCGCTTGTAGCAATGAAGAATACACGTACCCCTTTTATTGTTTACTTTCTCTTTATAGTATAACCTCCAACATGTACAATACAAACGTATGTCTAGATTTTTTCTTTACGTCACGGCGACATCGGTTAAGTTGGTCCTGTACGGTGGCGAACGAAGCAGGTAGATGTGATTGACAGAAAGTTGCTGTTGGGATAGCGATTCGGGTTCCCAACAGCAGCGGTTCCCAACATGTTCTGATTTTATGACCAATATTTTTATTAATATTCAAATAGATAGCTTAAAACTGTTTTGGTATCGCTGGTGCAAAACAGTAGAAGGTCTCGAATAACAGTGAGCCGAGTTAACTTACTTCATACCACAGTCTGGACTTTGGACCCGACAAATAATAGTCACTTCTACTTTATGTTCGTATAAAACTTGCAAATGCTGTTCATCATAGTAAGACTACGGTAGGCTAGTCGCTATACTTGTTGCTTATTTTTGTCACGATTCACGAATTCAATTCGTCTACCATGCACCAGTTGTACTCTATAATTTATTTCTTAATATTTTCATGTTTGTATGAACTTTTTTCGAGACTTTTTTACATTTGTTTTATTTTTCCTATCAGTAGATTTAAAAACTAACTCCATTTACCACAACCTAACTTAATTTTACAGATATTTGTTATTAGTGGTTCTATCATATGGTTATTAAAACGTAGGTACGTGAATAATTAATTCCGCTTTTCCAATGTTAAAAGCTTATTCTCGCTTAAAATAAACTGTGATAGTAATGTAATGAAAATGCAGGAGATAAAATCATTCAAATGTTTTGCTTTGTTTATAAAAAAATATTTGGTAATAATTTCTACATGATACATACATACAATAAACTGATAAATAATGTTAATGATAATAAGTTTAGTTTTCGATATTTTTTAAATCAAAAAATTTCTCAGCGTACCTAACATGTAACTTTTCGATCAACGTTTCAGAGTAGCTTGGTTATTCGAGAATTTTATATTAACATAAAATCATGTGCTAACCGAAGTTTCTATATCATTTTCAGAGGAAAATCGCGAATGATCGTAAAATTTGGAGTCCTCAAAAATTGTTGCGGGATGTTTTACAACCCTAGCACAAGACGTAGTCGTTTTCCTCGACTTCCTCCTGTTACGTCGTGTCGTAATTCGTCTTTCCACCAACCACTTACATACATAAAAAAGTTCAAAATTTATTAGCTTTGTGATACCTAAGAGTATTACTCTTAGATCCTTCTTTGTACTTTTTAAATTGTTCAATTTGGAAATACTTTTCATTTTAATAGTGCGTTTCTCTATATTCAGTAATATGGAATTTCTTAAATCAATTCAGCTTTTTTTATTCAATAATACTACTGAGTTGAATAATATTTTTGTAAGATTGCAAATGTAGGTTTGGGCGCCAGTGCCTATTTTCGGTTCTAGTGGGCCCTAGGCTCATATACCTTCTGGGGCCCCCTTGTAGGATTAGGAAAGCATTAATAGCGGTGCAGGCGAAAAACTTGGTGTCAGAAATAAACTGTTGTTTTAAAAAGTTACAGTTGGCTCGAGCGTGGGGCCCCCTGGCTCAGGGGCCCCAGGCACGGGCCTATCGGGCCTACTGGAAAAATAGGCACTGGGTTTGGCTCTAATAGAATAAATTATCAACGTACCTAGGTACGTTAACGATCTAATATTTGGGGATTGAAATTATAACTAAAGTAGATTTTTTATATTTTTAATACAACATTGTTGAGCCCACAAGAAGGCGAAAGAATCATGTGGATAGAACAACCATCCCCGAGCACGATATACAATAATAAATATTCATTTTCCTTTCTTTCAAATATTCTGACCCTTTAACCTAGATACTCGATAATTTTTGTATAGGTACAATACATTTATGTACTATTCACAATAGTCAGCCACATCATTAATAAATACACACGATTTTGAAAGGTTATCTTCAGTTGTGAAACAGTTGTATGCAAGTATAAGTATGCATATTTTGAATGTTGTATTGTAGTAACCTTGAACGTAAAAGGCGAATGCAAACAGCTCGTTATCTGTGATAATTTAATAAACATTCCACGTTTCTCTAGTGCTTTGTCTCATTTCAATTTGGTTGTACAATTTTCTTCAATGAATAGCTTCTGCTGGACTATAAAGTGTAATTTTATACATCGAAACTTTAAAGTTTGTTTCAAGCTCATTAATTATTTTTTTAAGTATAGTTCTATGAATAAATTAATGCAGTATTGCAGACTTGGGAGGCAGGTTGCAATTTTTGTTTACTATACATAAAATGTGCTGTCAATATATTGTTCATAGTTTAATTTTCATAATCGTATAGAATCGGAATTGTTAATAAATAAGAACAAGTGCTGTTTAAGAGAATAAATTATAAGTGGCAGCTAGTTTTCCGTTTCTAGGAAAATCTTTCTGCGATAGAAGATTTAATTGTCGGCGCAGATAATTAGAAAGTGGCTTCAATTAAACCAAATAAAGCACCACTTTAAAATCAATTAGTACTATTATACGTTGTAAACGAAAAGACAGATTTGACTGTAATATTTTGTTGCTTTATTTATTATGTTCTAGAAGTAATCGATTATTATTAAAGGACTTGTTTCTTGGAGTTATGAATATTCTGCTGGATATCGATGTTTAATATTTGTTTTCTATGGTTTAATAAAATATGTCAAAGTTTCCCCAAAATCAACAATTTCGATTTCGGAATCTAGTTTTGCTTTTAAGTTTCGTCATATCACTGTAGGTACCTACTTCTGTAGGATACCGAAGGTGTTTTATCAGCCAAGCTATAATTAGCACCAGCACAAGAGTTGTTATCTAAAATAAAATAGAGGTTTACTTATAAAATGAGTAAGAAAATTATCAAAGTGCAGCTGCAGGGTCGTCTCGTTATTACATAATCTTTTGCATGTTATGCTACCATGACCTATTTCTGAAAATTACTCTTCATTGTAAGAGTGCCAGTCAATAATTACCCGTGTTTGTGTTAAGGCGCGTCCACACTAGTAAAAATATACGTTGTGTGTTGAATGTAGAATTCGGCACAAATATTTGCGCCGCAAAGGCGCTGCAATCGCTGCATAAATATTTACGCCGTGCGCCGTGCGTTCGCGCTCAACACGTGTGTAATGGTTTATTATTAATTTTTGAAATGATCCGTACTTTCATCCAAGGATAGTACATTCAATAATCTGCTGCAACCATTCTGTTTTTTATTTTGATACAGATGTTTAATCCAATAGCGTCTGTTTTTTGTAAATTTCTTTTCTTTTTTTTTTGTTCTTCATAAGATGATGCATAACAATGAAAGCAGCACATTTCCTTTTCATTATTATTAATGTATCAGAATCAGACATGTTTTAGCGGTTACCTACCTACTTGGGTGAACAAAGTATGGTTTAAATTAACTCCCACTGACAAAATACGCCACAATCACTGGGTTCACGAAAAATACGTCCACACTAGAACGACGTTGCAGCGCAAATCTCTTTGATGTATTGACAAAAACCGACAAGAAATGAATCTTGAGGCGCGTCCACATTAGTAAAAATATGCGTTGTATGTTTCATTCGGCACAAATTTGTGTGTGAGTTACAAATTTACGCAAATGTAGACGTGTTCGCCGCATCCGAACGCACGCAAAACTTTTCGCCAAATTCAGCACACGCGATCCATTCCTTGTCGGTTTTTGTCAATACATCAAAGAGATTTGCGCTGCAACGTCGTTCTAGTGTGGACGTATTTTTCGTGAACCCAGTGATTGTGGCGTATTTTGTCAGTGGGAGTTAATTTAAATCATACTTTGTGAACCCAAGTAGGTAGGTAACGGCTAAAACATGTCTGATACATTAATAACAATGAAAAGGAAATGTGCTGCTTTCATTGTTATGCATCATCTTATTATGAAGAAAAAAGAAATTAAAAAAAAACAGACGCTATTGGATTAAACATCTGTATCAAAATAAAAAACAGAATGGTTGCAGCAGATTATTGAATGTACTATCCTTGGATGAAACTACGGATCATTTCAAAAATTAATAATAACAAACCATCACACACGTGTTGAGCGCGAGCGCACGGCGCACGGCGTAAATATTTATGCAGCGATTGCAGCGCCTTTGCGGCGCAAATATTTGTGCCGAATTCTACATTCAACACACAACGTATATTTTTACTAGTGTGGACGCGCCTTTGTGTGCTGAATTTGGCGAAAAGTTTTGCGTGCGTTCGGTTGCGGCGAACACGTCTACATTTGCGTAAATTTGTAACTCACACACAAATTTGTGCCGAATGAAACATTCAACGCATATTTTTACTAATGTGGACGCGCCTTTGTGTGCTGAATTTGGCGAAAAGTTTTGCGTGCGTTCGGTTGCGGCGAACACGTCTACATTTGCGTAAATTTGTAACTCACACACAAATTTGTGCCGAATGAAACATTCAACGCATATTTTTACTAATGTGGACGCGCCTTTACATGCGTTATCAGAGTTATCATAACCAAACAATAGTACGAATATAGGTATATTACAGTAGTAACCTTTCTAAGATAATTAGATAACGGTCGTGAAAAAGCAAACATTTCTTTTAAACCGTATACACGTAATTTTTGTAACAATATTTATACATTAAATAAAATTAGAATTCCATTTTAATTTTCGACTTCAAGCGACATATCTTCTCAACTACGCATACAGTAGAATGTGTCGCCAGAAGACTTGTACTTAGATAACAGCACAACCAATCAAATTATGTCAATGGGTTTTATTCAATTATATAATACGGCATATCGAACAAGAATCACTGGGAACTGTAACATTGAATTACCATTAATTAACAGTTATGAACTGGAACTATAAATAGCAACTCAATAAGATCCATATCTTAACTCATTTCAAACTAATTAAAGTAAGTTGATTTAATAATTGCCTACGTGAACTGTTAGGAAATCTGAATTTTGTTATAGGTATTTAAAGTAATTTACCGGATTACTTCATAAAGCCATGCTAATATACAGATTTGTAAAAGGGGGTGAGTGAGTCTATGATAACGAAGGCGCGGCGCGGCGCGACGCTGATAAACGTATCCTCAATCTACTGATTGTTTTATTGATTGATGATTGATTGTATTGGCTCGAGGTCTCGGTATGCAGATACCTCTGTTACCTGATTGCCCTTAGGCGTACTGTAACCCATTGGACACCGGCGATATCCACCGTGCTAACATCGCATTAACACAGGTCGAGTTTTTCCTGCTGTCTTTCCTTTTTCGTTGTGAAGGGTAACCTATTTTAACTTATTTTTCAATGAATTATGACAGAATTTAATGATAATAAAAATAACTGTGTAGTATCGTAGTATTCAGAAAATTCATTGTTCATCACCTACCAAAACCGTTGAATAATTACAGTATTCTATATACGCAGTATTTTTTATTACAAACGTTATTTGCATTACTGTCTGCCTCAAGTTGCAATTGTGTACTTTATTTAAAATATTTGTCACTTGTTCGCAACCAAAATTTTGTTTAAATATTTCATTGTGTTTTACTTTATTCATTTTTGTCGGTTACAGGGTTTTATCATTTTCTACGCTGTAGAATCAAATTAGAAATCGTTTGGTGATAATAATGAGTAGGTAGCTATATACGCATTGTAGAAGAATTTTTGACCAACTACAACTTGGAAACGAAACTAGCTGGACAAAGGAAAATTGTAAACGAATGTTTACCCTATTAACAGATGTACACATACTTACCTGTTACAATAACCAGAGGTTTTCCTGTCTGCTGTAGGTCGTGCATAATGTAATAGCACTAGCATTTGTATGCATCTTAGTGTTCGTCTGAGACTGGTATATCTTAAATGCATTCATAAGTGCAGGTTATAAATTTCATAGTCACAAGAAAAGGTATCTTTCGGTGTAACGTTCTACCATAATCCAGCTTTTAGAACTTCTTTTTCAAAAAGTTAGATTTTTGTTTCCAAATCAAAAGCCTAGTATGTATATTACCTACATATTACAGTTTAGCAAGACAATTTGACTTTTAAACACGCAACGGTCAGGCTAAATAGTGGATTTCATGTAAAGGTATTATTTTTGTAATTGGTCATCCACAAGGTCTTTTGAAGACACGCCAACGGTTATATTAACCAACTTTCCTTTATTCTGCGATGAGTAGTTTTGCTTTTTATAGCTATTTTATAATCTTTTGTAGGTTTTCTAGTAGGTATGAGTAGTACACCCGGCATAATATGACTAGTCTAATTCCAGAGTAGTCTTATCCTTGCTATCCAGTTTTGAGATAATCATGAAAACCTGTTTTAGCTTGTATAGGATATAATTTGTTAAATGGTAGACTTCCTAGTGGTGGGTTAGTGTTCTGTTTTCAGGAAAAAATAAAATTATATTATTATTTATAACCAAGATAAATACAAACATTAAATGGATAAGACTACTTTTGAAAATGTAATATGGATAAGATTAGTTTTGGAACAGTTTAACTGTGGTATAATGTTTTACGACACGTGAAAATGAATTCCACCACCTAATAATAGGCACATTAATAAATTAATATTTTATATTTATAATAAAAACGAAACAAAGAATAATCAAAATATATTTATTATTAGAAGTCCGAGAATGATGTTCACAAACTGTAATACAATACGTATTTTAAACGATTAGTACCTACATCTGATTCGTCCATCGGGACCTCTAATTCCTCTATTGGGATAACCTCAACTACAAGCACAAGGCTAGTTTTGAAACGCATAATTTTACGCAGTCTGGCAACTATAATAAGATAAGACTATAGATTTGAAATTGAAACCAGTATATTTGTATGGATAAGACCCATTATGTACCAGTAAACAGTTAGGATAAGGCTACTTTTGGAACGCAACACGAACGAACTTTAACCATAACTTTAAAATAGAATAAGAATCGATTTGAAGCAAATCAAATTTAAAATCTTATAAAGGAGGGCGTTTACATCTATCATTTGATTTGTCATTTGATATAAAAATCTGAAATCACAGAAAGGGGATTAAGACTACTTTTGGAATTGAGCTACCTGTTGTCTGCGCTGATCTATCACTGAAATGAACGCAGACGACGTTTTCTAATTTTTCAACTCAATGTAACCGGTAACGTGAAAGTCAAATTGAAATTATAGAGCCGGTGATTTCTTACATTTTGTCATCAAGGTTGCAAAGCTAATTTAAATTAATTCTTGCTCATAACCAACTAGGGCGCAATTTCATGACATCATACATAGCACATACAGATTATTTTAGTGTAACTTCACCTCAGGTTTCAAGAAGACTCTCAAGGCTGAGAAAATCGTGAGTAATCTAAACAATGCTTTGACAGATATCCTTTTGTAATATCTAATATATTTTCTATCGTGTTTGGTGTTGTGCTAATTGTTTAAGACACTAACGCCCTTCAATTCAAATAGAAAGATTTAGAATTTTAGATGTTAACCATGTTGATGATATATGTTCTTATAATTACAATTGCAAAAACAAAACAAATATGTTTATCAAAAATATGCTGGAAGTAATATAACAGTGTTCAAGTGCTATAACCTATAAAGAAATATAAAAGCCTTGTCTAATATACCGGGAAATTATTCAGTTTCCGTCCTGTATACAAATCCGAATAGACAGACGGACATTGTTCACATATAAACTCATATTTCATTTTTCTTGTTGCCATGCTACAAAATTAGATTTGTTTAATATAATATTTGCACATTTTTAGAGTCCCTGTATACAGTCTTTCAAATAAAAATGAAAAATCCATTTTATTTAGTAAAAGACGTAACATTCGACATTTACATTTCAACACGTCTGCGTCTTCCTGAAAGGAGTCTAGTTACAGGATAGGCTTCATACAAACCTACAGCACAACGTACATAGTTATATGTCCTTAATGTCCACATCACTAACATCTTATACATGTTGTCCATTGACCCTCTAGTTGCAAAATAATCTGCAATCTCAACATAACGCCTGTCGAGTTGTCTGCTTGCCTTAACAATCTCGTCGTTGCTACTTGAAACCGGTAACCGCAATAACAATATCAACAGATTGGAAGATATATCTTATGTCTTTCCATAACAGTGCATCAAGAAACCGAAGTCGATATCTATCATATGGTTAATAAAATATTAGCCACCGACTGTGTTATTCATAATTTTATTGGTAGCAAACGCCGCAGTTTCATAATTGTGGAGTCTTTTTAGCATTGCTGTAGGTAAATAGAATCAAACAGGTGTTTGAAGAATAATGCATATATTTTAGTGGAAGTTCGTGACTCCAAGTCTACCGGCAGAGGTCAGCAGACGTCGTAAGACCGGAAGCACTATTGTTTTCACCGGAAACAAGTTAAATGCAAAACACTAGACACTAACGTAATAATTCATAAGTACTGAATAATTTAATGCAGTTATGAAACTATTGGTAGGTTTTCTGGTCAAGGCTGTTGGACATTTATAGTTTTTCAATTCGAGTTTACAAAAAAGCCGCATTGTAATGATCCTCATAGCTTTACTTTCATACATTTTTATTAATTTATTATTTACATTACCCTATACCCTCTGACCGATCAAGTTTTTTAATATTACCAAATTCACTACATTTAATATCTTATTATTATAATTTAATCATATTCAGTCATTCAGAATGACTTCTTATACTTATCAATGCAGTAATACTGAAGTTTTAATTGGTAAATTGAATATCGTTATTCATTTATTAGTAAAGGAATATTGTTAAAGATTTCCACATCTCTACATCTCATTTTTATGTATAATTGTATAATAATGACTCTTTAATTTGCAGTAGGCATGCAATATAACTTCCTCTGTGTTCGTTACTAGTTATTCAAACCATGTTCAAAATTAACAAGGAAATGCACATTTTAAATTGTTGACTATATTATCTAAGTTAAAAACAATAACATGTTTATCTTCATGTGTCAATTACAAATCACTGATGCCAACCAAAACTATTTCCCTTAGCACATGCGAAATTATTTTGTAGTACTACTATTATAAAAAATAAACATATTATAATATGAATAAAAATATAAGGTAAACAACGATAAAATTAAATGCGTGTCTACATTCCAGTAGTTTTCTTGTTAACAGAGAAAATCAATCTAAATTAAAAATGCATTGTAAAATCGAACACATTCTAATTCTTTAAATATTTATTTTACTAAGAGATGACACTATAAGGACCAGGATTATAAAATTTATTTAACGCTGGTCATTTTATGAAACAATTATAAAATTCATATCGCCATCAGGGCGAGATCAAAAATTAGTTGTGAACGGCAAAATCTGATTTTCCTAAAGAATTATACACTAATATTCTGAGTTTGGGAATTTTAGATAGAAATTCGAAAATTGTATAAATCGAAAACCATGTTTGGTTGTTATGCAAACCAATAAAGTAGTAATTTTCCTAAACGAATACTGGGTAGTAAAAAATTCATAATAAATGCGCAATATTACCAGCCAACTCGGATTTTATTTCTTTACTTTTAATATACTTATCTACTTTTTATTTTCTCGACACGAAACAGTATATCACATCAAAACCTAAAGATCAGAAAATCACTTCCGAAATTAGAATAACTGTCTCAATATTTATTTCAAATAACGTGACATTCATCCAGAAATTGTCAAAATGGACATAAGAAGTTATTGCGAAAAATCGATTTTTTAGTGAGATCTTTTCATTTAACTAAACAACAATCGGATTTTACTTTCATTAAAAAAATCAGCTCATATGGGACAATAATCCATTAAAATACCATTAATGGCGGAACTTCAGTGACAAAGGGACAACCCAATCTGCCATAGGTACTACCTGATTTTACTTATTTCTAGGGAGAAATGCATTCCTCAATTTTGTTAATTCTTGTGGCTCCTTCAAAAACTTTTATTCTGCGTAGGACATTTGGTTTGCCTCATTCTCTGCTGCCTATATAGAGGGTTGCCTCTACCCGAAGTGGTTTTTGGTACTATATCATATATCAGTCATACGTTTCCAAAGTATAGGTACGTGTCAGCCATGCCTATAGTCCCAGTAACGGATTTACAGATTGTTTTGTTCTGGCTCAGAGCCGTAGGCCATCCATGTACCGAATGTCCAGTCTAAAGGCGAACACAGCAAATTATGCTCTATTAAACAGTGTTCTGATATTCTGTACCTACACTGTTTAGTGTATAGTCGGACGATATATCGTACAAGTCTGTTTTAAATTTTCTAAATGAGGAACGGGATAATAATGCACTTACAGATGCACATAATCTCTATTAACAATTAATCTGCTGGATTACCACCCATCTCAGTTGATTCATATAATAGTGGCATTTCCAACCAGTCGTGCGAAGTGTCGTTCGACTAATCAACATGTTAAGCTGTAGGTCCTGGTTGGCGTACAAATATCTATAGCAATCTTAAATTGTATTGTATTGGCATTTCTTTTCCCCCTGGGCCAGGTTCGCATTCGGCGCAAAAAAGAAAGGAGATGAAATAATATTTATGTACGGATATAACCGAGGTATGATCAACAATCTTCAGATAGAAGGTGAATGTTTTATAAGAACGCCTACAGAATATTGTTGCATTAACATAAATCTCTACAGTGACTGCAACGACATTCCCGTTTGTTTTCTCCTTTAAAATTAAAACTGTTTATTTAAAGGGTTAAAGTTGCCGTACCTCGGAAACTCATTTTAGTAACCAAATTTCCAGACTTCCGGTCTGATTAAACTATTGCAGCGTGCAACTGCAACTAACTGAAAAATCTTTTTCCAGTTATATGAGCGGTTGTTTCTCTTTGCAAAGCGGTATATGCGAGATAATTGAGAAAGCAGCGTTACATAGTAGTACGCATTCATGTGCAGTATTATGTGCTGCTGCCTTTTGTGGTTCTTTTTTTAGAGCTCCCAGAATGCGCCGCATAGCTTCGAGCACAACACTAAAGTTGCTGCAGTAAAGGCCGTACTTTTATTGCAGACAAAGTTATGTGTCTTCTGTCTGGCCGCACTATGCCCGAACATTCCGTTCCTTGTGTTTAGTGATGCACGTTTAACAACTACAGAACACGTTGAATTAAATGACAAAATACTACTTTTATTAGACGGTTATAACCTTGCAATTACATCACAACTTTGACTATATTTTTACGCTTATTAAATTTAAATTACTTCAGTATGTCCCATAGGATTGAGAATAGACAACAATTTTCTTGTGTTAACTATATTCTTAATCAAAGGCCCAAAGAATGAATTACAATTTACTATTTTATTTTAAATATTACTGCATCCAAACAAAGATATGTGTTTTCAGTACCAACCCCTATATTCTATATTTCCTTCTAGCATTTCAAATAATAGGAAAACTTTTCATCACAAGTACGAGTATAACAATTTGTATCATACATTTCTTTGAATATTTAAAATATTTTAGAACATACAAATCTGGCCAATGTGTACGAATTTTTATTTATTCCCTTTTATTTCCCAATTTTTTAATCATACCCTTGGTTTTTTGCTATGGTCATTTGCCTTGATCTAACACTTAAATTAGGTCAAACACAAACACCCATAACGAGACCGGAATTCTAAACCAGAACCTTTTAGTATTATTATAAAATAAAACCTCGCAAAGCACAATTTAATATTAAAGATTCTAATAAGTAATAAATTAGTTTGAGGGTTCCATTGCAGTGAATGTGAATTGTAACTTCAATGTTACTTGAAGTGTGCTAATCATATGGATACCAATTTTAAATGTAGCTACAGATACCAGGTTGGGCAGTGATTAGCTGGAGCCACTGAACGACCTGTTTGTAAGGTTTTTTGTAACCATATTCTATAATAGCTATAATAGCTTCACGAAATCAATTCATTTTCAGTTAAAAGAAAATACAATTGATTTTATGAAGCTAATAGATTTTTATTTTTGTTGATTTATGCTGAACAGAACTGTAAGACAAACTTTGTGCCATACAGTAATACTATTGTTATTAATCTAGAATCTAGTAGTTTTTCAATATCGGAAGAAGGCTTTACCTGTATAATGTAAGACTATAATTTATGTAGCATTAATAATTGAAAATCTACTCCATAATTGTATTTTCAACCAGCGTTTCTGAAAACATGCATCTCTTTCATTTTGTAACGGCAAAGTGCACTGCACGTACTTTTGCCATTTCCCTATAATATTCTAAAGCTGTTCTCTTACTAGATTCTAAATTGCATCTAAATTTTTATGCGGACTTTTGTATTGTAAGTTATAACTAGCCATTTTCACATTTTGTTATTACACGTACCGTAAGAAATTCCTTTATATTTTATAGGTACTAATAAAAGTTGTATTCTATCTTGAAAGTATGGTGCAGTATGAAAGTAACGATTGGCTTATTGGCAATTTTAAGGCAAACACAATGCACTCTTCATCTGAAAGGTTTAAATTCTTCTAAAAATTATTGAATTTATCGTTTGCGGTTCTTACAATTCTCAGTGTTATTACTTAAGCGGTATTCACATAAAATGCAGTCTACAGAACTGCATAGTAACCGCAAAGTTTTATGAAACTTTATTTTGTAAACGTGTAAGAAATATATATGCTAGTTTTAAAAGTGTTGATAAAAGCAGCGTTATCAGAGAGAAACATCTATCTAATATTAAGATTACATAAAACGCTAGATTCAGATTACTATATTTCTAGAAATTGTTTAAAAATACTGTTTCGCTGTGGCATACAAATGGTGACGAACAACAGAGTAAAGCATAAAATAAGTTCTCGGCTAATTTAAAATTGTAATTGTCCTCTTGTAACCCATATTTATAATAATTACAACTTTTCTTCGAGTTAAACAACGTGCTTCGCGGAGCAGAATGTAAATGCGAGTTCTTAGTATTTATTAAAAATTCTGTATTTGGCGGTTAAATTACTGAAAGACATTCAGCTAAAGTGAAAAGGTCAGGACTATTTGCTCTGAAACCGTGAAAAGCTTTTCTTTCGTAATTCGATCATATTTAAATCAGCGACGTGGAAAGTTGCTTATTTTACATCTTGAATTGTATGTTGTTGGTAAAATGATGATAGTAATTTTACTTCTTTTGTTACAGGAAAATTTAGCCACTCCAGAACCCTCAGAAACAACGAACGAAGAAGACCACTTCAGTGGTACGTTAATTATGTAATTATGAATAATAACGATTTCCATAACCGTTACATTCGACACCTGTTTTAATATCCACCGTTTTATCTAGAAATTTATAATTTACTCTCCACTTTTATTTGTTTTTTATCAATTGAATATACTACCTTGTGTCTCACTTAGTGAATTAGTGTATACTACCAAATTTACGCTCTTGTATATGATAATTTGTAGCAGGGTTGGTAGTATTTCTTGACTACATCCTCATTTAGTATTTAGAAATTTAACACGTCCAAGTAGTTTAGCTTATTAATAGTGACTGTGTGTGTACCCAGTAATCTTTTAAATTGATCCCTTTTAAATGTGGAAAGTGAAAAAGTTGTGGAGAAGGTATGAACATGACCAGTTTTAATTATAGCTTGCTCTAGTCTTTTGGTAGCTTTTTTAATTATTTCTAGCAACTTTTTCCCCGTTTTCACCTATAATAATTTTATTCGTTAATTTAAATAAAAAGTTTAAAGTTTAAATTTAAGTTAAAAGTTTAAGTTTTAAATAAAGTTTAAATTACAGTTTAAAGTTTTTAGTCGTTATTGTTTAATAGTTTTCTAGTATATATATTTTTCAAATCACACGTGGTAACAAAATTTGCCATATTAATACTCAAGGCAGAATAAAGGAACAACTAATATCACTTTTTTCAACGCAAATGATCGGCTTCGGCTTCCTGAAATCAGTGAAGAGAGAAAAGCATCTATTTTACAAGACTTTCTTAATTTAATTTTCACAGTCTCTATTTTTAATGATTATCAGTGTCAATATTATTATTTATGTACTTATCATTTTGTGTCACTGTTATATTAACTGTTTTTAAATTTGTTTTGATATTCTTAGATTTGAGTTGTAACTTTTGATTTGCATTTTGTAATCTTAAGAGACATAAAAACGTTAATATTGGCTCTGCTAAAACCTCTTAGAAGCTGGTTAACTAGTGACAAAAGTTCTTGCATTATGTTTCGTGGTCGAAATGCCTGCTGTAACACGAATATATTTTTTTTTTGTTAAAAACTTGCAATGGATGAATGAACAATTTCTGAGTACCCTGTTAATTTAGTTAATTTTTAACGAACTGTGTGCTATTTTCTATTTAAATATGAATGCAATCGAGGGGCAAATCACCAGTGAGATGTGGTGTACACAAGGCAGGAGATGTTGGGGAGATGTAGGAGATGTCGAGGAGATGTGGGAAATGTTGGGGAGATGTGGGAAATGTTGGGGAGATGTGGGAAATGTTGGGGAGATGTGGGAAATGTCGGGGGAGATGTGGGAAATGTCGGGGAGATGTAGGAAATGTCGGGGAGATGTGTGAGATGTGGGTCATGTGGTTGAGTCATAATGTTGGTGGAATGCAAGGAGATGTCGGAAACAGTCGAAATAATTCCAGCGTTATTATCGGGAATGGTAGACAGTGATAGAGAAGGTGGTTTCTTCGAGAAAAAATCGTGTGGCCACCTTTTTTTAAATAATTTTTCAAAAATTTCAAAAGTTTTGGAAGAGCGCCGTTGCGACCGTTTTTTGGATTTACTAAATAAATTTTTTTCATGGTGCAGTACCGCCAAAGGGCTTTCAAGCAAGTTGTTGCGGAACCTGATCCGATAACTGTTTTTTGAGTTGTGGCGCGTTAAAGTCGAATATTTGAAAAATTCATAGCGGCCGCCATTTTGAAGTTAGAGAGTCCGGCAAAAAACTGTTTCCCTTGAATTATCGTGTTCTTTCATATCCCCTACCCAGATTTTCAAAATTCTGCTTCTGAAAAAAATGCTACCAAAACAACATGTCAACTTCCGCTTTCGGTTTCGGATTGTTTTGAAAAACTTATTTTGTCGATGAATTTTCGATATACCCCTTCATTTAAAATTGTGGTATTTGGTGTCATCTTTAATTCCTGTCTCTTTTGTATTTGATTTATTGGCAAATAAGGATTATATAGTTTCTTACGATTTATTGCAATTTACTAAATATTACAGTAGGAGTATATTTTAAAAAACGATCATAACCAATAATCCTTGCGACTATCTCTTACACACAATTGTTTTATTTACAAACAAAATTCATGAGGTGAGGAGATGTGGGGAGATGTTGGGAGATGTGGGGAGATGTGGGGAAATATTGCGGAGATATGGGAGATGTCATCGAAAAGGAGATGTGGTGTACACGTTTTGGCTTTGTGGTTTACCCCTCGAATGCAATAATTGTAGACTGCAGTCTTAAGCCGCGTCTTCGCGGATCAATTTGAGTTGTCGAATTGAAGCGACAATTAATATTTGAAATCTTGCCAACTAGTGAAATTTTGGTAAATATCTAAGAATTTACCCATATCAGCATCTGCCCATTTTTCTGTCATGTTCAATTAATCCTTGTAAATGCAACAAATCTGAAAAATTTTCATCACAAAGCATTAACAGGTATGAGACTAGTTGGTTCTTATAGTTCAACAACTTGTTTACCACGTACGATTACATACGTTCGACTTTCGTTTTGCAACAGTTGTTCGGCATTCATTGATTCGAATGACTCTGCCGAACGACCAAGCCGAAATGTGGTTTAAACGTTCAATTTGCTTTCGACTTACTCGAACCACCCAAGTCGTTGGACGCAAATCCACCAGTGAAAACGCGGCTTTAGAGGTTAATAATTTGCAATTTAATTAGTACTGCGGTGCTAAGGTTCTGTGTTCCAATCCGGGTGGCCTACTCAATCGTCCTAACATTCGGTACCGTACTAAACGCCCATATCGTAAAAAGATGCGAGACAGTTGAGTGTCGTAAGTGATAAATGGCTACTTTAGGTAACTGTCCAAATTGCAGCCCAAATTTGTTCCCGGTATGCAGTCGTGACTTTACATCTGCAATCTTTTTCAGTATTTCTCAGATTCTCACCTTTACCTGTAGTTCCAGGAGTAATTTTTTTGGCGACAGAAATAGTTTCAATATTTTTAAAAGTAGTATATACTTCCTTTATTCAATTTTAATGTAATTCATCTTCTGATATTTTTCCAAATATACTTAAATTTTATCAACTTGTATTTGATTGCATATTTTTTTGGATGATGAATATTTGTAAAATTGGCTGAACAATTTCTTAGCAAGTTCATTCTAGTTGTACCTACTTTTAGCGACCAAACTTTTAATTGGAAGACGACATCCATACGGTAAAAAATTTGCTCGCAGGGTAGCCAGTGGTGCTGGATTCTTATTTACTTTTAGTATTCTTTATCCTATGTCCCGATATTGTATTAAATGTTGTTTCCTTGTCGATCCTTATTATATTTAAGAGAAGTCGACATTATATTTTGCAATCCTAATGCTTTTTAGTTTGCTTGTTTTATTTAATTTAACCTTTTAGTTAAATATGCCGTAATTAGATAATTTAGTTTAATTTAAAGGTAAAATATTTAATAAGTGATTGTATGAATGCACATTCCTTGAAATAACAAATTGATTATAAATTACTCGGTTATTGTAAACCAACCCTGCTAATGCGTGGCATGATTGGCTGTGCAGGGACTGGGGCTATGAAAGACACCGACAAACTCAAGTTGATGCTCTTGGCGTGGAACTACCACAACCAGACTCAAGGTAACACTTTTAATTGGCTTTAATATATTTTTTGTTACATCAATCAGTTAACAATATCAAATGTTTACTTAGTTCCTACACTTAAACATAATTTAGTTTATTCACTTTAAGTGTTCTATTTATTCAAACACAGTACTCTACATTAATTGTATGTGTAAATATAATATGTAATACTGACTGGGGAGGTTAGAAGATGCATTTTTAAAATAAGACACTTGCTTACATACATGCAGCTCTTATCCTCCTAATGTTTCTGTATTAATTAATTATACCAATATTTAATGTTCATTCATGTTGACTTTTAGATTTCTATGAAAAATTGTTTATTTTATTTCAAATTGTAATCTACGTTTAAGGTATTAATACTCAGTACATTTTTATCAGGAAACAGAAATGGAAGCGGAGATATTCCAGATTTAACATCTCTACCAGGAGGTGAAGAAATGGCTGGATTATGGGCACAGTACCATTCAGCATTAGGTCTGTCAAAAGGAAAAGCCACTCCGCCCGTTCCTAGAGATCAGTCTGTAAGTGTATTGAAATTTCTTAGCTAGAACGAAATTAATAGATAGTATTATATAAAAAAAAATGCATATGCAAACAAAGAATTTTCGTCTAGATGCTTCCAGATATCGTAGATTTAGTTAGTTTACACAAATGGATATGTTTAAAGATATTTTCAATGAAACTGATTTCGTTATCGAAGTACTACAGGTTACAGGTTTCCTTTTGTGGTTAAATATAAACTAAATTAAAATTCCATATGTTTAATTTTTAATCTTCAACATAATTGTTATGAATTCCCATGAATAGTGCTCAACAAAGAAAAATTCTAAAACGTTTTAACTTTTAAAGGACATGTCTTTATAAGTTGAAATTTGAATTATAAAACCTTGCAAATCCTTTAAATGTACTTATAAGTGTATTTACACCTAGGTCACTCAAGATATATATAAGTACAATGTACAATTACCGTACAAGAGTTACCAACAAAAGCTATTCAAATGTCCTCGAAAATGACATATCCATTATTTCTGTGTAGACTTTGCGCCACTAGAATTTATTATTCTAAGTTATTTAGAATTTAGATTACTTCCTTGTGCAGCTGCTGTTCTCATTGAATATAGTATAGTATAGTGTCAAGTTCACTTTCATACTTTGTTTTGTTGACATAATTACATTTTATTCTGTTCTTAAAACTTGTAATTAGTTCCACTGGAATGTTGCATATCCATTTAAGGTTAAGTAAAAAAGCGAGCATTTCTGTTATTAAAAACCACTGTCTTTAGAGTCCAGTCAATGCTGATACAGGATCAGCTCACGATGAAACCAGTTCAAGTGGAAATAAAGAAGATGAGGATGACGACGATGATGAAAGTGATGATAAAATTGATACTCAAACTCATGACCCAGAAAGGCTTAAAGCATTTAACGTTAGTCTATTTTATCTTTTTTCTTTCCAACAATTTTTTAATAAACATCAATTTTATTACAGATGTTTGTAAGACTGTTTGTA
Source organism: Hemicrepidius hirtus (assembly GCA_963082805.1). Classification (NCBI taxonomy): domain Eukaryota; kingdom Metazoa; phylum Arthropoda; class Insecta; order Coleoptera; family Elateridae; genus Hemicrepidius; species Hemicrepidius hirtus. Next base: position 27,770,584 of record OY720160.1, on the reverse strand, counting down.
GATGAAAATTTAGATAGAATGGTACCTATAAGCAAGCAGCCTAAAGAAAAAATACAAGCCATTATTGATTCATGTACACGACAGTTTCCCGAGTTTGCTGAAAGAGCTAGGAAACGAATCAGAACATATTTGAAGTCATGTAGGAGGAACAAAAGAGCACGGGATCCAAATTCGCCGTGGGATTCTGTAAGTTTCATTTTTGATATTTAAAAATTTGATCTATTTCTTTTTTTTTTCATCGTAGACACGTCCAACTCCAGCACACTTAACTTCAGTTCAAGCCGAACAAATTTTAGCTACAGCTTGCGAAAATGAAAGTCATAATGCAAAACGAATGCGTTTAGGTCTTGAACCTGTAAGTCAACCTATGCCTTTACTCCCGGGTGCTACTGTAAGTCATAGTAGGCACTGTAGCATCGATGATAATAAAGATCTTTATTTCCAGCCTACAGATACAACAGCTGCTATTAGTAGAAATATAGATTTGCCTGGAAATCCTCCAATAAAACTAGAAGTAGATACCTCTTCAGGTGTGTTTCCTTCATCAACAACACCATCAACTACACCCAATTCTATTAGCAAAGGAATATCGTTGACTCCAGATATTAAACCAACAGGACTTAGGTAAGCTGTGGTAGTATTAACTTTTAAACTTTAATATAATGCATGGCACGTACGGAAAGGAGAAATTTTAAACCGCAAAATATAAATATATAGGGATGTTTATTTTTTACGAACACGCGTTTTCACCAAAACCAGTTGGTTTTGGTGAAAACGCGTGTTCGTAGAAAAAATAAATGACATACTTCTAGAAGTTTGTCATTTATTTTTCTACACGACCTTAAGTCACTTTTTGGAAATGGTTTTTGGGTGTTTAAAATGTACGTTGAAATTTAAAAATGGTAGCGCAAAACAGACGAGACGGCATGCAGGGTATCATCTTCACATTCGTTTAATTCATAGATAACAAGAAATGGTATATTTTTTTAGTAAAAATTTCTTTATCCGCTTTATTGTCGTTTTTAAATCTGTTGTTTCCGTATACTTTTTGTTGTTTTCCTTTATGTTTTTGCAGGGCAATTATCAGGTCAGGGTCACTTATGGTTATTAATAACGGTATCTTTATTAAATGCAACAATCCAAATAAAAATAACGAAAATGCAGTATAATATAGATAATGATAAAACAAAACTTGTAGCGCAAGGTCATGTATAGATATATAGTAAATTTATTATCAAATAATGCGTTTATTCTTCTTGGCAAAATTGACCTTTGGAATTTTAAAGTTTTCTTAAAGATTTAAATACAGTAGACTGTTAGTAGATAACAGTAATATAGTAATATAATGCTGCAATAGGAAAAATGAAGCTAAGAATATAGTATTGTAGGAAAAACTATTGAAAATGTCATCGGAAAAAATGACCTTAGGAATAAAATGGAAAACCACATTCTTGTCTGTTTAAATGTTCGTTTTTTTTTGTATACCTACCTACTCAATATAAACCAGCTATTATATAATAAGTAGTGGCACTCCATGGGTTAAATATGTTTCAAGCAATACGTCTCATATAGTCGCAGTGACAAAACGCTGTAATCGGCGATTACAGTTAAACAATTAAAGAATGCATGTTTTATAATAAATACCAGTAATATGTTTATAAATAATAATAATTAGAATTACCCATATTACATAACTAACAAGTAATAATAAAACCTTAAACGCTGCTATGCGTGGCTGCTATGTAATCGTCTATCTTTGCGATTCACTTGATGCAGCCTCAAACCGGGTACATTATGCTAGAGTAATAACTGGGCTCCCACACTAGTCGCACTAGTACGGCTTGCAGAATCGAACAGAATAGCTACCCAGCAATCGCTACTACATTGTAGTATATTTAGCGGTAGTTCTCTTTTACGTATTCGTATTGTGTGTCTTGTCTGTGTTAACTGTGATATGTGAATATTTAATGAGGATGCCCAAGGGTATGAGTGTGGTTTAAAAGGACTATCGAATAAAAATAAATAATAATTTGGTCACCAAAGTTTTGCACAAAAGCAAGAATGTATTACATTAGGCAAACCGACTGCTGATTTGTCTGCGTATTCCAGTTTAAGTGTTAAAATAAAATATTTGAAAAAGGCGTACGCCCATCATTTTCAAAACACGTGATATTTTAGCATTTTGTGGTTGTGCGGTTGTAAAAAAACAGCAAAATTATACTGCTGGGCATGTGTTTTGTTCGCTAAAGAAAGTAATGTTTGGACGAACCCAGAGCCGGATTGAGATGGTTGGGGGCCGGGCACAAAAATCTTGTTGAGGCCTCTGCCGACTAAATTTAGTGAATATGACGTATAGTGTACACGGAACATAAATACATAATCTATAGATATTAGTAATAATATATTGTGGAATGATTTTGGACATATGTATTTGATGCATTGTCATACGATTAGGTCCATTTTTATATCAATTCCTAATTTTTGCTAAATATTTAAAATCGCAAGTTTCCACAGATTCCCCCGTGTTGAACTGAATCGATGTATCCAATAAAATGCTCCTGGGAAATTATTCTTTCGGGAGGTACATAGCGCACCATCATACTCAACTGATCCCATTTAGGCAATGGCCGATGCCGATGCAAATTAAGCCGATATATTTGAATGTTTGTACATCATTGGAAACGATCTGCTGAATTCTTTTCCCATTACTATTAGAATTTGTTAGAAGTTGTTGAGGAAATACAAGCAACGTATCCACTACCGTTATTACCACGTTTTCTAAGTACCTACTTGACCAAAAAAGAGTCAAATTTGGCAAAACATTCTAAAACTTCCAAAAAATATCTCTTTTTGAAATCACTAATAGTTTCAGTAGTCCACCTAAATGCCAGTGGCGGTCCGTGGGTTAAAAATTAGGGTAGGCAAATCCAAAAAATTCAAAATCTTCAAAATTTCAAACAGCACTTTATTCAAATTAGTATATTAGGGAACACGTATATTATTTTTTATATACAAGACCAATACGTCTTTCTTTCATAGCCGCAAAATGATCGATTATTTTATCATACCACCAATTGCTTTGTTCCAGTTCGGAAACTAAATCTTTTTCTATTGCACTTACTGCTGAAAATCAGTCTTGATTTATTAAATTGCGCCAATAAGTTTTAATTCGCTCTAATGCAGAAAAGTTCCTTTCTACAGAGGTAATCACCAACAGACAAATAATAAGCGAACGTGTTTACTTAAAGAAAATACAATTCCCATCAGTAGTTCTTTGTTGAAAGGCGAGCCTCCGCCAGCACAGAATCTCGCTACACTCCCACTAAGGAACTAAATGATATCTTCATTGCAATTGTACCTACAGTTCCGAACTAAAAAGAGAAGACCGAAATAAACAAAAATAAAACCTGCATCTGTAATACATCTGGTAAAATGCAACAAATAATGCTTTTAAATTTTATAGCATGGTAGGTACCTATTAGCATTAGGATTTACTGAGAAAGGCCAGCCTCTGCTTGTAGAGAATCCCGCAACACCTCCAACACTACTAGTAGTGTACGATCTCAATATTAGAAAGTTTTTGTATACGAATTATGCAGACTTGTCAACAGTGACAGACTGGTAAACTGGCCATAGCTAGGCGAGCCTCAGACCATAAAGTATATGGTCTAAGAGCGAGCCTTAGGCTTTGGAATCACGTACGCTGTCGGTATCGCATATCGGTTTATTTAAATTCTACGAAGTGATTTTGTTCTTAATAATAGTAAATATATAAAGTATGTCTTTTTTTTAAATTTGTTTATTTCAAGTTACGGATTATTTTTGATAATTTTTAGGTAGGCCCTGCCTACCCTGCCTAATAGGACGGACCGCCACTGCTAAATGCCAATCCTTATCAGATTTGAGCAAAAGTCTTTATTTATTTTTATTTTATTTGCACTGTAACGCTGCTGCGTTTCAGCTTCACGATTTGCGACCATGATGCTCTGCCTTAAATGCCAACTCTGATCTTGTAAATACTACGCAAAATAACAAAATATATTTCCAATAATTATGAATAAATTAGACAATTTCCTGATCAATTCTTTCCATTCTTTAAATTTAAGACCATATAATGGTACAATACCAAGCTATACCAATAATTGGTCTTATACTTAAACGAAATAGTACGAGATATAAAATTTTGCATTTATGTAAATAGGTACCAATCGAAATTGTGAAAGTGCAAAGAAGACGGTGATCGTCAGAAAAATAATGCCTATACGATTTTATAAGTTGGTCTGGTCTGCTTTTATACCATTCCTTCATTCAGTGACGTCTTTTCTTTTGCTTGATTTTTAACGCAACAGTTACACAAGCAGTTTCAATATTTCAACTGAAGTGTAGAATACAATTACTACTAAAGTAATTTTGTAAAATATTGTCGAATACTTACAATTAATTTTCCTAAGGAGACACACATTGCAATGTTTGTTATTGAAGTAACCATATTGCGCAATAGTATTTTGATTTTGATAGTTCAGGGATTGCTGTACTGGGGATCCGGGAACGTCAATTTAAGAACCGTTTTACTAAAACAATTACGTCCAAACATATTTTTTAGTGAACAGAAAAAATGTTTCCTTTGTTATCAACTATTCCTTGCAGTGTTTCAAATGCGGGTCTCTCTACAACACCTTTAAATGGCATGGGTATATCAACTACCCCAGCATCTGCACCTACAGCAATGTATCGACCGAACTTTTCACAAGCCTTTCAAAGAGCAGGTCCATACCCTCTTTTCCCAGGACAACCCTTCACTGCTGGTGGTGGGCTGCTTACAAATGGTTAGTGTGATTTTAAAATATTAAAATAACATTTTCAAAAATTATTAAAATCGTTTATAAAAAAATATTTCTTCTATAATAATTCTTAGGTCCTACAGACTTAAGTATGAAGCAGAAGCCGTTACTGAATCACAAGCTTAGCACTGGCGAAATGGCAGCAGTTCGGCAATTAATTACTGGTTATCGTGAGTCCGCTGCATTCTTACTCAGATCTGCAGATGAATTAGAGCAACTTTTATTGCAGCAACAGTAATTATTCTCATTAAGTTATGAGGTAGTTCTCTTTTTAATGTAAAATAGTCACATTTGCCATATATTGGTGACAAGTGCTTTTAAAAACTGGGTTTGACTGTTTTGTGATCTGAAAGTTGTTAATATAATTATTTCTTTTTTAAGAACAAACCTGAAAAGAAAATTTGTGACTGGTGTTTTAGAGAAATGGTTGAAATTCCTATTGTATGACTGGAATTTAGAAGAGCATTTATTTAAAGATTGTTAAAATTAAGAAATTTGAGTTCTTGGTGCTACTTATCACACATTTAAATTAGATACCTTTAAATATTTGTTCTTTCTGTTGTATTATAGTAAATAATGAGTATATATGTGAACTGATATATGAAATTTAAACAATAAAATATACAAAAACGATTAAAAAGTATGTGCTCTTTTGAAATTCTAGTTCCTTTTGTGAGGAGATGGTTTAGAAAACAATGTACAAAACAAGTTTCCTAAATAAATAATATTTATTTATTTATTAAGATCCTAAAGTAGCGAAATAATTTAATACAGGGACAAAAATGTTTATAAAATATGCTGAAATTTTAATATTAACGATTCTGCTGCTTAAGAATCTTCTGTGTACCAAAGAAATTGTATATACTTCACTTTATATCGCCGATGTTTCTAATAAGTGCAACTACTCTACTTGTTAGTTTTATTGTAGCTATATCTGTAAATGTGTCTTCAGAAAGAGTGTATAACTAAAAAGTAATATTGCACAGTTTGGAGTTATAAACATTAGCATTTTCAGATTTTTTCAATCTTAACACGTAATATTTGTAAGTTATAGAGGACTTCTGCTACCTATTTTCGTAACGAAAATTCATATAATTTTGTAGAATGAAATTTCCATATTGCAATGTTTTCTAAAAATTGTGAATTTGCATAGATCTGAACAAATATTTCTGTGATTGTTATTAAGTGTGTATATTCATAGACAAACTTAATGATTTTTGTAATCATCGTAATGCTAAATGTATATTTCAACATTCCAGTGTATTTCTCAGTGTATATAACATTAAAATTGTATTTTGATCTGAAATCACTGCCACGTTTTTTGTGTATGAATAAATAATTACCAAAATATTACTGTATACTACAAAAATAATATATTAGCTGTAACACAAAACTGTGAGATCATACAGAATTTTTTGTTCAATATTTTTTCACAAGACTGTGCATTTTCAGGCCAACTGCAAATTTTACAAACCTTATACCTAATAAAAAAACAAAGCAATGAAAATGGATAGTGAAACACAAACATGGATAGTTGAAGAGCCAGTTAACTTATGAAAGTGTACATAATGTTTCATTTCGAGACACTTGCTACTAATGTAATGTTTAAGTAAAATAAAACCCCAAGATTAATCAACGTAAACAGGCTATATTGGCAATTGGCAAACACTCTTTATAAGTAATTATTGAACACTGCTTCCTTCGACTGCAAACCTTACCCCCTTAGACAAAAACAAAGATGCACAAATTCCTAAAATTTCTATAAACACTTTCATTAAGGAAATTTAGTGTATTGGTTTCTTGTTTTTTGCAAGTATGTTGTGTGGTGAAACAAAGAATAGCAGCTACGAAACATACCAACCCAGGCTCATAATAATTCGGCGAGTTAATATTTTCAAATGCTTTTAAGAAATTAATTATGAAATCTACACAAATCGTGAGTAGTACTAATTTGTTTAGAAATTCTGGATTCGGTTCCTTCGTGGCCTCATCCATAACCTTCTAAACTTATACTTTAATAAGTCACTTGCCAGACTTATAACGTGAATTTTTATAAAGTTACAAAATACGCAGAAGAATAACAAAAAATGTTGTCCAACTGATACCATGGATATGATTCTTTTAACAATTCGTATCCATTACAATTGACGGTTGATTAACTTAACAAGGAGTTAACCATGGATCATTACCTACTGTCCCTGAAAATCAACTAATACCTCACAATATTAGTTGTTGCTTTAAGTTTTCAAGTATAATGCCTTGTGCCTTGTGGTAAATCTCTGAGTAAAGGTTTGCGCTTGTCTATATCATTAGTCGCGCGCGTCATATATCTACTATTTCGATTTCAATTTCACGTTCGACAGTGCAAGATATTGTTAATATCTGCATGTGCATATAAAAGCACTGGCGGAGTTTAAAAAAAAATACAAAACAGACCGATAATTTACAATTTATTAGTGAAGCAAATAAGAGAGCTTTATATAAAATTATTAAAACTGTCTGTCAAATGCTAAAGAAGTAGATAACGGTACTATAGAGTATAGTACGGCAAGTTTCTGTATCTACATCGAAGAGAGATATTCGAAAAATAGATTAAAAGTTCTATAAGGTATTATTTACCTTTTTTTTTTTGAGTAAATTGTGTATTTCTCCAATAGACAAAAGGAAAACCTTTACTCACCAAATTACAACAGACAAATAAACTTAAATTGGCACCAAACACCGAATCTGAACTCAAAGAGTCTAACTTAGACGTTTGTGTAAGTGACACATAAAAACGAGTTTTGCGTAACATCTTCAGAGGCTTATCATAACGACTGTTTAGTAAAAAAAAAGCAAAGTTCCCAGCGTCTGTTGTGGTCTGGGCCTCTGGGGCGGTATGTATGGAAGAGGTGTGGATAACTCGACCGAAGGTCACTTTATCTTCCAGCATACGGCAAACCGCAAAAGCTACTCGAACATGGTTCCAGGAACATGAAATTCCAGTATTAAGCTGGACATCTTCTAGTCTACTCCCGTCGAGTCGCTTTGACACAATGTGAAAAAGCAGCTTCGCAAAAATCTAGCGCGTAGGTACAGTAGGTACTCGAATTAAAAGCTACCTTGCAGGATATATGGGACAATACCTACTACTCTACCAGAAGAATGTCCACCGCTCGTGGACAGAATGCTTAGTAGAATTAATGGTCGTTATTGCTAATAAAGACGATGTAACATATTAAATTCCGACCGAACTTTTAGGTATAACGTATAAGCCGTCAGTTGGATAACAATTTTCTAGAAATTACTAACTATTTGTGTAGATTTCATACTTTGTTGAGGCATCCACGTGAAAATATCAGCCGGCCGACTCTTGCGAGCCTGAGCTCCTCTATAGTTAAATACACAGTTTCAGCCAAGACAGTACTAGTAGGTACTACTTGTTCCATAGAAAATATGAAAATATATTGTTAAGAAAAGTTGTTCAGAAATATCAGACTAGTTTGTTTAGTTAAATTTACTAATTCTTAGACAGATCAAGAAATGTACAGAAAACGATGGTAGATGTACTATTGCATTATAGAATATTGATGTTATTGAACATTGTATATTAATTAAATTTAAAACTATTTGAGATTGTTATTGCTTAGCGTCGTTTATATAAACAATAAACAAACCATCTTCATGAACACAAACTGTGCAGAATGGTACTAATTTCTACCCTGGACAAGTTTTTATAACATAATATTTTTGTTTCCTAGAACAAGTGTAGGTAATACATCATACTACATACTACTTGAAAGAGAATACAAAGTTTTAATTCTTATTAAGTAATTGGAATGAACTTCCTTTGCAGAAAATAAAAGTATTCCCACTCAATTAAAATAAGTTTTAAATGTAATAAGGGTAAACCACTCCTACAGTATTGGCATTAAATATTTTTTTATATACAACTGCTTTTATGCAACACAAGATATTCTACAAAAGAAAACAAAGAGCTATTTTCAAAAAATGCATTCAATGGTAAGTACACGTACCTATAGGGACAAAGGAAATCGACTTTCTTAAAATGGATAATAAACAGGAGTAAAAGTAAAGCAATGATAATCAATGACAAAAACAAAATTGAATGTAAACGCCGCTTCACAAAGAAGGCCAGTGTTGGTATTGAAGAGAATTTCCTAAACGATTTGTTGAATGAAAATGGAGATGGATCAAATATTTCTAAGAATAAAAGCCATAGCATAAATCAATAAATTGTTCTAGAATCTAGATCTTCTAGTTTTCGGCCATTTTTAATCCAGATTGTATCCAACTGCCCAACACTCATACGCTTTTGTGAAAACGATAACGAAACAGTTATTGAAACGTTAAATAAAATTGTTACATAAATAGTGTGTTCATCACATGGCCCAAAAAATATCCCTAGAAAATTGAACAAAATAACTACTCAATGAGCTGTACCATTCACATTCAGTTACACGCTGTGTGCGCTATGGTTTTTAATTTCATGGTGTTTTTTTTTAAAGATTTTTAAGATTCGGCCAAAGCAAGTTATTGACGGAAATACAGAAAATTTTGTATTTATTTTTCAAAAAGGAGTAAATAAAAATAGAACATATAAATATTGACTTTACGCTAATTGTGGATAGTCTAGTTTATAGGGTGATTGTCTGCGAACATTTTAGAGAAATCCCTGTGCTAATTTCTTATTTCCATTTCAAGAAAAAAATTATATTCTCAACCCGTGAGCGCATATACTAAGATCGGGGAATGATAAGCCCCGTGGAAGTGGATCTGGTGAAAAATGTACTTCATGCCACGTATATAATCATTAATCATATTCTAAAATCTTATGCTTCTACCTAAAAGTGAACAATCAAGTCCCCTATAACCTGGACGAATAAATATAAATAAACAATACTGGAACCTTCTTCCAGACTCGTGTAAACCATTCTTCGAAAAAACAAGCCTACTGAATGACAACATTTGTATGCCTCCTCCTTTCTCACCTCAGCATTACGAAATAATTACTAGGTAGCTACTAGAAAAACCTTTTGTGTTTATTAGAAGTTTATGATTGTGAAAACTTTTATTATTAATAATGTTTGCAATTTGAACATTTAATTTTATTTTAATTTCATTATTATTGCTAAATAATTCGAATACATTAATTATAAACTATAAAAAACGGATGTACCTACTATTTAATAAATAATTAATGGTAGGTATTAGCAAATTTTATTACTATAAGAACGTTTCCAGAACTTATTCCAAAAGAAGAACGTTTTAAAAGATATTTTTATGGTAAAGAACTGGACACTATTCAAAAAAGGAACTTCCCCATCTTGATGTTGCTAACTTAATTTTTAACTTTAATTGGTTATTAAATAACAAAATTTGATGATTAAATAATACTATGTGACTTAATGATAAATCAATTGAGTTGCTAACATAAAATACAAAGTCTTGCAAACGTGCTTTGTCCATACTTTTTATTTACTCTATGTCCTGTAGAATTTTAATTATAGCTAGTACTTATTATTATTATTTTGTATTGTTAAGTAGCCAGTATAATTATAGGAAGGTACATACGTATATACTTGCTATCCATAAATGTATCATATAAAAATGCATAATCGCCGTTTACCTTGGCCAATGCCTTGGCTAACCTTTTAGGAAGTAATTGCGAAGTTATCCATGTTATTTTACTAACTTAGTCACGCAAGAACATAAATTGTATTTAGAATTTTAATATGGATAGATGCGAACAACTTAACTTTTATTACTACTTCATCTCGATCTTATGTATTCATTCATTATATTATTGTATAACAATAACTGACTCCAACGAAATTGTATCGTTTTATTAAATGTAATTAATCAGTACCAGTAGTCATTCGTAATTTATGTAGATACCTTTTACTAAACACAGTAAATAACTTTACCTACCATTATTTCAAGGCTTTTGGGTTAGTGCTTATATTATGTTTTAATATATTTTTTGCGCGATCGGTCTTTTTTGTTTACTTATTAGATTCGATGCCAGAACAGTAAGCTGCATTTACTGGTTGCTAGGTGTAACAAAACAGTAAGTAATTCACTTACCGTTCTAGAACAGTAAGTAGTATAATTCATTGTATTGCAGACATGATAACTATGGTTACCGTGGTTGTCAGTCAATTTTTTAAAAAATAAGGTTATATAGCAATGGATATAACACCACACTTATTGACCACCTTTGAGACCGGCCACCCGGTCAAACAATTACAAATTTCAGTATTAGGCAAAAGGAACATATCCGTTGTTACAAATATTTAAACATGCACATAAATCAAATTACGCTAAACATTTGTTAGAACAAAATCACACATTGACATCTAATAACACAATTAAATTTTTACACTTTTCTGATAACAAAAATAAATTAAATATTTTAGAAGATTTTGAAATTTATAAACACACAAAAAACAACATACCTTTAATGAATGAGCAAGTTGAACTCTTAGATTCTCCTTCACTGAAGATTTTGGAATAAATATCTTTTTAAAAAACACTGATAAGCGACTGACCTCCGACGGGTTGACTGGGGCCAGTTGCTTCACGCAGTGTTAAAATAATAGAATCAAGCAGTTACTGTATAAATCATTTTGCATTTGTTATTTAATATCTTATAAATGCTTTTGACAATGGCACATTGATGCCGAAATACGTATAAAGCAAAATAAATATTGTTATTCCAGTTAAAATCGATATTTTATTTGATATTTATATTTCTATAATTATGGATTTTAACAAAGTTACGCTTGAAAATGTCAATAAATTATATAAGTATTTTTATCATTTTGAAATATAACTATTTTAAATCATTTTTTTTATTGCGATCGTGCAAAAAACGTTATAAGCATGTCGAACGTTAAGGGTTACCGGTCTCCGACAATAATTGGGGTCGTCGCTTTGCTCCTCCCCAAACAATTGTCGTCGACCGGTAAAGTTTTACTTGAAGTATAGAATATTATACGAGTACTTTGTTTCTATACTATAAATAAGTACCTACCATAACTTGTAAAGTGCTTACATCTTGTAGCAACTTGAGTAAGTGTATATCATAAAGTAGCTCTAATTTGTGTTTTTTTCCCAGGATCTATAAAAGAAAGTAAGGAAATGAGAAATTTAAAAATTATATGACTATTGACTTGTAGCACAAATTTTACACTTCCCGTTCTATGTGAATGTGACATTTTCCCATCGTTTTCATGTCCCTTTCTTTGAGTTAATTTTTCCACACGTCGGTCGCGTCGAGTGTTGAATATAAGCAAATATTTCCACGTACTTATTTACTCTTTTCGTAATTTTCGAAAACAAATTCGTCATCATAGTTCTGCCTACCGAAAAAATCATTATTTAGAATTATCGTACAAAAAAAATGTAAATTAATTCGTTTCACTTATAATGTATATGTCGTGGTTTCATGGTGAAACACGTCATTTCGTGAAAAGCCTAGGCAGTATATGAACTACCGACGTACCTATCGTGAAATTTCATGTTATTGCACTTTCTGCCTAGGCTGTTCGCAAAGTGCCGGTCTCGTCTCGGCGCACCGTGTTTCGATTACCTGTACACGATCATGTAATGCCTAGGCTTTTCATGAAATGACGTATTTCACCATAAGACTACGACATATACATTATACATACAGATACTAATGTAGTTAAATGTTTTCGCGGGAATATACCCGAGTCATTGCCAAACAACTGGATATTTACAATGCAAAATCAATTATGGCCAATGCCAAAGTATACGTATATTAAATAAGTTAAATTCAGCCAAATCATCCGAAGCAGGATTTTTGGGCGCCGCCGTTTGGCCGCCGCCGATTGGCCGCCGCTGTTTGGGCGCCCGCCGTTTGGGCGCCGGACGTTTGGGTGCCAATACATTTTTAAAATTACATGGGGCCCAGGTTAGTTGCTCTTAGCAGGTAATATATAAAATAACTTGCACGTAATGGAGGTGGTCGTTGCAGTCTGTGTACATGGTACCGAGGTCTGTGTACATGGCGACTTAGTCTGTGTTCAGGTTAGTTGCTCTTAGCAGGTAATATATATAAGAAGTTGTACGAAATGGTGGTAGTTGTTGCAGTCTGTGTACATGGTACCGAGGTCTGTGTACATGGCACCTTAGTCTGTGTTAAGGTTAGTTGCTCTTAGCAGGTAATATATATATAAGAACTTGCTTACCGCTAATCTACAGAAATTGGCGCCCGAACGTCCGGCGCCCAAAAGTCCTGCGTCCAATCGGCCGGCGCCCAAACGGCGGCGCCCAATCGGCGGCGGCCAAATGTCGCGTACCGCAAATCATCATCTAACTCAAATATATCAAAGCCAAACACCGATATTCCAACATTATCAAACTAAAGTCCCACTTCCAAACATATCCCTAACTTAAATAACACAGACACATACCTTCTCTCAACCACCACAGCGAAAGTGACGAAGACGAAATAATGAACGCAAGAGGTTAATGATAGCAAACACCCCTGTAAATCTTATGGCAAAACGAGAAAACGAATGCTGCAAAAAGAACAGCCGAAAACATTCTCAATCAACACAAATAACAGGTTTCAACTATACTCGCTGAAACAGATCATAATGTTTAAACTGAAAACAACTCAAACAATGATAGGTAATCCTAAAACACAAACTTCAGACCTTAGTCGTCCACCGACTGATAATCTAACCAAAGTTATCGAAAAGGAAAGATTGTATTCTGAATCGTCATTCAATAACACAGTAATGTATAATAATAAATACAAAACCATTGATGTAAATAGGAAGCTAATTGCTCATTTACGTGAAGAAAAGCTTACGCGACCTACATTACTCAATTCCTATTATAGATATCGAGGATGAACTATAATAACCTAGGTCACCCAGTAAGAAATATCATACACATTAAAAGCTAGAACCATGCTTAAACAACCAATCATAGGAATAAGCATAGGAATGTTGTTATGTTATGACAACGGTTGACCACTCGTTGAGTCGTTATAAACATATGCATGTAACCTTACTTTAGTTCTTGATATGTTACACGTGCTCCACTCTCATTACGATGAACCCAAAAATCGCAACAGAAGAACTTGAAAAAGTAGATACTGTTCAATAGACATGACTTTGCCTGTTAAGTGCGTAGAAGATAGACAAAGAGGAGGGGATCACCCAATAATGTACACAATGAACTAAACTGGACCTTCCCGCTTCCCGTGAAATAACTACGGCCTATCAAACTCTGCATCAGTGTGGCTTCTGCGAAGGACATTCAATCATCCAGCAATACCATAGAATAACTCTATCAAAAAAACTCTCGAGGGGAAAAACGTGCGCCTTCGTATTTCTATATATTCGGCAAGTCTAATACGACAGGATTTGGCACCCCGAAATTTTACATAAAATAAAAAAGCTACCTCATCAAATGTACCTCATTTGAAAATCCTACTAGAGTGAAAGACCACTCCCAAGTGCAATTCGAGAAAGCACTCTCAAACTACCATTCCATCAACTCTGGTGTTTCGTAAGGAAGTGTCCTCCATCCTTTCCCATTCCCATAAACACCTGCTCTGCACTGAAGACAGCCCATCATTCCAACTACAAATAACATAATACTACGAAGTTTTCTAGTATCATGTACAAATAGTACTTTAATCGCTATCTTCGTGGATGACACTGTAATAATATCATCAGGTTCAGATGCCATACCTGATAACGCATCTGTGAAGCTACCAATTTTGCTAGATCATTGCAGAGTCGAAATACATAGCAGTAAATCCACTCAATCTCAAATTAACAGAATAACCGGAGACCTTTTCTTTCATTTTAGAGACAACCTGTAGAATATCTTGTGATCTATCATGCTCTCTTTAGCCTGTAGCGTTTTCTTATTTTTACAGTGATTATACCTACTTGACTTAATTATGATTTACGAGCACTTTTTCAAAGGTCCATTTTCACTCTGTTTACTCATTTCCTAATATTTTTGGCGCTTATGAACGATAACTCTATACGCCTGAATCACAGAACGAATGGCAATACGTTTTATCAAAATGATATGCACTAGAATCAGTTCTAAATTGTAAATAAGGCATTAGTTGACAGGGTTAAGAATTGTTTTTCATCGTTATGTAGAACTCACAGACACTTTTCACGTAGCACCATTAAAGGTAACACCGCGATATACCTCGTTTAAGGTTTCCTTGTTTGTTCTAAAAGAAGTAGCCAAAGAAAATAAGGATGCTAAATAGAACGTGCAGATAGCAACAAGCAAGCAGAAGTAACAACTTCTAGTCACGTTTAAAGGACTAAACTCAGCGGGGTTGTACCTACACGTTTGTATTTTCATATAAGAATTCAAAATTGGCTCGATTCATTTTGATCTTGTTTAATCTTTTCCGTGCATAAAACATTCTCCTGAATAAAGACGTAGAAGTGTCATCGCAGTAAATTTTCTTTTTATAAAAATTATTTATTCTAGATGCTAGCTTGCTCTATAATTTTAAGCTTTAAGGTCATATATGAATTTGTTGCGAAGAATGCATTATGTAGAATGCGTCTAGTCTAGCACGTGCGTTTTAACTCCACATTCCTCATGTTCACTGTTCTTTTATTTGTAATTTTATTTTAGACGTAATATTTTACACCGTGCTTGAAGCTCCAACAAAAAGGAAAAAACGTTTTTTCCTTTTACTGTGTAAGTTAAATTATAAAGACTGAAAAGTAGTAACTTAAGAAAGTAGATAACCTTACACTCACGCAACTGCTTTAAATAGAACGAACCATTAACGCAAATAAATGTATTGAAAACTCTTAAAAAATCGACAAAATTAAAATCAAATATCTTTTTAGGAAATCGGTTTCAGTAGTACAACCGAAATTTAAAATAACATTCACTATACAAATTTACAATCTACCTAATTAAAATTACTAAAAACCAAAATAAAAATAATTTATATTTATTGTGTATCAGCTCAATCACGCTCAGTTGTCATGATCATGAATACCATTGTTCGAACAATGGCATCCATGACAACTGACCACGATTCAGCTGAGCTGGAAGTCAATTACACTGAGCCTTAGCAATATTATATTCGTACCATTTGAGATAAAGGAATTCTAATTCTAAAACTAATTACTGTTATTTAAAATTATCCCGATTTTTTCTACTTTTCCATGATTAATAGCAATGATTATACAAGTTTAACAATGATATTCATAGCTAATTTAATATTCATAGATTTCCTTGAACATTTACAAGGTGGTAGATTAATAGGGATTGGGTATTTATTTGAAGCAACTGTTAACACTATTAATAAGAACCATGAAATAGTAAATGGTAATACGAGTGAAAAAATTAAAAGTTTAAAGAAAACCAGCTGGGTTTGTAAAAATTCCTTATTTTTATAAAACTTTGCCTAGACTTCTTATACAGGCTAGTGAATTGATTCAATTACGCACCATAAGACTATTAATGCTAAAATTTTAATTTTAAATTACCTGCTTCCCTAATTATTTTCGAGTTAAAATGTTCTGTAACGTTCCGGCCCCGCTCTTGATAGACGGGAGTACGGAAAGCTTCTTCTTCGTCGTAGGCCAGGTGTGATTGTCTGGTAATAACCCTTTTGTTATGACTAGGGCTGGGCGATACCATGAAATGGGTATCGAGTATCGATACCAATGTGGTATCGATATTACTCAAAAGTATCGAAGTATCGAAAGTATCGAAGTATCGAAAGTATTGAAGTATCGAAAGTATCGAAGTATCGAAAGTATCGACGTATGGAAACGATCGAAGTATCGAAAATATCGGAAGTATCGAAAATATCAAAGTATCGAAAGTATCGAAGTATCGAAAGTATCGAAATATCGAAGTATCGAAAGTATCGAAGTATCGACGTATCGAAACGATCGAAGTAACTAGTCGTAGTTTTACTAATTACACTGATGTACTGCGTCTGTGACCCACACCGTAAACAATGAATATGAACGTGTTTGGGTACACCTACTATTTCCTAATGCTAAGCATAACAAATCGTCTAAAAATTATAAACGTAACACGTCACTTTTGTCCGTTCTTGGCATAGAAGGGGGAAAAACTATACCCACCCCAGTTGATCCTATTTGATTGTTCAAACTAATTATCTAATATCTCAATTCTAATTAAAAATAAAAACTTAAGTATATGAAGAGGTAAATGGGAAATACACAAAGTTAAAGCTCCTACGAAAACTACGCGAGCCTGCTATATTAATTTTCTGATACTTTAGATACTTTGAATATTTCTCTATTTCCGATATTTCGATATTTTTGATACTTAGATTCTTTCGATATTTCTATACTTTGATATATTCGATACTTTCGATACTTCGATACTTTCGATACTTTCGATACTTCGATACTTTCGATACTTCGATACTTTCGATACTTCGATACTTTCGATACTTCGATACTTTCGATACCTTCGATACTTCGATACTTTCGATACTTCGATATTTTCAATACTTCGATACTTTTGAGTATTGGTATCGATGCTCGATACCAATCCAAGTATCGATACTTCGAGTAAGTATCGATACTTTGCCCAGCCCTAGTTATGACCAAAGGAGTAATAGGTTCAGCATCTAGAGTACTTAATTGATTAAATAAACACACAGCAGAAGATTAATACATTTAAAAGAAAAGCGGTTGTAGCCGATTAGCTACCACTGTATTCACCTTATTGGCTAGGGGAAACTGCAAAAAACCCTAGCCAGGGTAGTATGCAGAATAGTGCCGTTAGAATATAAATATCAGTATATTTGTGAGGCTAAAAATTGATGGTGAAGCTGAAGCAATATCGATTGTTAAAATAGTAGGTTCCGTTGTATAGTTCTGAATATAGTTGGTGGCAGATAGGGTAGCAACCGTGCTAACACCACAAGCGCTAGGTGGGAGGGCAGCAGCCGTAGTAAAAGCACAAAGGCTAGGTAAAAGAGCAAAAGCGCTAGGTAGAAGAACAGCAGCCGTGCTAAAAGTACAAGCGCTAGGTAGGAAGACAGCAACCGTACTAAAATCACAGGCGCTAGGTAATAAGAAAAGTAATTTTATTAAACGTTAATTCAAGACTGCTAAATCAAGAATGATACCCTTATCTGAAAAATACATTGCTTATGTATGCCTAAAGTGGGTGTTGAAGGGAGAACTTTGTGGTGTCCGTGTTTGCAAAACAAAGAACGGTCGGTTCCCACAACTTTCCAAAGGAGAAATAAATTTCAAAATTCAATTAATAAACTCCAATCTCAAAACAAACAACAAATATTTCTTTTCCACTTCATTCGGTTTTCAACATACAAAGCTCACAAAATTAATAAATCCTCAAACTAGAAATACATAGGTTTTTTATGAAGGAAAAAATACTGCATCCGTACGTATTATAGATTGTAAGTTTTCATTCTTCACTCTTCAGAAAGCATAAGAACATTAAAATAAAATCGGTACATTAATAAAAATAACTCATGCTTTGAAATTATTGAAACAATAGTATATAGTATTTCAGCTGGTGCTGAAAAGCTAAAAAGCGTGGTTACCTCAACCTCCACGCCCGTGTGAAATATCCAAAATTTCAGCACGTGTTGTACACTATACTTTTCCGTCGACCACATAATTACAACCATTTTAGGTTTTTTAGTTAAGCAACATAAAATTAATTACGACTGTCGATAAGGCAGGTCGCCGTCGCGAATATTGCTTGCGAGCGCTGTCAGCGGCCGCTGCGGTTTGCCCCGCCTAGTTTTTGTCTAGCGTGTGAAATGTTACTTTGCACACGGCTAGGCTCCGCCTTCCGGCTCATTTCATCACAGTTTGGTTGTTGTGCGAAATTTGTTATTTTCAGTGAGTAAACCGTGTGAATTTAGTCACATTTCATAGTGGTCGACGGAAAAAAAATTATTGTAATTTATCTGTCGGAATTGAAAATTAAGCACACTGCAATAATATTTCGAATAATTTTGTATAAAACTCGTATATTCTATTGTCTATTGATGAAAAAATGCAAGCTGGAAATTAATATTGCAAGATTCGCGAATTTTTAAATAATGGCTTTAATAATAAAGTTATTGGTCGTGGTTAAGAAATTGATTACCTATGTCGCTCGAAACCCCGACCTCTCACCTAACGATTTCTTTTTATGAGGAAATTAAAAATTTATTATGGCGGAAGATTTGACAATTTGACACAACTAAAAATAGTATTCATAGCATACTGTGCCGCAATATCAGGGCAACTGTCAAATGTTAGAAGATAATTTTACGATAGACTAGGATAATACAGCAGCAGCAGAGAGTAGGTACCTACTACTGTTTGAACATTTAATATAAGATTTTTTTATAAAAATTATCTAAATAAAGTTATTTTTCATTTTACCGAAGCGTTTTTATTATTATTAGTACTACCTAGGTACGACGATTGTATAACATTTAGCATATTCGACCCGTCAAAATAATTGCTGTTTGTTCGAATAATTCCAAAGCATGGGTGATTTTTGATAAAGAGATGGTTTCAATTTTAATCATTGTATGCTTTCTGAAACACGAAAATAACTCATACGGATGGAGTATTGTTTTCTCTACAATAATAGCTATTTATGTAATAAGTACATAATCTAAG
Organism: Hemicrepidius hirtus; assembly: GCA_963082805.1. Taxonomy (NCBI): domain Eukaryota; kingdom Metazoa; phylum Arthropoda; class Insecta; order Coleoptera; family Elateridae; genus Hemicrepidius; species Hemicrepidius hirtus. The sequence goes on along the minus strand of OY720160.1, from coordinate 27,751,071 downwards.
ACTTTATTTGGCGAGTCTATTTGATTGACGAGCGAGCCTGCGAGCGAAGCTAATAAATAGGACGAGTCAATAAAGTCAGATTATGTTAGATGTTTCTTAAATGGCGGACACGGAGCATAGTACGACATTCCCCTCCAGATAGTGATTGGAAAAATATAATACAATGATGCCCGTTCTTCGCTAGTTTCAGAATTATTCTTAATCAAAGATTGAGATTCAATTCCTTTATGCTTCGGAAAAACGGGTATCAATCTAGTATTAGTCTTAATTAATTTGGAATTTTTTTATACGCTGTATTCCTTCTTCTGAAGACATTCTTTTGGATAAATATTTGTTGTTAATTTTTTTTTCAATATGTTGCAACATTGCATTGTAACTGTGAGGTTATTACCTAGGTAACTTGTTCAATTGTTCATACTGCTTTATTAAAATACCAACAGCCGTATTCATAAACAAATTTACTAACGCGTAACTAGTTTAGCCATGATCAAACCCTATACCTAGGATTATACATAGGGTTTGATCCATAGATAGTTTGATCCAGGCTAAACTAGTCGCGCGTTAGTAACGACTAAATTTGTTTATGAATACGGCTGCAAACGTTTAAAATAAAGTAGGTGCAAGCATGCAATGTTGTCAAATTTAAAAATTTTGAAATGCGAATAGCTCGGAAACTAAATATATTAGGACAAAATCGCTTATACTTTTTCAACTCAGTTTTATCATGAGAATCGCGTAGTGCTCTCCGTGTCCGTCATTTAAGAAGTACCCTGTATTTCTGCATTCCGATTAGTATACACTACACATTGATTAATATATTGACATACAGAAGCAATTGAATAAAGAGTCTGAGTGCTTTAATCTTAATGTACTGTAATGGTTGCTAAAATGCATAGACTGCAAGACTATTCAGAATCTTAGTAACATGATCTTCAACAGCTAATCAGAAAGTCTACTAGACAACAATACCAATACCTATTTAATTATTGACGGAAATGATTTATTGACATTTTCAAGCGTTACTCTATTTAAAATCCATAATTATAGAAATAATAAATAAAATATCGATTTTAGCTGGTACGCATTTCGGCATCAATCTGCCATTGTCAAAAGCATATAAGATATTATAATAACAAATGAATAATGATTTATACAGCAACTGCTTGACTCCATTTCAGACAGTTTCTATTCCAAAATCGCCAGTAAAGGAGAATCTAAGAGCTCAATTTGCTCATTCATTAAAGGTATACTGTTTTTTTGTGTTTGTAAATTTCAAAAGCATCCAAAACATTTAATTCATGTTTGTTATCAGAAAAGTGTAAGTGTAGAGTTTCGGTAATTAAAAAGCAATCAATCTAGTAGGTACTCATTTTATTACATGCATTACTTATTACTTATTAGTTATTACTTATTATTACTTAAACGTATGTTTAAGTAATGTTGTCTTAAGTTTCAGTACGCCCGCCATTTTGAAGATTAGCCGCCATTTAAAAAGACAACCACCCAAGTCTTTTTCATTCTCAAATGTGTCGATTATACGGCCCCAGTGCTCACATAAATCTGTTTTGATTTTTCTGCGGATCTATACCTATACAGTATTAGTATTAGTTGCTACTTATAGTATAAATCATCATTCATTTGTTATTATAATACCTTATTATGCTTTTGACAATGGGACATTGATGCCGAAATAGGTATAAAGCAATAAATTTTATTATTTCGATAATATTTATTTAATATTTATTATTTCTATAAATATCATGATAATTTAAAAATACAGTTAACAACTACCGCCGTCCCAATACTTTTTATGTACCTAATTAGTGCTCACCTTGCTTCAGTAAATGAAATATTTACAGTTCTTTTATAAATGTTTAACATCACAAAAATCACCGCTACTGATGTATCGATTATTAAAACATAAACAAAATCTATATACAGGACATTTATTATACGTCATTGCTATAGTTGAGGCACGCTAAAGGTGCATCTACGTCATCAATTTTTTAATGGCGTCCATGACGTCATGAATTACTCTGTTTATATTTATTTATTGTTTCTCAAAACGTCGTTTGCTTTAATGTGTTTCTAAAACTGTCAGAGTGACGTTTGAGCAAATATACACAATAAAAAAATCAACAATAATCAAGTGCTTAAATAAAAACTTATAGAACGAAAAAAATACTAATTAGTAAACGTTTTTATTTTGTGCAGGAATAATATGAATACAACTAATTAATAAAAATAATAACTGTAAAATAACATTCTATGGGCTAAAAAGCATACTTTTAATACGTAATTCCCAAAAAAATTACAGTTTTATACTGTTTCAAGATTGGTACTACAAAATTACCAGAAAATGCGATTGATGACGTAGATGCACCACTAGCGTGCCCCGACTATACCAAATTAAAAAGTAAAATCTATTATGATTAGAAGCCTTGCATGACCTACCTCGACCGCAAGCTATTTGTGTTGTGTTTTACTTGTATACTTCACATCAAAATGTATCAACGAGTCTGTCACAACGGCCACCTCGGTCACAACGGATGTCGGTTAGCCGATGTGACCAAGGTGGCTGTTGTGACCAGCATTGTTTGATGTTACTAATTCTAAACAAGGTGGCCGTTGTTACCATGACCACAACCGCCAAAATTTTAGGTGACTCTTGTGAGCGGTGGTCGTTATAGTCAGCTCCTGTTTCAATACTGAAGATGTAAAAAAAATTGGTAGGTATAATGGTATGTAGGTAATAGAGAATCAGATTACATTGATTACAATATTCAACAAACTTCTGTTATACTTACAGAAAGAAAGAACTATAGTCATTATAGAAAGAACTATACACCCAACGTTAAAATTAACATGATATGTGTCACATAATTAATAATTATTAAAAATACATCTTTCATTGTTATGTGGGCCTGATAAAAACAACTGAAGTACTAAGTACTGATACGGGAAGTTGTTTGGTAATTCTTACCTACTTCATTTCCTTGTTAACACTGAAAATTGTTGTTGTTAGGTACTAATTGAATATATTCTTCATAGTGTCTCTCAAGTCTCTCTATAATGATCTGTTTGTTTAAAAGTAAGAAAATTAATGCACAATAATACATAGTGGCGATGGATTATACTTGCAACTAGATTTAAGATTAGCTAGCTCCCCAGTGATGCAACATAGTATATAGGTAAGTATCTACATTTTATTACAAAATCGCATTTAATATTTCAATTTAGAGATTAAATTTTACGTTTGAATAAAATTTTTGACTTGCCTTGAAAACTATTTTATTGTTTTCGTGGATTAGTAGAACAAGGTAATATTTAAAAATTAGTTAAAGAGGAGCAACTGTGGAACAATTAATAGCATTTTTATTATAATTCATTATAGTGAATGCAGGTTACTTGAATATACAGTGCGTGAAATTATAATGACGGTGTTTTAACGTTTTCTGCCCATGCTTTACAATTTAGGAAATTTCAGGACAATTCAACTATCTGCGCAAGCTTTATAGTAATTGTGTCACCATGACCGAAATTATTTCCGCTTCATAAAAACATCTCTTGAAATGTGATGACATGTGAGCTATCAAAGTTCTTTATGATTCTTGGATAAATGTTATACTTGAGTGCGTAAATAGTACATATACGTACGTCCACATTTAGAAAAATACACTTATTTGAAGAATCATTATAAGCTTGTATTAATAACAATATATTAATTATGTATGTATTTACTTACAAGGCTACAAGCTATATTGTTGCTTTTCTTTTCTTGTTTTGTTTTTAATGTTAATAACAAGCGGCTGTAATAGGTTTAGTGGACAAATGTGGATATTACGGACCAAGCATCACCAATTTTCATGCCAAAAGTTCCCTGTGTTTCATTTTACGGCAAAAATATTCCATCTGTGAACTGTGATCATGGTTTTTTAAATGATTCATAAACAGAATCCGATTAATATGTCAAAAAATATAACCCTATCATTTAAAAAATACAAGATGGCACCGTTGCGTTGCGGCTATCTTGTGCCGTATAGGAAAAGACGCCTACGCACAAGACAATTACGCAGCAAGTCCTGTTAAAGTTTTGTTAAGAACATTTTTTTTATAATACATATACCATAAAAAATATGCTTGGATTACAAGTGTTGATTCACCCTGTATATTATGTACCTACATGTATATTCGCAGACGATATGGTTGACGCAAGAACACTTTAAGGAAAATTCAGGATGCGATTAAAATAAGTAATCAGATATAAATTATAACATTTCAAGTAGGTAATTAGTTTATGCACTTACAGTTTAATTTTTAAGAAGGCAAAATTTTTGCTGTTTATATCTTAGATTCTTAGAAGACGTTGCAACGATGCTTAAATGCATTGCAAGCTAGATTGTTTTTAGAATGTAACGGTCAAATAAAAATTGATATCCGTATCATACTATCATAGATAACTAAAGGAGATGCATGTGTCCGCAAAGATGTAAGGCACAGGATGTGGTTGCAGCTCGATGGCACCCCACGCAACTCCCAAAGAAATTTTAAATTATTTAAATATCATCTCATATGTGTACACACCTTTATACATGCATGTGTATCTATCTATGCGGGAATCCATTTTACCTCATTTTAATATTACGGATACATGATATTCCAACTTTACTTTTAAATCATATTATTAACGCTATGCTTGTTACATTACAGTTATAATTAAAGTTCATGTTTATTATGTTAATGAACTATACTACGAATCATTTACATACGCGGGTTATCTACCTGATTTTATGTTATTATTAATTAATATTTAAAGAACCATTTCTATCTTCAAATGTTTCATATTCAGCTTTAGAGTATAAGTTATCAATTGCAGTAAAGTGTGTTTATTGTAATACCCCGATTTTTAAAATAGTTAAGAATAATTTACGAAGTTACTTGAATAAATTCCTTGTGTATCTGTATAGCAAAGAAACAATGAATTTAAATCATTTTTGATTACCTGTTGCGACAAAAACCTGTTTACAGAAAAATATATATAGTAATAAAGGATTAAAATTGTTTAATGAACTCTAAGAAATCTAAACAAGCCACTAATTTAAACACAGTTTAAAACGTTATGGTCTAACTATGTAAAATTTGTGTGTTAATGTACATAATTTGTAAATTTAAACATATTTTTGCATAATAAAAAACATATCATTTTTGATTATAGGTAAAGTTAGTTTGGGGCCCGATTCAAATTTCCCAAAATTATGAATTCGATCTACATAAAGCAATTATTACTAAAAGGTAAGAGCACGTTTCCTACAAAATAAGTAAAACTTACTAAACGTTCTCCTAGAATTTCGATTAGATTCATTAGAAGTGATAAAAAGGTTTTATTGTTGTTATCACAAATTCTCCTTTTTCCAATTGCTAACACACAAATTATTATCTATAATTAATATAGTATACATTTTTTAAAGTTGAAAAGCATTTAGGTGATACTAGTCTCTACAACTACAGCAACTAATACAACCTGTAGCTATTTATATTCCATAATCATAATATTGTGTTAAAATCACACAGACTAAAAAAAATCTATTCAAATCTTCAAATGTCAAATCTGCCTTTTTCAGAGAAAAATTTCATTTTGCCGTGCTCGTATTTAGATAATTAACAGAACCTACCGCATTGGGAACAATAACCATTTAGTTGCGTTCTGAACCGCGGCGCATGCTGTTTTTTCCGCGGGTTTGTCGCGGTTGCGGCATGTGCTGGGTTACCATCACCATCGGCAGTCAGTATCCATATCGCGAAGAGTTGCGAGTCCGAGCAGTGAACTTGAGGCCGCAATGCGTCACTGACTTTTGAGCCATCGTTCATTCGTTCAATTAATCTCAAGTTTATCGGTAAATTAGATATTGATCCGTTCTTGCATTATCAGATTTGTTGCACAGTTTTCGGTACGCGTATATAATCTGATAGTTACCCGTCTAATCGAGCGTTAAAGTCTCCAGAAGTTTAATTTAGTGAAAGTGAACACTTATCGAATTTTGGAAATTTTTAACGTTGATCAGATGCTTATGAATTAAAAAACTTGGGTAAGTTTTAAATGAATATATTAGCAACTATGAATGTCTGATGTAAGGCCGAGCCTAAGAACTACGAGGCCTGGTGCGTTTAACTGGCTTGCATGTCCTAGTTGTTTTTATTAAGATATGGTATGCGGAAAATTCTACTGTTAGAAAAATCATTAGTCACAGTACCTATACATTAGCGATTGTGATAATATATTTTTAGGTTAATTTTTAATAATGCAGCAGCTGTAATTTAATACGCGCACAACCATTAGGCCATTAAACTTTAAGTCCGTTTAAATGTAACATGTAAAAAGGTCAAGGAAATTTAATGTGTAAAAGTGCAAATTCAAACAGTCATATTTGTGTTTTTAATATAAATTATATTCCATTTTTCCATTTCTTACATAACGAATTGTTTAGAATTACTGTTACTGCTATGGCCTCAGGGCCACAGGAGATCGAAATTTTTGTTCTTGTTGAATGATCAGCAATTTGCCACACGTTGAACTAATCAAAATGGAATTGAAATAAAGTCGTTGTCGAATAATGAAAGTTAACAGACCAGTTACAAAGACCATTACGTTTCGCATTATATTTTAATTTAGCCAACGTAACCTGTAAAAATCAACATGGAACAATTCTATTTTTCAGTCATAGACAATAATTAAGTTTTAGTGTAGCAATCTAACAACTAAAACAACATGTGAATTTTAGGAACATAAACTTGTTATTATTAAGAAGGGTAAATTAATAGTCAATTGTTAGAATAGTGGCCGCGAATTAATTTCTTGATTATTTATGAATGGGCGTAAATAGAAATTTCACTAAATCTTTTGTGCAACAGTCGTATTCGGATAATTAATATCCAATTGAAGATGCATGTTCTTGATAATTTCTACATTAATTATTTCTGGTGATGTGATAATTAAAAATTTTAATTATGTGAGTTTGGTTTGTGTGATGGCATTTTCTGTTGAAGTTTAATAGAACTTACTTTACATATACCGCCACCTGAAAATACAGCAAATATTTGCAAGCATATCATACAATTGTCCTAAACATATAATATTAAGATGAATAATTTCTATTATCGTATAAAAACTGCTTTATGGTTTATGATATTCAAGTAGGTAGATAAGTATCATCATTTACATAAGTAAATATATGGAAAATGTAGAGACATACAAAAATATGTGCATATTCCGAGACCTATTCCTATATAGTATTTCACAGAAGGTCACTAGGTAGATAGACATACTAGTATAATATATAATTTTTTTTATTCATGAGTATTTCGGTGCCATAATTACCAGGGTTTTTGGCACCTGAATCATTTGTTATATTAGTTGATATAAATTAGTAATTTTCAAGAATCTTAGTTAGTTTGGGATTGTTAATAGGTACTGTTAATAGGTTGTTTTGGATTTTGATATTTGATTCACACACACACAACAGATGTTCCAGGGTAACTGGTAAGTTGCATACGTTGCACTGCGGATTTGCTTCTTTCTTCATCAGGTATTCATGAGTCATTCTGGTGTGTCCTTATCGTTTTTTTTTAATTTCAATAAAAGTAAATGTTACAGTCATATTCTTTTATTAACAACTTAAGTAACCTGAGAATATTTTTAGTGGCATAGACAGGCATTACTACACTAGGGTAGTGACTTGCGCGATGTAACATAGGAATTTCAATGAAGAATTCTTTAATGTTCAATTATTTATTCCTCTAATGATTTTAGAGCTAAAGTGTATGGAAATTTTTTGTAGAGAAATAATACTATGTATACCATTTTCTTTCCCGGAACCAACAAAATGGAAACAATATAGGAAAACTGCCACTTTTACAAAAATCACACACTGACATTTCTCTCTCATCAACCTTTTCCTATTTTAAGAGCAATTCTAAAATCTTAAAACGAGCAATACAAAAAAAAAACATCAAACGTGAAAAATACTGTAAAAATAGCAAATTACTGAAAATGTTTAAATAAATCACCATTTATGGCTAAAAGTTAACTAATCTTTCGTAAAATTGCCGTCTCACATTTACTATTTGATATTGTGAAATTTTATCAGCCATCCACACTTAACTCAAAATACAAATAATTTTTAGCGTCTCCACACTTTTTTCTCTATAAATATTCTAAATACACGTTAGATCTAACATAATTTATTAGAGCAGTCCATTGAAATCCCTAAGCTGCGCCGCGAAGTTACCACCCTGTATAAGTGTATATATACATGTATACACTCGTGTATAAATATACATTAACATTAAGTATTAATACAATAGCAAATGAATAAAAACGCATTAAACTGTAGTAGGTACCTATAACTGTAATTAACGTAGGACCATTATTTTCTATTATTAGGTAGGTACGATTAATAATTTTGAAAGGTTAATAAACAAAACATTTATGTTACCTATCCTGAAATTTTATCAGACCTCTAAATTATTTATTTTACATTCAATGGAAACTTTATAGGCTTTATGGATTAAGCATTTTTAACTGTATAAAAGTGTAGTATATTCGAGTATATTAGTACCTACGTGTTCTTTAGAAGCAGACATCAAATTAGGCTGATTTACAAAGTGCCTATTTTTCCAGTAGGCCCGTGCCTGGGGCCCCTGAGCCAGGGGGCCCCACGCTCGACCCAACTGTAACTTTTTAAAACAACAGTTTATTTCTGACACCAAGTTTTTCGCCTGCACCGCTATTAATGCTTTCCTAATCCTACGAGGGGGCCCCAGAAGGTATATGAGCCTAGGGCCCACTAGAACCGAAAATAGGCACTGTTGATTACTGATTTGAAATTAATTTTTTTTAGTTAATTAATGTATTATTCTTAAACAACAATTCTATTAAAGATGCTCCACACTTCAGTAGATAAAACAAACTGAACTTCTTCTGGAATTGAACTTACTTAAACCAGTTTCTATTTTCTGATTTAACAAGCACAGCAACTCATATTTTTAGAATATCTACATTTTTAGATTTTATAATATTTTTATGCAAAAGAAGCATTATAAAATTAGTTTCTAATATTCTACGACGCGGAATACTATCCTGTTTAATTTTGTACCTAGGTACATGAACATTTTTCCCCATAAAAATGTGGAGCAGGAAACACTTAACGTGATAGCGATAAGCAATGTAAACGGCCTATGTTCAAGAATATGACCAACCACTCGGTAGTATAACGCGGAAAACGGAATTTAAAAAAAACAAGTAGGTACTGTGATTATGTTAAATACGATAAAAATATACTATTGGTATTTTCTTCCTTTATTTCAGAAAATTCAAATTTAAACTCAAGTATTTTGAGTTAAATGCAAAAGCAGCCTGAAATTCCAAATTTTCCTTTCGGCAAAACATGTTTAAAATTGAAATTATCTAGCACATCCTGAAAGTGAATCGGAGATTCCGTCAGTCGAAGTATTCGAAAGTAAATGATAATGAATGTGTATACTTATGTACACTTATTGAGAAAAATACTTTTCGTAGAAATATTAGTAATTATGTATTTTAGATACGTTAGAAACTTATTTCATTTTACATATTATGAATGAATAACCTTAGCTATGCCAAACGGTTACATAATCATAATGAAATGAGAATCTGTACGTGTATACATCGGTATTGTCTCAAACCATTACCATATTAATTACGTCCTTTAGATATAGCCTATACATAATATGACAGGCTTAGTTGGTTCCTGCTTTCATTCGGTAATTTTAATATTTAATACTATCTATGTATAATCAAATCTACATCTTCTATGTACTACATTTGTATTTGTAAGTCATTATAAAATAACAAGTATTACTGACTATTCCATCTATTTTGTATGAGAATTTAACAAATTGATTTAATACTATAATAATATAATCAAACTACTTAATGAGATTTTCCTACAAAAGGCAACCGAAGACTTTTGAGGTTTTATGTTCACATACTTGAAAGCATTAATTTATCCAACTTTTTGATCCGTTGTTGCATAAATTAATTAAGTTGTTCTACGAATGAAGACTATTCCTATAAGTCCCTGTAATTGCTTGAAAAAATGCCACCAAAGTTGTAATTTTATAAAAATAGATTCTACGAATTTTTTAAATACCTTTTGCGGTTGATAAAAACCAGTCGGTTCTTTGAAAATAAGAATATTGCAGGTGCTTATTAAAGAAATGCCAGGATATTCTCGCTTTCGGAAGTAGGTATAGCATTTATGCTATCAAATTAGCTAATCAAGTATACTTAAATCATTAATCCTCAGAAAAAGTTTGATCCTGAGAATTAAAAAATATCGAGATCTTATGGTAGTAAATTGTAGGTAAGTAACGAGAGATCAATAAAAAAAACCAATTAGGGCAGGCTGTGAAATTGAATTATATTAAATTGGTACTGTAGCCACATCCACAGAATGACATTTCTGACATGAAAATTTAAAACTGAACGCTCTTGTCTAAGTTCTTAAGTTTTTTATTTGATAATAATATTTTAATAATTTGATAATCAAATAAGAAACTTAGACGAGAGCGCGTTCAGTTTTAAATTTTCATGTGAGAAATGTCATTCTGTGGATGTGGCTGCAGTACCAATTTAAAATAATTCAATTTCACAGCCTGTCCTAATTGGGTTTTTTATTGATCTCTCGTTATATTAATTTAATTTCATCGAAGAAATATTTTAGAAGTGCTTACAGACGCGTGCCTATACCTAAGCAGATAAAATTTCTAAACTACTATTCGAGGCTACATGAGTAACTAGTTACGCCCAATCTAATAAATCTCTTTGACTAAAACTAAAATGGCTCAATCTTCAGTACAGAAACACCTAGTAAATATTTTTAGTTACAATTAATTGGGTTGTACCTACTGAAATTCTAAACCCTTCAAAATTATTCTGGCATTGCATGAATTTGACGTAATGACAAATGACTATTATATTTGAAAATGGTAATGTTATATTCGGTTGGCGTTAAACATGATAAGTAGTACATTGTGTATATTAAAATACTTATTTGTAAAATTAGTAAATATTACAACAGCGTTAATGGCGTCATCCTGCTAAAACGGTTGTTTATACCCAAGTCATTTACCTTGTAGAAGAATACTATGTATAAATGAAAAAAGAATAGGTATAGACACTACTCCTATTTACACAAAACTAGCCTTGACAAGGTAATTCTTTGTTGTTCGTTTGTGATGTCGCATTTTACATACATTATTGTGTCGGACAACTTTTCATTTTGTATAAAGTTTTATTTTTCACAGACCCGAAAAATATTTTTGTATCCGCATGAATTTGTTAGAAACTGTAGCAACAATTACCTTCTAAAACAAGTACCTAATTCATTATTTCCATAACATTACCGTTTTCTACTGTTAAAATGTTCTCTCTAATTTGACTACACTACATACTTTCTCCATTTAAATAAGAAACTAATTTACCGTACAAAGACCGGATTAAAATTAAAATGTCGTTATCCAAAACATAACCTTGATGTGCTTGCTTTACGTTTGAAAAGTTACGGTTTAAGTGCTAAAAATTCAAGAGAATGCTTAACTACAGATTTCATAAGAAATTTCATACGAGACGGTGAACCAAGAGGAAAATCACAACTTTAATGTTAAACCTCAAATCAATATAACCGATCGCTATAAAAATTGGTTAAATTACATGTACAGTTACAGTCATCATACAGTTAAAAGTCTTAAGATTCGTACGGTTAAGTTTTCGACTACTCATCAGTCATCACATTAAATTTTATGCGATTATGAAACCGGTACACATATTAGAAGAGAAAAAATGAATTTTAAAATAAGTATCTTGCTTGTACATGACCTTAACTTATCAAGAATTTTGCACAGCTGCTGTGCTAAATTTCACTATAAATTCTTTCTTTACAGTTAAAATTACTGTCTGTGAACACAATAGCCAAACTAAATTAACTGAGAAGGGAACAATAAAAGCTATGACAAAAATATCTCATAAATATTAATATGACATTCTTTATAATTGATTCAAACAACGCTACCATCCTTACCTTAGGGTGCGTACACATATGAACCGAAAGACGAGCCGAACGCCGCCGCCGTCGCGAACCAGGTCAAATTTGGGGTCACAATACTGGAAAGAAAATGCAAAAGAACCGAGCCGCTTCGCGTAACGCCTCGCATTTCCACAATCCATTTATATCAGTGAGTAATAATGTAGACATTGTTTGGTGAAATACCGACAAGCCGTGGATATCGGCGAACTTCGAAACTTACCAAGGTCATTACGTTGTTCCGCTTGCGACGCGGTTCGGTTTGCGTTTCGGCTCATATGTGTGCGCACCTTTAGAAGTTCTTACAATGATACGAGTCCAGACGTACAAAAAGTTTTTTCAAACTTAAAAATTATGTTTAATCTACAGTGTTTTGTTTTTGGTATTCCTCTTTTGCCAATTTTCTAACATAATTACAAAACCAAGTCAACCGATTAGTTATAATCTACCTATACACTATCTGAAAGTGCACAGTTCAGAAGAGACCGGTTAACGGTTATTAATCTGTTTTAGATTCTGAAAAAGGTTTGGGTCGAGCCCCATACGGGATTAAATTATTTAATGGTATGGATATAATGATTTAACGGATAGAGGAACAATATTTACAATTCTTTATTCGTTTGTTGCAATGCACGCTAGTAGATAACTGAATACCGATTTCAGGAAACGATATTTACTCACTGGTTACACCAACTATTAGGATATTGCCAATTAACACAAATAACATAGGTTACAAGCATTAGGTCATGAGCCGAGTTTGAAGTTTGAAATACAATAAAATTTAGAAACGCATGTATTTTCTACTTTGAAACTGCACTTTATATTAGTATGACACTATTATGTATAGCAATATCCCCGCTTTACAAAATTTGTTATAATAGCAAGGAATTAACAATGACGTATAAAATAGCTGAATATCCAGTTAGGTTAGCTATACATAATATAATTAATGATAGATTCATACAAAGTTAATGATTGATCCTATACATTGTTTCAGGTTTCAAAATTCCCCTGGCAGTTAATTAACGAGTTTGTAACTGTGTTAGCCTACCTCACAAAAAGCATTTATATAATCAACACCTACATGTTTGTTTCTTTGTGGGCTACAGTTTTCCTAATCTTTATCTAAGGAATGTATCAATTTGCTTGCCTGTTTGCACTGACATGACGTTCGCATAAACAACATTTACTCTACTACCACATTGAATATCCCAAAAATGTAATTAATTTTGAAATTTAAGAATGGTGCAGCACATTGGACTTTCTGTACAAACAAAAAATGTAGAAAAAATGTAACACTAGCAACATGATCTACAAAGATTAAACTGATACCATATTTCACACATCAAATTCAGTGAATGCGGGATGTACTCGTATAGGCTGCTCCCAAATTAAAGATGTAATACATTGTATGACCTTAGTAAAAAAAATCTAACAATGCATTTAATAAAGTTGTTTCCAAGGGTATATTTTCTCGTCGTAAAACCAGCAAATTTTGGCTCTTCATGAGAACGTAACTCCGTAGAAACTGATTAATACATCCTTTTAAACGGTTTTCTATGGGATTGTTGTTAATCTTTTGCCAGTACTTTTTCTAAAACTTTTAATCACAATTTTTCTTTAAAATTTCTTGTCTAACGAAAAAAATATTAGGAATAAATTAATTAAAATATCGACGAAGAAGAAAAAGAGTAGGTCTGAAAGTTTCCGAAAAGCTTTGCCTGGTTTACTATCTAGATCCGCACATATATTCTAAGGCCGGCCTTAAATGCACTGTTTTGTAAACACTAAAAACATTTTTGGTCCACCATGTATGTCTAACATTCTTTTGGCAAGGTATTGCTTGGAAATGTAGCACGCTATATCCAAAAATCAAGAAGACACTTATTGCCAAACTTTCAAAACTGTAATAAATTTGAGGCACAGTGTAGGAAACTGGTAAATTTATTTCACACGCATAAGACTAAAAAATATAGTCGCAGATATTTTATTTCGAAACTTTGAAAGAAATCTTTAATTATCCGTATACATACTAATTAGTTTATAAACTATTTATAGAAGCATTTTCTTATCTAATTTAATTTTCGGTATAAATTTTTATTTCAAATGTTCTATAATTAGAAACATTTTGGGAAGAACACGTTTTCTCCATCAATTATTGAATACTGGATTACTAGAAATTGAAAACCTCTGGGATTAAATTAATTAACTGTTGTTGTAGCATGTATTTTAATATATTCAAAGCAGGGTCCTAAATTTTAAATATTGTTTTGGCACAATGAATTGTTAGGTCTATCGAAGGTTTCCAAGCACTGTCATTAAATCAAAAATTGCAGTAATGTATAGGAACATGTTTTCTAAATTTCCAACTCTTTAGTAGTTTAAATCCTGATTGGATTCTAAATTATGATCATATTTTTTTGCAGTACTGCGAAATATTACAGTATAAACTTAGGCGATGGGAATTTCTTAGATTTCCTTTATTAATAATTTTACATTTCACTGTTTCGTAGAATAATTAAAATCATTTACAGGTAGAATCTACGTTATGTGACTACATTTTGATCAAAAAATTCTAAATATATTGTGTCCACCTATAATCGAGGACAATATGTCTAGAAATTCAAATAAAATGCTTTACAATCACTTAATTTAAAAATGTATTTTTATATATACAATCATGTTGGTGGTTTAAAAACAGCAGCTCCAAGGCTGGTAAAGTAAATTAACTATACAGGGTGTTTCTTAAATCGCGGACACGGAGCACAGTACTACATTCCCCTCCAGATACCAATTGGAAAAATATAATACAATAATGCCCGTTCTTCGCTAGTTTCAGAGTTATTCTCCGTCAAAGATTGAGATTGAATTCCTTTATGCTTTGGAAAAACGGGTAAATTTTAACCGTTCCGCATTGTTCATCAATCAAATATTAAATCTTAACAAATTTGGAATTTTTTATACGTTGTATTCCTTCCTCCGCAGACATTCTTTCTGATAAATATCTGTTGTTAAACTTTTTTTCAATATGTTGCAACAGTGCATTGTACCTATGAGGTTATTACCTAGGAAACTTGTTCATACTGCCTTATTAAAACACCAAACGTTTAAAACAAAGTCCGTGCAAGCATGCGCAATGTTGTCAAATTTAAAATTTCTAAAATGCGAATAACTCGGAAACTAAATACATTGGGACAACATCGCCTATACTTTTTCAACTCAGTTTTAAGATGAGAATCGCGTAGTGCTCTCCGTGTCCGCCATTTAAGATTAAGAAACACCCTGTATACTTTACTCAATCTCCTTTGGTCAATTATTATGAGAGAAATTTAGTACAAACATACAAGGTATTTATTTACTCTTAATTTTTTGTTGAGTATTAATCAATACATAACAGGTGATAGAAGCAAACTAAGCTGTTATAGAGTATGGAACAATTTAACTCTTATCCGGAATCTACAAATTGTGTACACAATTAATAAAGGTTAAATCGAGGGTTAAATATTAATAAGTAAACGAATACCATTGAATCATATGTGCAGCATTTGACTCCATAGAAACCTAAATCTAATCTAGACAGTGTTGTAGACCATAGATGTAGGTACATCAAAATGTATTACGATGTACAGTCAGTGACAAATGTTTTCACCAGTCTTATACCATTGTAACCCGCTTTACTGAGAAGTATAACACGTTTCTCTATATGTTTTCATCTTGTTAACTGCGTTAACAACATACCTATGTACAACAATAAAATCGTTATGTTACCTCTTATATTTCTCAGAAAAGCGGGTTCAGTTGTATAACACTGGTGAAATCATTTGTCACTGACTGTACCTACATAATAATTATTATAATGCACCAAAATGTAACCTTTAACTGTAAATTCTTTTAATAGACAAAACAAGCAAAATCTAACTATTAACTAATAAACGAATACGTCAAATTCAGATCAAAATCGATTATTTGGGACCTGTGTTGATAGAAACTTTTTTCATTATTTTGATGTGTACTTCCGATCTTCAAAGTAACGAACACTTTCTTTTATTATACCCTTTTCTAGGACAGACAATTTCAAACAATATTGGCACTAAGAATTACCCAAAGACCGATGCAAAGACTGCGTATTAGACTTGGGGATAGGGTAAATAATGGAAATCTGAAACACAACAAAACTAGCAGATATGGCAGCACATATTAGCAAAATGTACTTGGGCAAGCCATAAATTCGGGATTCAATTCAGGACCGCCCTTAAATACGAAAATTGATAAAATGGTGATCATAAAATAAAAACGAAGTGTAGAACGCCCTCAAGCTAAATCAGCAGATGCCGTAAAGCGACACAGGTAACACAGTTACAACTGAATGCAGATAGCTAACACAACAATTTCCGGGTTTGTGTCTAACTCAAAATGACCTGGTGTGTCGCTTGTACCGTGCTGTACTACTATATGTTCAAAAAGAAATTAGTAATTAGTAATTATCATGACGGTGACGTTTGTTTAGTTTACTATTATTCCCTGTAGAGAAACTGGAGATATAAACTAATTTTATTAAAATAAGAAAAACCAAGTACTCAAATTGTTCAAAATATTCTTCTTCAAGCACTTCATAATTACAAAGCAGCTTCATTTTCATTTTTATACATCTGAAATGTTTATGATTTCAGAGTTTGAATTAAAAGGTCTCTATACATAAAATTATATTGGGATCTTCAGATGCTGCTTAACATTCAGGCAAGTTTTGCGGAAGCGACAGCGCCCAGGATTTCTATTGCCCCATGGCGAGGTTACCTAACATCATACAGATCTTGTCTCTACTATTATAACACTTTAAGATAACTATAAACTCCCACAGTAGTCTGTTTTATTAATATTTTGCGCGCAAGGTATGTTGTACCAGAAATGAATTATAGCAACCACCATTAACGTGAGCGTTAAATGTAGGTGTTCCCAAGTAGCGAGGATTAGAATTTTTGTATGTGTTGTTAATTCTTATGATAACTTTATTGCAATTGCAAAATGATTTATGTTCTTCAGCAAAGAAATTGGATAGGAAAGTAGTCAAGTAAGCATGTGAACATAATGGGATAACCTTTCGTAGGTTTATTACTGTGCAGGTAGTATATATGCAATTTTTTAAGTTCTATATTTATAATTGCTATCCGTTCACTTTGAATGAACTTCTTAAAAATCAGTTATTAACATTTTAATTTGTACAATGTTTCCGTTACGCGTACCTATTTGCACAACTATAATTAGATATTACTCAGTTTAACTTATTTCTTATGAATGAATGTTGTAATCAAAAATTTCGTTATACCACGATTGATACAAGCAACGAATGTCGGTTTTCCAATATGTTGACATTTTAAGAAAATATTTGAGATTCCTCAGAATTTTCCTGCGAATGCTTTACATTATAATTCCGAACGCAACATTAACCAATAGCCATTAAGACAACCACAAACATTACTAAAATGCTAGAATTCTAGAAAGCTAATCAACGTATAAATACCAAAGTGAGCCCGTAAATGTATTTATCTAATAAATACCTATTCAATATGCAAAAGGAGACACGACAGAATTTATACGGGGAAATGTGGCGACATGGTGTAGGTATTGAAATGCACCGACTGCCTTGACACCAAAACGACTCAACTAGACGACAATGTATGAGAATATTACAATGTTAGGAACAAAATTATGCAATATTTTAAATTTATAATTTCAACAATAACAGTTGCACGAATATTAAATTTTTGAAACCTTGGCGTCGTAATTCGCAACTGGGCGTACGTAACAAATTATGGCGAGGAGTTTCGCTTTTACAAATTTATGCCAAGATCAACTGCATTATGAACCTACGCCCTCCGTTGCACTGAATAATTTCCGATAATATATAAAACATTTTTTTTATATACTGAATCAAAAAATTCCCGGTATTATATACCTGCCCGATACACATACACCACTTACTACAGTTCTGTCAGTAATAATCATTTAATAAATAGAAGATAATAAAAACACATAGAAGGAGGAAATTTGAATTCCAAATAGCAAGCAAGCCGCTAGCAAATTTTGTTACATACTGAAATCTGAAATTTTTAGTTAAAAAGTACCTACCTACTAAATTGCATTAAATAGTAGCATCTCAAGAGGGGCTAAATTTAAAGCTTAAATTCCAAAATTTTATTTCTTGAAGTAAACAGTTTATATTACAAAACAACGGCCTTTTCAAAGCCAAAACGTTAATCTTTTTTCTCCGCGTTTGAATTTCTGGTACGCAAAGCCGAGACCAAAAAAATGCAAGGGCGAAAAGCACTTTCTGGCAGAGCGCAGAGGTGCAAACAACGTTTTATGAGCGATATCGTTAAAAATAAATCGATTCTCTAAAATATTGATTTATTAGCTCATTCCCACACCCTGCCCTATGTCCGCTTTACAGCATGTGTTCTTTGTGGTAGTTTCTAACTTTCTCGTTGATTTCCACTGGAATTTCTAAGGTAAAAAAAACTAATATAGTATGACGTAAGGTGGGAGATTTTCAGTAAGCAATTCCTTACAAAATATTCCTTCATAGAAGCCACCTGTTAATTCAGATTCCGGTGTATAACCATAACGAACTCATGTATTGTAAACCAAAACAACAGCCTTTATATGTATACCGCATGAAGCTTGTATACCATAGCATCGCGTTATTAAAACGACAAAGAATCACATAATTATGAATATATTTTTGTCGAACTAGTAACATTGAAAACGACTGTAATTTATAATTATAACAAATCTATACTCTATCTTTAGGTACAAAAATTCAAAGAATCCATGGGTAAATGACGTATATTGATTATTTATTACATTACGATGTTACTCTATTTTTTTTCTAGTTAAAAGCGGTGTTGTATAGATTTCTCTTGTCTTACACTTCAAACATCATTTAATACGAAACCTACTTTTGGGATGATAGATGATAGCTTTTTAATTAACTGGCAGCTTGCTGCATCACCTATATTGTCAACTGAATTAGTTACCCTTCGCTGACGAAATTTGAAAGCCGAGAGACATATTATGCCCCCTAATAACCATGCCTTCATTGGTTAAATTCAATACAAATTCAAATTTAACCAATGGATATCGTTATTAGTATCGTGATTCAAAGTATTTAAAAGCAAAAGAAAGCGGCAACAGTATCCTACAGGTTATTTATTTTAAAAATCAAACTAGATCTACAATATAAATTTTCAATATAAATCTGCTGCAGACAACGCAATTAGATACATGACCTTGTTTGCGTTAATATATTGTTCAGCTAGCGCATAGATACAAAGAATATAACACACCTACATGCTAGTACTTAATTATAAATATTTTTATTAACTACTGGTTGTCTTTTACGGTTAATTTCCGTTTTGTCTCATATAGGTAGTAGATTAATTAAAGGATATCGACTCACTAGAAATTCCAAGATTTGAAGAAATATATATAATTTAAGCAAATCAAAAACTTATGTCAGATTGTCAGTTATGATAACATCGAGGCCATGAAAGTGTCAAGCTACTGATAAAATCGGTGTTAATGGCCTGGATAGCTGTGCTTTGCATTCGTGATAGCTTACGCATTATAGTATCCGTTTTTAGAATATTTTTGGCATGTCTTTAATACAGACTGGTACGAAAAGGTCAAGGCTCACTTTACGTGAAGCAATTTCAGCAATTGTCTGATATCATCGTTTGTTTGTCTAATGAAGAAGAAAAGGTTATTGCCATAGAACAAATTATTACTCTGATCTGATTAGTAAAAATTAGTTCAGTAATAACGGAATATTTTCTGCATGTCTGAGTTCATTAATCTACCTCAAAATTCCACCTCAGCAGTTTAATCCACTTAGGTCAACGTTTTCGAATCAATTCATGTCGATTTAGTAGTACCTGTCTAAATGCTCTTTTAGCATGCCAGTTTAATTCAACGCCCAACTTAAGATTATTTACATAATAATCTACCTTACAACATTATTGTATAGGTACCTACCCACATGTAACAATAGATTGTAATTGTACGAAAATGTTACAACGCGGTTTCGTAAATTAGGAAATTTGCAATTCCAGTACCCATGACAAAATATAATGTAAGAAGTAAGTTTTAAGTTTCATAATGCTCAAGGTATCACTTTTCTCAGGACCGAATGTGCCGTAATTTTTTTGCTCAGTATTGTATTTTAATTACTCATTGTTTCGGAAGGACTTTAAAAATGAGTTTTCAGAACACTCACGGAACATCTACATTAAGTGATGTCCTTAAAATACATAATTATTTACTATCATTTCTATTTATTTACTTTTTATTTGGAATTAAAATGAAGTTGTAAATTACTCAATTATGTAGCCTAACTACAGTTTTCTCAGCCATTCGTTATCAATTTATTATAAATTTCATAAATACGGTTTGAATTATTATATCCAAAGCTTATTAATGAACACAACTTCATTTCCGAATATTTTTGTATTCGTTTCTACAGGATGTTTGTATTGGGCATCATTTTGAATTAAATTCTCCTTCGAGCTAATTCAACAATTTCCTGACCTACAAATAGTCGTTTGTCATCCAATAATTTGTTTTAATCGGTAATTGTAGAAAAATAGTTTCTCATTCTTCGGATATACAGTGTGTCGACAGCTCATTCTCGACATGGGAACCTCGCTTATTATGAGAGATACAAATTTGGTTAAATGGAATGAAATACGCCTCAGGTAAAGCTACAGTTCCAGAACTACGTTAAATATCGGAAGTTTATTTATGGGGTTTGATACAACTTTACTTTAGGAGTATTTCATTCTATTCAACGAACTCTGTATCTCTCATAATAATCCCTATGTTCAGAATGAGTCGGGGCCACACTGTATTACAGCAGGGTCGTTCTCAATATTATACGACAGAAAATGATACCGTGAAGTATCCCTGGCATTGGTCAAGGTTTTCGCGCAAGTTTCACCATTTCTGATTTATTAATTTAAGTAGGAGCAGCATGACGATTGTAATATGTCTGTAACCATGAAACTGTAGTTCAATAAAATAAAAATTAGTTATAAACGCCTATACTGTGTTTTATAAAATTACCGGCAAGAAACTGCTGTTTGTTGCACGTGAGGCACGTGATTTCCTTCCATAAATCGATTTTAATTTTTAAAAATCAGTGTTTTAAATCCTACAGTTAATTATATATAAATGTTGTTTAGTAGCATTCTCCCATATTGGTCTGACTGTTTTATTACTTGGTTATAGGTACATGTTTCATCTTATTACTGTAACAAACATGCAGTTTTAATTAATTTTAACAATAATGACATAAAGCAAAAGAAGATGTTATAATAGATTAATTCAATTCAGTTTTAAATCGTCTTTACTATTTGTATTTAAAACATTTCATATACAATATTATCAGATTAAACAATGGCAATATTTTTTGCAACAATCCGTTATAATTAGCAAAGGTGTGGTATATTGGGTTGAAAGGATAAACTCTTTGTATTATCCTTGTTATACAACACAAGTTAAAAAAATACTTGTGTGCCCATTATTTGTGAATAAACATTAGAAAGGTGCGATGAATTCATGGGTATGCATGTAAGTACAAATACTTAAATGATTATTCATTAATACTAAAGTAATAGTTACATAATACTTCAGGTATTACTACTTTGGGATTTTTGTAATTAGAAAAATGTAAATAACGTAAGGGTTTATGAACCATACCGGCTTTTCCATTCCCCAGCTAGAGCTCCATAGGGATCTTATAGTAATTAATTTCTTTACCTGAACTTGCCCCATGCGCCATGCATCATGGGCTATGTAGGTATAAACCAACGCATTAAAACCGGAAATATATGTGGTAGTTTTTTTATAAATTACGCCGCTTTTCTAAAGCCAGTTTGCATGCTGGACGTTTTGTCAGGTCATTCAAATTTAAATTAATATTTGACCATATAACTGAGTCGTTAATTTCCAATTTCTCTAATGGGGTTTATCAAACATTCTTTTTCACAAGGATTCTTTCTGGATGTTGTAGGGGTATGAAATAATATTACCTATTACATTCATATAAAATCAGAATACTTTGCAACTACTGCGTTTCCCATTGCCTTTCTTAGGCAAAATTATCAATTGTAGTTTGTTTAAGTCGAATTTTAATTAAACACATTATTTTTATATAAAGGACATCATTCAAATTATGAATGGATGAGGAAGGAACAAGCTTCGACGGCCCCCGGATATTGTGTAGGTATTATTTATCTACAAGACATAATGGATTCATTCTAGACCTAAAGATAGATACCTAGTACTCATTAATCTGATAAATGTTACTGAAGACATCTACATTGGCAATATTATAGAAATGAATTACCTAACCCAACTGCAATAGCATAAGCTTATGTAACAAATTCGTACTTGCTACAGAAAACAAGAACAAAAATGTTCATAAGACCGCTAGCTAGCTGATGGAGCAGTTGTCAAAAAATATTATTCAATGTCTATAGATTCGATTTGTTTTTGCTTACCTCGATTTATTTTTCTTCAATAAGACGTCCTAGATAATAAAGTAATATATTAAGGATAAAATAATTTAATATAGTCTATCAAATTTTCCAAAACAGATACCGAAACAAACAAATCATCAAATATTTCTATAAGGTGTCTAACAAACCATTTATAAAACTAAAGTAACCGGAATATACATAAAAACATTAGATGTGTTAGCTGGTGAAAAGAGTCTTGATTAATAAAACGCGACTGAATAGAGTGAGAAGTACGGATGTAAGACAGTTAAGGTACTCGTCCACTGGTCTACATCGTCTGTACCGCACGAATTGGAAACAAAATATTTGTTCCATTATATAAAATGGCACCGCGTTCATTACAGATAATCGTATAATATTAAGTATTAAAAGTTAACCTAAAAAAAGTGGAGGTGCAAACCTCCCCTGGACTTTCCCATACTAAAAATAAACATTTTGTTTTTGGTATTCAACAGTATTGTTCGCCACAACCGATAAACTAAACTTGAAAATTAGTATATGGAAAATTAACACAAGTGCCGATTGTGTTCATCTGCGCATGTGTGATTATTTATATTCATAGGCTGCTAGTGGGCTGCTAGGATTAGCCGGCGACAAGGAATTCCCGTCCCGCGCATGGTCGCTTGAACATATCGGCACTTACAAATTTCACCCTACACTGTTTTAAAGTTCAAAATTCACGAATTTCTCATTAACCGTACATTTTAGCCATATGAACACCTTATACTATGTGATAGACAATTAAATTTTGCATTCAATTATATAATAATATATAGGGTGTTTCATTTAAAATAACAAAGTTGCTTATTGTACTGTGAAAACCAAACACCCTGTATACGTGATATAAATTTAGAAAAATGCAAATCTATATACTGAACAACTTTTGTATTTAAACTTCTTTCATATTTTGACTAATAAAGGCGCTATAGGAGCATCAATTTCCGATTTTCAAAATCTCGTAGAGGGCGCCACAGTGGAATTCTGGCGTTCATCAAAAAACAAAAATGTAGCTAATACCAAGCTGTATAAGTATAGAAAATTTAAACAAATTCGTTAGACCAGTTTTTTTGTAATAATTTTTCAAAAATTTCAAAATTTTTGGAAGAGCGCCGTTGCGACCGTTTTTGGATTTAGTAAATAATTTTTTTTCTTGGTGTAGTACAGCCAAAGGGCTTTCAAACAAGTTGTTGCGGAACCTGATCAGATAACTGGTTTTTGAGTTACGGGGCGTTAAAGTCGAAATTTTGAAAAATTCATAGCGACCGCCATTTTGAAGTTAGAGAGTCCGGTAAAAAACTGTTTCCCTTGAATTATGCCCTTCTTTCATATCCCCTACTCAGATTTTCAAAATTCCGCTTCTGAAAAAAATGATACCAAAAAAACATGTCTAACTTCCGCTTCCGGTTTCGGATTTTTTTGAAAAGCTTATTTTGTCGATGAATTTTCGATATACCCCTTCATTTCAAATTTCATCAAAATCGGTTCACTAGTTTTTGCGTTAGAGGCGTTACATACCCACCCACGCACCCACCCACCCACAGACAGACATTTTTTCTAGACCACTTTTTTGGGATCCTGGAGCTCCAAAAGACGTATTTCCGTGAAAATCTCGATTTCGAAAATTTTCATGATATCAATACTTCCCTATACCAGTAGTGGTATGGGAAAGTAATAAATTTCAGAACGAGTGCTCACTAGCGTGCCTGGAACGAGATGATACTAAAGGATAGGATAAGTAAGGGTGTTGATGACTATAGTGTCCTTTCCCTTTCTAACTTAGAAGGAGAAGTAAGGAGAAGTAATTGAAGAATTAGAAGATTGTAATTTCAGTAACTTTTAATAAGGTATTCCATTATCATTTGGTCACGTGATCTTCCGGGCGGCATGCAGTACAAACAATCTGATGTCTAATGTTGATAATCATCAATCAAAATATTTATTTCTAAAAAAATAATTTTATCGACGTGACAAAAATTTCATTATATCGCGTCGAAAAAGTCTAACAATGATTTAACTGTGCCTATACATAAAGAAAGTTGGCAATTATAGGTATAGCCGTATAGCCCACCCGGCAGAAGTATTTGAATACAGAATATCCAGGAGACTCACCCTGTGTATTATATATTGAGTTGCTCTTCAACATACTGCAGAGTTTATACGCCAGTTGAAACACCCTGTATAATTGGATTATATTGATGTATTATAATTTTACTACGAGATCATTGCGCCCCTTGACTTAATTTATAATGGTTGGGTTAAAATATAAGAAAAACAATATAAAAACATACCACTGTATGTTCTTGAGGTTACTTCGATTAGTTAATATAGTTCTATACTTTTTCATAATATTTTAAATTCGATGTCGAAACCATAAAGATGGTTGCTTCACATTCTATGAATTTTGACATTCTCTGCCTAATAACCACTTTAAGTTTTTAGTAAAATGTGTTCGTTTAAAAAAGGGTATAGATACTTTAAATTATACTTTATTTGTTTTCCTTTACTATTTTCCTAAACTAGTTTCTTTCTCTATGTACAGTCAGCGACAAATGTTTTCACCAGTATGATACCACTGAACACGTTTTTCTGAGAAATATAAGAGTCGTTCGTATTATTTTATATAGGTATGTAGGTAAACACTGTTAACAAGATGAAATGAAATATAGAAATGTGTTATATTTCTCACTAAAGCGGGTTACAATGGTACAAGACTGGTGAAAACATTTGTCGCTGACTGTACATGATTTCGATATATTATTGTTATAAATTATACCTTACCTACATTCTCTTATTTTGAAACACTTTCTTAATATTAAATACTACTACTCTATTAATTCTTTTGATATTTAAGTTGTAACTAAGCAGCAATAATTTTGTTTATTTCTTGGTATTAAATTATTTATAGCCGAGCTTCTTCTTCAAGGTTTTGTTTGCTGCATTTTCTAAAATCATAATCTTTCAAATCATCCGTCCTCCATAACCTGTTTGTGCATTCTGACTATCAAACTATGTGAATTGAGTGTAAAGGCCCCTACACATTACACCGGCCGTCGATCCGGCGGCCTGCACAGTCCAGGCCTGCACATGCCAAACTGCGAGTGTGTATGCGAATCCGGCTGCCTGTGCAGACCAAATAATTGGCCGGACGGATTTCTGTCTTTGCTTGAAATTTGTCTGCACAGACCTGCATAAACTGAGCGTGTGGATGCAAAAGAGGCCAAATGCTTCAGTTCGGGTGTGAAGTACATGGAAGAAACATGTGTTCCGAAAATAAAAAAGACACTTTTAAACAGAATTCATCGAACTGTATAGAGCACATCCTTGCCTATGGAAAGTGACGTCCAAAGAATACATGGATAAACATAAAAAGGCTGTTCCGTATGAAGTTTAAGTAGCAAAAATGCGCGAAGTTGATGATGCCGCTACTAAAGACACGGTGGTAAAAAATATTAATAATTTGCGTAGCGCATTAGAAAGGAACTAAAAAAAGCAAATAGTTCGAAACATTTAGGTATGGCTCCGTATGGGCGAAGAAGATACTTATGTTCCTCATTTGTGGTACTACGACCTGCTCACATTTTTGACCGATCAGGAAACGGCTAGACCTTTGTCAAAGCCAGTCTTTACACCATTTTCTTTTTCTGTTCTTAGCAATGGATTTTTTATGTTTTAATTTCACTATGCAAGCCACTGCTGCTATACTGAGCAGTATCAATTCTTCAGATTTCAATCTAACTAGGACAACCTCCACTTGTTATAAATGAACATGAACTGACAAAACCATAGTTTTCATTCGATCGTGTGTAGGCTTCTCCGGCGGCCTGTACAGTTGACATCTGTGCAGGCCGCCGGAAGGGCCGCCTGCGTGTGTGTAGCGGCCTTAAGGGACACCTGTTGATATTTGTGCAATTTCCGAAGAATATTTACTTTTTTAGTTTCGATGCCTAATTAGAAATAAGATTTTCGCAAAGGTATTTTTACTGCCTTAAAAGTGCCATTCATCTGCTAATACATTTCAAAAGTTCCATTTACCATCTGTATGATTATTAAAGCAATAAATTACTTGTAACTGATTTAAAAGTTGAAAGTACCGCAACAGTTCAGTTCAAAATGTTATCCAAAAGTGAATACAATAGAGTTCGCTATATTATTACAGGTGTTACATTAAACCGAGGCCTTCAACTTCCTTTTGTCACTTCCGTCCAGACTTGTGCAGGTGATTTGTACGCTAACGTTGTGTTTAAGTGTTTGTAGTTTATGGTCATACACCGCTAGGCAGGCGTGGAAACGAATGTGCAATTTGCATGATTATATCTCTTCCGATTTTCGTGCTGTTTAATTAAATATTCATAGCAATACACCAAACACCCGTAAAAATTTACAGTTAAATTTAGTGCTCGATATGTTGGATATTAAAGGAAATATTAGCTACTGAAAATAGCCGTGCAAAGTTTGGTTTTTTTTCATGTAGCCATGGATAACTGTACCGTGCTCGTTCTTCTCACGACTGGCCACATAATATCCTCGACTGAATCATTTAATTAGGTTTAAAATTCCTACCGAAGATCCCGTATATGCCGCTAATTTGATGTTGTGCTTGCAAAACTAAGAATATTTCTCACATTAAATATTTGTGAGATTATGGCCCACCACAGTTCGAAACTCTAAAGTGAAATAATATAAAAAGAAACCATCAATTTTCACTTTTATAAGCGGTTTTCCTATGTAATCTTTTTGTTCGGACGAACTATTAAGGCCTAATTTGAATGTTGTTTTGTTTAAAATTACAACCTTGCTTTGATCGCTAACAGTGAAATCTAAATATTTACTTTTAAGTAATGCTTTTAACTTAAGTAGGTAGCCTGTTAGAAAGTCCAAATTTCCATGAGCAATTAAAAATTGTAACAACCGCTGTACCTGTACCTACGCGCAATTCGCATTAGATGTGTTGATGTTAGTAGTTAACTTGCTACTGCGTTTCTCTTTTCTATTTTATTTAGTAAGATGCACATTAATCAAAATTGTTATCGTGCAGAATAAAAAGTAAATAAAACTAATATACCTCTTAAAAGGACCTTCTTCTATAGTATTTGTATTACTCTGTAGATTAATATTATACCTTCGTTTGTATTACTCTATTATTATTGATATAATTGTTATGTTTTGTACAAACATATAATGAAGATTCATTCTTAGCGTCTTTTGCAATATCTATAAGTAATAAAAACTAACTTAATATTGCTTCAATTTTTAACCAATTTTGCATTTATTTACCTAGGTAATTTTTCATTATCATTATTTACCTAGGTTGAGAAATATAACTTCTCATTAGAGAAAAGGAGTAAGTAATGGCGACATCTCAGGTTAGTAGTGAAAAAAGTATTTAAAACAAAACTTTACTAACGTGTGGTCGTCATGTTTTTGAAATTTTCAAGCTAGCTTGGAAACTGATTGGTGATTATTAAAATAGCATTTGAAACGTCGGACGACTTAAGCAAGTAATTGTCGCAGATTAGAATTGATACTTTATTATAATATGCTTTGATTGACAATGCTGATGATGTGAGCATACAGAATCGTTGTCAAACTCCTGTGCGGGCCAGAGAACAACCAAATGAGAAATTAAATCGTCCGTATTTTACCTATTACTGAAACATTTTCGTCCACGACAACAAACATTCCTACAGTCTCAATACAGTAAAGCAGTACAGTACTATGGCGATACTGCACCTTTATTA
Organism: Hemicrepidius hirtus; assembly: GCA_963082805.1. NCBI lineage: Eukaryota > Metazoa > Arthropoda > Insecta > Coleoptera > Elateridae > Hemicrepidius > Hemicrepidius hirtus. The sequence goes on along the minus strand of OY720160.1, from coordinate 27,722,640 downwards.
ACTTGAAAACCATGCAAAATTTTGCTTGAATTGGCTATTCACCATGAAAACAACACAAAACAGGACCTATTTATTGAATACAAAACGGTGCATTTATCCTTAAATGTAAATTGGGGTAAGTAATAGTCTCTAATTACGTTGCACAAGAATTAGTATTTCTTCTATCCGTTATTACCCACTTCTGTCCATGGTTTATCTTAATCTCAGTTCATGAATCTTGATCACCAATTTACCGTAATAGTTGTTAGTATCTATAAATAACAGCGGATGTCTTTAATTATATGTGTATTAATTATTATCGTTTATGAAGATAAGATTAGGATAGTAATGGTAATTGATTTAAGATGTTTTAATTTGTTGTACACCGCAACTCAGAGATACGGTTGCAGTAACAAAAATAAGTTTTTTAAATCTTAAAAACCAGATTTTTACTATGAATAATAATTAGCATACGTTCCACAACATTTTATAATTATGTTTGGAATATTATGGCCTTTATAATTACTATTATAATTCAGGATTGAAGCTTCGTTCCCTTAAAGTTACAAATTGAACTTAGAACGGTATTAGCAAAGGAAATTTCACTTTCTTATAATTTTCAAGCCTTATAATTTTCCACAGAGAAGCTTTTTATGTCGTAAACAAAATGTACAAAAATTTTCATGCATTATCGCTAGCATTGTTTCAATGAAAATCCGGATTATTACTCGTATATCTTCTCTGCTATTTTTCTATAGTTTTTTGAAAGTATTTTTAAATATCAGTAAATCGTAGATTAAATTTTAATTCGTTTATTTCACTTACTCTTCAGTAAATCGTATTCTCTTGCTCCAACATATTATGTAGGTACATGAGCAAGTTCTATATGTTTCGTAAAAACTTCGAAGGTTTGTATAGTAATTAGAATAGGATTATAATCATTTGCAATCGGTTATCCAAATTATTGTATTATATCTAAGAATTACATTCTAAATTTTCTTATTAATATTCCAATTAACTCATATCGTGGGACACCGTCAAGTATTGCCGATATACACGTTGTCCCCTGAAATTTTGAATACGGACATTTGAATGCATTACTTGGCCCTTTAGTTACCACGCTCACTTTTTACATAGCCGAGTCAAATATTTTAATTCACTAAAGCAACGGGAAATAATTAGCAATTTCTAATTTGTAATAAACAACCATGGCAATCTATTATAATAATCGAGTCGTATTCAAAATTTCAGGGGACAACGTGTAATATATGTAAAGGTGGCTACCTTCAATGTTGTTTGTTACTATAGTAAATGTTTGACAAGATATAAATATTTGTATTTTGAATTAATATCTGTTAATATTAATATTTAATTACTTATTGTTTATTAACGTGTAATTTAATTCTCTTGTAAAGAATAAAATCACGTAAGTTGAAGAAACTAATTTACAAATTAAATTACAATAAACAAGTAAGTAAGATGGTCCAGTTTTTCGTGCAAGTGGTGAAGAAAACTGAGAAGGAATGTGTGATTCAATGTATTTCTACAGATAAAACAACATGGTACTTTATTCCCGAAGAGTCCAATAATATATCATTTCACAAACATTTAGTAACTAGAAAACCAATTTACAATGCTACATTAGCAATTAAGAACATAAATGGTTATCGAACTGTAGCAATTAAATTAGATGATGATATTCGGAAGGAATATTTTGATGAGGATGGAAATGTTTGTTTTCAAGAATACCCGTTAGAAGAGTGTGTTCCTACATCGAATTTTAAAACTATTGAACCTATAAAAATAGAGCTAGAAGAGAGAATTAAACAGCTAGAGCAACAATTAAAGTTAAATTCAAATCAAGATGTCAATAAACTACACCATATTGAAAAAAATTTTGTTTTAAACAAATTTGAAAAAAAACATGACCCTAAAGATTGGTTAAAAATTTTTGAAAGTGAGTGTGCACCGTTTCAGATTCAATCCGATAATTTGAAAATTCAGGGGTTACGTTTCTTTGTTTCGGGTTCAACAAAAGACTGGTATGAGGCTAATCTTAAAAAAATTGGACTAACAGGTTCATGGGATAGTTGGAAATATTCTTTTCTGAATGTTTTTGTTGATAAAGGTTGGTCTAATGTTAGAAAAGCTTTTAGTTACAAATACTTGAGTGGATCCTTAATTGATTACGCACTTGCTAAAGAAAAATTATGTTTAGAGGTGGAATCAGAAAGTACCGAGGTTTCTCGGATTAATCAAATAGTTTTTGGATTGCCAAGTGAGGCTCAACAAGAACTTGACAGAGAAGAACTAACTACTCTTGATAAATTGTATACAGCAATACGTAAATTGGAAGATACATTTTTAAAAAAGAAAACGGAGAGGCCTTCAATTACAAACTTCAATAATCAGAGTAGTTTTAATTTAAATAAAAAAATTGAAACTCAAAATAATGAAATAAAACGAAAACCATGTCCAAACTGTGTCGCCCTTGGTTATCCAAATCGATTTCATAAAGAAATAGATTGTCGCAATCATAATAAGACTGTGCAGGAAAAAATGAAACCAAATATAAAAAAACAAGAATCAAACTTTACTGAATTAGAAATAATGAATATTAACCTTGACACTGAAGATTTAAACTAAAAACCCGGGCGAAAGATGATCCACTGATAAAATTAAATGTATTAATAAATGACAAGATAAATGTAAATGCTCTTTATGATTGTGGTTCAAATGTAACCCTTATTAATAAACGAATTGCTGAATTGCTGAAGTTGAAATTAATAAAAGATAAGAGTATTTTAAAAACAATCAGCGGATCAAATTTCACGTCAGCCCGGGCCTTGATTAAACTTAGAATTGGACAGATTACTGACTTTATAACGACCTATGTGGTTAAAAATGATAATTTCTCCTATGATCTTTTAATTGGTGTTGATGCTATTAAGACTTTTAAGTTGATACAAGATGAAAACTTGAAAATTTATCAACGTATTAATAATCACAGCATATTAGATCTAAAGGAAGATCGATCTATTTGTGATCAGATGATTTTAACTTCAGATGATGATACTGAAGTAAATTTAAATGAAAATTTAAATATAAATGAATTCAAAGCTAAATTAGATCACATTGAGAATGATGATAAAAAAAGAATTATTTTACAATTAATTGACAAGTACAAACACATGTTTGCTAAAGACAAATTTGATATAGGTAAAGTTCGATCAAAAGAAGCAGAGATTAAATTAATAAGAAATGAATATGTTACTTCTCGCCCGTATAAATGTACAATTCCAGATGATACTGAAATAAGAAATCAAATAAAGAATTTATTACAAGTGGGTATAATTGAAGAATCTGATTCACCTTTTGCTTCTCCTGTGACATTAGCCTACAAGAAAGATGATGGAAAGAAGTCTAGACTGTGTATAGATTTCAGAAAATTAAACAAATTAGTTGTCCCAGAATGTTTTCCTTTTCCTACAATTCAAGATGTGATTGAGAAAGTTTCTAACTGTGAGTATTTCACAGTTTTAGATATTAACTCGGCTTTCTGGTGCATTTCATTAAAGTTAGGGGATAGAGAAAAAACATCTTTTGTTACAAAATATGGGAAATTCATGTTCAGGGTGCTACCATTTGGACTAAAGAATGCTCCAGCAACTTTTCAAAGAATACTATCAAATATAATTAGAAGAAATAATATAGATGACTTTTGTATAAATTATATAGATGATATTTTAATTTTTTCTAAATCCTGGGACGAACATGTTGAACATATTAAGAAATTTTTGGAAGTGACAAATTCCGAAGGTTTAAAATTGAAACTATCTAAATGTATGTTTGCTGCAAAATCTGTAAAGTATCTGGGACATACAATTTCTAAAAATAAAGTTTCACCAGCTCAAGAGAATTTAGTCTCTATTCAGCATCTTCAGAGTCCTTCCGATAAGTCTGGTGTACGCAGTATTTTGGGTTCCATTAACTTTTACTTAAAATATATAGAAAATAGTTCCCAGAAACTCGAACCACTTCACCAATTATTAAGGAAGGATGTTAAATTTCAATGGACTGATGAATGTGAACAAGCTTTCACAATGGTCAAAGATTATTTATGTTCTAAACCTATTCTAGCTATATATGATTTTAATAAGCCAGTTTTTATAGAAACCGATGCTAGTTATAAAGGTCTTGGTGCCACACTCAAACAACCACAAGAAGACGGAATACTACACCCTGTTGCATATTTTTCAAGAAAACTTTCAAATCCGGAGAAACGTTATGATATCATACATTTAGAATGTAAAGCAATTAAGGAGGCAATAAAGTTTTGGCAATATTACCTTATTGGACGTCAGTTTACAGTTTGTAGTGATCACAAACCGTTAGAGAATCTAAAAACAAAGGCTAGAACAGATGAAATACTCGGAGATTTAATTCTTTACTTATCTCAGTTTAATTTTAATATAATATACAAAAAGGGAAAGGACAACATACTTGCAGATCTATTATCTAGAAATCCGGTCCTTGAATATTTTGAAAATGAAGATGTAATCACAGTAATTAATTTAATAGAGTTACCAGCGATATTGGATGATCAATCCAAACATATGTCTGAAATGAAAGCAGAAAAAAATATTGAATTTAAACAGGGACTAATATTGAAGAGATTAAAAGAAAAATCAAGAATTTTTGTTTCTCCGACATTTGGGAAAGATATTATCGAGCTTGTTCATCAACATTATGGACATATAGGTCCAGCACAAATGCTCGCAACAATAAGACCACACTATTATTTTAAAGGACTTGATAAAGCTGTAGAAACCTTCTGTAAAAATTGTAAGGTATGTATAGAAAACAAAACTCGACGTATTCGTGCTATAGGGCTGCTCTCACAATTTGGTCCGGCCGAACGCCCGTTTCAGATCATGTCACTTGATAGTGTTGGTGGTTTCGGAGGAAATCGATCCTCCAAACGATACATGCATATTCTAGTTGATCATTTTACTAGATATGTTTGGATATCAACAACAAAGGGTCAGAATGCCCAAGATTTTATAAACCTAATAAATCCAATTTCAAAGAAACATAATATTTCGATTTTATTAGCAGACCAATATACAGGAATTAATTCTACTTGTTTTAAAAATTATTTAGATAAAAATGGAATTCAGATTGTTTTTACATGCATCGATCATCCAGAATCAAATGGTCTTAACGAACGACTGAATCAAACACTTGTAAATCGCCTTAGATGCAAAATAAACAGTGATAACAATACTAGAGCCTGGTCAATGTTAGCACAAGAATGTGTAAATGAGTATAACGATACCATTCATAGTTCAACACAATTTGAACCATCATATTTATTATTTGGGAAAAAACCTACAATTTCACCTCTTCAGGAAAATTATCAGCAAATTCTTGAAGTAGACAGAAAAAAAGCATTTCAAAATTCGATAAAATCTTTTAAAATAAATAAAAAACGATTGGATAAGAATCGACAACAGTACAACTTCAATGTTGATGATATGGTCTATATTGAAAATGGCAGTAAACTAAATAGAAATAAGTTAGATCCAGTTCGAGTGGGACCATTTTCTATCGTTCGACAAATTTCTCCATCATTTTATGAAGTTGCAAGCGGAAAGAAAAAGAAAATTTCAAATTTTTTCCACTCAAGCAAACTTGTTCCTTTTCCCCACGCATAAAGCGTCCTCAAAGGGGGAGGTGTAAAGGTGGCTACCTTCAATGTTGTTTGTTACTATAGTAAATGTTTGACAAGATATAAATATTTGTATTTTGAATTAATATCTGTTAATATTAATATTTAATTACTTATTGTTTATTAACGTGTAATTTAATTCTCTTGTAAAGAATAAAATCACGTAAGTTGAAGAAACTAATTTACATATATATAACTTACCTGAAACGGAGGTCTGAAGTAGCTCGCTATTTGTAGCGCTCTACTATAATTATTAATTAAGCTACTATTTTTTTAGTTTTATAGCGCGTAGCGTGCTAATTTTATTTAGATATAGCCTGTAGCATAGCATGCTACTCATAAAATGTAGCTGTAGCGAAAATCGCGAAGCTAGTTTTCGGTACAAACCCAAATCATTAAAATAAACATTCAAACAATTTTTTTTACGTTTTTATTTTGATATCGCCAATTGTAACTTCAAATGTCTCGGTCAAGATTTAAAGTACCTACTTACATACATTAATTTTATGCTGCTTTCATACTAAATGAGAAAATTATAGAAATAATAAGTATTAAAGACAATATCGATTTTAACTGGAAATAGCAAAATTTATTTGCTATGTACCGTGTACGTATTTCGGCATCAATGTGCCATTGTCAAAAGCATCTCATATTTTTGTTTCCTTTTAATGGTATAACGAATTTGCAATGATATGACACTTTTCTAACACACTCAAATTTATTCACCTTGGTGCAGTTCCTCTTGACTAGACTCTACAAACACTCTGGTTTGTTATTATTAGAACCGTTTTATATAAGATTCAAATTTTCCAAATTCTCCAAAGTTTCTAAGGCGTCCCACAGACCAACGCGAGACAGTCGCTGACGCTGCGAATATTTCGCAGCGATAAATTCGCAGCGCTGTATGTATATGGGGATAAGAGCGTTTCTTCTTTTCGTCGCGAAATAATCGCAGCGTCAGCGAATGTTTCGCGTTGGCTGTGGGACGCTTATTACCTCTTTAAATTGAAGACTATAGATGTGATGTTTAAATGTTACGTAGGTAATTATTCGCACCATAGGAACAGTATAAGATGTTAGCGTTAGAAAAAGCAAATAAAACACATGACTTTAAAATTTCATGGTCTCTTTTGATCACTTTACTTTTTGAACGCACCGTACTCCCGGAACCCAATTTAGGAAGTTGTGCAATTCATATAAGCACGCTACGGCGGCGGCGCGCCTATCCTACACACGGAATCCAATTACTGATCACAGGATTTCTTAGCACCGAAGGTTTCTGGATTGAATTGTTGGAAGAAGTCCAATCCAATCTAACTTAATTTAAAACGCTTCAATTTTCGTTTGCAACGTTAGTGAAAAACGAGAACGGCGTTAGATTTGTTTTAGAATCCCACCGAAGTTTGCTAATTTAATCGACTGAAAGTTTTACAATAACAAAGTTACCCATACAAGCATTAGATTATTATTACTCTGTACATTGGAAAATCTATCCATTTGTGAAATCAGAAAAAAAACTCCTATTTAACAGCCGAAATATTTACTATAATGGATTCCATTAATATCCCAAAAATGAAACAAAATACGATCTTGAAAATATTGTACATTTTACTGCATAAGAATTTCTGTCAGTTCCCTATCTTGTACTTTACTTCTATCTGCGGAACCCCTACCTGCGACGGTTATGAAAAGGTCCCCAACTTTGCTACTTTAATCGACCCTGTAACTCAGTCTTACCCTAACAAAATTACCCATACAACGTGGGTAGATTATTGTCACCCTGAAATGTCAGTTCGAGGTATGGAATTACTCCCAAGTATTTATCGTGGTGTGACAAATTGAATAGGGGTAAACTAACCAGGGCATTACGGAGCGGAGAAGACTGTCCATCGGTGTATCCTGAGGGAACATACAATCAGCGCCGCTGTATATAGAGGACTCTTAGATTATTTTGGTAAAATTTAAATTACAAAAATGTTTACTAGGCACTGCTATAAAATCACCTTCATCTAATACACCTTCGTACAAGAAGTAAATTCAATTACAGTCATATTCAAGTATAACCAATTTTGTGTCAGTAATATATTAATCATAGACAAAATATGAAGGTTACAATATTCACGAATTATTTTTTGAAATCATTTCAATATACAACTTTTCCTAATCTATTTTTGCAAGACAACTACGCAGCTATCAATCATTTTTGTTACATTTTAAAATATAACCGGAAATGCAGAGGTCGTTTGCTATTAACATGCGTGAATATGTTTCAGCAAATGTGTTTAAAGTTCATTAATTACTTTCACATGTTACAAAAACTAAAACCATTATGTTTGCTCTAGTCGATTTAACCTGCCCGATGAAATCATTAATCTTTGGAAACAAATAGCAGTTGTGTCACAGGAAAGTTCTTTGTTGTTGCATTACAAAATCATGTCGTGGTCAGCTCTGGAAAGATAGCATTGACCTGCTGAAAGGGATATCACCTAACTGTATCGCGAGCTGTACTCTTGTAAATACTCGAGATACTCAACACTACTAACAGCTGCTTCACCCAAGTTTCTATATCTTTCCCATATTTAGATGCACGTTTGTTACGATCAAACAGCAATTTTCTTTGAAAAACTAACGTTCACCACTCCAAGCGTACTTGCTAGAAAAAAGTAAGAGTTCGCGAGTTGGTAATGTTTCAAGAGTAACCCAAACATTTCCTACTTTCTTGAAGGAAACGCTTTCCTAGTCCTAGAACTAGATTAACATCTAGGTAAACGGGTATAATTTGTCTGCGGCCCCATAATTTTAGAAGTCGTGGGTTGATAAAAGAATTTATTAATTGCTTTAGCTACTATTGCGTACTATAACCTTTTTCCGTCTGCATCTGCATTAATGGACATTCTATACTTTGTTGTTATCGCTTCTGTAATCGGAGTTGTATTTATACTAAATTAGCGTTGAACATGAATAACAACATTAATTTCAATTTACTTGACGAGATTCTTCCTGAGGAATTTGTTAGGTTCTATTTAAAGTCGAAATGCCGAAAATCATATCTAACAAAAATCTTCGATTATATTAGGAATTTCTTCCTAGCACTGTCTCTTTTTATTTCTCGTATTCTTCAGGTTTACTAATTATTTGAAAAAATCTTCAGATAACTAATTAGTCGACGAAAATAGCTAATTCTGGATATAACAGTAAATTTTTTACACAAATTTACCGGAAATTCTTCAAGCTAACAGTTTTCAACAAATTCTTGATGGTGGAATAATAAAAAAAAGTCTAACTAAATCAAATTTGAAGAAATGCCGAAGCTAGCTGAGAGTGGAGGAATTATAACTCCTATCAATAGTAACTACTGGGTGCTTTTCACCAAAAATTCGTCTTTAGAATGGTTTCTTTACCGTGTTGTTTTGTATAACCGAAATTTATGTTAAGTTCAATGGTTCAATATAGCAAGTATTGAAACTTACACAAATCAAAGGAGTAGGGTAAACTCGAGCAAACTCGTGATATCACTATAATCTCGTGATACTTTTTCATACCCACGAGATTACCAGTATGAGTGGGAGTTGTGTTTCCCCATTGCTTAGAGACAGATTTCATTTGATATGCGGTTTGTTGCGGTTTTCAAATATTGATGTAAAACTTGAATTAAACTATCACGGTTTATATTATTTTTGTTCATGTTCCTCGTTAAAATTCCTTTTAGTTACCTATACGTAACTTTTCAGGGAAGCACAAGATACAAGTTTATACTAAACGGTAACCTTCATTTTCGCCCAGGATTCACCTCCTGCATTTTCTACATGTGCTTAGGAAACACCTTGTATATACGCTATTTTTTGCACTTCCGGATAATTGATTTGAATATTAAATCGTCCTAAATTTGTTCTTGTTAACGTAACAATCGACAACTATAAACTTATCCATAAATCTATTATCTAAAATGACAAAGGAAAACCTGGCAATTTGTATATTTTTTCAAATTTAATCCCTAGCGATTTGAAACCTTTCATTTGCCATCTCTATTGAAGTAATAATACAAATACAATAATTAGTAACTAAAATTATTGATAAGCAATTGCTTTTTCCTCTGCGGTAATAATTATTATACTGTACTAGGGTAACTTGGGAACAAACAGTTTTCGTAGTTCGAACTAAATTTATCGACAACCTTCCAGCAAATAACTAAGACACGACATTGCGAAAACAGCCTTAAAAAATAACTAAGAAAACATTGAAATACAATTATTCATTATTCTATTTTTCAAGTTTGATATCAAGGTCTGCTTAATAACAATAATAATAAACCGTATGCCTTCTAGCGAATTACAGATTGATTTAATTTATTATAAAATAAATAATAAAATACAATTTTTAATTAGTAGTTTATCGCTATTTCAAGTGATTACCTAACCCGAGGTTATACACAATCGATGATTTTTAAATATGTATCAGTTTAAATATTAATGTTATCGTGATAAAGGATAAAGGTTGTGTAAAAAAATAATAATAAGTTTTATATAAACATCCTTAGCGAACATTACATGCTTAATCTAACTAGCATTTATATTCATATTTTTTCATAGAGATATCTGACCAAGTGCTTAATGTCACTACCACATTACTCATAATTCTATCATAAAGTGATGTGGGAAACTGGGGAACTGTATAATTAGATAACAGTATGTGCTATACAGCAAGACCGCTTTTTGCACCGTACGAGACCGCCTTTTAACGCTTAAACGACGGACGGCGGCTAAATTGCCTTCGTTTGTAAAAATGAAAATTCTGTTACGCTCAACGCTTACACATCTTGGAACATGCAGGATAAACCTTAAAATATGAAATGTATGTGTATAGGATTTAATTAAACTCTACAGGGAATCAAATAGGCTCCAATTACAGTCTTCCTTTGCGTGTAAGTTTATAAATATACTTGGTAGAAAAATATAAAGAAATGTGGAGAACGGAATGCTGATTATTATCTTAAGATATGTTCAGAAATATTTTGTAGTATTTTGTATTATTATTGATTTATAATTAATTCAACCTACTGTAATATATACTACTAAAAGCACTTTTTATTTACATTAACAAGAATCTGTAGATTTTTTAAACTAATCCAAATTTATAAATTTAAATTTAAATAAATTTGTATGTTTACATAAGTTATAAATAAACGGAAGAGTCATAACAAAATTATTTTGCAGTTAATTTGCATACGTCCTTCGTCTTTTTATTCAGCTGTTTGATGAAATAATCGGTTTAACCTTTTTGATATACATTTGATAAAAAGACGTAATAATAATGTTTTTGGAAAATAATTGGTTTATTAACATTTCTATTGACTTTAACAATCCGCCTGTAGCAATGTTTCGTTTAAGAGTAATTATAGCATGCTTTGATCTAATGCTTTAGAATCTAATACTAAATATGTCATAACAGTGGCCTTTAAAATTTCCAACAGCTACTTCATATTAATTTTTATAACTGCAAAATTACAGTGTCGAAATTCTAATACATACTAGTAAACGAGTCTTCTTGCAATAAGTTAGAAGAATAACCAACCAATACAATCAAATCTAAGATTTAGAACATAACATAGCAAGGCGATAAACACGAGGCATATTCCAGTACAAATCACCAAAGTGACTATGGTCTGTTTTTTAACTAGGAGGAGCGATTCAAATTTGTCGCGCCAAAATCCACACCTGTGATTGGCTGCGGCCAGGCCGGTTTCACACCGCTAAGTAATTTGTATAAATTTTGACGTTTGACGTGATTTGATAATTATTTTTCTAGGCGCAGACAGTGACATAATTCAGGCAAAATACATTAAATTAGTTTTCATTTCAGCTGTAAATTTTAAACATGATAAAAATTCAAATTTACCGTCAAAACTTCGGAAGTCTTCTTTTCTAGTGACATTTCTAGTGTGAATCTGGCTTTTGTATTCACTCCTCCTAGTTAAAAAACAGACCATAGAAATATTGCATAATGTAGTATTTTTAGCTTTGAACTGTTGGTACTCCCGATAAAAAATGATAAAGCTAGAGAAGAAGTTCTTGTCTTTCTTCAACTTAAAAAGAAGTCGTCTATTGTACTTAGGTTTGATCAAAAATAATTTACATCTAATATAGCTATGAAAGAACAAATCGCTACCTTTTACATTTGGCTATACCTTATTTTTTTAACTACGGCCTGGATGTAAACAAAACCACGTGATCATTTCTAGTGTACGTTTATAGTGGTAGGTATCTTACGTAAACTAGCGCGCGGGGTAGCTTACACCATAACTGCAAAGAATAGTTTCACTGGGCGACGATTCCATTTTAAATAAATCTAAATACTAAAGCACCAGATATCATACACAGATGACGACAAATGCAACTGCAATTAACGCACGAATCGAACGTAACTACTCCTACAGTAAAGGGGTGAAATCTTCTAGCTGCAACTACCAATGACAGCGCTACATTGCAATGACGTTTTAGAAATTGTCACGTGGTTTTGTTTACATCCAGGCCGTGGTTAGAAAAAATAAAGTATAGTATACTCTGTTTTTTCTCTTTATCATTCAGAGTAGGCGAAGTCAACTTTAGATATTTTTATAACAGTGTAGAATAGCTACTAAAGTCACCGGTGGAAACGTCACTTGTAATCAATTGTCGTTTTGAAGTTTACCTACACTATAAAACTATATAAAAATCACGGCACTCTTGAATGATAAAGAGAAAAAACAGAGTATATAATATATTCTCACGTCACAACTGTCAGATTTGCATGTCACTCAATCTTAATGGCATAAATTTGTTGTTGTATAGCCATACTAGATGAAAATCATTTTTGACCATGCTTTATATACAGGGTGGGGATTATTTCGATGCTCACCATTGGTATCTCGGGAACGGTAAACGATACGAAGTCGGTTAAATTAGACAAAATTTGCGCCTTTTTATGACGATTGAGAATCTGAAAAGAAATCCAGGATATTTTGATTACTTCCTGATTTATCACGAAAATGGTATTGAAGATAATCTCTTTTTTCGGAAATCGTTATTTTCAGTTTCTGCGTGATAAATCAGGAAGCAACCAAAATATCCTGGATTTCTTATCAGATTCTCAATCGTAATAAAAAGGTGCAAATTTTGTTTAATTTAACCGACTTCGTATCGTTTACCGTTCCCGAGATACCAATGGTGAGCATCGAAATAATCACCACCCTGTATGCATTGCCTCGTCATATACAATACAATGTATAGTCAGGGCACGCTAATGGTGCATCTACGTCATCAATCGCATTTTCTGGTAATTTTGTAGTACCTACCAATCTTGAAACAGTATACAACTGTAATTTTTTTGTGAATTACGTACTAAAAGTATGCATTTTTTAAACCCATTGAATGTTATTTTACAGTTATTATTTTTATTAATTATTTGCATTCATATTATTCCTGGAAAAAAATAAAAACGTTTACTAATTAGTATTTTTTCGTCCTATTAGTTTTTCTTTTTATTTAAGCACATGATCATTGTTGTTTTTTTTATTGTGTTTATATTGCTCAAACGTCACTCTGACAGTTTGAGAAACACATTAAACCAAACGACATTTTGAGAAACAATAAATAAATATAAACAGAGTAATTCATGACGTCATAGTCGCCATTAAAACATTGATGACGTAGATGCACCCTTATTACCGTGCCTCAACTATATACCCGAATCATTGTTCTCGAAACAATGTTATGGGAACTATAGTCTGTTTTTTTTCGCTTATAATTCGAATGTACCTACTGTGATTTTTTTTTATTTTTAAAGTGACTTAATCTTAAATTTAGTAACTAGTATCAAATCAACTGTCATTGTAACGTTTAATATTTTGACGTTAATGTTACATAATGTACATAATGTAGAGATAGGAATTGAAAATCTAACAAAACCGAAATTTTAGCCGTAGTTGTAGAAGTTTTTGGTAAGGGCTTTAATGCGCCACGCCACGGTTCGCATAATTTATCAATGGATTTTTAAATTTATACAATAAATATTAACGGCAGAAAATCAGTGTCTCAATACTTTTAACTCGCTCTGTATAATTAAAATTCTACTAAAGTTTTGTTATGTTATGATTTTTTAACAACACTAGCGTTGTTCAATGTAATAAGAATAACTAAACGCAACTCGGTTTCTAAGGAGTTATTAACACACGTTAACACACTTACATTATAGGATAACGTAAATAAAATTTACAACATTTTTTTACAATAACAGAATATTATTAATTACGCTTGAAGAATAAATATGTTATTTACCATAGATTAGGGCTTTACACCTACATTATCTAGCTTTGCATAATGTAAATTGCATTTATTACTCATTTTTTCATTATACCTACATTTCCAACTCTACAGAATTTCCCAGAAACTAAAATGTAGGCAAGCAATTCTCAGTAGGCACCATAGGCGGTTATAAATCTAACACATTAAATGATAAATCAAATAAAATTATAAGGCTACATAAATTAAGTATATCAATACTATTATATAAAGCACAACAGTGTTGTCTGGGTTTACACCCCACCGCTACAAAATTAAAAAAAGGACAGCTCTATATAAACTTCATATAATGTGTGAACGCTGACTTTATTATAAGTGTGGGTTTTCACCCCACCGGTACCAAAAAAAAAAAGGGCTGCTCTGTATAAACGTCCTATATCGTGTGAACGCAACGTTAAACGGTTGTGCGGGCGTGCCAAGGTCAGTGGGGCGTGTACGTATAGGCTTAATAAGTACCACACTTCGCTTAAGTTACATTCAGATTTGTCAGTAGTGCCAACCGCCGAAAATAAAATATGTTAGCGGGTACACTCATCTAAAGAAGTATTTTTTTTTAAAGTAGGCCTTTTCCTGCTTTATAAAGCAGTTTCCATCAAATAAAGAAACATTAGTGATGTCTTAATGATCTAAGCTTCCCCTGGATGGGCTATTTCGCCTCGAAAAGTGGTTGTAGTTTAAAAGCGAGTTTTGGTTATGTTCCAGTGTTTACATATTTCGACCGCAGAACAATCCTAATATTATTTTCTGCATTTAAACTAGACTTCGATGTTTCTAACATTACAAACACGGACTCCAGGATCCCTTTGACAGGTATTAGTACAGAACCTCCACCGTAGGCACCTAAATAACCCCAAGGACCCGCAGGAATTAATAAAAGAATTAAAAATTAGCGATTTTCAAGATCTTTTTCTGGAGTTACAGCTGAGTTACAGAGAGAGTCCTCCCGAATCTCGACCGTGGGGACCTAGGGGAGACAACCCTACAACCCTTCTGGCGTTTTTCATACTTTTGCCCTTTTCGGAAATTATAAATTTTTGCAATTTGCTCTACACGTCATTCGACCAGACTTCAGAGAGTGAAACCCCACGCAGAAGGTCTCCAGGTTCATAAGCTTACACGTTCGGACTCCCGGGTCACCTAGAAAGACAATAGCACGACACCTCCTCCGCGGGCACCTAGAGAACCCCAGGAGGACTTCGGAAAATAATTAAAAATTAGCGATTTTCACGATTTTCTTTCTGGAGTTACAGAGAGAGTCCTCCCGAATCTCGACCGTGGGGACCTAGGGGAGACCTTCCCCTACAACCCCTCTTCTGGCGTGTTTCATACTTTTGCCCTTTTCGGAAATTATAAATTTTTGCAATTTGCTCTACACGTCATTCGACCTGGAGACTTCAGAGAGTGAAACCCCACGCAGAAGGTCTCCAGGTTCATAAGCTTACACGTTCGGACTCCCGGGTCACCTAGAAAGACAAAAGCACGGCACCTCCTCCGCGGGCACCTAGAGAACCCCAGGAGGACTTCGGAAAATAATTAAAAATTAGTGATTTTCACGATTTGTTTTCTGGAGTTACAGAGAGAGTCCTCCCGAATCTCGACCGTGGGGACCTAGGGGAGACCTTCCCCTACAACCCCTCTTCTGGCGTGTTACATACTTTTGCCCTTTTCGGAAATTATCAATTTTTGCAATTTGCTCTACACACTATTCGACCTGGAGACTTAAGAATGTGAAACCCCGCGCAGAAGGTCTCCAGGTCCATAAGCTTACACGTTCGGACTCCCGGGCCACCTAGAAAGACAAAAGCACGGCACCTCCTCCGCGGGCACCTAGAGAACCCCAGGAGGACTTCGGAAAATAATTAAAAATTAGCGATTTTCACGATTTTTTTCTGGAGTTACAAAGAGAGTCCTCCCGAATCTCGACCGTGGGGACCTAGGGGAGACCTTCCCCTACAACCCCTCTTCTGGCGTGTTACATACTTTTGCCCTTTTCGGAAATTATCAATTTTTGCAATTTGCTCTACACACTATTCGACCTGGAGACTTAAGAATGTGAAACCCCGCGCAGAAGGTCTCCAGGTCCATAAGCGTACACGTTCGGACTCCCGGGTCACCTAGAAAACCAATAACACGGCACCTCCTCCGCGGGCACCTAGAGAACCCCAGGAGGACTTCGGAAAATAATGTAAAATTATTGATTTGCAAGACTTTTTTTCTGGAGTTGCAGAGAGAGTCCTCGCGAATCTCGACCGTGGGGACCTAGGGGGGACCTTCCCCTACAACCGTTCTTCTGGCGTTTTTCATACTTTTGCCCTTTTCGGAATTTATCAATTTTTGCAATTTGCTCTACACGCTATTCGACCTGGAGACTTAAGAATGTGAAACCCCACGCAGAAGGTCTCCAGGTCCATAAGCTTACACGTTCGGACTCCCGGGTTACCTAGAAAAACAATAGCACGGCACCTCCTCCGCGGGCACCTAGAGAACCCCAGGAGGACTTCGGAAAATAATGTAAAATTATCGATTTTCAAGATTTTTTTTCTGGAGTTACAGAGAGAGTCCTCCTGAATCTCGACCGTGGGGAGCGTTGTACGATTTTTAACTTCGGAATATAATTTAAATCGTAACAACCAATACTATACATTTTCAATTCAAATAAATAGTAGAGATTACAATAGATATTAAATTCGTTTTATACGACCCTACTGTAAACGCGGCATGTGCTGCGGGTACCCAGCTAGTTTAACCATATACCGCAGCCAACAGTGGCGTAGTGACCGAGTGTTAAGCGTGTTCGGAAATCACCGGCCCACAGTCTCAGGGGACCCCGTACTACTTCTGAAATTAAAGCAGTATCACATCTTCATCATAGTATTGCAGAAGTTGCTGATAACATTCACATTTGTAAGTCTACTTTTGTATATCGTATTGTACGAGATCTGTATTTCATTGAAAACTGTAATGGTTCAATGCGGAAATGATGTTTCTCAAGGGAAACTAACAAACAGAAACTAGCGTCCCTTATATGATAAACACTTTAGAAAACGTTTCGTGTACTTGACTATTCCATTATGTATCTAAACATGCATTATTTTATAATTCTTATATTGTTATTCTATTGTTATAATTGGGGCCCATGAATAGTTTGAAATTGAAACACGGGGCCCGTGCAAACCTCACTAACGCCACTGTACAGCAAATCTTGTTCTTAACCAGGTTTTATGAAAAATAAACTAGCCATTTCTGTGTTATTTTGTACAAGATTTGTCAAGTTCGTGTTGAAGATTTATTATCAACATTGAAAGAGAATGAATGCATGTTTAAATAATCCTTAGATTTTAGTAACTTCTACAAAAAGATTTAAATTAATTTAGAAGGCTGAAGAATAGTGTTCAATTAGAAATAAATATTGGTAATTGCTTGATTGTTTTTATCTAAAAGTACAAACTTTAAAAAAGCGGTTTAGATATCATTGTAACGTTAATGGTCAAGGTGGTCTGTAGTTTGGAAATACAAATGTTCAGTTGTGATTTTAAAATAAATAAATTATATCATTAGTTGTTAACTGTACTAGTGATTATAATATTACTTTGTATTTCTTTATTATAATTGAAGATGTACATGCGACTGTGAGTAAAATGATACATAACCCTCTATAGAACTATATAAAAGCTGTGAATGATACATAATCTTGTTTATGTACGACTGCATTATAAAGTACTGTTTATGACATAGTTTTGCGGTCATAAAGTAGTTCTTTATAGTACTAGTAAAATAAAGTTACTTTATTTTACTAGTACTATAAAGTACTACCTGTACGTTATCTGTCAATGTCAAAATAAATGTCAGAATAAATCCATTTAAATTTATTACATTGTAAGTACCTAAATACATTTTAACTAAATATAACAAATATGTAGTACTATACCTGATTATTATAATAATGGTTGTTAATATTTATAACACAATGATTGTTACTAGAAATATTTATCCCTACAATTTCGTTGCTTTTTCTTGTTACTTCCGAAATTCTTAAGTTTTCTTGACCCACTACAGAGACGCTGGAAGTAGAAGGTTCTTCACCAGATACCTCGCCTAGGATCTTCTTTGCAACGCTAATTTTGGTATTTTCACAATCATCAATATAGCCCTCCGCCACTGTAGATGAGCGCCAACCCCCATGTCTTTTTATTCCCTCCATATTGGCTCCTGCATTTGCTAGAAGGGTAGCTGAGGTGCGCCTAAAGCAATGACCCGTATATGAAGAAGGATTTTCTACACCTAAACATTTGGCAACCACAGCTGCCACATTACCGATTTTGTGTATTCCGACGGGCTGAACAGTACATTTTTCTTTAATGTAATTGATAAAAAACCTTTTGTGTGGTGTCCTGGTTGGTCGAAGTGCCATGTATCCTCTAACAAGTTCAAGTAGATTAATATTTTCAAGTTTACCTGGAACTATTATAAAAGACCGATCTGCTTTGGTTTTGGTGTCTTCAAGTTTAACTAAAAAATGTGTTTTACAATCTTCAACACATGTTGTCAATAACGTCACTAATTCTTGACGTCTGCAGGCACCAGCCACACCAAATATGAGGACAACCTACAACAAATTATGTTTTTACTAGGTATTAGATGTTCAAAACAAAACGTCATTAAGTAAATCATTCATACCTTGTTAAATAAATGTTCCTTATTGTCAGCTTTAATCAAAAATTCGTCTATATGATCCTTAGTCAATGTAAGGGACTTTTTAGGTTTATATCCTTCTCCTTTTCGTTTCAAAAAAGGAATGACACTTGGAAATTTACTAATGTCAACTCCCTCACGTAGATTTATAGTCAATCGTAGCATCGAATATTTACTCCATAGCGATGAACTTTTATACCGGGAAAGATCGCTGTTAAAATACGCTAAGATGCTGTCTTCACAAGTTTTAATTTTCTTATTAGACCACCATTTACGATACGCATTATATGTTTCTTCGTATAAATGCCTGGATTTTAATGGTAATAGGGAATCTTTAGCAGTAGCAGCGATATTTTTAATTTCCTCGTTAGTTTCTTCGTTAGAACTATTCGTTTGCATTTTAGTTAAAACACCATCCATTTCTTCGAGTATTTTAACTACCTATTTCTTTTACAAAATTTACATAAATTGCTTTTCTAAAAACAACTACTAGCTATTTTATAAACAAGTAGCTAAGCAACAGCAAAAGCACACTGTGATATATCCAGTTTTCCAATGGCAACTATATATTACAAGCCAAATTTTTGTCTGTCAAGAATAGATATCAAATTTATAAATTGAATTTCTTTCGATAATGAACCAATTTTAGCAGTCGAACATAAAGCTTTGTATGCAATTCGTACATAATCTGACTTTATTGACTCGTCATCTTTATTAGCCTCGCTCGCAAGCTCGCTCGTCAATAAAACAGACTCGCCAAATAAAGTCTTAGATTATGTACTTGTTACATAAATAGCTATTATTTATGAGGAAACCTTACCCACATTAAATAAAATTAAATAAAAATGTACAATAAAACAAAGTAATTATTTAAGTTAAAGAAACGAAAGCTGAACCAATGAAGATTAACCAGCTTTTAGAGCGTAAGCAATAGTTTGCCACCTAGCAAAGGAAATTGAGAAATTCTTGTAAACCGCAAATCAAGGTTTAAATAAATTGGTTATTAACAACAGAAATCGCTACCGGTAGAGTTACTCATCAAAAAATCCTTTTCTTAATTTATACCAATTTTGGTTTATATTTTTTGTCGTAAAACAGTTATTTTACAACAGTCTTTCTTAGACCTTCGAGCGATTCATTGAAACAGAAGAAATTGCAAATCCATTTGTAACAGATTCTCACCGAATGAAAAGAGAGAAAGAAAACCAGTCATTATATGCGTCAAATATTAATATGTGCTTTCATTAACGGCAGTTTTAATCTGGCATGAAATATAGCGTCTCTTTTTACAGCTCCTGTAACTGTACAGCTTTACACATGAAGATGTTTAGTTTCATAAATGGTATTATCAAAGTGATTTAATGAAATTAATTGTAAGCAGTGCCCATTAGTGTTAGTGTTCTTGACTATTAATACTGAAATTCATTATGCTACATAAAAAAATTCAATATATTTTTATTAGATCTATTATCGTAGATAGAAAAAAGGAACATAAGTAGAACAATTTTTAATTTAGTGTCTTTTGTAGTTCCTATCAAAGTAATATCAAAATTTATTTGCTATACCCAATAGATGAAAATACTTTTTTTATCATACCAACTCAGTCCAGTATTAAATTATTCTAGGTTTAGATGTAGCACGCATTTTATATGACCGTGGATGAGCTTGTGCAGAAGTGTAGATACATTTTGGGTAATCATTTTCAGTTGTTCCCTAGATGCACCCAGTCATTTTTCTTTATTTTGTACGAAGTTATTAAGTACTGGCAATATCAACGCACAAGCATGATTTTGATCAAGAATGCAGGGGCCAATATACACAGAAGCTAATGAAACTGAAGTTTGGGGCCCTCGTTTACAGATTTATTATAATTCATTCAACTCTTCAGATAGTTTCCAAACAAAATCGGCTTCTCATCTGACAATGGTATTTTTTTGTAATCTTATCCATAACACATTCATGCCGTCATGTACACTTTTATGAAGCATCCAGAAGAAGGAATCAAAAATCCGTTGAATGTTTCTATAGAAATTTGCCTTTTTCATCTTGCATTTTGTCAATCTAAAATCAATTTTGGCTATTTATCGAACACCGTATGGGGAAACGAAATATATAATATAAATAGAATAAAAAACACAAAGTAATAAATAATAATTACACACGGAAGATTAGAAAACATTGCATACATAATGAACTGCATATAATTATGCATACCTATGTAGTATTCCCAGAATATTTACGATCTGAATTTTCATTTGGCATTAACATACGAGGATTTCCTATATGCGTGGGGTATCACTGAACATACCATTGTCGAACTATGTAAACAACGCTAAAACAGTATTCATAGGCTTCCACAAAAGGGAATAATAATCAATTATCTATCTTCTTCCTAACGTGATTCATCTAATAACAACAAAACAAAAGTAATGCCTTTATGGTAAAAGTCTACCAATATATTAAATTTTTGTAGTTATCTTTTTTATTGAATGGTTATTAATCTGTGAATATTAGATGCTAATTTCGTAAAGACAAAGCTTTTCCTTAATTAAATTTTGCATTCTTTATTAAACGTACGTTGTGTTCATGTTAATATTCGAGGTAACAGTATTGGTTTGCGAATGGGCCTAGATGTAAGGAAAGACGTTAGTCGGGCCAGTTATGACTTTTATTGTTAATCTAATACTACATTAGTAATATGACATCAATATAAGTAGTACTACAACTAATGTAAAACAAAATGAGTTTGTTGCATAAGCAAGAAGAAAGCTTAAGATTAATATACGAATTGGATTCCTAATTAATACTCTCACACCCGAATTTTATCACACTATAAACTTAATTAATTAAGTATCTGTCCACCATCGGAAATGCACAGACTATTACCTAGACTTATTATACTAAAATAGGGAGCAAAAAAAGCTACTTGTATTGCCCACAAATTTATACTTAAATTATTAAACAAATTTTCTTGTTTATTCTTTGGAGGTCTACGAGGCTGTTGACTTTAAATTTTTTCGAAGGTTGTATAATTTGACAACCTTTAAACGTTACTTTCATCTTTTGTGTTTTATATATTTCTTCTATTTAATTAAAAAAAATGTTAACCTTTCTATATCAAAGTTGCACCAATATTTTAAATTTTGTCAGTTGGAACGCCATAAAGGTTATTTTTAAGTTTTATGAGCTTCCAAATTTGGTTGCAATGACCTCAAAAATACATCAGAAAGTGCTATATCGTACGTAAAACTATATCCGTAGATTTATCTTAAGAATTTTTCTAATGGACAAACATGTACCTCAAGGACAAATGAACAACCCGTATTTAATAGAATAGCAAACTTGTTAGTGTATGTCCAGCTTTCCATTATTCTATTATACACTCCATTATGCATTCTATTATCTGTTGTGGGGTGTAGGTGGAAGAGCATATGGCAATACGGAAACGTCTCAAGTTCTCACTGAACTCTATCCGTTTATCGTAATTTATGATAATCACCTCACTTACCATTACAAAGATGTATCTCCTGTACGAGTACTTAAACTTGTATGTTCATCTGAACCTGAACTGTGCCGTTAGCGAAGTTCAAGTTCAAAAGGCTAGACTTATTTATTCCGAATAAATTGTGATCTTCTTTTTCGTGCCTATCAAACTTTATTGTTTGTGAATTTTAATAGAGAACTGTTATGTCTGTAAACGTTGGGCTTTACAATACGGTACTTTATCGTAAATAATAGACTACGAGTTGTATACACTGTATATTGTGGCACCGAACTTTGTTGTATCAAATACACTACAATTCCCTTTAATTCTGCGGGTACAAAATGCTATCTGTTTTCGTTTTCTAGACAACCGTTGTGAATTTCATAAACGTCAGAGTTTTACGCTCGCTCTAACCTATGAAGCTAAACGAAAGAAGTATAACTAGAAATACGCGCATTGGTTGAGACGAGCCGCAAAATTACATCGCACTTGAGTGTACGAAGATAAGATTATTCCTTTTAATATTAAGCTACAACAAACCATAGTGATTGCGTAATATTTAAATTTCTTTAATTTTAACAAATATCTTTAGGATAACTTCTTCTAAGAAACTCCTCAACTATTTGTTCTTTATTACTACAGCATTAGTTTATTTAGACATTCTTTTGAAACTGTGAAATAGACATTCTTATCTTAATACTCAGACTCGAAGGTG
The DNA here is from genome assembly GCA_963082805.1 of Hemicrepidius hirtus. Lineage (NCBI taxonomy): Eukaryota > Metazoa > Arthropoda > Insecta > Coleoptera > Elateridae > Hemicrepidius > Hemicrepidius hirtus. The sequence goes on along the minus strand of OY720160.1, from coordinate 27,699,703 downwards.
AATTGTTTTATAATGAACAGAATTGTGTAGTATAAACTACAACCATTTTCGGAGGATTAATTGCTGTTTACATGTCCTCAGAATTTGGAACACATCATCACAGAGGAAATAAACCAAACCGTATCAAACGGAAAGTTGTATGCAATCATTTTCCGCCATGAAGGAAAGTGCAGCTGCGAAATCGTTACTACAGTACAATGTATTGAAGCAATAGCGGTTCGAGTTAGCAAATCAGTGCCGTAGCCAGGGTGGGGGCACCAAGGTCTCGTTCTTCCCCGAAATGTCTGACTTTATGGTTCAAAAAATGTTTTGTAATCCAATGTTCTGATTTTTTTTATTAAAGTGAACTTTAGGTAGACTATTTTGGATGGTCTCCCGTTTTATATTTTTTAATAAAATGCTCGGCTATAGATCCGTTTTATTATAGGACCTCTTAAGTTGTAATTCTAAAAAGTTTAACATTTTGAAATTTTTAATTTAATCACAAAACTTTCCAGTTACTCTTATATCACGTTTAAACACCCACTTTGAAAAAATGTTTGTATGTTTTACTTACGAATGAGACATTGTTACGAAGTCTATCGGATATTTCTCTGTAGCTGTCTGGCAAGACTGGCGGACCTGAATCTGTTGATGATCGGCACCTATATATGGTGGTATGGATTATGGGTCCCCCCCCAAACAAAATTCCTGGCTACAGCACTGTAGAAAATTATACTCAAACTTCGGAGTATCCGGCAACAATAACTATTTTCGTACTACCTCTTAAGGTAACTGAGATCCCCATGTACAGTCAGTGACAAATGTTTTCACCAGTAGTATACCACTGAACCTGTTTTTCCGAGAAATATAAGAGGCCACATAACGCCTTTTTTATTGTTTTACATAGGTATGTTGGTAAAGTTGTCAACAAAATGAAACACAAATAGAGAAACGTATCGTACTTCTTAGTAAAGCGGGTTACAGTGGTACAAGACTGGTGAAAACATTTATCACTGACTGTACTGTACATCATCTTATCTTGGACACCCTGTGTAGCACCCAACATCTGCAGCCACTAAAACCTAAAACCCTCCATTTTATTACATAGAAACAAAGAAATTAAGTAAAACTGAAGAATAGCTTATGTTTTATTTATTATTTTCAAATATAACCAGATAAATATTCGGTTTTTGGGGGATTCTGCCAGATACCTAATAATGGTAACTCGATTCTTCATAAAAGTTGAAGTATCTCGTAACCGGCGTATTATATAAAATACACAAATAAATTGTATAACCTCAACAAATGCGAATTTGTAAAATTCCAAAATTACAAATTTGTTAACTTGATTGATTAATATACTAGGTACTACCATTTACTGATTCATAAATATTTAAGAATCTTTCCTTTAAATTACAGATTTTTCGTCACCAGAATCGAGTGTAACCAAATTCAGTGCTCTGAAGCTTAGGAATGCCTTCCCATAAGAGGTGAGTAATAATTTTTGCCCTTTCTGATTAAAATCTAAAATTTCGACTTCGTCTCGGGTAGTACACTTTTCTACGCTTGCAAAAAATGCTATTTTTGTAACTTATGTCAAAATATACTACTCACGTGAGTTAGTTCATTTTGTTGTTTTCTAAAGTTTGTTTATTTTTTATTCGATTTTCATTAGAAGTTATAAGCTTGTTTTCATATTGATTGGTTTCGTCCGATATAGAACGTGTTTTTTAATATTTCATTTCTTAAAGTTGTTATTATTGTGTAAATAATTGATTATTTAAAAATTTGAGTTTAGCGGGAGTAAAATTATAAAAAAATGTTTTAATTTATTATTATTTGGTCACATTTATATACCACAGTAGAAAAGACGTATCAGCCTCACAACTTATTTTCCGAGATGTGAAGATACTGGGCTGAGAAAAATGTCTTTTTTGCCTTATTAATTGGTGCATAAGATACTATTATTCCATTAATTAAAATCGATATTTTATTTCATATTTATTATTTCTATAATTATGGATTTTAACAAAGTAACGCTTGAGAATGGCAATATACATATTGATTTTCATATGACACTTTCTTTGGCATATTAGTTTGCATTAGTGAACCAGACCTTGGATAGCGGTGGGTTGCATTATTGTAGTTGTAAGGGTCTTTATTATAAATATTATAAACTTTATGATTATTGATACTTTTGTAAAAATACCATAAAATTATTATTGGTAAATAGTAACACTTTACAGCAAGTTAAGTTTTTGCTTGATTTACAAGATTTACAAGGACAACAGCCAGTCAGTCATAATTCTTAGAATAACGTTTACCAATCATTAAATGTCCTGTAAATATCGCTACTTGATGTTAAGCAACTAAATAATTACATTAGCAATGAAAAATGCTGCCATTAATAAACTGTAAATGTCTTATTACTTATACTACATTATTAATAGCAAAATATTAGTTCTGTTACCTGTACCTTCAATACTTACCAATCTATCTTGCTATGGTAATCAAGGGAAAATTTACAACTTAAGCTCTTACTAATAGATTCCCATCAGGATGTACAAATGTTGAGAAAATTCCTTAAACAGCAGGGACTTTACTTCATGCACAACAGGAAAAAATACGTTAGTCAAGAATTTCTTGCATTTTTTCTTTATTAACGTGCAATATCTAAAACGCAAGTGCAACTTGTTCTTAACGTGAACGTTGCAAACTTATATGTTGGCCAAGTTCATCTTCGGTAACATCATTAAAATTAGAAAGACTTTTTAATTAATTGTCAGCTAGCATGGATTTACTAATTGGCACCAAAAAACACCTCGCATTGAAAATTGTAAGACTTATTAATACATAACAATGATCCATGCACTTTTTTTCGTTTCATATTGTTCTTTTACCGAAAATCCTTTCTGCAGAAAAGAAACCAATACGTGTATGTAAGACGGATTTGGAGATAATTACAATAAGTTTTGTACAATCTTGTATTATATTGAATAATTTAATATTGAAAAACAGCACAAAAAATATTTATTACAAACAGCACACAAATAACATTGAGTTAAAGAATGAAAGTAACCGGCAACGCTAATTGAGTTACCAAGTTCAGATAACATGTTCCCGACCTCAATATAATAGTATATTTATATGACATGCGACATGGAAAAAGATTAAGCCGAATGTCCGAGACGCGTAGCGTCGAGGTTAGTCAGATCGAGACGCTGGAATTTACACGCTGTCATTTTCCGACCATGAAATGCAAGCGTGGAACTGTCAAATCAATGCCCTGCTGACTTTTCTAACCGATATGTGGTGGTAGGTAGCTTTAGTAATTTTGGGTATTTTAACGCTCTTGGCTCTAAGGCTTTCTTAAATGGCTTCACAGTATCCAGTAACAAAGTTTCGAAATTATCGGTAATAGGCTCGCGTAGTTTCTATAGGAGCTTTAACTGTGTATTTCCAGGAGTAGGATTTACCGCTTTACATCCTTACTTCAAGTTTCTACTTTAAATTATAATTGAGATTTTATATTGAATCATTAAATCACTCGGGGTATATTTTTATTCCCCCTTCTATTCCAAGAACGAACATAAGTGACATGTTAGGTGTATAATAAATTTTTAAACGATTTGTTATGCTTAGCAATTGGTATGCATTTAGTAAAATAAACAGTAGGTAGTACCCAAACACGTTTATAATCATTGTTTACGGGATGGATCACATAATTACTAGTTTCACTGATATACTACTTGGATAGTTTCGATACTTCGATACTTTCAATACTCTCGATAGGTACTTGGATACTTTCGATACTCTCGATACTTTCAATACTTCAATGTTTTCAATACTTCGATATTTGCGATACTTTGATACCAGCCCTAGTCTCAACTCAATCCGCTGGTAGCACCACTGTGATGGCACTGCCAGTTAACTCGAGTACTTACAGTTGACCAAACGCACTTCCATTAAACAGATTTTTTAATACTATTTTTCTAACTTCGCTATTTATCAAAATAAATCCACCAAACCTTGTATCAGTGGAAAGGGAAAGGGAAAGTTTTTTTAATTTTCTGTAAAAGAATATTTTCATATTTTAATTCAATTTGATTTGAAGAATGGTTGTTGTTGTTATAATTTGTTAAAACATTACAAACTGATAATCTAATTTTGTTTGGATCTTATAAAATGAATTTTGTAATACCTTGTTGAATATTTATAATGGTGTTTTCTTTAGGGATTTTGTTATTAAGGTCAAATATGCTATAATTAGGCCATCGTTCTTTATTTGAAAATTTTTAATGTTCTTCCAATTAAAAAAAATACTACACTTTTCTCCATTACCATTACTTATATTTGTACTGGAACGGATAGTTACTAGTTGTAGATTAAAAATTATTAATGAATTAAAGATATATTGGAGAGCAATGTTAGTTCGTGTTTATTTTTAGAATTACAAAATTGAACTCCATAAAACATGAATTTAAAGCCCCCTTACACTGCAACGGAAGTTCAAATTTGTGTAGCTGATAAACACTATTTGCCGATGTATATAGATCATGTACCTCCTACCTTATATAATAAGGGTCCTTATAATACATTCGGCACAATACATTTACCTTTAGTAGCAGTAAGTAGATCTAGATAACAAATGTGCTTATAAGATTTTATGTTAAATTAAAAAGTTACGAAGTATCTTTCCTTGGATATAATGCTTTCCTCCTCTGCCGTAGTTAGAAGCATAGGTTGATTCTTTAGGTATTTTATGAAAACTTTACGATTATAATAAACATCATATTTTGTAGTAGGCGACTGACCGTAAAATACCGTCGTACGTGTAGTTGTATTTTATTAAAGGTGTAGCCTAAACCACGTAATAATTAATTTATCCATAAAATTTAACGGTCGTATAAGCTAACAATTGAAATTTTTAATAATTGCTACTTTTAAGGTTTAATAGCATTGATTATAGTAATTCCGTATTAAAATTGCAGATGTTCATGCAAGCACTTTCGATTATGCCTGGAAGACGTCCAAGAAAATTGCTCAATACTTTATGCATGGATCGTAAAACTGTCATATATTTTGACGCTGTGGTGCATGGAAAACGTGTTTTAACGTTCATTATAGCTAGTCCGAATTTTTGGTTCGTAATCGGCGGTCTCTGCTCCCATATGTGGAATATAATAATATTGGCAAGGAGTCGTCGAACTAAAAACGTCTTATTTTACATTTTTCAAAAAACCCGCCTCGCCTCGATTCGCAATCCCTTCTTGAGATTTCTATCTAACACGCGTAAACTTAAAACTTAATGACAGGTGCGTTAAAGATTAACCCTTGCCTGACAGCATCAGTTACAAAAGCCATCACAAGTTTTTGAATATTCTGGAAATACCAATAAGTTCTGCCACATTATCTGTAGCAACTTATGTTTTTCTTTTGGATGAAGAGATATTTTGTGATATAAGCATAAATATAAAAAAAGCCTATTTATGATTAGTAATTAAATTGGAAAATGAAGTTTATCTACAACGGTTGTAAATACATAAACAGTACGTAGTATTATATTTTTACAGTTTTGATCGCATTCCAAGATAAGTTGCGCGACTACAACATAATTGTTACTTGTGCAATGTATAAAGTTATGGCACCTGCAGAAACGACTACGAATAGTATTATATTTATAGGATATATTTATATAATATCTTATCTTTTCTTTATTATTGACATTCCTACTTTCCATATTCTTAAAAAATATTGTAGAAGATATTTCAAGTCACTTTTCTACCCCTATAAATATACAACCTTTTTAAGTATGTAGCGAAATCAATAACGAAATTGCAAATTTCATAATAGGTAAATAGGTAGGTACTTACTTCAACAACAGTTGAAAATCTGATAAATAAACCTTACCTGGACCAACCTTACTAAAAAAGTTAAATGCGATTTCATCCATGGGTGTTGTAATTCTACACTATGCATATTCAATTGGGGTCGTTTGCTTCAGAAGTTGGCACCTCCCAGTAAAAAGTAAAAGAAAAAGAGAGAATCTTTCTTATGGTTCATCGTTTTATTTTTTAAGTATTGCATAAGACAACAAAGAGTGTGAAACACTGAAACACAAGAATTGACAGAAGAATTCTATCATTGAATATGGTAACCTTTTAACATTACATTACATCATATCTTGTCATAAACACATGGAAATGTTATTTTAAATAACATTGTAAACACCAATCAACATGTCTGGAACTATCCAGGGTGCTTTATAACATCTGGGAAATACTTAGGAGGGGGGGATAGGCAGGAAGTAAAAATTAAGAAAATATATACACATATCACCTAAAACGCCTCGTACAGAGCTCACTTTGTATTCCAAACATGATATACAAATTTGACAGTTTTTAACAATTTATTATTATGACATAAGAATACCTATACCATGTGTCCCTGGAAAGATGGAACATAGGGATCTTATAATGGTATTTTTTTAAAATGATCCACGATTCCTGATGTACAGTCAGCGACAAATGTTTTCACCAGTATGATACCACTGAACACGTTTTTCTGTGAAATATAGGAGGTACCATAACGTCGTTCTTATTGTTTTATATAGGTATGTTGGTAACACTGTTAACAAGATGAAATGAAATATAGAAATGTGTTATATTTCTCAGTAAGGCCCGATTTTACAATACTGGTATAAACCTGGAATAAGCTATTCCTCAGACAATTACCATGGTTACAATTTTTGTAACAATTGTAACCATGGCAGTTGTCGGAGGAATAGTTTGTTCCAGGTTTATACCAGTATTGTAAAATCGGCCCTAATGCGGGTTACAGTGGTACAAGACTGGTGAAAACATTTGTCGCTGACTGTACATTAATTGCTTAGTCCATTAGGAAATATCCCTGGAGTACAGCTCTCGGAAAACTTCCATGGTTACATCAATTTCGAATAGAAATCGCGAAAAGTATATTCGATTATATCACTTATACAGGGTGTCCGTTTTTCGAAGCTAAGCATGGGGATTTCGGTTAGCTTAAGAGATACGAAGTCGGTTAAATGGAGGCAAAGTTGCGTATTTTAATGCTGATCGATAATCTGAAAAGAAATTTGACCTACGATATTTAGTTTAGAAAATATCTAAGAAAAAATCAAAATTTCCGATTTTTGTTTTTCGCTGATAAAATGAAAACAAGTGAACCTACGAATTTTTAATTAAGACATTTTTAAGACACATTTTTACGGGGAATCTGAATATGTGATTGATTTTCTCATATCGTTTACCATAGCCAACAAGCGACTGTCAACTTTTGTTTTTCTTATGGACGCCATATTGGATTTTTGCATTTTTGAATGTAACTTTTTTTTCTGATTTCAACTATGTATGACACATAATACTTTAGCTTGTGTTTTTACCTACAATTTCATGTTATCCATTTTTACGCAGAACATTGGATTTCCGAAAATTCAATTTATTTTAGAAATATTTTCAATTTATTTTAGAAATATTTTTAGCCTATTTTGCTTTGATGTCCTTTGACGTATTCTCTTTACGCCCTTAATACAACTTAATACAACTATTATTTAAGCAATAAGTACAGATGGCATTAGGAATAGTCTATACTTGAAATTTCGTTTATAACTGTGTCATTAAATGAATAAAATATCTTAAAACGAAACTTCTACTAGGTATAATAGTACACAATCTGTAGTATATTAATTTGGAGATTAGTTTTTGCAGGTATTTTATGTCTACTATAATTTTTATAATTTCATTTTTTGCTGATGATGAACTGATTTGGACTCATAATTAATAATATTATTAACCAATCTACAAGGAGACCTGTAACTTAAATTTTGATTTAAATTTTAAACAATTATTAGGTAGCATCTGTTGCAGTATAATGATAAATCGTATTACATCTGCATCACCAAGCAGCGTTACCATGTTTCTTTCGAAAAAAATCGAAGTACTCGTGGATTATTGTAAAAAATTACCATTATAAAAGCCCTGTGTTTCGTCTTCCCAGGGACACACGGTGTAATATCTCTTCAGAACCTATAAAATCAACGCCTTGTTATTTATGCAACTTAAGTTATTTTTTTCAAAGGTAACAAAACAACTGTGTTACTGGTAATTAATATTCGGATCCTACGAGCAAGAACTTGCACCAAAATAAATTTAATTCAACATCTCTGTCAATCGATATTACCCATATGGTCAAGCTATAAAATATAGGTCAAGCGTTCAAATGCGCATTATTTTTAAAAGAATTAGTAATAATTAGCGATTTTAAAAATTAATTATGGGAATTGCATGAAGTATACTGTATTAACATAAAGTAAATAGCTTCGCGTATTAATAATTGTACTACTAACAGTCACTATAAATAATCAATATTATGTCATACATTTTAGGATAATCCAAAAGTGTAAGACATTCGTTGATCTCGTCAAGTTTAGTAATTTTTTTGTTAACTCTTTCTTTAAAAAGGAATCTTCATGATCAGGTAATTTTGTTTTTTCTTACGGTTAAGAGAAACCGGAGAAACCTTTAAATGAACAATGTTAACGACAGAAGAAATATAACGAAAAGTAGGTAGCAGAGATATATAAGCTGACAGTCAGGTGTTTTGTGGTAGGTAGGTATATTCACATACCGAAAAGATTTACAAAACCTGATTTGAATTTCTCTCTCAGACAATTTTTTTTCATCCTATATGCCTTAGAGTTCTATATTCATTATTTCGTTTATGATGTTAAAAGAACACAACTTTTCTCAATGTCATTTTCATAATTAAAAAGTAAAATGATTAACCTAAGGTAACTTTAATCCACAATGAAATTTTCCATAGAAAATCTGAAGAGTTTTGGAATTTGTTTTCCGGGTTGCATATCACCTTAGGCGTTAATTTAAAGATTCTGAATGAATAGTATTTTTAGCTAATTGTAAAGGCAGCGATTTGTTCTTTCATAGCCATACTAGATGAAAATAATTTTTGATCATACTTTACATCAAAATGTAATATTTAATGGACCAATTCGATTGGTATATTGACCATTATAATCCGATCTCAATCAAACGCTTTATAGCTCCGAGCGATTTTATCATCCACACTATCCATGTATGCGAATTTCTACGGTTGTCGCCGCTTTTCGTTTCTTCCTTCCGACTAGAGCATTTTCACCTTCACTAATACTATGTGCACACGAACTTTTGTGCGTATTAATTTATAGGGCACACAATATTTTTGTTCGTGTGAGTAAAATTTGCGAACGCGAACGTACGTTCATAGTTACAAATCCCGGTCTAGTTGTTTCGTAAGACAAGTATGAAAAATAAAATTGGTGTTTCCTTTCTATAAAATGGGTTACTTGTCTGGAACAACTGAACCGGGATTTATACCTATTTATAAACGTTCATTGGTGTAAACGCGCAAACCTTCGTGCAGGTGGATTTTACCAGCACGAACAAAAATGTTTGTGTACTATAAATTAACACGCACGAACATTCGTGCGCGCATAGCATTTGCGAGGGTGAAAATGCTCAAGTCAGGACAGGACAGTTTGCGATCTTCCGAATAGTTTTTCTGCAACATATAGCTTCATTGTGCGTTGTTTCCATTTAATATGCGATCTTCTTTTTTTCTGCCGTTCCAATAACAAATTAAAAAATAGGTACTAACTGATTGTAATAAAACCAAGTTGCTGAATCGTACAGTATATCTTTACACAATCTCAATTTTATCTATTCTTAAAATTATATACTTATTTCTGCTCTATTTGACTATCTATGCATGAAGAAACAAAGAAAAGCTAAAAGTTCCACTCGAAAAGCTACAGACCACCATACAAATTTAGAATATTAATACGTACATTTGCTATTTTAAAATTAAATATCTAGTTACTTCAATTTGATTTGAAGATTATTTCACGCTTTTGTTTGGGGTATTGGGGAGCTTTGAACTTTTGAGTTTCTTCCTAATCCCACCTATGATTATGTTTTACATAAGTGCTTGGCAACACCTGTGTTGTGTGTACAATAGAGGACTTTAAACTATGAAAAACCGTTTCCTTATATATGTACCTACTTAAGCGTGTCTCCAAGTGATCGTATCCAATGGATTACATAATATAAATTCGTGGGCGAAAATTTCTCTGAATGACGCCCAAGCAGCTGCTAGAGAAGAACTAAGCAAATATAGAAACTGCAATAGGCAGAAACGTATGTTAGGGTAACTGATTAGCATTTACATACATAATCTCTCGTAGGTTAGCACTTAAGATGGACAAAGCCCATCCCCGCTATTGACAGGCGCGGGTTAAGCCAAGGTCACGGTGGCAATGACTCGCGCTCGTGATTCAAGCTTGTTCAGACTCTGAGCGCGTGGGCGCGCACTGTCTGATCTCCTTTATCGGCGCATCTGCACATCTCCACGCCCGGACCAGCTTGTTCTACGAGATCGATGTTCTGATATACCAACTTGACTGGATTTTGGCAACTTTTCGCCTCAAAATCAAATAAGACTACTACTAAACGGGATTAATGCACGCGGCGGTATTCAAGCTGAATATCTGTTTTTATATAGCTTAAATAATATAGATACCTACCTATTATGTTAACTTTTTCACCTTAAAATTTATTATTTTTCCTTTCTTGGAATATTTTTTTGTAATTGATAGTATATTGGCAAAAACCTCGATAAGAACCGATTACTTAATGAAAAACTAGGCGGGTTAATTTTCATCTCGATTTTCATTGAAAGTGGATTATTATTAATAATACACAGGGCAGGGCGCAAAAGTACGGAGCAATACATAAATACAAATAAAAAATACAGATACCTACCTCCAATATACAGTCTACGCAACTTTAAGAAAATATTTTATATATAGGATTCAATGTAGCCATACCGGATACGATAAGTAAACTGGTCGTTTAAGGGGTTACTTTTCAGTTCTGGTTTAAACCCCGATTCAGGTAAACCAAAATTAATTGCCATAATTCTTATAACAACTGATCTATGGCAATTAATCTTGGTTTCGCTGAACCAGGGTTTGGATTAGAACTGAAAAACTACCCCAAAGAATATCAAGAATATCAATTCAGTCTGTAAGTACAACAATTAATAATTCTAGTGAGGAATTCCGACTCAGTAACTGACCGCACGCAATGTCAAGTTTCTTGTGCGGAATTCTGTGGTTGGTTTATCTAAAATGTTGGTCGCATAGGTCATTGCATGTGTATTCAAGTTTACCCATCATGTGACAACTGTCAAAATTGAGTCTTCATGTTTTTCTTTGTTTCTTTCAAATGAATTGGATTTAGTAAAATAGTTACGGTGATAATCCTATGTGACATTATGGTATAAAGGTCATGCCATTTTCCTATATTTGTGGAAAAATGTACAATTGCGTACAAACAGAAACATCAACGATAATCTAGTGCTCGTTTTTATTCATTTTTGCTATTTTGTTTATTTACTATGCTTGTTAACACGTCGGTATGTTGTATTTACTAGTTGCTACGCGTGCATAGATCTGTAATAGTTACCATAATAGTTACTTCAAGTACGGTAAGTGAACTTTATTGTCTGGGGTCGTTATTTGTGGACCGAAGCGGCGCTGAGGTCCACAATTAGACCGAAGACAGAGAAGAAAGTTAACTAGGCGTCGCGCATTACGTTTTTCTCACTACCAAGAAGTTAAATCCTTATAGGTATTAATAATTGTTTTGACATTAGTATTGACGTTTCAAACTACATACGGAACTGCATGTAATTTTTTGTAAGTTTATTGGTTATTGCTGTCAAAATGTATTATTATGTTAGAGCGATTAAATTTAGACAACTGGAAGAAGAATTAACCCTTATTATTGAATAAAACACAATAAAATTTATATCTATTATAATTAATTAATTATTGTCAATGTGCTCTTTAATTTGACGAATTACTGATTTTAAAAACAGTAACCTTCGTAGCTGAGTATGTTTACAAAGATGATTCCCATTTTAGTTTCATCTACCAGTATTATTTCAGTATTTAAGTTATTCATTTGTATGTGCTGTATACAGGGTGGCTGGTTTTTCATTGTCCAGCTTATATCTGCTGACATATTAAAGATACAAGAAAAAGTTAAAAGAAAGACTTAGCTAAGGCTAAGAGAACCTGGTGTATAAAATAGCGCAAACAAGTTTTTTCCACGACCTACTTATTTTCTTGGAAAGTATATAACTTTGGTTTTTTAAATAGAACACTGTATATTTTTGCGGAATAAGATTCTAAATCAATTTCTCTTTACAAGCATGTATCACGCATAGCGTTTTGCTTTTAAATTACGCCTAATAATTCAAAGTAAAATTATTAATAGGGGGCTGTGATATTCTTTTCTTTTTAATTAAGCCGGCCCAAAAATGTTTACAATTGAATTTATTTGTAATTAAATAAATTTTGTTATAGTTTTGTTACACGTGACGAAATAGTAGAAATCGTAGAAAAATCTATTTTTTTTTATTTTTTGAATTATTCGTCGTAATTTAAAAACAAAACTCTATTAGTGATACATGCTTGTAAAGAGAAATTTAAAATCTTATTCCGAAAAAATATACAGTGTTCCATTTAAAAAAACAACAGTTACATATTTTTCCGGAAAATAAGTAGGCCGTGGAAAAAACTTGTTTGTGGTATTTTATACACCAGGTTCTCTTAGCTAAGTCTCTCCTTTAACTTTTTCTTGTATCTTTAATATTTCAGCAGCTATAAGCTGGACACTGAAAAACCATCCACCCTGTATAAATGCTAGTATATAATGTAGTATTCTAATATGGTATGTCGAAATCACTGGTATAGGTTGATAGCTACAGATCAAGAGATATTGGATGACCTCTGGCTTGGGAATGCGCTGTGATAAAGAAGAGAGAGAACGCAGCTACCGTCCGTGTCGCTGGCTGTTTAAACACTTCAGTTGTCTCTTGCCCATCTACGCAATTCGCGACCCATCCAATTTCTGTTGAACTGTACTCAGTTTAACAAATAGACTTACATTAATGTAAAAAAACTAACAAAGACTTAACGGCTTTTTCATCATCTAGCTGTACCTCAGTGCTTCACAATTTATTCCCGTCCACAGATCAAAAACAATCCTCAACGGACTCTTTTTCGGGCATACCTAAAACAGTAAAACTCCTTAAAATGCGAATATTCCTTTTTTATAACTTTAAAAATGTTCTTGCTTTTCTGGGAACAAGAACTGCAAAACCTCACGTTCTCGCTAAAACTAAGTTCTTGGAAAAGTTCTTAGTTCTAAGTCAATAATTATTAAACAATACATTCGTTTTTGTATTATTTATAAATTTATTTAATCGTATTTAGCAATATTATAAAATAGTAAAATAAGTACATGGTCAAATTTCAAACAATATTAATATTAAAAAAATCAGTATTGCTTATCCAACTTTGTAAAATTCTATACAGGGTTATTCAAATTCGAGGCTCACCATTGGGATCTCGGAAACCGTAAGAGATACGAAGACGGTTAAATTGGGGCAAAGTTGCGCTATATAGTGCTGATCAATAATTAAAAAAGAAATTTAACCTATCTACCTTAGTTTTTTTATTATGGCCAAAAAACAGAAAAATGGCAATTTTGTTTTTTGGACATAAGTTGGTTGTTATTAAAATTTTTTCAAATCTGTAAAAACTTTCTTTAAGCAACTTTTTAGCTGCAATACCGTAGTGGTATCAAAATTTTTCTACCCCGTTTCGGTTTTACGGAATCATCCTCAGGTTTGTTTTTTCTTATGGGCGGTATATTGGATTTTTACAGCATCGGATAGAGTTTTTGATTATGCTTTCAACGATGTATAACATGATGACTTTTGACTGCTGAAAACTGCTGTTATTTACAGAAATAGTAAATTTAAATAGATTGCCATGGAAAAACTTCTCGAATTATGAAAAGGGTTATTCAAATTCGAGCTCTATGAATAAATGAAAATAATCTATCCTATAGTATAAATCTAAAAATAAACTTAGCAGTTATGCAATGGTAAACCACTGAAAATGAAAGTCCAGTTAACTGATGATATTCTGTAAGATTTATTTATCCTTCTTGTTAATGACGGAAATTAATTTCCTGTCAAAATGTAAATTAAACAGGAATTAGTGTTACCTATCGAATTACACACTTTCTTTACGTTTACAAATTGATTTAATTAGATATACATTATCATCTAACTTTAGACATAAAATTTTGTTTTTCTGCAACATTATATTATTATAAACAATTATTAGATATTATAAACAAATAAAATTCTAATTGAAAAAATCAAAGTTATGACCACAAGGTAATTGAGTAGTTAAAATGATATTACAAATGTTTTATGATGTTATCTATTTGTAGTTTATGGTGGTACTATATATTTCCTTATGCTTCGCGGTAAAAAGCCATATGAATTTTATTGCAACTTTAGATATATGTATGTAATGTTATAAAGATAACTGAATACTTAAGATAACAAATACAAAAAGTTCATGAGTTGAAATCTATAATAATAAACTTATAACAACAAAGTTATATGTCCCATCAGCTTTAATTGTAATCACACGTTAGTAAGGAATAAATAATTACTAAAAATCTGAAATACAATATAAATAAATGTAGTGTTTGCTAGTACTCATTATTTCTGCATTAATGTTTGCATATTTCTGAAGTGCCCAAAGTACAAACAACTAATGTAAAGTTTAATGACTTTTCGGTACCACGTGTTTTATTTAAAATTTAAATTGAACAGGTCCTTGCAATCCTCTGTACCTACACGGTATTAACGGGTCCTACTCCTAGTAAATTATTCTGTTGCGTTGTTTTTAGGTTACTATAATTTTAAAATCAATACCACCTTATAATAAGCTTTAAGGCAATGATAGATTTTAGAATTGATTTGCATTTAAATGTAAGTTTTCTGATGGCACGCGTTGTGTTAATTCGATCTTAAAGAGTTTTGACAGGTCGGAATTAAATTTCAAGTATAAAATTACTGATTGTTCCAAATGACCCCCTAGCAACACCTAAAACGATAGTACCGTTTTAGTTTCTAGCTGCTTCAGACGTTTGCCAAAGAATTTGCAAAGTCAATGTTTTAACAAAGTTCAAAGACATTGATTTTTTTTCTGTATGCATATATTTTACGGGAAAACGTTTATCCAAATTGCCCTTCAGAAACGCTGCTAACATTGTTTAAGAGTACTACTTTTTCGCAATTCTTGACACTGACACTGTCAATTAACGAACTCCGCATCGCATGGATTGTTTAGCAAAGTTGCCTTGGTCTGTCTTTCAAAGCCTTCGGAATTTACCAACTTCGTCCTTCTGAACGAACCTTAGTTGCAAATATACAAGCAGATGTACCGCCCGAACAGCATTATTTAAATTTTATTAATTGCTTTTATGTTTTCATGTTTGCACAGTGGGTGGCTTTAAAATAAAACTTATTATAGTAGGTAGTGGCGTAGTAGCATTACAAACAATTTAATAAGGGGAAGCAAACTTATGCCAGTTGTTACCTTGAGCTCCTGAAATTGAAGATAAATGGCCCTGAATGAAAATAAAACATAAAACAGTATTTTGGTATGCTACTGTATCTTAATTCGAATCAGCTTTGTTTCAAATATTTACAACAATATGTTTTACAATGCAAATAGCAAATAATGAATAAATATAACTAACAAAGTTCAATTAACTTTTGTTTTTCAAGGTTAAATTATTAATCGTGAGATCCGTCATCATCTGTCTCTTTTAACAAGTTACAACAAAAAACTTCTACAGGGTTTAATACTAAGGTTTTGTTTAGAAATTCTATACATACCTAGTAACTACTATGAAAAGCAAAACTATAAATTTTCAGCTAATAAAACACCCTACAGTAAAATGTTATAATACTGTGCGATGTCTTTAAGTCTTAATAATTGAAATAATTGAATTATCTAAATTAATGTTACTTCCCAACTTTTTTCTAGCTAAACTATAGATAATTATTTGTAATTATCAGTTTTAGTTAACGCAACACAGGAATTTAGTATACAATCATGAAATCAATAAAGACATTGTTAATCCCAATAAATAGAAACATACCTACAATACGTCAATAAACAATATCGAAAAATTAATACCAAACGTAGATTAAAATCTCTTTCCTGTCTCCATTATTCAATCTAGGAAACATCTTAAATATTTCTATGTAAATTATTAATATCAGACAATAAACAATAATAATTATGTATCTATCATTTTGAGCATTAGCAACCTTTAATGAAGTACAACAGATACAAGAAGAAGTAATTTCGTTAGTGTCCAAGTACAAAATGTAAACGCCAGCTCTGTTTGTATACAGGGTGGCGACTTGAGCAACGCAGCATAGGGATTTCAATGGTAAATTCTTAATGTTCAATTATTGGCTCCCCTAATTATTTTAGAGCAAAAGTGGGTTGAGGTTTTTTGTAGCGAAAAAAATTCTGAATCTGTTCATACTATTATTTATATTTTTTTATTTTCCGGAAGCGTAGAAATAGAAGAAATTAAAAATGGTCTTTTTAAAGAAATCAGTAATGCCTTGGAATTATCTAAAGTCTAAACAAACAACATCTGTCATTACGGTTTGAAGTTTATAACCGATTATTAAATTCTATTATTTTTAAAATGTATTCAATGAAAGAAAAAATAGAAATGATGAGTGCCTTGTTTAGCGTAAAATATTCGAATAGGCAAATTCAAAATAATACAACGATTCACAGACTAATACCAAAGCTAATACATAAGTTTGAAGTTTGTTTTGTAAAACAAATATAATCTTGTTTCCTATTACCTACTCGTTTTATTACTTCAAAAAGAGAAAAAAATGGAATGAGACAGAAATGTCAGTGCGTTTGTGATTTTATAATTCCATGGCATCACTGATTTTTTTAAAATACCATTTTTAATTTCTTCTTTTTCTACGCTTTCGAAAAATGGAAAATTATAAATAATAGTATGAACAGATGCAAAACAATTTTCTCTACAAAAAAGCTCAACACACTTTTGCTCTAAAATAATTAGGGGAGCTAATATTTGAACATTAAGAATTTACCAAAAAAATCCCTATGCTGCGTCGCTCAAGTCACCACCCGGTATATCCAATCAAGTGAATACACGCTTTATATGTTTAATATGTCTGCCAATGAGAATTTGATTAAAGAGGATTTAAAATGAAATTTTTATTTTTGAAAAACAATTTTGTGTTTCAATAATGACTTCCTTATGTAGGTACCTAACACTGAGTTATATTTAATGATTTTGTTCCTATAACTTAAAACTAACTGTATTTCCAACAAGCAAATAGTAAATCTTTGCTTTAATATTATTATTATTATTGGTTAGCTGTGTATATTACAATGTAATATTATTGTGTTTTTGTAAGCTGGTTTTATGTTTGTAGATAATAAAATCTGCATAAGATTTTGTAATGTTGAAAACAATGAAAATAATTTAAATGTCAAGAGAAAGAACTCATTACACTGTTACAATCCTAACTGCATTACCTTGCGTTTTAAAAACTCTAGTTCATTAAGAAGGTGACCCCAAAAAATAATTGCATAGGTAATACAGAATGGCAGGTGGCAAAAATGAAATATTTGTGATGTATTAGTAAAAAATGTGCAACAAATTACATATTTGTTTTTGTAGTTATACGGGATTTTTTAATAGTTTCAATTAACCATTTTAAGAAAAATGCAAGTACCATGCAGCATATTCTTGCTGTCATCGCAAAAATGCAAAAGTTTACATTGTCAAAGTAATATTAGCAAGAATCGCTTGGTAACCCAGAATATAAAACGCTCGTATCATAAATCATGACTGGTTACATAATTTAAGTTCTGTAAAATATGCTACACCCTTGTATGTTTACATTTTACGAGCTAACCTTTCTAAAAGACCCTGTTAAATCCCAGATAGGTTAACAAAACTAAATAAAATTGCAGTTGCAACCATATATGTAAATATTATGCAGTCGTCAAAATTATTTATATGTTATTGTATAAAATCTACAACGACCAAAAAAACGTGTTAAGTGCAAAACCATAATGTTATTATGCAACAATGTAAAAATTCAACATGCACATGCACGTTATTGCCATATTTGCTCCTTTATGTTTTTTTATTTATTACTTAGTTAATCTTTGCCCAAATTTATTGACTTTCCAAACAGGTCTCGAACTGCCCATTCAACTTAACATCCATGAAGGCATCCAGACAATAATTATTGTCTGGGGTTGAAAGTCCTATTAAGATTTTGAGGATACCTTAACACACGTTTGATAAATTACACAGAGAAACAATCACTGCATGCAAATTTTATTGATTTTGTATGTATTTCTTGTACAGTGACTCAGTACATAACTTTCTCCTGCTCGTGTGTCACCAATTGGTGCTTACTAATTGTTCACATATTTGTTTCTGATAAGGTGTTACCGGTGCTACATACATTTTTATGGAGGACGTGCACATGTAACAACCTTACCAAAATTGGAAGATAATATTTCTGTGGTATATTATGCTAATATACTGTAAAACCAGCACAGTACTCACACTTTATTATCATTCAATTTCCACAGGGTGTCCTGTTTTTTTCCGGCAAGAAATTGTTTAGATAAATTTAATTTAAATTTTAGACTATAAACTTATAAGTGAAATATCGCTTCTTAAAAAGTTATAGGGCCTTAAAGATAAAAATGTTATTTCTATTTTCGATAAAATTTAAGAAAATACTAGGTTGTCAGATCAACTTAATGAACTTTGGTATTGATTAGCATTTTTTAAAGATATGCCAACACGATCCGTGTACTTATTTTTTGCTACTGAAGGGAGCTCTAGTTACCCCACTTCCACGTCATGGATTTACATTTTTTCCTGGTATACTTGCTAGCAGTCGATAAAATGCAGCGTTTCGGCGTTTTAACAAATTAGATCCAGCAATTTGAAATATTTACATCAATATTCAAATAACATTTAAGTCCCTTGGCGTGGAAATAAATCATGTTTTATATGTTCAGAAACTTTGATAACTATTTTACAAATACAAATTTATTTCAAGTCATGATGTCGCGCCGTTTGAGTTTATTGAATATGTAAAGAAATAAGCTTTTGAAGTCATAATCCACTTGACATGATGATGACAGATTTGAAACACCGTATACCATTTATGTTTACAGAAATGAGAAAGTTAATAGATAAGCAGATTCCAATGAATAGGAATAAGTAAAATAAGACGTAACTAACTTTCGTCAAAGCATTTCATACAAATGCCAATATACAGGATGTCTCTAAAAGATGGTGCCATAGCTTAACCACAGATTCCGGGGATCAAAATAAGACGATTTAACGCAACTTACCTCTATCCGAAATTGCTTCGTTAAAGCTTAAATTGCTTCAACGCCAAAGATCTTCAAAAAATGTCTATTTTTTTTAAATAACAAAAGATTGTTTTTAGCGATTAGGATGAAATTTGGGATGTGATTCTTTACTGGAAAAAGGTGTTTTTTGACATCATTTTTTTGTTCAGGAGGGTCGCATAAGTGGTCAAAGGTTGATCATCCACAGTCAAAGAAGCTCATATCTTTGGCCAATAGTTTTCAAACTTTTTTTACAGAAAGACATTCTTATTTCAAATATTTTTTGTTTCTTGTTCGATTTCAGTATCTCCCATAGTTAAGGCTGAAAAAAATTATTTTGATTGGCTGCAGTGCATTTCTTAAAACAGATTTGTAATGTATTTGACAATTATTTATATCGTGCTTTCTTTTGTCCACATTTGGTTTTTTTTTAGAACTTTACTGTTAGCAAAATTTTCTACAGTAGCGGTAAGGGCTAGCACGCACTATGAACGTTTTGTGTTCAACAGTTTAGTCGGCCAAGTGGGAATGTATGGTTGTGCACGCATTACCTACAAAACAGTTACAGTAACTTATCGAACTCCCAATCATATTTAATAGTTCGTCAAAACTTACGATGCTCATTCTATAGAAGTCGAAGTACTTTCTAGGATACGCCCTCAAATCCTCGTACAGTTTACAGTTTCGTTTGTTGATGCGCCCAGATCCTAGTTTAACCGACCAAACTGTCGTTGGATAGTTTAGTTGATAGTATGCGCCGAGCATTGCAGTCCGTTTTTCATTAGAAATTTTTCATAAGCCGCCTTCGTGATTCTTATTGAGCAAAACGTGACGAAGAAGCAGCAGCATATATCCGCAGAGTGTGTGGTGAAAATTTCCAGTGTTTCGCAGCCTTGTCTGACTCTAGCTATCTGGCAGCGCTGCTTCAGCCAGGTCTATGGCTCGTTAGTCTTGTCTAGGGCTGGGCGATACCATGAAATGGGTATCGAATATCGATACCAATGTGGTATCGATATTACTCAAAAGTATCGAAGTATCGAAAATATCGGAAATATCGAAAGTATCGAAGTATCGAAAATATCGAAGTATCGAAAGTATCGAAGTATCGAAAGTATCGAAGTATCGAAAGTATCGAAAGTATCGAAAGTATCGAAGTATCGAAAGTATCGAAGTATCGAAAGTATCGAAGTATCGAAAGTATCGAAGTATCGAAAGTATCGAAAGTATGGAAGTATCGAAAGTATCGAAAGTATCGAAGTATCGAAAGTATCGAAGTATCGAAAGTATCGAAGTAGCTAGTCGTAGTTTTACTAATTACACTGATGTACTGTGTCTGTGACCCATACCGTAAACAATGAATATGAACGTGTTTGGGTACACCTACTATTTCCTAATGCTACGCATAACAAATCGTCTAAAAATTATAAACCTAACACGTTACTTTTGTTTGTTGTTGGCATAGAAGGGGGGAAAAACTATACCTACCCCAGTTGATCCTATTTGAAGATTCAATCTAATATCTCAATTACGATCAAAAATAAAAACTTAAGTATGTGAAGATGTAAATGAGTACCTACTCCTGGAAATACACCAAGTTAAGCTCCTACAGAAACTATGCGAGCCTGCATATTAATTTTCTGATACTTTAGATACCTTGAATATTTCTCTATTTCCGATATTTTTGATGCTTCGATACTTCGATACTTTCGATACTTCGATACTTCGATACTTTCGATACTTTCGATACTTTCGATACTTTCGATACTTCGATACTTTCGATACTTCGATACTTTCGATACTTCGATACTTTCGATACTTTCGATACTTCGATACTTTCGATACTTCGATACTTTCGATACTTCGATACTTTCGATACTTTCGATACCTCGATACTTTCGATACTTTCGATACTTCGATATTTTCGATACTTTCGATACTTCGATACTTTTTAGTATTGGTATCGATACTCGATACCAATCCAAGTATCGATACTTCGAGTAAGTATCGATACTTTGCCCAGCCCTAGTCTTGTCAGTAAAATTAGGTTTTTCTTGAGTAACATATGAGTGAAACTTAAGAGAGATTGATTTGAATATGGATAAATATTCCTATGATAGCATACTGACAATATTTCTATGAACAATTGAATTTAGCGGTCAAATGGCCTGTTTGACAGGTGGACAGTATTGATATAATATACAGGCCTACAAACTACTATGCGTACCGGACGGTTTAATGGAATATTAAAAAAAAACAAATTTCTGTAATTCCTAAAGACGAAACGAAAAATCTTGTGCTAATGCAGCAGTCCCATCTTTCGTAGAACTAAACACGGTTTCATTCCCACTGAGAATGACAGCATAGTTCCCGAAACACAGTTAGGCTTTGTAAAACGTTTTGTGGTAAGGAGTTCTTGTAATTTGTTGTATTTCAAAGTTCTCCAAAGATTATACAATTTAGAAAATCTATACACTCGTTTCGCATCGAAAATACCCCTCTCCTGTCCACGATTTTTGCACGTTTTTGCCTGGATTTCTTCAAAGTTTTAACTTGGTACCATGTTTCTGTTTAAAGATATCATTCTACACGCTTCTGTGAAAAGCTAGAACAGCTTTAGAGTCGTAATTTTAACGTCTAATGTTTTGCCGAACACATTCCCAGGGGGCAACAAAAGTAAATTATTCAAAAACAAAGCTTTTATATTTCGACAAACAGTATCATTTCAATGTCGCTCAAACGCTAATCAACAAAAATTGCGGTTTAATCTATTCACAAGGATGTGATTTAAACTACAGAAATCAGTCCACAATAGTTTATGTGAATTATTATAATTATCCTTCAACGTAGATACACTATTAATTAAATTGGGCGCATTCAGCCAACTCAAAGTTCAACAGTTCAGACAGCGACGCATTCCACTGGACGCGTTGTCGATTCCGGTGCTCTTATTGGCGAATCAATTTCGTGATATCTCAACGTTGAATTGGCTGAATGCGGCCATTACTTTATTGTACAGCTCCTGGAAATAAAGTAATTTGCAATTTTAATGTGATTTATACACAGTTTCATTATCTATCTACATAATTTTGTGTTACACTAGTTGTACTGATATTGCTATTCTAAATTTCTATGCATGTTATACCTACCACCTATTGTGAACAAGAATTGTAGTGAGTGGCAAATAGTTGAAAATGCATAGTAATTAAAAATATTAAAATAAAAACTTGTATGCTATTTTTAATTGTTTTACATAATATACGATTAAAATAATGTAGTTCCTACAAAAGAGTAGGTACAAACGATACTACTTCGAACTGATGTACGAAGAATATTCAAGATGTCCATTTTAAAATAACGTATTCAGCACTCAAACATAATTATAGTATAGACGATTTAGTCTTTAATTATAAACGTAGAAGTTTAATAAATAAGATCTAAAGATATACAGGTTTTCTTCGATGTGGAGTTATTTGCAATGCACACCTGCTTGCTTTATAAACAAAGAAAGAGAGGAAACAAAATAAAGAAAAAGTTTAGAAAAAACAGTATTGCTATGTAAATGCAAAATGCTATATAAATATTTATCATAACTAACACAAAAAATGGAAAACAATTTACAAGTTGCAACTCTACCCGTATATGCGTTTAAAATTATCAGTGAAATAAATACATGTTGACCTTATCAGTCCCCAGTTTCGAATTCTTTTATGCAGTCTAATAAGTGCTTTCAACTATTTTTAGGCATTTGATGTATGATGAATTTGTTATCGATACACTTATACCAACCGTTTTGATTCCTTACAAATCAGACAGTATAGAATTAGAATGCTGTAAATATTGCTGTTTTTGAATGCTGACCACAAAGGTATACTGATTAGTGATTCTGATTATTATACAACATATTATAAATATATTATGTTTTAAACATTTTAATTTATGCTTTTTATTAAATCATTTTAATGTACCCATGCCATGAGCATTATTATACCCAACCCTGCAATTATATTGCCCTTCAGAATGATCACTGAACTAATTTGCTAAATACTGTAACTATAGGTAGTACAATCTGATGCAACAGTTAAGAAGTATAGCTGCAGATAAGGTTTATAATAATACCGATATCTGGGTTTATGGATAATTATATCGAATATATCTCGATATATTCAATATATCGACAATATCGGCACGCTTCCTGCCCAACTGTAAATGTACCTATTGTCTGTACCAGACTTCAAGTTCAGTGTGTTGGCAGCATAGGGCAATGTAATTCTTATGGGAAAATCTTGCACGACGTTGCCACTTATGGTTACCCTGGGGCTTGTTGACGGTCAACCCAACTGAGAAGTAGGTTTGGCAATGCCGACCTCCATAAGACTAACACTGAATTTAAAGTCTGGTACAGACAATAGGTATATCGATAGTGTCCCTATAATTGCACCTATTTGCGTCGCCGGTAATTTTAAATTACCCGAAGGCAATTAATGTTTAAAAATATGAATAATCTTTAAAATTCACGTAACATTTTATTATATTACATATACACACAAATTTGGATTTATACACCTTACACATGGACTGCACGCCACTGGCTTTATGAGAAGTGGATAATAATATGAGGTATGTCCTAACATCATTAACATTATATCATTTGGTAAACTGATTTACATTTTCCATTTTCTAGATTTAGTAAAATAGTAACCTAATTTAGAAAGGTACCTAATATTAATTATTTTTAATACACTTGCTGCGGACTACAAAGCCAAACATACAGATGTTCCCAATTGTAATCCACAAGATAGTGGTATAGATTTGAAAACGTTCAAATAAAAAAACACATATTCATATCTTTTCATGATTTTAACCTTGTGTAAAAATGGTGTAAGTATGTGCAGTAGGTACAAATTATCCTACATAACAACGGAAAAATCATGTCTAATATTTAATATTTCGTACTTATTATTTCCGACTGAAATTAATTATTAGATTATGTTTAAATACGTAATAAATATAAAGAAACCAAGTTTTTAATGGCATTACTTTTATAAAGAACTAAACCACAATCTATTTTATTTGCTTCACAATGTGCGAAACAAAAATGACCTTGAGTAGTGAATAGTTAAAAAGCTTTTGTGAACAACGAACTGTTATTATTAGCTACCTACTTGATTTACACTTTATCTCAAGGAGCTCTTTACATCTTTAATTACCTATGTTAATCACAAACATCTAATGAGGGACAGGTGAACTTAAGCCTATATTGCAGTTAAAAATAATGCCTACAGAGATTTAAGTGTTTCAACATAGCCATAATTTAATAAAAATATGACGTTGTACAGCCTTGCTGATTTTCAAGGTATTCTCAAACAATAGTAACCAGCAATGAATTATTTATACGTAGTAATTATATTTATGCCTTACTGCCATAAAATAAACACATTTAGAAATAATTAATGCAGAAATAACGTTTGCGCCTGATTGTTGAGTGATGCGATGCAAATTTACATTCACCGGTATTCCTAATTAAATTATTTATAATAATATATCTCAGCTGTTACTTAAAACTTTTATATTTATGATGTATACTACCCTATATTGTACTATACAGGGTGGTGCCTTGAGCAACGCAGCATAGGAATTTCAATGGTAAATTCTTAATGTTCAATTATTGGCTCCCCTAATTATTTTAGAGCAAAAGTGTGTTGAGGTTTTTTTGTAGAGAAAAAAATTCTGCATCTTTTAATACTATTATTTATAATTTTCTATTTTCCGGAATTGTAGAAATAGAAGAAATTGAAAATGGTCTTTTTAAAGAAATCAGTGATGCCTTGGAATTATCTAAACAAACAACATTCGTATTTACATCTGTCATTATGGTTTGAAGTTTATAACCGATTATTAAATTCTATTATTTTTAAAATGTATTCAACGAAAGAAAAAGTAGAAATGATAAAGTGCCTTGTTTAGCGTGAAATATCCGAATAGGCAAATTCCAAATAATACAACGATTCACAGACTAATACATAAGTTTGAAGTTTGTTTTGTAAAATAAATATAATCTTAATGTTTCCTATTACCTACTCGTTTTATTGCTTCAAAAAGAAAAAAATATATAATGAGATAGAAATGTCAATGCGTTTGTATGATTTTATAATTCCATGGCATCACTGATTTTTTTAAAATACCATTTTTAATTTCTTCTTTTTCTACGCTTCCGAAAAATGGAAAATTATAAATAATAGTATGAATAGATGCAGAATTTTTTTCTCTACAAAAAACCTCAACACACTTTTGCTCTAAAATAATTAGGGGAGCCAATAATTAAACATTAAGAATTTACCATACCAACTTTCAAGTTGTTAATTTATTGTATTTCAGGCTCTTCGTCTAGCAGAGGAATTTTCTTTAAATAAGTTGTCATCGTGATTAAAGTACCTACTTACCTAACAAATAACATCTGGTCGTTATACTAGTTTAACAAAGAAGCTGAACGTCTATCAAAACCATATCTGATTTTTGTAAGAACATATAGAAAATATTTAATCTGTTAACATGAAGATGAAGGTTGAATGAACGTGTTGTATCTAGAGCCGAAAATGCATTTATTAATCGCTGAAAAGTATTCACATATTCTGTTTGTTTTGAAGCATATATAAAGACCTTTTAATTCACAATGTCAGTTCATGTTCATTACGTATGTATTAATATTGTATATTAATTCGATTACTCGACAGTAACATTTCTATCGTAGTTACATACAACATACAACCAAAGTTTGTGATACAACCTTTCATGCTAAATACAATGGTGCTACTTAAAATAGTCTCTATATTATGCAAGATTGTGCTGTCATTGTGCTCGCAGTAGTCGCAGTCTTTCTGTACAGGTACAGGAGATCGGCGTGTGATGTGCAGCTTATTTTTTAACATAGATATCTGATTTTACATGAATTTTCTGCGTAGGTACTTGTAAAGTTAAAGGATAGGTTGAGTTTTATTGTTTACGACATAACTATTAAAAATCTGAATTAATTATTTTAAATTTATTCACAATTACTTTTATGTAATTGTGGTTGAATTTTTAGCTTTTTAATTTCAAACGAGATAATACTTCCATAACATTTAATAGAACAATACTATCTTACACAATTTCTATTCGTTTTTCTCTTTACCATTATATCCATTACAATCTATTACTTCTATTAGTGAATTAATTTAATTTCACCGATTATTTTTTTTTATAATACAGAGGGTAGGGTGTCCCGGAAAAGTACCACAGAACAGGCTACCGCATATATCTGAGACCAAACTAGGACAATCTAACCAAACTTACCCATATCCAAAAGTGCTTTGTCAAAAAATGGAGCTTTTTGACAAATGTATGATGAACTTTTCACCAACTGCGTAACATTCGTGAGCTAAAAATTGTGTCAAAAAATACCTTTTATCAGTACACATTCACCTCCCAAATTCCATCCACATCGCTAAAAGCAATATTTTGTTATTTAAAAAAATAGACATCGTTTGAACATCCTTGACGCTCGATAGAGCCTTAACGAAACACTTTTGGATGGAGGTAAGTTTGGTTAGATCGTCCTATTTTGGTCTCTAGAACATGTGGTAGCCTGTGGTACAGACCTTTTGGGGAAACCTTGTATGTTATAAATGATGGCTAATTTTGCTGTTTTAGTAATATGGAATTGATTAGCAAGTACTTACAAGTAAACAGTTCATAGCATACAAATTGAACCCGCCCTGTTATAATAATACTAGTTTTAAGAACACTAGCAAGTATCACAGAACTGAAATATACATAAACTAAACCTTTGAATTCAACAACATTAATTTCTACACTTATTTATGCCTTATAGCTTCTTTTAAATACTTTTCATATGAAACTTATTGCTGTAGTACGAGATATAGGTATCTATTTCTATTAATTATAAACAGAAGCTTATAAAAGGTGCATTTAAATTGAATTTAATTTTTTCTCTATATTTTTTAAATTCAATTTAAATTGGCTGCCAAAAAACATTTCTTTTTCTTTGCAATATATCTATTTCTGCAAATCTTTTAACACGTGCAACTTCAGTACTGGATTATAACGCAAAAATATTTCTACTTTTTCAGATTAAGTACTAAATACCGGACAGTGAGGATGTAGTTTGCTCAAACAACAAACCAATAACCAAAATGTTTCCCAACGCAACAGTTTCATCAAGAAGTAGTTCGAGTCGCAGCGGTCACAGCTGTAGTCGAAATTCTTCCATGCCATCCCTTCGTGTACCAAATCCTCTTTTTCCTAAAACTTCCTTCAACCCATTATACCGCCATTCCGACGCTTTTACGAGCTTCGATGCATCCCATTTTGTTTTTCAAGAAAGTAAGAGAGTGAAAGAAAAGAAACATCCACCATTACGCCGATACAATTCACATGATTCCCATACAAATTTTGCCGAAATTCGGATCGAGTCCAAGGACAATACACCTGAATCTACAAAAAGTCGGTCTGGAAAACGAACAACCCCAGAGACAAGTCCTGATTCAACAGAAGATCGAAGTCGACGTCAAGAATTCGAAGCTAGGGATTTTTTGGAAAGGTACTCACTACCAAGGGTAGTGAGGGTCGCCGATGGAGAACCTCTGCTACTTTATCGATGCTTTGACAGCTTTACGAAAGTGCAAGCAAGAGGGATTCTGGGGAAAAGAGGAAAGGAGAAAACAGATTTAAATACTCTACACTTTCCTGAAGGTTATCCCGGTAAGAGTACTTTTATATTTTCTCTATAAATTGCTACTAAAGTATTGAGATTTTGTGATTAAGTATTGAAATTTATGAACTCAGAAATGTATTACTATATTTAAGTTAGTATAGTTGTAATTTTTTTCAATATTGACCTTTACTTTAAACACTTTTATTAAATGGCATCTAGTACCTACACCAATCAATGAAAGTTTATAGAACATTATGACATAAACTGCAAGGTCGTAACAGAAATGGTCTAGGTTAGAAAACTGTACCTTTCATTATTTACTTCATATTTCCTTTGGCCCCTGATCGAATTTTAAAAATCCTGAACTACAAGCTTTTATATATCTTGACAACGTTAATGTGGGAATCATAACTAATAGCAGCACAGCAAATAATTTCATTAATTCTAGTTACAACGCGAAATCAGTAGAAAAAAAGCTCTTCATGTACCTATTATAAAAGGATTAGCACAGCAAAAACATCCGTAGTGTGGTCTCAGGATGTTAAACATAAGTAAAACACATTTTATTTCCGTTCGCTATTCACGTGTCCTCATTACATAAAATATGTAGCCATCAGTTAGTTTTACTGGTTCTATACTATACACTATCTCATTCACATAAAATTGCAAAATTGACAAAGTTCTAACTGACGTAATAAGCATAGTAAACGATTCCCATAAATATAGTGTGAGAACAAGGTTTTGGAAAATTATGACATGGGTTGCGGAAACCCATTGTTATCTATCCACTAAGAAGCATATTGTTACTAATTTTCCCATCAGTAGAAACTTTACACTTAAATATTTATGTATTCGAATTTATCACATGCACATTGAAATACAACGGCGAAAAATCTTGTGTTGCAAGTTGCAAGATTCATTATGAAATACACCAACAAAGTTCATTAATTTACATTGTTTAAAACTCCTTTTGCAACACGCTGCAGCAGATACAAGATCTTATTCAACCATCTCTTTTTTAACCCACATGTTGGTGTTACAATGTTATCGAAAGACCGAATGACATTGTTTCAAGATACGAATAAAAAATAGAAAAACAGCTGCTGGTATTCCCGAATCTAGCCATTATACTTATTTACGTTGACAGTATTGACCCAGTTGTATTATTATGATCATATATTAAATACTATCCAAAAGTTTCCTCACTCTTAAGAGTATTCTAGTTTCATTACTATTCAGTTATTTGGGTTATTCATCTACCAAATGGTCAAAAAATGGCTTCGCCTACGCTTCAAAGAAAATTCAGACGCTTTTAGTTTAATTTAATGTCTTCGTTTTTAAGGCAAATGCATAAATTGGCTAATTAGAAACTGCAACATGATATAGTTAGTTTGAATTTACCTGAAGTTTTCCATTTTTACATACTAAATATTGTTTAAAGATTGGTACATACTATTTTTAGGTCTGATTATTAAAAATATGCTTAAAAAATATATAATTTTTTAACCATAATAAGTGTAGTTATAAACATTAGAAAACACGGAAGTCATATGCGTCATAATGTTAACCACCAATCATGCTTTTTTAAAAATGAAAGTAACAATAATAATACAAATAATTAAAACATTAATTTCTTCGCGCCTTCACGACCAAGGCATCTTCACTATCAAAAAAAGATAGTAGTATAAGTACCTAAGCCTAAACTAAGCTATTGAACAGGAAAATTATTATTATGGACCACATTGATCCCTCAAATTAAGGCAATTAATCTAAACAAAAAATTTGTTAGAACTAATTGTTTAAAAGTGGTTCAGAACTGTTACACCCTTAAAATAAGTTAAACATATCAGTACAACACCCTTAAAAAGAATTGTCAGGGTATTGGAAGCAAAAACTGTAGCATTTCAAATAGAATCCCAAAATTCGAAAAAGATGTAGTCCAACGGCGTAGACTGCCAACCGCCAAGGGTATTGTTTTCCTTTTCCCTTCTGCTTTGGACTTCCCAACAACCTTCGGAAATCTATTCCGATGTTATTTGTCAGATTTGGACCTAATATGTTTCACAAAAACACACTGTTACAATCCTCAGAACAGAAAAAAAAACAGGAATACATATTCGGTGTCCGGAATTTCTGGGTAATTCGTTCAAGGACATGCAATTTTTACAAGTAAACCAGTTAATTCAATTTATTGATTTAAAAAGTAGCATAACCAGTAATGCAATTGCTATTAATGATATAGGACATCACTTTTATACAATTTTCCATTTCAACGGATGAATACATCCAGTTTGTAAGCCGAAGTTAATAAAAACGAATTATTATGAACTGCTGCCAGTTTTTAGTTTTTTTTAAAGCAAGACCAGTTTTTAAAATTTTAAAATAGAAACTATAAAGCGAAAAATACTAATTTGCGATAATATAGACTTACTACTACTAAGTATTAGCGGTATTAAGTAGAAATTGTGGTGAAATTTGCGTATTAATTTGGTATAAACATTTCCTTATTGAATTGCTGTAGCCATTTCCGGATTTACGAATTATCTTAACTGGAAATCGAATTGAAAATACGAGTGATTGGAAACGAAATACTTTAGGCATGGTTTTAATCCAGATTGCGTCGGATCGCGTAAGGAAAACTTACGTAATCAAATTTTAACAACTTGTATCCGGTTTTTAAATATTTCGATACTGAATATTTTAAAATTTCTAGGCAATTACAGAAATGTTGAAAGAGCTTGTCGGCTAGATGTGGAAAAGCAAACAACTTCATTTTTCATTTTAATGCAGTCATATTTATGATTTTCGAACACCTGTAGTGGTACTTGAACGATAATTTGTTTCGCATATTACACGCATGGGTAATCAAAATATATTCTGTAAGTCCCGCTGTTAATAATTGCAACTATATCAATAAACCTACATATAGAAGTAATCTAGCTGTTGTTACAGCATACCGTTTTTCATAACCTCATTAAATTTACTGAAGGTGCGATAGAAACAAATAATGAAGTATAAACGTCAACGAAATGAATTACAGCAACGCCCGTGATTATGAAGCACTACAAGCTCGATTAAGTAACCAACTTTCCCCGCAACTCATGATAGTATTTTATTTCCATAAAAAAAGATCGATCAGTTGTGTCTCTTTTCAAGAAGGTAGTAAACGATCAGTTTGTAATACATAGCAAGGTTGGCCTAGTTTGATTAACTTCCTGTCTAGTTATTGATTTTGTTAACGACGTAATTAATTTCAAATTAATTATAGACACTATCGTAAATCTCTACCTCTGTTTTGACTTGATGTTGCTCGCAGGACTTCCACTTCAGTACTTAAGGATTGCTACTTTACGTTATGCAATTTGAATTAAAACCGATACTTTACTAACCACAACTTTCATATTAATCTCTAATTTTTCCTTAATAAGTAATTGTTAATTGATTAACGTTTAATAGTTCTGTTAACAGTTAACAGCTACACAAAAAAAGAAACTTCTACATTCAAGTTCAAGCATATACCTACACAATAAAAAAATAATTTAAACAGTATTATCTAACATGAGAAAATTCTGAACTTAATTATTCTAACAATTTTACAAAAAGTATCATTGTTTTCGAAATTCACATCCTTTTCAAATGCTTCTGAAGTTTAAAAAATACATGCTCATTTTAAATTAGTTTCATAACTGTTAACTACCGAGAAAAGCTACGGACAAA
Organism: Hemicrepidius hirtus; assembly: GCA_963082805.1. Lineage (NCBI taxonomy): Eukaryota > Metazoa > Arthropoda > Insecta > Coleoptera > Elateridae > Hemicrepidius > Hemicrepidius hirtus. The sequence goes on along the minus strand of OY720160.1, from coordinate 27,667,868 downwards.
ATTCCGTTATAAATTTGAGGCATTAGAGACAATACCAAGAAGCATTTTTAGTATTCTTCTAAATGCATCATTGTATTTTCCTTTACAACAATAATTATTCGACAATGTGAGAAAGTACGCACCAAGGCCGATCTAACAATCTTACAAGCATGACTCGATTTTAATGAATAACAATACGTCAACACCGTTGAACAAAATGTTGTCGCTTAATAACACCCGTCACGCATTTTAAACAGATAGCAAGTAAAATGTAGCATTATGGCCAAATTGTGTGGTATTACTTTTAACAACTGTTCGTCACGTCAGGAAATTGTAAAATAAAGAATCACAAACACCTTGAGTGCAGGGTTATTTTAGAATAAAAACTAGTTCCTGTGTTTACGGAATGTACGAATTTAATTTTAAATGAAGCACACGAAAGGTATTCCTCAATGTCACAGTGCATTAAGTTTTCTTTGTCACAAATTAGATCTTGAAACGACGGAATAAGAGAATGGAATGTATCCCCTTCACAGGGTGTAAACTTTAATTTTAAAATATTTTATTCGTGTGTACGAAGATAGTATCAACATTTTATACAACAGAACTCTTATTAGGGCTGGTTACATTAGATTGATTTAATAATAATAATTATCTAATCTTGTATAAATGCCTCTGCATAACTTGGCATTTCTGGTTTCTTTTGTCAAAAAATCGAATGGATATTGAGGCAATTACGCTAATATATAATTGGATATGTGTCACCGAAATAATCAGGTTTAACCCACCAGTTCTGCTCCTCTTAATTATTGGGTATTCAAGTAAATCTTGATTACAGCATGTGCCGTTATTTCGTAGAATTAGGCAGCATTCTTTTTTATTACCGGGCAAAATAAAATTCTTATTATCTTATACAACAAATCTTAATCATATGACATTCCAATAGCATTTTTGATTTTAGATTTTTTAGGTTTATGATAATTTGTTCAATAACCCGTGGAACAATATTTTTATCCAAAGCTTATTTGAAAACAGCGTTAAAAAACTACAAATTTCGTTTATTTGTAGTCAGGGATCGGTGAAATATTGTAAAATTATTGCACGTAAGTATGTAGGTACACCTAAATAAAGCGCTATTGTGTGTGTAGCACGGGGTCGTGTGAATGCAGCACTCGCCCCAGGCGCCACAGTCATGGGGATGCCAAAATTGAAATAAAACCTATTAAAACCAATGACAAAGTGGCATCAAACGTTTTGTCTGTCTGATGATAGAAAAAAAATTTAAGAAAACCAACTTTTCTGCATTTCAATTGCGTAGGTACACTATTTACGGTATAGAATTTTCAATTAGCATCTACTCTGGCATGTAGTACTTACAAAAATATGGATATCGAAAATACATCCACGTTAGTAGATAGTTATAACCACGTGACTCTTTCAAATACAACTACAATTTTTTTCCAAAATGATAATTATTTCTTCTGAAACAATGGACCTAAATTTTTTGATAAATCAATATAATTTAGCATTTATAATTCTGTGTGTAGGCAACACAAATAGCACAGTACACATTTACGCACTTTCAACCTTTATTATATAACAGGCAAGGAGATTACAAAGGAGATTATGACTTTCTGTTAGATATTAGATAGTGTTACAATAAGAACGTCTTACTTAAACGTAAATTATTCTGTAGGTACAAGTAGGTAGTTATGCAAATTGTTGAACAGAAAATTGAAATTTAGTTTAGGTAAATTGCACCCTTAAGCCCATTTCGCCCATCCCCAATTCCGTTCTGCGCCCCCAATACATAAAAAACACCCTTTATCAATTTTACATTTTCTGCTTGAGGAAGGGGCGCCAAATTCAGGATTTAAAGTTCACTTACCGAAGATAAAAAAATTCTATAAGTATCTTAGATTGGATTCTGCTTCAGCAAACGTCGCCAACAGTTTCGACAGCTCGATTTTAAGGAATATTAACAAAAATTAAAGCAAAAATTAATAAGTTATTTCAAATTGAAATTAAAATTCAGCCTGTCGCGGCGCGGCGCGGCGCGGCTGATAGAGATTGGAAAATCGCTATTCGCTATACTTTGTAAATACCTATATTGACTTTATTCTGTATAGGCCTTCAAATTAGTTAGTTCGATATTGTAACTTCCTTCTGCGGGGTCTAATAATCTGCTATTCATCTTAACGCGATCTTAGTTTATAACGGTGCTATACTTTTGCTTTCCATAACGCCGTTTTTCGCGGAAAATGCATAACTTAAGGGCAATACTGGAAAAATCTGGATGAATCGAATTAAAAGCAAAATATAAAAGAAAAATATAAGCATAGAATACAGGGTGTTCGAAAAATAGGAGACAATATTTGAGGAATGTATTTTACACACCAGGACAAGAGAAAAATACCAATGTCCGGAAATGGGCCGTTTCGGATTTAAACTCTTTTGTTTGAAAAAAATTGTAGGATTTAGTCAAGTTTAATTTTTTACACTTAAAATTACATTAAATATTCAACATTCTCCCCTTGTACCTACTTGTCTTCTCATCGATTGTCGAACAGGGTGGAATATTTTTGGAATAATACGTATTACACTGCAGCCGTCCACGATTTATTGACTCAGAGCGTCAACGAATGTTGAATAAACTAGGCTCTTTAAATGGCCGCAAACATACTAAAAATCCAGCGGATTAAAATTAAGCGAACGTGGAGGCCATGCAGTTTGAATCACCTTGCTACAGCTACAACAGTGTTTAAATCCAAAACAATTCATTTTCAGACATGGGCCTATTGGTAGATTTTTTCTTCTCCTGGTGTGTAAAATGCATTCCCCAAATATTGTACCCCATTTTTCGTACACCCCGTATAACGCAGTAACTATTGTAGAATGCAGCAAACCACGTAAGACCAGATAAAACTTAAAAGATAGTCCTGTGAAAAGTTGGGTCTAAACCCTAGACCTAGAGGTAAGCGGAGAGCCGCAAATACTTAGTCAGTGGTTGTCATCATTCATTCAACCTTTAAACATTTCCTGCAACATCATAATTAATCTGTTACTGGTCATAATATAACGTGTGAAAAATAAACAAAAAAATCATTAGAATAAATTACAATCTGTTTTATTAAATAAATTGATGTCTCAAGTCAATAATTGGAGGTTACCTTTCTTTCAGGTTGGTTTTCCTTAATAAACGAAAAAGGAGAAAAAGCTGCAGTGGTCCATACTTCGTTGTTGCAACTTGTTAGGGAACAAGTTTGTAATTTTATTAGCATTCAATCTTTCACTGCCTACACAGCCAGCAATCAGGAGTCTTCTGGTAAGTGTATGCTATATTTCTCGCTGATTTTGCAGTATACCTACACTCCTACACATAAAAGCCAATAAGCCAATAATATAATCATATTTTAATTAACGCATACTGTTGTTTAAGTATTCAGGTGTATTGTCTATATATTTCTGCATAAACATCATGTTCTGTTTTCACAAATTGGGTGCTTCTGTTATAGATGGATTAAGTTCGAGGACCCAGTATCTCAAAACACAAATGCGAGGTGGTCAAGTATTTCAACTACGAGCCGTATTTCAGCATAAAGATAGATCAGACGGTGGAAAACATTCTACGAGATCTTCGCGAGTTTCGCGTTCTGCTAGAGACAAAGATCTCGCTAACCGTTATGCACAACTTATCGGTCAGAATAATCAGGTGAGATTATCTCTGCAAGTTATTTCGGTTATAAGAAATTCAACCTGTTTACAGAAAAATGTGGGTTACTCTTTTTTTCAAATTTTACCTCCACACGCTCGTTAGCGCACTAAGTAGCATGCATTGAAATTTGCTGTGATTATTTGTATCTACTAATATGAAAACGACATAATTACAGGACACATTTATTAGACTAGAACTTCTTATGTAGTTTAATGAAACTAAATCGTATGTGTACAATTTATGTTCTACACGTTTGTTGTTTTAAGATGAAAATGCTTTGAGTCATTGCGTGTGGTGCATCTAAGTAACGTTTTCTGTAAACATCAACGAGTTTAATTGCTGGAAAGTTTTGCATAATTTGATTTTGAAACCGTGCCAATACGCACTTTGATTACATAAAGCAGTTGTGTACCGGAAACTGAATAAATACGCAAAGTTGTTCCGGAAGCTAAAATACCTTGAGCAATAAAAACATTAACAGGACATCTAAATAATTTGCAAAATAAATTGTTTAAGCTAATTGGGGTTGAGAAAGGTCAACGTGTTGAATACTTTTACAAATGCAAAATCTCGTAGAATTATCCAATTCTTTTTGTTTTGCAGGAGCTGTATGTTCCTCTCACCACAAAAGGTGAATTCTACGAAATCTATAGTTCCATCAAAGCTCGCCTGTGTTTTGCAGGAATGATAGACAAGACCGGCCCATTGGCTTTGGATAAGGATTGTTTGTACAAGCTCACTCATTTATTGAGAAGAATGGCACTCCCAGTGAAGGTTAAACTTCTTAGTGGACCTTTACCACAAGGGGTTTCTAAAGACTTAACAGGTAAATAATAATATTTTAAATTTTAAATATCAATCTAAAATATTAGCAATAGCCTATTACATGCCCTTTTTACAAGCTAACATAAATAGCTCGCCGTTGTATTAGCAGTAGCTTTACAATACCCAATCAATTTGAAAAACGAACTAGAATAATCAACATTGAAACGAATAGAGGTACAAATTATAAATACCGTTTACGTTAACATAACACTCGTGTGACCTAGGGTAGTACTAATTTTCTTAAAATAATCGCTCACAGTAAATCTTTTTTAAAGATGCTGCGTTGAAGAAAATAATATGATAAACAGGCAAAAAAATAATCTGCAATTAAATTAACGTATTAATTAAAAAAAAAATTCGTAGGCACACAGAGAGAGTTGCCTCTAGTTAGGTCAATATTATTTTCTCCATAACTATTGCTCTTTCTCATGTAATGTTCCAAATTCTGATACCACCTAATTATAGCAATCAAGTTGCACATAATCATTAAAATTTATAATAGCAAACCTAAGGATACGAAAGGGGTTCAGTTAACTTTTACTTTCGTTTATACATTTTGGCGCCCCCGTGATGTGCAGAGACCATTATCTCGCATTATTTCATAGTAAACTGATTACTGGTACATGCTATTTATGAATCATTTTTGAAATGTGCGTGATTTTATTATTTTTTCAATATATTAAACTTCCTAAATGTCTAAAACTTCGTTTTTGTCCAAAAGCTTATTTATTGATTATTTGCGATTATGTTTAATATATTATAATGCATACAAAACTTTACTATTTGTATTTCCAACTAGAAAACATGTCTCCATATACAGGGTGATTCCTAAGTACGTGTAGAAAATGAAGGGGGTGATTCCTGGGCGAAAATTAAGGCTACTTTTTCCTATAAACGTGTATCCTCATATGCTTCCCTGAAGAGTTACCCCTCTTCAAAAATGGAGGAAAAATTTGGTTTTTAATTTTTATCTCAAATTTGGACAAAGATAGAAAAATAAAAATAAATGGACGTGTTCTACTAACAGGAAGGCTTATGGATATTTTCTTTATTCACCTGTATTGTTAGAAGGGGATGAAACTTACAACCCCTGTTCATTTTGTTATTAGAACTTTTAAATGCACCGGAATTTTTAATTTAAAAAATAGGCATGAGAAAGCCTTATTCATTTAGAAAATTATTTGTCTCTTTTATTTTTATCGTGAGACAAATAGTTTTCGAGTAAAAAATTAAAATCGATTGTAATGTGCGCCTCAGTTTCGTGAGAAGTTGTAGTAAATTTCTAAAAAAAAAAGTCTAGGTAGGCGGATTTCATTTTTTCATCAATAATGTATGCAAACTTACTAACAATTATTATTATTATCAAAAACAACTAACACAAAAAATGAAATCCGCCTACCTAGACTTTTTTTTTTTAATTTACTACAACTTCTCACGAAACTGAGGCGCACATTACAATCGATTTTAATTTTTTACTCGAAAACTATTTGTCTCACGATAAAAATAAAAGAGACAAATAATTTTCTAAATGAATAAGGCTTTCTCAAGCCTATTTTTTAAATTAAAAATTCCGGTGCATTTAAAAGTTCTAATAACAAAATGAACAGGGGTTGTAAGTTTCATCCCCTTCTAACAATACAGGTGAATAAAGAAAATATCCATAAAGGGCCTTCCTGTTAGTAGAACACGTCCATTTATTTTTATTTTTCTATCTTTGTCCAAATTTGAGATAAAAATTAAAAACCAAATTTTTCCTCCATTTTTGAAGAGGGGTAACTCTTCAGGGAAGCATATTAGGATACACGTTTATAGGAAAAAGTAACCTTAATTTTCGCCCAGAAATCACCCCCTTCATTTTCTACACGTACTTAGGAATCACCCTGTATTCTAGTAACTTTTGATATTTCTAAAAACTTGGAAAATATCGTTACCAGAATAATTTAACCGGCCGAACTTAAACTATATGCAAAACTGACATAATTCCATAATCTAGTTTGGGTGTGTGTTATACATTTGATTCTAGATACTCTGATTTTAAACCTCTTATGACCGTAAAGGACTTATTAGATTAGAGGTTTACAATCAGAACGTTTTATCGACTGAGGTTTTAAAATTTAAACGCTACTTAATAACAAAGAATGAATTGACATATAAAATTTATTACTTTAGATGAAATTTATTACAGTATATTCTAACTTTTTCGTTCGAAATAAAACATATCGACACTTTATCGATTGATCATAATGCAAGACAACCGTTTCCGCAAGTCGTATTCTATGGATGTTCATCAATAAATATTGATTTTATGACTTGTATTTTACACTGGAATAATATTCTTAGTACTGTGGGTAGAAGCGCAATCATGTACCTACTAGCTGTAGGAATAGTTTTAATAAGATAGGGATATATGTCTGTCTGTCACGTATAATATCAAATATACAATATCACTTGTGATAACTAAACATAAACTGTAAAAAAAACTATGCTTTTTTGAAATATCAAATATACTTTTATTTTATTCGATAAAATGAATAACTCTAAAATTTAAAAAAATTTATGTAGATGTCTAGCCATTAGATTATATATGAACTTTTAAGTTAGGTATTTCCTTCGTCATGTCTTCACTGAGGCTGCAAATAATAATTAAACTCCTTTCAGCACACGCTGTGTTCAGAGAAATGCAAACCATAGCACGCCACGTTCTTTTGCTTTTTATTTCTATCACTATGGGGTCGTGCAAACCATTTTTATTCCTACGTTATTACACTTCTAGATTGTAAATAATATGTTACATTTGAAAACGAAGTTTGTAGTTTCCTTTTACATACCGCCCTTATGTACTTTATAACTTGATTATTTTTTAAATTTAGATTTTTGTCTTCCCAAACTTGTGTAAGAAATCTATTTTATGTAATCTTCCTCTTGTTGTATGATCAAGTGGCGGAATAGTAAAATGTAGGTATCTATAAAGAATAGAAATCACACGCCCATATTTTTTAATAACACACATAGAAGAAAGTTGTTTGCATGCAGAGGATTATAATTAAATGTAATAAAAATCAAACAATAGGTTGCCTTTATAATACCGTGTTCTTGTTATGTAAGTGTTATATTTTATCCACTGCTTGCACTTTTACTACAATACAAACTTCAAAAATAAAGATTAACCTTTGGTATATTGTCATGTCACACCTACAAGAGTACAAAAAAGATGTAATATAAAATTAGAAATTAAAATGTTTCTTTTGTTGCATTCAGTTTCTAATTCGATAACTAAAGGGTACCTATATTGAAGGTAGGTAATTAGGTATGTAGTGAATACTGAACAGCACTTTTTAACTCACTCGCTTAACTTTTTTGATAATGAATTTTTTGCTAAACTAATTCAACCAAAAGTCTTATCATACTTTGTAGATCGCCAATAACAAAACGTAAATGTTTAAGTTTTTGCAAAAGCACTGTATTGCTTTATTTAGGATTTTATTGCGTTTCATAGCCACTGCAACATTTTATTTGCATGAAACTGAAACAGTACATGATTCTTAATATTACATTAAGTAATTAACATTTAATGAAAATATAAAAGAGACAAATTATCGGCACATGTATTTTTTTAGTTTCATGATAATAAAAAATCGGAAAATGATTAAAGCAATATTTTCAAAAACCGTATTACTGTTGACGATCAAAAAAACTGTGGAAGTAGGTATCTATCCTGAACTTCGAATATCCTCTTACTTACTGTTTCGTCCCTTATTTGGATATAAACAAAAAATATGGAATATCTTCATTTTTAAAGAGAATGTTTCCCCTTAAAAAGAATCGCTAATTATCAGAATTAATTATTTATTAAAGCTGACTAAAATATTCAACGAAGGCCCAGTAACCAATATTTCTTCCATTTTTTCAGTACAGAAGATTGCTGAGTATAGCTGCTTTCAGTATTGAAAGGTCCAGCTTCCAAATCTACTTTATTTTCTTCTTCACTTGTACAAGTCACTAGTACAAGTAGAGGTACATCGTACATCAAATTCCTGTTCAAACTTGCTGTACGATTCATCCCGTTTTGACTTGATTTTTACAACATTGCAATTAAAAATTCAAAACTTTGCTAAACAAAAACAAATTTTAATTAAACTTAAACATTAATTTATTATTATAATGCTCCGAACACACGCTAATAGCAGAAAATGTCCCAAATTTTGGTTTCAAGTGTGTTTGATAAACAAACTTTTTCCGAGTTTTAAAATGTAAAAAAGTAAAAATATTTAAAAAACTTTTTTCGGAACCAATAAAATTTAATAGTATATAACGGTACAAGGTCGGTAAGTGCTCTCTAACAGATCGAAAAAAGTTGGAAAATCGAGACCCTTAGGGTCGAGATTTTCCAATTTTTGAGAACTGTAGGTAAGCACTTACCGACCGTGTGCCGTATAATATTTTTTGCCCGATCGAATTTACAGAATTATTTGGGAATAAGTAGTTTTTAAAATGTAATTATGAAATTTTGACTTGTCATTTTAATTGCACGATCCTTGATATCAAACGTGCTAGGTATCTAAAATAAAATCAGAACGCTACCTCTAGAAGTGTCAAATTTGCATGTTTTGTTTTACTTACCGCCCTAATTTGGTTATAAACTCGAACAGCACTGGTGTTTCCATACCAACCAATCGAAATTTTGTAAACCCAACTTACAATATCTATCAACAAAGCTGGTAAATACACATAACAACACGATCGGGCGAAAACAATTATACACATCATACACGGTGTTTCGTGAGGAACCCTCCATATTCAAATAATGTGTTTAGGGGACCTCAACAAACAAAAAAAGTCTAGTTAACATATATGGTTAAAAATGTCAACCGTTACTGAGATATTGTTCAAAATTGTTTTTACTTCAGTGGCCACCAACATCACCGAGCATAACTCCCCTTGACTATTGCCTTTCGGGATGGATGAAATCGTTAGTTTATAAAACAAAAGTAAACACGAGAGAGGGACTAGTCGATCGAATAACCAATTGCGCAGGTCTCATCAAAGAAAATCACCGTGCAGTTAAATGAAGTACACGTGCAATTCATAATCGAGCTGACTTATATGTCCAGATGAACAGTGGTATTTTTAAGAACTTGATTAATTATTTTTTATGTTTAATTTAATTATTTAACTTGTCTTTTATGCTATGAAATACATGTTTTTTTCTCTAAAGCATTACATTTAATTCGATTGATTAAAAAAAATTTAAACAATATCTCAGTTACGATTGATATTTAACCATATGTTTACTAAATTTTTTTTGTTAGTTGAGGTCCCATAAATACGTTATTTGAATATGGAGGGTTCCTCACAAAATACTCTGTATACGAAATGTTTACAGTTTAGATAAACTATAAAAGAATTCCGAGTATTAAACTTTATTAGAGATCATTTGGAAAAATTTTAAGCATGAAACTTGTTGCTATTCACCTAACAGTTGATTAATCCCGTTTTGTGGTATTCGAGGAGATACTTTCGAGAATCAGATACTCAGCAATACGCTTTTAAGATTTAAGTGTTATTCACGAATAGGTACATATTTTTTTAATTCATGTTTGGTGCATCGTAAACTCCCATTACTCTTTATAACTTATAAGGTATTAGGTAGTATAGTATTCTTAATGTAAAATAGTAGTAGTATAACTAGTAATAATGATACTTGTTTTTCACTTTCTATAATCTAACTTGGTCTTCTACGTTTTTTGTAAAGTTAATTCATAAACACACACATGGTATTAGTGTTTATTAATGTTTACATACATAATTTATCGTTATACATTTACTTTTTCCTTAAGCATAGACCAATACTACCGAAGTATCTTCTTCCTGGTATTTCATTTACCTTTCAATCACCTTTTTCCAGTTCACCTTTTAATTACATTTTGATGTTTTGTGAGGGGGGAGGGAGTTCTGGCCCTAATATTTGGTTTCACTTCATTTGACTACTATTAGTAGCTTTTGCAAGAAAGGTCAGACTGAATAATATTATTATTATATTAATGTTTGTAGATCATAAATTTACAAATAATTACGTTTTAAGTTTAACGTTTTCTCAATGGCGGCGTTGGGAATTCTATACCGGGGGTACGTAATACCAGTTACATAACTCTTCATCAACAAACTATTAAAAGAACATCGTGGTAAAAGTTTCTAAAGGTATAAGACGCCATGAAAGGGGGTACGTTCGTATCATCGTGCCCCCCGAGGAGGTTTCTAAAATTTTATAAGAATTAATCATTTGCGTTAGGTATCTACCTTAGCTGACTTAATTAAAATATGTCCATGCTTCATTAATTATACTAATAATAGTCGTTTCGGTGTCCAACTAGATGATTTTTTTAAATTTAGATATAAGCCACAAAAATATAAATATTGAAATACTTTGGTAGTTAGTTTTATAAAGTTCGCATCGTTAGTTAGTAGATTGTTGAAGGCAATTTCCAAAATTATTGGGGTTGTCTTTTTCGACTCAGGAGGTAAAAACTGAAAGCACTGAACATATTCTTAACGATGGAGACGATAGCGGATAGCCATGATATGTTTCGCCGCAGAGTGGGAAAAGTTCCTTTTTTTATGAACTTTTAAAACGTTCAGTACCTAACAGTAACATAACTACTAGATGTATAATATCACAAACATCGTATTGAGACAGGTTCTACGTATTCACTTCATATTCCAGAGTTACCTATTCACGAATTTGCACATCGCATGCGATAAACCTCATCTTTCGCATGCGAATTTTATCTTCCAAGTTCGAGAATAGGTACCCAGAATTCTATCACAGAAATATTTGAACCCGTTACTATAATATTCGCGAAACAAAACATTATTATTCTCTTTCTAAATTAATGAGACGCTGGTTATAATTATGAGTCTAGAAGAGATATTCATCAATGTACGTATACATACATACATACATACTGCAAAATCATCCCTGTAAATTTATTAACATGTACCTACGTAAGAATTTAATATATGTTTCTTTCATTTCAGACACATTCATTTTGGAGAAAAAGTTCCAAGAACCTCTCATGGTAACATGTACGCTACCTCCACCGTCTGAGGACATCAAACATGAAATCAGCTGCATCAATTTGAACTCCCGTGTCAAAATAGCAAAATGTACTCTGGGATTCGATTCAGAAAACCGTTTATTTAAATCTCAAAGGGTTCAAGCTACACTAGCGTTCTGCCATAAAAACGTCGAAAGTTGGTACAGAGAAGTGCGATTGATTCCCAATTTACAAATAGAAATTCCGCAACAAAATAGAAATTCGATTGTTCTACCGCTAACCTGCATCGATTGTCGAAAAATGAATCAGATTTGTTCAGAAAATTGTCGCAATAAAAACAAAAGCAACGACGATTTTAGAATAGAGGAGGAGAATCCGAACAAGCAGTTGATAACGAAAGCAGTAATTGATAAATTTCCAAAATCTAAAAAATGGTACAAACATTTTAAAATTTTGGGAGTAGGTAGTGAAACTAATCCAACCGGCAAATATCAGGATATAAAAGATCCTATGGAAGGGATTGAAAAAGTCAAAAGCATTGAACGATATAAAGACATGTCAAAATTAATAGAAGAGAAATTTGGTAAGAAAAGTTATAACCCAGTGAAGAAATCGGCTAGTTTTATGTATTCCAATAAAAGAATGAATCTTGAAGAAACTCCTACCGACAAAACCAGCAATCCTGCTTTATTAAAATGTCAAAGCTTAGACGCACAAATGTACACAGTTGAAGATGAAAATCAACAGTTAGAATTGTTAAAACACCGATTAAATCGAAAAATTTCAAACGCATCCGATAATTTCAGCAGAGAATTTCAAATGTGCATACTTGATAATGAAAGCGGTTTAGTGGATCCTAAATCCAAAACCAGTTTAATAACAACGCAAGGCCAGTCATTAAAAGACTTGAGATCAATGAATCTACAAATCACTAAAATTGATTTTGATGAAATAAAACCTGTTGACGAAGTTACAAAACTTAAAAAGATAAAACCTGATTTAATACCTACGCTGCCAAAGGACGACAACTGCGATAACTCTTACATTACTGAGCGACTGTGTTCAGAATTTCATGTTAAAACTAAAGTGCAAAAGAGAAGTTTCAGTAAACAAAATTTATTAATGAGCTCAGATAATCTAAGAAATAGTGTGCGCCTTATGGATTCTATCAAAGATAAACACAGTTTTTCAATTTTTGATCATCATAAACGCAACACCGAAGATCATCAGAGCAACGCAACCAAACACAACTTTAACACAAAAGCAGTAATCGTTCAAGTTCACCAAGAATCACTTCCCAAAATAAAAAGTCAACACAAAAAAATTTCAGCGATAATCGACGATATCCCATACAGTCACGTTGCTGACGAAGTGCATCAACGACCTTGTGAAGGAAAAGTTCCCGATGAAAATATATACGCAGAAATTTGCGAAAATTCCTGCAGCTGTGATAGTATGAAAAAGTGCGAGTGTAAAAGAACTAAGAAAGGGGATCCCGAATACTGTTATGTAAAGTTGGGTTCAAACGGAGACAGTGTCATTCAGTCCGATTCGGACGAAGCGATCTACAATACCTTAAGATAGTCTACACTTACACTTTGTAAATAAGATTTTCAAAATATTATTCATCATGTTGTACATAAATATTTTACGCTTGAATTTGGCTTCTTAAGTCATGTATGTATGTATATATAGTATCGAACGCGAGAAATGTTAATTTCACCATTTTCGTATTTCAAATAAAATAAAATTGTAACTGTGTTGTATTTTACTGGTCTTTCTCACAACCCCACTAAAGTTTAAAGATTAAAGCGTATAAGAAAGATGTGAAAACTCTAATTGTTTTAATTCAGATAATCTGGTGGGCCTCGCTGTAAAAAGGGAAAATGCCTGCACACCCCACCTAAAAATGCGCACGGATTTTAAAATTCGTTTTATCAAAGCTAAAATAGGTATCTGTCTCATAGATATAATGATCTGTCTTGACGTAATTTTGATTTTTCTTGGGTCGTATTTCTATTTTATAACAATAATTTACAATTTCACGCACGGTGAGAAAACGCGATGACTCAGTGGCGAAGCGTGTATGTAACCGTTGTAATCGCCGATTACAGCCAAAAACTTAAAAAATTATAATAAATATGAGTAATATATTTATAAATGATAATTAAAATTACCCATATTACATAATTAATAAGTATAAGTAATAATAAGAATTTTAAAATAGTCGACCGCCACCATGTAACCGTAGGTTACTAGAGCGATTTCAAACCGGGTAGATTGTTCGCGCATGCGCACTACGGGCCTGCAGGAATAAGCAGCTCCACAACAACCGCTGTGTATCCGCATCTTGATGCGGTTACACGGCTGCTTGTACTTTATACTTCGATTCGTGTGGTGTGTGCAGTTTGAACCACTGTGAACATACTAAAAGTCCCCGTCAAAATCTGTTGCGCTCGAGCCGCCATCTTGGAAAAATGGTAAACTTTTTTAGTTTTTTGCCTGTATCTCGGCAACTATAACTGATACAAAAAAAAAAGTTCAGACAAAAAATATAGCTTATTAAATTGCCTATAGAAAAGCATATCAACATTTTTATTTATCTCCAATACTTTAGCTGTAATCCGACGTTGAATAGCAAAATTATTTACATTTTTGCACCCGATTTGCCTTTTTTGTTTCTGTACAATGTAAAACCGGTAAAATATATTTTTGGAAATTTATTCCCTGAAACTACATAGAAAGAGACCGGCAGAGAGAGAGAAGGGACATGCATTATATGGCGTTTCCCTAGCAGGTCACTAGTTAGGGCCCCTAGATTTTCATTTGTAATAAAAATATGTCAAATCCAAATAAAGGCACCTAGTTACATGCAAATATTTGCATGGTTTTCCTGGTTAAAAGTTAAAAAAAATATATAACTACCTGAATTTTGATTTTGTCTTTAAACTTTGAATGCTGCTAATGAATGCTTTCATTGGGTGCTCCAGCGCCGGAGCACCCGTGGAGTCGGCGCCTATGTTCATCAATAAAAATAAATCTTATATTAGAGTACCTAGTCTTCTTTATGTTCTAATTAACATTTTATAATTTAAATTTGAAATGATGCGCACGCATAAATTGACAGAACATTTTGATTGATCTTTGAATCAATGTTACCATATATTGACAAAAATTACTAAAAATTTCAATTTTTTTATTATACCAACTGAAATCAACAGGTGGTGGATCTTTAAAAAAAACGGACTTTACTTAGTGCTTAATATACAGTTCCCTCCCAAATTTATGTTCCTATACTATTCGAAGTGACTAAAACCGTCCGTCATCTGCGTTGGTCCAACATTGAAAGATCAACGCAGACGACGCGACGCTCAAATACACTGAATTTTTGCAGGAAGTGTTTTCTTTTGTTTTTAAGCCTAAAATAGTTACTGAAAAAAATATTCCAGAAACGGTTTTCTATTGTTTTTCAGCTTATAATCATTATTGAAAAATGTCCCCCCTCCCTCTGTGGCATTTGTGTCTGAAGTTTTAGTTTTTAAGCCTAGAATCATTAGTGAAAAATTACAAGACAAATCTAATGCCCCTCTCGTTTTTGATCAATGTTGCCAATTTTCTGAAATATGAAAAAAAAAATTTCAACCCACAATACTATGTTCTTAACCATCGCAGATACAAGAAAAGTACAAGAGAGATAACTGCTAGGTATTCTAACGTAGTATTAGAAAAAAATATGTTTGCATTGATTTGTTTCTTTTTTGAGAAAATGGAAAGTTTGTGTCAGAAACTTCCATTTTTTTAAATGGAACCCATAGTCTGATTTGAGACCATCAAATAGAATTTTTTTTCTGATTTCCAAAACGTTTCCCTATAGCACAGGGAATGCTTGTATGGGTAACTTTGATATTGTAAGACTTACCATAACAAACATACCCTTACAAGGTGGGTAGATTATTGTCGCCCTGTATAGGTACTACACTTAAATTTTCTTTTTGCTTGTTTATTTAAAATCCTGTACCACTTGAAAGTTTTTTTACAGTATAACATTTACTACAACTTAATCTAAAATCTAATCCTATAATAATCAAAAGTTAACATTTAAAATAAATTTATATTTAAATATTGTAAATGCTTGTGGAATTACATTTATATTCACTCATTCAATATTTAGAAGGTTTGTCACCAATAGGTGTCTTCATATTATGTTACTGGAAACAACTGTTCAGAATCGATGTAGACAGTTTGCTATTTATACGGTTTTTAACACGTACGGACCTTTAATCTTTACATGATCTTGTAAGGTAGGTATTCTTCCATGAACATCTATATTCACAGATATTCCATTTAAATGGTTTTAAATGGTTTCTGACCCTTATGGGTTTTTATATGTTTTTGTAAGGTATGCTTCCATGAACTTCTATATTCACAGATATTGCATTTAAATGGTTTCTCACCCGTATGGGTTTTCAGATGATTTTGTAAGACATGCTTCCATGAACTTCTATATTCACAGATATTGC
Organism: Hemicrepidius hirtus; assembly: GCA_963082805.1. NCBI lineage: Eukaryota > Metazoa > Arthropoda > Insecta > Coleoptera > Elateridae > Hemicrepidius > Hemicrepidius hirtus. Next base: position 27,651,774 of record OY720160.1, on the reverse strand, counting down.
ATTTAAATGGTTTCTCACCTGTATGGATTTTCAGATGATTTTGTAGGCTACTCTTCTGTAAAGTTGTATATTCACAGATATTGCATTTAAATGGTTTCTCACCTGTATGGGTTTTCAGATGATTTTGTAAGGCATGCTTCCATGAACTTCTATATTCACAGATATTGCATTTAAATGGTTTCTCACCTATATGGGTTTTCAGATGATTTTTTAAGGTACTCTTCTGTACACTTGTATATTCACAGATATTGCATTTAAATGGTTTCTCACCTGTATGGATTTTCAGATGATTTTGTAAGCTACTCTTCTGTACAGTTGTATATTCACAGATATTGCATTTAAATGGTTTCTCACCTGTATGGATTTTCAGATGATTTTGTAAGCTACTCTTCTGTACAGTTGTATATTCACAGATATTGCATTTAAATGGTTTCTCACCTGTATGGGTTTTCAGATGATTTTGTAAGGTACTCTTCTGTACACTTGTATATTCACAGATATTGCATTTAAATGGTTTCTCACCTGTATGGATTTTCAGATGATTTTGTAAGCTACTCTTCTGTACAGATGTATATTCACAGATATTGCATTTAAATGGTTTCTCACCTGTATGGGTTTTCAGATGATTTTGTAAGGTACTCTTCTGTACACTTGTATATTCACAGATATTGCATTTAAATGGTTTCTCACCTATATGGGTTTTCAGATGATTTTTTAAGGTACTCTTCTGTACACTTGTATATTCACAGATATTGCATTTAAATGGTTTCTCACCTGTATGGGTTTTCAGATGATTTTGTAAGGCATGCTTCCATGAACTTCTATATTCACAGATATTGCATTTAAATGGTTTCTCACCTGTATGGGTTTTCAGATGATTTTGTAAGGCATGCTTCCATGAACTTCTATATTCACAGATATTGCATTTAAATGGTTTCTCACCTATATGGGTTTTCAGATGATTTTTTAAGGTACTCTTCTGTACACTTGTATATTCACAGGTATTGCATTTAAATGGTTTCTCACCTGTATGGGTTTTCAGATGATTTTGTAAAGCATGCTTCCATGAACTTCTATATTCACAGATATTGCATTTAAATGGTTTCTCACCTATATGGGTTTTCAGATGATTTTTTAAGGTACTCTTCTGTACACTTGTATATTCACAGATATTGCATTTAAATGGTTTCTCACCCGTATGGATTTTCAGATGATTTTGTAAGCTACTCTTCTGTACACTTGTATATTCACAGATATTGCATTTAAATGGTTTCTCACCCTGCTGTTTTAAACTACCATCTGCATGATTGCTCAAGTTGTCCTCCATTGGGCATTTTTTGCTGTTTACTGGAGATTGAGAATCTAAACGTTCGTCTTGAATATCTTGCTTGATTTCGGTTTTACTGTCGTCAATTTCGTTTTTTATATTCAGCTCCTCGGTCAGCAAAGGCTCAGTCTTAATATAAATATCATCATCATCATTATTAATATTAAATTTCACGTCAGGAGTTTCAGATTTTATTTGGGTATCCAAGAGTGTGCTGGGATTTTCTTGTTTTACTGAAATCATTAACACTTTACCAAAGTATATTTCTCAACAATGATGGCTATTATTCACAACGATTAAGCCATACAATATACATCAGGGGATAAACTAAACTACCCAACGTGAAAGACTTTCCAGTGATTTCCCAACGAGTACCCAACCTGCCCAGGGACTTTCTGACTTCCCAAGTACTACCAAATACAATATTTGCACGTATTTGGTACTACCCAGACGTCCCAGGGACTACTAATATGTTTCTTTATATTGGTTAGTTTGAAACAAAAATTGATAACACAAATAGTGTCTAAGCACTTAAATACTTACCGTTTGTTTGCAGCTCAGCTTTGGAACCGTTTTCGTTGTTCTTTGTCTCATTCATCACTAAGCCTAAGCAATGGCCGAAGTTTACAACTTCAGTTTTTACTGCAACGTCATTTATGTAGAGCACACACTCCATTTTAAATCGAGGAACTTATGCTGGGTTCTTGTTGTATTCAATAGGGACACTAGCGGATAGCCCTCGCAGTTCACAAAATCACAAGCGGATAGCCCTCACAGTTCGCCTACAAACAGCTGAGCGTATGCACCTTGACCCACTTTTATAGATACTCAACCCCCATGTTAACTGCTTGTCGCAATTTACAGCGCCTCTCGTGTTTGTAAGAAAAAGTAAACCATGCCGGCGGGAATTTTGAATGTATGAACTAGATGAATCCAGCACTCATACTGCTATACTTAAAAGTCACCAACAAATGTTGATTATCAAAACTGCAAGAAATTATTAAAAACAAAAATATATACCTAAATAAACATTTTATTAAAATATAATTGTTAATATTGTTACATTTGGGTCATTACAAAATTATTTCATATTTGTTAAATTATAATTTTTACATTTGGGTCATTGCAAAATTATTTTGTGTTTGATAGTTATAATTGTTATTCAAATCGCAATTGGAATGTTATGCTTTATAATAACATTGGCCTAATTGTCCTAGATTTGAATGGTTAATTGCTCCAATCCTTGTTATTCGCTAGCCTATAAAGTAATATATTTCACTTAATTAAGTAACTAGAAACAGATACGTAAAAAACAACTTACCGAGCAATAAACTTCACTATCACAAAAGAGAACACAGAAAAGTAACACACAAATCGTAATAAATAAAACTTAATTATCAGTGTTGAATATTGTTAATAGATATTTCAATTTGAATATATATTTAAATTTTGACAGAACTCTGACCATGCGAAAACTTGAGAATAAAGTTACTAGATTGAAAATAAAGTTACTAGAAAATAACAACACACGAGCGGTGGGGGTACAAAAATGCGATACTAGAGACATCTGTGGTTTGTAAGAGAAATCTATAGCATAGACACTAACCACAACCGAGGCTTCCCATTTACCTTAAACATCTATAAACCTTGACCATCCAAATCTCGTTTTTTATTTTTAAGGTTATATGTCAATTTTGTTTATCCCTATGCACTCTTCGTGGAAATGTAAAAACGAAATCAACTGGTCACTGTAAATTGATCAGGCACGTATTACATTACATTTTGTTAAAATGTAGAATATTGACTGTGAAGTATCTAAAATGGAGGATTGCTACCTACTGCAGTACCGCTAAACTATACATACATCTTATTTTAAATAGAAATTTTGTTATCTCGATTCTGATTAATATTTTCTACTAAAAAAGTAGGGTAAAAATTGCGTACTTTGACTAAAAACAATAAAATGTTTTCTGACGTGTGTAATGCAATACTCGTAGTACATTTTCCTCGACATTTTCTTATTAAAATTTTTCGTAAAAAAATATTTTGTAATTTTATAATGCTATCTTAAACTCTCAATTGCTTCTAAATAGGCCACGCCCACTTTTCCAAAAAAAATCGCCTTTTATTCCTTTTATATTTCACAGTGCGATTACACTTCTGACGAAGTCACGCCACGCCACTGCGATGACTTTACCTCTTTATTCCTAATTCAGTCCAACCACAAAATTTATTTGAACTATACCACCGTCAGCGGATTAATCCAAATCGTTTTGCGACTTTTTACAAGGTGTTCTATATTTAATTATAAAATGAACTCAAGTAATTGAATGTAGTACATAGTGAACTACATTTATTAAATACGAGATTATTTGAATTTGCATATCTATAAGAAAGAGATGTTTAGTGATGATACTGTAGTTGTTCTAATAGTCAATGCGTGGAAGTAGGAAAAACTGCTAGGTAATTCACAAGTGAATTATTTTTTTTCGCTTATTATCTTATTAGTATCTAATAGCGTTATTTATGACTAGTAGTACCTCCACTCATGAGTAGGTAATGAACGGTCGCTGTGATGATTTGGGAAGTAGGTATGATGAGTGATGAAATTAAAATGTTTAACAACTTAAGTTTTTATGAAGACAATTAGAAATACATATAGGTAGGTACATATTGTTGTCAGAATATTTCGTTATCCTGAAAACAATAATATGGTATGGTTGAGACAATAGCTGTATTCAATTGACTCATTAATTCAGCACAAAAGCGTATCGCTTTTTAGTGTCAACCAATAGAATGTGACGTTTTAAAAATCAAGCCATTCTATTGGTTGACCCTAAAATGCGATACACGTTTGTCCTGGGTACCGATTCTCGAGTTCATACGCCTGCAAGTCGTATACGCTATCCTGGTGTTGCCAACCGTACTATTATTTTACAACCGCGTTCCACAAATTTTTTGAAAAATAATAGTACCCGAATTGTTCTATTATTGAAGAATAGTAGACAGAAATCCAATGTTTTGTCAATCTTTTTCATTGTACTAGTATTTTGCCCCTGTTGTTCTAGAATAAGCACTGTTAAAGTTGGCAACGCTCGCTATCCGACTCATAGCGTACACGCTTGGGGGCGTATAAACTCGAGAATCGGTACCCAGAGTTGCTGAGTCAACTGAACGCAGCTAATGTTGTAGTGTTGAAAAGTTTTTTTTGTAGGCAGCCGAATGGATATTGAAATCTTAAAATTGCGATGAAACTGATATATTTCAACTGATTTCAACTAAAATTGACTTCGACAGGTGTCAATAATGTAAATAAATCCACAAATATAGTTTAACTATAGTTATTTGTCAAACTAGAGAGAAAAGCACTTCTTTTTTCACTCGAATTCGCAAGCATTCGAGTGAGAATGGAAAAAGTGCTTTCCTCTCGTGTTAGACACAAAACTTTTTGCACAATACCAGTGTGATACCATCTGTTATATCTGAAGTTACGTCGAATATATTACTAGAATACACTGACCTATACAGTGCTAGAATATCGTGCACGCGAACTTGATAAGGTAAAATTCCCTAGAAAGTGCACATCATGGTAGTCTCCATGAACCATGATAAATGACATTTTTTTTTAAATTAGTGCGCATCGGTTGCCAATGACAACGACGGGTCACAACACAACATAACCTTTCTTCTGAACAGGTTATTGTAATTTGAAAATTGTGTTTGTTTTGTGTACTTAAAAGAACATTGTCCCATATTTTGTCATTCTGCTTTATATTTTTGTATTCTCGGTTCGACAAGTCATATAAAATAGGGTTCAAACGCACCATTTCGATTTCCACTCATTTTGTTCAGCTACCCACAAACAGCTACCGTAGCACGCGGTCTGACGGGCAAACACCGCATGCAGCATTTGCCCGCCTGGCGATAGTGAAGGAGCGGTAGAACGCAACAAGGTACGCGGGCACGATTGTCTAATCGCCCGTCTGTGTGCGGACTTCCTTTGAAATTTGCCTACCACCGCGGCCGCAAGCCGTGCCCGCGCCGGTTTGCGCTTCGCTTAAAGTGTACCGCACAGTTCAATGAGCTGTGCAGCAACGCAGAGATGCCACCGAATCCGAACCACTGTGGGGATTTTCCAAAAAGTTCGAATGTATTGCGGCGGACGCAGTGGCGTAGCTAGACCATTTTTGGGGGGGCGCGCGCCCCCCCAATCCCTTGATAAATAATTGAAGTAAAACTAAATTTCAACCGGTAAGAAAAAACATTGTTCCATATCGATTATCGGGCAGTAGTGCGCTTTGGAAAGCAGACAAATATGCATTTTAGGAAATTTCCCAACACGTTGTCCATCGGGATCCTAACCATAAATAAGAAGCAAGGGCAAGACAATATAGTAATTTTAGCTGTTTGCGACAGGGCGAGATCTTGGGTTCCATAATCGGTTGTATTTCTTAAATTTACTAGAAAAATAAATAAAAAATACCTAAAAATGTTTTTTTAATTGGCTGCAAGTTTTTTTCTTTGCTTGTATCTATTCAGTGTCTTTTAGCTAATTGACCTTTCCCAACCCTCTGTGGCAAGTTTTGGAACTTAAAGCGGGCTACCCGATTTATCTATCTAACGTTGGCAGCGCTGCCAAAATTGTCATTGTTAGTGTTTTTATGTTGGCGTTCCTGTGGTGTGACGTTTCCTTTGAGTCGGCTGTCACATTTGTTTATTGTCAAAGGAAATGTCACACGACAGGAACGCCAACATAAAAACACTAACAATGACAACTTTGGCAGCGCTGCCAACGTTAGATTGATAAATCGGGTAGCCCCCTTTAAGTTCCAAAACTTGCCACAGAGGGTTGGGAAAGGTCAATTGTCAGTTCCGATTTCCACTTTACATTGACCGACATTCGATCTTTTTTCAAAAGACAAACTATATCACACCATTGAATATCTGCGATCAAGATCCTGCAATCATGATTCAAATGAAGTAATAAGAAAACAGCTCCACAAAATCTAACCTCAAATGCTGCACTAAATCACGATCCACTAAACGAATCATTAGAATTCCATGATCCCGAGGGGCAAGGGGATTACAGATCGCGATCGATATAAACTGGATGGTGTGTGACAAAAGAACGCAAGCTGATTCGATCAAACACGTTTAGATTCGCTTTAGTAGTGCGAAAGAACTCAGTTTATCGCGTCAAATTTGTTTGTCAAACACATTATGTGACGTCATGGAAAAATGTTTGATGTAACATGTCGAACAGCGTGGTCACACCGTCAAATTTGTTGTATACAACCAATGCTACTACTATTTGAATCACCTGATGTTAGTGAGGTTATGGTGTGCCAAACCAAACAACGACTAACGACAGTTAATGTATAACCTTGGCATTTCGCAACTAGTGCGCAGAATCGCATCAGTATGTTTGAAGGAAATAGAACCGGTCCTATTTTTAGAGATGTTTGACAAACATGGAGCGACGTCATGAAATACGTCACAGTTGCTGTTTGACAAACAAATTTGATGCAACAAAATGATCGTGTGACATAGGCTTTAAAATGGTGGGAGGACCAGGACTCAGGACACTTTGAACATCTCATTTTACTTTTGCTGTTTGTTCATAAATTACATTACATAACTCCGAAACCGTCCATTTACGGACCCACGTTAATTAAAACTTTTACTTAAATTTTGGGTCATACTTTCACAGTTTCACTCCTCAAAGTTTGTGACACTTTTTCTTTAGCACCCTGTATGTGTACCTCAGTTAACCTAACCTTAAATATTTAACCTAACATATTTTTTGACATACTGAACGCTTTTGAACTTTTATAAATATTTTTCAATAAATATTGTACAATATAGGTAGAACGAGTAATGGAATCGACAAATCAATCAAACAATAATATAATGAATTTATTTGAGGAGAAGAAATTGATAAAAATTTGTGCTCCTATGGTGCGGTATAGTAAGTATGTACCAACTATTTCAATCATTAACAAAATTGCTTAGTACTTATTAGTACTTTACCCTTCTTTTACTTCTAGGGTACAATTTAGAAGTTTGGTTCGTGAATATGGCTGCGATTTGTGTTACACTCCTATGATATTAGCCGATTCGTTTTGCCAAAGTGCTAAAGCAAGAAATAACGAATTTACCTCAAGTTTAAGTCAGTATAAATTAAAAATCCAAGATATTCCATTTTATGTACTTATAATTAAATCTCGCGATTACTAGAGATGTAAATTTTCGTTACTTTCTCGTTGGCATTGAAGTAGATTCTTTGGTACTTTTAACTACAGCACAAAAATCTACAATTGAATATTTTAAGAAACGTGCGGAAAAGTAAGAGTGATTTATTAAGTTTATTGTTATTTCTAAGACGTACTTGACACCAACTACCTATATAAGCCTTCAGCATACAGTCGTACATCTGGATTACTGACTACTGTTGAGTTTGCATTTTGAACAGGCATTATTTTATTAGTAGGTACTGCTAAATCAAGTTGTTAGTTAATAGTACTCGTTTGTAAAAAGTAATGAATACTTTTTTATGTTGGTATTCCTTGCCTTTGAACTTGTCGGGTAACCATTACTCGGGTAAAGAATACTTACTGTCTTTACATCTCTAGTAATTGCATTAATTACTCACGAATTCTTATATATGATATGGCCAGCTTTAATGGCATTGTTTCTTTACAATAATAATTTATAACACAACAAATCATATTCTTAGGTGATTCACCTTTAGTAGTTCAGTTTGCTGCCAACACGGTTCACGATTTTGTAGGAGCCTCCTATATGGTATCACCGTACGTTCTAGAATGCAAATTCAACCAAAAATTACATTTTTGTTTTCAGTTACTGCCAGGGTGTAGATTTAAATTGTGGTTGTCCTCAACGATGGGCTAAACAAATGGGTATAGGTTGTGTGATGCTACAACAACCAGAATTAATATCGGATTTAGTTGCTCAATGTTTTAACAGGATTGCTAAACCATTTACAATAAGTGTAAAATTAAGAATTTTGAAAGATTTAAGGTATAGCTGTTCTGGAAACGTAACAAAACCATAACTGAAATATTGATTTTAGAAAGACAGTTGAAATATGCAAACGCCTTGAAAAAGCTGGAGTAAGTTATCTCTCTGTCCATGCTAGAACTCCATCACAACATACAGGTGATATTGACGTTGAAGCTTTAAAATTAGTGATTGAGAATGTAACCTGCCCTGTAATTGCCAATGGTGGTATTAAAAATCTTAATGATTGCTTGAAGCTGCAAGAGGACACAAAATGTAACGGTAATAATTTTCTTTGCCTTTATACAGGGTGTTTCAAATTCGGTGATCTCTTATTATAAGAGATAGAGGGTAGTGGGTTTAAATATGAAATTTAACACAAAGACATAAAAATTTGACATGGCATCCATAGGAAATAAGAAAATTGATGGATGTTTAAACAAAATGAAATGTGAAAAATTCAGGAATCTGATGGATTCAAAAATCAATTGTTTTAAATTTTTCTCCATAAAACGAAAACGGATACAGTTGGGTTATATTTCGTTGCGGCATATTATTATGCACAAAATTTTGCAAAAGTCCTGAATTTAAACTTACTCTCCGTCTTTTATAAATTATTATAATCAGCGAGATCCCAATAGTTGCCCTCGAATTTGAAACACCCTGTATGTATTTCCCCTAAAACTCAATTTTTGATTTAAATATGGTACTTACTTTTCTTTATGATCTTAAGATATAAACAAAGTAAACTTTATCTTAGGTGTGATGGTGGCCAATGGACTATTAACAAATCCAACATTGTTCACTGGTTCTGATATAACAACTGAAGAATGCCTTCAAAAATGGATAAATATTTGTTACAACAGCACTTTAAATAGTTCCTATGAAGACATCAACAATTTTGATAATAACCATAAACTAACAATTCCAGAAAGACCATCAAATTTAACATTCCAATGTTTCCATCATCACTTAGTTTTCATGTTGGAAAAATTATTACCAAGAAGCAAACGACGGATATTTAACAATTTACAAAATTTTAAGGATGTTTTACTATTTTTGCACGAGAATTTTGGAATTGTTCCACAGTTATATGATATTAACACATTTAATAATAATAAGATTTTAAGTTTAAATTATAATAATAGGGAGGAAGTTTATAGAAATCTTAAACCAAACATTCTTGAAAATAGTAGCTGTGAAGTGTACAATTATCATGAAACTAATGGGAAATTTTTTAATGACAAGATGGCAAATGATAATTATTATAACATAGATTATGATATTGCAAATATATTTATTTAAAAATAAACAATTGTTTATTATTTTTAAATTTAAAGTTTACATGCAAAATTAGAAAGATTTTTATACAAGATGATTCTAAATTAAGTACCTACTGCCTACCGTTAATCATACAATAGATAGTGTGTATCAAAATAAAACTTCCTGCTGAACAAACTGTACGCTGCAATCTCACCTTTTCTGAAATTCAAACGCAATTTTATGAACCGATGTTGCTAGTATGGACCAAATATTCTGCAAAATTTTGTCACTATAGGAAATGTTGGAGCGCACTTAAGAATGTGCATCAGTACAGTAGACGAAGTGTTGCAAAATCATTTACATGGGGGTAAAAATAAATTGTATGTTAGCTAGTGAACACAGAATAAAATAATTGCCCCCCCCCATAAATAAGTTAATTTTACATTTTATAGTCAAGCGCGTAAAATGATAACGAATGTTTTAGGAGACGAAACAACGGTTATATGACTAATAATGAAAAAAGCTGGTTATATGGCTGGTCCCTTTATTGAAAATAATAAAGTTCATCAACATTTTTTTGCAATTTATTCCCGTATGTCGGGGTAACAGGGGCGTCTATCTGTCTGCCCATTTAATTTGTACTAGGTACCATGCGATGGTGGCACCAATATTAAATATTAGAATAAAAACTGCTAAAACCAATGACAAAGTAGCGTCGTTAGACCCATTTCGCCTCCCAGTTTTATTCTACGTCCTCCTTAAGTAGCAATTTTCCTGTTTCTGCTCCATAAAGAATCTGTTCAATTAATTCTCAGATGCTTTTAAACGTGTTTTAAGTACCTAGCCAAGCCCACTTTTAAGAAAATTTTCGCTAACAGCGCTATTTCTCGCACTTGCATCCACTGCCTAGCGCGTTCCTCGACGCAAAACCCAGTAGCGACTGGTGCAAGGGGGTCTGCGGCGCTATTTTTGTTCGCTTCGCTCGCCTCGCCCTGTACCCCCAAAAATGTTGATCACGAGCCGTCATAGTTGTATCTTTTTACCACAAACTACCAAAACTGGGCAGCCGTAAGAAAGGGAATTAAAAAAAGTAGGTATACCTAAAGATGAAACAGTGTACTCTAGGCCCCAGTATTGTGTCAAATAAAATAACAAATACCTATGTAAAAATGGGAACAATTCGGAAACAAATAATTTAGGACGAAATCGCATAGACCTTTCTACAGAGTTTTAATAGAATAATTTTAGAAATAGCCTCTAAAAAAAGCTTCTTAACTACTTATTTAACGTAGGTACCCCATTTGAAGAATTGTTTGCAGCTTTTATTTTAATTTTGTTTCCCACACTAATCTGAATTGTGTTCAGTGTTTCTAACAATATAAGGAGACACTTTATTAACCGTTATGACCAAAGAGAGCAGTGGGTGTAAGTGTCCATCAGAGTGGGTGTTATGATCAAAGAGATCAGTGGGCGTTGTGACCAGAGTGGGCGATATGGCCAAAGAGGGCAGTGGACGTTGTGACCAGAGTGGGCGATATGACCAAAGAGAGCAGTGGGCGTTGTGACCAGAGTGGGCGATATGACCAAAGAAAGCAGTGGGCGTTATGACCAGAGTGGGCGTTATGACCAGCGTCGGTATGCCTTGCTAATAATAAGCGTCGGTGGGCGTTGTGACCACAGTGGGCATTATGACCAGAGAGAGCAGTGGGCGTTGTGACCAAGGTGCACGTTATAGACAAATCTAGCAGTGGGCGTTGTGACCAGAGTGGGCGATATGACCAAAGAGAGCGGTGGACGTTGTGACCAGAGTGGGCGTTATGACCAATTCTAAAAGTGGACGTTGTGACCAAGGTCGACGAAAAATTGACGGTGGGCGTTGTGACCAGTGGGCGTTGTGTCCTAGACCCGTGGAAAGGTCTTGCACTTAGGAAATTGTGGTTTAAACCTTTAATTCATTGGTTGTGAATTAATTTCTGCTGCTACAGCTTAACACTGACCCCAGAATAATAATCTACTTAATAAAGTCGTATTGTCCGTCACTCCTTAAACTTTAAAGTGAAGTCCAATTATTGTAAATGCTTCAAACAAAATTTGTGTAATGTAAATATTTAAATTTATCACAGAAATCGGAAGAAGATCTACAGGTACATGAGAAAATTCCGATTTATGAATCACAACACTACCTACATTTAGATAGTTTCCTAATTTTATTTATTAACGTAGAAATATGCAACGTTACTTCGAATGTTATCAGGTTATCACCTAATAACAGATAAGAATTGTTCCGATATACGATGACCAAAACCTCACACGTGCATTCCAAATTTTTTGCAGGTGTTACCTATATGTTATGCTTAGGCTGGGTATCCACCAGATATATATCGCGCGAGAAACATAATGTATAAGTATTTTTGTACACGATTTGTTACACGATGCGACTCGGAACGTGTCAGTGGACAGACCCCAAACGGCCTAAACAGACATTCTTATACAAGATCTTTATCGTGCGATTCAAATCGAAACAATCACGGTTGGTTTACCCCACCTTATCAGAAAACAATTTTCGTGTTAGTTCTTGTAAAGTTGTAAAGTAGTGGACGTGAATGGTTAGAATAGTTATTTTTATTTTCTTACAGATTATGTGACGAGGAATCGGCATTAGCACCCCCATCTATTAAATTTTGGTGATGGAAGAATAAACAGAAGCCTAATGTCTTGTATGGTAAGATTTTTAATTTTCCTTTGGATTTTCGAAAATTAGAAAGCTCTTTGCGAGTGTTTTCAAATTTTTTCCTAAGAAAAAACCATATCCCTAAAAATCTAATCTGCAAATACAGGGTGTTAACAGTAGCTGTCCTAGGAATTTAATACAGAGGGTACAAAATATCGGTTAGTTGCTGTTTATCAACTATTGGGATGAAAGTTCCGAAAGACAAAACACGTTACGAACAGGTACGTTCGTACTACAATAATTAACCAATTATTTTTTTTATTTCCGGAGGTCTCGATATGCTAATCCCTGGCAACCCTTGTTCTTAATTTTACACCCTAATCGAGAATTTTGCCAATCTATAAAAGATTCACAAACTGCACAATAGGAAACTGGTCCCGATACCAGGGGTTGAGGTTCCAAGCGTTCAATTTTCACTGTAAAAAACATACAAAATGAAACTTAATAAGTTGTAGAAAGGCGTTGAACTCAAAAAATCAAGTCTAGAAAGATCCAAAATACAAAATTTTATAATTACAGAGCGGACACCTGTCCCCAAACCTATTACCTTGGGGGTTGTGGTTCAAAACTTTCAGTTTTAAAATTCAAGGGGTTAATAAAACTAAAACAAAACTTAAAAATCTACAGAAAAGCATTGCACTCAAAGAATTTTTTTAAGGATATTATTTAGGAAATCAAAAAAAAATTTGGAAAATTACGAATAAAGATTTGCCCCCGATCCTAGCTTTGTTCGCGGAGACGATCCGTGACTAGTTTTTGACAAATGCGCATGCGCTCCGTGATTATTGGTGTTCGCGGAGCGAATAATCCTGGATTATGACAATAAATTAATTGTTCGCGGTGACGGCCGAACAAGTTCATGACCGATCTATAACCAGTTAAAACAAAACGATCCGAGGATTATAGCATGAATTATTTGTCCGCGCAATCGCAATGTGAAATTTGCTTAGAAATTTACTTTAAATTCGCGTGCCTTGGTTTTACTTGATTTTACTACGAATAGGTACGTTTTACAGTTTCATATATTGTATCATCTGCTGCGCAAATTTCATAAAGGTAGGTTTTAAACGCGATAATATGCGTGTAATTAATTATCAATATTATTATTTATTCTGATTTTTAAAATATCCTGTAATAGGATTTCCTTTTGTGGCAATTTTATTAATAATATAACGGTTTTTTAGATGAGTGATCATTTTAGTTCAAGTGACGAAGATCTCGAACACTTCGCGGATGTTCTCATAGGATGTTCTGGACAAGTAAGCATCTTCGCGGATATATAACAATTCCTGATCGGTTTCAAATTGCACATGCACATAAGGGTTTGGGATAATTTACCTCGTACAGATTACGAACTAGTCACGGATCGTCTCCGCGAACAAAGCTATTACTTTTATATTTTGTATTCATTTTTATTGCTTTTTATTTCTTACGTAGATACATTCAAAGTTATTTTGAATGTTATCGCCTTATAGCAGATAAGAATTGAAAGTTAAGTGATTGTTCAGATGATCATTGAATAGTGTTTGTAGTGCTATTTTTTTTAATTTTGTGAGCATTTCCAAATTATCCCTGGATAATGTTTAAATAAAAGGTAATAATTATTAAAGTTACAATTATCGAGGTTCAAGCTTGAGATCTTTTAAACAATTATTGGTTTAATTATTGATAGTAATACAACGTTTTTGTTTTCTTACAGATTCTGCGGTGAAGAATATAAATCGTTTTATTTCAAGGCATTAGGAACCCCATCCATTATATTTTGCTGATGGGACGAAGAATAAATAGAAACGTTTATGGTAAGATTTTTTATTTTATTTTCGATTTTCTTTCGATAATTTTTTTTTTCAATTTTTTCCGTATCAATTGAAGGTAAAGAAACAACTAATCAGTGATTTATAATACGCCCCGCGCGCCTCTCGCTGCGTTTGCCCCTCGCAACCCAAATATGCTGTAATATTTTGAAGGTAACAAGATATTTTTGTTTTCAGATATTCGTAACTACACGAACATGTAGAGGGCGTAGTAATTGGAGGTATTACCTTCAAATGTTTAATCAGTTCGGTAAAAGAATATGAAAGTGTAAGAGACTTGAAGCGAACATTAAACTGAAGTGAAGTGGACATTAAAGTGAAGTGAAAGTGCAATGAACGTCGAGGGACGAGCACATCGAGGGAACAAGGTTTGTTCCGACTACCAACGTTGGAAGGACTTCTCTCAGGATTCAAATTCAAGGTCTGAAAATATTATTTAAGAGCAACACAGCCAGTAGTTAAAACTCATTACGACTTCCTTTTTCATGTCGATTTGCAAAATAAGAACTGCTACATTCGACAATGTATCAAGAAGAAGAATTGCCCTCCAACCCCTACCCAAAGAATAATCTTTCAATATTTTATTATGAGCGTACTTTAAATTAGAATTATTTTGCCAATCTCTTTCCGCCACCTCCAACCCTGTTAAGAACGTTAGGTGTCTGTCATTTTTTATTGTTTGCGGTTGTTATTAAGAAATTCAAACTTGAACAAATTTGTTGGACAGATTCATGCGTCAAAGCCCCATATTTTTCCCTAATGGATATTGTCGCACATCCATCCATACCATACGCATACCACACACCACTTTGCAGGTTTCTAGATGATTTAACAGATACAATCTAGAACCATTTTTTTATAAATACGTAATTTTTAATATAAATTCAAAAATCCTTATCACCCTGTAGCAGATTTTATTTTGTAATTGTAAAGCTCCGTCTTGGCTCCGTTTACGTTTTATGCTCGTTTTCGTATTCGGGAGTGTCTGTGTAAGTGCGGATGCATTGTCGTTTTATAGTTTGAATATTTTATTTTTTTGACCGACCCTCGTATATAGTGCATTTTGCACGTTAGATAGGTAGCGGATGCGTTTAAGAGCGAGATTTTCACTTTTGAACGCTTTATACGAATTTTTTTATTAGGAATAGAATTCGATTTTTTTGTTTGGTAGGTAGTTGTAAATTTTCGCGTAAATCGGAAAAATTCTGTACAGTATTTCGAGCCTAACGGAGCAGATCACAGTAAAAACACGTTGGTGTACTTTTATCATAACCAACAAGATTGAGTTTTAACAATTTTTTTCATAAATTAAAGGAAGTACGGTGAGCTTTAACCGAATAGGTTTCCTTTCTCAATAACATTTTGTTAAATCATACTTCAAAATTAAAAGTACAAACCTTGACGAAAATTCAGAATACGTTTCGGAGTTTCTCGTTCTTGGCAAGTCTTTTTCCCTCTAACCTGTTCAACCCTGGCGCTGCTGCTCTGTTTTTTTTATTCCTGGGCCATTTTAAAAAGTTTAGAAGCAATTTTCTATCTTTGGCGATCTTTACAGATCGAATATTATTTTTGAAGTTTTGGATAAATTGACGTGGTGTGGTACATCCCCGTTTCTCGTAAAATTTCTATTCTTTTTTGCAAACAATGATATTTTTAAAATGGTCCGTCTTTTGTTTCTTTATATTTGGTGTGTAGTATTCGATAACCTACAAAAATGCCCAAAACAATGCTTTTTGCAATCGGAAGATGTTCTCCTTCTTGGGTTTTTGGTAAAACTTTGTACTAGTTTCCCTCTAATTATTTACTAACATTGAAGAACGTGCATTTCCGATTATTGATAACTAGTGCGGGATTAAAAGGTTCATCAATTGTTTGGAGCAAATATACATAAATGAGATTAATCTTTTAAATTCTGTATCATAATGTGTATGTTTACTGATCCATTTTTTTGGCACTATGTTTCCGCTAGCGAGACATTAGTGCAAGCTTTCTGAATTGTTGTTACTGTAGAGAAAACACGTCAGTGCTATTAACATATTTTTCAATCTCAACCTATCGGTTATTAATTGTGATTCCTCAATAGTAGCAGAAGGGGTTTTATATTTTTATTTTTAACTGATTCTAGTAATACTCTCCCTGAGATGAGTTTTTGTAGTACATGGAAGTACTTTGCGGATTATTATTGCGTACACTTGGTATTACTTTTACGTACTGCGGAATATTATTGTGTACAATGCGGATTGTCGGATTACGATTACTTTTGCGTACACTGCGTAATAATTTTGGGCACCATGTGAGGTATTCTTGCGCATAATGCGGAGTATTTTTGCGCACAATTTTTTAAACGCAATATATCGGATTTTTTGGGAGGCACTGCCTCATTTTCGCGAAGTGTGTCAGTGTAATTTTTTTGACTTTTACTTCCCTATTTGTCGTAAGTATGTTTTTAAGTTTTTTTTTAAGCACTATAGCAAATTGTGGGACAGTATGTACTCTAGTAATACTTATCCTGTATATCTAGTGGGAAACTATTTTATTATTAGATTTTTTTGTATACCAAACGTACAATTATGCGGATGTTTTTTTTTTATTTCGGCGTTTGTTTTTGGTTTTACGGTTTTACTCGGTTTATATTTTTCGGGTCGGGTTTCGGGTGTTTAGTGTAATCATGTATCTAATTCATCATTTTATTCACTTAAGTGGTAAGTATCAATTCGGCAGTAGATTATAGTAGTAAGTTCAATTTAAAATTTATTCTTTTTTTTTTTAGTTTTTCATATTGTTGTTTTAGATTGTTCGTTAAGTCTTGTGAAATGCACGTGGAAGTTACTTTTTAAAGACTGAACAAAATGAAGGTTGTTACATGTTTGCCAGCTCTCACTACCGAGTCGATTTCCATTGCGGTAATTGGATTAGGTAATATAATTAATTATTATTTTTTCTTATAAATTTTAACAGAAGGATCCACCTAGAGCTTTTAATCTACACCCGAAGTAGGTAGAATCTTCTTCAGCCACAGTTGAAGAAGCTAGGAATGAAGAGAAACCAAAAGTCAGCAATCATAGGGGTTGAAGCTCGGAAGAATAACGACGCAACGAGGTTCAAGAAAATTAATTTTTCATGCTGCACCATAGGGATAAAGAAAAATCCTAGTTTGAGCAACTCAAAATTATGAAGAAAGTAAGTTCCAAAAAGTGGAGGTGCAAACCTCCCCTGGACTTTCCCGTACTAAAAATAAACATTTCGTTTTTATTATTCACAGTATAGTTCGCGAGGCTGACCCTGGAAATCATTTGAATGCGTAGCGAGTTCGATATGTGCAGAAGAAAGACAAGTATGTATCTGTAGTAATCAGTTTGAAATTATAGCTGGCGAAGCCGGACGATCGCTACCGACCGACGTGCACGATCCGTTTCTCTCTGAATCCAGCCAAAGCCGTACTAGAGTTACAATCCTGCCCCTAGCTCGTAGCATTCGCTGTGACGTCAGCGGTGAGGATGGCGCGACTGCAACCTTTACATTGAGAACTCGCTATAAAACTGCACATTACCACATAACACACGAAAAAATTTGCTGATTTGACATCAAGTCTTATTAATTAGTCTTCCAGATTTAGATGTCGATCAGTTTACGTTTGTGTTGAGGGTCCGTGGTGCGTAGTGTTGAAGATATATATTATTAAATAATTATTGTAAAGTTAACCACGACAAATTGAACTGTAATAAAGCGTCAAAGAAGAAAAAAGTGAAAAAACTTACAAGTACCTAGTAACTAGTTGATTATTAATTGACAGTTTAAGTTAAAACAGTTCATTAATATTGTATTTCTTCATATTATAAATTTATTACAATATGCTCCTGTAGTTACTTAAATAATGTTTATATATTATATATTTATCATATATTTATGCAATTAATATGAAGTGTGGTGTGTTATAAATTTCAAATTAATTTTTGTATTTACAAATATTAGGAACTATTGTATCAATAATGATACTAAACGTATCAATAATAGGGAATTGTTTTTGTTAATTTTATATTTGAAAAGTTTTGCATTTTAATTTTAAATAAATTATAACTGAATTAAGTTACATAGGTAATTACATTAAACAACACACAAGTTTCTTGACCGAACTTTTATTTTAATATATTTGTAGATAGAAATAAATAGCTTTGTGCGTGTTAAAACCGCAGAATGTTTTGGTTTTTTATAATAACATTGAATGTAGACTCTTGAGTGCAATTTGACTGGGGTATGATTAAAATATGGTCTATCTATTAGATAATTTAGACGATTTACTTTGAATAAACAGTCCAGTTATATGCACTCTGCATGCTTGACTATGGCCACAGTCCATCCTCAGTCGTGACGTCACAATTTGCAGGGGCAGGCTTGAAACTCTAGTACGGCTTTGATCCAGCCCAAATATTCAAAATTCACGAATTTCTCATCAACCGTAGATTTTTGGATTTATGAAATAATATTTTTTCATGGTGTAGTACCGCCAAAGGCCTTTCAAACAAATTGTTGCGAAACCTGATCAGATAACTGGTTTTTGAGTTATGGGACGTTAAAGTCGAAATTTTGAAAAATTCATAGCGGCCGCCATTTTGAAGTTAGAGAGTTCGCCCAAAAACTGTTTCCCTTGAATTATGGTCTTCTTTTATACTCCTTACTCAGATTCTCAAAACGCCGCTTTTGAAAAAAATGCTACCAAAAAAACATGTCTAACTTCCGCTTCCGCTTTCGGATTTTTTTGAAAAGCTTATTTTGTCGATGAATTTTCGATATACCCCTTCATCTAAAATTTCTTGCGTTAGAGGCGTTACATATACCTAGTGTTAACCACCAAACCTGGCCAAAGCACCTATGCAGTATGCATGTTTTAAAAAAATATATGAGTTGCCTTGAAATATTTTAGTTAGCATTATCATGTTGACAGCTTATTTTTTTAATGAAATTGCGTTATTAAATTTATGTGCTGTTTAGTAGGAATTAATGAGCAACATAAATTTTGCAAAAACTGTGGCCAGGTTTAGTATTTAGCACTCAAAAATGAAGCCGTCCGTCAATATGATATTAGGTATACAAAAATATTTCAAGGCAACTCATATATTATTTTTGAAACATGCATACTGCATAGGTCCTGTGGCCAATTTTGGTGGTTAACACTCGGTATATATACTACATACATAAACACAGACATTTTTTCTCGATCACCTTTTTGGGTTCCTGGGGGTCCAAAACACCTATTTCCGCGAATATTTCACTCATACATTGTTGTAACACTAGGTACAGTACAAAATTAATAAGTGGAAATTCTACGTTGCCATGCCAATCTAGTGGAAATTCCACGTTGCCATGACATACTTGCGACCACAACATACTACTTAAAAAAAACAAATTTTGTTCAACGTCATAAACCGTTTTGGGAATGTCTCAGAACGAGAAATTGACGAAAATGTTATTAAAAGTGAATGCAAAAATACGAAAAAGAGCAAGGACAGTGTCTGGAGACAGTTTATGTCATTTTGCGGCGAAAAAAGTACACATTCGATCGAGAGACTCCAGTATCCGAACTTACATTCATTTTGAAAAATGCTATTGTATTTTTATTCGAGAAATACCTATTCTCCCTAAATAGCATTCGTGCTTAAAAATTAACCGGATAATTTTTAAGCACTCGTGTATTACCCCCGAAAATCTCAATTTCTAAAATTTTCATGATATCAATACTTCCCCTATTAGTCCTTACGCTAGGTCGGTTTTGCTAGCAAATCGATGTCGACACAGTTTCTCTTCAGAAACTGTTAGGGGACATCCTAGAGAGTACCCCGATGTAAGGTGGACATCCGGAAAATTGAGCAATCAGCCGCCATATTGGAAAATGTGAAAATGTGAAAAAAGTGTTTATCTCACGAACGAGTGGTCCGATTTTCACATTTTTTTTTTTGTTTTGTAGCTTATTTAATTGTTATTAATTTATATGCTGAGCGCAAATTAAATTCTGGACGTAAATAATTGAAAAAGGGCTCTAACTGAACCCCTGAAACGTACACAATTTTAAAACGCTTCCACTTTATTGAAACACACGGATTTCCTAAAAGTTATATGTATCATTGTAACCGCCATCATTAGTAGATCAAAATGTTTTTTTAAAGTGCTTGAATAATGTACTAGATGCCGAGATATTAATTATTTTATAATATTACGGCACGTGCGATGTCCAGAGTATGGGCAGTCGCGGCTGCTTGCGGGGGTAAGGGACGAAGGTCCCCACCAGCTTACGCGCATAGTACAAGAGCTGCACTTGCAATCTATCTCTAAATAGGTGCAATTTGTTGTATTAGGTTTCTAATACTTAAATTATTTGTTAATTTTCCAATAACAATGAGTGCACCTATTACTTTGACAAATAACTGTGAATTTTTTGATGATCATAAATGTATATTTAGTCAAAAATATACAATGAGCGACTTTCAAGTACCGAACATGGCAAAAGAAGAATGAGAGATAGTGCTGCAATAAAAGGAAAAAATAATGTAATCAATAAACATTTGAAACTATTAGACGCCAATAATTCCCCTTTTGTATATCGCTCGGGAAATCTATGCTATAAAACGTTTACTTACTGAAAAGATATACCTACATAAAACAATGATCACAAAAATCAACAATCGAACAATCCGAGTACCAGTACCAGTACTACATGTGTCTATTAGTTAAACACTAATTTGTTTATGAATACGGCTGTAAAAAAATTGTATAATAGGTAATAACATAAAAATGAAGGGAAATGTCAGATTTGCAAAAAACTCACTTACTTTTTAGAGGCTACAAGTTACTTTGAAGATTCTGTTTTTTCGCGTACACCTTTATTAAAGTCTGTAGAAGATGTATTTGGACAAGACATTTATGTTCATAAAGATTGTTTGCGCAAATATATAATCAAATATGAACACGCAGTTGCAATTGATTGCGAAATCAAAATGAAATTTAGTGTAAGATTGACTTTACCTGCCAAGTGATTAAATGTTTCTCGGCAGGTAGTGCTTTATTTATATCTTCTCGAATATTTGTTAAAGCATAACCCTTTCACCTCAATAATGGGAAAATATGGTTAGTAATCAAATCTATCACATCTTGGCAAACAGATTCAATTTTGATTTTGTTATCATTTGCAACCGCGCGTTCGTATTTGATTATATATTTGCATAAACAATCTTTACGAACATAAATGTCTTGTCCAAATACATCTTCTACAGACTTTAATAAAGGTGTACGCGAAAAAACAGAATCTTCAAAGTAACTTGTAGCCTCTAAAAAGTAAGTGAGTTTTTTGCAAATCTGACATTTCCCTTCATTTTTATGTTATTACCTATTATACAATTTTTTTACAGCCGTATTCATAAACAAATTAGTGTTTAACTAATAGACACATGTAGTACTGGTACTGGTACTCGGATTGTTCGATTGTTGATTTTTGTGATCATTGTTTTATGTAGGTATATCTTTTCAGTAAGTAAACGTTTTATAGCATAGATTTCCCGAGCGATATACAAAAGGGGAATTATTGGCGTCTAATAGTTTCAAATGTTTATTGATTACATTATTTTTTCCTTTTATTGCAGCACTATCTCTCATTCTTCTTTTGCCATGTTCGGTACTTGAAAGTCGCTCATTGTATATTTTTGACTAAATATACATTTATGATCATCAAAAAATTCACAGTTATTTGTCAAAGTAATAGGTGCACTCATTGTTATTGGAAAATTAACAAATAATTTAAGTATTAGAAACCTAATACAACAAATTGCACCTATTTAGAGATAGATTGCAAGTGCAGCTCTTGTACTATGCGCGTAAGCTGGTGGGGACCTTCGTCCCTTACCCCCGCAAGCAGCCGCGACTGCCCATACTCTGGACATCGCACGTGCCGTAATATTATAAAATAATTAATATCTCGGCATCTAGTACATTATTCAAGCACTTTAAAAAAACATTTTGATCTACTAATGATGGCGGTTACAATGATACATATAACTTTTAGGAAATCCGTGTGTTTCAATAAAGTGGAAGCGTTTTAAAATTGTGTACGTTTCAGGGGTTCAGTTAGAGCCCTTTTTCAATTATTTACGTCCAGAATTTAATTTGCGCTCAGCATATAAATTAATAACAATTAAATAAGCTACAAAACAAAAAAAAGTTTGTGAAAATCGGACCACTCGTTCGTGAGATAAACACTTTTTTCACATTTTCACATTTTCCAATATGGCGGCTGATTGCTTAATTTTCCGGATGTCCACCTTACATCGGGGTACTCTCTAGGATGTCCCCTAACAGTTTCTGAAGAGAAACTGTGTCGACATCGATTTGCTAGCAAAACCGACCTAGCGTACGGACTATATACCAGTGGTGGTATGTGAAAGTAAAAATCAAGCAAAAATCGCATTCCGTAAATCGCGATTACGTGAACCCAGCTTAGAGTTGTTGTGTGCGAACGAACGATGATCACGCACGTGAAAATTTGAAAACGAGACAACTAAAAAGCCTATGTCACACGATCAGTTTATCGCATCAAATTTGTTTATCAAACACATTCTGTGACGTCATGGAAAAATGTTTGATGTAACATGTCGAACAGCGTGGTCACACCGTCAAATTTGTTGTATTATAAGTATAACCCATCTGATGTTAGTGAGGTTATGGTGCTGCTTCTCAAACACGTTGCTCTAACCTCAAAGCGAAAACAAACCAAACAACGACAGTTAATGGCATTTCGCAACTAGTGCGCAGAATCGCATCAGTATGTTTGAAGGAAATAGAACCTGTCCTATTTTTAGAGATGTTTGACAAACATGGTTGCTGACGTCATAAAATACGTCACAGTTGCTGTTTGACAAACAAATTTGATGCAACAAATTGATCGTGTGACATAGGCTTAAGACAGGGCCTCCTGCAGCATTGGATGTTTATGCTGTGATTTAGCGCTTCCAGTTCCATAATTTTTCACTGACCTTCAACTGTTTGTTTCTGATATTCTGATTCTCTACATGATTCTTCTATTTGAAAGAATTAATCACTACTCAAAAGAGTATTCATCCATAAAAGATATGTCTATAGGCTAGGTACCTAAGCTTTCATATTCTATAGTTCTGTTATTTGCAAGGATCTAAGCAAAAAGTTAATGAAAATAAATGCCAATATCAAAGTTAAGCTGTTATTAAATCCTCCATGTTTTCTCAAATAAATTTATAGTAATAAGATATAATTATTCCAATACTGTTTGTTCATTACACAAAATTCATTTTACAACAAAATTGAATGATTTTTTAACAATAGCTAAAAATATGAAATTAAATACATAATTCAATAAGAAACAAAAGAGATTTACATAAATATTTTGGAATTACGCTGTTCAATACACATGCAACAATCGCTTTCATACTTACCACAAAATAATCACAACAAAACTTTGTACTTCGTATAACGTGACAATAAATTGTAATACTATTGTTCCTATGGAAGACTTCTAACATACCCTAAAATAAGTTCCTTTATCCGGTCTTCAAATCCAGGACCGGCTTGCTCAGCTGTTTTAGAGGTGTTATTTACCCTTTTCTCTGTTATTTCTACATCTTCTTTTTTAACAAAGAAAACGGGCATGATCCATATGCTGTAAACAATACCATACATTGCAAATATTTCCATTTCCTTCTCCAACCACTCTTTCGTTAAAATGTCGTCGAGATCGATACCCTTTTTCTTTATATTTTCTCGTAAGGAATTCAAATAGCCATCTAATAATTTTTCCGTGCTGCTATTACGAATTTGAGGTGGTAAGTTCACGTAAAGAAGATAGCACAAATCACTAGCTACCGAATTATAACGCATGAGCTGGAAATCAACTAATTTTAGTTCACTTTTTTTATTAAACATAATATTTGTAGCCCAAGGATCCCCATGGCACATAACAGAATGTTCTCTTGGATTTAACAAAAGTTGCTTTAGTTTAGACCTGGAATGTTGTTTTAAATCCTCCAGAACGTCTGTAGCTTTCTTACATTCACCATTGAGAGGTAAATTTTTGAATATTTCGAAAGCATTTTCAATGAAGCTGGTTTGCGAATTTAATAATGACGAATCTCCTCCATAAAATAGAAGTTCTTTCATCAGTTTAGAGAGTTCTTCAAATTTTTCTGGTTCTTTTCGTTTCAGAACAAATGATGCTGCGTGAAACTTTGCTAAACCCTGAAATACGTACCAAAGTTTGATCGAACTTTCTAATATCTTAATTAAACTTATAGATACCAGACAATTTTATAATGAAAAATAATAAAATTTATATTTAATTGTGTGTTTTGGGAAAAAATCACTTACCTCTAGGACTACTTCACATTGTTCCAAAGTTAAACCACCATTTGTTCTCCCGACTGCTCCAAATCCATCTAAACTCAAATCCTCAAGAATAATCACATCTTCATCGGCGTATATGCAATCTACCACAGGTAAATGATCAACAGCATGCCGCTTTAATGACGGAATAATTTTAGTGTAGGCATTGTACTCATTCTCCATGGCAATGTGCGATCTGAATAACTGTCGTTGTTCATGTGGTGGCAACTCCTTTACTATCAGCGTTTTTTGATACTCTACAACACAAACTTTTATTTTAAATAAATATATAACTACAGTAAAAAAATATTGTCTTCATACCCTTCATACTTAGTATGTATTTGTATTAATATAACTCACCCTCATTTTTTTGACTAGACTCTTTAGAACCGAACACTTTTACTCTGCTCACTTGAGATACAAAGGAATCTCCCTTTTCGCAAGCCGGATTTTTTTCTATTCTGTTGATAGTTATAGAATTGTCCTTTTCATAAAGCTGAAGAATTTCTTGATAAAATTTTTCATTAAGATCCTTACTACCCATTTTACCTCGGAAGTATTTTGACAACTATAAAATAATTTAGTATTAGTTTAATAATTGTAAGCAACGGATTACACACTTTAGAAAATAAACTGCGAAGCGTCGAAGCGGCCATATGGAAAAGTTTCAAAGTGATTTTTCAATGCGGAAATGCAAGGTTAGCTATTTATAGAGTGTTTATTTACTTGTAGATGCACTGTGCTTGCTTTCCGGCAAAGAATACAATTCAACTGCAAATCTTCCAATAGCACTCGATTGGGTTTTGTGCAGAAAAGGTTTAGGAACGAATTAATATCAAATACATGATCTGCTCCTTTTATCCAAATACTAAATGGACAAAAACTTCTTTGTGCACGTCTTATCACTCATGATATTGAACTTTTACAACGTTAGTGAGTTGTGAGTAACCTTATCAGTTGATTATAATAGAAGTAATAGTGCAATGAAAATGCATTGTTTCTGGCCTTGGCTGCACGTGTGAATTGCATTGATCCCGACCTTCACTACAATTGGCTTAGATTCAAGGCTTACGCAATCACCACGTAAATGCATCTTCCTCATTTCAAGTGCATCTTTGCGTAACAAAATGCACACATATATAGTAGATACAAATGAATGGTAATAATGTAAGAGAGAATTAAAAATTGATTTTCACGTTTGCTAACAAGAACAGTAAATTTTAAATTCTAATGTTTATAATTTTGGTGCAGTAAAACATTAAAATAAAAAATTAAACGAAATGCATTAAGTTATAAAGTCTTACAGGTATTTAGGAATGTATTTCTCCTAGCGGTAGCTATTTAGATTGTACCTAGTATTTATTTACTATTTGCAAACGTATTAATTTTTAATTACAGTTTATGATATGAATTGTATTTAACAATCAAGGATACTTTGAATGCTACAGGGTGTCCCCTGACTCAAGGTCCATAGCTTGAGAACTCCGAGGATGCTTCCTAACAGAACTACTACCATCGAAAATATGAGTGCTGAGATCAAAAATCAAATATAGTTACTCCATTTAACTTATCTATCGAAAACTGTATTTAGAAAAATTGTTCGAAATCACCTCCTGGCGGTGTCAATAGTGCCCCAGAAAAATTTGCGCTCGTAATTCGATTTACAAGTTCATCCGTATTGTATTCCGAGATGTTTCCAATTTCTATATAAATTATCGACTTCTTATCCCTATAATAATATAGCAATTAAGGGGTGCAAGGTCTGGTGACCTCGGAGGTGGAGCAACTGGCCTACGTCTTCAAATCCATTGGTGATGATTAAAAGTTATTAAAAGTGTTGCATTAAGAATTATTTTTTTTTAGAT
This sequence comes from Hemicrepidius hirtus, assembly GCA_963082805.1. NCBI lineage: Eukaryota > Metazoa > Arthropoda > Insecta > Coleoptera > Elateridae > Hemicrepidius > Hemicrepidius hirtus. The sequence continues at coordinate 27,625,359 of OY720160.1, read as the reverse complement.
TCTAATAGTTCTGCCTTCGATAGTTTAACTTACGGTTGTATTAAGGAACATTTTCAAACAAATACATGTTATTTTTTAAAATAATATCCATCCTTATTTCAGTAAAACGCCCATTAGTTAAATATCTTGTCGTGGGACACTCTTATAATTATAGTACACATATAGATAATAATCATTAACAATAACAAACAAGAAGATTGGAAACGCCGCACTAGTATTTCTTGAGGAACACCAGAACTACTAATATACTACTACCTAATGTTTTTAATTTCTTCATAATATATTAAACTTGTTTTCGTTTGAAACATTTCTTAAGAGCATTTATAGAGATATATTCGAGTTACATATGCACTTAAAAAATAAGTTAAATAAAACAAAATTGTTTTTATTTTTGAAAATATGGCTTTATAACCGTTAATTTTAAACAAAAATATCGGTGGCTTCCATGTGTTTCTTTAAAAAGAAATTTAGGTACTTCCAGTGTGTCCCTCAATAATAGTACTACCTATAGTTTAATATGACGTTCTTATATTAACTTACATTGTAATCCGTATTTGTTGTAGCAGTTTATTTCCATAACTTTACTACAGTTTTATATTTTGTGTGTAATTTTCCCTTTATGCTCAAAGTAGTGTATACAGTCACAACAGGAAATAATAAGTAACCACTTTTGTCTAAATATCTAATATCAGCTTATAAAATATATAAATATTTAAAACTTACCTCGATTCAATAATTAACCTCGATGAAACAATCAAATACTAGCTCCCTTTGAAATTTAACTAAATTAGGAAAACTATGAATATATCTTTTACGAAGTTCAAACGGTTTAGACAATGCTTGTAGATACACAAATAACAAGTAGTCTGAAATAGTCTAAAATGAACTTAAACACCCTCCAACTGGAGGGGTGAATTGCATAGATAGGCTATCTCGTTTTAACGTTATAAACAGTTACTATATGCTGTTTTCTGTTGCACTTATCTACCTGCACACTATCTATCCCAAATAACCTTCAAAATTCAACCCAAAAGCCACTACAACTATTGCTCAGTCGACAGGAAAAAATAATATTTTCTATAAGAAGGAAAGGTAATGTAATTTAAATTAGGTATAACCATATAATTATCGATAAAATTTTTATCATTTATTTCCATTCATGATAATAGGGAAAAAACACAAACGGTTTTTCACCTTAATAGTCTGCATATAAATCAGCGCAAAAGCTACCGTGACGATGTTCTTCATAAAATTCTTAATGGAAAATATTAAGACTAAAATGTTACACTATTCAATTGTGTTATCAGATATCATATATTGGACAACAGCTATGCACCAAAAGAAAGTCAATTTGTCAATAACATAATCCTTATTGTTTTACAATGTTGCCGTATGTATTTTTTATTTTATGATAATGAAATTTTGGAGACCTTGTGCAAAACGCACGGGAAGCATGGTATGGTACAAGAAAGCCAGAATTTTATGAAGAATACCGCCACGTGTAGCTTTCGCCCCTGTATACAGGGTGGTTGGTTTTTCATTGTCCAGCTTATATCTGCTGAAATATTAAAGATACATGAAAAAGTTAAAGGAGATATTTAGCTAAGAGAACCTGGTATATAAAATAGCGCTAACAAGTTTTTTCCAGGGTCTACTTATTTTCCGGAAAAATATGTAACTTTAGTTGGAACACTGCATATTTTTATGGAATAAGATTCTAAATCAATTTCTCTAATAAATATTAGGATATAATCAAATACTTAATTACGTAAAAAGCAAATAAATTCTACTATTTCAAGTTAAAATTGATATTTTGCTTAATATTTATGATTTCTATAATAATTATAGATCGCTTGAAAACGTCAATAAATAATCAAATTTGTTTTTGATTATTAAATCTTTATCTGGTCAGTATATTTCCAAAACTAAAGTTAGAAACAAATGTAAATATTTTCTCTATAAAAATTAAAGATATACCTAATTCATCACAAGATTAATATTATGTAAACATTGTAAACCGATATTAAATAAAATGAAGCGTAAAACAGGAAGTGTAAAACATTTATGTATGTACATGTACAGTCAGCGACAAATGTTTTCACCAGTCTTGTACCACTGTAACCCGCTTAATGAGAAATGTAACACATTTCTATATTTCATTTCAGTGTTACCAACATACCTATATAAAACAATAAGAACGACGTTATGGTACCTCTTATATTTCTCAGAAAAGCGTGTTCAGTGGTATCATACTGGTGAAAACATTTGTCGCTGACTGTACATGTAAAAAGACACCGTTTGATATGTATATTCGATATGTATAGTTTGAAAAGTTTATTATCTCAAAAACTAAAGAAAATAAGGGGGATATAAATGAGTCTGTTAGGCTTGTATGGTGTTAATATGAAATTGATTAAAAATTTAAAAACAATTTAATTAGCAGATTTCAATTTTTTTTATAGTTGGATAGAGGACAATAAAACTTTTCAAAAAATATAACATTTGACCCGTTGACATTATTGCCATTTAAACTTGTTGAGTTGCGTCGCCACTGGTTAAAATAGAAAAGTGTAGTCTATGTAGAAAGATGAGCATTTAGAAATAAAAAATTAAGTATGCTAGGGATTTTCTTAAAATGATTAAATAGCGAAATTATGAATTTTGTTCCGAACTTTATCACTACACTGTATAATCATAAAAAATTCAGCAATAAAATGGGGATTATAAAAATGACGGTTTGTATCAACTGCTTTTGTTATATTAAGAGACAGTAAGCATTTGAAATTAGTGAACTTACAATAGACGTTGTCACTTGATGATCTGTTATTACTTATTTCACTGCGATACCGTACCGGACTGTATCTACACAATATTGAACTGCCACTCTAGAAGTACTACAAAATACGTCGATCAATTGAAAATTAGGAAAACCACAACTTATTAGACACTTATGATCTCCACAGGCTAATCCCCTAAATGCAATTTAATGATCCTGTTTATTTGTTAACTATTTCTACATGGGATAATTTAATTTTTTAGAAGCATTTATTTATGCAGTTAGGCAAAAACTAATAAGTACTACGGATTAGCGCTTGTAATCAAATGACGACTTTTTAAAATACATATACATGATTATGACATTAAGTAGGTACCTCACTTTCAAAATTGCATTGAGTGGTCTCTTGAATACAGCTAGTGAGCTAAGGAACTTTTCGCACTCACATGACGTGGAGTATCTGATCGAGTGACTAGGGTAGATGCAGGGTGCTTGGTGCAGGGCAACTTCTCTTCGGAGTACCAAGTAAGAGCTATCGTAAACAGGAACTAAGTGTCCACAACGGGTTGTTCTATTACCACGACTCACATACTATCAGTGAAAATATTCCATAGCAAGCACACTCTCAAGTGGTAAACACGTTGGAAGTTTATAATAGTAGTGCAAGAAAGTTAGCTCGAAAAAAGAGCTAAGGTGGAAAAAATTTTTTACAAACCATTTTCAGTGGAAATGTATAGGGAAATATGTCCTGAGTAACCTCCTAGAAGTCCCATGAGATTCGGATATGGCAAGTTGGAAAAATATGGCCGCCATTTTGTTTTCTTTAGTTTTTTGCAAATATGTTGGAAACTATAGATTTTTCGAAAAAATATCAAGAGACCTTTTTTAAAGAGCTCAAAAAACTACATCTAAAAAGTTATTTTAGGATGTATTGATTTGATATTTAGTGAAGTTAGCCAGATAAGTTGAGGGCAAACATCATAAAAATTGTACATTGTTTTTAGAAAGAGATACCTAACCGAGCAAAACTTACAAAATACTATTATACTACGGAATAAATAAACGGCTCTGTATCTTTGACGGTTTTTATATCCCCCATATGGGTAATGGGCATCGTTACTTTGGACACCCTGTATTAACTTGTTCAAAGATTAACATGTCGTATAAAGATTAAGAGCATCGCCCTTTTAAATGCAAAAAAATTATATCAATTTTTTCAGGACTTGTAGTAACACCTGATAACGAGAGACCAATAAAAAAACCAATTAGGGCAGGCTGTGAAATTGAATTATATTAAATTGGTACTGTAGCCACATCCACAGAATGACATTTCTGGCATGAAAATTTAAAACTGAACGCTCTTGTCTAAGTTTTTAAGTTTTTTATTTGATAATAATATTTTAATAATTTGATAATCAAATAAAAAACTTAGACAAGAGCGTTCAGTTTTAAATTTTCATGTCAGAAATGTCATTCTGTGGATGTGGCTACAGTACCAATTTAAAATAATTCAATTTCACAGCCTGCCCTAATTGGTTTCTTTATTGATCTCTCGTTATAAACTACGACTTATTTGATGAAATTGGGGAAAATATACTAAATCAAAATATAGGGCGGAAGTATACTACAGATATACAATGTAAACGCATAGATAAAGTAACATTTTTTTCTTAAATAACAAATAATACTAAAATTCATCAAAGTTATGCAGCAATTTTAGAATTTTATAGAATAATATGCTCTAACAAATCTTCAGAAGAAATAAAAGACTGCTTTAAATTCGAACTATCGCCATATCCTTTGTCTCTCTTTAAAGATGGTACATTGAGAAGAGGTCAAAAGACCTTTTACTCAAGGAACTTGACAATGTCGAACAATCTAAAGTATTTTCACAGTTAGGATCAGTAAATGTCGTAGATGGAGGATTTTTTCCACACAAAGTTGTATGGCAGAAACCCGCCACTTTTCAGATGATTTCGATCAGTGTTAATTATATGCAAAAGATGCCTATGCTAATCAATGCGTACTGGTTTTTGATGGATATAGTACCAATTATTTATCCACCAAAGAAATTACACAAAATTGGAAGTCAGAAAATACAACAGAGATATCAGTAAAATTAGAAAATACAATTATCACACCACAAGAGGAATTTTTGAGAAACGGACGTAACAAACAAAAACTAATTGAAGTATTGAAACCATTCCTTGAAAAAGAATGGATTGAAGTTGTTCAAGCTGAAAGGGATGCATATTATTTGATCGTTAGAACTACAGTGCAACTGTCGAATAGTGGGAAAAGTGTTACCGTCGTCGCTGCGGATACTAATATCGCTACTCTTCTAATCCATCACTCTGCAAAGGATAACATGTTTTTGCTTCGCCCTGGAAAAGCTGCAAAAGCTGACAAGGTTAGAAATATAAACAATCTTCAGATAAAATTAGGCCATTTAAAACAATCCATTCTATTTTTACACGCTGTGTCGGGTTGTGATACGACTTCTTTTATTTTTAAAAAGAGCAAGAAGTATTATATGCAAGTGATGAAAAAAGATATTGCCTTATGCGACGACCTTACTATTTTTGGATCCCAACCCTGATAGACAAAACCTAATTGATATTGGTCTAAAGTTCATTACAAAACCATACCAATCGGTGAAAAATACTCACAAGATTGACGACTTGAGATTCACTTTATATAACAGAATTACTTCACGACAGGGATTGTCTCTCAACTTATTTGGTTAACTTCACTAAATATCAAAGTAAAACATCCTAAAATAACTTTCTTAGATGTAGTTTTTTAAGCTCTTTAAAAAAGGTCTCTTGACATTTTTTCGAAAAATCTATAGTTTCCAACATATGTACAAAAAACTAAAAAAAACAAAATGGCGGCCATATTTTTCCAACTTGCCATATCCGAATCTCATGGGACTTCTAGGAGGTTACTCAGGACATATTTCCCTATAAATTTCCACTGAGAATGGCTTGTAAAAAATTTTTTCCACCTCAAATGCTAATTTTCTTGCACTATAGGTACCTACCTATATTTTAATAGTTCACTCACTTCGATTTTGACTGGGGGCAGCTCTCTAGATTAGCTTTTCATCATTTCTGTTCTCAACACCGTTTCATACAATTGAGGCAGTTCCTTATAATGTAACTTTGAAAGACAACATAAATTGTTTACAGAATATTTAATAACAGACCATCTTTACAAAAATAATATTATTACAATTTAAACTTATAATGCAAATAATAATCATTTTACATCAAAGGCATTGTGAAGCAAATCAAATAACATAATGTTAAGATAAATTTCGTACATACTCTAAAACTAATTCCTTAATTCTCTTTTCACATTCAGGACCACCTTGTTTACCTATTTTTGTAGCATCACTTAACCTTTCCTGTGATATTTCTACGTCTTTCTTTTGGGTGAAAAACACGGGCATTATCCATATTCCGTAAACAACACCAAACAATGCAAAAGTATCAATTTCCTTTTTCAACCAATCTTTCGTCAGTACATCGTTCAAATTAACATGTTTCTCATTTATATACAGGTGTAGGGACTTCAAGTAGTCATCTAACAATCGTTCCATATTTGCAGTACGAACATCTGACGGTAGATTAACATACAATAAATAACATAAATCAGAAGCTACTGAATTGTAGCGCATTAACTGGAGGTCTACCAACTTTAATTCATTTTTTTCGTTGAACATGATATTCCCAGCCCAGGTATCTCCATGACATATAACGGAATATTTTCCTGGTTTTTGCAAGAGTTCCGTTATTTTTACCTGAGACTCTTCTCGAATGCCTTGAAGAACTTCTATAGCTTTTTGATGTTCATCACTAGGAGAAAGTTTGCTAAACAATTCTATTGCGCTTGTAATGGCTTTCTTTTGGTGAGCTAACAGCTTTGATTCTCCTCCGTCGTAGAGAAGTTCTTTCGTTAGCGTAGTGAGTTCTTTAAATGCATCTGGTTTTGTTTCATTAAAAACAAAAGAAGCAGCATGTAACTTCGCCAATCCCTAAAAATTCAATTAATATGAAAAAATCTTTTAGAAACAATGTTTAATGTTGGCGTTGGCTTCTATGGGCTAGGAGAGGCGGCCACAGTGGGACGTTAAATATTTTTGCGTTGCACACCACCGCAACTCTCTGAGAAAAACAGAAAGGGGTGTTTAGAAACTTCTTATTATAAAATGTATCTATACTGAATCTAGGTAAAAAAAGCCCGGGAAAAAAAGCCCCGGAAGAAAAAGCCCCGAAAAAAAATCCCCGGAAAAAAGCCCTAGGAAAAAAGCACCGGAAGAAAAATTCCTAGGAAAAAAAAGCACCGGAAGAAAAAGACCCGGAAGAAAAAGCCCCCTGAAAATGTTTTTGAAAGTTTGTTAAAACTAACTGCCAAGTACCTAGTATACCTTTTTCTAAATGTTTAGTCTATTATCATTAATATCATCAATAAATGTTCGTTTAGAATACTCGTATATACCTATTATATACAGGGCTTTCATTTCAAATTAGACACCTTTAATAACTCTAATAACTAATAAAAATTTTGAAATCTCCAGTTTGAGAAAAAACGATTACTAGCCATTTGCGCCGACTCATTAAATCTTGCCATTTGCGCCGTTTAAATTAAATCTTTAAAGATAGCCATTTGCGCCGAAGTATCTTAATCCCACTGCAATGTAATAAACAATCATTAAGTAGTATCTGCACTAACAAGGTGTACTAACTTAATATGAAAACAAACCATTAATGCCTTAATTTGCTATTTTGATGATTCGTGTAATAAAATATCACTGCCAGGCAATTGTTTGGTTTTTCTTAAGATTGTAAAATTGCACACAAGAAAATTGACTCAATCATTTATTTAGAGTTTGAAGTAATATTGGTCCAGCTCTTATTATCTGGACTTGAAGTACCTATACGTATTTTTGTTTGTGCGGAATTAAATATCTTGCTGCGGAAATTACCAACACCTGCAGAATCAATAAAAAAAAGAAAAATACAAATAAAATATTCAGTACAGTTTTATAGACTATTTATTTATGCTACAAATAATAATAAAAATACACAGACTATATAGTAATGCATACTAAGACTAACAATACTACCATTCACCAGTATACAAAATATTAATACTAATATGCTAAAATCATCATTAATCAAAACGTTGCTGAAATTTTATTGAAGTTTTTGTATATGAGCCAAAACGTTCAAACAGTGTTTTAAATCGATTTCACCTTCACTAAACTTCTCTAAAACGTTCTTTATTCTCTTATCCACTTCTATATATGTTTTCTTTCTGCGCTTAGTTGCTACCCCTAATTCTATTCTTAAGTACATTCCAGCATAGTATAGCGAGTCGTCTTTTAACGTTTTAATTAATTCTAGAACATTCGGATTGCATTTACTTATCATTTTATTTAATCGTGAATGCCACCCTTCAGCGGCGTTGGTGGTTCGGTGTCGCTGGCCATAGCAATTCCAAATTCTGCCGAAATGACTATTGTCTAACCATTTTTCGACAAAATAATCGTTGAATAGTTGTATTTGTGGCTCCTCCGGCGATGACTCCATAATCTCCAGCCAACCGTCGTCAATATTTTCTGGAGGTGTATAAGCCAAAGCCGCACACATTTTCACATGTTGTCGGATATCCTCACGGTTTTTATACATCTCGACAAATCCTAAATGTTGAACCTTACGCCACAAACACTGACCGAAATGAAAGTTGCAACCAGAAACTACGGTTTCTTTGAACACTTCGCGCAACGCTTGTAGAACGGCACTTTCAAAGTCAATTTTACCAAAAGGGCACTTTTTCTTTAATTAAACTAAACAACCGAACGTATGTTTCTAGTTTTTTATTTGGCAATAAAGCGTACACCACGTCTCAACTTTGATATCGAGGGGGAAGTTTAAAACCACCATATAATCTTATAATTCACCCCCTCAACTCCAGCAACCACCACTTTGAAATTTTAAATTGACCACTACTTTGTGATGGTGTGCTGGAGTTGAGGGTGTGAATTATAAAATTACTTAATGGTGATTTTAAACTTCCCTCTCGATATCCAAGACGTAGGGGCTTTTTTTTCTTCCAGGGGTTTTTTCTTCCAAGGGCCTTTTTTACCGGGGCGTTTTCTTCCAGGGGCTTTTTTTACCGGGGCTTTTTTTACCGGGCTTATATTTCCGGGGCTTTTTTTACCGCCACCCATCTATACTAGTGGTAGTGGTCTAATTTTCTCAACGAATCGACTGTTGTAATTTTCGCGTAAGTATACCTGAGTACCAGAAATGGACATGTAAAATGCGCTAGCTACATAGAATGGCCTGTTAATCCAACCGGTACTAATCGGAAAAAAATCCATGGAAAAAACTCAGGAAAAAGAAGTCAGGATAAAAATCCATGGAAAAAATTCAAATTTTAAGAATTAGGTAGTATCTCTCTGCTAATATTCGTTTCAGTAAACAAAAAACGCTTTAAAGTATCAATACCCTGCATTCTACATCCTTCTTAAATAACTTTCCATATGAAGCCAAGATATCAAAATTCTTAATAGTTTTTGAAAAATGCTAATCTATCTAATTTGGATACCTACTTTCCATTACTTTACTGGGAGTCTGGGATCATTAAGATTCTCGTTAAAATAATTAATTTTCTACAAAAATAATTTCATTATACAATTTTCCTGCGGAAGATCGAACCAATAACCAGGCAGAAGGATGGAACAACCGTTTTTCTAATATAGTTAGAGACAATCATCTAACAGTGTGGATCTTAATTTAAAAAATGAGACTTAAAGTGGTTTCTGACGAGACAAAATTAGCTCAGCAGAATCTTGGTGTTGTGTCGCGCAGTAAAAAATTACCAAAATACGAAGCTCTGTAAAATCAAGTGTTGTGTGAGCACTAAGGTGTTGTTAGGGTCATCAGTCGCACCGTTAGAAGTTAATTAATGTTATATTATATTTTATATTTTTTTACTTTTTATACTTAGGTATATGTACTTAAGCTTCTACTAAATTGTAGTACTTATTATATTATATAGGTATAATTAATTGCCTTTAATCTGAGACTGATTTTTTGGATTTGGTAGGTAAATCAGAGTTTTTCTGTTGAATTTTTTTCAAATTACAAAATATTGTAGGGAGGTAGTTATTAAAATTTGAATTTTTCTTGTGTGGATTTCTTTCCGTGGGAATTTTTTCCTGGATTTTTTTTCGTGGATTTTTTTTCATGGATGTTTTTCCTACAATCAATCCAACCTGTATTTTGGGTGAGGTATCTTCACTTACTAATAAGTAGAGCAAGGATAGTTATGCATTTGCATGTTGCATGCATATATGCATATTTTTGACAATTTTTAAATAAAGTGTATATTTAGCAAGAATATATATACATAATATGGGACTTTTGTTTATGTATTTTTTGGATTGTAAAGGTATCAAGACTTGCAAAAATTCCTCTTCTTAACGAACAGTTGGCGGTATTTTTAAATTATGATTCACAAAATATTTCTCATTTTTACCTAGGACCAGGTGCTCAAAACAATGTTAGAAAAGGATTTGAATTTCTTATTTTTACATAGAATAAGTAGCTTGTAAACAGATAAGAGGATTAAACTTAGTAAAATCTTTGAAAATGGATTCCAAGAATCCATCTATCTTGTTTGGATATTTTGAACAACAAAAAAGTTTCAAGTTGACCAACACGTTAAAACGGTTAAAGACACAAAAGGAAAGATTATTAAAAACACTAAGCCCCAGCAAACTTTCCTAAATGCGACTTCATTTAAATCAATCAATTAAATAAAAAAGTTAATATTTATCGTAAATTTTAATTTTTAATGTGCATATCAAAATGCATATTTTACATATGTTTCGCGCATCATAAGTGCATATACCTAGGTATATTGTGGGAATGTGGCGTTTTAAAGTGCATAACTATCCTTGCTCTACTAATGAGCTATGTTAACGAGCACTTGGGAGCATTTTAATTTTATAATGGAAAACAAAAACAATTTTTGTAATATGCTTCTCGACTGTAGACGCTGTTCCGGGACACTGCTTCATGCTACATCGCCAATACACTTCCGCCTTTTTTAACATCCCGTTCCTATATTTGTATGACTGCATTATTAGTAAATTACAGTTTCTGTTGCTTCTGATTATTTCGACAGAAGCCATGATTATTAAAGTAATCAGTTGTGCAAAATGAAAGACATGTTGAGTGTCTAAACAAATGTAAACATTTTCATTTTTCAAAATATCCAATAAGAGTACTATTTTGAAATAAGAAAATTTTCTCATTAAAAACAATTCATTAGCTTTTCGCCTTAATGGGGTTGTCCGATAAGTTAGTTCGCTCAAATTACAGGTAGGATTGATTTGTAAGATACATATACCTATTAGTAGAGATTACATTCCGTGCATATCACTACATTCACCGAGTATAGGTACAGGTACCTATTTAAAATTTAAACTTTAAAGAATGGGGCTCAAGTAAACATATATTAAATCCTTAAAAATAGATTGAGGGTAAAAAATCCTAAGCCTACTTATATTTTATCATTATCAGTTATAATAAGGTTCAAGGTGAATTTGCAGTGTAGAAAGTATAGAGCAATGTTATTCTTATGGGAGTATTTTCCCCAACGTTGTTACGTTGCCAATTTTGATCGGCTGGCGGACTCGCGGACACCGCCGGCTCTAGGGGCAGTAAAGAATTACCTGCCATATAAAATATTGCATGTTTACAAGGATAAGCTACTTGTATAGTATAACAAAGGCAGGATTAGTTTATAACTGACTGATAAATAAATTATTTCAAAACAATGTACAGAAATATGGCATCGCCGGCTGCCATAAGAGCTTAATGTACTGCAAAGCCACCTTGAACTTTAATATAGTAGGTACTCAAACTCAATAGACTCGATAGGTCGCCTTTTTGTATTTATATATAAAAATTAAAAAACTTAGGCCCTCCCCTGCCTGAAACAAAGCCTATGACCGACGCCGTTGTTAACATTGACAATTTTAAACAAAAATAAATAACCATTCTTACATCCAAGACAACTTCACATTGCTGGAGGGATAATCCTTGATTTGATCTTTCTATGGCTTTGAACCCATCCACACTCAAATTCTGCAATACAATAACATCTTTATCTGCATGAATACACTCCGCAAAAGGTAACGGTACGGCAGAGTAGCTCTGAAGAGTCGGAATAATTTTATTGTAGGAAATTTCTTCGTTTGCCATAGCAATACTTGATCGGAATAATTCACTTTGTTGGGGGGAAGGTAATTGTTTAACTATGAAATTCTTCTTGTAATCTGAAATAAACTAAATTGAATTGTAATTTTCACTAATTTCCGATAAACATTTTTGGTAGTTGTAATAAAAACATTTTTACCTAAAAATGTCTGAGTGTTAATTAATAATAAATTGATTCATAATATGTTGGCACTGACCTGCCTGGTTTTGATTGTAAACGGTGTAACCAATCGCATTTATTCTTGTAACTGCAGAAACAAAAGACCCTCCTTTTTCACAAGCTGCGCTTTCTTCGATTGTATTAATAACAATGTGATCATTTTTTTCATACAACCGAAGAATGCGTTGATAAAATTCTTTCTTTGATTCTCTACTCATCTTGAACAGAACTTTCTATAAATTAAACGGCACCAAAAGATTAAACATTTACTACTATTACTACTACTTACTACTCAATACATACTTTTGATCAAAAATTCACAACCTATTATAGTAAAACTTGTTATTTAAAGCAATTTAACGGCACAATGTAACTGCAATGACTGATTTCGATGTGAGTAAAATGTTCTTAACATTGCTTACACAAAACTATCAACGAAACGTAGACAACATATTGTGACGAAAGTTGAACTTTTTGTTGTCTATATGTTTCAAAATTGTTATAATTCGTAAAAATATATTTTAAGCAGTAACTAGGTAGGTACATTACTACTGAAAGCTTGATGAAGTGGTAACTATCTCAAAAATAGATCGTTTTATAGATATCAAACAATTACAAGATTTAAAGAAACCCAACATTTATTTGCTTAACAAAAATATTCTATACACCCTTTTCAAAGCTAAAGATAAAACTAATGATTTGCTAAAATCAGATATGTATTTATAAATTAAATTGGTCACATTGTAATTGAGCCTATATAGGTCAAACAATTAGAAATTTCAGTATTAGGCAAAAAGAACATATCCGTTGTTACAAATATAAACATGCACATAAATCAAATTTTGCTAAATATTTGTTTGAACAAAATCACACATTAACATCTAATAATACAATTAAATTTTTACATTTTTCTGATAACAAAAATAAATTAAATATTTTGGAAGCTTTTGAAATTTATAAACACACAAAAAACAACATACCTTTAATGAATGAGCAAATTGAGCTCTTAGATTCTCCTTTACTGAAGATTTTGGAATAGAAGATGGCTTTAATGGAATCAAGTAGTTGCTCTTGATATATAAATCATTATTCATTTGTTATTAAACATCTTATATTATGCTTTTGACAATGGCACATTGATGCCGAAATACGTATTAAGCAAATAAATATTATTATTTCCCGTTAAAATCGATATTTTATTTAATATGTATTATTTCTAAAATTATGGATTTTAACAAAGCAACGCTTAAGAATGTCAATAAATTATGTTCAGGTTTAATTTCTGAGATTTCATCCTCCATAGTCCCATCAAGAATGTTTTTTATGCTGTTGAATGTAGCATACGCTGGATTATTGTTAAACACAGTATTAGCTGTTTTAGCCGCTGCTGCTGCTAAAATCCACCTGGAGCAGAAGCTAGTTCATATGAACCAAAAGAACCTAAAGACTTGTCGAGGAAGCAAATAAGTAATTCTTACCTCACTTACCTGCATTTCGAATTTCTACAAATAATCTTGCTAAAAACAAATTTATGTTGCTATTAATCTTCTTACAATAAGAGAACAATCAAGGGATTGCTCTCGACAGGTTCTTATTTTTTTCTAACTAATCGTAGAGCCACTTAAAAACTTTGCTTGGACAGATTATACCGAGGTATTTAAATTTTTCTTGGTCAAATTGCTAGAACATTCCTCTACTACCTGAAAGCATTTAGTAAAGGGTTGTTCCGAGAAAAATACGTAATATTGTTAATCTTCTAATGAATAGGAACGTGACCATAAGAAATGCTACAGGATTTAAAAACATTACCAACTCCTTTAGATAATGCTTTCCATAAATTTCGAGAATTTGCAAATATAAAGATCCGAAAGAAAAATATTGCTGATTCTTAAAAAACTACTATACAATCATTATTATTTAAATAAATACTTTATGTTTAAAGGAGATATGTTAATTTTAGTTAGATTGTTTCGCTTGGGTTTTAAAATTAAATATCAAAATGTTATATTGGTTGTTTAAACAGTTCTTATAGGTACAGGGTGGCTGGATCTTCATTGTCCAGTTTATATCTGCTGAAATATTAAAAATACAAGAAAAAGTTAAAGGAGAAACTTAGCTAAGAGAGCCTGGTGTATAAAATAGCGCAAACAAGTTTTTTCCACGGCCTACTCATTTTCCCGAAAAATATGTAACGTTGGTTTTTGAAATAGAACACTATACAGGGTGTCTCTAAAATATGGTGCCATAGCTTAACCACAGATTCCGGGGATCAAAATAAGACGATTTAACGCAACTTACCTCTATCCGAAATTGCTTCGTTAAAGCGCTATTCAACGCCAAAGATCTTCAAAAAATTTCTATTTTTTTAAATAACAAAAGATTGTTTTTAGCGATTAGGATGAAATTTGGGATGAGATTCTTTACTGGAAAAAGGTGTTTTTTGACATCATTTTTTTGTTCAGGAGGGTCGCGTAAGTGGTCAAAGGTTGATCATCCACAGTCAAAGAAGCTCATATCTTTTTAACAGTTCGGCCAATTGCCAATAGCTTTCAAACTTTTTTTACAGAGACACATTCTTATTTCAAATATTTTTTGTCTCTTGTTCGATTTCGGTATCTGCCATATTTTACGCTAAAAAAAAATATTTTGATTGGCTGCAGTGCATTTCTTAAAACGATGTAGTAATCTATTTGTCCCGTATGCTGAGAAATAAATGACGAAGAGACAATTTTTTGCGTAGAATCAACTTTTGCATCCGGGAAAATGGTGGTCACATTGAGCATTTGTTGTAAATCTATTAATTTACCGGTGGTACAAAATAAGTTGAACCATTGATTCACAAATGGTTCGGATTATTTTGCGTCACCCTTTACATACTTGTTAGTAATAAACTTTATATCAAATTGTCTCTTCGTGATTTATTTCTCAACATACGGGACAACTAGATTACTACATCTGTTTTAAGAAATGCACTGCGGCCAATCAAAATAATTTTTTCAGCCTAAACTATGGCAGATACCGAAATCAAACAAGAGACAAAAAATATTTGAAAGAAGAATGTCTCTCTGCAAAAAAAATTTTAAAACTATTGGCCCAACTGTTAGAAAGATATGAGCTTCTTTGACTGTGGATGATCAACCTTTGACCACTTACGTGATCCTCCTGAACAAAAAAATTATGTCAAAAAACACCTTTTTCCCGTAAGGAATCACAGCCCAAATGTCATCCTAATCGCTAAGAACAATCTTTTATTATATTTAAAAAAAATAGAAATGTTTTGAAGATCTTTGGGGTTGGATAGCGCTTTAACGAAGCAATTTCGGATAGAGGTAAGTTTCGTTAAATCGTCTTATTTTGATCCCCGGAATCTGTGGTTAAGCTATGGCACCATATTTTAGAGACACCCAGTATATATTTTTACGGAATAAGATTCTACTTATCTGCTACTATCTTATTTTTCATGTTTAATGTCTAAAACTCTAAAATATTAAAAAATAAATATTTACAAAAATACTTAGAAACAATACACAGAGAAGTATCAGTTACTAGTTTCAAAAGGTAAAAAATTCAATTTCGATGGAACGTTGCAGAGATGCTAGTTACAATGGTTGCTACCCCTAAAACAGGGTAATGGGCATCCACAAAATGATTGACAGCGTATAGTATAGTTAGCATTTCCGAAACTTTGCCTACCGCAGTTTTTGAGTATACTACCATACCGAACGACTAGGCTCTGCGTAGTAGTATAGTTTGGATGTCGGGGACGCAACGCAAGTCGAAAAAGCCAAATTAATAAACAATGTAGATGTACATAATATCGCTAAAAATACTAAAGATACACCACACAACATTGTATCAACTGCATGTTTTGGAGTTAGCCAAGCTACAGCAGTGATTCTTCCAGCAGTGAGCAGCATGAAGAGAACAATTCGGAATGTGCGGATCCAGCATCAAGCTGCTCCAGCTTTGTCTGTCAACCGAAGGGACATTGCTTCCAGAAGAATACAGAATAACAAAAAAATGGGGAAAAATGTTTTATGTATGATTCTGGACCAAATAACGATCGGATACTGATTTTTGTACACGACGAAATCTTCAAGTGCTCGCTCAGGCTGACACTGGTACGCTAACGGTACGATAAAACTGTGCCGCATCTGTTCTACCAATTATTCACACTACATGGATTAAAGAACCGTGTTGCGATTCCTTTGGTTTATGCATTATTACCGAATAAATCCCAAAACACCTATATTCGATTGTTACAGCAGCTAAAAGAATTGCTGCCGGGAGTTTCGCCACAGACAATAGTTACTGACTTTGAAACTGGGATGATAAGTGCATTATCACAGGAGTTTCCACAATCGAGGCATTGTCGGTGCCTCTTTCATTTTTCACAGTGCATTTTTTGAAAACTGCATTTGCCAAGATTCCCCACGATCTATAGAATTGTTTTGACGGAGTGAAAGAAAAATGATCAAAAACAAGTAATTCAATTGAAAGGTGGCATCGAGAATTCATATAAGTTTATATTAGTCCCCACCTGGGGTTGTCTGCAATTATTTTCTTTGTAATAAAGTAAAATATTTATAAAGTCATTTCTTTACGTTAAACTTACATCTTAATTATCTATCATTAGTTTACAATCAACTTAGTTTGTTCCCGCAATTTATTTACGATTAATTTATATCCTGTAATTTTCGTTTTTGATGATCATGATACAGGAGTGATTATGACCGGAGTGATTTTGACCGGAGTGATTATACCGGAGTAATTTTAACCGGATACCGCTCGATACTACTGATTCTTCGTTCCATCTTTGTCGGCTGATATCTCGGCAACCAGGCATTTTCGGACCATGGGTCATTTAAAATGTTTCCTTATTTTGACGAGAGAATAAATCACCTCCTACAAGTTGTCTGTATACTTTTGAATCATCTTATATAATTATGTTAAGTTAAGGTGTTATTATAAGTATACTGCCTTGATGCTGGCTGTAGGTTGTCTGGGTGTTTGTCTAGCCATAGTCAATAAATTATTATCTTCTGAACCTAAACTGAAGACGAATCAAGATTGTAAAGGAATTCCTGAAAGGACACAGACACCTTTCATAAAATTGAAGTAGTGATAGAATGTTTGTACTAATCATAATAAGAATAACACTGTCCATAATGCAAATAATGTAATCAATATTTAAATCATTTGTACAGATCAATACACTCATATATTTATAAGAATAAATTTTAATTAATACAATGTAATTATAATAAAATATCAGCAATTTACATATTGCCAAGGTAATGTTAATAATTAAGATAAACTTTTCACATACTCTAAAATTATTTTTTTAATTCTTTCTGCACATTCGGGATTTTCTAAGTTACCTATTTTTGAAGAATCGGGTATTTCTTTCACATCTTCGTCGTTGGAGAAAAATACGGGCGTTGTCCACATACCATAAAAAATACCAAACAATTTAAAGGATTTCATTTCCCCATCCAACCATGCTGGAGTAAGTACGTTATCCATGTTCACATTCTTTTTCTTTATATTTGCTTGAAGTGACATTAAATAACGATTTAATAAGCCTTCCATATGCACAGCCCGATCATCTGGTGATAAATTCACATAGAGCAAGTAAGATAGATCACTCGCTACTGAATTGTAGCGCATCAGTTGAAGATCCACTAACTTTAATTCATTTTTCTCGTTGAACATAATATTTTCGGCCCAACAATCCCCATGACATATAACAGAATATTCTCCGGGATTTTGCAAAAGCTCCTTAATCTTCGAAGTCAAATTTTCTTCCATACCTTTAAGAACGTCCACGACTTTCTTTTTTTCTTTACTGCAATCACTATTGAACTTATCAATCAAATTCCGAATTAAAAATGTTTCTAACTTCAGAAGATCTGAATCGCCTCCTTCATATAAAAGTTCCTTGGTCATTTTTGCAACTTTAAGAAATTTTTCTGGTTCCTCATGTTTAAAAACAAAAGATGCAGCGTGGAGTTTTGCTAATCCCTAAAACAAACAAAATGATGTATAATAATAGAAATAATAAATATTAAATAAAATATCGATTTTAACGGGAAATAGGTAACAAGATTTATTTGCTTAATACGTATATCGGCATCAATGTGCCATTGTCAAAAGCATATACAGCTCGACCAAGCATACAAAGTTAAAAGGAGGCGTGTCCGGCGCTGATATAGTTTTCCAAAGTACAGTCATAATAAAAACATGTAGGCGGGAAATTTAAATAATTGTAAATACTTTTCATTCGAATAAGTCCATGACTTTCCGAATGATATTTCTGGCTTCAGAATGAATTATCTTCCTCGATTTATCATTCATACAACAAACTTTAAACGTCAAAACAATCTGACATACACTAAAATTATTAAAATTTCAAATATCAACATTGAATTTTTCGAATGCATGTACTTTTGAGTAGGATTGTTGGCTATTGGTTGATGTATTGTCGCGCTTTGCCTTTCAAAATTTAGTTGACATATTTTCCCGGGCATTTGAAGCTTGGTGGAGCTTTAGGTAGGATATTATAATAACAAATGAATAATGATTTATACAGCAACTGCTTGATTCCATTTAAGACAATTTCTATTCCAAAATTGCCAGTAAAGGAGATTCTAAAACTCGATTTGCTCATTCATTAAAGGTATATCTACTGTTTTTTGTGTGTTTATAAATTTCAAAAGCTTCCAAAATATTTAATTTATTTTTGTTATTAGAAAAGTGTAAAAATTTAATTGTATTATTAGATGTCAATGTGTAATTTTGTTCTAACAAATGTTTAGCATAATTTGATTTATGTGCATGTTTATATTTGTAACAACGGAACGGATATGTTCTTTTTGCCTAATACTGAAATTTCTAATTGTTTGACCTACTCTGTAAAAAATAAGTGTAATGTTACGGGTGTAAAATGTAACCAAATCGTCCAAATCAGCAAAATTTTACCTGAAATATGTGTGTGATTTTACACCAAGTTGGATATAATGGGTAAATTTACTCTATAGATAGGTGTACTTTTTACGTAAATTTACACCAAAATTTTTTACAGTGATACTGAATCACAATGTGAACATTTTAATATATAAATACCTGATTTTAGCAAATCATTAGTTTTGTCTTTAGCATTGAAAAGAGAGTATAGAATATTTTTATTTGTTTTAAAAATGACTTTACTTATATTTATTTGTATTATTTATAATTTTAGCAATCTTTTCTGAAACATTACCAAAATATGGAATTGAAACGTATTTTAATGTTTTATTAGAGTCATTAATAGAATAAACTTTTTGAATAGCTAATTTATAATTTTTCTTTTTAATTAACGTGTCAATAAGTGTAGTGTTACATCCATTGCTATATGCAATTCGTTTAATAATCGAAATTTCTCTATTAAAACTATTTTTATCTAAAGGAATTGTTAGAGCTCTGTGTACTAAAGATTGATATACTGCTAACTTATGTTTATTATGATGACAAGAGTTATGTGGTATGATAATATCAGTTTTTTGTAGGTTTCCTATAAAAAAAGTATTCGAGTATATTTTCTGAATTGATTTTTAAGTCTAAAAAGTTAGTAGATCTGTTTTGTTCAATTTCTAGTGTAAATTTAATTTTTTGATGTAAAGTATCAATAAAAATCGAATAAAGAACTATAATAATAATTTATAAGGCACAAAACTTGTGCAAAGAAATGTAGTATATATTTTAATATTTCTTTTAAAAAATTAAGAGTAATGTTTATAATTCTTATTTTTAATAAATGATTGAATTATTGTTACCTCTATGACACGTTCACACTGTTGAATTGTTAATCCACCATTTGATTTTCCTACTGATTTATATCCATCTTCACACAAATCCTGCAAAATAACCACACCTTCCTCAGCATGGTAACATTCTCCAAAAGGTAAATTTACAGCAGAATGGCGTTTAAGATTCGGAATGATTGTGTTATACGAAATGTTCTCGTTTTTCATTGCTATATTAGAACGAAATTTTTCTTGAATTTCGTTTGAAGGTAAATTTTTAACAACCAGACTGAGTCGATAGCCTGAAAAAATGTATTATACACAACCTACAATCATTAGGTATTAGGTAGGCACTCATCTTTCTAATTAATTTAACAGTTTTTGTTATTAATGGATCTAACACTTCCACGCATTAATTATAATTAGTTTTATATTTGAAAAAATAAATCATTTGTTAACTTACTTTTACGTTTTGGGGTGGATTCCTTGTAACCAATGACGTTTACTCTGCTAACAACCGACATGTACCCTTTTTTGCATATGTTTTCTTCTATTTTGGTGACAACTATAGAATTATCTTTCTCAAAATTTTGAATAATATTCTGGTAAAAGTCTACGTTACATTCAACAGAGCTCATTTTATCCAGATTTTTTAACGTGCTAAAACTGAAATCAATTTCGTATTAAATAATTACGTTTTGAACCTTTTAATGATTGGCAATGTATTTACTTACCTCTAAGAAGTATGGATACTGGATTGTTTGCAATTGGTGAACAAAATGGAATGAAAATTTAACAACTAAGAATTGTTGGCGATAGGTTGAATACACTATCTTCAGCAAAAACGAACAAAGCAACAACAAACAAGGTGAAGTTTAATCTTCAAATACAATTTTATTTCATTGTACCAACAATATATTGAACTTATTTCCTCCTGCCCAAGTGCCGCATTGAAATAATTTTTCATATCAATATTATTGATACAAAAGTAATTAGTTGAAAATTTTAAATCAATATCAATACTATCTAACTTTCATTACAACATTTACAGTGCTAAATAAATTACTATTTGGTTCCCTTTACATTTACTACACACCTGCATGTTTTCAATACACATCTATCATCAGAGATTAAATTTTGTTACTGTTTATTACAAGAATTTGTTGCTTAGCAATTTCGCGACTGGCATTTATTTATTACTTCTTTTTTAATTTTTACCTATGCTATGATTAAAAAGAGAGACGATTTCAATATAATACGTTAAATCTGTCAACTGCCGCTGAAATTGCTGCATGTTTGATGTATTTGCCTTACAATTAATTCAATAATTCATTATGTTTCAGCAGTTCGCAGTCTGATTAACATTTCGCATTCTTATTTTATTTACTTTGTTTATTTATTTATTTAGCACTTAGCACTTAATTAATTAAAGATAAAACAAACTAAATACTTTTAGTTTTTGCAGAAAGTGCCTAGAAAATAAGAATAGTACAAACGTTTTTCTTCAATTTAGAAATATTTTAACTACCTATAACTCCGGCTGCACTTCATCAACCTATTTGACTGACCAAAACACAAATCCATTGTAGACACATGTGTCCAGAAACACTTACAGATTTACAGATTGTCCTTTAACAATAAGTAATGTTTATTTTAGCAAACTACATAGCCAATAAACTTTGTACCATGAAAATCATGGCTTGTCATATTTGAAAATCGCAAAGTTTTAAATTAGTAGGTATTTTAAAATAAATAATTATATTATTGATATCATTTGATGCACAATCATTTTATATATGCACTGATGAGTGATGACCCTTCCTGTAAGTTGAATTGGGGAGCACGAATCAGCAAAAACGTTTCTTCTAAACAGGCCAGTTTCGCTACGGAGTTACGGCCTTACGGGGCACGGGCAATATACCATTCCCAGCGCTAGTGTCTTTTATGAAAACAATTAGAATTAGATATACCACTATGATTCCTATCCAAAAAAATTCAATGTGTATACATCAAGACATCTTACGAGAAGTATAAATTTTCACAGCCCTACCTTGAGCTTTCGTACCCTATCTTAAATTTTGTTCTGATTAGCTTCAATGCTTCAATACAATGCTATATTTATATGTTCGAGTTCGAGAATGAACACATGGTATACACTATACAGGGTGTGTAAAAATGGTGGTGCAAGTTTCAGGTAAAATTATTCCTTGGACAAAAATAAGGAAAAAAGTTTATTGCAGAAAAGTTCATAGGCGCATGGCTACCCCTCACCATATCAATTTAAGAAATGTACATTTGGCAACCTTGTAGCCACAATTTATTATCTGCCATTGCATCAAGGCATTCTGAAAGACTCTAAAGCTAACACTATTACATTGCAATATTGCCAAATATATTTTTTACGCATATAGAAAAATTAAATAATTTGAAATAATAAAAATTATTAATTTCTTTTTACTTTTAAATGATCGATGATAATAAATTTTAACTATTATCACTGAATGTACGCATCAAGTAACTTGATTTTGAAATAGCAGCTTTCTTTACTGTTACAAATTTTGAGGGCTTCGTGTAAGTTCACGAAGCCTTCGCCAGTTGCTTTGCAATAATTTTTTTTCTTATTTTTATTTAAGGAATAACTTTACCTGAAGCTTGCACCACAATTTTTACACACCCTGTATAATAGGAAAAACCTACGAAGTAGTCAAATACAAAAATCTATCTGTTCTTAAAAACTACTAAAGTGCATTCCCAAATCTATTGGGACAGGCAAGTTGAATCTTATGTAAAATACAAGTTTCTTGAAGTATACCTGGAAAACTTGGGACGGTAAAAACATCTCGGGCCTTCTCCAGTTTCGTTTTCTGATGTGTGTTTTTTATTGTTTTATATTTGTATAATATTGGTAATGTTTGGCCAGAGTTATTAATTAACACTCTATATATTTATTTCACACTATACTTACCTACCCACTATTTCATATCCTCTGAAGGGCACTCTTCGGTTCGGAATATACTCAGAAACATACAAGATACCGTTATGTTTAAGAATATAACATGAAAAGCAATAAAACTTACCCATACTGGATTTGCACCCTTTCGAAGAACAAACGGAAAATGCCATTTTTTAAATAATTTTTTTTGGTTTATTATTTGCAATCACTAGAGTTACTTACAATAGCATATTATAATGTGGAATTATTAAAATTAACAAACTATGGAGGCAGGGGAAGTCGACCGAAACAATTTCAAGAGTGAATCAGCACACGCACACGAATTCGCGAAATAAAGTCGAAACGTCCTGAGATATTTTAAATGTGCACCATTTGTCATAAGAAAAGTTTTGATATACATTTGGTTCTAGCAGTTCAAAAAATTTGTCGCATCGATTGTAATCATGATTGCTGAAGGAACAATAGGCACATAATATTATACTAAAGGCCGTTTAAAAACTTTTCGACTTTATATTGCGTGCTGATTCGCTCCTGGAATTCTTACGGTTTGACTTCCGCAGCACCCTGTATATACATAATATGTAAAATGTTTACCAAATTGAAATTTGGTTATAAAATATCTTGAACTATGAGATACTATTATTACGATCTAATTCCATATTCCGCTTCATCTGTACAAATTTCTTTCGGCGAGCAGGCGAGCTAAAAGATTACTAATATTGTTGGTGGCAGTTATCTACTGTAAAGTATAAACCACTATTTATAGTAGAATCAACTTAAAACCTACAATGGAAAACTTCGTAGTGCTAGAATAATGACCCGCTAAATTTATTTACCTTCTCTACTGTGTTGGGAGCTACAAGTAGGTACAACCCTCTGATTTTTTTTATTTTGGTTATGTTCCCCAAGCCCGGATTTCCGCCTAGGCCTACAAGGCCCCGGCCTAGGGGCCCAGCCAGCCTAGAGGCCCCAGTGGCGGAACACTCGCAGAAAAAAACTCAATTGTCAATCTTTTTTAATCGACATTAATTACTAGAATTCGTTCTTTTGCACAGAAGAAAGTTCGCCGTATGATTCTATATATTTTATACAATAACGTAACTATAGTGACATACACTGCATTATTCTGATGTTTATTAAAGTAATTAAAATCGATTAAAAATTATATATTCTGTACTAGTTCATTTAATTCACAAAATTTCCAAAATGGCTTCGAGATGGGGCCGATGAGGGGGGGGCAAATGCCAAGTGCCTAGGGGCCCTGGGTCTCTAAGTCCGGGCCTGATGTTCCCCCATCTGCTGTCTTAAGACTACGGTTTCTGCACAGCCTATTCTTATTATCTTCACATTTTCCTTTACACAAGTCATGCACTTCTTTATCGATTTTTCTTTTCTCACTGCTGGCTTCCAATATGTTATTATTCAGATACTCCTCTCCACATCCGTTGTTTGTAAATGTGCATTCCATCTGATTCTTAGAGATTTTATAAATCGTATTCTGTTGACTATACAGGGTGTAACACAACTTATCCGAAAAAATTTAACCATATATGCACTTTTAAATAAGAAATCGATTTGTTAAAACAAATTTTAATAGAAGTCCAACAGAAAACGAGATAAAAATTGTTAAAGTTACAAATTAATGAAAATGTTAAAATAACATTTTCTACAATTTTTATCTCGTTTTGTGTTGGACTTTTATTAAAAAAAATTTTAACAAATCGATTTCTTATTTAAAAGTGCATGTATGGTTAAATTTTTTCGGATAAGTTGTGTTTTTTTTTTATTATTAATTTGTAACTTTAACAATTTTTATCTCGTTTTCTGTTGGACTTTTATTAAAAAAAATTTTAACAAATCGATTTCTTATTTAAAAGTGCATATATGGTTAAATTTTTTCGGATAAGTTGTGTTTTTTTTTTATTATTAATTTGTAACTTTAACAATTTTTATCTCGTTTTCTGTTGGACTTGTATTAAAAAAAATTTTAACAAATCGATTTCTTATTTAAAAGTGCATAGGTATATGGTTAAATTTTTTCGGATAAGTTGTGTTGCACCCTGCATAATAGGTTCCTTCAATCTCCTAAGTAAATCTATCATTCGTAGTCTTTCTTCCAATAAAAACATGATAAATCGTATAAAATAAACGTTGGGTAAGATAAAAATGACATTAAGAGCAAAATTTGCGTGAAAGTAATAATATATGCGGTTTTACGATGAACAGTTACCACGGCGTAATTCGAAGGCACCACAGATTTTTGTCAAAATAGCATTTATTATTTTATTTCATACTGTCCGGTATATACCACTTTACGCTATTAACCCAAGTCAGAAAAATGGCACATTACAGTACAAGACCGGGAAGTGAAGTTATTTATTTGTAACTAAGCAAAAAATATAAAATGGATAATGTGATTTAAAATGAAACGACAACAGTAGATGTTTAATTTGACAGAATTTAAATTTTTGACGTTTTATAAAAAACAAATATTCAAATATGACCATGACAATATTTTTCCAATGCTACGTAAGAACGTCTATCAGTTAGGTACCTTAGTACCTATCTATCTTATACTTTTCTTCTACCTACGAAAATATTTTAGATTGAAAATGTAAGCCTTTTTGAAATTATTTTAAAAAGTTGTCAACATTGATGAAAACGAGAACATCGTTAAATTTGCCGTGTAATTCTGCCCAACTTTGTTAATTTAACCAATTCTGTTAGTCTTACAATAACAAAGTCACCCATACAACGTGGATAGATCATTGTC
Source organism: Hemicrepidius hirtus (assembly GCA_963082805.1). NCBI lineage: Eukaryota > Metazoa > Arthropoda > Insecta > Coleoptera > Elateridae > Hemicrepidius > Hemicrepidius hirtus. The sequence goes on along the minus strand of OY720160.1, from coordinate 27,599,614 downwards.
ACCCTGTATATAATACGCACTTATTACAAAACTGGTATTTTTTATTTTCATTAATCATTAATGATTTATTGAATATTACTCGTAGCATGGTGGGTCCGAACGCTGAATTATATCTGCCTTTGAGCCTGATGCCATCTAGTTACGCCACTGAGCAATTTTATTTTTGTGAAAGAAAAATAGAATTTCGCTTCTGAAGTTTGCAATATGCTCAGGTGTATATTAAGTTGCATAATCTACATATCAAAATTTTGGTGTTTATGTTATTCTTATTTTAAATTTAAATATGTGTTAGTATCCCTAAAATAAGTTACATAATTACAACCACATGTTTATTATTTAGCATTTTTATACATTATCAAGTGTTGTGCAATAAGGGCACTATACTCGAATCGCCGAAGCAAAATAGCAACAAAATAGTATAGAATTCGGAAACAACAAATTAAACAGCTGCCTAGATTGGTATTTTAATAAGAAATCAGAGAAGTGTATTTTACCATTAATTATTCAAAATATACAGGGTGTTTCACGGAGTACGGCCCATTAGGATTCCACCATGCAATTTTTTGTTAAGGACCAACGTAGATTGTGTATAGGATTTCATCACTTTTTTTACTATATTAATAACCCTTAGATTTAATATATCTGTGACATTGGTACAGTAGACTTCGAAACCAGAGATAGCGAATTCTGTACTCGCGCAAGTCTTTTTTATTTCTTTTTATTTAATTTTCACTTTTTTGAAACTTTTTAAATATAAAATAGATGATGTGATTTAAAATAAAACGCCAGAGTGTACGTACGCACATTATAAACGCATTATTTTAAGAAAAATTTGTAATAAATAGTGGTTCCTTTTCCTGGGAACATCTTCATTATTAAACGGCTTTATTATTTTGAAGGTAGTGGCAAACTGGCAAGAGAAACGTTTAAATAAACAATATAAATTGACAGATGAAATACATAAATCGATAAGTAAATTTGCAAAACTTTGGTTTCAATTTCTCTCTAAGACAAATTTCTTTCATCCTACGCCTTCGAGTTCTTTATTTATTATTTCGTTTTTATGATGTTAAAAGAACAAGTTTTCTCAACGTCATTTCCGTAATTTTCTACAGGACACAAAATGTGACAAATGATGAACATAAGGTAACAATTTACAATTAATAGGTAATCCATAATAAAATTTTGAAGATTAAGTTATGGAATTTGTATATCGAGTTGCATATCACCGTAGGCGTTCATTTAATAGGTTCTGAAATTCTGAATAAACTATACTAAATACGTCGATTATAATGCAATCTTTTTATTAATAATTATTAATAAAAAGATTGCATTGGAGGAACCCCTATGACGGGCACTCCGTAAAACATCCTGTATATTAAATCAATTTATCGAGCTTATTTAACAAAAAATCTCTAAAAGAAACAAAAAAAAAACAATATAAAATGGAATGACCTCCAAAGAATATTATGTATAGGTAATTTTTGGTTATTGTCAAAATTATTCAAAGTTATCTTTGAATCTCTACTGATTATATTAATCAATAATACAGAGTGAGTCGGGAGGAAACTGACAAACGTCTGGTGTGTGTTCTACACGTAAATATAAGACAAAAAAAACCCAAAAGTTGTTATCCGATTTTTGTTTTTTTTTCATCAGGTAACTGCAGATGTATTTACATTTTAACTAGCACAACTTGAAACTTTGAAGACCCTGTATCTTGGAATAGAACAAGAATCGGATAACAACTTATGGGTTTTTTTTATATTTACGTGTAGAACACACACCCGACTCCCGACTCACCCTGTATAATTCAGGGAGCTAATATTTAATTGGTTATTTGGGTTGCCTATTCTACTACTTTGCTTGGGTTGATAAATTTTAATTTCTGTTTATTCCAAACATATTAAATTGATAATAGGTAACACATATTTTGTATTTTTTCGGTGCAATGTTATATTAGTTGAAATTGCTCTTAATATTATGTAATCGTGCATCAAATTGTTTATTTTTTACCTAACGTGTAATTGTATTATTTCTCTTACTCAACACCAATTATAGGCTACTGTAATTTAATCAATGAATTTATAACAACCTCTATAACAAAAATAATTACCTATATAAGAAATACTTAGTAGGTATTACAAAAATAATCTATTAGCCCATTTTATTTATATTTAATTTGTTTACTTATTACCTAGGTATCATACGAGTTTTTCTATTAAAAATATATTAGGTATTGTTAAAATGTGTTTACTTTTCGACAAAAATTATTATTTTCTTGGCTGAATTAAGCTTTTTACATTTACAGCCATTGGCATAAATTAGGTACCTTGTTACAATAATACTATTTTTGCTACGTATTTCGTTTGCGAGTGACGATTATCGATTTCTACAAGCGGCTTCTACTGACGAACCTTATTCACAAACATATTCCTTTTAATCTAACATTCCCAGTTTGGTTTGTCTGTGTACCTATTCCATTTGCTGTCAGATTCCAGAAGGACCACCGAAAATTAACCACACCTAGAAAGGCGTAGCAAGTCCGACAGGAGTGTTCTTCAGGATCCGCCTTATCAATTCCGAATCGAAAGCTTCTCCCCACCCAAAGGTAATGGTTCCGAGTCCTTCCACGGAAAGCTCATAGCGCTGTCTGCTGTGTCAAGTGCGGTAAATTGCAAGTTGTATTGCCGATCCTTGTAATTTAATTGTGTACTTAGCGCCGTCTTTATTAAAAGTGCGAATGCCGTAAATTCAAAGTTTAAATTGGTCCCCTTGTGCTACGGTATCTTATTTCAGTGCGTACACGTTATTAAAGCACATTCGTTTTTGAGTGTTTCTCGCTGGATTAATTCGTAATTATTTCATTAAATCGTTTCATTTTTATGATATGTTTTAAACGTGTGATTTATTTTTGTTTATGTACTAATGTTGTATAACGTGCCTACGTATTCTGATTACGCTCCTCTTCCTTCCTACAACCAGGTAAGGATTATTATTTACTAATAGTAGTATTCTAATCTGTAAAAGTAATAAATAATACATTCATTCATAATCAGATTCCAATCAAAGCCATTATATTTTTAAGCAATCTACATGTTAATAAATCAATATTTCACATAAAGCTATAAAAGATAAAATAAATCAATGTTTACTACTATTAGTACAACAAACATTGTAGACTGCAGTAGCTCTTAATTATGTTAAGATAACAAGTAATTTATAGATTTTTACAGTTTATTGACAATTTTTTTTATTATGTGTATAGAATTTAGAGAAATTCTAAAATGTCACGCCTTCAGCTAATCCTCACTGTTCCACAGTTAATATTACAATGATATTACTGTGGGTCATGGGTGCTTTAAAACAGACTGGTTTTTGATTGATTTAGGTAGGTACCTATACTAACAGTCAATAGAACTGTCACCTCTTCAATGAATTTCACGAGTTGTCGACAGTTCATAGCAAATATAATTTTTTTTTATTAATTTTAATTGTTTTAAAAAGATCCCGTATTTGTTTATAATTTTACTCCACATTTTATTAATTTAACAAACGTAATTGACATCCAGTTTCATCAAATGTAAATAATAGATAATAATAATTTCGGGATCACAGTGAAGCATGTTTCTTTTTGATTACCCATCGTCCATTCGTAATTTTTGACTATATTTCCATTATTCTATAACAAGATCCCAAAACCTCTTGGGTACTAGGTATTCAAATTTAATGTGTCCGAAAAGGCAGATTATAAGTGTAACAATTAAAAGATCTAAGCTAATATCTTAGGTACTTGTAATATATTAAAATTGTAAAGTTTATGAGTTATTTCGTTTAAAGTTAACAAAAATAAAACTCTTCAACCACAAAAAAGATCAGGCACCCTAAACCCGTTTCGGGAACTACGTTCCGATCTTCAGTAACGTGAAATCGTTTCCTAGACAAAACGCGTTAAGGCTTCCTAAATTTTTTGTAGTTCAAGGGTTTTAATTTTGTTATTTTCCAAACCACAGTCTCCAAGGATTTTATATCGTTTAAAGTTGTTTAAAACTCATTAGCTGAGATAATAAGAAAAAATTCTAGCTACTGTCTGTATAGACTTCTGATTCTAATTTAATACCAGTTTGCATTGAAATTGTTTTCATTCTCATTATATTAATAAAAGTAAAATGTTCGTTGATGCCACTCTCACTATAAAATATAGTTTCACATCTACAGTTTGACAGGGATAGGATGGCATCTGGCTCGTAGAAGCGCTGTTGTATAAAGAACAGGGGCGGACCGTGAATTTGTGGGGCCCTGGGCTAACACTACTTGGGGGGCTACCTAATTAATCAACCTAATTAGCAGTTTGTCAAAATACTGTTTTCTATAAGTTCCCAATATTGTTATTCGATGGGGTTTGGGGGCCCTTTATATCGACGAGGCCCTGGGCTGCAGCCCAAAAAGCCCATATATAGATCCGCCCCTGATAAAGAAGAAAAGGAACGCAACTACCGGCCGTGTCACTAGCTGTTTAAATAGGTAGTACTCTTTGGTAGTACTACTTCAGTGTTCTCTTGCTCGTTTACGCAATTTGCGTGCCACTCTATCCCTGTCAAACTGTACACACCACAACTCTAACATTTAAAAAATTTAAAATTAAAAAAGTATAAAAATTTAATCTTTACACATAAATTCCTGGGTCTAAAACAATCACCAAAGTATCTGAATACACATGATTTTCGCCTTCAGGAGTAGCACCACTACCAGAGGTATTAAACTAGGTATTATAAATCATTGAAATAAAGACACCTCCACAAAGAATTTTCGACGTAGGGATTTCTTCATGCTAGTAGTATTACTACTTGTATAATTCAATCTTTTGTCTTTTAAACGCGGTATGAAAACTCGAAAATTTCGATTCCTATAATTAATCATTCTTCAATTGGAAAAATATGTAAAATTCCTAATGATTGATGTCATATCAATCAATAAATAGTAAATACTTTTGTAATATAATAATAAATTTGTAAATACTTTTCAATGTAAATGAAAGAATCCAAAACTGGTTTTCCTACAACCATACAAAAACACAGCATTTATGCATAGTTAGCCAATTAATAGATATTTTTCCGCAGTATTACAAAAAAAATTTTTCAAGATCGTACTGTTTCATTTTTGATATAATTTCTAAAAAAAAGACAGATAGGAATAGGTAAGTACCTAACTATATTAGATTTTTGAAATCAAAAAATAATTTCCTATTTAACGATCTCAAATGTGACTATGGAGTCAAGGAAAGGACTACTTGACGACCGCATTTATTTAAAGACCGCGTTTATGTCACAGAAATGTAACTGCAGTAAAGCAATAAAGCGGCCGTGAAGTGAATAAGGAATAAAGCTTCATAGAGGCGCGATTTTTTTGGCGAATATTTTCTTTTTATTTTGATTGGTTAAATTTGAATTTGCCGCCAAATTAACACACGTCAAAATATCTAAAAAAATTGAATTTATTAATAACTTAAATTTGTGATATTCTCCTAAAATACGTTGCTTGCACCTGTCAAAATTTTTTTTTTTCGTCCTTGCCTATTTTCTGGCCTTTGTGAAAATCAGACTCAGCCAAAAAAGATAAATATATCAACCCTGATACAAAAATAACAATTTGTGGGTCTAGAATTAATAGTGAAGCCTGTAAAACGTGATCGTAGATTGAACGGTAGTAAAATTGCGAGAAGCCATAGATACCATAGCTAAAAAATATCTTTCTTCATCCATATTCATTATTGCTACCAAGCAGTATGGTTCTTTGGATTTCTTGGTATTAACGCAAGACAGAAGTCGAAAACATAAAAATTATCATAAGGAATGGCCTTGAAATATAAGCAGGTAAATTTTTTTCACACGTTTTCTAGATTATTCTAGCTGTCTATCAGCTCTACATGTGCATATTATCGCAACTGGAGTTGCTCTAAAATGTAGAAATGTTATGTTTGCATAACACTTTGCTGATGCTATGTCGGCTAGGAACTACCGCGCATTATATAATTCATAATAAAGTTTAGGTATTTGCAACATTCGCTATTTGAATGAATTCATACTCATAGGTGTGCACTGCATAACTGGAACGTTCAAGTAGTAAAAATCTGCTGTAACGTATGCATTTACTTTTAAACTTCATTGTATGCTATAAATCGCTTCATACTTAAAGTGCAGTACGAGCGGTATAGGCGTATTATAGGGCAATGCTTTTTAAATGGCCCAAAACTGCACAGCATTGCCGCTACACACCTACTGCATTTGGTGGTTTGGTGTAACGAATTCCAGAGAATATATCTAACAACACCGATCCCCGTATGACCAACGCTGCACTCTAAGTATGAAACGATTTATAGGTAAAACTACAGGACATCGCCAAAAAGCGTTATTATTATTTCAACCAAAGAAGTTTGAATTTATTCTTTATATACCGAGAGTGAAAACCTTGGAGAACGAGCACCACTAATTTTATTGGTAGGTATATATCTTTGATTCTGACATTTCAGGTATTTTATGTATCAATATGCCATAGTCAAAAGTATGCCGACTTCAGTGAAAATAAACAGCCAGGTTTTCTTTTGGTTGTTATGGAAACAGTGGCGCAGCGAGGGGGGGTTGGGGGTTAAACCCCCCCCAGACCCACTTAGATCTAAAAAAAATGTTAATCTTATCGTGGTAAAAAAATTCATCTTGGCAACAGCGTTACAAAATTGTTCTATAATATATTCTCATTTTTTAATACTCTTCTTAATTTTTTTGAAAACCCCCCCTAATACAGAATTCTGGCTGCGCCACTGTATGGAAATACCAACTAAGAAAAACCCTATACCACATAAAGTTTAGGAAGGTTTCTTTAGGTAGACTTCTTAAACGTTTTGTGGTATAGGGTTTTTCTAATTTGTTATTTCCAGCTCAACCAAAAGTAAAACCTGGCCCTGTTCATTGTTAATGGAGTCGGATATGCGTATATTTGTAGTGTTTGTTTGCCCCTCGAGGTTTCCACCCGGTATGTATCGCTCAGATGTCCGTTGGCTATTGATTTCTAGAATAAATTTATTTTATAATCCTCTGGTTATTGGTTATATATTACGTAGAAGACAATATTAATGGACCGCGTTAAAATAGCAAATAAACTTACTGTTCGCTTCTCGATAGCAAAGAGCTTTTAAGTTCGATTTATTAAGAACATTTCCTTCAGATTTTGTGTTGATATAGTAAAAACTAAAAAGAATAGTTAAGTATTAGGTAGTCAAAGTTTTAAAAACTGGCACCTATTACTAAAATATTGGGTGTGTGTTTCGTTTTATTTAACACGCTTTAATATTGATGTTCTTGAATCTTCATGTACGGGCAGGTAAACTGAAAGATTCCGTATAAAAATGGAGGTATAAGTTTATACAAGATGTATACGAATTCGACTGACAAACTTCAGTGAGTATTTGTTGCTTAAAGATGTCCCTAAATTGTTTAAATATAGTACTTTTCTATTATCTTCTTACTTTGCGATCTATTTTTCGACTTCTCTCCTATTCTAGTGTAGCATTGAAATCATTAAATGAATTATTACTCTAGTATCTAACTTAATATTAATCAATTATAGACATATGAAACATATGACCACTTAATTAAATAATTAAACACCATTGGAAATAAAATATTCAGATTTGGAGATTAAATGCCTGTAATGTGTAGGAACACTAACTGTGAATGATTTTTGGAAATCCGGAACACAGCTATGCCATAATTGATAATAAATTTTATTTTAATTTAATTAAAAAGTAAGGAATTTCGTACAATTTTTATATTGTTTGATAAAACGAATGTTGAAAAATTTATAATATGTTTGTTGGAAATATTTGGACTTGTGCAGCGAGATAAGGACCAGGGGTTATTACCTATTATAGGCTTCATTTAGTAAGAAGAATATGAATTCGAAGTTTGGCGGTCGAATTCGTATACAATCTGTATAGGTATATAGGTAGGTACAATTAAAAATGTTGTAAACATAACGTAAATATATAGATACGTATAGATTAACCTTCAAGTTAAGTTTGAATAAAATGACACCTTTGATCGATTTTTTTTCTATTTTCACTTAAACAAAGAAACATTTAAATACCTACCTAGACCATGTTTATAATTTTCTATAAATACCATATTTATGGTATTATTTTAACGTTTAACTGCCCACAGAATCTACAATCCGTCGGCTACTTTCAAATTTATTATTTTTTTAATGCAACTTGAGTAATATTTTCACATTGTCTGAGATTATGTGAGGCATTTTTAAATTTTAAATTGAGAAAGGTCAATATTTTCCCAATTCTTCATACTTCTGAATTTGAGCCACACTAACACCGAAAACTTCCTATATAAAGTACCTACCTAATAGAAATATAGAATATCTATTCAACAGTTTTTAATCTTCAAAATAATAGACACTAATAAACATAACATACAGAAACATAGGTATAGAAACGGGTATGATGAAAAAACCGCATTGTAGAAGTAGAATAATAATATTCTTCACACATCACACAAATGTGCCTTTTCCATTTCACGAAGTACACATTTTCGTATAAACATCAATCGAGTACCTAGCTATAACAATAAGATATTAAGATTAAAATACCGACATTATACTAGGACATCATATATCATGTTTCAAAAATTGATTATTTGTGTTGGTTGTGGAAGATATATCCGAGTCATGTTATGGATGCGGGTCTAGGTCTCGCAATGAGGATTTCCATACTTTGTCCAACACCCCATCGGAAATTCTGGGATGAATTCCTAATGAAAATTGGAATAAGAATTTGTATTTATTATTGAAACAAATTCGTTAAAAAAATGTAATACCTATTATGTATGCCTGAACTTTGAAACAAATGTTTTTTTAAATATTTCCGGTTTATTACAAAAGCTACGTTTTATGGTTTATGGAAACTTTATATTTTTATTATCTTTTGTTCAAAAAAGGCTAAACTCTCTCGAATCTAAGAACCTTTTACTTGTTATTCAAGTTTCTTAGTTACCTCGTTATTATTAACAATGTACAATAAATTATTTGTTGTGTATTGTTCCCAATGATATCTAGGTAACCACAATTTTTTGGTCTTGTCTTTTTGGCCAGTTACTAACATTTCTTTTTAACTCTTAACAATGTGAACTATTTGAGAAAGAAATCTCAACAATGCGATTTAAATTATTTCAATAAATTCTAATAATTTTGAATATAATTTGACCCTATACAACTTTCCGGTAAATTATAAAAACCGGACAAGAAAGCAACTTGTGTGTTATTTTATTTCCCACTCTATATAAAATCAAGCACTGAAGGACAAAAGCTAGTACAGATTTTGAATGTTTTTCGATACAAAGGCACGTTTTACATGCAGGACAAGCACGTGATTGTGGTAAGAACGGAAACAGTTGTCATAGAAAGACCGGCGGTCGCTTCGACATGTCAATCATTCTTGTCAAAGAAAATACTTGAGACTTGTGAACTGCCTGCCTGCACCATGTCTTAAACATGAACTTGATGTGTGTTTGCATTTGCATTTACATGTGAGAATTTATTGTGAGATTTTATTCTAAAACCTGCTAAAAGTGTGTGTGTAGTTTAAGTACTCAAGCTTTCTGAACACAAGGAAACTAGAAACATTAAAAAAAAAGCAAAATCATTTTCAGAATTCTCTTCTATACCCTCTACAGTTACTTACAATTGAATTTTTTTGATGCTTCAATTTAATTTGATGTCTTGCGAATTTTTGTATAATTAAAGGTGTAAACATGTACTTAGATAATATTTTTTTACATTTCTCCTAATACTACATACGCCGGGAAAACTGAACGGACGCAAGACCTAATTAAGAAATCTAAAAAATATTAAATATTAAGAATTTTCCTGTTAAGATTAGCAGATAATTTGTCGTTTCGCACAGTTTAAAATTTGATTTCAATCTGTAACAGATTTAAGAGTAAATTGATTCATTTAGAGCAGCTGTCGGCGGTTCCGAAGGCCTTAATTTATAACTTGCAGGATCGGTCGCAAGGGGGCTCGTTATATACACCCGAACTTGGAGGGTGCTTTTTATCTGATTTAGAAATTGTCAACGCCATAAATTTTAAATGACGTGCACGCGGAAGTACTAAAAGCGGCTATTAATAACACCATCTAAATTGGCTGAATAAAAAGATTTAATCAACTCAATAAAACTTGACGTTGGTAAAGGAGCAGCCGACAACGAGAAAAATTCCTTTATTTATAATATTTAATAATTATATTATATAGGCACATAACTTTTAGGATTCTATTATTCATATTAGAGTTATATAATTATCAATAAAATTTTATTAATTGTACGTAGGTACCTAAGTACTGAGTAAGCCAACATTAGATTGTAATTTGGTTTTTCATATTTACAAAGCTGTGCTAGAGTGCACTTCTGGATCTAAGTATGTTATGCATTATGCATCTACGAATAATATACAATTCACAAAACATTGCAATGTTTTAAATCGCTGCTCGCGATGCGATATGTATATAGATACTAGTATAACTATAGTAATTATAAAGAAATTTTCAGGAAACCATTAAATTGTAGAACGATTTTAGACCTGTTTTCTATTGTGTAAGGCTGTAAGCAAATAAGTTCGCAGAATGGTTTTTTTAACAAATGCTGTACCTATGCAAAAAAATGTAATTTTTTATTTGCGTTTGTTGTCTTGAAGAATAAGAAACAACCACAGATCAGTTTGGAATATGAATATAAGTGAAATCTCAATAAGATGCTGTGACGCTATAGTGTGATCCCCATGGTAATTTATGTTTTAGAGGAATTGGCAAAATGGGTGAGAATCACCACTTAACTGTTAAGAGATCTTGAATCCTGGTCTTGTAATGGGTGTTTGTTTCGTATTACGTATTGTTGAGGGAGCATATGACCTTAGCAACCGTCTTAGTACATGTGTAATTAATCAGAAAAAAGTTTAGATTTACGTCTATACTAACTATATTCTTTATAAATAACTGACAAAGCAAAGAATACTCCTGGCAATAGCCTACCGCTTAAAAAAGACAATGCGCAAAATTTATGCAACTTAACTTATCCAAAGGGATTTCATTTAGTCATCTAAATTATCTTCCATTCTATTGATTCCTCGTCCACGCAGCAATATCTTGAAAGGTTTGAAAGTACAATAGTTTTTGTAGAAGTCCCATTAACTTCTTATATTAAAAATAAAAAAAATAGCTTTACTACTCAATAAAATGCCCTTTTTACAGTGCCTTCATAAAATAAAAACTATTAATTTTAAACATAACATAAACATCGTGGGTAGGTGCTGCATGCAATACGTAACGATAACTGTCACATTGTCACCCGATATTCGAATATTTAGACATCACACACTCACACACACATACGAATACAGGAAGACGCCTCAGAAGTAAAAAAACTAAAAAATGCAGGGAATTCCTACAAATCAGAGGTTAATGCCACATAAATATAAGAGCTCTATTAGGGAGACACCCCGACTTCTTCCCCGCATAAAAAACATCTACTAATTTCCAACATTACATACTTAAATTCGTCTGTTCACTTTAATTTAATTTTACTCGTTGTTGGTGATGGTGCTTTTGCTGACTGTCGACTCTGTTTAAATATAAATAAACCACGAAAAACCCTGTTTACAAATTATCCAAACTCGTTTCTAAAATTAAAAAGGATCGTATATCCATATCCCATTGAGGAAATTTACTACTCTATCCTGACACATTTTTTGAAGAACGGGACAACTTGGGTGACATTACGAATATATTAATTATTTTAAGCATTTAATGTGCCCATTGAAATGGAATTTTTTAAATTTCTAGCCGTTAAACTAAAAATTACTGGATGGAACGGAATTGTTTATAAATGCAGCAATTTATTAGTTTACCCATATTTTGTTTAAAATTCACAAAATCCATGAACAGATTATTAGTTCGTTCTATACTTGCTTCCTGTATTTAAAATTGGAAGTTTTACATTAGGTACGTTACAAAATTTTTACTAAATTCAATTATACTTTTAACCCCTGTACTATCTTATTTACATAAATTCTGCATGAAATTAAATATTAAACAGATTATGATGTGCTATTATACTGGAGATAAAGTAATTGCCTGATAAATTTATGAGATTCGAAAGGATTGAATGACCACACACGAGTTTGAACATCAACAAACTCGTATACCTTAGTATCAGGTGACAAATTTGTGTATACAAGAATTTAAGTGTTTATAGTAAGGCGTTAGATAACGTAAATAATATGATTTACTGAAGCGACTTTAATCTCTTCAGGAGACGAGATTATTTTGTTATGCTTCCTGTGTAACTAACTTACAATTTGAAACTTTGTTTCTTTAACTTACCTGTGAAATGAAAATTTAAAACACTTTCATTAAAGCGTTAATGGCCGTAAATTAACCAACAGGTAAACACAAAATATTTTTTTCCGTCATCCCTTCATATGACGGAAACGGCTGCAATTCTTGCGATGTCTACGAAAAACGTAGGCAGAAACAGAAGAAAAGTGTAATATGTTTAGAAAACAATCTGGGAGTTGATAAATAAATAAATTAGAAACTTCCTAGATTGAAAAACACGAAAGAAATTAAATTTCCAATGATTTTCCAGTTTCAATTCGTTAGATTCAAGCCGTTTGCAAAACGTAAACAACTTTTCTATAACAACTTTTTGCGCTCTTTCTACCTATTTACAATAAAATATGTACTTTAAAAATAAAAGAACGTCTTCAAAATTTTGTATTTTGTGGAATTTTATTTATCATCGATTTTTTTGTATTATTGTCATAACAAACAAGTACAGATTATTCTTTTTAATCATAAATAAATTCCTAAAAAATACATTATTACAGTATCGTAGATACATTCCATATAGTCAAGTGTCAAACCAGTTATTTTTGAAAGACCAAAACTGAATTACCATCATCTAAAAATCTATAATCAAAAGGCTATTATTACCTTTAATGTCTTTATAAATTTACCTTTGCTTATAAAAAAGTCTGACCTGTATGATCGCATAAAACACGGTATTTAAACTATTAGTTGAACTTGATAAAGGAGCCAGGACAGCTATCGACAGCCCTATTGTACACTTTTATAAACACAATAGACGGTTGTGATTATTGAAGGATGCTCGAAAATAGATCAAGTTACCAGAACATCGGACAATGCACAGCCCATGGAGCTTACACGATTCTATCAAAATTGGAAATCTGAAATAGACCGGCAGGTTTGGAGCTTAGCTATTCGTAGTGAAAATTTATTATAAAAACCTAAAATGCTTGCTTAAAAGCTGTTTTAAACTTAAAACAGCTCGAAATGTGTAGTTTAGTATTAGGAGATATAAAATATACAAGGTGTGTATAAATTAAAAAAAAACTACAGGTGACGATGTTTTTTCACTAAAATATTGTTTCTCGGGAACCATTTGAAAGAAACAAATTTGGCAAAACCCACATGTTAAGTGACAAATTAACCCTCAAACTGGCCAGTGGACTAGCAGTCACAGATCTATCTTAATCATAATGAAAATTAATTTTATTATTTATTTTATTTCCGCAACTGTACATACACGCAATCTAAGTGGACTTTTGCAAAATTATTTGCAATATTCCTATGTTCGTATAGTCTGCTCACGTCCTAAAAGAGTAGTTGGGCTTCTGTTCAGTGTTGTATTTTATCAATCTTAACTCGTTATTAGCAATTACAATACAGGGTGGAATGTGAAATTGGAAACACCTTTTTTCTCAGAAGTTATTATAGTTACCGAAAAATTGTTTAAATAAAGTTTTTAGTACTTTGAAGAAGCTAACTAAATCTGTATAAATTTGGTAAAAAAAAAAGTTTAATTTTCGTAGATATTGCCATATTTGTACTTTTTTTAAATGGAATATCCTGTATATTATTACACTAATTAAGAAAAAATAATTTTTTTTGATGCCGAAATACGTATAAAGCGAATAAATCTTGTTATTTCCCGTTGAAATCGATATTTTATTTAATATTTATTATTTATAAAATAATTTTTGCTTTAAAAAAGTTTAAGGGTTCTTAACTTCTCAGGGATCCCACTCGTCCTAAAAATCCTAAAAATCCTAAAATTTGCGAGAAAACGTCAATTATCCTAAAATTGTCCTCAAAACTACTTCACTGTCCTAAAAATCCCAAATTTACCTGAATTTGAATATGATTTGGGCTGACGTGCATATTATTTAAATTTTCTAAATTGTCACGTTCTAAGACGAGAGTGAGCGAGCGCCGTAGACATAATAAACTCCATAAAAGAAGTGTAATTGTAATTCCCCTAAATTGGGGTCATTGCAGATCTGCTGAATATTGAATGCAGGTTTGTTTAATGTTTACTGTTAATGTAAATTCAGGTGGATTATCGCAAGTAAAAAGCCATAGTACCTCAAAGAAACATGAAAAGCTTTAAAATATCAATCGGGGTAAAACAAGCCAAACAAAATTTCAAGTGTGTAGGTACTACAATTTCTAGTGGTGCAAGTGGTGCAACAATACATTTACAAAAGGGAACTTTTAATTTAAATGCTGAGGACAAAGTTTTAAAAGCAGAAATATTATGGACTGTAAAAGGTTAGGTTAGGTTATTGTGATCAAATAAATATACCTATTATAAATAGATATTTTTCCATCCTGATTTTTGTTGCTTTTCTTTAAAAAAGTGTTTTGTGGTTGTTAAAATGTCCTAAAAATGATACCTATTTTGTCCTGAAATCCTAAAAAAAATGTTTAAAAAACGGCTGGGATCCCTGACTTCTAAACTTGATAGTTTTTGAGATATTAATGAAAATATTTAAATGTTTCTTCACAAAATAAAGTGTGCGTTGAAAACAAAACTTCTACCTATTAAAAACAATGTACAAAATAAACAATTATTTTATTATCATAGTTGCTCATAGATAAATACAAAATAAATGTTATTGAACTACAAAAAATATTCAAAATTTTTCGGGTTAATATTGCAATATGCCAATACATCAACTTCTAAATTTTCATTTATCTCACGTGTCCTACGCAGCTTTCTTGCTAATTTGAATAAATACGAATGGTTTGGATAAAATACAATACAAAATAACTCAACTGTCAACAAATTTTGTTTTCGACGCACACTTTATTTTGAGAAGAAACATTTAAATAGTTTCATTAATATCTCAAAAACTATCAAGTTTAGAAGGTAAGTCCCCTTAAACTTTTTTAAAGCGAAAATTATTTTCTCTTAATTAGTGTAATAATATACAGGGTATTCCATTTAAAAAAAGTACAAATATGGCAATATCTACGAAAATTAAACTTTTGTTTTACCAAATTTATACAGATTTAGTTAGCTTCTTCAAAGTACTAAAAACTTTATTTAAACAATTTCGGTAACTATAATGACTTCCGAGAAAAATGGTGTTTCCAATTTCGCATTCCACCCTGTATATCAGTAATGAAACATTTTCAAATTGTTTTTTTTCAACACCTCGCAACCTAGACTGGTTTGATTCATCGAAGTTACATAAAGATACTTATAAGTTCAACTTACATAATTAACTACATTGCAACGTGACAAATAAGGTTTTGAAGAACTGTTGTGTAGCTGATTGTTGAATTAATGTTCATTCTGTGTTGCACGCACTGCTACAAGAGCACAAATATTAGGCAACAGTGTATCTAAAAATACGGTAATATAATCTTGCACGATCGTAGTAAGGCAAAGTAGTAATTAAAAGTACAAACATTTTTAAGGTCAAATTCCTTATTGAGTCATAACACAGAATTGCTGATTAAACGAAAACTGTGACCAGTCTGGCTGCCGAATTACATTGCTAATACAACACACACAATGATTTAGATTATTACATAGGCAAAAATCGGTTGTTTTAAAAAATTTTGTATTATGTGTAAGCCTATATTACTACTATCTGTTATATTATTTCCGATAATACTTCGACAAACTTCTTCCCGCTAAAAGCGAACAATAGCACTTATCACCCGTAATGAAATTGCCACTCGAGCTGATACACAATTATAAATTCCATTGCAATTGAATTTTGTTGTAATCAGATACGTCTTTTAGCGTAGCTTCTTCACCATTTTCATCCCCCACGTTGATGAGCGGCCTTGTCACGTTTGTGATCGGTATGGAAAAACAATTTTCGTTATCTGGCAGCTCTTAATGCTTGTAGGCGCTAAAATGTGGGCGTGCAATTTTCATTTCAATTAAAATTTTTCGGTTGTATATTACCTATATTATTATTTCGAACATGTCCAGGATAAAATAATATTGAAAAAGTAAAATCGTTTGTATGTCCGCTTAATTATTCGGCATCTATGTATATGCAAGGACCGCATTTCAATTATAGTACTAAAAAAAAAAGACGATAGAGGGTGGGTCGATAATTGAATAACGGTGGCTTACACGTGCTATTCTGTTAAATAACTGGCATTAGTGTCTGTTCGCATTAGCGTCATGTGCCTTAGCAACGCGTTACCAAGCGAGGGCGCCGCGACGCCCTTGTTGAACCGACCGATGACGGTTCAAAACGCAAGTATCTCCCCATAAGCAGCTTTAATTTATTGAACTTCCTTACGAAACTCTCTTCGTGAAAGTTATGGTAAAGCAAATTTAGTAGTTAAAGAATTAGAAAAGCGAACGATTTGTTAACTACAATCCGTAAATGTAAAATATCTTAATATATTACGTAGTACATACACTTGGCTTATATGGTGTTTTTATGGTTATATTCCGGTTTCACGGCTAGCGGTATTGGATATTAAGCAACAACTACAAGAGTTCATCAAATACAACAAATATGCTTCCTCAAATAGTGTATTTTAAAGAAAAGACGAAATTAGAAATTGGATCGCACTGATATGTCTTTTACAAGAAGTGTTACTTCAACCTTCACCAAGTATCTGTAAAGTAAAGTATAAACATCTCTCAAAAGTCTTAAACGTTTATTCTAAAAACTAGCAAGACCATTGACATAAAAGAAAGCACCCGACCTTTTGTTACCTATCCGAATATGACAATCTGAAGATCCCATCTAAAAATAAGGAAGCCCTTATTTTGTTACGGAACTGATTTTCATCAAATAAAATATTCTCCGTGAGTAGGTAAGCCTGTTCCAAATATAAGGCAAAAAAATCAGTACAGAAAGGCATTGTATATTGTAATACATACCTACGTATATTTAAATAATCATTTCGTAACACAGGGAATATATTTCATTTATTTTGTTGCGAAATATGAGGAACAGCTGTTTTATAACACAACCCTCTTAACCAATTTTTAGTAACAAAAATAAAACATAAAAAGTTAAATCAATACCAACATTAGAAATTCCGATGTGCCTTTGTTGTATCCAGATTAAAAAATCTTAACAGTTTTTAGTCTTACTATTAAAAACACCGTGAAATTGCTTATGGCAGGCAAATCATTTTGGTGGTCAACTTTTGCTAAATGCTTCTTTCCCCAGTCAAAATATGGTTATGCCATTGTAAATATCTGTAACAACAGTAGCTCCTTTCATAGATAGTTCAAGCAACTCCAGGTAAAGATTGTAACCCTCAAGTGGCCGGTGCGCAGACAACTGACAATAGACGATGAGAGTACTCATTTATTTACAAAAAGACCTTAGGATGATGGTTGTTGACTCCCGCCGCAAAAAGGCCAATACTACTCTGATGATGTAAATATTGAGCAGATTTGAAGTAGGGTTAATTTTTAGGTAATGGACAGAACAGAGGGTAATGACCGTGTAAAAGGATTCCAATATTTTTCTGTCGTTAAATTTTCCAAATTATAGATCTTTAATTATAAAAAATCAATTTTATTGCCTTAATAAAACGCAATTCAATTGCTCATTCATTTAGGGAACAAATCTGGTGAAAATATGAATAGAAGTTAAGTTGGAAGTAAAAATATTACAAATAACATTGAAATCAATATTTAATTAATTGCGTTAACGTTAAGGAACATCCAGTATGATTTTCTAAAATTAAAAACGTTTGTGAAAAAAGGAACCAAATCTAAAAACAGTAGGTACCTATAAGAAAAATAATACCATGGTTGTTTGAAACTATGAATTTTTAGAAATATAAATTACAGATATTTTTATATTGCACGACAGTCAATATGTAAAGCCAAATCATGATTGAAATTCAATTTCCCAGGGGTGTACACTATTTATTCTGTATTTATGCTTTTGGTATTCATTTAGACATTCTTTCAGTTCTTT
This sequence comes from Hemicrepidius hirtus, assembly GCA_963082805.1. NCBI lineage: Eukaryota > Metazoa > Arthropoda > Insecta > Coleoptera > Elateridae > Hemicrepidius > Hemicrepidius hirtus. The sequence goes on along the minus strand of OY720160.1, from coordinate 27,581,273 downwards.
ATATGACGCCATTATTTTTCTCTGTTTTTATAAATCATTTTTGAATATTTTTAGTCTTACAAACCATGCACATGTAATATTTCGACTCCGTTATAGGCAGTATCATACTAAAATAGACAATAGTGCTCTGTATGAAATCGTATGAATTGCTATCTATAGTATAGTTAAGGCGTACCATATTTCAAGGATCAGGTAAAGAAAATATTTAGCTGTAATTATCTAAATGCATCTCTTGGGCAATTTGAGTAGATTATTCCCATCATGAAGATTTAAAAAGGACTTAACAGTCATCGCACATTGCTCGTAAACAGAAGTAATACTGTTTGTGTGCAGGTTTAAAAGCTCTTCTTTACACTTCATTTGTTTAGCACAAAAAGCTCGTGCTACCTCTTTCCAAATTTTAATCTGGCGCCCAGAAATTGCACTTATTGTTTTGCAAATTCCTAAACATTTTCTCCTCTACCTACCTACTACATTTTTTTATTTTATAGAACTTTTAAGTGTTTCACAGTAATATTATTTTCAAGATGTAATAACAAGGGTTTATGTTCACCCCATTGCGTGTGAATGTTGCCTTTTTTACGTGCTTGCTTAATCCTTTTTAGCATTAAACGGGGGAAGTATGAAACTTGGTAGGTTTCCTGGTTCCGTTGCGTAGGCCACATCCGCCGGTGATATTTGCCTGGCTTCTTCGAGAATACGCTCTGGCGATTTCAATAAAAGTCAAAATGTTAAAATTAAGGTTTCTTTGAGTTTCGCATAATTAGTGAAAGGCATCTTATGAAATTTTTGGTGAAATTTTAAAAGGCTTTCTAAAAGAAATTTTTAAGAGAAGTAGGTAGGTACTGGTTGATATACAGGGTGTAAATTCACGTATAAAACTTTTGCATTAATTTAGTACTACGTTTCCTATTTATTTGCAGATCATTCTGCATCACTTATTCAAAAAGATTTTTTAGAATCAAATGTCAATTGTTAAGAGTATTATCACAATATGACAACAGTGTTGTTTGCTTTGCAATCCATACTCACTTGCCTTTTGTGGTATTATCTGTTCACGTAACTCATGGGTTATCGAAAAATTTTAAAATTTCTTGAGTGGACTTGGAATAGTAACTTTTTTACAACTTTTTTGTGGAATGCACTGCTAATCTAGTAACTAACCCAGTAATAAATAACGATAGATTATATTTTCGTTGATTTTATGTCAAAAAAATATTAACCAAGTTACAATTGGAAAATGTAAGTATGGAATCTTAATTCAAAACGGACGATCAGTCCAGTTCGTTGTTCCAGAATCTGAAGAGGATTCGACGTCAGACTCATCGGTATCAGATTCAGTTAACGATATTACATATAACTGGAGAAATATCCACTACAATGCAAATGCCCTTTTATTTAAAATACCAGGCGCGTATTCAGGGGGGGGGCTGAGGGGGCTGCAGCCCCCCCCGAAATATCTCGTTAGTTATAATAAAATTTGTATTGCTGCAAATAATATATTAAATTTTTATTTAGAAAAAAATGCTGTTTTGCATGTTTATTAAGCATCCGGCTCAGACAGGTAGACTGAACTTGGAATATTCAATAGGCATCTGTTTTCAATTTGGGCTATGTAAATAGTTTTATAATCCCTAATAGTAACCCTAACAGGTTAACGGATTAGATGGATGCGTATACCTGCTAATGTGCTTGGTCCTACTGTTGGTCAACTAGAAATTTCCAAGAAGGAACTTTGTTGGGGACAGGAGCTGCTATTTGCTTACCTACCCTTGCAATTTTACACAAATATTTCTTGAAAATCCTTAAGCTAGAATTTGCATTCATAAACCAGTAAGTATGTACCGATACCATCTGTACGGTACAGATGGTATATATATTCATAGGAACATTCAAATTTCGGACAATGCCGTAATTGACAAATTTGCTGAAAGTGATAAACCAAGAAGGCTTAACTTTGTGATTTAAATTTTCAATTTTCGTTTAGACTAATTATTTTTTTATTATATGTAGTGTATAGTAGAGTCTAGAGTAGAGGTAGGTAAACATGTTTTCAACTTTTTCTACAATTTAGTAATGAATCTGTCTAATTAGCTAAGCTTACCTACTTTGATAAAAAAAATTCACCAGCCCCCCCCAAAAAAAAATCCTGAATACGCGCCTGTAAAATACGCATAAGAAAACTGGACACTACCGAAGATGAACTAAACATAAATACCATTGAAATAAAGCATCTCAGGAATATTGCGCGGAAAACTAAATGGGACAGAATATGAAATGATAACATCAGGAAAATAACAAAACAAGAAACAATTATGGAAAATATAAAAGAGAAACAATTAAACTGAAATGCAAATCCTGAAAAAAGGATTAAAAAAGAGAAAGACAATATAGGAAATGGAATTTAAAACTACACCTCAAAGCTATAACTTCAGTTGGAAGTGCTTATACACCTTGCATAAAATCAAAGACATACGATTTTAACTTTTATCAAATCGATATATCGCTATTTTCTATAGTGTCATATAAATATCGATAGCCCTATTCAGAACGCCAAAAGACAAACGTTTCTTATTCAGCAACCAATTTAGAAAGAAATCCGTAATCAGCAGGTTCATACGCAAAGTTTGTTTCAACATTTAATGATATAAATATGTATTAATGTATTACTACCCCCATTTTCATTTTTAATACTTTTGTCAAAACAATATCTTAAATCTAATTCTTGACATAAAACATTTTTGATATTTAGGTGTTAGCTATTACAATTTGCAAACCAACAAATCGAACTAAACATACAATTCGTAATTTGTTGGGTGAATTTCTGTTCCCTGTGTGCATATTCTCTTGTCGGATGTTCTATATATAAATAGGGAGCCGCTCGTCGATATCAAATTACGCCATTATTCTGCTCCAGCCACCCTTACCTGCCCACCTCACCTTTATACTCGCACTGATGTTCATTTCGGTCCCGCTAACATCCTCGATTCGTATACAGAATATATTGATCACACGCCACTGCATTTTAACACGCAGTGAGCTTTTTACGTCGAACGGGCAAAGCCAAAAAAATGTCAAATGAAGTGAAAACGAGTAGTGGAATTTCGATTAATCATCTCAATGAACCTCAATACATGTTGAAATTAAAAGTGACATATTAGGTACATGGCAGCCCACCCATTTAGAATTTAGTAAAATGAACAAGAATTCACTACTGATTAAATTATTTCATATCTTCGTTCTGGATAGTGTTTACCTTACCAAGAAATACAACTGCAATTTTTTTTAGTGAGCGCTGGCGTATAAATAAAAGTTCTTCCTTAAATCCAAGATATTAATATTTCCTATTTGCATTTTATTTTTATGCGTAAAAGTGTAAAACTTACAAGTTAGAATAATAATATTGCACTGAAATTTTCTCTGTCGGAATCGGTTGGTATCCAATAAATGAAAAGGGAATCTACTTTGAAGTAGACATTCATTTAGACTTCTATAATACATTATGAATGATATAATCGAATATACTTTTCGCGATTTCTATTAAATTGATGTTGCCATGGAAATTTTCCGAGCGATATTTCCTAATGGTAACATGTACGATTGCTACAGATACCATCGTATCACAGCCAATAAGAAGCCGAAGCACCAAATCGAATATATTGATAGACCAAGAAGGTATATCCGAAAATTCCCGCCGTGATTGCTTAATTGAAATAGAAGTGTTTTCTTTTTATTATAAGTTTATAGTGTATTTGAGAAAAAACAGGGATATGGTTCTAACTATGTTCTACAAAAAGGCATCTTTTAGCCCTTTGCATTCCACGTACTACCGTTGCTTACACATCATGTTTTATCAAGTATCACTAAGATAATTATGAAAATTGATTGTCTCTTTGGGATTGTTTGCATATAAAAATAATTTAAAGAAATTGGCGTAGCAGCAAGTTTTATATGAAAACTCGTAATCATTTTATTAACAACATAATTAATTCTCCTTTCTTCTGACATTTATAACAACTGGTTACATAAAATTCAGAAGATCGTTCTGTGAAAGATTAATATTAGGTAAGCTTTGTTTAAAATACCTTTTTTTACGGCGAATGTGGTTATGCGGGTGGCTGAATTTGAGTATGCCATCTCTCAACCCGTCAGAGCATGGACCGATGACCATGTCACAACCGGTGTCTTGCTTACCATTCTTATACTCGTCATCAAGTCGTTCCAATCTCGGATCCGCAACCTTGTGAATCCATTCCGGTTTGAAAGACTGTGAAAACCTTCGACATGCTTCTCTGATTAACTTTCTTGGACACGCAATGTATCTTGACTTCTTGTGTGTTCCCACATGCCCGTACGGCGTACATACCTACTTATTTTATTGAAGAATACTCGCGAATAAAAATATTGTTTTCTTTACTGTATATTCACTGTATATTTATTTAACACAATCATGCTTATTTCGTCTGCTGTGGCTTAACACCGACGGCGACGCAAAGGAGAGAAGCCGAACATGATTTTATGCAACAGAATACAAGAATAATACAAGAGCAGAAGCAAGGTAATTTGAGCAAAAGTAGATTGTAAGGTAAGGAGTGAAAAACGAAGAAAATCGCTATAGCTCAGAAATTATGGAGAATGGTTCGGGACAGTCCAGTACCCTCATTTACTCACCTTCAAAAATGTCTAGCTGCGAGATACAATAAATTATAACAAGCCTATATTCAAAAAGTATTGATAAGCAACCAACATTCAGTTGTTGGTGGAAGGATTTATGTTTAGTTGCCAAAAACCTCTAGCCATGAATGTGAAAACTTGGTGGCATTATTATTTATTAACAAATTGCAAAAAACTGAAGATCACGAAAATACTGAATCAGCCATCATTCCATCATTTAAAATCACTAAATTTTAAGTAGGTACTAACGGTATAAAACATGTAACGATGGATGGTATTTATGGACTCTTGAAATTCATACGCACCGAGTTAATCTAATGTCGTTGAGTTGAAACAATTATTTCTATAGAAATAAATTAAAGACATAATTCGTATTAGGAAAATTATTTTACTGTGGCAGATCATCCAAGCTCCAGAAGTTATTGATTTTCAAATGATTTCGAACGATCTCGACATGAAGACTAACAAAGGTGAAAATGTTATGAATTTATGACAATGAACTGGGATGTCAATCACATTGTTTTCTTATGAATTAATACGAGTGCTATTAAACTTTATCCCAATTTTAGCTTGATGGAACTTGTTTGTCTTGTCCAAATATGAAATACATATGTTGTTCAGCCGAGTTGAACGTTTCATCCAAGTTTCACCAATGGTTTCAGTATATCCATGGATTGCAAAATGACACTATAGTCTACTCTCTACTGGGGTTTTATTTGTTGCCTAATAAGAGCGAAGATAATTGTAAATTATCTTTGTGTTATTATTATTATTACTAATCACTGCGGTTGTTCAGGCAGCTATACATGTACAGCTGAAGTTTTACCTACAAACCACCATCATCAAAGATTTCCACTTTCATCACTGGGACAAGCGTGGTTCCAAAATTCAAAACTTAAATTTTGCCTCTCAGTAAATGTAACTACTATAAGAAAACAAAATGAAACAAGCATCGCAAAATGTTGAACATACTTGTTTGTGGACTACGCGAATATGTAGGGGATATACCTTAATAATAAAAACGTAAATTATTTATTTAGATTAGATGAAACTTTATAACGCGGCAGAGTATAATAGCGATTTACATCCACGCGTTTGGGCAGAACATTTTGTTATCGCTCACTTTTATTATAATTGGAAATTTTGTACTATATTATATTTCACCTACATAAATAAAGTGTAAAATTTATTTTCTTGGTTACTTTATACATTACATTATAACAATTCCATATTGCCTAAATTCAATGTTCAAATGTTTCATTAAAGCCAGGATAATGAAACCAATGATGCTAAACTAAAAAAAATGTTTCAAAGTTTCCTAGTGATGATGGCAGCTTAGTTGCCCATATGTATCTTATGTAGAATTTTTTTCTAAATAATGACTGGATGCAGAACTCTAGAAACCGTGGGTTGATATCTTTCAAGTATTTTATATTTTATCAAACCCACAAAAGTATTCACTCTATGATTTGCTATTTCTGTTTCTTATACTTCTGGAGCAATAGATAATCGTAATTATAGCAGTAATTTCTATGTTAAAATTTGTTATAATCATCATGGATTCGAAAAAGAAGAATAATTTCAGAAACGCTGTTCTGTATACGTAGGTTATTTTCTATTATTACACCCTGATTCTAAAATGGATTTTCAGTAACGGATCTATCAGAACTCTTCCTATTTTATAGGTAGGTAATTCGGTTTGATCACGCAGAGCACGTGTCTACCTCGTGATAGCACATGCAGACCGTGGGTTGACCAACCCTATCGGCCTTAAGTGAATGCCGTCTCCATGGTACCAACCCCAATGCTGCAGTGTAATAATTACATTATTACTGGTGGCGAGTTTATTAAACGAATAACGCTATTAATTAATTTATAAGAAGTAGATACTGTTCTTTGTTTATTAAGTAATAAAGCACTTGATGATACTCAAAAAGTACTTATACATATGCTTGCAATGACAAATTAAAATCCGAAAAATGTCTTACCCACGTATTTCGATTCGTTGGTTTCTAACATTAAAAACAAAACGATACAGCAGCTTGAGAAATAGAAGAGTTCGGATGTTTTTGCACTTTTAAATAAACACTTAACTGTATAAACAGACCCCTTTTCTAGAAACAGTATGTTTGCCTATACATCCACTATTTTGGGAGTATTGGTGTAAGTTACACTTACAGAAAATTTAAATATCTTAAGTTGACTGTATCTGAAGTGTTTTTTAAAGCATCTGTTGCAAAATAGTAACTAACAACTTCAATGCAGCACGTATGTATCTATAACAAATAATGCTAATCCATATACTTTAAATTTCAATTCCAAATTAATTGCCGCATGTGTTTTCTATCAATTCTATCCTCCAAAGAAGTTATTTTCAGCATATATAACCAACCCGGCAACTCAACATAGTTGCATTTTATAGCACATCAAGCAATAAAGTATTGACTAATTTTTTTAAATTTAGCAGCTGTAGAATCCAAGTTTCTTGTGAGAATTTCAGGCGGTTCAACGTTCAACTTAATGTGAGAAAACTGAAATATCAAATATTTCGTAAAATATGTTTTACTGAATGTAAACGAAGGGTTAGAAAGGGTTTTTACACTTTATTTTAAATTGCCCTTTATGCATCGAGAATGGTATAAAATAAATAATAAATTGGTAACAGGAAATCGGTACCTACTACCTGTTATTCTATTAAAGTTGCCCCTAGTTTAACCCTTTTAACGAAAAAAATATACATAGTTTACCAAAGAATTTACAAGATTGTGAGATTTCTCGATAAACCCTTTTTGATCCTAAAAATAAACGAGCTTTGGGAAGGTTTAACGGGTTACCTGATTGCTTATACCTAAGTGACAAACCAAGCATTCGTATTTTTTCATAATACAATAGTAATTGCATTTCATATTTTTTTAGTTATAGGAGTTCTAAAACGGTCTTTTAGTTTTGAAAATTACGTGAAAGTCTTTGGTGATACTGTGATAGTGAAAGTTACCATTCTCTTTTTTAAGTCTAAAAACAAAAATTAAAATCCTGTATTGCTGTAGTAGGTAGATATAGAGACTATATAGACAGTGGCGGATTTTGCGTTTGCGGGGCCCTAGGCGCAAAGGATATTAGGGGGCCCACCTAAATATTAAAAGCCAATCGAACATTCGTAATTCCAAATTGCCAAAAATTGATTGTTTTTTTTATAAAGACAACTCCGTGAATATTAAATCTAAATTTTAATTTTTGATAATTTGGCCAATTTTGGGGCCCCCTGGGTGCGGGGCCCGAGGCTTGCGCCTCTTGCGCCTTTGCATAAATCCGCCGCTGTATATAGAGTTACATATGAGAGCACAAAAAAATTATGGATATATAGATATTTACCCTGTTGTATTCAATAGCCTACGATTAAGTCGTATTATATATACCTTTTCACTGCTTTTTTTACACATTTTATAAAAATTACACTTTTTTTCATAAAACCAGAAGGGTTGCGTTTTGGATATCAAGTTACCTAACGTAGAGATTTCGAAACCACTGGACCAGTTCAGTGATTACGAACGTTTTTACATCCCTTGCACATTTCATACAACAATTACAATGGTCTAACGCTGTCGTTGCGCAGTTGCTTGTATATCAGGTTACAAACTCGCTGATTTTATTTCATTTGCGGTTTGTGGTTTGCAAGGTGACTGCATTTTTAACTATATTATTTAGAAAATGTGAAAATTGCTATAAATGTCAATTGAACTAAGCCAATCCCATTTCTAGAACGTCAAGGTGTAGACTTAAAAATAACACTACTACCTAGATCTATGATAAATACAATACCACATGTAACATGTCTGGTTCAGTTTCTGTTACACACAAGCGAGTAAATTAGTTGTATGTGCATTATTTTAGATTTAGACTATTTTACTATTACTATTTATAACTAATGTGCAATTGTATTTAAAAAAATTAATAATGAAAATATAATTGAATTTTTCAAGAATCAAAACCACCAAAATTCGATCTCGTCTTCTACTTATTTCATGTTAGTTTTTAATTTTGTATATCAGCAATAAATGAAGTTCTCTATAACCGTTGAAGGAAAGACTAAAAACTTATTAATAATAATAATTTATTTAATATTTATATTTTATAGGTAGGCATAGGCGGCGATTTAATGGGGGAGGGGGTGCGAGGTCCAAATGAACCCTATGTGAAATGATCCATGTGGCCCACGCCCCACATAAAATTCCTATGTTTAATTAAAAGTAACACCTAATTGCCTGATTTTTACTCTTAAAAGTATGAATCTTGTAAACCGTGCTTTCAAAAAGTAAGGTGATCAAGGCAAACCATAAAAATTAAAGCCATGTGTCCCACCGATAACTTGATTAAATTTACATTTTCTTGGTCTTCTGTTAAAGTGACAAGTGAAAATAAATAAAACACATGACTTTAATTCTCATATGGTCTCGCTTGTTGATCACCTTACGTTTTGAACGCACTATATTTCTGTGAGGGTATCTGAGGTGTAAGATGAAATGAGAAAACTACCCTTTTGTAACATTCCATTGCATTATAGATATGCAAAACAATCTCCGGAACACTCATTTGGCAGGGAAAACTCGAAAAAAGTAAATAGTTCGTTGGAAAATGGAAGACAGAAAATTTCTATTGACGTACGTAGCGACAGGCGCACTCACACGGTTTTCTGTTGTTTATTGTACAAAGAAGAGGACATTCTTCATTGTACAAAAATTACTTCCCATAGTGATTATAACAATCTTTGGAACTGCCTGTCATTTGTGAATATTGTAAAATTTGATACATTAATTATAACACATCAAATATTGCGCATCCTTAATTAGCGAATATCAAACTCTTTATAAGGTAGTGTTTTGAACAAGGATTATCACACTGCATAATTTTTGTAATACTATAAACTGCATTAGGCTAGAACATTTTAAAACAACAAATTGTGAGTGATTCCATTCAAAAATTCAAAAGGTGAGAAAATTACTTGAAAGATTATCAACAAAGGTTATGGAACAATGCGATTAAGTCACTTACGGTGTGTTATTTTTTATGTATCAGATATTTACATTCCCCATCCCCTGTTTCGCAGCATTGAAAGTTGCTTATACTCTTTGATTGCTTCTTATGTTTCATCCCAATCACATAATTATATACTACCTATTTTGTATTTTATATTTGATGTAATGCAATGCCAATCTGAAAGGTTTTGAAAATATAAATGTGTGCATGTATCAATAATATTTACAATTTCTAACAAAACAAATTCTATTCGACTCACATTTTTGCAACTTTAACCGATACTTTTTATATTTAAATTATGAACTTTATCTTGCCAACAATGCTTCCAACAGGAGCTTTTCGATATTTTTAATTTTTTGTTGCACGTAGAAAGATGGACACTATACAGGATGGAACTGTCTTAGATTTCAGTTATTTGAAAAGATAGAAGATAGGTACCTACGAGATATGTTAAAAGGTTTAGGTTCTAACATTCAGTTTTTATTAATGACTACATAGTTCTCATAAAAAAATACATTTGGTTTAGAGTTCATAGACAAATATTTTACGAGTACTATATTACCAATAGTAGTAATAACTCAAAATAATTAAAAACAATTACTGCTTCCTAAAATTACTTTTCGAACAACAATAATTGCTTTTCCATGAATCGTGCGGATGACCCAAAATCGATGTCATCTTGGTTAATCTAAAACAAAAATTAATTAGCCACCAACAAGCGCCAACTTTTAAGTTAACTAGTATACAAAAAGATTTGGAATTGTGCAACTTACTGTTCTCGAATTATTTTTCAAACGCAGTAAATAGTTCTTAATAAACTAATAAACAAACATAAAAGTCTGTAAATCAACACAACAGAAATAGAAACGATTTATGTTTCAATAATTTAGTAGCCGATTTAATTTGTTTCTATTGGTCAGTGTCAGTGTGCTACCCGCACCGTCCTTCCTTTTACACCCAAATTTTACGTGTCAGTTTTAAACATTTTTGCAAATTAATTATAACATCAATAGCCTTTAATTACGTCTAAAGGGGTTTTAGGAGATTTAAGTTTATTATGAAGTACAATTAGTTTTAAGGTTCTATCTACATTCACATTTGAAATATTTCTTTGCTGTTAAATATTTCTCTGAATTTTAAATAATCCTTCACAAAGTCTTAACGAAATTTCCATAATGGCCGAAAGTAGAACGTTTTCATAATAAAAATCTCATTACATCTCTTTATCGACCTTCTAAACTTAACAATTTTCAAAAGCTGACAAACAAAGCTAATATTTGTTCAGAGGGCGAACAATAAAAGCATTTCATTCATGCCGGTCCATCTGCAAAAAATGCACACATCAAGTTTTCCTTCCTTTGTCGTCCCAAAGTGCTGAAGCTCTGAAGACAAGGATGTGCTGAAAAAGCTCCAAAAGGAATTTATATAATAGTCGAGCTTCATCCGTAGTGACAGTTTGAAGCATCTGCTACCATGGAAGCTAGGCCGCGCCTACAACTCCCACCCCCCCATGTGCTCAATAAGAGGGGGGATAAAAGTGACATTCGCAGCTGATACTCGCTGCAGCATTGGTTGATTTTGGTTGCCATAACTACCGTAGCATGAAGCAGGAATTTTGATGCGACGGGTTTGATTATACACACATACTGTGTTCGTTTGACTCACCGAATGTGTTTGATCGTAGGCAGAGGAGGTAACCAAGCTTGAGCGCTTATATTCTTCAGCAACAAAGTTCACTCCCTTCCACTTGACCTTTTTATTTTCAAGAGCATTTTCTTACTTTAGAGACTTATAAAATAGAATGTTCCGAATTGTGTTTTAATATAAGAACCAAAGTTACTTAATTTCTGTAAGTTCTGCAAAAAAAGTAATTTCAAATTTAGTGCAAAAACGGGAGTTTGCTGCATTGAAAGCAATTCTATCTCTAACTTCAAATGAGTGTTACTGAAATGCAATTTTCATAAAAGCAGATCATGTATAACAAAAATATTCGACGTTTTTATAGCCAAAGGTCATAAATATTGTACTTATGAATTCAGAAATTTATTTCTTATTAAATTTTTTCCCTGAAAAATTCTTATTTACTATAATCATGACTACACTGCTATTTTATCAAGCTCGTTAGAAATGTTAATATTTAAATGATAAATGTGCAGAACGTGTTTATATAAAATATTCTGACCACATTCCCCAAATTTGAATTGAATATTGCAGATCTATTTCATATGTCGACCCTCTAACAATGAATGGGCATTTGTAGTTATGTAAACAATTGAAAAACATTTTTAAATGAGAACACTGTTCATTTACAACATTTGAATATTAAATGAATATTTAAAACCTAGTGTAACAATACAAATTTCAAAATCTCCCTTATCACATAAATGTTTCACGCTAAGTTCTCATCTTGCTAGTAAAGATTAATAATATAGAATTTGAACCTGTTTCTTTTCAGTCTTTGTGAATAAGTCTACTTCCAGAAACGATACATTATTATTAAGGATTTTCACAATTCGTGTGCTAGAACTATTTTATTTTGTAAAATTTGGCTCGGTTAAACTTTTGCTGCTTTAAAATCACTTTTCTTTGAAACACCCTGGTTCATTTCCAAAAAGTGACTTTTAAATTTTAGGCTTTTCAAAGTTCTTTGTAGCACTCACTCCAATACTGCAATTTCGTTTTATATTCGCACTTTCTGCCGATAGATATAATACAATAACCTCTTTATGTAAATGGCCACTCTGTGCCTGGAAAGCATCTCCGAGGGGTAACATGACACCCCAGCGCTTTGGGAGTGAGACCGTGCTGTTATGAAATATAAACCCACAGCTATTTAATTCGGGACTTATTTTGTAACTCATAAATGTGTAAGGTGTTACTGTGTTAAAAACTTTATAGCGCTAACAAATGAAAGTGATGTAATTATGTATGACAGCTCTCATCAACGCTCTCTCTATTAGTGTAGGTAAAGAATTACGTTACTTATAGCAATTTGAATTTTGTAATAAAATATTATAGTGTAGAATGTCACTTACATTTGGAATTAAAGTGGGAGTTCGATGAAAACCTCAAAAGCACCCTCGCCTACCTGGTATCACCCACAAAAATATTTTTTAATTCCAGTTGATTTTATTCACACTTTTTACGAAATAAACCAATGTTAACTACGCTTTCATTTAGAAAGTAAAAAACTTCGTTAGTAAAATTCAAATTTAATTAATTTATAGCAAAATTCATTTTGCAGTTATTTGGTCATTAATTTACTTTATTTTGGTGGCAAAACTGATGTGATTTGAAGTAAAAAAGAATCGTGCTGCAATTCAGTTGATGTCTTACCAGAACAAAGATCAGAAAGCTTCCTCAATGTATTCTATAGTTGTTTCATATTATATAGTACAACATTTAGCCACTACCTATCATCAGTGGCTAAAATTGTTTTATGTCGGCCTAATTCTACAATATATAATTTAAGCAGGAATGATATTCGTCATGTTTTATAGTTGATTCGCGAATAATCATTCGTTTTGTTTTTGATTTGTTGAAGATTGTCTGGGAGAAATAGTAGTTAAACAACCCAGTACTACTACACACTTTTGTTTACTCCAGCCGTACACATCTGATGATATATATATTTTTTCTTTTCTGTACGCAGCGTTTCTATCCTTGAGGTTAAATAGAGCTGTGTCATAAAAATTAGAACTAGGACATTTTTGTCGAAGGTGTGCGGTTTTGCGGTAAGTGCAACGCTGCAGAATCGTGAGAACTCAAGGCGTTGTGCAGTCACAAGAATCTTGCACTATATCAACATTTAGAGCATAAAAATATATTTCTTGAAAATTGCTGGGACCTTTTATAGGTGTTCCTCTTCCTTTGTTATCCTACGATACCTCTAATCTGGAAACAACAAAGTACCAATGAGGCAATTACATCAATACCCTTTGATTTTATATTTAAAATTGTTTGGTATTTCATTTTATTTTAATTCTATTTTTATTGTAACCTATTATATTATTATATTTCAATATTTGGATAAGACACAAATAAATACCTAATAATTATATGAAACGCTTATTGCTTTATATTATGCGAACTAAATTAATCTGTTGTTATTTTCCTCTCGCTGCGCTGTATTTTGTAGATGGTAGATATATAAAGTGAAGTCTGAAGTGGACTTCATTGTTAAAAGCTGCTGGAAGGGTGCAAATGTTTGCTCACACGGCCAATCCATTAGCACCCCTCACCCTTCTCCCCGTTTCAGGACCATTTCTTCATGAACTCCAAAAATTCAGTAAATTTTTTGACACGTTACAAAAACTGTATTTTATCATGTTTCCCTTCCAAGCAAGAGAACATTCTTTTCATGATATTTTCATTAAAATCAACTCGTAGAATATTTTGCTGAATGAAAGTTTGGTAAAATAACATTCGGCTAATTAATGATTAACTAATTATTGTAGCAACGAACGTATGTTATTTTGAAACCATAAATTTTGCAGAACTATAGGAACCTGGTTTCTTTCACATACTGACATGGCAATAAACATTTTTTGTCTTCTTCATATTTAACCAGCGACTGTCAGTGTTATAATTTTTAATACACTTAATTTACCGATAACATATCTAGCGACGCTGCATTATGAGGGTTTGACGATTGGCGAAGCAAAGTGAGCAGAATTCCCCAGAGAAGGGGTGGCTGGATTTGAATCATTATAGACTTCATCATCATTCATCACACTTTCACACAAACCAATTATCTCAAATGCCAGCATAAGTTTGCTAATGACTTCGTTATCATAACGTTATTTTTAACTGTGGAATGAATTCACTGAATAATATAGAATAATATTGTTTCAGGGAAATCTAATATACAAATTCCTTTATACTCGTCATCATTATCAGCTGTAATAACCCAAAGGACATTTATAATAGACCAGATAATTGTGAAAACATTTTGAAAAGACATTGCAAGCTACAGGTGACAATACACCATGGGTTATGATCAGATAATCGGCACTTGAATAATTTTTTATACGTGATTGAAAATTTAAAAACCTCATATAGTATGGAATTTTTTTTCAATGTATAAGTAGTTAGATATCAATGGGTATCAATAACGCAGCAATTAAAAACTGAATTACTTTCATTTTTCTTTTGTTATATTTATTTTTAATTTTATGAGCCTGCTACAATTCTTATAAATACTCTAATGGAGTCTAGTCTAGATTGTACTGGGTCTAGGTCTCGGTATGCGGATCTTTGGCACCTCGGTTCACTTAGGCCAAGGAAAAAGTCTAATTACTGGGGATTCATAAATCATTATCTTACACCTACACAGAGGACACTATAACAATTTATGAATGTTGTGGAAATTCGAATTCAAGTTCAAGACATTACTAGATAGTAGATAGGTACTGCATTCATCACAAATCCAATTTGTTGATGCCCCACTTGCTGTCTTTCTTGACATGTCTTAAGACAATTGGCGATTTTTAGGCAACCAATAGTTTTGAAAGATACCTACTGAGGGTGATTACTTTTCGTTGAAAAATTCTGTATGTTGGGTTAGTTTGTTGTATATTTATATCAATTGGAAAGTTATGACTGATAATGTATAGTATATTAATACATATAGTAAGAGAAACGATTTGCCACTAAAATATTCAAGAAAAAATTTGAAGTACGCATTTTGGCAAAAAAAGCCGTGGGAACATTAATTTATACTACTATCTGGCTACGACTAAGACGTTCTTAGTCTTTGCTACTATTTTAAATTTTTGTGAAAACTATTATAATAGTGATCTCATGTATTAAATGTTAGGTACCAAAGAAGTACCTATCTAGTATTTAAAAAAATGTTTAGTATAAGTAAATTAAAAATAATGACCTCTGTATTATAATTGCTGGTTTTAGTTAACGTGTGTTTATGCTGTTTTCAAAGGGCGCTGAACCCCTATAGAGCCCACCACTGAGTAGTTTGTTGAGTTCGTTAAATATTATACATGGGGCAGTGGTAGTTTCAGGACATATGTTTAAACTGCTCTTTTAGGGGCGTGATTGCCTCTTTTTTGAACTCCCTGGGGTTTTCTATATAAATGCAATTTAGGTCGTGAATAGGAGCTTCTTGTTTGTTTATTGAAAATAATAATCTCTGCTAACTAGTGAATATTGAATTGTTAGGTTTATGATAATTTGTTGTTTTACGGCCCTTTGTAGGTTCATAGATACTGTTTTAGTTTTTGATATTTTAACACTGAAGACTACATGTCATATTTTTGTACAAAATTCACAAAATCAAAATAATAGGTAGGCTACATTAAACAAATTTCATAATGTAATACATTTTCGAGGTTTCAGTAGGTACTAAAAGAAATCGGTATAAGGAACTCAAGTACTAGTCGTGGTTTTGTGTTTACATATTACACCTAACCAACTACACATAACGTTACTGATTCATTGACACATAGTGGTCTTGGTTTTTGGTTTCAGAAGTTTCATATATCAACTGTTACGGCCTGAGCTCGCAGGATTCGCGTGCTATTTGAAAGCTCATGGTTCATGAGAGATAAAATTATGCCTTCTTTATTTATCGATACCGAATGTATGTAATTTTCGCGGTGGTTATTGGTATTGTATTAACTGTACTTGAAATGACTATAAAAATTTGCGTGTTACTATTTTTAGCTTTAATTAGCTTTTTTTAATTTTCAACTAGTGTAACTGTTTGGATTCCATACTTCACTAATGCTCCCTTGCTGTGTTTGATCAGCAGCAAAATATGGGTAGCTTCAAGGTAGCTTGGTATACTTTGTACTTTGTATTATTGCTACACTAGTCGGGGTAGACAATATATCGATATATTTTCGATATCGAATATCACCACAAATTTGAATATTGCCCAGCCCTATACACTGGTACTAAATGTAGTATTATAATAATGCATTTATATTTCCATAAAAATTTAACCAAACTATAACAATTTAACTACTACCTAGGTTCCAAATCATTCGCTGTTGGTCGATTATTGGCTGGTCAAGACAATGAGCAAAACTTACACACCATTATAATACACAATTAATCACACTAGTATTTGTACGATTCAGAAATGAATGTGGTAAGGGTGGGATAAGCTGCAACAGCCTAACTAGTCCCACTGCATCTTATTACACACAGCGAAGAGTCCAATTTATCAGAATGAAACTTCACCTTGACGCCAAAAGGTCCAGATTACATATATAAAATTGTAAAACTTGTGTGATTATCTTACCACTTTACCAGTTGCGTTTGTTGTTCGTACAGATTCAGTTTTTATATAAATCTGCGTCTAGGAAACATGATGAATCAAACTACTGTTACAGTGTACCAATTGCAACCAAATACATCTGCTCAAATATTACTGATTTTTGCAAATACTTGTCGAATCGGAAAGTGTAGTGTATGTCTAAATATCTTTTCTTTGTGATACTGTCGACGCTCTCTCACGAATCTAATTTTGAATTGCACGTATTATTATAATATACAGGTTGATGTCGGCTACTAGAAACAATGTGCAGGATATTCATGGTTTTACACCGTGCACCTTCATTTTTTTAAATATTAGAGCTGTTAGCACTGCCAAGTCGATTAAATGATTGGGAAAATAAAGGGACATGCCAATAAATTTATTCTTCTTCCTGGTCCTTTATTCTCCTAAATCATTATTTTATTATAAGGCTGTAGTGCATGTCTCTATATTCCTAGTAACTGAAAATCGGAAAGAGGTTACAAAATAATATACATTATCGTATCAGAGATGTAATGTAAACAACGCATTCTGCATAGGAGAAGAAAAAGCTTTTTATTATACTACGAATCAATTAATTACCAAGTATAAAATTTATGCGTTTAAATACCTACCTAAACTACAAGTTTTAGAATTTAGGACAAAAAATAACTGGGAAGATAACATAATAAATCATAACAAAATTTCTCATTTAAAATTTTTTGTCTCCAATGGAGTCGAGACAACATTAAATTATTTGACCCAGATGTCATATGTCACAGTCGCTCATTTCACAAGGTTAGAACGATTTTTCTTCGGCAACTGCCGCTGTCTGTTCTTGCTATATCATCGAGAGAACACGACCGTCCTGCAGGTTCATGATTAATTTTTAAAACATAAGTGTAACGAATTTTGCGATGACCGTGACCGTGGCGAATTTTTGAACCACTTGGACCAACACCAACCCGTTTTTAATGGCCACTGTTCACAAAATGCAATCAGCATAAAAATAATCGTAAATTGCAAACAAGTACTCACACTCAACTGTATCTAATTGTAAAATAAATACCTTTAACAATTTCTTGTTCAAATAGCACACATAAATATCAACAATCTTAAGCCAACGTAGTTAGATAATAATAAAATTTATTAAAACACAATATTCCCTTGATACCAAAGCTTTTAACTCTTATCACATTCTTGTATTATCGCTGTAAACTCATGTAAATATAATTATAGTTGTAATTAATTTACCATTTAAGAAGTAACATTTAAATTGATAACAATTATAATTCAAGATAAGTAGGTATTTAGTGTATTTATGTTTCTCTGCAGATGACACGTGCTCGCACTAAAACATATCGAATAACTTGATAAACAGTAGTTTTGAGCTGTAAAATTGTGTAACTACACACATTAATTTTTAAATCGTAAAGGTTTGTTTAAAGTAATGTGATAATGTAACGTAATAATCTTTTCGTGCTCAGCCTTTCATCAAACCACCTATTTATATTGTATAATGTTTATTCTACTTATATGTAATAAATATGGAATTCAGCTGGAAGACATGTAGGTACCTAATATTAAGGAAATAACAAGAAAATAAAATTTCATGGAAATTATTTTTAAAATATAATTCTCTTATGATACACACAGAAATTAATGTTTTTGTAAAAGTATATTATTTTGTTTTGAAGAAGCTATGAATGTTTTAGGAATTACATATTACAATTACCCTTCCAAAAATTGTTAAAAAGTTACTCCTTCGCACAGGGAATTACTTAAATAAATTAATTAAAGGAATCATATGTTACCTTTTCTGGTACCTACAGAAAATTGAGATGATTCTAAAGAGCACTAACATGGTCTGTAAATCATGATTTTACACAAAATGTCCTATAATGTGAATAATCTGGATAATTTGGCTATTGGATCGTTGCAAAATGTAGTAGATTCGTGGCAGATTCTAAATTGGAAAAGAAAAATGAACCATATTCGGAGAATAGTAAACTAAATCACTCTAGTTGGAGCTGGTAATCTGGTAATAGTAATTTATAACCACATGATCATACACCTGTTTCCTATTTACACTTATACATATTATATTACATTTTTAAGTTCCGCAATAGAAGCGACGTTCATCAATTCAATCCCTAACTCTATTCTTTATATTTGCAAATTAACCTCATATTTAAATTTATGGTATTTCTCATGGCTTCTTAATCATATACAGATTTGCTAATCAAACACACTTGCACAATACTAAATGCACTCGTAGGCATATAAAAGGTGTTGGGGAAGGGGGGATGAATATTTATAACAATACTAATTTTATTGAAAATTCAATTTTTTACTTTCCCATACCACCATTAGGAAGTATTGATATCACCAAAATTTTCGAAATTGAGATATTCGCGGAAATACGTGTTTTGGATCTCCAGGTGCCCAAAAACTCAAGCCCCACAACTCAAAAACCAGTTATCTGTTCAGGTTCAGCAACAATATGTTTGAAAACCCTTTGGCGAAACTATACCATGAAGAAACATTTATTTAGTAAATCCAAAACCGGTCGCAACGGCGCGGCGCTCTTCCAAAAATTTTGAAATTTTTGAAATACCTATTACAAAAAAAACTGGCCACACGATTTTGTTTTTCTACACTTATGCAGCTTGATGTTAGGTACATTTTCATTTTTTGATTAATGCCAGAATTTCACTGTGGCGCCCTCTACGAGGTATCGAAAATCGGAAATTGATGCTCCTATAGCGCCTTTATTAGTCAAAATATGAAATAAGTTTAAATATAAAAGTTATTCAGTATATAATTCTGCATTTTCCTAAATGTATATCACGTATACTAGGTATATGCTTTTCACAGTACAATAAGCTACTTTGTTATTTTAAATGAAACGCCCTGTATATTATTATATAATTGAATGCAAAATTGAATTGTCTATCACATAGTATAAGGTGGTCATATAGGTAAAATGTACGGTTGATGAGAAAATCGCGAACTTCCGCTGCGTTAGTAAATTAGATGCCTGTCTCTCTTCTGTACGTATCGAACCCGTATAGTCTGGTGTTTCTCGCTACGCATTCAAGTGATTTTCAATGCTGCCTCGCGAACTACTGTTGAATACCAAAAAAGAAATGTTTATTTTTAGTATGGGAAAGTCCAGAGGAGGTGCGCAACTTCACTTTTTTCCTATGATTTTTGTCTTTACCAAGAAAAATCAACTGGATGTCTCTGTTATATGAAGTGTTAAAATCATTCTGCCAACATAATTATTTTTTATTTTTTTAAGTACTATGGCTTTAACCACTTTTTTAAAAATAAAACGTTAAAAACAAGAATGTGGCAAACGATAATCACCAATAAAAGTAGGTATGTAGTAATTTAAAAAATAGTATATTATATTATTAGGAGTAGAAAGAGTTCTTTTTGTGTTGAGCTCATATTGCGGCCGAGGCGCACGCGCCGAGGCTGTGCAAGTGAGCGAAACACAAATAAGACGCTCTACTCCGAATAATATATACTATTTTTTCTTCAAGTGTAAAAATATTCTGTTGTAAATGAATATTTCCTAAAAAGTCGTATCCACAGGAAACGCTCTCCCCTCTACCAACCTTGGGGGCGGAGCTATGGGCAAAATACTGTCGTTGCCATGGATACGTAAACACATTATTGTACTAGTAACATTATTTTCATTTTTTGACTAGTAACAAAATGACTTCCTTCTACATAGCCAGTTCTGTACAACAATACGGATATTATGATACGCTTGAAGAAAAAAAAAATTTTATCTAGGTAACTGAAAAACGCATTGCAGCTTTTCGTAAAAGAGATGTGCCTGTACCTATACATAGAGAGGTCGCTATTATAGCCTACCCAAGCAAAATTATTTTAATACTTTAGTTTAGGTAATGGAAATATCAGCTGATTCTTCTTTCCAGACCAATTATACCCAATTATAACAATAATAATAACAATATTAGATAATGCATTTTTAGATAATAATGGAATAAATAGTTAGGTACACGTAACGTTTTCTAATGCGTTTATGAGTACCTACTAATATAATTATTAGGCTATCGTGTAATTTCTTGTTGGTAAGAAAACACATGTAAGACGATTGTTTCCGTTAGTCAATTTCCCTTGAGAAACATCATTTCCGGATTCGACGATTACAATTTTGAATAAAATATAGATCTCGTGCAATAGGATTTAGTAAAATGTTAGCATTTGTACTTTATTAGATTTCACTTTCAGAGACTTAGCAAAAATAATTTGCCATCGAAGAAAAAAAGGTTTATTGGGGCATTAGCATTAATGCATAAATATCAAAAAGAAAATACTTCTATCCATAAATTTTATTTTTTACTATTCGGTCTACGTTTTTTTACTTTTTTTTATTATTTTTTACGGGGGCCCTGCTGGGACCTTCAGACCAAGGGAACGTGTCTTCGGAACACGTCAAACACCCGGTCACTACGCCACTGACCCATCCTGTAAAGTCCGTTGGTATATTTTTTTGATTCCCGTTTTTAGTTCTTTTATCTTACATTTCAGATGTTTTCGTAAATTTACATGAGACACTGACTGACGTAAGATACATTACATACCCCAACGAGGAAGTCTAGAACGCGCCCAAATAATGAACCAATTAATTTTTTACGTACATGCATAAAAACATAATTCATCTCAATTTACAACAATTGCCTAATTACAGACGAGCAAAAAGCATCAACTATTTAGACGGAGCAATTTATGAATGAAGTTGACAAATTCATCTAAGTGAGTCAAGTAGTCGAGTTTCAAATCGCAGTTATGAATGAGGACATGCGATACCGTCGTGTATGTGATATTTTGAGTGTAAGACGAGAAGACCTGATGCCATGTTCACCCATTCTTGTATAGGATACTATTTCAAGATTTTTTTTATGCACTGTTTATGTAACTCACCTGATCTAGTAGTATATGACTAAAGCAGTTTTACATTTTTTATATTACTAATGCAAAGTTCAAAATAACAAAATGTAGTGACAGTTTGTAAATGCAAATGATTTGGAGCATATAATACACATTTTTTTTTCATGCGAAGCAAATATGACAACCTGTTCAGATTGTCAACTTGTTGGAACTGTTAACATTTCTGGGGTACTAGCTATAAATGGTACACCATAACTACACATGTCTAAGAACAACTAGGTCAGCCACATAATTTTATATAGATTCGTAATGTTTATATTTTTGTTCAATATACACTAGCAGATAATTAAAGAAGGTCACAGAGTGTATTAATTAAATAATTACCAACTTATTTCTAATTTAATATAAAACTGGCAGGAATATAGTCTTATACATTCGTCGTATAAAGAATGAAATGAACTCTATACTAATCTAATGTTTTGACTTCTCAATCTAGAAATCAATACATAGTTTTTTAAAGTATGGTAACTTTGGCAAGCAATCTAATAATAGAAATATGCATACTAATAATAATGAAAAAAACTGAACTAAAACACAGGAGCAAGATAAAGGCAAAATCAACTACTACGTAGTTTTACTGTTTCTCACGCCTTAAAACCGCTAATGAACACCAATTAAAACATTCTGCATATGTGACAATTATTCTCGTTTCTTCCTCTACAAACTACACCATATGTCCCTGCAATTTGCTTCAGTTGACCTTCATGGATCACCGCCGTTCTGAAATGTCCTCAATACATTGAGTAAATTTATAACGAAGATGTTTACGCTCTGCATTTTTTTACTTAAATAATACAAATAACACCTTTTAGTAGTAATTGTTAATTTAAATCTTCAAATATTCAAACTCCAAGTCTTGAAAGAAGTTCCGCTGCTGTTTGAATATGCATGCTATAAAATAATTATAATATAATATACTTATAATAATAGTACCTAAGTCAAATCAAGTTAGTAGGTAATGGAAAATATTAATTCTTCTACTTAGGTTTACTTCATATAAATAAAGCGAGAGCTAGAGAGATATTGTACAGAAATCGTATGTTACTAATTATTATTTTTTTCCGTTAGGGTTGCAATTATTTTCCTTCCCACTTAAGACCTATGATTTATATGGTCAATTCTGAACAAGAAGAAACGTCGCCTTTTGTAAATTATGGTCTTCCTTGCTAAAAACTGTCGTAAAAAATTTAGCAGAACGTACAGGATATGACAAGGATCAAATTTACTTCATAACTACATAAGCGTTTTAGCTCCCGCCTGCATCATTTAAAATTAATTCACGTTCTTATACAAAAGGGGAATGAGTAGTGTTAGGAGTGAGAGAAACACCCACATTTGGTACCTAAAAAACTTTTAATGGTGTAAATGGCAAACGGCAGACGGGCGGTAGACGAATTGCCAGTACAGGTCAAAAGTTACACGTAGGCTGTGCTTCAACCCTAATGAACCAGAATTAGTGTAATTAGAGTGTTATTAATTTGTATGCCACCCTTTAGCACTTAATGAATATTTTTTGTTTCATAAAATTTATTTTAGCTAATTTAAATGGGAATCATGATTTAGTACTAGTAATAGGTACAATAAAATTAAATTATCTCTCTGTCCTATATGAAAAAAGGCCTTTGGAAACATTTCCTTTTAAAGAAAGAAAAAATACTAACGAGTTATCATTTTTTAATTAAAAAATAGAAATTTATTGAGGTATATCTGCGAAAGAAAATTATTGTTTTTTCTGACAAATATAAATGTTCAAATCTTATGTAGTGATTGTTGGTTAGGTTAATATATTTGTGAAGTTTCAAAATACCATATGCAGAAACCTTACAAAAATGATGCATGAGATGCGTATAGTATAATTCAAGTTTTTTACTTCTTCGTCTGAAACATCATAAATCAGAATGGCGTTCTGTCTCCAGCTTCGCATAATTTTAGTTATTTTTAACATTTCCATATAGAAACGAAAACATCATAATTTTTGTACCTACTTTTCTTTCTGTAAATCAGGTATAGGCAACATCTGTTCCAATTGTTGATTTTTCAAACACTTGTTAAATTAACTAATTATGTAGTGTCGTATGTAGCTGTTTTTTACTATACGTTAGTTAGTTAAGTAATATAATAACCATAATCAGTATATGAAATACGTAAAATAATTTTTGGAACTAAGTCACTATCATCAGTTTAATTATTCTTAGGTACCTACTATACATCAAAATGTGAATAATAGTTATTTGTATACCAAGGACGCGAAATGTGTCTTTATTGTACCGAGAGAAAATTGTCGCCGAGGACGCTTGCGGCCGAGGAAAGCCAATCTCGAGGGCGCTAAAGAATTTCGCGGACAAGGTATACACAAAATTTTTTGTGCAACCGTAAAAAATGTGTAATTGTAAATGTTATTGCTTTTAGAAAACCTACAGCTTAATTCATTGTAAATAGAAAAACGGCTTTCAGTTAGCGCGTTACTATGGATATGGAGTAAATAAAACAATTAGTTTTGTATAAATTACAATGATTTTTACTTTAGCGGACGCTACCATAGCAGCGGCCGCGAAATTAGATTTCGCGTCCTGAACAGCGGACGCGAAACGCCCACTTCGCGTACGGTTGCACAAAAAATAAATTGGATTTAGTATGCTTATCAAATTTCGACTAACATATTAATATCCTTACACTGTCCTTCCAAAATCTATTTTGTTAGCAAATATTAATAATCTAAACTTTATTTCTAACGAAATGATTGATTGGTCAGCAGAATTTAAAGTAGACCAGTGAAAAAATATTTTTAGCATCCAATATTGATCTGTAAAGATGTCTTTCTCGGCAGGCAGGGAGTTTCGGTGCTGTATTATACTTGCATGACTACTATTTTTGATGCAATTGATGAAATTAGTTTTAGACTGACCAAAAACTGTGAACTGAACCAACTGTAATAACCAAACATGCTTTAAACTTATTTTTGTTACCTGGTTTTACAGCTGACTATAAGAACATGTAAGAGATGATTGATTGTACTTGGTTTGTTACCTAATTGTATTTCATAGTGGATCAAGAATCGAATATTTTGTTGATCGTTTAAATCATACCCGCAAACGTAACCCTATTTAAAAGAGTGTAACAAGCCAGCGGAAACTTAAACTAATAAAACATAGTTTTATAAACTCAGGTACTTTATAGTATTCACGATTTATTTGTAATTATAATCACTTGCAGTGTTTATACCATGGTTTAGTATATTCACAAACTAGGAACAAGGTATAAAACAGGAAACCTGAAAAATGTGGCTAAACTACTATCTGCTATATAACAGATGTTAGGTAGTTAATAGAAACCTATATAACAAACCAATCGAATGATGCAAATTCCTTTTGATAACATCTAGAATACATGAGTGACAGACAAGTTTTGAGCTTGAAACCCTTTGCTGTGTAGGGATTCACCGGAAGTGTCGCACAATAGTGCCTGGGGTTTACAGTGGCAGCTCTGTCAGATGCACATTTTGATGTCGACACCTTAACACATACTTTTGGTTTTGTAAACAACAAAATAAATATTTTTAGATAAAAATCGCAGTTGTAAATCAACGTTCCAAGAGGATCTAAATATATAAATTTTATTTTAGAATCGTCAACACTTATTCGAAGGAAGAATTTATTGGCCCGTTGGCAGCATATCATAATCTAATAAATGACAGTATAGGGTGCCCATAAATAATAGGTCTATAAAATAGTGATAAAACAGAAATTAATTTTATTTCTTCATAAAAATACTAGGATATTTAAATTTAGTACTATTACAGGCTTTAAACCTCGGATATATAAACTTCTAACGTAAAAATGAATTTCTACTTCGCAACAAACAACGTAGATACTGTCTAGTGTCTATAATATACTAAATTAAGGTTGATGAACAGATGAACTAGTAGTTTCTATTTTATTTATAAAAGAAAAATTATTTTTAAAGATAGGTAGTTTAATTGAATCGAAGCTTTAATATGTAGAGTAGGTACTATAACGTCTGACTAATAGACGACTTCTTTTTAAGATGGAGAGAAACAAGTTCTAGATTTACCTAAACACCAAAATTTGTGTATTTTACTTGACTTACTTTACTTATAATGACATAACGGAGGAATGACCATGCCACAAGGCTTTTTACAGATAAATTATTATAAGGATTTAAAATTTTAAAAGCAAATATTTGATATCGTGCTAATATTTTGTTTGTGCAAGCGTACGGGAAGTGAACGTTTCGCGTACGCAATATAGGACGCGAAATTCAATTTCGCGGCCGCTGTTAAGGCAACGGCCTCTAAAATAAAAGTAATTGTTTTATTTACGCTATTTCCATAGTAACGCACCCACTGATGCCGTCTTTCTATTTAGAATGAATTAAGCTGTTCGTTTTCTAAAAGCAATAAAATTTGTAATTACACATTTTTTACGGTTGTACAAAAAATGTTGTGTACCTATACCTTGTCCGCGAAATTCTTTAGAGCCCTCGAAATTGTCTTTCCTCGTCCGCAAGCGGTCTCGACGACAATTTTCTCTCGGTACGATAAATACATTTCGCGGCCTTGGTATACAAATAACTATTATCCATAACCAGTACCTAGTACCTATATAGGTATTATAATTTATACACAGTAAGAAATAGAGTGTCAAATTGACGAAAAAATAATGAACCCAGAGGTCTCGTTCATTTTTTTGCTAATTTGCCACCAATGGTTAATGGCAATATTAACAACAACAGAACAGCCAAACCTACTATAATATATTGTAACATTTCTGCTTTACAAACAATGCTTTGCTACGTAATTAGGTTAAACTTACACTATATAATAGTAATTTGAGTAAACTGTTCTGCAATATTGACATTTGTAAAATGGAAGTTTGGCTTTTATTTTGTGTTAGATGACCTCTCTCTAATACAAAAACGAGATTATTATTTCATATTTACACAGAAATATTGCTAATATTACAAATATTATTTGTTGTTCCAACATTCTGATTAGCTAAGATGGCATTTTTGGAATGCCAATTTCACCTATATTCATTGCCAGTTAGAAAAAATTAATTTGGTACTTTGGCACAATTGTAGTGCCAATTTAACAAAAAAAAAATGTAATTATAGGGGCGATTTAGGGGTAGGTACTTAAAAAAAACTGTAAAAATGCTGTATAACTTATTAGTTTAGTAACATTTATTACATTGAACAAAGATACAAAATGATCTAGTAATATATAAACTTAGTAAATGCAGGTATACATACTTAAATTATTGAAACACACCAATTTTAGTGATTCGTCCTGATACAGTACATGCTTTTTTTTAAGTGTCCCATGAGTTCACTTGCGGTTGATAAACTGGATCTATAGAAAAAACAAATAAATACATTGAAAAAAAATTATAATCTATAATAATATGAAATAACCAATAAACTTATAAAAATGATCTATCGAATTCTAACCCATATACATAATGTACTTCAAAGCACAATTCAAATTATGTTCTTATTGAATACAATGTAATAATTACTTATTGCTGTCTTGAAGGTTCCAGTCGCTAATATGAAAGGCTGGCTAAAGGGTCCTGCGTATATTGGAATATAATCAGTTTATTCACAGCACCGGTAGACTTTTCATTGTTGCGGACGAGGGCAACAAATGTACCAGTATGATCAGTGATTTTGTTGCAGAATTCTAGCCTAAAACAAATAGGAAAAAAACTATGAATGTATCTTGCGCATATGTGTATTATTTAAAGGTGATATATAGTATTACATAAGCATAAGATTTTTGTATAAAAAATAATAACTTACCGTACTGAAGTTAATGGAGAATTCTGCAACCACTAATAAATTAAAACTATAGCTGGCTGCACTACAAATTCACACAAGATCAAATTCAATGAAGCACTGTCCACCGTTATTCTCGTGTATTCTACGCGAAAAAATTCGAAAGTTACCGAATAAACCAAATTGATTGCAACATATAGAACTTAGAAGCAAATTGTCACGTACTTTTCAAAAAACACGTACAATTGACGAAGATATTTGTAAAGTTACCACTTTAAGGATATTACTTCGGCAACTACGATTGTAAATTATACAACGTATAATGTTGTAATATTAGCAACATTTTACTGGAAAATAATTTTCCAAAAATCTGTTGTTAAATCAACTACAAAACAGTTTAATTAACAAATTTTTTATTCGCCACTATTTCGAACGTCGATAATGCTATTTTACCAACAAATTTTGGTTTACTTGACCAGAAAAAAGTTGACTTCAAAGTTATTGCGGAGGAAGTGCTAGTTTGGCACTCTATTTCTTACTGTGTAAGGTCATAATTCTACTATTAAGAGACGTCTTATGGTATTAATAAAACACATGGGTCTTATAATTAAAACAATGGTAAATCTATAGCAACACGTGTGACAAAAGCTAGTTCAAATGTCAAAATAAAATTTTTCCAAAATATTACGTTAAAAACGTCACTCTCTGGTCTGGTTGTGCATAAAACGCTGTATTGCATACGTTTAGTTAAGAAAATTAAACCCTCGAACTTCGTTCTCGCATTTAAACATTCTTGCGTGGATAAAACACTTTCTAAGACACTTCTACAATAAATTACTATTATTTCTTATTTTATATAATCCAACAGAAACAAATAATCTGAAATCAGTGAATATTTTTAAATAATGTGGATTACTACACAATGTAGCTAAACTTGTATCACCTTACAAGACATGAAAAAATTCAGCAGCAATATTATTCAGCGGCGGATCCAAAAGGGGGCACGAGGGGCGAGCCCCCCCCGGGCAATCTTAATGTATCATTTTATCACATCAGATAGTTATGTAAAATTTGAGGAAATTTCAGGGATTTAGACTAGCAGTGCCAGTGGCGGTTTATTTTCACTACTTTTTGAAGAGACGACGGCAGGTAGTGAATGATTCATTCAGGATAAATATAAAATAATATGAGCCCAAGCGCTTAAATGTACTTGTATGTACCTACTCAAAAGTTATATAAAATTTTAAGCCTCTTTAAAGTAACAATAGCGACGTTTGCTAGAAATATCTTTGTTAAGAAGTTCGTTCAATGTTTCAGACAGTAGATATTTGTATACAGATTACAGATATTTTAGTAAAACTGTCCTTTATGGTATTACCTACTATATTTAGGTAGATAATATAATCGTTAAGCAACTCATAACTTACTCATACAAATCTAACAAGTGAATGGAAATGTATAGGCTAACAAAAGAATAAAGAAAACGTTTTTCTTTTTTAGAAGAATTTTTATGTAGCTTGCAAGTTGTTAAATATTTAGAAAGTAAATATTTAGATTAAGATATGCTGATATGCATCTAAATTTTGAATAAATATACAAACATGCAAATTTCATAAAATTCCCAATTTAGCGCTTTAAATTGTGAACCGTCAGTCAGTGATTTCCGCTGTCCCCCCTCAAGAAAATTCTTGATCCGTGCCTGATATTATTAGTTATTGCTACAAGTCTGTATAACCAAAGAGGAGTTAGTACTCTTTGGTATAACTTAAAATTGTAACAGTAGTTCTGTGTACAAATTTTAATGCTTTTTTGAATGAACCCGCTAGTTATAACCAAGTTTTATAGTTTTTGTATTTGTACCCTCCCATATTACTAACTCAAGGACAAATTATTTTAAAATTGGGTAGTGTGAATAGAAATAAATGCTTCATCAGTTTGTATCGTAGCTCGAAGACGATGAATATTTTTAAATTCGTATCGTTACCTGTAAGTTATAGCAATTATACCTCTCGAAAGTGGTGTTAGTGTCTATCTATCTCTTACTCTTAAACGAAATAACTGAAATATCAAATACCTATAGGTAACACACTTCGTATTTTGAAAAAAATCAATTTTAGGCGTCTGACTCGAAAACAAATTCTCTTCAAAACAATTGATCACAACGATGTCTATTACTTTGAATATATTCTAACTTCCGTAATAACTAAGATCAAGAAAAATCGACAAATTTAGAACACTCTGTACATCTACATCTATATAAGATTAGAAAGTAATACTCCTTTGGTTAGTGCAGTCCTGAATTCCTTCTTGCAATTGGGATCTAGGAAAATTTATCGAAAAACAATTCATTGAAAAACAATATTCCGAATGCAATTTATATAATTTTATAATAATATATAGGTATATATTATTATTATATTATTATAATAATTTATAAAATTTATTAATAACAATTGATCGAAAGGTAAATTTAGCTAATATGACAAAAAATAAATCAATTCAGTATTGCAATCGTTTGTTGAACTATAAATTTTAATATTTCTCACGCCGGCGCCGCAGCAAACAGTAGATAAACAAAAATAACTTTAATTTGAATCAACAATAAGGCAGTTCCTAATTGGCACTGTTTTTGTTAATCCAATATTTGCTACCTATTGATTTTTCATTATGTGCAAGATATTTTATATCTTTACTGGTTACTCATCACTAGGGATAGGATTTGTATGCACTTTAAAATGTCAAAATATGCATACATTAATGCACTATAAATAAGTGCTGAAATATGCATATAAATATGCCTTTAAAACTAGCAGTGTATGCATTTCAAAGCCCTTTCGAAATATGTATTTAAAAAAAAAAACAAGAAACTTTCCAGTTTATTACCAAAATTAATGTTACAATAAAAAAAAGGGTAGATAATTTTTCCTGAGAGTGGATTCGTCGGACAACGATATTTTTGATATTTCTTCCAAAAAACTTTAAGTGGGATTTTCCAAGAAATATTTGGGAACTTTCTATTAAATATGAAATTTAGTTGGCATCCCTTTAAGATACTTTTTTATAATAGGTACCTAGTAAGTGCCTCATTAAAATTTAAGCCAAAATCTTTTCTTAGAATAATTGATGAAGAAAACAACGCAGAAAAGAAAATTTAAATTCCTTTGAAATGATGAAAATTTTTACATAAAATGCATGAACTCCGAAAAAGTGCAAAACTATGCATTAAGATTCGAATATGCCGAAATATGCGTGCATTTATAAAAATCTCTGAAATATGCCTTTATATGCACTTTCAAATTCACATATGTGGTTCACATGACCACGAACACGAAACATGTTTATTTTTAACTTTACATATGTTTACTACATGCAAAAAAAACATGCAAATGCATACAAATTCTATCCCTGCAGTCATCACAATATTTATATATTATCTGTAGGCGTAGAATTTTCCTTGTAGTATAACAAACAACGGCAATATTGATTTATTTTTTTTCATATTCATACAGCTCCGATTTGTTCTTTAATACACCTCCCGTTGATGATATGAGTTTTTATTGTAGCCTAATATCTCGCTCGATGGATTTACTGAACGAAATATTATGTTCTAATGATTTACTGAACGATATGCTCATGAATAATAAAAACTTGGAAAAGCCTGTAACCGTTGTCGGTATCACCTGGGCTTCCTAGTTAAATCCGCGTTAGCATGAAGAAAGTAACTTTTCTATCACTGGTACACGTAATATTTAGTATTATTTACAACCATTAGTACTAAAAACACAATGGCCCGGTAACTATTACCGAAATTGTAGAATTTCGCCAAGGCAAAAAGCTGTCTGTAGGTTTAACTTAGTAGAGGCAAAACGAGATATGATCAAGAGAGTCAAGATCAAGAGGTCGCCTCTTTCTATACAGTGTGTAACAAAAATAACGAAACATGAACATCTCAATAAAATATTGATTGTTTAAAAGATCACACACTTGGACATGAACCCAATACCGATAGTTCATTTCGGATTTCGAGGTAAGTGGAAGTTATATCAACTTACAAATTGTTCTATGACACCCTGAATATAGGGTGTAGAATGGAATCATGAAACATGGTAAAATTTCAATATTCTAATATTATCTTCCCTAAGTATTTTACTAATTATGTTTAGTTTTTCAAATGCTGAGAAACGAGAAAATAGCAAAAGCTGTTTTGATGAAAACTTATAGTGCCTTGGAGTTGTGTTGCGACAACTGTCGTTCTGTAAATCCTTATTTCATGGTTACTGTTTCCAGTTGGTTTCCAGAATAATACCATTTTATCATTATCTCTTTCTGAACAACCAAAAAATAATATTGATAACTTTTATCGACACAGAAGTTTTTTCTCTACGAATATCTGTATTATAGTGCTTCTCTACAATAATATTAGGAAAGACAATAGTTGGTCTTTAAACTTTTACCATTGAAATTCCTATGTTACGTGATTCAGTTTTACACCTTATAGGTATATGTAGATGCTTCTTCATTTCCTTATTGTATGCCCAATAACCACAAATTACCCAGTATTATTAAAAATTAGATAAATGACGAAAAATAAAAATTTTAAATTGCGTTTACTAAATTATAGATATTTACCTACTGTATTAAATTATTAGATTTAGAAATTTAAATTTGTGAAAGAAAGGATAATTCAAATTTTTAATGTTCTACATAAGCTCCATTCTGAACTTTGCAATGCAATATCGGGATAACTACAAAAAAAACTCCGGAGCACAATTTTAGAATATTGTAAGTTGTTTGGAGATTGGTCTGCTTATTCAATTCCAAAATTTGTATTTAAAAATGAACATAAAGAAAAAAGATTGGAATAAATACAAAGTATAGTTGTAGAGTAGGTGTGGGTACTCAAAAAGTAACCAGTATTTGATAAATTGTAAAATTGAACGTAGGTACATTATTTTTAATGTCAGTCATCAGTCGGATCCAAATTCTAAAAACAATTTTTTTTGTCGCTTATTTTTAACATAAATTTGCATGGATAACAAAAAGCATACATGTATTGTTCAGAGCTTTTAACAATCATTTATGTTCCTGCCACCAGAGCGAGTTCCGTTCAGCGTCCCTCAACAAGGTGGCTGAGCTTTGAGTTTCAGTTCGTACAAGACGAGCAAGGAAGTAGATCGCGTTTACAAGAAGCTTTTGAATCGGACTAACCGCAAATCGTCGTTTATTTCGTTTTTTAATAATCTCGCATAGAACCGAACATTTAATATTTAATTAGTGCGTGTATTAAGTTGAATTCATTTATATTTTATTTAATTATGAAGAATTCCAACTCGCTAAATACAATAGTACTGTGATAATTCCTAATTAGTTTGAACAATCGCGATAAAATAAATGGTATTTAACAGGGGTAAACGCAATGCATCTTACATTTGAACTCGCTTAAGTGATAAATAAAGGCGTGTGTTCTCACCCATTTATATATAATTAGTGTGTAAACGCCAACCAAAAACTCAAGATAATTAAAGTTTGACAGAAACATGTTTACGTAAGTTGACTTGAAATTAATTATTTGTGGAAGTGGGTTAAAAATAAGTAAGTTGCATTCCTTGCTTGCTTTGTGTGATAAGTTAGATGTGTAGTTTGTGATTTTCTTGTTAAATTAATGTAACACGAAAAAAGAAAACATTCTGTCGTTTTAATTACTGCCTAACAAAATAATACAATAGCAATAAATTATATCTTAGTTGGACTTTAAAATTTAATAAGCGGCATCAAATTGACAGTATTATGTGTTAGAATAAAAAAGAGGGATTATTTTGGCGCGATTTTAAATAAATGTGGTAGTGCCTGCTGAGGCACCGACGGGACGTTGCCACCGACGGCCTCAATGATGGTGACTTTAATGCCCTGTAACTACTTAAGTGCTCAATCCACGAGATGTACCATGCTCGACAAAATGTGCGAACCAAAGGTATTAAATTAATATTCTTTTTTAATAAGTTGTGAAAAACCAAATTAATTATTTTTCGATTATTTTATTCCGATTTTTTATTTTCCTTTTATTTATTTTTTATTCCTACAATTGCAAGTCAGTATCGTGTTAATTATGGTAACTGTAAACATCCATAATGCACGAAGGATGTTATAAATTCATAATTCCCTTTAATATTGTTCCAAACAGTTGACACCCTAGTACCCCCATAACCAAGTTAGCATTAAAAAATTGAAAAAATCGAAATTTAATCATATTTTAGGATATAATTAAGGCCCATTTGCATCGGTTACACTTAAAATAATAAGCGTTGCTTAAAAGTTTTAATTGCCATGGGTACAAGCGACGCTTATTATTTAAGTGTAACCGGTGCAATTGGACCTTAAGTAATATAAACTAATAGCGAATTCCAATCGCTGCACTAGCCTGCACTAGTGTACACTAGTGTTGTGTGCTAGAATTGTGTAATCACGTGACTGCACTGCACTGGTGTTAAAATTTAGAGGGAAACTCAAATATAGGCACATTCAAGTCACAGATAGATGTAACACTTGTTAAAAACTACCTGCTTATTTTTGTCTGGTGCAACCACGATTTGTCAATTTTGTAATTCGAACACACTACACTAGTGTACACTAGTGCAGCGATTGGAATTCGCTATAAGAAACAGAAATTTGTATGTAGGTAAAAGTAAATGTACCTATCACGGAATTATTAGATGTTTATAATCTGGCAATACCATCGCTAACGCGCCCTTGGGATGATAGTTGCTCCCGTTAATTACTAATTACCATCGTCAAATTTTTTTGATACATAATAAAATAACTATTATAGGTACGTACTAATTCAATTATCATTTTTATTAGATGAGGATCATAAAAATATCCTTATAATGTATTCATGATGTTATAAGTAATAAAGTAATGTTGGTTTAATCCTTAATATTATTACTTTTATAAATATAATTTTTACTTCTAGTTAATTATATAAGAATTCCGTACGTACATACACAAGAAAACTTAATCAAATTAATTTTTATTTTGCGATTACGTCTTGAAATACCAAGTTTAGGGATTTTTGAAGGAACAGATAATATCTCTGTCAATAAATAATAAATTTAAAGAAGGGGTTGGTAAGTTTTATGGTTTAACCGTATAGTACTAAATTTGTAATTGTAGATTTAAATCTATTGTATGTGGATATAAAACTTTTCGTAGGGATACAATGGTGCTTCATCTATTTCAACAATTTCAAATAATTGGTGTATCGATATACTACTACTACGTTTTAGTAGTCTCAAATTATTTAAACGCCCCTTGCGTAAGTTTGGCAAAAGTACAAAAGGGGAATACATACTAAACATTTTCCAAACGAATGTTTCTCAACAGATGTTTATTAAAAAAGCCATCACTAAATTTACTGATTTGAGATTCTAAAAATAATAAAACGGGAATGGTAATAAGTAGGTATACCAACTCCCAACTTCTAAACAAACATGATTAAAAATTTAAAATGTGCATTGGTAAATAAACACAGATTTATCTTATTATCTTTTTTCTTGCCATAATTTTATGTATCTGGTAGCTTTATCAATACTTAAAAGATTTTATATACAGGATGTCCAGGATAAAGAAGCGCATGCATGGAGATCTCGTAAACAGTAAGATATCGAGATTCGGTTAAATAAGAAGAAATGTTGGGGATATTAACGACACTTATCAACATTCAAATTCTATAAGTTTGTGCAGTTTTCAGTACAGGTTGAAAAACAGCAAATTTTGAAACGGCGCACGGCGATGCCACTACTGCAAAGGGATCTTTTTTCCTTTCCACTTTATAGCTGTTGTTAATGGGGATAGATCAATCAAACCAACCAGTGGACTGAGACAAAAAAACACTAACTTTGCTTTATTAACTATGCGTCGGAGGCGGCTATGCCCTAGGAAAAAAGAGCTCTTTACAATCGTTGCATGCCCGCCTTTGACGAATATTTGACAAAAGCAATGCTATTGTCAATATCTTGAAAGTTTGTGATTTTAATTTCAAACTAATATTTAATTAAACTCTGCATTAAAAAGTGCTAAATAATATGTCGAAACCATTTTACGCTATTGCTTATACAGGGTGCCCACTTTTCTGGAAAAGTCAGGGAATTTATTAGTTCAGAGTTTTTGGTCAGGGAATGTCAGGGAATTTGTTCTTCGAGTCGGGGAATTTTTACAGTCAAAGTACTTTTTCTGAATTTTAGATTCTTCAAATTCAGAAACTAATTTCTGTTAAACTTGATATTTCCCGCCAAAGTGGTTTTCTGGATGAATTGACTAAAATGGTTTGTATGCAAGGTATATTAGTGAGGTTGGCCCAGTTGCAGGATTTCAATAATAGTTTCAATATAATGATTCCCTTGAATAATTCTGTACCTATCAGAATGAATGTACCTCATGATTTGTGCTTGGTTTAATTATAATTAAATTTTGCAAGGTATGCATTATGGGCATATTTTAACGCGAATGATGTCTGAAAGTAAATGTTAATGTTAAAAAAAAGTTGATTTTTATTTTATTTCGCATTCTTTATTTTCGTGTGTATAAATTATTTTAGCTTGTTTTGCAAAAATGGTCAGGGAAATTTGTTAATTTTGGTCAGGAAAAACCTGGAAAAGTCAGGGAATTTCATGTTGAAAAATTAGAGATTAAGATTTTTCCTCTGATTTTTCAGCCTGTACTGAAAAGTATACAAAATTTATAGAATTTGAATGGTGATCGACTGATCGTAGTTGTCCTTAATATGCTGAACATTTCTTCTCATCTAACCGAATCTCTATATCTCTTACCGTTTACGAGATCCTCCTGCAAGCGCTCCTTATCTTGAATACTGTATAACTCGCTAATGAATAAAATTTTTAATGAAAATCATAATCTTTTCCTTTACAGGTGAAAAGGGCTAGAACTGATGCAACCCCCGACTCCACAGATAGAGAACGGTGAGTTCCATTTTAATTAATATTAGTACCTAGTTCATTTAACGTTCAAGAGGTTTCATGCATCATTAACCACTTAAACAATAAACAATAAAAATTAAATTAGTGGCAAAATATTTTAACAAATATCTTAAGGTTATGCTTCATACATTTGTCAAACTCTGGTTCACTCGTCTCTAGGGTCCTTTAATTTATTGTTTGCTGCGGTGGGACATCAGATAAGAATAAACTCATGTTAAACTAGCCATAACAAACTGCTTTCGTGGTTTTTATCGTTTTTCTTCCTTTTTCGTAGTGTAATTTTGGATAATCATGAAAAGAAACAAGTATTGCGATCTACTGATAGTTTGCAAATTTGCAAGTCTATAGTTTGTAGTTTTACGTCGTCTCGTAAGGCAGAAAATTTAAAAATAATAAGTTCACGTATAACAACTATTATTGGGAAATAAAGGTTCTTTTTAATAAAAATAAATACGCAATAAAATATTTAAAGGACATGAAAAGCGCGGCTGGTGATCTAAAATTTTTGATAAACTTAACTTCATGTTTAAAAATTAATTTCAGAGTAGCTTATGCTATAGCACTGAATTATCGCTAAATTATTTTGGAATCGCTTGCACAATAAAAAGTTTTTTTTACAAAAGTTTAGGTGCCACTAAAGAAAGGAGTGGCGAGTATTCTTGTTTAATTAAAACAGATACAACAATGAAATTTTTGAACGTTATGTAGATGAACTGCGATTAGTAAAATTGTAGTGTAGTACGATAATGGAAATGGGAAAATTCTCCACAATTGGCCATATTGCAATCGATACAATACGAGAAAAAAAATCTGGTCCAATCAACTCTCCTTATTTACGTTTCATTGTAACCACGCTCGTTTCCTGCACTTATTTTGAACGTCATGAAAGTTCCTTTTCTGCTATTGATTTTGAGTAGAAAGCTAAATTTCTGCTCATTAAAGATAAGGTTGCGTTTTGCGTAATTGTGGAATAATGTGACGCCTTACTTTAGCTTTATGTGTGTCCGAAATAAATAATAATAGGTATGGTTTATTCAGAAACAGAAATTATACATATATGTACAGTCAGCGACAAATGTTTTCACCAGTCTTGTACCACTGTAACCCGCTTATTTACAAGATGAAATGAAATATAGAAATGTACATTTCTATATTTCATTTCATCTTGTTAACAATGTTACCAACATACCTATATAAAACAATAAGAACGACGTTAGGGTACCTCTTATATTTCTCGGAAAAACGTGTTCAGTGGTATCATACTGGTGAAAACATTTGTCGCTGACTGTACATTATGTTTTGAATAAACATAAGGATATTTGGTTATTTACCTTGCATGCTAAGATTATTTCATACAAGTAGATGTATCTACTAACAGTAACAGGTGTGCCTATAGTTCATGCGAACAAATTTATTGCAAAACATCAATTCTTACAAATAAAAATGTCTAGATTCATGGTTGGTCAGTACCTACCTTCGCCGAAAACAAGAAGTATGATTATCTAAAGTAATTTATGGTTTAAAAGGGACGAGGAAGATAGTAGTTGATAAATAAGGACGTTTGATCATAGGTCATGATTGATTAGATTGTAATTGGTTAATAAATTCTATCAACAGACCTCGATCGATACGTCGATGAGAATTCATTTTGCAACTCCCATGTTCGAATCCCGGTCTCACTGACTTTTGTCATACGTGTTGCTATAGATTTACCATTCTTTTAATTATAAGACCTATGTGTTTTATTAATATCATAAGACGTCTCTTAATAGTGGAATTTTGACCTTATAATACAGGGTGATTCAAAAATGGCGCATGAGCTCTTCAGTACGTTGTAGGGGACGGTTATTTGAACTGTGGAAAAATCATAATAAAATTTTAGCTGCTACATTTTTGTAGTTAACAACGAAGAAGTAAGTTGTAGATTTGGCAACACGGGTGCAGCTATGTAGTATATGAGTGGCTTTTATTTCCTTTCATCTACATAGTGAGCTTATTAAAAGTTTCAAACATCGTTGCCACATATGTTTTTCAAACAACTTGATACAAAAATATCAATTTTGAAAGCTAATATTTCAGGATAATGAGGTGTTATGAGCATTTTATTTATTACCCACTATGAAAAAATACTTAATTATTTATATGAAATGATGAGAAGTTTCAAAATCCACATGAATTCAAAGTTGAGTTCTCAACTTAACTTCTTCATTTCTCAGCAAATTAGCGGCTAAGAATTTTTTTACTATTTTTCCTACACTTCAATTTTTATTCCCAACAACGTACTGAAGAGCTTATGCGCCATTTTTGAATCACCCTGTATACTGGTTGTGGATAATAGTTATTTATTGTATAAGTGTCTTAGGTAGTATTTTATCCACGCAAGAATGTTTAAACGCGAGAACGAAGTTCGAGCATTTAATTTTCTTCAGTGGATAAAATACAACTAAGACACGTATGCAATACAACGTTTTATCCACAAACAGACCAGAAAGTGGCGTTTTCAAATTAATATTTTGGAAAAAATTTATTTTGACATTTTGAACTGACTTTTGTCATACGTGTTGCTATAGATTTACCATTGTTTTAATTATAAGACCTATGTGTTTTATTCATATCATAAGACGTCTCTTAGTAGTGGAATTATGACCTTATAATATACTGGTTGTGGATAAAGATTATTATGATACTTGTAGAGAGTCACGTTGATTTTATTGAAAATTGTCAGGTTTTGTTCCGTAGTAGCACTTGCACTCCGGCTTCGCCCTCGTGATTTAAAATATCATACTTTTCACGTTTTCAGTGAAGTTTTCTTAGGTTTCTTTTTGCAGTACCATTTCTCAAATTTATAGAACTCTTTCATTTACCTATTTTGATGGTTTATTTTTTGCTCTGTTCGCAGCTTCTTGAATTTCTTCTAATATCATAATTATTATATTTTTAGCTTCTCACAATAAAGTAAATAGGCCAGAAGCAGAAATTTTTAAATATGGCAACCGGTAATTAGAAAATAACCCAAGTTACGTTATTATGTTGAAATATGTTTGTCACTATTTTTAATATTTTTTCAAAAGTAGACTATTCCGAATTCGATACCTAGCATAAGTAAACGACTTTAATTCCACAGAACTGAGGTGCTTTATTCTATATAATAGCAAAGATAGTACATAATACCTACCTAGTGTATTTAATTAATTGCCTGAGCGTAGTGAATTGAATTTTTAGTTAAATGTTTTCCGTATTTTAGCGGCAAAATTGCTACCTTGAAATTTTTTCCTATTCGACCAATCTGACGTTGCGGATAACTAACCACGTGACCAATTAACATCGTATTGATGTCACAAAACTCTGCGATTGGTTGAACGTTTCCATCGTTAACCAATATACAATGCGTAAAACATCTCAACATTATTGTCGGAATTGAATGTTTTTTTTATAATAGTTTTGCGCTAATAATGCCTTAATTTTACATTTACTCACAGAATATCTATTTATTCGTGAAATAGTCTTGCCGACTACATTCGTGATGGGTACTATAGTTTCAATGTTTTAAGCGAAATTCGGTAGAACTTTCCGAAAAATGTATTTTTAAAGACCTGACAATATTCGGTACTGAATAGGATTGTAGACAAAACTGTAATAAACTGAAACTTATCGTAAGTTAAGTAGGGTGTAATTTAAAACAATGTAGATTATTTTTTATAAGCACCTATTGTTGCTGAATGCGCTGGTCAGTTATCGATGAATGTGCTGTTTACTATAGTTGCTTGTTGAGTCTACCGTTCGAAGACCACAATAACTCTGACCGGTCAGCCCATGGACAGCTTTTGACGCCGGCTCCGACAGTTAATACATTCATGTCCAGTCTCGGTCGGATTATTGCTAAGCTTACGTTTGTCTAGGCACGCCTATGCCATATGTGGCCAAGGCAAATTCTGAAATATGGGAAAACCATCGTGGAAGTAATAAATTTTAAACGTTTTGTATCTGTTTTAACATTCTATAGCGGCGCTAACTCGTTGTTCAAAGTGAACAGTATAGCTCACGTTTCCGCATTTGAACAAATATTAATTATTGAAAACTGTCAACTTACTTCAATAATGGTGTCATGTAGGTACATACTATAAATTGAATATCGCACTGCTTGAATATCTTTTACACCAAGCATTTCTGTAAACTTCGGTGATTTGGATAAGTCGGCGATTACAATGCAAAATCAAGCTACAAACCTTGTAATTTTCAGTACCATATACCCTTGTTATGTCATGACATTCAATACACATTACATACTAAAAAAATATACTGCCAAAACAAGAATTCTAGTAAAGTACATATTTAGATTAAAATCAAAGTTTAGGTGTTTAAGTTTATAAATTTAATTAAAGCGTAATATTCCTAGCAATAATTTTCTTGGTTGAACATATTTATTTCACGTAATTTGATTTGTTCGGGTTCTAGAATTTATTATTTTTCTAGTTGCAACAATTAGGCAATTGTGTGTTTGAAATAATTTCATATTCCTTGAGAATTTCATATTTTTGTCTTGTCGAATATTTCAATCGGCAACTTATACATACCTACTGAATAATCGAAATCTCAATTGTAGGTAGGTATGTTAACGGAATGTTGGTAAATGGTAAGTACCTATTTAAAAATTGAATTTGCTTATAAGTAAATATTGACGTCTGCGTGGTACGACAAACTCCTGAATTTGCCAAAATCGCGTTGTTACAAATTAATACTTTCTACGAATTTTGTTTAATGATGCGATACTAATCATTTAAATTCCTATAAATTAATAATGATAAATAAAACCTAGTACCATAAATTTACCAGCCGCTTCCTGACGCAAAAATAAGTCGAAAATGTCTATAAAAATTTTGTCCTAAACCGCTGCATAAGGAAGCTACAAGTCTTTGAAAATGGTGTTGAAAAAACGGAAAACAATTGCATTTTAAAGACGGTTTGAGATAAAAAAAATAGAAATTTTGTATGTAGCCTATAACCTATTGAAGGTACCTATAAACAGTACGAACACTTTTACTGTAACTTACACTTACAAATATTATTTTCTAAATTATTGTTGTCCGATTGTTGTCGGAGTAAAAAGGATTTGTAGCAGGAAATAATAATAATAACATGGCAACATATTTTTTGTGTTGACCCTTTAATTTCCTATTTATTGTGTTAACATTGATTTTGTTGAGGTTATAGCAAGAGCAACAAATTATTTGTTGGGAGAACAATATTTTTATTTGTGACTATAAACGTTAATTTAAACGTTTATGGTTGTTGTTGAAGCCAATTAAAGAAGTTTGTAAAAGGGAAAAGGGAAGGTAAAATCTGAAAGGTTTTATTAAAACATAAAGTTTAAGGATTTGAAGAATCTGTTATATTGTTAATAATTATTTGTAAAAGTGTTAACGTTTCGCTAAGTAGCTTCCTCAGAACAAAGAAACATTATTAAGTATTTATGAAGGAAAATAATGTTGACATTGAAAATATAATGAAGGTATGTAAGGGATGAAATGATTTAAGTTTAAATATTAAATTATCTATACATAAACAAAGTTTAGATTAGGTTGAATGAATCGCAATTTTTATTATTAAATTAATAAATATAAATATAACCTCCCTTTTCCCTTTTACAAACTTTTTTAATTGACAGAAACAACAACCATAAACGTTTAAATCAAATATTGTCTCCCGGCTTTAGTTACTACTTAAGTACCTAATTATGCGGATTAACAGATAACCGCAACAAGTTCCAAACCGTAGTTACAGCATTTGATTTTAAGAAATCATGTACTTCAGCTCTGCTTTTTGGAAGTTTAGGCATCACATATTTTTCCTTACTCGATTCAAGTCATCGGTTTTCAAAGTAGGGGCATCGTTGGACTTGAATTCACTGTGAATTATGTTTGCTGTTTTTCACAAATATCGTCAACGGCTTCTTAGGATTTGTCTGTTCAACAAATCTTCCGAAATTTTTTGATGGTTGTGGTTTAACGATTAAATTTTCTCCTTCCGTTTTAACAAACGCTTTGTATTTCGATTTCCGATTGGAACAACTCCACCTTTTAACCCTTGCGGAACGAAAACTTAAACCCATCTATTACTAGTAATTCCCTAGCTTTGTCACTACTGATCACTTCTACCGAACTCATACTTTCAGAACAAAAACACTTCTTGTTAGTGGAGATGACAAGCAACTAACAAGTTCATATTTTTACAATAAAAATGAAGCATCGTACCCTTGTTTTTATTAGTTATAGACCATACAGATGTACCACTCCTTAGAGTATCTTATCGGTAAAGTGGTTTACTTTAATTCGCATATCAGCCTTGGGAGACAATTGAGCCGTCATTAAACCCATTGAGCGGTTCGGGAGACAACTGGTCTCCGCCCTTCTGGATGTATTTTTCGCATAATGCATATATCAGAGGGGGCGGCCTCTGTGCATAGAAATAAGACATGATGCATTAAGTTCACAGTAATAGTACACTGTGCAACAAGAGCGTTAAGTTGGTCTATTCTACACGAATTTGAAATTTGACATAACTTCTTATGCAACCAAACTAAGTGTAAATTCCTCGGTAAATTCACACTTGTGGTGCACACCTTATGTGAAATTATTCATCTAATTATATTCACAATCATTTAACGCAACCGCTAGTAATTGCAGGAACTGATATGATGCGCAGGAAACAGATTCGAAAACATTACGCAGGTGTTCTACAGTTGTTCGTCGCAGCAATGCTTAGCGATGCTTCAAGGTACACGTTCATTGGTCCGCATCGTCCACACGGCACAGATTGGAAAAAA
This sequence comes from Hemicrepidius hirtus, assembly GCA_963082805.1. Classification (NCBI taxonomy): domain Eukaryota; kingdom Metazoa; phylum Arthropoda; class Insecta; order Coleoptera; family Elateridae; genus Hemicrepidius; species Hemicrepidius hirtus. The sequence goes on along the minus strand of OY720160.1, from coordinate 27,537,706 downwards.
TATTTGTTGCATATATCAAATGCGACCACATTCACTGGTTTGCACAGTGCGGAATGGCTCCCAGCAAATTAAATTTTATTGACTAGTAAAAGTTAACCTATAAAAAAAATTTACAAATTAATGGAGAACGGTCCGAATGCTACTGATTTTAAAATCAGTCCCAATAAACGCAGTAGGTACTATTAAAATATCCGATCCAGTGCGGTGCAGGCGGATCGAACCAGTAGACGCGCACCTACCTTTAAACTTATACTAGTTATGCGTGAGCGCGAAATATTCATAAACTCCATAAGAGATACAGATATCGATGTAATATGGTAAACCTACGGCAGTAGAAAACGTTCTTTATAAAAGATTTTCACACAATGGATCGATATGAGCTCAAGAATTTTTCAATAAATTTGATTTTGCTCGCTAGTTTCCCATAAGTTGGCACATCTACTAACCCACGATTATACTTATACCGAGTGTCCAGTCTCAAAGGCGAACATCCGCAATTTACATGCATTTTGTCCCATTATTTCTATACTACAACAATAGTTGTTGAAGTACATAATTAATAGTTTAAATAGTTTTAGCCATTTAATTATAGGAAATTTTGACATTTCATATTTAAAAATTTAAATTGATATATTTATAACAAATCGCAATCGCAATAAATAATTTGATCTTTGATAGCATTACCTTTCTTGTAAGAAGATTTCAATGGTTTTTCTATCGGAAAGGTACATTTATTACTTATAACCCTTGTAAAACGCTTTATCGGTTGCGGTTTCGGCATAAAAAAATCAAATTTAAATCCATGCACTACCCACTAAATTTTGTCAGGAAGATAGGTCCGTTTTTTGTTTCCATATTCTGGCAAGTTTCTTGTTATTGAAAGTTGTCCAAAAATAGTTGTTAGCTATCACATTTTACTCTATGCATTTGTCCTTTTTATTTTGATATTGCTATTATGAAGCCGTTTTTTTAAACAAAGTGATATTTTTCCAAGAACTTGTAGTTTGCCCTGAAGAATTGTGTGGTTTCAGTTTGGCTATACAGTGTAGGTACACCTTGTATAGGACTATAAAATCCAAAAACTGATACAGTGAAATACTTTTTCCGAAGTTTTTGGAGTTATCGTACATCCCATCACCATTATATAATATATTCTGTTTTTCCGAGTAGCGCAACCGATTGCTTTGTACTGAAAAATTCTTCATTACACGCTTCGGTAAGAAATATGTTAATTAATCCAATAAAAGAGGGAATTATTGCCATTGTTAAATGTCTAACTGCGTGTGTTGGTTTGTTGACAATTATGTTTATGCGTCTTTAGATATACCAATCTTAAGGAGGCAGGTCCTTAAATTCTTTACTGATAACATCACACCTGGGTTATGTTGGCCCTTATAAACATCACGGGATATACGCGACATTTGTACGGAGAAAGATATAGAGGCACATTAAAAAGAGCTTTTTCTAAGATATGCGATAATTTCGAGATAACTTTGCCTGGTGAATTGTAGAAGAAAAGGATTTGCTTGTGTACAAACTGTATTTGTATAGTAGGTACAGTAATTTATAAACAAAAAAAAAACTAAATGGCTGTTGTGACTGAATATAGTCATATCATTTCAAGTCTTAAAAGTCTCTATGTAAAATATATTTTCTAAAAATAAAGTAAGTCTTGTATAGCATGGGAGAAAAACAAGAACAGAATATATCCGTACTCTGTATTCTATTTTATAGTTATACCTACTAACCATCATGTTCATCTGCTTCACAAACAAATGGCCTGTAGGTGTTGTTGACAAAAGACTATTTTTCTTGTGAAAAAATGATGCTCTACAAATCTACACCCTAGGTAGTCAAGTGATTTTAAAGAATACAAAAGCAGAGCAGTAGCAAAGCTTTAGACTCTGAATAGACAACTTAAGCCGATTATAGCGACAGCCTGATGACATAATTATATCGTGAACATATCAAAAAGCAGTGGCGTTACCAAAGCTCTGATTAATTTATTTATTCATGTCGTCCTTCAGTATATCCCAAATGGAACTGAATTCCCGATTATTTTAAATATATTATCTTATATTGACGTAAAATTTGTTCTTCATACTTAGTATTCATACTTAATATAGATAATCAGATAATTTCAGAGCTTATTCAAGATAATAATATTGGCCACAATTTATAAAATAAAATGTTTGATTGCGAACAAATTATTTTAAGCCCGTTGGTGATGGTCAAGTGTATACGTATCCTTTATGCTTGGACCTTAAAATATATGTAATTTTTCCAGAAAGCAAAAGGTTTTCCATCATGAGAAATAATTTTATTTATAACTGTGTTTGATAAGAATTTTAAATGCAATAATCAGCAATACTAAAATACGCCACTGGTCAAAATAAAAATGAACAGCAGATTATAAAGTTTTTCGATAAGACTTAGAAAACATCGTCAATAATAATTATAATCGCCTTTAAATATCTTAAAACATTTCGGATTAGGTGTTTTTAACGGATGTCTGAACCCATTAAAAGCATTTGAAGTGCGATAATAATGTAGTACAATGTTGTGACGGATGTAAATTAGAAATACTAATTTCTTAATAGATTTATAGAACAGTTTAAAATCCAAAAAAGGGGAAAACACAATTTTAACAAGCCACAGTTAATTTAATCCACTTAATTTAATAATATATGCGACGTTGTGAAACTTTATTGCCTATAAATTAAATTATAATAATTCCAATGCCTCTCTATAAAATTCCAATAACCACACAAGAAATCAAAAGCTCATAAAAATCACACCTTATAGACCTTATAGATGATTTCGCGAAGCCTACGGTTGGGAGCTGTTTATTTCAAGCGTATATTTCCTCGCATAATACAGTGGTTTGTGATAATTTTGATCTAGACAAAAGCTTGTAATTTAAACTAACATTAGGTTGTGAGGATTTTTTTTAAGAGGTTGGACAAGTGACATTATTAAAGATGTTTGGTGTCGCTCGATCCCCAGACGTATTGTTTATGTGACGCACACCACTTGTATAATGGACCTGCATATTTTCAAATCTTCATTATTAAGCGAGCTTCGTGGGTGTCCTTTATTTAAAAATCTTAGAAGAACAGTTACTAACCGATGATGGTAGATGCTTGCAAGAATTAGTTCGTGGCTGTTTTATTGTCTAGAAGTTTAATCTTTACTTCCGTTGTTTTTAAATTTTAAAGTAAAGTTGTATTAAACTCAATTAAACTACTTATATTTTTAATTGGAGAATAGTATTTGTGATACCATTAAACAAATAAATGTAAATGTTTCGGTTCAAAACAGAAGGAATATAAAAACCATTTAAACTCCATGTGTTCCCAACGATTCTGGCATTTACAGTTTTCTTTGATGTCCCATTGTGCCTCTTCGTAGGTAGTCCATGTTTTAACAACCATAGTGTTCTCGCACCCGTTTCCTGAATTGCAAACAGTAGTCTTAAAGATAAATTATGATTTGCATATTTATTCTGGAAGTTCTTTCTAATTATAAAAATCGATAATTAACAAGATGTGGTGAACAGATGTGCTGTTTTATTGAGAATAATGATGCTTCATTTTTATTCTGCTACACGATACATTCCTTTTATGTACTGTTTGATAACTACTTATTCGTAAATAACAAATTTAGTTTTGGTTCTAAAGTGCGTTAGAGGCTTTAAATTAAAATATAACACTTTGAATTGTAAACTACTCAAAATTGAATGAATAGAAATATTTTTTCTACCTATAGTTTTACATCAACAGAGCAACTGTTTTCTATATTGCATTATGTTATTAAGGGAACATAAAAAAACGCAAATCACTTGAGTAAAGAAACACAAACCAAACGATTTATTTATTAATATTTCATTTTCGTTTAAATTACTAAAAATACAAGTTACCTGTAAATCGGAATGTGTTTGTCCGATAAATGTCCCTATTCAATTTTGAATAGTTAATTTATAAAATGTAAAACTGAAAGATTAATATAATCTGTTGCTAGATAGAAGACATTGATACTCATATCATCAGAAGTTTGATCAATCCGTAGTTTACTCTTTACTCCTTGTTAAACTAACCAATAAACCAATAGTGAACTGTTATGGATATGAATGATTCTTGTAACAATTCATATCTTTAACAATTGACCGTTGGTTAACTTAACAGGGAGTTGATAACCCCCCCTAAAATAACAATTTTTTTTATTAAATTATAATCCGAAGAACTGTTGGGACAAAGAAAGGACAGCATTAACCTTTTTTCAATTTTCTTAATATAAGTTAGAAATCTTTATTCAAGGAAATAGGTATTAAAATCTAGTTCTAATTACTTAACAGTTACTAAAGCCTGTTTTGTTAAAAATCCACAATCTGTTGCTTTAAATTGGTATGAAAATAGTATATTATAGGAGTAGTATACTAGGAGTAGAAAGAGTTTCGCTAAATTTGCACAGCCTCTGCGCGAGCGCCTCTGCCGCAACATATGAGCTCAACCCAAAATGAACGTTCTACTTCGAGTGATATACAGGATGCCAATTTTAAGTTGTCCGCCATTGGTAACTGTCTTACCTTTGGAGATAGAAAGTTGGTTAAATGAGGAAAGATTTCAGTATTTTTTATGCTCATTTAGAATGTGAAATTTTATTTTTTATGGCACTTATGATTTAGCGAGAAATGGTGCCAACTTTTTATTTTTAAATACACCCTGTATTTTTTAAAATTTTTTGATTGGAAATAATTTTGGCTTTAAAAAAGTAGGTATAGATCATATGTACAGTTAAAATTACTCATAACCATGATATTTAACTTTTATTTATATTTATTAAATTGGGATCACAATTGCCATGAAACAAAAGGGCAACAATAAACAATACTTAGAAACGAGAAATGTCAATTTCCTTTTACTTGTGTAGTACTACTGTCACTGAAATCATATAAAATTGATTTTTCTAATAACGAGAAGGTTGATATGTTGACGATTTACTTTTTTTGTCAAAGAAATGCAAGAGACTAGTTACAAAGATCTAGAAACAATGATCTGGATTATCACAAAACGATGCATAGTCGGCTATATAAAGAATGAATACAGAATCAATTATAATTCTAGCTCTTACTATTTGATGGTTTTAAAAGTGTTATTATTTGTAATGATGCTCCATATCATTCTGTTCGTAAACCTCTCAACACGTTATTCTAACAAAATTGCACTGGAAATTATTTGTAATTGACGATAATTGGCGTAAGAGTAATTTTAGTGTACAACATACAGGATGTGAGACAACTTATCCGAAAAATTTGAACCATACATGCACCTTTAAATAAGAAGTCGATTTGTTAAAACAGAAATAATAAAAAGTCCAACACAAGTCGAGATAATAGACAGGTTTTGTGCACTCGACGTTAAGAGTATGCTAACGCTAACGTCTTTGCTTAAGCAAAACAATATGTTGCTCAGCAAATACGTTACCGCTACCGCGTTTAGACTTCTTTTTGTCGGAATATTTCAAAAGCGAAGTGCATCAAACTGTAGTAGACAATCGAGTTTTTGAACACCGCACGCTAAGAGTACGGTAACGCTAACACTAACGTCTTTGCTAAGCAAAACAATATGTTGCTTAGCAATGCAGTATGTTGCGTAGCAAAGACGTTACCGTTAGCGTCACTGTACTCTAGCGTATAGTGTTCAAAAACTCGAATATCGAACGTGAACGCATCACAACGAGTAACGGCCGTCAATAATCTCGTTTTGTGTTGGATTTTTAATATAAAAAATGTAACAAATGCAAATCAATTTCTTATTTAAAGGTGCATGTATGGTTAAATTTTTTCGGATAAGTTGTGTTACACCCTGTATATAGCGTTAATCGTAATATATTGAGGTGAAGATCCGGATACAGATTCAAATTTTGATCCATATCTCAGATGATGGTTCAGAGTGTGAAAAGCTGGAATCGGAATCTGAAAATAATCTCAATTACTCCTGAATTTGCCTGAATATTTTTTTTTTATTGTTACCTCTAGTTGTTTACATTTACATAAACTCCGCATACTAATCAATATTAAACATTACAACATTATAACATTACCGAATTTTTTAACTGCAGTTTTTAGATAGTTAATTACATAGGTGTAGTTTGTAATATTTTTAACTTTTTATAGTTTTTTTAATGTATCATGCGTTATCCTTTTTATATTGTAGTATTTATACTAACTGTTTTATTGTTGATGTTTTAATTAGTATATATACAGTGTGTCCGCGTAAGTTGGCTACATATGGAAAACTTTGTTATTATTGATTTTATGAAAAAAAGTTATTCTTCATAAAAAGTTCTGCATGTTCTAAAACCCAAAATTCAACCATCAGATATTAAATTGTATCAGTCGTATCATAATAAAAATAATTATATCATTTTTGTTCAAGAGTAAAGTACCTTCATTTTTGACCATATCGAAAAATTTTTATAAGAAAAGATGTTATGGATTAAAAATAATTTTTAAATATTCAATATTGTTTATTTATAATTAAAAAATATTATTAATTAATTAATGAATTGTTAAATGTAATGTATTAATCTTCAAACTTAAACTTTCAATGTTATCGCAGAGAAAATGTAAAAATAATATTTTTTAATTGTAAATAAACAATATTGAATATTTAAAAATTATTTTTAATCCATAACATCTTTTCTATAAAAAAATTTCGATATGGTCAAAAATGAAGGTACTTTACTCTTGAACCAAAATGATATAATTATTTTTATTATGATACGACTGATATAATTTAATATCTGATGGTTGAATTTTGGGTTTTAGAACATGCAGAACTTTTTATGAAGAATAACTTTTTTTCATAAAAGCAATAATAACAAAGTTTTCCATATGTAGCCAACTTACGCGGACACACTGTATATTTTATTGTCTTTCCAACATCATGTACCTGAATATGATAAATGGAAATATACATACGTACATACATACATAAACAAAATGTGTGATTCTGAACACGAGTTGCTCTTACGCGTAACGCTTATGATTATTTTGCAAAAAGAGCAGCAAAGCGATACGAATGATTGGTCCCTATTAAACACATTTCTATTTTACTCCCTACAAAAATTAAAAAAAAATAAATGTTTCAAATTTTTGTTTTTCTACGTATAATGACTGCAGTAATCACTTTTAATAATTAGACTAATTAGAGTATCCAGGGCCGGTTGATCAATCCGTAGTTGACTCCTTGTTAAGCTAACCAACGGGGTGAATTGTTATGGATACGATTCTTATAACCATCCGTATCCATGATAATTGATCATTGTTTAAGTTAACAGGGAATAAGTTGATAAACCGCCCCTAAAAAGGATAATAGGCAAACACAAATAATAATCAAAAACGGAGAATCGGCTGAAGTATTCAAATCATTTTTAGGGTGTTCCGATGAGGCGGTGACATGTAACAAATTTTTTTAAGTACCTCTATAAAATTATATTTTTAAAAATTAATATTTTTGCTGTTGATTGTCGTTTTCCTTATTTTTCTCTTTAACGCTCTTATGTTGAAAATAAATGATTACCAAGGCCGTTACTGAAATAAAATTTAAATGTTATTACTATCGTAGTTCACATGAGTGCGATGTTAACGGAAAACGTTATAGTAGGAGAGCAAAGAAATCTGTAATATCTCATAAATAAAGACTTCCACTTATTGCCGGTGCACGAAAATACACAATTTCCATTTTTTTTATATTTTGCGAGCCTGCAAATAGAGACATCAAACAGCAACACTGTTAACCATCAAATACCAGAGCAGGTGTTTTTCAAAGAGTGAAGAAGTGCTGTATTTACCAATACACTTGCAGACAATTACCACATCCAAGCAAATTTCTCATAATTTAAATTAATTTTTGAAAAAAAAAAAACAGTCAACCTACTGTTTTAAATGTGTAGATAGAACTTGGTAGAGTAGAGTATATTGAGTTTGTTATCTATACACTCTTGCACACATTACGTAGTATGGTTATGGTTTAGTATGTTTTAGGAAATTAAATAAGATACTTATAGTACTATAGTACGCTTTAATTAACTAAAGCTGGGATATACCTAGTTAAGCAAATTTCCTTTTTTTGTAATAAATGGGAAGATTAAAGGAACTCCTGAGTTGAAATTTGATACCTCAGAACAATCCAAAAATGCCAATTTTTTGGATCTTCAAATTTTGCCTATTTTTGAAGCATTTCCTAATTATCTTTTTTTTCTGTCTACTGTTTATGGTATAAATTTAAAAATTAATGAAATATAAAACTTTTATAAAAAACATTCGTTTGCATTACAAACATTCACAACAAAAAATGCCATTTTAAAATTTCTGAAATGATATTGTGACAATTTTTTAGGTAAGTAAGTAGCATTGAGTATTGTATTCAAGGGTAGTAAAATAAAATAGTATTTTAGTGGGTTTTATCCGGTTTTGTTCTTATATTGTTGCGCCTTTAAAATTTCTTACCTACATTGGTTATTAAACTTATTAATTGTCTTGCGATAAAACGTTGCGACTAGATAATTTTTGACTTTACAATCGTTTTAATTTATTTTTCCTTTTTTACGGCTTTTTCTGCTCTTTTTTTCCCTTGTTGTGTTCCTTTTTAAAGGTTTTATTTTACCTAACTAACCTTTAGTAATAAAACATAGGAACTCCAAAGCACTTTCGTGTGCCAAGTCACAAGTGTCGTGCAGAAGTGGTGGCGCAATTTTATGAAGAGGTTAATTTACGGGAAAATGATTCGGTATTCACGCTGGAATGTAATAACATTATTGCATGTGCTCTTAATTTTTTTTTTTCTTTGTTACGAGACGCATCTCTTGGTTACCAACTACCTTTACACCTACTTGGCCACCACGGCTTTATTTGTACTCTTATTTGTGCAGAGTTTACAGTTTCGCCGGCTTTTTTACAACCTTTTGTCATTTCTGTGTATTTTTGTAAATGGATATAATTCAACTTTCACGTAGGTGTTTCGAAAACTAAATGTTCTTAGCTTCGACGAAGAACGTTTTCTGTTATTTAATATAATGCAGTGTTAAAAATAAACCACCTACTACTTCTTAATCAGACCCATTTGTCAATTTCAGAGGACTATAAATAACAGCATCTAATTATTAATGTAGACGAATAAAATGTGAAAATGTTTTATGTAAACACCAGGATATTTTTAGGAGTAGATGTGTGTTGTGATTCAAAAATTAAAAGAATTAATTCAGTTAAAAATCTGGTTTTTTATGTTGCTTTAATAGCGTATAACTTGCTGGAAGAATTTCTTGAGCTTGTTTCTATACTTTTTTACAAAATGCTCAAAAAATTCTTGCGATGTAAAATATTTAAACGACGTAATATTTTTTAAAATTTGGTCCAGTGAACAATTAAAAGCACTAGGCCTAATCTTGATCAATTTGTTATGGTTGTTTTGTCACATAACGCGCCGGACCTCCTGGTCGCGGTGTTCCGTGCCAGCCCACCTACCATAGGTTGTTTTATTATCTTCATTTATTTCTTTTTATTTCACACAATCTCGGCAGGCCGAGGATTAATTCCATTACAACTGAATAAACTACCTTATCCTAAAATTCATTGATCAATTTGTACATTACATAACGATACTGTAGAGTTTACAATGTAATACAGAGTCTATACTTTCTTTAAGACCACCACATTTTTATAATCAATCTTAAAGTAAACAAGATAAAACGAAACGATGTTATTTCTTGATAACACGGAGAAGTAAACAACAGGTTGTGATGTACTAACGATTTGTTTCCTGATTTGAACAGTAATTACCTTGGATCTCGGTAGCGTTGTTTTTAAAACAATTTGGAGTAGATGCAATCCAAACTTCAATATAGACCATCATTCGTTTTAATGTTTAATGGAGCAAATAGAAAGAAACTAAAATGAATTAAGAACACGGGTGGTGAGATTACATTCTTTATTTTCTGGCGATTTTTAAAGGAAAGTTTTCGAACATCCTTGATTAATAATTCTCGACCTTTATTAATATTCGTAGAAATCTAACAAGCTGAGCTAATTTTTTTCGGATTAAGTTATGCCGTCCCCGTGCATGGGGGAGCTGATAGGTGAGTGCAGTGAGTCCTTGTTAAGTGTAGGTAAATAATATAGTACATTATAGGCCAAGGTAGAGAAGACACTTTTCTCAACTGGAGCATTATAAAATTTTGCGAGTTTGAGAGAAATCTTCTTTACCGTGGTTTATATACTATTTTTTTCAGTACCTACTAGAAATGTTATTAGTTTAGATCTTTGTAATTTACCATTTCCACATGATTTTTTAAATATTTAGTAGCCTCAAAATCCAGTTGTCAAACTGAAAAACAAAACCAATAACATTTGGTTTTTTCATTTTTCATTATCATTATTTACCTAGGTTGAGAAATATATCTTCTCATTAGAGAAAAGGAGTAAGTAAGTAATGGCGACTTCTCAGGTTAGTAGTGAAAAAAAATTCTATATTATGATACAACCTGGAATATTAAGACCTGCTATAATCGTACAAAGGGTACTTTTCAACTATTTGTACAAATAAAATATTTTGCTTCTCTTCCATTTCAATAGCTATACATGTAGCAACAATATCGCAAGCAACACAACTGAAAAGTTGCGTGCGATACATATTGCCTGTTGCCAACAGATATTTGTGATGGCGATATCGTTATCGCTTTGGTCTGTCTGAACACGTTGCATTTAAACTAGTGTTATTTTTACATACGACACGTATTGCGTATCGCATGTTGCCCGTTGCTAGTTGCCTGTTGCTTTGATGTGAAACCCGCCTTAGTTGGCGTAAATTAGTGGATTTCTGTAAATGACAACTAATTTAACAAAAATTTGAAAATCATGGCACGTCATATTTAAAAATCGCAAAATTTTAAATCGATACTTTCAAAAAAGTATAGCACATTTAATTTTATTATTAGCGCCATTTGAGCGCAATCATTTTACCTTTCAATTAATACCATTACCATTCCTGTAAGTTGAATTGGCGAGCAGGAATCAGCAGAAACGTTCAATACAATGTTAAATCCCTATGTACACCTTTGAGACCGCCCACCCGGTATAAGTGAGATGTGAAAACTTCATTTTCTAAGCGAAAAATTTAAAATATATAACTGTACTATACCGGGTGGCCGGTTTCAAAGGTGTACATAGGGATTTAACATTGTATTGAATGTTTCTGCTGATTCCTGCTCGCCAATTCAACTTACAGGAGTGGTAATGGTATTAATTGAAAGGTAAAATGATTGCGCTTCAAATGGCGCTAATAATAAAATTACATGTGCAATTTTAAAATAACGATTTAAAATTTTGCGATTTTTAAATATGACGTGCCATGATTTTCAAATTTTTGTTAAATTAGTTGTCATTTACAGAAATCCACTAATTTACGCCAACTAAATTATCAAATTTTTTGACAAATGCTTTAAAATTTGAAAATCATGGCACGTCATATTTAAAAATCGCAAAATTTTAAATCGTTATTTTAAAATAAATATAGCACATTTAATTTTATTATTATTGACATTTGAAGCGCAATAATTTTACCTTTCAATGAATACCATTACCATTCCTGCAAGTTGAATTGGCGAGCAGGAATCAGCAGAAACGTTCAATACAATGTTAAATCCCTATGTACACCTTTGAAACCGGCCACCCGGTATACAACATGCAAGTTCATTTGAATGAAAAATATATTTAATTTCACAACCTGTATAGCTACGCATCTAATAATATTATTAGTACCTACTACCTACGATTGTTTTTAACAGAAATTATACTTAAATTCAGACTAGGATTAATTGAAAGGGGCAAGATGGTTAGAGTTTTCTTTATGAAATGTTGCATGTTTTAGTATGGAATAAGTTTGAAATGTGTAATTATTTATCGGAATAGTAGTTCATTTTGTATAGGTATATTAAACTTTACCATATGTTGGCATTCAGAACTTATCCGGTCAACTTAATTAAATTACACTGAAATTCGTACGTAAAGAGTAACAAATGGTTCGAAGCCAAAACTGCCTGGTTTAGAAGCCATTTTTCATTATATTACGCCAATTTATCTAAACTGGGATATAAATCGTTTTAGATAAATGTGACTTATTTGACCCCTTATATATCTTTAAATCTGTGAAAGTTTAAAGTAATGGTTTGAGAGTTTTAAATCGGCACTTTGACGTAGCCGTAAATAGGCATCAACATCGAAATTATTTTTGTCGAAAATCTTAAAATTCGAAAGCGGATGCAAGTGGTGCTGTGCTGTGTCCAAAATTTCATCGTTTCGTCGTGTTTTTCAGTCTTGTGCATGTCTAACATCCCAGATATTTATGCATCGTGATCATTGATGGCTACTATCTTGTATCTACAACAGTTTTCGTAGTTTTATCAAATTTTAATCTTTTAGGATAGCAATTTATTTCTCTGGTTAAACATCCATTAACTTAACTAATGGATATGTGTCAAATAAAAAGAAAACTTCGATGTAGGTATTTAAGATATGTTATATTCACACTCTACGCCTGTTTCGTTTAATTTATTTTTTTTTATTACACTTGTGTATCTGTCTCTATTCAATTCGCGTTGTACCATAACGTTGGCCAGTGACGCAAAATAACATACCACGTGTTAGATTGTTGGATTGAGATAAAACATTAATTAAACACCTACTAACTAAATTTTGCAAGAAATATAAAGATTTATTGAGATTGTTGTAGTAATTTACGGTTACAACTGTTTTGTGTTTCTGTATAAGTTTAGTACTTAGTACCTACGTGTAAGTACTTTTAATTCATTCCTTAATTTACAAGATATTGGAACGATTATAATAATTTAGTTTGCTGGAAACAGCGACTGTGCCTTTTGGGATGGGTTTATGACTTTTGCCAGTTAAAACATATTTAATATTTATAAGTTATGCAAAGCATACTAATCGTTAATTATTAATTATAACACGAGCTTTTATGACCTGCATAATTTTGAGATAATTTATGTTTCGTTAGAAGTGTCTTGTGTTAGATGCAAATGCAATATAGTAGAATGTATAAACGCAAACCAACTCTGTAAAATTGAGAACTTATATAGTAAATATAACAACTAGTCGGAGCATGAAATTTTATTATTGCAACACAGCATTACCTACCGTTAGTAATTTGCATTTTTAGCGTTTCTTAATTAAAATTATTATCAAAATATCTTGCTCTTAACATCGCATGGGCGATTATTTAATCTAATAATCCAGGTGGTTGTTTTATCAATATTCACAAATTTTTCGTTAATTGGATTTGGGAATTATCAATTTGAATATTTGCAAGCATTGGAATAACAAGTGGATACAAGTGTGTGGGTTCAAATTCATTAACTTCATAATATTCAGTTTATACCAATTTACATATTATCTTACGATACTGGAACAAAATGTGAACTGAAAATCCTGTAAAAGAATAATGAATATAAAAAGATTCAAGTCGATTGGTACCTAATCGATCACGTAATACCCATATGGCTGTACTTATAGTATATTTTGCAGCTGAAATTGTTTGTAAAATGGTTCTATTTTTATTTTTTACAAAGAATAATTATATTGATTCGTTGAATAGTAGATATTACCTGAAATAGCTGAGTTGTATAAAAGTATTCGACTCCTAGTTCAGTTGATCCACGATTAGTTGTCATGGATACGATTGTTCTTTAGAATCATATCCAGACTCCTAGTTCAGCTGATCATATCCAGACCCTCAGTTCAGCCGATCCACGATTAATTGTCATGGATACGATTGTTCTTAAGAATTATATCCAGACTCCTAGTTCAGCTGATCTACGATTGATTGTCATCGATACGATTGTTCTTAAGAATCATATCCAGCTGAACTGGGAGTCAAATACTAATTATTATTATTTTTCACTTATTAATTTCAATTCACTTTCAATTACTTATTTTGTTTATATATGTCAAACGAGGTATATTAAGCCCTACGGCGCGGCGTTATGAATCTACCGCTCATTATGCCCTCGAATATATTGTCATCGGCATAAGTACATACGTAAACTATGTAGACACGTATAAACATCGCCCTCAAAGCCATGTCATGGTGGTTGTCTATTTTGTCAATCCTCTGTCAAGCTTCTCAATTCATTTACGAATTCAAGTTTTTTTTACTATCTTTATTAATTAGCAATCAGAATATTATTACATTCTATGAGCTAATGTTTTATACTATGAGTATGGCTTGATCGGTAGGCTCCCAGTTGGAGTCGTCCCTTGTTGGCCACTTTTTCTGAAGGCGTCCGAGTTGGGGTTCTTCTGTCAGTGGTGCGAGAGTTTCGTTTGGGTGAAGCTCCAGTACTGTACGGTCCTTAATTGAATAGTTTTTGAATATGTTTTTCACATGGGGGATGTTGAGGTCTGCTTGGAGTGTCTGATTTGTCACATATCAAGGTGCGGCTGCCATAGTAGGACGACTTTGACTTTGGATCGAAAACGCTGAATTACTTCAACATTCGTTCGACTTGCGTAACCACATAGCTGACAGCCATAGATCCAGATTGGTCTGATAATTGATTTATATAATAATAACTTGTTTTCCCAGGGATAGATTGGAGTTTTTCGCAATGAGCCAGTGCATCTGCTTCAGTTTTATGTCCATTTTCTTCCGTTTCTTATTAATATGGGTCTTCCATGTCAATCTTTTGTCTATGATCGCAGCTACTTAACTTCAGTGGGCTGGGGGAGGATAGTACCATTAGGGTGACTGCTGGGCATTCTTGATGTTTTGTCGTGAATGTAACATGAGTTGACTTACTCGTTGACTCTTAATTCACCATTTGAGTAACCTTTGTTCAATTTGGTTTCACTGGGTTTGTAATGCTTCTTCTGGTATCGGATTTACATTACATGTGAGCACCACCGTGTCGTCAGTGAATGTTCTTATTTTGAGTTGATTCTGTTGTGGGTAAATAATACGTAAACATGGGTCCCATGACACTCCCCTATAGTACCTACTCCCGCACTTATTTCTTTGATTTTGGAGATGTCCTGACCGATCCTAGCTTGGAAGGTTTTGTGTGTAAGATATCGTAATAAAAGATAATAGTCAGAAGAAAAGTTTTTCTTAATTTTATATTGTAGTCGTCTGTGCCATACGCGATCAAATACCTGTCTTACCTCCAAGAAGGGGGCAGTGCAGAATGTTTTACTTTGTGGTGTAGTTTGGATGATGTTGGTTAGTCGGTGGCATTGTTGAATAGTTGAGTGTTGCTGTCTAAATCCAGATTGGTGATTGGCAGCCATGCTTCTTGCATTGAGTTTTCATTAATACGCCTCAGAACTAATCTCTCAAGCAATTTGGATATTATAGGGAGTAAGCTAATAGGACGGTAGGAATTAATTTCGTTTGCTCACAACACACAAGTGGTATTTGGTCACAACGTATAAATTATATTTTGGTCACATCGTACAAATAAGTACTATTTTGATCACAACGCCTAAATTCGTCCGCGATCAGCTGGAAATTAGGTGTTGTGACCAAAATAGAAAATTTGTGCGTTGTGACCAAAATATAATTTATACTTCTTTGTGTGCAATGTAGTCGATTTAAATAAATAGGTAGTTTGTTTAAGTTTCGTGCCCCTTTTCTAAATTTTCTTGATGCCACTGTTATCGTAACTTCAAATTTTAAGAGATTGCTATTTATTACATTAAATAACACCCTGTATAATTGGACTTTAATGTACGTTAATTATTTTAAGCTTCGTTAATTACATGTTAAGAATAGGTATACTTCAAATCGCTGATTTTTCTGATATATTTTGGTATTCAACAGAAGTTCCAAGTTTCTTTTATTTCTGTAGTATATATGCGTTATGATTGGTCGCCGTCAAGAGTTTAGTACTATTTTACAGCCGGCTTGCAAACAGCTTGACTTTAAAAGATTTAAGATTAACCGTTCCTTTATTTCCCGATCTTACATCTGTGCTTTCTTGGCATTCATAAGTGATGTGCTGCAAACGAAAAGCAAAATTATTATTGCTCATGTGTAAACGAAGTGTAGCTTGTCGGTGGTTTTTATTTATGTGGTTTACTTTTACCTTCAGTTCAAACGTTATGCTATACGATTTTAATAGTTACAGTGTAAGTAATTTGAAAATAAAAACGTGTTTATTACCTTCTCACATAATTTTTTACAACTGTTTACTCCGAACATTTTCCCGCATTAATATATTTCGTAATGTTACGATGTTAGGAAAAATATAGTTCAACCTCCATATAATATTGTTCAAAAATACTTTGAATACAATCACAAAATATAAAACTAGATTACTATTAATTAGTTTTCATGTTTAGATATCAACTAACTCTTACGTCTTAGATCTTCGGAAACGTTTTAAATAATATTTTGAAAAATTAAATATGCGCAGCTACGTCACGTAACCATCCTGAAACATCATAGCACATTTGAAATTCCAATTGTAAAACAATTAATTTACTAAATTAAATTTTAAGCAAGAAAATGAGTGATACAAATTTGCTTAAATAGTTGCTATTCATGTGATTAATAAAGTTATAAATTAAAAAATAATGCGTTTGCTATTTAAACAAAGGAGTGGCTACAGCGGTCGTGAAGTAAATGAGAGCGTGAAGTAGTAATTGAAAATCCGTACTACAAATTGACACTTGACGGTTGTCAAAAGATACGTAAAACAGCTGTTTTTATCATAGACGCCTAAAAAAGTATTTATATAGGAACTCTAGTTCCTCAACATCACCGACCCCTATTGGAAATTTTTTGGATTTATGTTTGTAATACAAAATTCGGTTGAGTTACATTATGGTACTTTCATCTTTTTACATAATTTTATTCTAGTTGGACTCTTTTTAATTTCTACTAAGTTTTTTCTGAACATCAGGAAGCACTTTTCAATACACGTAATGATTATTATAGTTGGTGGATATTACCATATTACTTACTGAACACAAACTAGAGACGTAAGAATATTCTTGCGTATATAGGTTCATTGTTCAATCCGTATTGTACAACTTTTATTAAGAATATTTAAAAAGGCTATTCAGGACTTACATTGGGGTGCCAGCCTACATACTAATTAACAGTATATTTTTTTATATTTGTTGCCTTGCTAAAAGATTGTAAATTAGCGTTACAATTGAACCGACTTACTAAATAGAAAATTACAAAATGATATCACAAATTAGAGAAACTGTTAATTTTAAACAATCTTTACATGCTTGGGGTGTTCTAGGACCAGCAACTTTTTAAAGATAAGACTTATAGTAAAATCTTCGAATATAATAATCCCCAGATGCATTTATATGAAATGTACTTACCGATTTTATAGTTTTACAACAAACGTTTTATCAATATATCTGTCAACTGGCGCAGTGCATCATAATTACGTTTGTTTGTATAACTAAATGAAGTTCGTAACCTAAAAACTAGTAAAAGAAAATAGAACATAACGAGTATTCTTCACATTTTCAACATGTGTGAACCAAATGCCGAGTTCGTTCTTTGTCAAACTGAAGAATGTTGAGCATTTTGTCTTTGTTCGTTTCATCTTTGCAGCACCATTAACTTCACAGTTGACACTTGTTGTTTTCTGTGTTAAAACCTGTGTCAGCTTAATACATACCGAACGATCTTGGTCTTTTGGTGACAGTCATCCAAAAACTTACGTCAGAAAGCAGATTTTTGTGGAATTTGGTTCATCTGCAACGAAGATAAAGTGCTGCACAGCACTGTTGGTCTCCAACGAGCTTTTACGTCTAGATTTTCTATATGATAGACAGGTTGTTGGCAGTGAAGTAATGTTTTATGTTTCCGATGACTGTACTTGTCATGGTAGTTTTATTTTTGTGCTGACAGCAATTATTTATTGTCTTGTATCGTGATGAGCGTTACGTATTTTCGAAACACTAAGTGAAATTGATCATTGAACCAGGAAGGGATACCAAATTCATTAGATTGTCTAAGAGCAGTTATATAATTATGGGAAATTTCACATGTCGTTGAGAAATTAAAAACATTACTTCGTCAGCCTTTACTTCAAAACAAAAATAATCGGTAGTAATATCATAAATTCATAAGAGCGCTGTCGTATATTCGGATATAGTACTTTTCGCGATTTCTATTCGAAATTGATGTTGCCATGGAAATAGTAACATCAATTGAGAATAGAAAGAGGGAATAGTTATTTGTTTAATAAGGTAGAAAAGTAGCAAGATTTACTGCTGCAGCTGGTATTTCACAGCTGAGACGAAGCCGAGCTGTGAAACCAGCCAAGTCACTGATTTGACTTGAAGTCGGTAAATCTGCATTTCGTTGAACATATAATTGTTTCGCCGATTGTTTAGATTTAACTAATAATTTAACGATTATTTTTTATGTTATATAGTATCACAAAGCATCCGTTGCTATGCAATTTTTACTGGTTGCTATGAATAAACAAACTTCAGCAATGCCATTATATTTGTTGTGAATAAAATAGTTTAATTCAAATTATAATATATTTACAATGGAAAATGACGAAGAAAGGTTCACTCCATCCGAAATGAAAAAAAATCGTGAAAAATATCGAACTTAAATTCAATTAATATTAAAAATTTCAGATTTGTTTGTTTTTCACAGCAACCTGATTTTAAATGCTATGGTCAGCAAAAGTGGAATTTTGGAGCCAGTCAATTCAATTGTCAGTCAACGCATGCTTTTACTGTCAATCGGAGAAAAAAGTATTCAGAATAATATACGGAAGTGATCGAATGATATTTGTCACGATTATATCACGAATTTTTAAGTTCATTTTGCTGAAAATGTCAGTCTGACGTTTGAAAAAATTATTTTATAACAAAAAATCAATTATTGTTTTTTTACGGTTGCTACAGATACAATAGGAAGCCGAAACACCAAATCGAATATACCGATGGACCAAGAAAGTAAGTCGAACTCCCATTCAGTGACCTCCTATTTAAGGATTTTTTCTATTTAGTGATGATTTTATCAGGATCTTGACTTTCGGGCTAAAATGCCTGTAAAAACACTTCTAAATTATGATGTTGAAATTCTATTTAATGATCTTTTTCTAGCAACAATTTACCTAAATACTTAGAAATAAATAAAAAAAAAGTTTTGAGCGGATTATAAAGTATGTACTACCATAAAATGTGGGTTTTTCTTCACTGAGATAAATTTTTAAGCGGATTATAGGATTTCTTACTTGGGTTTATCAGTAGGTACACATTTTCACTAATGTACTGAGAATTCCCTCCATTTAAGTGGATTTGAATTTAAATTTTTCAGTTGCTATTTTTGCGTTCAAACAAGCAGTTCTTTAAAAATGTCAAAATGAAAGTGTTTGTTTTGAAGAAAAATTGAAAGTGTTTTTTATACGTTAAATAATTTTATTACCTACATTAGAATTTTTATTTCGGGTTTAAAGTACAAATTCTAAATAGTGATGTTTCTATTTCGTGATGTTTTTGTGGGGATTTTTGGACATCACTATATGGAGGTTCGACTATCCGAGAAACACCGCCGTGATTGAATCATTTTAAAAAATTCTTAAATCCTATGGTTTATAGTAATAGGTATATGTGTGATATAATCGACTAAAGCATTGCATTAAAATTAAAAATATATAGGTAATCTAAAAAGCGTAGATGTTGAACGTGAGTACAGATCGAAAATACTAAAAGGGGCGTTCTCACGGTTCGATTTTTATTTTGCTCGCACGTTTTGAAGAAAATTCGATCAGCATTCATAATTAATCAATTTTGGTAAGGTAATTAAATAAATCTCATTCGTACCTGTTCCGCTTTTCTTTTTAGAAAACCAATGTTAATTCCAAAGTCCCAATTGTCTTTATTTTATTTTTTACTTAAGGACGTAGTAAACCTGCCTAACCAGGTAGTATGTTCAGTTCGTTTACAATGATACGTACGGAGTTGTCTGTATCATCTCTTATTTTTATAATTCAGTGGGTCAAATATTTGTGGAATCAATTTAAGTTGATAAACTAAAATTTAAATTAAGGGTTCTCGCAGCATTGTTCGATTTTTGTTGATTAACCGTGACAACGTCTCTTTTGTAACTCATGGTCACAATAGTTATTTGTAGCACAAGGCCAGAAACAGCACATTTGCGAGTGCGAGTAAGGTTGCAGGGCGAGGCGGAACGCCAGAGTCTTGCAAGTAGGAGCACTCGCAAAACTGTTTCTGGACGTGTAATACACAAGATTTTTTGTGCCGATGTTTGTTTAAATAAATTAAATTTACATTTAAAATTTAGTATTAGGATTTTTTTTTATGATTTTAAAATCAAGATTCCTTGTTTCCTAGTATTCATTAAACTTAATTCATTTATTTTCTTACAATTTCCATCGACGTTTATTTATAAATTTCATTATTTTTGATTTAATAATGGATACACAGGCGCATATTAAAGATTATATTCAAATCACCACAGTGGCTCAAATAGGTAATCGTATTTGTAAAAGTTTGCTAATTTATTTGTTTGATCGTCTCCGACCGCGATGCACATTTGACTTTGACAGATTCAGCCGATGCTGCCAACCAATAACCTTCAATTCCTACTTTTTGCCGGCCTAGGCCGGAGAAACCTCTGTTTCTGGCAGATTTCGCGATGCAGAAACTCAGTGATGCCGACCGGAGGCACAAAAAACAAATTTAAATCCTGTTTTGAACATTTTCAATAAAAAATAAAATAAAAATATTAATTGGTGAATTTCTATAAAAAATAACAACTAATTTAACAAATTTTTGACAAATGCTGTAAAATTTAAAAATCATGGAACCCGAACGTCATATTTAAAAATCGCAAAATTTTAGGTTATTTTAAAATAAATATAGCACATTTAATTTTATTATTAACGGCATTAGCGCCATTTGAACCGCAATCATTTTACCTTACAACTAATACCACTGTCATTCCTGTAAGTTGAAGTGGCCAGCAGGCACGGCAGAAGCATTTAATAGAATTTTAAATCCCTATTATACATCTTTGAGACCGGCTACCCCGTATAAACATTTTTATAAACAAATTAATACAATAAGGTAATTTTAAACATTAGTAACCTGGGTTACACCAAGGCCACCTTTACTTAAGGCCAGTAAGTGCAAACTGTGACGTCACAACAGACGATCCACGCTAAGCATTGTGCTATATGGGATATACTCACAATTCCAAACAACATCTTATTTTAAATAACTGTACAGTTGATACATTGGAGATATAAGATCTTACTATTACTTATAAAACCTGCGTAAACATTTTATTGCATACATTATGAAATAAAGTACAATAAAATATAAATAAATCGATAAAACCACTTTAATAAATCAATAACTCACGCAACACAAATCAATTTCACGTACCTTTTAAATTTCTGTGAAAATACAATAAACTTAAAATAATTTAAATAACAAAGAGCATATAAGTTCAACTAGGTCATACGTATTTAATTTAGTTTAATGGTATTTGTATAAATAACATAGAAATACAAGTACCTAGTATGTAGTAATAAAAACGCCTAAATTCTAAATAAAGAAATCTCCTAAATAAAAAAATACCTACGCTACTTGAATTAACATTGAAATAGACATTATGTTTATAATAAATCAATCATATTTTGGACTTTGGAATAACAACTAAAGACTTGAACCAGTTGAACTTAATTTTGATAGTTTTCGTTTTGCTGGTTTACGGTCTTCTTTAACAAGAGTGGCCGACTTTTTCTTTTTTTTTGCCGATTGTTTTTCTTCCTCAATTTTATTCTTCAAAATCTTTGAATAATTATTAAGGAGGATATTGGAAAAAATATCGATACACATTTTTGCTTGTGTCATTCTTGATGTACCACATTCACATGTTTCATTTAATACAATATCTTTATAAATCAACATTTCAAAAGACAAATGTTTTAAAATTCGTTTTTGTGAACAGCAGCTTCGAAACTTGATTTCAAACATGTCTGATATTAGTGTTTTAAATAAGACATACATTTTACCAACAACGTCTACAAAATACTCTCTTGGCCATTTAAGACCGCCCCTATCAATACTCTTAATGTATTTGTAACATTCGCTCTCTGCAGCTATCAAATCTATTTCCATAGTTCTGTCATAACACATGAATGCTCTACAGATATTACATTTAAATTTCTTTGTCATTTTGTTAACTATATATCCGGCAATGTATATTAAGACACCCGTGTCACTTTCAGGTATGATTTCATCATTGGAAATTATCAAAACGTCTTCAAAACTTTCTAAAGTGCCAAATTCCTCCCTATCTTCTGTAGAATAAGCCTCACAACTATTTAAAAAATCAGTCAATTGAAATTCACCTGTATTCGCGGATTTTAACTTCAGCAGACTAATAATTTTGAGCCTCTGCTCAGATTCCAGTATTTGGGTTACGGATACGTGATAATTTCCGCCACTCATTTGGCGATATTGTCCAAATCGCGCTTCCAAATCATCCGTCTGGAATTTTCCTAATAAAACGTACTCAAATCCTAGCGAATTGATTAAATATTTGGAAAGCGCTATTAACGTTTTGGTCAAATGAGTTACTGCCACTTGCGTTTCCGCAGTCAATTTACCGTTTCTCTTGCCTTGTTTGGAATTAGATTCACCTTGAATGTGT
Source organism: Hemicrepidius hirtus (assembly GCA_963082805.1). Classification (NCBI taxonomy): domain Eukaryota; kingdom Metazoa; phylum Arthropoda; class Insecta; order Coleoptera; family Elateridae; genus Hemicrepidius; species Hemicrepidius hirtus. Next base: position 27,514,958 of record OY720160.1, on the reverse strand, counting down.
AATGTATCCCATTTATTTAACCAGTTAACCATTTTTTCCAGAAATATAAGTTTTTCATCATTGTTATGGAGAATTGCACCACTAAATGAGTCTCTTAGTTCAGTACCTTTGTATCTGGATTTGCAATTAACGACTTTCCACCATCGCGAAATCAAGCCTAAAAACTTTGTAGTATCTTCGACAGCCGACGGTTTGTCTTTGTATATTTCTCGTAAAGCAACAATATTTTTATCGTCAAACAAACGTACACAAAACTTTACGTTTTGTCTTTCGAGAGATGATGGATATAGAACCTTTCTCGATAATGACGGCGCTAGTTTTATTACGTTATTTTCCTCACGTGCATATACATTTTTCAAATCACTAAGACTCGAAAATATTTTGTTACAACATGTTTCATCACAATCAGTTGAACTAGCATCATACATGGTTGGCGGTATATCCGGTACTATAAAAGTTTGTTTGCTATCTTTTTGATTCAGCCAGTTATTTCGTATAGATTTGAAGGCATGAACTGAGTCAAATAAAATAAAAATTTCCTGTGTTGTATCACTCGGATTTCGAAACGAACATGTTAAGGTACCACCACATATTTGTTCAAACATTGCCCGATTAACCCTGTTATTGTCAGATATTATTGCTACCACTTGGTAACCAGTTTGATATAATATTTTTAAAACTTGAAGGATCAATTCGTGTAGATACCCTGAATTTAAAGTCGCAATGGGGAAAAGACCAATCACATCTTTATTACGTGAAAGAACAGATTTAATCATAAAAGTCTGAATTGTTGATGCAGCTGTTTTATTTACTTTGTTGTTATCATTTCCACCACACAAACCCTGTATTTTACCACCTTTATATTCGACGGTAGATTTGACATATATTTCATCCAGCATTAAACATACAATGTTTTCTTTTTCCCCTAAGAATTTTAATTTATCCTCCAAGTACTTAATGTGACTTTTTCCAATGCCAGAATTTTCAGTACCGAGTTTCATGGATAAGTTATTTAACCACTTTGGATGTGGTAACGTTAACATACTGGAATTTCTTAAGTGTTTGTATGCTCCGGGATATGTGTAGTAAATTAGACTTGCCCAAATTAACGTTTCTGCTGAATATCTATTTTGTTTGCAAAGAATCAAGCTTGTTTGTTCCCGTAGAAACTTCACTATTGATAATTTTTCAGAGCATGCTTTGTTGTTCTTTTCTAGAAGTTCTGTAAATATTGTAACGATTTCTTTTAATTTTGAGTCTGTTTCGTCGTCGGGACTCGGAAGTTTTTCGATCTGTAGACGTAAATATGTAATCAACCTCTTAAATTTTGACCAAGAATCGCATTTATTTTCCTTTCCCAAAATTTCTTTGATTTTTCCATCACTAAATTCAAAGCCTCTGTTAGATATTTGAATACTTAAATCTTTCCGAATAATTAATGTTGAAGTTATTTTCAATTGAAAAGTAGAATTCATATGCGTATTAAAGATGCACACAACGTCGCTAGAACTTTTTACATGCAGGTCCTCAGCTTTAATAAGTGTAAGTTGCTCTAAGTAGTTTTTCTTAAATAAATCGAAATTTTTGATAGTGTCTTTTTCCTCTGCTAACCGTAGGGCGACTTTTTTTCTTTTGCTAATTTCTTCGGTTCGTACATTAGGATCTTTACGTTTATTAGGTACATTTACAGTCATATAATCAGGTTGATTTTCAAATATTGTAGGATAAGCATCATCCGTTAATTTCAGCCGAGTTCGGGGTACAATTAATTCCGATCCATCAGGTTTGACCGCGCGATCTTCGCGAATTATAAATTTTTCCGCAAAATGTTTGATGCATATCCTTGACGCATTCGTAATTTCAAAATTATCACGATGAATTGCGCGAATCCAATGATTTTGTCTTGTGACATCTTTTGGAAATCTAAACATTGAAGTGGACTGATCAGAATTTCTGTAATTACTCCTACAGCAAGGAACGCAACACAACGACGGCATTTCAAAAAATTCACGAATAGGTAGGTACTCTTATTATACTCGTATAGGTAATTAATATTGCTTAGAGCGATATAAAAGTGTTTCCAACGTTGAAGTACTGCCATACAGCCATATGAGTACTACTACCGCGTTCTAGCAAGTTCAAGACGGGTGGATCGTCAATCGTGACGCAGCAGCAAGAGTGGGGATGCACTTGCTGGCCTTAAGTAAAGGTGGCCTTGGTTACACGCATATGCAAGCATATCAACTGCCCAAGTAGCACAATACTGCCCTGTTAAGGCTAATGGGCGTATCTACAAATCCTTTGTTTCGAGAAAATAGAGATTTTGTTTAGCTACCTCTGTAGTAATAGTAAATGATAGATAAGCAAAATATCTTAATGTAGTTTATGTGCGTTTCCGATGCAGATACATCCTTGAGCCTTGGTAGAATGATGGAATATAGGCAGTAGTATGAAATTTTATCATAATCTAAAATTCGTCAAAATTGCAGTTACGCCCATTAGCCTTAACAGGGCAGAATACAGTTTCTAAACTGGTGGATACGAAAACCACTACGCGATTCTCCTGTTTAAACGTAGTGGAAAAAATCAAAATAATTTTGCCCTCAAATATTTAGGTTTATAGTTATTCACATTTTAAAACTATTAAATTAGACAACATTGCATGTTGTACCGATTTATACAGGTTGTTAAAAAATAAGGTTTAAAAAATAAGTAGAAAAATTTTAATATTTAATTTTGTTTTTCATCCATTATGGTCAAAGTTCGATCTCCCACCTCAGGTGTACTCACACATACTTCGGTCATCTGAAATCATAAGCACGTTTTATAAGGGAACGACAAACATTCAGCCATTGGTAAACTGTTTCAAATGACCAAACATAATTTCGCGCCAGTTTATACTCTACTACTGTCACAGGATCACGATTTCTCTGATAAGAAGAGAACGCAAGAGAAGAAGATTAAATTTTAGTACAAGAAAATATCTAACATTGCATAATAACACCAATGTAAATAATTTCGCTATTATACATTTATAATTACAAGTACTACAAAATGATAGGTACTAGATATGAGAAGTGATCCCTATTTTCTTTTGCGTATTACTACGTACTGCATTAACGAAAAAAAAACTTGAAAGTAAACTTTCCGATTTAACAATGATTGGCATACAAACATAAACACTTTAAAGCAAGGAACGTTTTCAAATTTTAAAAATGCCACAACGCAAAGCGCAAATATTTTCAAAAGTTTCAACACAACTGGTAGAAAACTAGAAAACACAACCCGCAAACGTGAAAATTTTATGCGGGAAATCACATAATTTGGTTTTTGTTTTCTACACGTAGCTACCTTATCCATGTGAAGTACAATACATCTGGAGCAGCCACGGGAGTAGCGCTTCTTGCGTCAAGGAGAGTAACAAAAACAATGTTTCAATGCGGTAATCCGAAAGGACCTTCTATCCTGTAACGTTATATTATCTATGATTTTGATTACAAAGAAGGTTTATTATTAGAATCTAAAACAAGTGTACGTTTATTAATTTAACATAGTAAGGGGAAAATAATTTGTTGAAAATTTAATTCTTAAAAATAACTTTTGCTGGAGCACGGGTGTGTAAGATACTTATTTTGTCAAACCGAAAAATAAGTTTAACTCTAGGTTTAACTGTCTTAAGTTTCTGATGTGCCCCAGACCTAGTGTTAAAAAGATCATTCGTTTAATAACTTGTTCATGAGATATGAAAGTATAAAAAGTTATAACATATTGGAATCCTTCCTTTCTGTTGTAATACCAATAATAAACATTGGTTTATTGCATTCATCCAATGTAGTATTTATGACTTAATTCTCGGACTAAAATGAGCTAAAACATAGTTAATATAATGCTGTTCAATAAGCTAGGTTTTAATTTGCGATTTAATGTGGTTGTGTTGCCTATAAATCGTAACAACATTCTATAATGTTTCATTGAAGTTAAATGTAAAGAAAAACTTCAAACGCGATATAACGATCGTTGAACTCTTTATCGAGTTAACTAAAATCCAATTAAAAAATAAAAACGCATTTTAGTCACCACTAAAAAAATATTTTTCCTATTAGATTTGCATATAACTACAATAAAAATTCTTGTCTAAATCATAATTAGGTAAATTAATGCTTCTATCCAATATAAAGAAATTTATGAATGTAGACTGTCCAAAACTGTAAAATTTGAAAATTAACAAAATAGAGATAGTTGGTTGGTCGGTTAAATCGAAGCTATGATTGATTGATTGCATTACCTATTATGTCCTACAGCAGCAGCATAATTTATTTGTTTCTTGGTTTCACCGTTGGCATGTTCATACTGAATTTGAAAAGTTATGCATGCGCCACTGAAGGAGGATTAATAATTATTCATAATGCATCGATTCTCGCTGTTAAGATTTGAATCCTAAAATTACGATTTCGTACAGTGTGTCCCAAATAGAGTAGTATTGCATGGCTATCTTTCTTATTAATAAAGATACAGATTCGGTTAAATGGGCAATGTTGTGCAGTTTTTCATGCTGGTTTAGATACTGCTTAGAAAGGTCAAACATTCCGAACCATTCAAAAGATATTCGCAAAAAACCACAAAATCCATTTTTCGAAAAAGTCGATTATTTCGCTTGTTATAAAAGTTACAGAAAATTGTTTTATACAAAAGTTACTTGATTCATTAAGATAAACAAAAATATGTTTACAAAAAAAATATCGCAGAGGCCGTTTTCGAGATATTGATAGCAACTTTCTTATTTTAAATGGGCGCCATCTTGGATTTTCAAATGAAAAAATTGCATTTTTTTTTCTGCATTCAACGATGTATAACAATCTATGTTAAAAATAAAAAATAACGGCATACTTTATAGTTTGTGTATTAAATAAAGTAAGCCATGAAAACAAGTGAATTTTAAAACAAAAAAAACTTGGAACAAAATGTATTTACAGTTATTAACGATATTTACAATAAACGTTAAATCTACAATAGCTAATTTTAATCACAGTAAATGTTCAAAATGTTGGCCATTGTTAGCCAAACATAACTGGCATCTTTTTAAAATACTTTCAGTTACTTTATTTGATGTGTGGCGATTAATACTATTTAACGCTTCTTGTACAGATTCTTCCAGTTCGTTAACATTGTTGTAATTAAAACTACTACCATACACTTCACTTGTTTTCATGGCTTACTTTATTTAATACAAAAACTATTAAGTATGACGTTATTTTTTATATTAAACATAGATTGTTATACATCGTTGAATGCAGAAAAAAAAATGCAGTTTTTTCATTTGAAAATCCAAGATGGCGCCCATTTAAAATAAGAAAGTTGCTATCAATATCTCGAAAACGGCCTCTGCGATATTTTTTTTGTAAACATATTTTTGTTTATCTTAATGAATCAAGTAACTTTTGTATAAAACAATTTTCTGTAACTTTTATAACAAGCCAAATAATCGACTTTTTCGAAAAATTGATTTTGTGTTTTTTTGCGGATATCTTTTGGAGGGTTCGGAATGTTTGATCTTTCTAAGCAGTATCTAAACCAGCATGAAAAACTGCACAACATTGCCCATTTAACCGAATCTGTATCTTTATTAATAAGAAAGATAGCCATGCAATACTACTCTATTTGGGACACACTGTATACATAATCATCTGCTTTGTTTCTCTTGATTCGAAATATGTATTTTGCTACGAACAACTACGCCAATAATCTAGAAGCTCCTTTAAGTTTAGGCGACTACTGTGCCGCCACTCTTTTTCGTTCTATTAATGCCATGCAGTGGCGGCTCATGCGGGATGGCTGCCGGGCGGCGCGGCGCCCTCCCTAAACGTCGATTTCACTGAACGAGGACCCACAAGGCCACAACATAGCGCCCAAATTCCAAATGTTAGCGTATAGTAAAATGACTACATACCACCAACATATAGTAGAACGGCAGGCGTTTCGCATTAGTTTCTACTTTCTATGGCAACGGCGCGGGTCTCGTCTTGAGAGCGACAAAATATTGCGCCCGCCGACCGCGGAAACTGGCAGTAGTTGCACCGCACATCACTTTATTCATTAATCTGTGTATCAGTGTAGGTATGTAATTCTCTACATGCAATAGTTTGTACGCAAAATTCAAGTTGTCATTTATGGCTTTAAATTTATCGGACAAAATTAATATTAAAAACAATGAGCGACCTGTAGTACCAAAAATTGAATATCTAATAGAAGCGGAAACAAAACGTCTAATGCCTTAACAAACCCTCAAAATTGTTACCATTTTGGTTCATACACGTATGTAACCTATGATTAAAGTTCCTGGCAACAGAATTGAAATTAACTTTGCCTTGATGTCCTGAATCTATGTTGCGAATTTAATCCATGAAGTACGATGGTTAAATTTCATGCGCGCCCCCTTCGGGGGGCTGTAACACCCTAGCAAAACGTTCACCAACCCATGGTCATATGAACTTTTTTCTTCTCTTGGTGTGGAGAACGCGCTCTTAATGTTTGGTTAAGTATTTTAGTTGCACCCTGTATTTAATCTTATTTAAAAAATAAGTTTGGGAGGGTGGCAAACATTTTAAGATATCCAATTTTGTCTGCTTTTGGATTTTCATAGTTGAAGCCGGTTGGAGCTATTTCTTTCCAGTTTTTGACCCTTGGGGGGGATATATCTCCTTTAACCTCCCCGTGGCTACGCCACTGCAATACAGATTAACCATATTTCCGTTTTTGTAATGATTAAACAACTGCTATTGGAGTATTAGTTTTAAAAAGAAAATAATTTACGGAAAGTACATATTTAAGAAATTATTTCCTTCCTATTCACTTCACATTCCCCAGACCCAGACCAGAATCGGTGTAAATTATTTCCATCTTGTAGGATGAAATGTTTTTAAATGAATATAATTATGTATTATGTTATTAGGTAGTGAAGATTATGAACTCATGAAACTATTTAATGTTCATATTCATTTTAGGTTCGCTGAAAATTATTAAGCAGTTGTAAATTTGTGATTTATGTTCAATCAACAGTATCCTAAGAGTTATAAAACGTAATAAGTGACATTATTTTACACGACGAAAATTTTCACACGATATTTGGAAACCTAATATTCATAGAGCTTTCGGTTGTTTACACTTTAATGTTTTATGGCTTCATAAAGTTTAATCAGTTCACAAGTTAAATAGATTCGAAGAAAATGCAATAAATAAGCTGATATTTATTGGACTTTTTACAAAATATTGCGTCTGTACAAGTTGTTGTTGATTCTGGTTTACTTTACAATACGTATATATTAATATTTGACTTGCGAAGTGTATCAAGGTTACAAATATCACGTTTCCTATATTTCTTTTTATAAATGGTTTTGTTCCACGAAATGTCGTTAAAATACTGTAAACCTAGTCCGACTGTAGAATGTGTTACATTACTTTTTGTTAAACAAATCAAAAATAAAGTTGAAGTATAGGTAATAATACACTACTTTATATGAAGGTAACACTGATCAACTTTTCATTGGTAGTAGAATTCATAAATTTAGAAAATAGATGGCTACACATCATGAAGCTTGTGGAATGTAATGCAGATTTATTTTATAATTTATTCAAAATGTTAATGGTTAGGTGGTTAGTAATTTCTTCTTCAATTTAGACCATCACGTGGGAAGTTTGCTGTACATAGCCTGGGTAGTTCCTGGAAAGTCTGGGTAGTCCCGGGAAAGTCTTGAGTAGTTTTTCGCCATACACCTAGCTCTTTTTTACGGATTATTTCACTACAAAACCGTCCAGAAACATAGTTTGCAAGAGGTAAACCCACGAAAAATTTTGTTTTAAGACTGTAGGAGTCTCGGAAATTATCGTTATAAAAATCTGTTTATTTATTTACTTACCTTTTGCAGATGAAAAAGCTTGTTACAATATTTTTAAAAGACTGTGAGTGTGTATTCAAAGCTGAATGAGAATGACCTTGAAACTCTTACGTCACGTGCTGGTCCCTAATTTCGACACATTGTTGCTACTGAAATTGACTTTGACATTTGTCAACAATCAAAACACACACTAATTATATTCCATCGCCAAGCGTGATCGAAAATTTAGTTGATCATGCTATGCTGTATTTGGTTAAGGCTCGGTCGTTTCACTCCCTATTACAGTTTCTAATAGCTATTTGTCTACAATTTGCGAATACGCCGGGGGCAAATTCGACACAGGTGTCGCACAGGCATAAGAATAAGAATATTGTTTGTAATTTGGCAGTTTACACTCAAATTTAAACAGCGGGGATATCTAGGAAGTCCGAGTAGTCTCTGCAAAGTTTGGATATAGTCTTTGGGAAGTTTCGGTATCTGGATAGTCTTTCACATTGGATAATTTAATCTACACAATGTTATACCGTGGCTTCCCATTGCATTGCAATTTATATTCGAATATTTTTAGAGTAAAAATTTATCAAATTGAGAAATACCATACTATAAATAATTTAAAAGTTGTATTTTAACGAACCAAACCTTTTTGAAAACGTACAGTCCTTGTATAATTAGTTTCGGCTAAACTCTAGGTATATATCTAATTTTTAACTCCATTTTGAACTTGCAACACATTCCAAATAGTACGTCCTATCAAAATATAACAGCGTAATTTATTATCAGATAATTCTAAAAACGTGTTGGTTTGGGATTTTGCAAAAACTGTCTGTACATTAACTAAACTTGCTTGTTTGATTTTCAAAACCTTAATAGGTATAGCGGTTATTTTTGCAGAATCGAAAACATTTGCATTCCAGAAGAGATAAGCTACGGAGTCAACCCGATGCTTAGAGGGCAGTCTAGTTTCACAGCTTACAGTCGAGTCGGTCAAATGCAAAAGTAATGTCCAGCGTATCTGCGTTCCGCTTCAAACATACACATACGTATTTCTTAAACTCGGAGTGATTATTTTTAGTCGCTTGTAGCAATGAAGAATACACGTACCCCTTTTATTGTTTACTTTCTCTTTATAGTATAACCTCCAACATGTACAATACAAACGTATGTCTAGATTTTTTCTTTACGTCACGGCGACATCGGTTAAGTTGGTCCTGTACGGTGGCGAACGAAGCAGGTAGATGTGATTGACAGAAAGTTGCAGTTGGGATAGCGATTCGGGTTCCCAACAGCAGCGGTTCCTAACATGTTCTGATTTTATGACCAATATTTTTATTAATATTCAAATTGATAGCTTAAAACTGTTTTGGTGTGACTGGTGCAAAACAGTAGAAGATCTCAAATTACAGCGAGCCGAGCTAACTTACTTCATACCACAGTCTGGACTTTGGACCCGACAAATAATAGTCGATCCTACTATATAGCTGTATACTTTGCCCTTTTCTTAGTTCTTGCTTTTACACAGTACCTAGTACATAATGAATTTTTTCTTCAAACGTCGTAAAAGTGGTATTTAAATGACAGAATGTTGCTAGTAGAAGTTTCATTTATATGCTTAAGCAGACAAAGTACTTTATCTACTTTACGTTCGTACTAAGGATCTTACGATACGCGTTTGCGTATCGTAAAGGACAAAAGCGGGTGCTATAATTAAATAAAAATACCAAAACAGTGTGATTTTTTTTCTTTACATTGGCAATCCTAAAATCTCACTCACATTCACAAGTATAAATAGACAGATCGAATTGTCATTGTCAATCAATCAATCAATCAACCAAAATGACCTAAAATATGTTTATTATGTATAATTTTTGTTTAATTTAGGATAAAAATACAATATACACAGAATATGATGTAAAAATAAAAACCAATGACGTTTCAAATTTATAAAATTTTTCATAGCCGCCTTTAGTGCACCGCGCACAAATGTTCACAGCTGTCACGAAATTCCCTAGATTTTGAAAATTTGCTCTTTGTTTAAAAGTGTGGAAAAGTAGATAAAATACTCTATGATACCTCGTTTATAACGCATTTTGTGGCACTTACTCTTTTAGGGCACTCCTCGCTCCTCTCGTCGTGCCCTAAACACGTGCGTGCTACAAAATGTGTCTTATAAAACTCGTATCATAATATACTATTATCTACTTTACGTTCATACTAAGGATCTTACGATACGCGTTTGCGTATCGTAAAGGACAAAAGCGGGTGCTATAATTAAATAAAAATACCAAAACAGTGTGATTTTTTTTCTTTACATTGGCAATCCTCTAATATCTCACTCACATTCACAAGATTAAATAGACAGATCGAACTGTCATTGTCAATCAATCAATCAACCAAAATGACCTAAAATATGTTTATTATGTATAATTTTTGTTTAATTTAGGATAAAAATACAATATACACAGGATATGATGTAAAAATAAAAACCAATGACGTTTCAAATTTATAAAAATTTTCATAGCCGCCTTTAGTGCACCGCGCATAAATGTTCACAGCTGTCACGAAATTCCCCAGATTTTGAAAATTTGCTCTTTTTGTTTAAAAGTGTGGAAAAGTAGATAAAATACTGTATGATACCTCGTTTATAACGCATTTTGTGGCACTTACTCTTTTAGGGCACTCCTCGCTCCGCTCGTCGGGCCCTAAACACGTGCATGCTACAAAATGTATCTTATAAAACCCGTATCATAATATACTATTATATGCCTAAGCATGTAACTTTTATCAAAAAATAATTTGTTGTTTGGTGGGTTGCTACGGTAATATGTAGAAAGTGTCTATCAGGCAATGCGATTTTCGTATAAGTGCAATGTTTCCCGAATAACCTTGTTAATTAGATGCTTATTTTTGTATTATAATTTTACACGTTTAGAGAAAAAATAACATATATTATTCGGAGTATAAGCGCTTTATGTGCTTCGGCTGATTTGGCCACCTCACTACGATCGGCAGTCAACCAGCCACAGCACTAAAGCTTTGCTTATACTCCTAATAACATAAATAACTATTGATTCAGCAAGTTGCTCTTAAATTTATATTTTATGGAAATATTGTTTATAATCCACGTAGTTTAAAAAGTGCTGTATTATTTACAATTATTTACATCATTAAAAGCCAACTACTGAATTTATGTTTATTGGCTACAAATTCAAACAATGAACACAGAGCCACCCAATGAAATGTTAGAAAATATTATAAAAATTCATGTAGACTGACACAGGCCTCCCACTCGTCCCAAAATACAAAAAAATAAGAACCTAAATTATTTTGTTTCACCTTTTCATATAGTGATTTTAGCATTTTTTTAACAGGTCGCAATTTATGCGTGCGAAGCGTTACATTTCACTTTTAATTTTTAAAATCTTAATTGTAACAAAGAAGTCTACTTCCATTATAAGATTTTTATTTTTTATGTTTATTAAGATTTTTTATTGATGAAACCCCAATTTACAAAAACGGTTAAGTATGCTACTAAATCTTGGACTACCTTCCCAAGAAAGATTATAAGGTTTAGAGAGTGGGTTTGTAAAAAAAAATATGAATTACATAGTTTGGTTAGTCTGGAAACTTTTTTGTGTCTTTCGTATTTCCCGTAAAGTTGATAGTTTTCAAGTAAAAATAGTAATTTATAAGGCCGGGAAGTGACTTCTTAAAGTACCTAGTTAAGTTAAGAATTTCTAAACGAATACTTTGATAATAACTTCACATACGTTCACAACATTTTATTTCATCACTGTAAAGGCCGGGATAGACGCTCCATCATGCATATCAACTTGCTTGCGCAGACTTAAGTTTTACGACAAGACTGAATCGTCGTCTGACCACTAACTATTCAGTCTTATGGTAGCAATTTGCGTTCAGTTATAAAAATCACTATGGCGGATGAACTGTTATTGTGTGTATTTATTCTTTTAATTACTGCATTATTGGCCGGGCCGTTGGATCTACTTCTTTTAACTTTTCTATTAGTACTTCATACGCCGCATTTTTTGTTGTTTGTCCGAATACTGCTTAGATTTTACCTTCCAGGGGCACGGATTATCTTTATACATGCTAATAAACTCTGTGAGGAACTCTCTCGACATTAGCCGCAGGTCTGCCATTTTTTAATTCAATTTAGTTTGATCACTAACGAATGTTACTGGTCGTATAATAGTAAGAAGACTGAATATAAGTTGCAAAAATCGCCCGACATTACAACTTATCGTTAGACAAGTTTGTACACGCAGCAAAAATATCGAGCAGGTTTGATTTCATTCAAGCCCAACAATTGTCTGTGCAGACTTATTAAGTATGTCGACTTATCAGCACTAACGCAACCATAAATCTTATACAACTTAAGTCTGCGCAAGCAAGTCGATATGCATGATGGAGCGTCTATCCCGGCCTAAAATCAATTTGCTTTATTTGAAATTTATTTTCTTTTTATAAAACGTCAACGACAAAAATTTAAATTCTGTCAAATTAAACATCGTCTGGTGCCATTTAATTTTAAATCACATCGCCCATTTTTTATTTTTTGCGTAGTTTCAAATAAACAACTTCACTTCCCGACCGTGTGCTGTAATCTAAGTGCCATTTCCCGGACTTATAATTAATACCGTAAAGTGGTATACAGTGTGTCCACAGACTCATTCTCAACATGGGGATCTCGCTTATTATGAGAGATACAGATTTGGTTAAATGGAATGAAATACTCCTTAGGTAAAGTTGTACCAAAGCCCATAAATAAACTCTCGATATTTAGTGTAGTTTTGGAAATGTGGTGGAAAAAGTGAATTTTTGGCTTTTTCATTTTTTCCTGTAACTCATTTAGTTTAAGAGGAAGTCGAATTTAATTTGTACTTTCTTAAGGCACTTTTTTAATAGGAATTTAATGGTGTATTCAGATTTTTGAAAACTGTCGTTGTATTTGAGTTACAATGGTCAACTTCATTTTTTCTTATGGAGGTCATAGTTGGCTATGTCACTACTGGATAGAGATTTTTTTTCTCTTTTCAAAAATGTATAATTTGTTATACCTAATACCAAAACTAACGACTAAAAAATTAAAAGACCATAGAATAAAAGAAAACTTATTTAGTACCATAATATTTGAGAAGGAAAATTATCATTAGCATCGCATTTCCTAGTATACCATTCACAAAATTCTCTTCGTCTTTCATTATCCCCTGATCTTAAAGATTGACACACATTGTATTATATGGATGATATTTGTGCGATGCCAATATTTTATCATCAGTAGATTTGGGAATGCCGGTGTTACGTTGAATTTCCTGAGTTGAAGTGTTTGGATTTTCAACAATTGCTTGTAGAACGGAAGTTTTGGTTTCTTCACTTATACATTAAGGGTTTTTATACGGTTTAATAAATAATCCGTGCTCTATTAAATTTACCCTTAAATTTCTGTAGGTCGATTCATGAGGTTGTCTTCGTTCTGGATAGTGGTTTAAGTACATTTCGGCAGCTCGCGTTGAATTTTTGTGAGACAGAATGTAACAAGACAACATCTCAAACTTATCACTGTTACTGAACGATTCCATTATGTTAGAAATAATGTTTATAAATAAGCAATTATTAATTTAAGATTAATTTAAGATTGAATAAAATAAACTGACAGACACCTATGGTTATAAAGAAACACAACAAACAAACAAACAATTGCAGTCACAATTGATTAAATTGTGTTTGGGTTACAGAATCTTCATATTGAGAAACTTTACATTTAAATTAAATTCTTTTTTTCATTTTTTAGCCGTTAGTTTTGATATTAGGTATAACAAGTTATACATTTTTGAAAAGAGAAAAAAAATCTCTTTCCAGTAGTGACATAGCCAACTATGACCTCCATAAGAAAAAATGAAGTTGACCATTGTAACTCAAATACAATGACAGTTTTCAAAAATCTGAATACACCACTAAATTCCTATTAAAAAAGTGCCTTAAGAAAGTACAAATTAAATTCGACTTTCTATTAAACTAAATGAGTTACAGGAAAAAATGAAAAAGCCAAAAATTCACTTTTTCCACCACATTTCCAAAACTACATTAAATATCGAAAGTTTATTTATGGGCTGTGGTACAACTTTACCTAAGGAATATTTCATTCCATTTAACCAAATCTGTATCTCTCATAATAAGCGAGATCCCCATGTTGAGAATGAGTCTGTGGACACACTGTTATACCGGACAGTATGAAAAAAAATAAAATGCGCTTTATGAGTCTGATTTTCTGGCTGAGATAACGCCGCAACCAGAAAAAATGCAGCAACTCGAACTTTTTGGTAGAGGTACAAACGGTTGATTAAGGCGAATATCACAAATTTTATTATTATTTTTTTAGATATTTTGACGTCTGGCAATTACAACTTTTTCGGCCACATTCACTTCAGCGCATTTGTTTCACGGCCGCTTTTATTTTATGGCCGCATTTCTGTGACATGAACGCTGCCTTGAAGTAAATACGGCAGTCGGATGCCTACAAAGTGACGCTTTACGGTTGTTTAAAGATACGCAAAATAGCTATTGCTGTCACAGTCGCTTAAAAAAAGTTTATTTAGTAAATTTAATGGGAGTTATCAGAAAATTTATTTTATTTTTTTTATTTTATTATTTTTCTTTTATTATTTTTATTTTTTTATTTTATTTAGTTAAATTTTTGTGGTCTCCCTTGATCACCTTATTTTTTAAACGCATTGTACAACGAAAAGATGTTACTCACAAGTCACCACCAACTTGGCACACAACGTATGTCACTGCTCCTGACACACCCAAATTACCCCCATTCATTCAGAAAACTACCTTCGAGTTGGCATAAGACTGTCCTATTCCTTCCTAAAACAATTTGTCCAAGTACAACGCAGATACGACATCCCGAAGAAACACGTTTTGAATGAATTATTTTACCTCGATCACCCGCACCTCGAATCTTCCAAGAAATTTATGAGTTTTGTCCTCTGTCCAATATTTTATACCAGTTTTTTTTTCTGACAAACCGTGCCAGATTTTTGGAGGTTGTCATTTTACTAGACTAGAACAAATGAGGATGTGAACCAGCAACATTTATTTCTGTTGATGTAATTGAGATGAAATACCTACAAGCAAGCTGTTTTTTGTGAAAGCAATTTTAAATTTATAGTTTTTGTGTTTTTATCAAACATATATTACTTGCATAGAGTAGAGAGTTTTGAATAAATATCTGTTGCACTTTGTTAGAAGCTCAACTTGTAACTGCATGTAACCGACTGGATTGGCCAAAATTTAATTTGTAATTAGGGTCATTTTTGGATTAGTCTTTTGACATGTGTTTATTATTGATGATGTAATATATTTATGTAGGTACAATATAGCAATACGAGGTTAGTTACTCCAGTTGAAATTGTTTTCTTCAAATGAGCGAATTGACCAATTAATGTAACATAACTTTTGCTTCTTAAAGTATTATGTTCAAAATAACAACAACCCCACTACTAAAGTAGCCAAAACATACTAACTTACAAGGTCAAATAAATCCATACAGGAAGCATAACTCATTGTTTACAAATACAATCAAAATGTACATGATCAACATTGATTTAACACCATGAAACGTTTCGTCGTTTTCGAGGTCGCGCAACATTTATTGATGTAGCAGAATATTGCAGGACGATGTATTCAAATTTTAGATATTATTACATAATACACTTTCTTTGCATTTCTGCAATTTACAATTTTTTTATAAATTTAAATTCCCCGTTAGGAAATGCATGAAATAAATCTTACACATCTTTTCGGCTTCAAACCAGTGGCGTAACGCAAATCAAACCGCCCCCCCCCCGCGAACTTTTATAGTGGGTCCCTAAAAATTTCGTATAACGTCGATCTCCCTAAATTTGTTAATTTTTTTTATTGTTTTCATTCCCAGTGCTCTGGGCCACTAAAACGCCTGCCCCCCCCCCGCGTTGCGGCGATTGCAGGGGTGTTTGTTACGCCACTGCTTCAAACTGGAACATCTGGAAAAATTATTTTTTTCTCGCCCTTGATTATAATCTACTATTCTACTATTCAACTAACAGTGTATTATAACTGTCTGCAGTTCACTACAGGAACTGTGATTAAAACATTCTGGCATAGTAACTTCTCAATAAGTGTCTATTTGGAATTTTCGTGGAACCACAAGGTGAGAATGTTTTGAGATTTGACCTATTTCGTTTGGTGTTCACAGAGGAGAGCTACTTCAACGATTTTTATCACTAATCCCAAAAGAGTTCGCAATTTTTTAATTGCTATTAGATTTTACAAGGGTTTTGGAAAACTTCTGATTCTTACACAATTTATTAATATACTAATTACCTAATAGGGTAAGTCGCGGGTAAGTCGCCTAAATTGTACGATTTTGAGTGTTTTTGACATTGAATGTAGGTATTCCAATGCATATCTTACCTCTTCTGGCTGTTCTAGCGTAGTTGTCGGTATATTCAAACCTTTCTGTACATAAAAGAAATTCTAGAACACCTTATACTATGTGATAGATAATTAAATTTTGCATTTAATTATATAACAATATATAGGGTGTTCATTTAAAATAACAATGTTGCTTATTGTACTGCGGAAAGAAAACGCCCTGTATACGTGATATACATTTAGGAATATGCAGAATTATACCATACTGAGTATGTGTTATAATATTTAAACTTCTTAAACAAAGGCGCTAGAGGAGCGTCAATTTCCGATTTTCAAAACCTCGTAGAGGGCGCCACAGTGAAACTCCGGGATTCAACAAAAAACAAAAATGTGGCCAATACCAAGCTGCATAAGTATAGAAAATTTAAACAAAATCGTGACTAGTTTTTTTGTAGTAATTTTTCAAAAATTCCAAAATTTTTGGAAGGGCGCCGCGCCGTTGCGACCGTTTTAAGGGTTTACTAATCAAATTTTTGTTCACCTACAAAGGGCTTTCAAACAAGTTGTTGCGGAACAGATAACTGGTTTTTGAGTTATGGGGCGTTAAAGTCGAAATTTTGAAAAATTCATAGCGGCCGCCATTTTGAATAGTCCGGCAAAAACTGTTTCCCTTGAATTATGGTCTTCTTTCAACTTTCATATACTACTTACCCTACTCAGATTTTCAAAATTCCGTTTCTGAAAAAAATGCTACCAAAAAAACATGTCTAACTTCCGCTTCCGGTTGCGGATTTTTTTGAAAAGCTTATTTTGTCCGTTCATTAGTTTTTGCGTTAGAGGCGACCCCCTACTCACAACAACCGAAATGACATTTCGATTTATTTAATAATAATTATACTTATTTTTTTATGTTCTTCATTTTTATAATAAATTTTACTTAATTTTTTTTCTTGTAATTTTTGTATAAAGCCCGTTTGTAACATTCAATTATTTAGTACAAGTTTCAATCATTTTTTTAGGAACTAAAAAATTGACCGATTCATACAACCATTTCATCAATTTTTTCGTCCTTAAAAAAATGGAATGAAAAGTATCCTATTTTGTTTACTATAAATATTTACTGTCATCTGCAACTGTCATTGCTGCCATTAGCAATAGAAATAACGTTAATAGCTGCAGCAGCCAAAACCAATATGTCTGTTAAATTCTCATCCATTTCAAAAGCGATTCTGAATAGTTTAGATTCAAGACAATATTACTGTTAATCTGTTTTAACTTAACGTTAACTTTACATTTACTCGCGGCATTTACTGATTGACATGAAATTGGACTAAAAAAATGACAGAAACATGGTCAACTGCATACAGTCGTCAATTTTTTTCAATTTTTAGGACCCTAAATTTTTAGTTCCTAAAAAATGACTGACACTTGTACTAAATAATTGAATGTTACAAACGGGCTTAACACAAGGATGAAAAAAATATTTATTTTGTCCTTGTGACGTAAATAACTATTATGCATCAAAGTTCAAAGACCAACATTTTTCAAACGATTTGCTGGATAAATAATAGTTCAATCGCGTTCGGGAAAGGTTGAGGAGGTGATCTTATCAAAAATTGATGTGATTTTCATTTCGATCAATGGAAACAGCGGCATGACCGACTGATTATATTTATGTATGATTATTGATTACGATTAACAAAAAAGTAAAAGGGCCAAGACGAAAAAATGTGATATTTCAGATATTTGGACGTCTGTCAATCACTGCTTTTCTACTCATTCACCGCCGGATTTACTTTACGGCCGCATTTCTGTGACACGAACGCCGTAAATGCGGTCGTCAAGTAGTCATTGATAGATGCTTGCTACAATGTGATACTTTTTCGTTTAGTTTTACTCGTATACCTTCAAGTTATAGGATTGTAGTATTATCAAAAATAATATGAATATGGCTGATTTTAATTTAAATTTCCCGCTACGACACAGGCGGGAGTCATTTTTTCAACCTCTATATGAACCGCCAATGGCACTCCATTTTAAATATTAAGTTCATGCATTCGCCTAAAATCTTTATTTTTGTATCAAGGTTAAAACATTGAACTTTTTCCGAGTCCGATTTTGTGGTCGAGGCAACGCCGAGGCTAGAAAAGAACGAAAAGGCCTTTTTGCAGAGGTGCAAACAAAGTTTTTTAGGTGAATATCACAAATGTGAATAATATATCTAATTTTGTAAGATAGTTTGAGACGTTTTTTCAATTCTGTTATTTATTAAATGACTACTGGCGTTGGTGCTTGAAACGGGGTAAAAAAAATAAACGGGATAAAAACAAAAGTATGAATTAAAAGTATATACCTGGAATAAGCTATACCTCCGACAGTTGCCATAGTTACAATTATTTTAACATTTGTAACCATGACAATTGTCGGGGGTATAACTTATAGTTCTATTGTAAAACCGGCCCTTAATGTTATTGAACGCTCATATATTATTTGTGAGAGATTGATTGTTCAAATTCAAATTTTTTCAAATCAAATTATTTAGAGATTTTTTAAACATATTCAAATAATCGAGTATCCAAATAACACAATACACAGTGCTGAAACAGTAGTGTCACTACTACAGTGGCACCCAAAACTGTTAAAAAGCTCGCATGTTGAAAGAAGTTTGTTATCTTACGACAATTTATGTGTGTTCGATTTTCCATTCTGGGAGCCTCCACAATTATGCCACCGTGGCAGCTCTTTATTTTTGAAGAGTTCGAAATGTTATGTAAAACAAAAACCATTTTGTTTTTAGATTGGTGGGTGATACCGCGTGCAGTCCGCAAAGCGGTCACTCTTCTTCAACTTGTGGTTCACCACCAGCGACAGCTTCTATTGGCACACAAGGTTCCGATCCAATTGCTTCACTGGCTTCCTCCTGCGTTACTTCTTCACACCTGCCCTCCTCGTGGTCCATCCTGGCAGATGCAACAGGTATTTCACACATTTCCGAATCCCCATATCTTGTTAGTGTGTAAAGAATTTCTAAAACAGAATTTTACTTTTAGGTGTTAAAAGTGAAGTCCGTAGCCCCGGGTTAGCAGATGCAGAAATTACAACACTGTCTCATGATACAAGTACACTGTACGGTTCCTCTGTTGACCTGGGAAGTACTTATGATACGAAAGACTATCCTCAGGCGTATACTGCGATTACATCAGCTCATCAGTATTATAACAGGTAGGTACTAAGGGCGTAAATTCCTAAATATTGGTGTTACAAAAGCGTTGTGCTATGAGATCTGTAGGGCAATGTTAAAAATAAAATAAACAATAAATTATAATGTAAAAGTTATCTAAGTTCGGCATACCTAGGTTGATCTTCTATCGAAATTTTAGTGGGACATTCCCTTATTTACGTTTGTTGGTTATTCCGCCGTTTGGCTCCGTTTAAATTTTTATGAAAGGGTGATTTCAAAAACTTTCGACCAACCCTTTGTGTATACTAGTATAATACTAATACATATTGCTATTTGTTTTCTATATTCATACAATTAATAATGTATGTTTAGTATGCAACAAGCATATGGAACATCAAATCCAGCAACTGCATCTTACATGAATTCACCATCAAACTTCTACAATGCATCATCATATCCATATTCATCACTTAGTTCTGCACGAAGTTTGAACCAAGCATGTAAGACAAGTCCAGGGTATCTTCCATCACCGTATTCATCACCAGCCTCACCATTCCAATCGACAGGACATTCGCAGACGAGTCAGTATTCACCATATACCAGTTATAACACACCTGGAACTTCTTTTGCACAAAGTTTTACAGCACAGGTTAGTAAATATAAAGCTGATCAACAGTTTGCCTCCAATTTCAGTCACTATTTCTTTCAATCACTAGGGCGTGGACTATAGTAGTTATGGATCTGCTTATTCTGATAGTCAAGCATATACAACACCAGGATATTATGCTTCACAAAGCTATTCGCCATACGTAAGTTCACCAAGTTCTAATGGCAGCCTGGGAGTAGCAACTTATCAATTATCTGCAACTACACTACCAGGTAAACTTTTTTTAATATTAATACTGTGAAACCGCCATAAAGATTGTACCGTCCCCAAAGCTATTGGGTTAGTAACTCGACTTGGATGATATTCACAGATATGGCAAGTTTAATAAACCAAAACGGTGATAAAAACCTTTACACAACTTTTTTTTTTGAGAAGTGGAAACCTTTTATATGCAACCCGAATTCTGCAGGGCAGTGTGGGATTCCTCTTCTAAGACGGCGGCGTTACCCACTAAAACCACCCTTCTTTCTGTACCTACTGTAAAACGGGATCACTGGTATTACTTCCTTTTACTATGATCCATGTTATCATCGATCTTCTTCTCGCCTTTCTCCAATCTTTGAGCTTATTACATTCCATTTTTCTTCACATTCTAGCATTAATTCCACTGTTTTTTCATCTGTTAGCCCTTCACCACTCTCGGTCATCATAGGTACTATTCCTTATTTCTCTCCACCTCGGGCATACGAATATAGTGTGTTCCGTAGTCCTCCCTAGCAGATCACACCCATTCTACACTCTTTGATCTTAAACCGGTGTAAATACGCATCAAAACATCCGTGTCCGGTTAAAAATTATGAGAGATAAAGATAATAGTTAACCTCCCCATGCTTGCGTTTATGCCACGACTCGATGTGTGATATCAGTTTTTTTGTCCGTTGAGACCAATTCAATTTCTCTGTCCCACTCTTTTTGAGTCTCTTTCGCGTGCTATCTTTTTTTTTGTTCCTTTGTTTCTACAGTATTTCACTCTAGTGCCAAGAGATCGATCGGTACGGACGGTACGGTGTTTGCTATGACTTGGATCCTCTTAGTTTCTACCGTTCCGTACGCACTCGCTATTTTTATTGCTGTTTTCTTCTGTATCCTTTCAAGTCTTTTTCCATATTTTTCGGTACCCATCCATTTCTTCCATACTGGTGCACCATTCAAAATATTTGAGTTTGTTACCCTGTGTGTAACCTTCCGTATGCCAGATCGGGACCCACCCATGTTTTCTGCGCTACCTTGTTGATGTGGGTGCTCATGTTCATTTTGTATCCATATTCGATCTCCAGGTATTAAGACTTTTTTGATTTTTGAGTTGAATATATCCCTTGTCCTTATTGTGATGGTTTTCAGAGTACTTCTCCCCAAAAGTACAACGGGCCCTGTCTTCTGTGGTGCTAACTGTAGCCTTTTTCTCCATCCATTCTTCTATCGGTACCATTGTTCAGTTTATATGTTCCTCTATCTTCTATCTTATTCTCCGACTTTCAACTAACTAAATCATGATTTCAATGATTCAACCCTGCGAAGTAGCACTAAAAGTGGATCGCAATAATTGACCTTATCAAGAGTCCTGTAGCGGATTTTTCCGATTGCTAACCGTGACGCCCGTTACTTTGATCCTTTTTAGGTTGGCGATGGCGGTCTGTGGCTATGATCATGCCCTTGTTAGATTTGACATTTGAAAAACGTAAACGACAAAACGCTATCCCCATCATAAAAACGCTAAAAGTGACGAACGTCACGTTTGCGGATTGCCAATACGTAAACTCCGCTACGGAAAAGGAATCCTGATAAGGTCAATTAGTGCGTCACGTTGCATGCGGCGCGCGGCAAAGCGCATCTAACCAATCGCAGACAAGTAATACTACTCTGTTATTGGATAGCTATTAATACGTCTAGGACTGGGCGATACCATGAAACGGGTATCGATACCAATGTGTCATCGATATTACTCAAAAGTATCAAAGTTACGAAAGTATCGAAATATCGAAGTATCAAAACTAAACTACTAATTACACTGATTATTATTGTCTGTGAACTGAGTAACCGACTTGCGAGTACTGTGTCTGTGACCCATACCGTAAACAATGAGTATGAACGTATTTGGGTACGGTTTGTTTTAAGATGGATACTTCGATACTTCCAAAAATTATAAAGCTAACACGTCACTTCTGTTCGGTGTTGGCATAGAAGGGGGGAAAATAATATACCCCAATTGATCCTATTTGATAATTCAATCTAAAATCTCAATTATAATTAAAAATAGAAACTTAAGTATATGAAGAGGTAAATGGTATACCTACTCTTGAAAATACACCAAGTTGAAGCTCCTACAGGAACTACGTGAGCTGACTATATTAATTTTCTAATACTTGAGATACCTTGAATAATTCTCTATGTCTGATATTTCGACATTTTTCACACTCTCGATATTTTTGATACTTGGATACTTTCGATACTTCGATATTTTCGATACTTCGATACTTTGAACAAGTACTTTGAATCCAAGTATCGATACTTGCCCGCCCGAATTCAATTATTACAAATTTACTTTTTACTTTTGATTTGCAGTAATCTGGTAGTAATTTATAGATTACTGTAGCGTAATTACTAATTTTCTGGCACTGCACAGTGTGTGGTCAGTTTTCAAATTTTAAGCGGACAAAATTTTGAAAATATACGACCTATAACGTAAAGGAGGGTGATTTTGAGGGGCGAAAACCCTAGAAATACTGAAACAATAAAATTATAAACCTATTTTTAGAGGGGTGGGGGTGATTTTTAGGGGCGGGGGAAAATGGAATATTATTTAACATTTATGATAGATACCTATTTTGCGAATACGCTTACAATATAATAATAATTCGGTAATCTTGTATTTGATGTATCTTTTAATGCGCCTGCGCGAACTGATGTAGAAATTCTGTGGAAATAGCTGCCTTGTTGCCAAATTTTTAATACTTTTAATATTAAATTGAATGAACAGATATAGCGTTATATTTTATATTAATATAACGTTATTTATTTGATAAAATGTTGCAACATTCATTAGGATAAATATACAGGGTGTTGAAAAATTAAAGTATTAAAATATTTAATATTAATTATTAATATTTAATTAACCATATAAAGATGGTTACATATAACCTAAGATATAACCAGACACAAAATGTTATCAAACCACATAACGTTACAATATTTTAATATAAAAAACAAGTAAATGACCCTCAAGTCGTTTGTGCAGTCTGTATTTCTTTTACTACACCCTGTGTATACATTGCGATATGACAACCGTGTACGTATTCAGGCAGAATTTCAAGTCAGTTCGCGCATGCGCAATTAAAAGACATCAAATACGAGATTACCTTGCAATTGTATTATATGAGCAATGGTTGGTCTACTGGGAATTTGATGAAATAACATGCATCCTAATCTAAACATAACCTAAAATATTAAGTATTTCAATTTGAAGAGAATTTTAATTATTTTGTTTTTAAGTTTCATTTTATAAGTTTTCTAGCATGTTGTGTGCATACAGTGATACTAGCGGTTCTGAATCTGAAATCGATGGTACTTTTGATTACTTGATTCTATTTATTAAACTACTATTTACACTTCTTTTCCTATTTTGCAGAAAGTCCTTCAAATGGCATAAGTTTAGTAGCGGGGCCAACATCACCTTTAAAAATAGATAGTTCCAGACGGTCGAGAGACTCGTCTAGTAGCACAAGTGCAGAATCCAGAGGAGCACGAGGTAGAGGACGGCGAACAAATACTGTATCACCAACTGCTCCGGAAACTAGTACTGAAAGGGTTTTTATTTGGGATCTTGATGAAACAATTATAATTTTTAATAGTCTACTCACTGGTACTTATGCAGCGAAATATCAAAAGGTATATTTGTACAACCGTATTTGTTTAATGAAAGCTTATTTAATACTTTTGCAGGATCCTCAAAGTGTTGTGCAACTAGGTTTCAGAATGGAAGAAATGGTGTTTAATATGGCAGATACGCATTTCTTTTTTAACGATATAGAAGTATGTTCAAATAAACAAACTGTTTAATGTCCGAAAATGTTACTCACAGTTTTCATTACAGGAATGCGATCAAGTACATATTGACGACGTGTCTTCAGATGATAATGGGCAAGATTTAACTAACTATAATTTTGGAACTGATGGTTTTCATCCAGGTGCAGCGGGTAGTGGCAATCTATGTTTAGGTTCTGGTGTAAGAGGGGGAGTAGACTGGATGCGAAAACTTGCATTTAGATATCGAAAAATCAAAGAAACATTTAATAATTATAGGAATAGGTATGAAAATTGCAGTACTACTACATACTAAGTGATCAAATAAGAAGTACGGAAATGTTGATTGTAAAAGTCGAAATTGGTGTATTTCGTTGGTTCAGAATAGAGGAACTGACCCTGCGAATGTTTATTTTACTTCCTGTCTTTCATAAATACTATGAATTTCACGCTAGAACATGTGTATATATTATGTTTCTTGTTTCTTTTTCTTCTTCAAAAACCTATCCTCCCAATTTATAATGCTCGTGTCATCAATGCAGGGGTGGCTCTGTATAGTTACTTGTTGCTGGTACGACTACCCTTTTAAGAGAATTGATAATAGCAAAGGTAAACAATTGACAGTAAAGTTAATAAATATTGAAGTAACGAAAGACACTTGGTATTTTATGAATAACCCATTTGTACTTTTTATTTGACTACCCTATTGACAATAAAAAGAAAGATATACAGTATGATTTCTATTTCTAGTGTTGGTGGTCTCTTGGGTCCAACAAAACGTGAACAATGGTTACAGTTAAGAGCAGAAATTGAAAGTGTAACAGACAACTGGCTCACATTAGCAAATAAATGCCTGACATTAATTAATTCAAGGAGTAATTGTGTAAATGTGTTGGTTACAACGACACAATTAATTCCAGCACTTACCAAAGTATTGTTGTTTGGTTTAGGAGGTGTGTTTTCAATAGACAACATATATTCAGCCACAAAAATAGGTACGGTTCAAGTTAATTAAAGTGAACTATTAATAATAATGTTTGTATTGTAGGTAAAGAAAGTTGTTTTGAACGAATAGTAGCAAGATTTGGCCGAAAATGTACCTATGTAGTAATAGGAGATGGACAGGATGAAGAAGCAGCTGCAAAGGCTTTAAACTTTCCATTCTGGAGAATAACCAGTCATAGTGAAATAGCTGCTCTCTATAATGCCCTAGATATGGACTTCTTATGATTCACCTCATCCACTTGTCGATATACGTATATATTTTATAAAATGTGTTTTATATAAATAAGAAAAAAAATACTTCCATATACATATGTGTATGTGCATATATTATACCATTGTACATAAATACGTAAAATAAATTACTTACTAGTTTGATCTTTTTTAATTATACAGCGTGCGGAAGACTGCAGATCACATTAGTGTTATTCCTTGTACAAAAATTGTACTATGACAAAATTCTTTTATATTAACTTTCTTGATTTTGTTGTTTCCAAAGACAGGTTTTTGTTTTGCATATCAAAATATATAGGGTGTTCAATAAGAAAAAACGCTAAACTGAAAGTGAAAAAACCTTCAAACATACAGCAGTGTATGTTTGAAGGAAAAAACCCTATATTCCTATGAAATTTGTAAAAATTACCTTCGAACCATCAAAAAACTAGGTATGTATAATAAATTATGAGCAAGGATATACAGGGTGTATTAAATATAATATTTACATCGCACATTTCTATGCTGAAAAATAATGTAAGCGCTCCAACCCAATTTGGTTTTACAGGATGAGTTTAAATTATAATTAGATTTTTAATTTGGCAATGCTTTCCAATTTAAGCAGATACCTACATGCTTTTTTTACCGTTGATACAGTTACCAATTTTGATTTTACTGACATCACTCGCTGCTTATGCATCATTTCAACATCTTGTAAAATTATAAACTGAAAAAATTTTGCGTTCTTGAAAATTAAATTATTATTTTATTATTATTTAATTATTATTAAATGCCATCATTTTTGTTTGATTACTTGTTTTAATTAAAGGAGTGTTGTGTTGTTACTATTTTAATGTATTTCTCAAACTTGGTCGAAAAAAATTTTAAACTTTTGGGGATTAATGATTTTAATTTGTATTGGAGTTTTACCCTTGTAGTCGCGTGATTTCACTATTACCCTGTATTAGAAAAAATAATCAACTGGCTTTGCTTTTTTTAATACACCCTGTGTAATGTTGCAAGAATTTTTATGGGAGTAAATATTATCGATGGTGGCGCTGCGGTCAACAATTAGTGACGTCAGAAATGGGATAAGATTTTCACATTGACATTTCCCTTGCTTGTTCTCGATCCTGTTTACAGGAGCGACACAGAACGTCACTTCTGACGTCACATGGTTAGTTACTACTCTATAGCCACCAGAGGGGATTTACACACTCTTACTCAGAATCACAATTGGAAGTTTTTTGAAGTTTCTGGGTTTCTACAATTGAAGCATTGCTTACGAAAACAACCATAGTCCACAAATTCGAAATTCGCGGTTAAAGTTGAAATTTATGCGTTCGAGGTCGCCCGATCGATTGGTAAACTCGGTTTCTGCAAAAAGATCCATAGTCCCATATAGTTCGAAGTTATAGTACAGAAAAGATTAGGTAGTTCTACAAAAACAACCATAGTCCACTCGAGTTTCTGCAAAAACAACCATAGTCCTGGACAATGGCTGTTTTTGCATCGAAGACTAGACTGCTGAAGGTCATAATATATAGTAACCTGTTATTACTTACGTTTTTTATGTAAACTTAGATAGTTTTTATAAAGTATTGTTCCAGTTCTTACCTGTAGTTATTTTTTATTTCATGAAGTTTCCTGCAAAAACAACCAATGCCCGTAACATTTTGGGGGGGGGAAATGAACGAAAATTGTAAAATGCCGTTTTTAGTAAGATACTATTTAAACATGAAATAAAAGGTTTTCATTATAATAGTTACAATGTAAAGACATGTAACAATGATAGAACGTTTTTTTTAAATTTCCCACAAAACTAAAATTTGGACTATGGTTGTTTTTGTAAGCAGCGCCTCAATTGTTCTGGTATTTCATATGGCGCTCTTGTTACTAAAATCACAAATTATTATACTGCTGCATAAAAAAATTGTTGATTAAAAATTAATGTTTTAGTGAATCTTGGTGTTTTGGGTCTGTTTTTGGGATTTGTAATAACTTTTTTAGTACTTACCTATTCTTCCATCTTAATCGCTACCTACCTACTATGGCTTTATTTATATTGAAACCCCGGTTTTTATTATAGTTGGCTACTTTTTAATTTTAATCAAGTTCCTATGTCCCTACAAAAAGACGCATCTTAATAGCCTGTGTAGAACATGGTACAATTTTTATATTGATTGATTTTAAAATAAGAAAGTTATTTAAATGCAGTGTTCATACGAAGTGAAACACACTGTATAAATATTTATTTTACGCGTCTTGATTGATAAACTGATATCAAATAATAAGTAAAACATTTCTGTATATCAACAACATTAAATTACTTAAGTACCTATGCCTATTTTTACAAATAATGTAAAAAGTGAGTAAACGATAATTTTTTAAATTTTGCGGGTCTTTGTACTCGCCATAGTCTGGGTTGAATCCGCTAGGTTGACGTCCTTCACCATCACCACGCCATCTTGATTTGTCGGAAAAGGTGAGTTTTCCTTTTAATTCTTGCCATAATTTTTCATTTAGGTGATGAACTTTTGTGAAGAATCAACAAATCTTTATACAGTTGAGAAACCAATAATTCCTTTTAGTCCTTTTGATTTCCCCTTTTCATCAAAAATATTTCTCCGTCAGGAGTATTAGATAATCAATCATTTTATATTAAATCAAGTTGCTTTTGATCATATATCCTCCCTTCCATAACTAGTCTACTACTTTGTATTGTGCTAAATATTTTGAAAATTCTTGTATTTGCAAATTAATTTATGAACTTTGCCCCTTACATAATAACCCAAATTAACCTTTTTACTTTTTTAAGGTGCAAAATGGCTGGGAGGCTTTTAACTCTCACTAGCAGAATAGCTACAAGGAGACTAGCTATACCTTTAGGTACAGCTGGAGCTCATCAAGATGCTTCGATGAAGTCAGTGATAGGAAACCGTGATTTAGTAGGATATGGAATAAACGGAGAGCCAGGTTACATGGATCGTGTTGATTTTCCTATGCCTGCACTGAGATGGAAAGAAAATACCGCCGATGTTGTGGTAATTGATTTTTTTTATGTTTTACCAGTTTATAATTTTAAAACTGATATCATATATTCATAGACTTTACGTGAAAAAGAAAAAGGAGACTGGCGCAAATTATCTATAGAAGAAAAGAAAGCATTATACAGAGCTGCATTCTGTCAAACTTTTGCTGAATTTACTGCTCCTACTGGAGAGTGGAAATCCATTCTTGGATGTACCCTATTTCTATCAGCTTGTGGTATTTGGTTATACATTTTCTTGAAATTGTTTGGTAAGAATCGTTTCTTAATAATTGTTCTCATAATAACCTAATCACATTGGTTGTACAGGGGGGGTCAATTTGGATGTTTGTATAGGATATGTAATCATTGTCGTAAGGAGAAAACCGGGAGCATATTTCATAACTCATTTTTTAAAACAAAATGTAATGGGACAGACGAAATTTTTTTCACATTTTCAAGGAAAATGCGATTTTCCGTAATTTCCCTATTTATATTTTGTTGAATAACTATTTTATTTTATTAGTTTGCTCAAAGGTGTAAAAACAATCTAAACGCACTTTTTTGGGTAGAATGCAGTGGCCTACTCAAATTTTTAACTAGGGTTCAAATTTTGAAAGTCTTAAAATAACTAACGTTTTTTTTAATTGGAAACCATAGTTTGTTAGCAGTGTTTGTTTACTAGTATTTTTTTTTATTTAAAAAAATAAATAAAAACAGCGGTTATTAAAATACCCACCCTATAAGGATCGCCAAATTGTGGCAACATGTACTTTCATCTAAATCGTATACAACCACAGCTGACTTGACCAGATTCATTTCTTAACACACACTTTATTATTTCTACAGATTACTTTTTCAGCAGTTTACTAAGTAACTAAAAGGTTAAATTTCTAGTTTTGTAAGTTATTGTCAACCCATAAAATGTCTGCTTCAGTTTTTATACATGCTTCGTTGTATCAAAGTTTTCTGATGATGAAATTTTTGTTTTATTTTTTAGTTTACAGCCCACTTCCTGATAGCTTCTCAGAAGATAGAAGGCGAGCTCAGCTACGACGTATGCTTGATTTAAAAGTTAATCCTATTGAAGGTATTTCATCTAAATGGGATCATGAAAAGGATGAATGGAAAAAATAAAAATAAGACATTAGTTAAATAATGTTCATCAAACATTAAATGGTCCTTTAACGTTGACAGCCGTTAAATGTTCATTTATGTTTGCAATATATCTAGTAACTGTAATAGAAAAACTACATTTTACCAATTAAATTTGTTAATTTGAGAATAGTTTGTGTATGCTTTATTATGGAATAATTTACTTACTTTGGAGCAAAACAGTGATAAAGTACTTGTATATAAGTGTTGCGATGTGTTAATAAATCACTATACCAATACAGTTTTTATTTAGTATTGCTGTTTTTTCTAATCGTAGAAAAGTAAACTTTAATTGTCTTGGGATGTTCTTAAATTATAAAGTAGAATTGTGCAACAGCACAAAATTTTGAAGCAACTAAAATTTCAAGTACCTACCTATAAACGCAAAACGCAAATAGACTAGGAATCAAAACTTTAATTTGAATTCATCACTTGGTGCGTAGCATAGTTCATAAATAAGGCTGTGAATTATTGCAACTGGCAGGTGATTAGTAAAAATGATTGCATAGGATTGCCTATTTACAAGAAATTAAAAAAAATTTTAAGTATCTAAAAGAAAATCAAATGAAACAAATTACTTACTGTATTCACCCTCAATCCAAATTAGTAAAAATAAACAGGCTATTTCATTTGAAATAAAAAAGCTGAATAGGGTAGCATTGAATGTTGTAAAATACCTATTATTCAATGATGATAGTTTAAAACATTTGACAGATATTGAAAAGGGTGATATCAATAGATAGCTTTGGTCTTATGATTTAAAATTATATATAGTTTGTGGGGTCTAAAATATAAAATAACGAAGTAATGGCGCGATTTTTTAAGAAACAGCCTGTATAATAAAATTTCAAGAAAAAAATTATCAGGTGTGGAAACTTTTGCAAAGTAAAATTCTAAATCCCTAGTACAAAAATTGTATACACTTGCCAACTTCAGAAAAAGTAAAGTGTTTGTGTTATGTGTTTCTTGCGAATTTTTCGCGCCTACATGAATGAGGGTAAAGAAAGACTAAACGTTTTTTCGAGTTTAAATAAAAAACAAATCTATCTTACGAGTTGCAAATGTACAGGGACTTCTATTTAAAAAAAAATAGAATGAGTTTACAGGCTACAGGAATTGACTATCAAATAGTTATTTTGTATCAAGATTAGTGGTAGGCGATATTGAAAATTTAATATCGGTTATCGATAACAAATTTCTATCGATATTATCGATATATGGATATTATCGATAATATCGATATATCGATATTTATTCCCAGCACTAATCAAGATTCAAAACTTAATCTTTTTTGTCCCAGCTACAAACAACGTTTCTTAGGCGAATATCATAAATTTTATTAATACCTACATTTTTTTATATTTTGACGCCTGTAAATCATTATTTTTCGCTTTTACTTCATGGCCGCTTTTATTTAACGACCGCACTTCCATGGCATAATCGCCGCTTTGGATAAATGCGGTTGTGAAGTGCAATGACAGACGTCTACCAGAAAGTGACACTTTACGCTAAAAACACGTAAAGATAGGTAAAACAGCTGTTTTTGTTACAGTTATCTAAAATAGTAGGTAAAATATATCGTTTTAGTAGGATCAGAAGTGCAACTTTTTGGGCTGTGTCTGTAAGATTTAGCCGAACGGCACCTTTGATCCGAATAAAACATGTTATGTTTTGTCTAAACATAGAAAATGTATTTGTAATATTTTTGACGTTTGAAGAAATAGTAGATTGTTTTATTAGGATGAAAAGTGTCACTTTTTTTGACGAGCAAATTTTGCATTTGTGAGGCGAAGCGTAGCGTAGCCGAACGGATGCAAAATTGCGAGTCAAAAGAAGTCACTTTTCATCCGAATGAAACATACTATTTTTTCCGCAACCGGAACAACCGGATTCAAAATAATAAAATTAAGATGCGAGGAATTAGAGAACACTACTACTACTAAAATCAAGTCTTCTTAGCTTTTGTTTTCAATTTTATTTATTCTGTCAAACCCAGCCAAACCATCGAAAATGTTTGAACAAGATAATGGTAACGAAGATACACCACCAGAAATTTTAGACCGTGCAAAAGAAGTTGTATTAAATCTTCTGTCCAATAAATCTCGAGAAGTATACGAAGGTGCCTATAACAAATTTTTTAATTGGTGTAACGAGAAAACCGTAAAATCGTACACGGAAAGCGTAAGGTACCTACTATTAGCGTACTTTTCCGAATTGTCCACTAAAATGAAGGCTTCTACTCTTTGGGCGCAATATTCAATGTTGAAGGCAACATTAAGTTTA
The DNA here is from genome assembly GCA_963082805.1 of Hemicrepidius hirtus. Lineage (NCBI taxonomy): Eukaryota > Metazoa > Arthropoda > Insecta > Coleoptera > Elateridae > Hemicrepidius > Hemicrepidius hirtus. The sequence goes on along the minus strand of OY720160.1, from coordinate 27,483,078 downwards.
AAAAATGGGGTAAATATCGAAAAATTTTCAAAACTCCGTGCCTATTTAAAAAAAGAAAATAATGACTACACACCGAAGAAATCGAGAATTCTTAGTAAAGAACAGGTGGATTGATTCTTGAAGTGTGCTCCTAATAAGCAATACTTGATGATGAAGGTGTGTTTTAGTTTTAAAATCGAATATTTTACGATAATTAAATTTTGACGTTTGTAGGTTATATTAATTTTGGGTGTTGCTGGAGCTTGTCCCTGCGACGAGTTACTACATTTAAAGATTAATGATATTGAAGATCTTAAATCAGTCTTACTGATTAAAATTCCTAACAAAAACTAATAAGGCTAGATCATTTACTGTGATGGGAGATAGCTATTTAATTACAGAAAATTCTTTGTCTAATATCTTTGTAGTGTTTTTCTTAAATAAATGTTATTCACATAACAAACCAAAATCTTAACCAAAAAAGTTAAAAGTAAAAGTTCCTAGGAAGTAAAAGTACTTTTACTTCCTAGGAACTAAAAGTGTTGCCTAGCAACACACACATTTTTTTACTAATAACAAAAACATCAACTTCACTGTCCGTTTTTGGTATCAAAAGTGATCACTTTTGAGTCGGTTGCGGAAAAACGTATTTTAAAGTTATTTTAAATATGATTTTAATTATATTTGGGTCAAGTATTTTTTGGTTGTCCAGTTGTTCGTATAATATTATTTGTAACACATGATCTGTGTTAATTCCTCTATAGTGGCTGATGAAAATTTCCGTAAATACTTATAGAAGAGGAAAGTTTTTGAAAATCCCTTTTTTTTAAAGTTAGGAAGAGATTCCAGAATGTGTTATTAGGTAGTGGTTTTGCTTTTATAATGTTTGCTAACATTGTTTGATCTTTGACGTTAGTGTCCTTGAATAGATAAGTTAGTTTAGCAGCTGTATCGTGTTGTTCTTTGTAATCAATTTTTTTACTTTACAGTATTGTTGGTTCCTATTATATTTTAGTGTAAATAATATTAAGGTAAGATTCTATGTTTGTTATGATTTACATGGAGTTAAAAGTACATTCAATTGTGAACATTGGAATTTCATTAGTTATACTCTATTCCAAAAGACAATAAAGGTGAAATTCATGTATGTTTGATAAACATTTTTGGACTGATGACACACTCAGCTCAAGGGTTCGTCGGTCGCCTAGTTGAGTTGATAGTGCAGAACCCACAACCCATTATGTTGAGATCATCACCTAGTGCTAGTAATTGTGATTGTTAGACTTGATCTGTCCCTGAGAACTAGGTTAGATAATACTGTTATGCTTTCAAAACAGTTACCTTTCTATTGAATTTTTCAATTTCTGTAATTTTAATATGTTTTTCCATATTTCAAACTTGTTAATTGTTGTAGATGGCTGCTGTTGGAGAGCTGTGGCTCTCTTGGTTCAGTTGTTGCATTCCACAACCTCAAAAAAGACACCGGCATCGGATTGATAGGTAAGTGAAGAGATTTAACAATAATCGGTTATGTTAGAGTGGTTAGACAATTGGCAACAATTCAGTTAGAGTTCTGTGGAAATGTATGTAATATTCAAATTATATTGTGTAGGTCGATGATTGGACATCCAATGAATTTCCAACATACAGCTCATATAGGTAGTAGGGATGTAGAAATGCCAAACGACCAACTTACTGCTCTTCAAATGCAGATGAGAAGTAAAGGAGGATATGAGAATTCATATAAAGTGAGTTAATTATGAAGTCATTTTATGAAGGTTCCTTATTTAATATTTATTGTAGGAACCAGAGTGGTGCCGATAATGTTAAATTTTCTATTGACAGTGTAACAAGTGCATAATATTTATTGTTTGTGAGTCATCTTGCGTGTATATGAAATTGTGAATTGAATTCTTTATCTGAATGTATTGAGTGGATAAGTTAAGTTTGCCCTTAGGTTTCACATGTTGGTTTTTATCTTTAAATTAGATAAGATTTAAGGGAATATTGTTTTAATTTTGTGCTTCCTTCTTACCTACAATGGTGATTTATAAGAAACCGAAAGGTTTTTTTACAATGTCTATTAAACATAATTACTTTATTTTTTGTCAAAAGCCAAATATTAACTTCTATTTTGCAAATATGGCATTTAATTTGTTGTAATTATAAGATTGTATTATTGTGATTGTACACCTCCAGCAGGCAATGCATCTTTTAATTTAGAATATAAACTTCGGTTGTGCTTATAACATTTTGTTTAAGTTGTATTAGTGCCAAATCGATATAAGTTATCACAAATTTAACATTTATTTAGAATGTGTATAATTTATTATTTCCTTTCTTGTTTTTCTATTATACAGTTGAATAAAACTGCTTATAAAACAAATTTACATTATTAATGTGGAGTAATGGAAATTTGTTGCTAATTTCATATTACCCGCTTTAGCAAACCGTACCCTAGTAACTTTATTTGAGATTTTCAAATTTATGGTATTGATCAAATAATATTCTTTGTTTCAAAATGCAAGTACATATTATGCTAACCAGTAAGGTAATAACGTATGGCGTATATTAAATTGTTCTGTGGGGGAATTGGTAGAAATGGTTAAACCGTTAAAATTCATACTACGTCAGTCTGCTGCTGGACATCTTACAAAAAAAAATGATTGATCAATTTCATAAATTTGGTAAACTTCATTGTTTGTGTGTAAAATGCCAATTAAAAGATGACAAAGAGAACAATTTGAAGCTTTAATGACTTAAATAGCAAGATATTTTTATACATGTTTATGTTACTGCTACAACTAAAAGAAATATACAGAACATTTTGTTTTGCTGTTGAAAGTTGTAGATTTTTAAAAAACAATTTAAGAGCAATAAAGCTTTACTAGACTGAGACTGTTGTCATTCTAAATAGGTATTGATGTGTGCTCCTTATTCTGCCTTGACTGTAACTTCTTAAAGACTCCCATGTATTGAAACTATTTTTGCACAGATTCATAATATTCGGCACAAATAGTGGTGTTTTAACAATTAAAATGTTCTTCAACTGTGAAGAAAATTGTTATTGTACTTAATAGGATAAGGTATATATTTATAGTTCAAAGTACTGTAAGTATAATAAAATGAGAATAAGCATGTAACAATTGAAATAATAAATGTTACAGCTCTTGTTTTGCTTGACTGTAGTAGTACTAACTGCATAAAATTCATGTGTTACATAATATTAAATAGGTAATTGTAAAAAGGATTACAATGACACTTTGGGACATTGTTGGTCACACCAAGTCGATCACAAGATAAGTGTATTTGGGTGATATTTGGTGAACTTGAAGTGATGGCCATAGATAGTTTTCATAGCCACAGGAAAACTATCTTTGTCAACATTCAGGTGTAGGAATGCTTCATTTAAATTTGATTTCTAAGAAAATTTGGTAAATGATTTAGTAGCAGTAAGTGCTACTCACGAACTTATATTTAAAATGGACTGCTGTCTGTTTGGCCCACGAACTTTGTTTCGTCGCGTTACCACAGTTGTGGCGTTACTAAGAAAATGAATTCACCATGGAGGTTGTCATGATGTGCATTTTCTAGGGAGTTTTGCCTTATGCAGTTCGTGTGCACGATTTTCTATAAATCATTTCTTACTTAGAGTGGAGTGTTGGTCTTACGGGAATCGGTGTTGACAGATATATTCTCTGGAATTTGTTACACCAAACGACTAAATACAGTAGGTGTGTAGCGGCAACACTGTGCAGTTTCGAACCACTTAAAAAGCATTGCCCTATACCGCTCGTACTGCACTCAAAGTATGAAACGATTTATAGTAACTGAAAAGTGTGGTTAAGAGCGCGCTGTGAGAAACGATTACTAAGAGATGGCGCCACAGACAAAAAGAGCATGGCCGACTTTATCCAATTATATCTGAGCTGAGATTATTATTAACTCATTATTATATCAGTAACAATGTTTGTTTATTTGCTCGACGTTTTAATTTTACTGCAATAGCGACAAAATTAATCATAATATGAATGAATATGGCTGATTTTATTTTGAATAACGCACTACGGCAAAGTGCACATCATGGTGGCCCCCAGGGAGGACTAATTTTTCTAACAACTAATGGCAGTCTCTCTTAAATGAAAGTTTATGGTACTACTATATATCTTACGATACCCAAAATTAGACCCTGTGGTGATTTACGCACTTTTGAGACTTTTTTTAACATTATTATTATTAATTCAATTCGTTCAATCTTTCAAACACCGATAATCGTTTGCGAAAAAGTCGTTACGGCTTGTAGGGGTGTCTTTACATACCTTTGGTACTAGCAATAGTCAATGGTACTAGGTAACGAGCATATTTTGTGCCTCGCGCCCAAGGTTTCCTCGCCCCTAGTTTAGACTAGGTTGGCTTGGTTACTAGTTTCATAAATAACGACTAGTTTAGACCTTCAAAAATACACAGGACTGGCGTGTATGTTCGGTAGACCTTCGGAATAGAACATTTTTCAAAATTCTAGGGAATTATATTTTATACCGTTGGCTGCAGTGAATTTCAAAAGGTTTATTTTGTAAACCAAAAACATGGCGCAGTGTAATATAACTAGAACTTCTCAATCTGTGCAAAGTGATATGTTTAACTATTATTTAACTATGAATATAAACAACATATGTCGAGTATGTTTAGAAAAAGGTCCGAAATTGATGCCAATCTTTGATCCTATAAAACCACCACATTTTTCTATATTAATTATGGCTTGTGCATCTGTGCAGGTAACTATTATTTTCTTATAAACTTTACTACTGTTGCAGTACGATTTATTTTTTGTAGGTATTGGAAGGCGATGGACTTCCTCCCTACATTTGCCATAAATGTATAGCAAAATTAAATGTTGCTTTTCAATTTAAATCTCAATGTGAAAGCTCGGATGTCAAATTACGACAGTGTTTTGAAAATCTGCATCATTTACCTCCAACTCCAGATTTGTCAGGGTTTATAGAAATAAAAAAAGATTCACCGGACACTATATCATTTCAAGAAGATACAACAATTACTGAAAATCATCGATTACAAGACGATAGTAGAGTACCGCTAGATAATAATCATATTGACGAAACAAATACCGTTCATAACGTAGTTAGTACAAATGAAATAGAAGAACCACAATTACAAAATTTAGAAAATGTACAAATAGTTACTGCATCAGAACTAAGTGATATCGATAAAAACGAATTAAGTGATCTTAAAATAGAATTTAGTGATTTAAAAAGTTCGGACATAGAATTAAAAGTAGAAGAATTGACTCTTGTAGGTTTAGCACAACCTACTACAAATAAATCTAAGAAACCAATGAAGCAACATCAGTGTGATACATGCGGGAAAGTTTTTCGGACCAAACCGGGTTTAATACATCACATTCGTATACACACTGGAGAAAGACCGTATGTATGTCATTTATGTGATAAGCGTTTTATCAATGGAGGGCACTTGCATACTCACATGCGTACACATACAGGTGAAAAGAACCATATCTGTGCAGCTTGTAGCAAAGCATTTGCAACTGCACAACAACTTACCAAACATACAATAGCTATACATACATCTGAAAGACCATATGGATGTACGTACTGTCCAAAAAGGTTTGCAAGTTCAAGTAATCTCAATACTCATGTAAGGATACATACAGGGGAGAAAAATTATCACTGTGACCAGTGCGCCAAAGCGTTTTCTACAAAGGGACAGTTATACCAACATATGTTGGTTCATACCGGTGAAAAAGCATTTTTATGTGAATATTGCAATAAAAGATTTTCACAGAAAGCTCATTTAATTAGACATTTGAAAATGCATAAAAATTAACAAAGCACTGATTTTATAAAATAGGTAAGCAGTTTATTAGAATGTTACGTACAGAAAACTGGTAATCAAATTTAAAAATAAGGTATGTGTAGAACACTGAGATGGACCTTATTTAGAGCTTGATTTTGTTTAAGACTGTTATGAGTTTCAGTGCAGAAAACGAAGATAATTTTATTTTTACAGTCTATTTATACTTCCCTTTAGATGACTATGTTTTGTGCGTTTTTAATGATGGTGTTAGAGTATCAAGGATAATTGTTTTCTATTCATTTTGAAATTTATTACATCTCGGTAATAATAACCAGCAGTGGTGTACCCATGACTTGACACCTAGTAAACGGTGATAAATAAATGATAACAAGCTCCACAACCAAGCGCTCTGTGAAGTATTGTGTATAAGAGAAATTATATCATATTCCCAATGACCACAGAGCATAGAGAAACACCAAAATTAATTTTAACAAAAGGTCCAGGTGTTTTTATACAACGTACAAAGTGATAAAAAAGCATCCAGTTGGCATTGAAATTTGTTTGCATGTTAATTTTTTGTGTGCTGCTATATTAATTGTTGTTTGCGAATTAACGACAGCTGTCACTCATGTCCTTCTATAGTGTGGTTGATTTTTCTTTACACTACAAGTTGTTTAAAAAAACAGGTTTTTGTGTTTTTCTAACCATCAACAATAGAATGGTGCAGTTAAGTTTAAAAAAGCAGCGATTTTAAGAATTACGCTCTTTAATTTTTTTCTCTTAATAAATAAGGCCCTAATAGTAAAAGTAGGAATTGCAGGAAGCAGGTTTTGCAAGTGCGACTATGTTCAAAAACAAAATGTCTTGAATAAACAAATTTCATTTTTTGAGAAAATTGAAAATGTTTAATTTCATATAGGTACAGGGTGATTTCCGTGCTCAGGGAGAAACTCTTAACAGGTTAGGGGTTCATGAGGTCATGTGAAAACAAAAACGTTAATAATTCATTGACCTGATTCCTCTTACAGGGTCTCAAACGATGGCTCAGTTGTTCGTATTGGTTGGTGATTTGGTTGGTTGGTCATTTACAGAAATCCATAAATTTATGCCAACTAATTATCAAATTATTTGACAAATTCTGTAAAATTTGAAAATCATGGCACGTTATATTTAAAAATCGTAAAAATTTAAATCGTTAGTTTAAAATAAATATAGCACATTTAATTTTATTATTAGCGCCATTTGAAGCGCAATCATTTTACCTTTCAATTAATACCATTACCATTCCTGTAAGTTGAATTGATGAGCAGGAATTGGCAGAAACGTTCAATGCGATGTTAAATCCCTATGTACAGTAAGTGACAAATGTTTTCACCAGTCTTGTACCACTGAAACCCGCTTTACTGAGAAAATATAACACATTTCTATATTTCATTTCATCTTGTTAACAGTGTTACCAACATACCTATATAAAACAATAAGAACGACGTTATGGTACCTCTTTATATTTCTCAGAAAAACGTGTTCAGTGGTATCATACTGGTGAAAACATTTGTCGCTGACTGTACACCTTTGAGACCGGCCATCCGGTATAAGATAATTAAAGAAGAAGTGATTTTCATGTAAGCTAATAGTAATAATGAAATCATAACAATTGTATCTGTCAGACAATATACAGGGTGTTGCAAATGCGAGGGCAACCATGGGGATCTCGCTTATTATAAGAGATAGAGGGTAGGTTGTGCATGTGCCTACAATATGTCGCAAAGTAATAATTTAACCCATCTGCATTCGCTTCGCTTCCGGAGTTATTTTATTATTATTAGGTATATTACGCTTGTTATTAGAAAAGATATTGGAAAACTGTAAGTAGGTACCTACAACTTTTTATACTCTAGCAGCTGAAGGTATACAATTTTTTGTAAAACGTTTCGTTTTTCGCAACATTATTTCCGTTTAGTTGATGACAATCGTTATCGTTTATTTTCTGTCAATTATGAATTTCATGTTAAAATTGGTTCGTATCGCTTATTTGCAGGTATTCTAGCTACTACGGTCCCGGATGGCGGATGGCGTAGTAATACATTGAGAACCGTGATACTAACCTAACCTAAAAACATTAGTTTTCACCGTTTTGACGTTTGACATCAGCTGCGTTTTGACGGAACATCGCATTCATTTCCCAGGTCCTTCACCTCGCTCGTTTATATTGTTCATCCGCCATACGTTTTTTCTAATTTCCTTCATAATAGTCCAGGAGCTAGCGGTATATTTTAAGACTAATTTCTATCAAGCTGAAATTTTTTTTATTAGCTGGTATGGTTATGTCTGCCAAATGTAGGTGGTCGGCAAAATAGGACCGCGGGACAAGTAACGCGGACAAACAAACAGCAGTCTGTTTTAAATATAGGTTCGTAACCACATGTAAGACCACAAAACGCCGTTTAATACTAGTAATTTTAAAGAACCTACAACTTGAACTTAACGTGATCACTGAAGTGTGTAATAAAAAATCAACCAGCATTATGCGGGAGCGTCATATCTTTACACCGGAAATTCACAGCCAATTAAATGTAGCTCCATTGTAAACACTTGTTATGTTGTTTACATTTCCTAGGATCTACTGAAAGATGGCAATTCGCAGATATGACGTGTTTTATTTATCTGGTGTTTGTGACATCACTTAAGCCGTGCCGTAATATAGCGGACGAAATATGACCGTAAATGACGCCACAACTGGATTCATACGTATAAAATGGATGAGGTTTTCTCGAGAGCAGTGTATACAATTCTATTAATTTAAGGTGTCAGGAAGCGGGATATTGAATAGTATACGCTAGAGTACAGTAACGTTAACGCTAGGCAACATACTGCTTTGCTAAGCAACATTATTGTTTTGCTTAGCAAAGACGTTAGTGTTAGCGTTACCGTACTCTTAGCGTACGGTGCTCAAAAATTCTATTAAATAAAATAGTACCTACATTATGCTCGTCATAATCACGTCCGCTATATTACGACACCGCTTTCCTAGGAAAACAGCTTTAGTTAATATACAAGATTAAAAGTACAACACAGTTGCGTCGTAGGAATTGCAAACGACGTATACCTACGATGTACAGTTTCCCTATATTCTGCAGTCATGGGAACCTGGGGGATCACATGAGTATTTATGTATGATTTATGTTAGAATAATTACTTCACTGAGTAGTCATGACTAATTTTTTAAATATGTAACGATATGGAAATTGTATTATGAAAAAAATGGGTATTATCATAGTATTATTTACTTCACTATGTAAATATAGTTTTAGCTACCAATAGCTTTAAGTAGGTATTAAAAGGTTTTAAAAGATGAAGCATATTATTTATTGCTATAAAATTTTCTATAATTACTCACGACTGATCTTTTTCAATTAATTGCAATACAATGCAAATTTATTTATTTTATAAGATAACCAAATTATACATCACTTTTATTGAATTTGTCTGTTATATTTTATTTTTTAATTCCTGTAATGTAGATAAAGGAGTATAATGATTTGTGTATCTCATACAAGCACAATAAATACATCTGGAAAGTGATATTGATATTATTTTGTTTTGTAAAACTATTGTAAATATTGACTATTTAAAATATAAGATATTAGATAATCGTCAAATTTTTGTAACTAGCCCACTAATATTGGGAAATCACTTCGGAAAAATAGCTGAATGTTTGCACACACCTTTATTTAGATGATATAACTTATAAGTAACTTGTAAAAAACGATATCGTGTGCGATTCTGTAGTTCTTCGGAGCCAACGGTTACGCAAATTGGCTTTTCGCCAATATACCCCTTCCTATTGGCCATACGATAATTATTGGTATTATCAAAGAGTATAGATATTTGCTATTACACAAAGTCGAAATAGATAACCTATTTGGTAACAGAATCTTGAGAAATGTATTAAAATAATGAGAACAAACGATACTTCTTTTAAAGTTTTTATTATAATGTAACTATCAAATTATATGCATTTATGTACAGTGTCATTCCAAATGAAACTGAAATCATCTGTGAAATTCTTTTCTTCATCTTTTCTTGTATGTCCTCTTATTTTCGGAGGTTGGCGATGAGCAGCCTGATTTATATTTTCTACACGGCATCGGCATCGCGGCAACAAAGAAAAGAGTTTCTTTATTACTTTCTGAGGTTTTTCGCCAGGATTCCAGTTTGCCTCCAGGTATACAGGGTGTCCGTCTTATGAAAGATGTAGATTCAACATTCAACTAGTACCTGTTCTCTGTAGAAAAGGTTCTATGTAAAGTATGATCAAAAATGATTTTCACCTAATATGGCTTTATGGGAATATGGCTATGAAAGAACAAATCGGTGCCTTTACAATTGACTAGTATATAGATACTCTTGCGTCAAAATAATTGTTGACAACTGTCAGATTTGCATGTCAATTTATTCTTTCATAGCTATACTATATGAAAATTAAATTTGATCATACTTATTTTTCGCGTATTTCGCGATTCATTCAAGATTTGCCGCGCACGCGCAACGCTGCTGTGATGTCAGATGTAGGATAAGCTTTAAAAGCAAGCAAGACTACTACTATAATAGTTATTTGTATACCAAGGACGCGAAATGTGTCTTTATCGTACCGAGAGAAAATTGTCGCTGAGGACGCTTGCGGGCGAGGAAAGACGATCTCGAGGGCGCTAAAGAATTTCGTGGACAAGGTATACCTACACAATATTTTTTGTGCAACCGTAAAAAATGTGTAATTGTAAATGTTATTGCTTTTAGAAAACCTACAGCTTAATTCATTGTAAATAGAAAAACGGCTTTCAGTTAGCGCGTTACTATGGATATGGAGTAAATAAAACAATTGAAGGGGTTAGAAGCAAAAGGGTATAAGTGCAAAAACAAAAGTTTGAAGGAAATTGACTTCAAAGTTTTACTTTCAAGCAAATTTGTAGGTAACACACTATTTTTAACCTCGCATAGAACGCACCACAGTTGACAAAATCACTTGTATCGTTTTGCTACTAAACAATTTGGACATTCAGCTAACCAGTTATGTACATAACTCACTTTACGTAATAAGTGCACTTGTACCCTTTTGCTTCCCACCCCTTCAATTAGTTTTGTATAAATTACAATGATTTTTACTTTAGCGGACGCTACTATAGTAGCGGCCGCGAAATTAGATTTCGCGTCCTGAACAGCGGACGCGAAACGCCCACTTCGCGTACGGTTGCACAAAAATGTTTTTTTGTGCAACCGTACGCGAAGTGGGCGTTTCGCGTCCGCTATACAGGACGCGAAATCTAATTTCGCGGCCGCTGCTAATGGTAGCGGCCGCTAAAGTGAAAATCATTGTAATTTATACAAAACGAATTGTTTTATTTACTCCATATCCATAGTAACGCGCTAACTAAAAGCCGTTTTTCTATTTACAATGAATTAAGCTGTAGGTTTTCTAAAAGCAATAACATTTACAATTACACATTTTTTACGGTTGCACAAAAAATATTGTGTATACCTTGTCCGCGAAATTCTTTAGCGCCCTCGAGATTGTCTTTCCTCGGCCGCAAGCGTCCTCGGCGACAATTTTCTCTCGGTACGATAAAGACACATTTCGCGTCCTTGGTATACAAATAACTATTGTATACCAAGGACGCGAAATGTGTCTTTATCGTACCGAGAGAAAATTGTCGCCGAGGACGCTTGCGGCCGAGGAAAGACAATCTCGAGGGCGCTAAAGAATTTCGCGGACAAGGTATACACAATATTTTTTGTGCAACCGTAAAAAATGTGTAATTGTAAATGTTATTGCTTTTAGAAAACCTACAGCTTAATTCATTGTAAATAGAAAAACGGCTTTCAGTTAGTGCGTTACTATGGATATGGAGTAAATAAAACAATTACTTTTGTATAAATTACAATGATTTTTACTTTAGCGGACGCCACTATAGCAGCGGCCGCGAAATTAGATTTTGCGTCCTGAACAGCGGACGCGAAACGCCCACTTCGCGTACAGTTGCACAAAAATAACTATTTTGTGCAACTGTACGGGAAGTGAACGTTTCGCGAAATCCAATTTCGCGGCCGCTGTTAAGACAACGGTCGCTAAAGTAATAGTATATTACATACCCAGGTGGAAAGAGTTTCATTTCTATCGAGAGCTAAGATAGCTGACCAAGGCACGAAGTGCCGAGGTCAGCTAATGCTCCAGATAGAAATGAAACTTTCCACCGTGGTTTGTATACTATTTTATTTTCAACCATCTAAAACAGACGGGAATAACAATAAAAAATATTAATATTTTGAAAAAAAAAACGACATATTGACAAAAGCATACTCCTGTATAACTGTAACGACCTGCTTGATTATGCTCCACTGACGTTTCTCTCAGTGAAACATAAAATTAAGCATATAAATATTAAATATTTCTATTGCTACTTATAATAACTCCAATGTTACAATTAATTTGAATACTACTAATTAGTTTCATTAGTTTTTCCTATATGTTTCGAATAATAAAATGAAAATACTACAATTTTGATATTTTTACTTTGCCGCCCGCCAGGTGGAAAGTGATCACTTTCCACCTGGCTGGACGGCGACAGTTAGTAAACGTCAAGTTTCCAACCTACAAAAATGTCAGAAATGCTGTCATTACATATATGGTTGAAAATAAAATTCATTTGTACCGTTGTTAAGGTAACGGCCGCCAAAGTAAAAGTAATTGTTTTATTTATGAAATTTCCATAGTAATGGACCGACTGATGGCCGTCTTTCTATCTAGAATGAATCATTGGACGCGTTCAGCCGGAGTCATCGCTGGAACATCGCTGTTTTTTTGCTGAATAACAGCGCTGGTGACGGCTGTACGACCTTGCTGGATTTTTACGCGCGCTTATTACGAGTAAGGTTTGAATGTATAACCTAACCTCTTTTGTGAATGCAGTCTTCTCTGTGGTCTTGTATTAATCAGAAGGTATTAATATGGATGAAATTATTAACCATGTGGTGTGGATGTTAGTTAAAACGATGACAACTTGCGTGGTTGCTATCCCCAGTCTCCGCTGAGCAAAACAGCGAAAAATAAATGTGCTGGTAAAAATGGCGAGCGCTGCTGCAGCGGTGGAAGTCAGCAAGCCGTTCAATGCACCGCTGTTCCAGCGCTGAGTCCGGCTGAACGCGCCCATTGATGAATTAAAGCTGTTCATTTTGTAAAAGTAATAACATTTGTAATTACACATTTTTTACGGTTGCACAAAAAATGCTGTGTATACCTTGTCCGCGAAATTCTTTAGCACCCTCGAGATTGTCTTTCCTCGGCCTCAAGCGGCCTTTGCGACAATTTTCTCTCGGTCACATTTCGCGTCGTTGGTATAGGTACAAATAACACAGTCTTGATTCTTCATTAAAATTCAATTTTGAAAAAAAGCAAATAAGAAATTTTTATGATATTAAATTACGTCAAATTATATGAATATCTAAGTATGGTCATACAGAATGTAAACTTCAATTCCGGCTCATTAACGTTGGATTATGATGTTTTTTTGCATTCTTCTGCAAGTTTCTGTTGGATTCTGTTAAACAGAAACTTTTTGCAATTTTTTTTTCTATCGTTTGAAAAATTAGTTTTTCAGACTGTTTAGATATTAATCAGGTCTAAATTTAAAATATTCAAACGAAAACGGAAAGTATAACTACAAAGTTAAATTATACCTGCATTAGCTTATAGTCCTTATTTTTCTCTAAAAGATTCCACATTCAAAACGGAAATTTTGTCGCGATGACAAAACTGTCGACCTCTATTGGGTGTTGGTTGTTTTGGGTTATGTTTGGGCAATTTAGTTTATTTTTACTTGCATACTTTAAAATTATAGAAATACAGGGATTACAGTTAATATTATGAAAAATAACCGTAATATGAATATGGCTGATTTTATTTTGAATTTCCTTCTGCGGTAAAGTTCACATCATAGGGTCCCCCAGCGAGGAGTAATTTTTTAACTACTAATGTCAGTCCATCATAAGTATAAGCAAAGAGTATAATAAGTTCGTCGTACCGATTCACAGCCCAAATTCAACCCCCATCGCTAAAAGCATTCTTTTGATATTTGAAAATATAGACATTTTTTGAACATGTTTGACGTTCGGTACATCTTAACGAAGAACTTTTAGATAGATATAGGTAAGTTTGGTTAGCCTGACGTGTGTTTAACTTATCATTAAATAATTTATTAATGGTTTATTATAAGTGTTACAAGTTACAACGTAATGCAATGTTTATATTATAGAGAACTTGGATACTACGTAATGGGTAGCCATATGTAGGTATCTACAGGACACAACAGAACATTGTATTAAACTATACAAATATTGAAAATTGTTGGATAATTATCATTTAGCATTGTACTGTATTCATGAATTCCATCTTATATAAAAATATGTTTTGGTACATATATTTGCTACTATACAAATTTATGTTTTTGTCCAGGATTTATATTATTGTTATTAGGCCTCTAAGCCAACTTCACAGCAGCAAATATAAATAAATCAGGACAATATCAATAATTTGTTAAGTTTCTAAATCGTATTTTGTTTTGATAGATAGATTTGGCTTGTTTAATCTCATCCAAGATTCCCCAAATTTGTTGCCAAATCTTAAATTTGCTGCTTGAAATTGGATGTTAACTACAATGCTTTCTTTCCGCTATCCGTATCTTAATATTTAAAATAGAGGTGGCAATAATTCTACAGTTCCTTTTGAACTCCTTGTACGCCTTTCGTTACTTGCTGTTCTATTGGTTTTAGTTATATAACCCCTAGTATACGCCCTTTGTTTTCTGTTAGTGCCATTATTGACATTCTGAATATTTGATATTTTTCCCTGTGGTGATTGTGTAGTTGTTTTTGGATTCACTTGTTTTTCTTCTGGGAAAAGATCAGTTATTTCTAATTTGTCACCTTTCTTGGTGTCGTTTTCTTGAATCAGCTTTTCAGATTTAAGGTCGGTACTGAAATTTGTAGGTAACGGAATTTGAACATATAAAACATCGTCAGGCTTAATAGAACTATTTGAAATTGAATACTGCAGATTTTTAACATTATTAGATTTGATGACATTAATCAAATTTGCGATTGCATCGTACTTGGAATCGATATTTCTGCCTTTAGGTACTTTAGCATAATCCAATTTCGAGTCGGATAAAGTATCATTTGGAGGCATTTCTTTATGTAAATATGATATAGGCCAATGTCTAGATGATCCAAATCCACCGGGTTTAGGTGGATCCAAGAAATGATTATTGAACTGAGAATCGTAATCATCTAATGGTGTTGATGGTAGCGGATGCGGTCTGTCTGGTCTAAAACCTGGTCGAAATGGAGGTGGTGCGTCTGACACATGATTTGAGCCAATTGAATTTGATGAAGCCCATAATTGGTTGCCTGAATGACTTACGTCAGGTAAGTAATGTCCTATATGATGCTGATCAAATCGGTCATTAGCGTTATCCGCATAGGGATAGTATCGATCGTTACATTTCCTCCACTGAGTTCTTCCGGGTCCAACATGGCACCTATAAACAAAATATAAAGGTTTTTTGAAAATATAGGTATATACCTATAATAATTGTAGGTAATAAATTTAGAAATTGACTTTCTTATTACCGTAAATGGCTGATTCTTCTACTTACCATTGGTAAGGAAATCCTTCAGAGTATCCACATTGATGATCCGGCCTGCAGCAATAATCCCAAGCATGCTCTTCGGCACCTTCTAATTCGCAGTACCAAAATCCAGCAACTTTATTTTCTTGGCATAAACTTCCTTTTTTGCATGGCATTCCACCAACACTATATATTCTCCAAGTATATCCAGGATCTAAACGGTATTATTATTATTATTATTTACTTGCTACTGTTTACCTTCGAACATACACTGCTGCTTGACTGGAAAGAGCATATCCTTATGCTGCACTGTACAATCGATGGTGTAAAGAAGATTTACAGAAACCATAATACAATTGTTAGAAAGTGCAACAAGGATAAACCGATAATAGGAACTAATGCACAGTGCGCAGTCGTAAAATCAAACAGCTGTGGGCGTGGCGCTATGGACCTCATCACTTAACAGCCAATTACCGCGCTTGTGCACAGAAAATATACTAGTTTCAATATTATATGTCTGTTCTTGTCAATTTTCTTTGAGCCAATTTCCAGGTATGCTCTTTCCATAAAGGAGCAGTCAGCAGTGTGCATCGAAGCTGTCCACAATTTAACTTTGATGTGAAACTTACTTAACCAGGGAATTAGATCGTCTTTTCCAGGATTATCAGGACCATTACTTCCCCCGATGCCACCTCCTCCTATTCCACTACTTCCTCCGATGCCGCCACCTCCACCGATGCTACCACTTCCTCCAATACTACCACCTCCTCCAATACCACTACCCCCTCCAATGCCACCATTTCCTCCAACTCCACCACCGCTACCAATAGTTATAACATTAATAACCGCAACACATCGAGGATTGTGAATATCCCACGCAAACAACCAAGAATCTGGATCGGCAACGTAATCAACATTTGATAAAAGGTCTCGCTGAACAATGTCTGAGAGGTCACAATTTGGGCTGCCTTTAGGTGCCGATGTCCTAAATTAAATCAAATATTATAAAATTGTAAGAGTTTACTATAACAGATGATTACCGATAGCTAAGGGACATGCACTGGAAAAGTGATTTTTCCCTTGTTTGGCTGCATTCTGCCTTACACTGGGCTTCAGTTTCTACTCTTAAAGTTTTTTTCGTTGCTGGTGGTAGAAGCCTTGCTGGAGCACCATATCCAATATAACATACTAAAAATATTAATGATCAATTAATATATTTAAATTACACATTTTTGGGAAAATTTTGAGTGAATCTATTAATCACTAATATGGGAACTTTTAATTTTATGAGCATCCTTATTGCTTATGTAGTTCTATATTTTATACTTACACTGATCAAATTTTTCTCCGGGGTTGCGATTGGGTTTGTTTCCAATATGAAAATGATTAGGTTCACATCCATGGCCATAACTACCTCTTTCATATAATTCAAACCCATATTCCGGAACTAAATGAGTGCGCGGATCCAAATCCGTAAATGGCCAATCAGTTAATTGACAATTATCTATAGCTCCTCCTATTATAGGAGAACCATACCTTTTCAGAAAAAATAGTATGTTAGAGATTTTTTTAAATTATTACATTCGTTATTTACCTAAAGCTGAAAGCTCTACAAGTAAACATTGGCGATCTAAGGCATTCTAACTGACATTCAACAATTGATTTTACATTTAGTGAGTCTCTAACTATTCTTTGTTCTAGTCTCTGTCCGCTTCGAACTCGCCAAAAACATTCTAGAAAAAGTATTTTAGATTAATTCCCATTGTAATTTACGATTTCAGTTCCTACCGCTATTATATCTTTCACGATCAGTGGTCTGATCACACCTGTTCTGATTATTCATAGTATAAATATCACAGTCTCGGTCAGGTTCCAAATCGGTATAATAATCAAGTTCTCTATAATCTCTGTCGCTCAAATAGCAATTTTCTGGGGCAGAATTCGGTATCGTCGTATACCTAGAGCAAAACCACTAGAAAAAAATTCTTGTAGTACAGAATAAATATTCACCTAAAAGCGTAAGAATTGCAAGGAAAACTGCTTTCTTTAAAACACAATAATTCACATTCGTATATACTTGGAACAGCAGAAAATTTTTTTACTATGCCTTTATGTAATCGAAAACCAGTAACCATTCTTAAAGAACATTCTAAAGAAAAAATAAAATCGTATATTTAATGTAATTCTATTTGTAACCAATTTTAAATTACCGTCTTTAAGGAAATTGGAAGAATCGTGTTCGTAATGATACCCGTGATGTCCATAGTGATCATAACCATGACCACCATGACTTCCATAATAATTACCACCTTCTTCGTATGGGGGTAGGTATGGTCCGTTAAGTTCTGGCTTTTCTTGGTACGGTGGCAATAAACCAGTGTTTTGATTTCCATAACCATTGTGATCTCCATCTAATCTGTTAAATCCCCAATAGTCATAACCATGTTTGTGATTATTATAATCCCATCTGTGACCACCGTGTCCGTAACTTCCACCATAGCGACCCCAATCTTTTGATCCGCTACTATCATGGGGAACGTAAAAATATTTTTTATCATAGGAATCATAATCGTATCGATTGGTATTCCTATGACCATGGTTATCGTGATCGGAATAATAAGAATCGGGAGCTCCAAAATTTCCATAAGATCCTCCATAGCTTCCCCATCCACCATAATCCTTACTAAACCCCCAATAATTCTTGTCTCTTACTCTATCTTCAAAATATTTATTCCAATATTCACCCGAGTCGTGAAATGGCCGCTCATATTTCCAGTAACCATGGGGTAAATACGGTTCGTACGATTTACGATCATAAGGTGGTGGTGGATAATGTGGCTTGTACTCGTTATCTCGCGGAGGTGCCAAACCTGGTCTGGGATCTTGATGATCATGTGAAGAATGTTCGTGGTTGTAACCATTACTGCCCGAGAAATGATCCTTGTAGTGATAACCATAAGATTTTTCGTAACCATGCGATTGGTATGTGTCATGATAGTCGTAATCTGTAAAATATACACTGTGTTATAATTTGATAGCCAGATAAATACTGAAGAAGCACTCACTCTTACCTCCACGACGATTATTATCATATGTTTGATAACCATCATCATATTGTCCCGGTCGCGGTGGTCTATGACCGTAGCCATAGCCGTCTCCTCGGTAGGAATCGTCATCATAACTTCCCTCCCTATTGCGATAATCGTAATCATATCTATCGTCTGAATAGTAATAACCACCACCACTACCACCACCATCGTATGCATTATTATTACTAACACCACCACCATTTCCATATGATCCGTAGTACCTATGGCCTTTGCAATCTGGTGCGTCACTATTACGATCTCTTTCATAGTAATCGTAATCGGGATCATCATACACATCACGCCTTACGTCAAGACGAGAAAGAGGTAAATCTAGAAGTTCGCAGTCTCCCTGTCCTCTACCAGAAGGATCCAACCTAAAATCGATTAAACATATTTATTTAACATAATTATGTAATACTTTACTATACATATTTGTCACATGAAATAATTGCAAATTTTAAAGTCATATCTTATGCAACAATTTTAATAAAGGCTACAGTAGGTATTTCAGAACTTATAATGGCTATGATTTAGAACTATCATCTTTCATGTTACTTTTTATTGCGCTTTTCTTGCGATTTTTGAGTGGTTGTGCGTTTGAGAGTTGCTTTATTTTCCAGAAACGTTCTTCTCAAAATGACAAAACACCTAAACCAGGCAATTCGCTATTTTACGGTACAACAGGGTTTTCATCCTTGACGAAAATCCTTGATGAATCAAAGTTATTTCCGAAATTATATGATTATAATATTCAGATATTTTTATTGTATTACAAATTATTGGTTTCTTTTTATAGGATAAGGTATATCTGAATTGCTTGGTCAAACTTTACCAACATTATGTATGAAACAAAATTGTAAAAAAAGTTACGCGCGATTTTCAAAATTGCGAATAATTAGTATAATCGTATATATTGCAGTCTGGAGAGTGCGGTGGCCACGGAACTGGCCCACCTCTGCCAATCGATCGATTCGTAAAATTATTATTTAAGTACTCCCTAGCAACAAGGCTGCATGTGGGCATGCTACTTTTTAAGGAAGCATTTTTGGACACATGTTTATCGGAACTCAATTTAAAAGTTACTTGCTAATGACGAAGTTAGATTAACAGTGATGCAGTCAGTCTGTGTCAAAATCCATAAATTACATAAATTATGCAAAATTATGAAAATAGTAATTTCAAACAATATTATAGAAGCACAGATAAAACTAAACGCATGATGTCATTTGATGCACCACAATCCATAACGAGTTAACGGTATTTGAGCACAATCTCAAGGATGACGCAAACTCTCAACTTTTGTGCAGGTAATGGTCTAATCAAGTTTCTCTTTTGTTTTTTTTCCGGTCTGCATTTCTTTTTTGTTAGTCCAATTTCAATAGTAGGTATAGCAATAATAATAAAAGTAACGAAGCTGAAGTGCAAACCTATTGAACCTTTTGTTCTTATGTAAAATCTCTTTTGTTGTTTTCTCATTTCTCATTTGTTGGTCTAATTTCAATATTATAACAATAATAAAAGTAATGAGTCCCAAGTACAAACCTATTATTCTTATGTAAACTAATGGTAAACTAATGATTGGAAGGAAGTTGTTTAGTGCTCTAATTTAAAACAACCTGCGAATGCTGCGATATTATTTGACCAATAAATGACATACATAATAATATATTATTGTTGTAGGTATTAGGTATTGTAGGTACAAGTATAACTTACGTTATTTCCAATGCTACATTTTCATAATCAACATACAATAATCATTTTAATCAACACTACTGTCAAGAAATCATTTGTCATCATTGTTCAAGGACGTACATCTTCTAATATTAATTGTCTATAAATGGAAGGCTGAAGGTTGTCTTAATTAAAAGTCGTAGAAAAAGCACATTATGTAACATACAATTTGTAAATTTATCATCTTTTGACTAATAAAACCGTAGAGATTCCAAAAAACTTTTTAAAATAACGTAATAAAAAGGTTAAGGGAAGAATTTGTGATAGACATTTTTTTCCCGTACTTCTTAATATCAGCGGTACTTGTTATGGTGAACAGAGTCAATTATTTAATAAAACTATTATAAACTAGTGATTGGTTTTACAATATAGCAAGTAAAATGAGGGAAATACCTGTAGTTGAATCCTTCACAGACGAAACGTTTTTCATCCGAACATTCTCGTTGGCAATCTTCAACACGCTCGCAAGGTACAGCTCTCCTTACAAGAGTTCTTATCATACGCTTTCCTGCTAAAACCCTTCTGAAACAAGCTGAAAGCAAAACAAATAATTATGTCCACTCGACGTGTTGAGCATGGTATTTTTGTTTTAGGTTTAGGTACATGTTTGTAAAATGTTTGACAATTATTATCACAATACAAACGATCCATAACACTTCGTTGGGGCTTACAATGGGGTTTACCGAGATTTTTGTGAGGACCTTTATTTGCCCAGTTAACCTTTAACCACAAGAAAAAATGTACGTAAAATACAATCCAACCTTGATATCTCAACTTTGAAGGAAATGGAAAACATTCGATTACTCAAAAATTCGACTTATCAAGTTTTTTAAAATTATATAAGAGTAGCTAATACGAGTATAATACTCCTTTTCAAAATTGACGCACCGCACCACTCACATTTTCGGGTACAGTTTTATTATTGAAGAAAGTATTGGAATTGTACCAAATATCATAGGTGGCTCATTTGTTTTTTAAACCTCAACTAAAAATGAATACATTCATGCAATTTTGTCTAGCTATCTCTTTCTACGTCACTATAAACCGATATTTAATAATAATTGGAAAAATAAAAATTGTAATTGCAATTGTTGTAGTGTTGCGTTAATTTTAAACATTTTAAATTTGGGTATCCTTTACCGAAAATTACCTACTCCGAATTTCTACCTCTGCTTGTGAAAAAGTTGATCCTTTTAAACGTTTTCGATTATTGAAAGCTGCATTTTGTTCAAACGCTATGTTAATTGAATTTTTACTTATTATAAATTTATAATTGTTCTTTTTTTGCTTTGCTCCCTTTCCCACTTCTTCAATTAAACGAATTTTTTAAACTAAAATTTTAAGATTTTTAATTTTCGTTTTTGGGATCGGAGTAACTTTTAATAAAATTGCGAAATAGCAGAAGTAACGTACATACATCAACAAAACTACTATACAACATACTGCTGCATGTAATTTATTGTCCATCAAACTAATTATTTTGCTGAAAAAGACGCTCGATGGTGTATACGAGTTATCAAGAGAAATAAATATTATTTTATAGTCAACATGATAGAAAACGCAGAGCAGAGTTATTGAAACATTCGAGTAAATGTACCTAAGTTATACAGTGAGCACCAAAAGTATGGAACATACCAAATAAAACCGAAATGAATGTTTTTTTCTAAAAATCTCGAAACACGTCAATTTTCTTTTTTAAAAATACACATTGGAATGTCAAAATAATTTTCCGGCCTTCATTTGTTTGTAAGTGATGACGTCATCGGTATTTTTTTTAAATGTCAACCCCCATTTTTTTTTCGCGTTTTTGATTCATCTTTCAATTGCTTAAATGACAGTATAAAAATGTTGATACCTTACATAAGAAAATTTTCGAGAAATAAATTATTTAATGTTTAATAAACACATTCTTAACAGATGTTAAACATGGTTTAATGGTATTAGTATTGATAAAAGAGAATTAAAGGCACCAAGAAACAAATGCCCGTAATCTAAACAAATGCCCAATTGTCAAATATTCAGAAATATTAATTGTCGCTTACTTGTAATAATTAACATCAGCTTCATAAATCTGATATGGCTCATTTAACAATTACAAGTAAACGACAATTAACATTTCTGAATATTTGACAACTTGTGGGCACTTGTTTAGATTACTGGCATTTGTTTCTTGGTATCTTTCATTCTCCTTTATCAATACTAATACCATTAAACCATGTTTAACATTTTTTAAGAATGTGTTTATTAAACATTAAATAATTTATTTCTCGAAAATTTTCTTATGTAAGGTATCAACATTTTTATACTGTCATTTAAGCAATTGA
Organism: Hemicrepidius hirtus; assembly: GCA_963082805.1. Lineage (NCBI taxonomy): Eukaryota > Metazoa > Arthropoda > Insecta > Coleoptera > Elateridae > Hemicrepidius > Hemicrepidius hirtus. Next base: position 27,460,443 of record OY720160.1, on the reverse strand, counting down.
AAGATGTATCAAAAACGCGAAAAAAAAATGGGGGCTGACATTTAAAAAAAATACCGATGACGTCATCACTTACAAACAAATGAAGGTCGGAAAATGATTTTGACATTCCAATGTGTATTTTTAAAGAAGAAAATTGACGTGTTTCGGGATTTTCAGAAAGAAACATTTATTTCGGTTTTATTTGTTATGTTCCATACTTTTGGTGCTCACTGTATAAGTGATTTACAAAAAGTTCGAGTAATTATTGAGGTATTCGATTTATCAAGTTTTGAAATATTTCATAATAAATTAATGTGTAAAGTATTGAACATCAGAAAAAGTAAGTGTGAAAACAATAGTCTATTATATTATTAATATTTATTATTTATATATTATATGAAAGTCATGAAATTGAGGTTTTACCGATGATACATTTGAAGTATGAGGACGTACAGCAGCCAAGCCACTAAAATGGTATCATGCAGCTCATTGAAGTTTTTCTTTCAAGTTCAACCTTTTTCAATCATTTAATCTCTAGTCATTTTCTCTTCGCATATTTAAGTATCTCAATTCTAATATAAAATGTATAGATGATGATGATTTATGCAATATAAGCAAATTGAACTGATGGTTACAATTTGGTTACACATTCGTTATTTTCACCGCAAGGAAGGCAGGCTTCAGGATTAAGTGAGTATCTACTACTAGGGACTTTAAAAAGGAGAAGTAATCGAAAAAGAGGACGAAATAAATTGTTCAGCAAATTTTTCTTTAGTTTTAATTTTCTTATTAGCAATGTTGGTATAATGCTTGGTCATTCTATACATACAATAAATAGCATATAAAATGTACATAGCGAGTTCAAAATATTGTACAAATTTTGGTCTAAAACTTCTAATTTCTTCTTTTGCTTTTATTCTGTTTGATGCCTGAAGTTCATTTATTGACGATATAGTATACAGGGTGTAGAATTAAATCACGCAACACAGAAATTTGAATGGTAAAATTTTAAAAGTCTAGTATTATTTCCTTTAATTATTTTAGGGAATAATTTTTTATATTATAAGGCCGAAAAATAATCAATTCGTATCTATCGGTCAGGATCAGAGACGAGTTTCCTTATACTTTGTTCTCCTTTGAATTTTGAAGTTAACAGACATGAATGAGAAATGTAGGGATATAAAGAATATACATTCGCAATCACCCTAATAGAAGAATTCTACTGGAAACCTTTATCTTTATTAAGAAACAACACACACACATTTTATTAAACAGAAAAAGAAGGATATTAGTTTATGGCATAACCACCACGGAAGGACATTGAATTATTTGATCATGTTCGAAATGCAATAACACCATGCGCTTAATAATAGGTACACTTCTAACATTAGTTTTATAAAAGTATACGGTAATGTATAATATTTCCGGTGTACTGAAAAAAATGAGCAATAATCTAGCCTTCGCAATTTCATGGTTACTAACCTCTATTTTTCAAACTCAAGGCCTAAATGTTATAATTTGCGACAATTTCAGTGTAGGTTAACAAAAAAAAATCTATTTTTCTAAGTCGGTGCTTTCAGTTCGCTAAAGTCTCTACTTTCAAGACTACGAAAATACTTTAGATAATGTGACTGAACAAAATGCAGTCTGTTAAGAGCAATTATTAGAGTTTTTATATTTCCAGCCGAAATAAAATTAATATTTTACAAAGTAAGCTAAGGATATTATTATTATTATTAACAATCTAATTTTTTTGAAGTGCTATAAAAATCAGTAGGTATTGAAAATTTTAATACTATCGTTCATTCGAAATGGATCATGAAAAAGTACTATTTTTTGTTTAAGTTTATATTTTTCGACGTATCACAAACTCCACCGTAAATGTAGAATGGGTACAATGTAAAAGCAGTATCGGCCCTGTTCTGGCCTGCACAAGAGCCTGACAACGGTTTGGCATGGTAGATTGCCATTGTCAATCGAAGCTTGTGGCATTCCGCTCTGCGACAATTGCTCCACCTAAGTCGCCAACATTTTTGGTACTTAATTCCGTCTATCAAGTTACCATCTCCATTAGTTAATTTAATTTTAAGACCAAACATTTTTCATGTCTGCTTGAACAAATAACAAAAATAGTGCTCGCGCACATTCTGTAAAAGTATAATTTTTTTGCGATCTCTTTCGGATGAACGGCAGTAGTTTGATTTTAATGTGTGCTAACATAGTTTTGACATTTAAATTAAATTTTAAATTTAAAACATAATTATACATACTTTCTAATGTACTAAATTTGTTTAGTTCTAATTTTCATGCTAAATGCTCTTGTTAATGTATGAACACGAACACGATTTTCGTATCACCTATTTTACTAACTTACGTTTTTTAGGAAATGTGAAAAACTTTCTTTATAAGTGTATTGTTACGAAACAGAAAATTTATTTTTGCGTACTATTGATAAACTCTTACTCACAGTAAACTACACTATGTCAGAATCTTTGTTATTTATGAATCTCAGCATAGAACTATCACGAAAAGCACTTTCACTTCTCATCAGATCAGCTAATAAACAAATACTATGCAGAATTAAGGAAAAATGTAGTTCTTACAGAACTCAAAATTCAAAAATGTTATTATATTATACTAAATCGTAGATATAGTAATTACCTTTTGCATCTTCCACTATTATAACTGAGCTCGCACAGCATAGCGAAATATAAATAGTAAGTAATAATATCACACGAAAATTAAAATCTTCCATTATTAATATAATTATTTAAAGCACTTTATTATGAACACATGCAGGTAACATTTTATAAGACGCATTTAAAATTTGATTTTCAGACGACAGCGCACAGTTAATTAAGAACTGAATAAGCGCAATGTGCGTAATTAAATTTAACCATGCTTTAACGAAATGACTCTTATTTTTCCCAAGAAGCCAATTAACATACAAAAACACTACAGGAGACCTTTTCGAAATAGGTATTGTTTATTTGGCAGTGATGTTTTCGATGTGCAGTATTTTTTACGTCGTTCTTTGGTTATATCCACCTGTTCTTAAATAGTGGTGATTTCTTTTTAAACTTTGAATTAATTCATATTTTATGTGACCTTTTTCTTGATTTTTTTTAAAACAACACGAATCATAGAAACTATCAACATATCCTAACACTAACTGAGAGATTGCCACTAGTTTTCACACAATATATGCATTCTTGCCAAGGATACGTTTTGCTATCTATGAATGACGTTTTTTGGAGTACGCCCCCCCTCTTTTAGAGGGGGAGTTGTAACAAAACTGAATTCCCGTGTACCACATACAATTGTTGCGATTCTTTTATTGATCTAAAATTAATTTGAATGCGTATTGATAACGATTGTGGGAATCAGGACTCTAAATTATGTACTCTTGACTTCCGGAAGCCTCAATTAAATATGTTGTAACAAACACTAGTACACAATTTTATGGACCATTTAATTTTATTTTAGTTTTGTTGTGTCATCGTAACGTAAATTTGTAGTAAACTATTGAATAGCTCAATGAGAAATGCGTACCATTGTTTAGTTTATCTGATTGATTTTGAACACTAAGCAACGATGCTTTCAACATGCGTAATACTTTTGTTTTTAACTCCTAATAGATTAAACATTTATCTCTGTATGCTACAATAAGATTTGTGTTAATATCTAGTATCATGGAGAAAATAATAAATTGTTACTTTATTTACTTTATGCATCTATCAAAAATTTTGAAAATATATACAGGGTGTCTCTAAACCTAGTACCATAAATTTACCAGCCGCTTCCTGACGCAAAAATAAGTCTAAAATGTCTATAAAAATTTTGTCCTAAACCGCAGACGAACTTACCTGTTGTGAAGTTCGATCATAATTATATGGTGCGCCCTGCTCGATGATGGCATAAGGAAGCTACACGTCTTTGAAAATGGTGTTGAAGAAACGGAAAACAATTGCATTTTAAAAACGGTTTGAGATAAAAAAATCGAAATTTTGCATGCAGTCTAACCTATTCAAGGTATAAACAGTACGAACACTTACTGTAACTATTTTTATTTTAATTTATTTTTCAATAAATTAATTTACATACAAATCTAGCATTCTAAATTGATTTTGGCTAAACAGAAAACCTGCATTTTATAGGAAACGGTTAGCCCAAGCGAGTTGAAACAAGAGTACCTTTTTTGTTAATTAGACAACAGGGAATACAAATCTCTAAACTAAAATGGAAAAAAACAAAAGGTTAAGAAAAACGGGTTACAAGAAAAAGGTAATAACCCCCATTCGCGCCGCTCCTGGTTAATTTACAAAAAAAAAAATAGTAGAAAGTTTATACCTTTAATAGGTTAGGCTGCCTGCAAAATTTCGATTTTTTAACTCAAACCGTTTTTAAAATGCAATTGTTTTCGGTTTTTTCAACACCATTTTCAAAGACGTGTAGCTTTCTTATGCTGCGGTTTAGGACAAAATTTTTATAGACATTTTCGACTTATTTTTGCGTCAGGAAGCGGCTGGTAAATTTATGGTACTAGGTTTAGAGACACCCTGTATATATGTTCGTTATAGTTTCATGGTGAAATATGGCATTTACAGCATCTGCCTGATTAACGGTAAGCTTTTCACGAAATGACGTATTTCACCATGAAACTACGACGTATATACGGAGTGTTTCTAAAATGTCGTACCATATCTTAATCACAAATTGTAGAGGTCAAATGTGGGACCGATTAAACCAAACATACTTTAGTACAATAAATTTTAAATCTTTTCTACCTTCGGTCCTTTCGATTATACTTCTATTTAATATTTTTTTATTATTTTTGTTACAGACTGTGCTAGCCTCCCCTCCCCCTCGTCATCTAATAATGACTATATACTCGGTACTCTGTACTTGTATAAGTACTTCTACTTGTACTTAGCATTCAAGTAGCAGTAGTACATTTTACCTATGTAAGATATTTGTATACGCGGTAATCGAGTAGTACTTTTTGTTGGTACTCGAAACAGCTCTGGCTAGCGGATTATAAAAACAATTCTGTACAAGATTTCTTCAATTAAAATTATTGTTTACTCAAAATTTCGAAACCGGATATAGTCTTCACTCTTGAACTAGGTAAATAGAATTTTCTTTGAAGAATAAAAAATTCAAGGTAAAGTTTTACGAAATCTCCTGAACTTTTAACGAATTAATTATAGCGAATTACAACTTTAATTAATAGCTGGATAACAATCTTATGTATATTGCAAAATTGTCAAACTCGTTTTAAAAAATTGATATTCCTGAAATTTAATTTTTGTTTGGGTATATTGTGTATTGTCTGCTTTCTTTTTTATTTAACCATTAGTTACTACACATTTATTACTGAATTATATAAAACCTCATTCGCGTGATTGTTATATACAATAAGAAATGTCATTCACGGTTGTACAATTGTAAGAATTTGTTAATAACATCCTTACATTGAAATGACATGAATTAAAATAAGCAGACGCGTGATGTTAAGGAAATTATAGATATTAATAGTAAAAAGATGAGTTGTGAGCATGAAACAATAAATTAAACGTAAAATTGAGGTTGGTTTTGTTTACATTAATTAAATGTTATATAATACTTTACTAGACGTAGCTGTAATAGGTGTATCTAAAGAAGATGGCTTAAGATAAACAAAACGAAATAATTTAACTCTAGTAGCTGATAGGATAAAACAATTAATTACACAAGCGTTCAGCTGTCTGAAATTTGCATATGACCTAGTATTTTGCATTAACCACACAAAACAATACAAATTCAAAAGCGTACTATCTAAAATAACGTTATTTCATGTTTTCTCTTGCGACAATGACTCAAAATTGTTTATTGGTATAAAATTTTAACCAGCAGGAAGTTACCGAAAAATGATATTGTATAAAGGACAATATAATTGATACTACAAAAAGGAAATCCCATTTCAAAGTAATCGACCAATTTTTTTCTGATGAGCTCAGATAGTCACCTTGAGACTTAATCTAAATCTTTGTTTCCACTAAGATGGAAGGCTAACTGCAAACCAATTTAAATCTAAGTTGACTTCAGTAATTTACTCCGTAGTTATATTATTTCATGCTTATTTACGAGAGCTGAAGGAAAGGTTGCGCAAATTACACATATGAATATGCACAATGTTATTGAAATTAACCCTAAATGATAATTTAAAAATATAAAGTTGTAATGAAAAATACAAACATGAACTTGAAAGAATGCAAATGTTTCTCAGAAACTTATATTATATAATAATTGTTTATTGTCCTCAAGTACTTAAGCAACTATACAGGATGTGAGGCTAATCAAAATTTATAATAAATATTTTTCTGTATTGTATTATGTTTAATAAAATGGGAGACACGCTAAAGAAATCCAGAATAATCTACCAGCAAATAGGTAGGTATCTTAGGGTTGTGATGAACTATGTTCTATTTTAACAACGAAAAAATCGCTAACAAAAATTTAAAAAATCCTATATCACGGAGATTAAATAATGGCTTATTGAAGAAAACAATAAAAAAATTTTAGAAACAGTATATTTCTATTATTAGCATTTGAATGCTCGTGGATGTATAAATCATTGGATGGGTCGTGCAGAACCTTGGCACCTTCGGTTCGCAGACTTGAATCCCTTAAAGTTTTTCTCTGCGGTCACCTTAAAAATGTTTGATATATACCACCCCGATGGAAAATATTGAAAATTTGAGGAATCACATAGCATTATACGAAACAATCCAAAATCCACGCGAGGTTTTTGAAAGTGTCAATGCGAATAAAACATGTGTACCTATTATGGCCGCAGATGGTCGTTTCAAACAATTACTGTAATTTTATTTCATTTTTTTAGAAATTCATTCCGTAATAAGAATTTATAATTTTTTTTGTTAGAATAGGTAACCCAAGGAATAGGTAACCCGATGAAATTTTTCGTAACTTGTTTAAGAATAGGTTGTATAGTCTAACTGGTAACTATGAGAATTTTGTAGCGTTCGCTGAATTTTTTCGAGGGAAATATTATCGTATTGGTTGAAAACTATGTATTTTTCATAAAATATCTAGGCCCACCAAGGTGACAAAGCACCTGGGAAATTACCTGATTCTTTACCAAATTGACAATAATGTTGGTTAATTTTAACGCATGCTCGTAAATCATTTAATTAATTCATTTTATTGCCATTCGTTTGTTTTTTGTGTATTGCTAAGATATTTTAACATACAGAGACATTCACACACAGAGTTGGTTAGGGTTGTTTTAAATGATTTAGAAAAATACCGCCCTATGTTGGATTTGAGAAACAACAGTCGTTTATCCTCGCTTGGTGAAGCTTTTAATACACTACCTATGCGGTTTCAAGCATCATAATCACTGAGCTACGGCCGCGGCGGCAGCCCCTACGAAGCTTCAAAGATTGAATAAAAAAGATGTTGAACAACTGAAAACTATCAAACGTCCCAAACTTGAATATTTAGGTCACATATCGATATTGCGATTTTTTTTACGGCCACGTACCACGTTTATGTTATTTATAGTAACATGTACAATAAATTCTTGTCACTGACAAGTTATAATTAAATGGTAACCTTAAACTGCAAACATAAAAAACGACACCCGGCAATTTGATGAGGGATATTTACCTACTTTCGTCACTAGAATAGAGAAACGGAATTTACTTAAATATAATATATTAATTTAATTATAATATACAGGGTGTCCCGTGACTCGATAGCCATAGCTTAAGAGCGTAGGTATTCCTTGGACAATTTTAAGTTGAAAGTGTAGTAGTTAAGGAGTTATAAGCAATATGTAACAGTAAATCAAATAGTTTGTCATATTGTAGGTATGGGCAATTTTAAATTTAATAGTAAATAAATCTGGTAGGCCATGTAATTGTTTTGTCACATTGTTATGGTAACATTGTTTATTCTTTGACGTTGTTATTTAATATTAAATTGGTATGCCCAAGTTTTCAAATCAAGAATATGCCGATATTCAGTTTATTTATGGATACTGTGACGGAAATGTAAGAGCGTCAGTGCGAAAATATCATCGAAGAATACCTAATAAGAACTTGTCATTTGACGTCATTTGACAGAAAAAGGTAATTTTCCTAAAGCTACTCTGTTAAAAATATTGCTCACAACTCCTTAACTATTGAGTTTTGAACAAAAATGTATAAGGCACTTTCGACTTAAAATTGTCCAAGGAATACGCTTTTAAGCTATGGCCATCGAGTCACGGGGCACCCTGTATAATTTCTCCTATACATTGAAACCTATAGGAAGAATATTTTATTAAAATCGCGATGGTTGTATTATAGATATTTATATTGTTCCGCACTTTTACCCAACGTTGTATTCTGATATATAAAGTATTATTTACTACGCTATAATAATACGAGATATAACAGATACAGTTAGTGACAAATATTTTCACCGGTATTATACCGCTGAACCCGCTTTTTTGAGTAATATAAGAGGTAACATAACGCCGTTTTAATTGTTTCACATAGTATATAGCTACATTGGTAATGCTGTTAGCATGATGAAATCAAATAGAGAAACGTGGTATGCTTCTCAGTAAAGCGGGTTACAGTGGTATAAGACTGGTTAAAACATCTGTCACTGACTGTACATAAAAATTAAAAAATTGTTAAAATTCTGTGTGACTGATTCATTTTCCAAATATGAGCTAAACAACATTTATTTTTGTATAAAATACTCACAACAATGACACCATAAACTGCATACCGTCATGCTGTTTTTTGAAATTCGTAATTCCAAGATATCTGTACTTTTAATCTACTAATTTGCTCCGTTTACTTATGAATATTTTATTATCCGGATGGTGCTGATATCATCAAATGTGTTGCTTTAAACATGACTACTATTTTATACAGTGTTAAACTTTCAGCTATAATGAAGTACCTGTTTTAAGATTTGTCAATTAGTTATGCATGTAAACACAGCAGCTAGCTGACCATTGTTGTAGACTCTCTGCAACCTTCAACTAACTATACGCAGTCATTGTTAACAGCAACTCGGAAAGATCCTTATCGTAATCATGATGTAAGCGTGAAATACATCACTTGTATTACAAAAATAGCTATTATTTAATGGGTTGGTAGATTTATGAAGAAAGAAAAAATTACATTCACTTACCCTCTGTTATCTCTGTTATTATCGATGTTACTGTCTCTCCATGAGGTCCATGTGTTTCGGTTACAATTGGCTTTCTGTGTGGCTTTTTATTTCTATCTGATTCCTCTATTATATTCGATTCAATAACGTTTGAAGAATTCGAAGAAATTGAGTTGTGTAATACTGAGCTATTTGTCTCTTTTGAAATATTTTGCGCAACATTTGTGATTTCGTTTGGTCTTGTTCGTCCATAACTATAAACTGGCTTAATAGGAACAAAAATGGGTCTTTCGAAGTCAGTCTCATATGTTATAGGTCGTACAGGACGAGGTCGCTTTAGACTATAATGTGGTCTGTAATATCCATAATCCTCTCTGTCATTATAAAAAGGCCTCTTATATCTATCCGAATCATATGGTCGGTCTGGTGTTGGTTGATACGGTATGTGATAGGGTCTATATGGTCTAGAACCATAATCGTCAGGATTACTTAATGGTCGATTTGGTATATCAAAAGGACGATTTGGTTTTGAACTTCCGCCATATTCAAAGTCTCCCAAAGGACGTTCTGGTATTTCTTGTGGCGGAGTTGGTTTTGCTCCATGACCATAAGTTTGAGAATCACTGACAGGCTTCTCTGGTATAACATCAGGCCTGTATGGCCTTGATCCGTAAATACTCGTCTCACCCAGTGGCCGATCTGGTATTTCTTGGGGCCGTTGTGGTCTTGAACCTTCTTGGTAAACATCTGAAGGCCTGTGAGATAAAGATGGTTTGGAATCATAATCTTGAATGAATGGACGATCCGGTCTATAATGGGGCCGATGTGGTCTCGAATCATAATGATCAAAATTACTAAATGGTCGCTCTGGGACATCGTGTGGTCGATGTGGTTTTGACCCTTGACCATATCCATCAGAGTCACCCAAGGGCTTTTGTGGTATAATATCGGGTCTATGTGGTCTGATTTCATAAATACCAAAGTCACCAATTGGTCTTAGTGGTATGTCAGAGGGTGGATGTGGCCTAATACCGTGATCGTAATCTTCTGAATCTCCTATGGGTCGGAGTGGTACTTCTTGTGGTCGATATGGCTTTGATTCATAATTACCTGAATCGCTTATAGGTCTGTTTGGTACAATATTAGGCTTTTGGGGCCTTCCTGCTTGTCCGTAAGCATCCCAATTCCCTATTGGACGCTGGGGTATTTTAGAAGGTCGATTAGGTCTTATATTGTAATGTTCTGAGTCGCTTAAAGGCCTTTCTGGTATAATATCAGGCCTTTGAGGTCTAGATTCATAAATACCAGAAGCGCCTGTCGGACGTTCTGGTACATCTGGTCGATGTGGTCCATATTCATAATAATTCGTATCTCCGAAAGGGCGTTCAGGTATTTCGTCAGGACGTTGAGGTCTCGGTCCTTCACCATATGGATCGGCATTTTCTGGGGGTCGTTCTGGTCTAGGTCTAATATGAGGTCGTTCGCTTAAATAGGGCCGTTCTGGTACAAAAGGTGGTCGATTGGGACTGCTGCCATAAGCGAAAGGAACCTCGGGAATATACTCAGGACGATTAATTGGCCTTTGGCCATAATGATCTAATCCCACAGGACGTTCAGGAATACTGTCAGGTCTATTTGGTCGTGATCCATGCCCATATAACGAAGAATCGAAACGATCTTCGGACGCCGCTTGGTGTGGTACAAAATGAGGTTCTCTGTCTAACCAATCATCATATGGATGATTTAAAACAGGTGGGCGAAATGGTGGACGATCATCTCGAAAATCGTAATAATTAGGCGACCTATCAAACTCTGGACTACTAAATCTGTTAGGATAATAAGGTCTCCCCATACCATAACGGGAAGGTCTGTAACCACCATCCTTTTCTGTATATGCAACAGAAGGCCTAGAAGGAAAGCTTGGCTTTGATGCTACTCCTATCAGGGAAGATTGCACGCGAAAAGGTTTGCCTAAATTATAGTTTGGACCTGCAGAATTATCGTCATAGGGTCTTTCTGGAGCATATGTTGGACGTACTGAACCGTAGTAAGGAGGTTCTCTATAGTCGTGATTATAGCTAGGTGGTTTCGATGATCCATAATCATTACTTGGTATGGAAGGGTAAAGAGGTTTCTCTTCTGGTTTTTCTTCGTTAGAAACTGAAGTGGACTCCGGCAATGGTTGACTATTACTGCTCGACGACTCTTGACTGGATAGCACCAATTTGCATCCAAGTTTCTTTATGTAAAGATCAAACTCTACATCACTTACTGTTCCGATTGGTTTCAAATCTGGAGTTTCTTTTATTACGGTCTTGCTAAGTTCGCATGTACCATTGCCTTTTACGCCAATCCTAGAAATAAAGTTTAAATTATAAATAATAATGTTAAACGGAGGGTATATTCAATATTTTAGATGGACTTAATAGATAGTCTTTATTTTTCAGAAGAAGAATTGAAAGTACAAGGATGATTTGAAGTAAAGTTTAAATTCTATGAATCTATGAGCAAGTTAAATATTTCTATAATAGGTAAATAAAGGCGAAAAAGAATTAATAAAATTAAAATTTAAAAAAACCTACGGCTCTAAATAGGGATTGATCGTCTGACGTTAGCACGTGGCTACCTCGGTGGGTAAACAAGTACACGCTCATGGATTATTATGCAAATACAATACATTTTACGGTAATCGCTTCCAACTATTGAAAAACACAGAATTGATGGAGAATGAGTGAAAAACGGAACTATTTCTCAAGATTTATTAAAAAAGGCCCAGAAAGCTCGCTCTACATTACTTCCAACAAAGTCTGAAGTTAACTACACGAAAGAATATGACAGATTTCAACAGTGGTTAAAGGAGAATAATACTGAAAGCAAACATGTCGATGCAGTTGTATTACTTTCATATTTTCAAGATTTGGTACGTTTTAATGGTTTCATACTTAAATGAATTGGATGCCTTTCTTAAAAGGAAGAGTAAGGGTTAAGAGCCTAAAAAGTCGTTTACTAGCGATCAAGTTATCAGATCACATTTTTGAAAGACGCTGCAAATGAAGAGCACTTACTACATAAGGTAATGCATTAGAGTTTGTTTGGTTTCAATATGGTAATATGGTAAATTCTGTGTTCTGATTTTTATTATCCTATAATGTGGGTTGTTTTGACTATGAGATATTTCGGAGGATGCCGATGTCAGGAGTGACTCAACATGAGGATTGGAAACATTGAAGATAGGGGGTTGGCTATGGTGGTGATATACCCGAAAGTAAAACAGATATTCGATGACGGTTCACAATTATAGAAGAAAATGAGTTTTCGGCATTGTCAAAAATTAGATACATATCGTTACGTCCCGCGGCCGTTGAAAGGTTATTCTTCCTAACGTATCGAGCAAAGTGCTGCACACTTCAACCAATTGGCAAGAATGTGTTTGGCAAAATTCCTAGCATAATTGCAAGTTTCTTGGGGTTACCACGCGTCGCTACTGCTTTAGTAAATGCGGGTGCACTATTATTCCCTACTGTTGTTGCCTACTGTTACTGCCTACTATTATTTTCTAATCCATGAGTTTCAGAATAACAAACAGAAACTGAAAGCATTCTAATCAGCAACTATTTATTATTTTAGTTGAACAGAATGAAATTAGGGGTCTTAGGAGTTGTAGCGAAAAGTAGCCTCGCCATTTCAACTATTATACAACTACATTTTATGAGTAGTGCGTTACGCTACAAACTATTGTTAAATAAAAGTAGTGCATTACGCTACCAAGTAGTTGTACAATCGCGCGCTACAAGTATGTGATAGCTACTTCACATCTCAGGTTTTCATAAGTAAGATTGCATAGTTCACTTGCTTCAATGTTCAATTTGGTCATGGCATGCTCCAAATAAGTTTGACATGGTATTTGGAGTCTTAAGTTACAAGGACTGGGAAATTTATTTCTATATTTCTGTGATGGGTAGGAAAAACAGTATAAGTCAACTTTTTGGGAAAATGAGTTTAAGTCAAATTATATTTTAGAAAGTGCTATTCTACATTGTGTTCCAAATAGTATAAGTCAGAGTATTAAGTTAATGCTTTTAAATAGGTTGCTAGTTTTAGATTGGTCTTGGTAGTTTCAGTACAACTTTAATTGTTAGGGTTAATGGAGAGAAAAACAGTATACATAACTTGACTTATACTGTTTTTCCCACCCATCACAGATTTATCGATATCGAATTTGGAAAATAACGATATTTTATCAATCTCGCCTATCCCTCGCCCCCTAGTTATAACCGGTATAAGAAGGACCGGAATCTTAATTGGGCCTTGGGCTCGCCATTAATTCGGCTTTGAGTTAGTGCCTATTACACAAAGTTAAAATAGATATCCTATTTCGTAACAGAATCTTCAGAAATGTATTAAAATAATGAGAGCATACTTCTTTTAAAATAAAATTTTTTATTATAATGTAACTATCAAATTATATGCATTTATGTATAGTGTCGTTCCAAATGAAACTGAAATCATCTATGAAATTCATTTCTTCATCTTTTCTTGGTTGGCGATGAGCAGCCTGATTTGTATTTTCTACATCGCCACAGCGGCTGTAAAGAAAAGAGTTTCTTTATTACTTTCTGAAGTTTTGCGCCAGGATTCCAGTTTGGCTCCAGGTATATATGTACAGTGAAGTCCATTTATTGTGCAAGTTAAATGATGAATGTAATGTAATATCCTAGCAGACCAGTTCTTAAAGTGTCAAAGAATATCAAGAACATCTATAAATAGAAAATTTGCAAGTGCAGCCCGTGTGGTACAACATGAAAAATAAATCAACGTAAAACAGTACTAGTAACACATGAATTTGTACACATTCCTATTTCTTCTTGGTCTGTATAAATGATGTTGTCAATAAATCGGTAGTTTTCAATCTTGTTCTGTATTAAATATTAAAAAAACAAGTTTAACAGATAACAAACAATAATTCAAATCGGTAAGCAGGCGCAAAACCCGATAGCAATGTATAATGGGTTGCCTATATTCCGATCATAAAGTGGACGGAGCATTTAACTTACAATATGGCTATATTGCACAATAAATGGACTTCACTGTATACTACAACCCAAATAACAAATTAAGTAGCTACTTGGATTATAATTTGATTAATAATAATCAATAGAGATTCAAAGATACATTTGAATAATAAATTGTAACACTAACCAAAAATTATTTGTCCTAAGGCTCATTCCGTTTTGTGTTGTTATTTCTTCTTTCAGAATTTTTGTAACATAACTACGATAAATTGATTATCATTTTTGAAATGTCATATCTTATAAATAACGAGATATCAATAAAAAAAACCAATTAGGGCAGGCTGTGAAATTGAATTATTTTAAATTGGTACCTACTGTAGCCACATCCACAGAATGACATTTCTGACATGAAAATTTAAAACTGAACGCCCTTGTCTAAGTTTTTAAGTTTTTTATTTGATAATAATATTTTAATAATTTGATAATCAAATAAAAAACTTAGACAAGAGCGTTCAGTTTTAAATTTTCATCTCAGAAATGTCATTCTGTGGATGTGGCTACAGTACCAATTTAATATAATTCAATTTCACAGCCTGCCCTAATTGGTTTTTTATTGATCTCTCGTTATAATATTACGTGAATTTAGTTAATAGTAAAACAGCCAAACAGGCTTCTTGTTTTCATTATAATAGTAATGCAGGCAACTATTCAATTTGCTATTTGGGTTGCCTATGTAGTGTCAGCGATTCGAATATAGAATCATCCAAGCAAAATAGTAGAATATACAACCCAAAAAGCAAATTATATGCCACATATGATCGTTATTACGGTGTAGCCCAGTCGAATTAGCCAAAAAATTGGCAAACAGAAGAAAAAAATCCCGAAGTTTTGAAATTTGGCACAGTTGTTCATTCGAGTGTTCTGCATAACATACTAAAAGTCCCCGAGGGTGGGGGGTGAGCGCGAGGTAGGAGGGGGGCCTAAAGGTCCCATTTTTAACTTTTCCTTAAATATCTCGGAAAATATTCAGTTTAGCGAAAAACTAGTTTTACACAAAATTATACTAGAGTTAATTCTCTACAAAAAAGGTTCTATTCATTTTTTCCGTAGTGTCAATAGTTTTGTAAATAGAGTGGGAGACGTTTTGAAAACAAATCAAAAACCGTGTTTTAGGGTTTTATTCGGGTTTTATTTGTTTAAATCAATCATAATATATGCATATATGCATATTACTTCATACATAGTGTTCATTATGTTTATAGATTGTATCTTAGATCATGTAGTGGCGCTTCGCTTTGTATGCAGTCTACACTACATAGTCAGTGACATACGTATTCACCAATCTTATACCATTGTAACCCGCCTTAGTGAGAAGTATAATACGTTTCTCTAGTTGATTTCGTCTTGTTAACAGCATTAGGAAGATGTAACACAATAAAAACAGCGTCATGTTACCTACGAGCAACGAGTCGCTGGCAATATGACAGCTTTAAGGGTTGTAGTCGTCAACAATAATCATCATCTAACATAGAGCCCACATCGAATTCCTCCTCATCAAGCAATGGACCATATTTGTACAGAATCCTTGGTAGCTGGTAAAATAGAGCTACATTTCATACTCGCTTTTTCTTTTAGACAGCTACATCTCCCTTCACCAGTGCCTGTACATCTACAGAAAAAGGAGTTTAACACAGAATTGGAGTGAGGGCCCAAGGTTTATATTGGCTTCAAAATGCCACGCCTCCTCGCCACTATTCACGCTTCTCATATTTATTCCCCAGCCCCAGCCATTCTTGTACTAGCAAGTACGCGACTATCTTTCTCTGTGCTCTAAGGTTTTCATGTTTTTCATCTCTTCTCGTCACTTATCAAATTTTGGATACCTTTTGCACCCAATCGGCTGCCATCACTACGAGACACCCCCTTTTCACATATCAAACACTTTTGGGACATAATTCCCACACACACGGAATACTACCTACTTTAAAGCAGAAACGCAAACTATGTATAGGTACCAATATACATAGTGTACACTGCATACAATCTATAAACATAATAAACGCTATGTATAAAGTTATAAGCATATATGTATATTTTATGATTGATTTCAACAAATAAACCCGAATAGAACCCTAAAACACGATATTTGAATTTTTTCAAAACTTTCCCCACTCTATTTCCAAAACTATTGACACTACGGAAAAAATTAATAGAACCTTTTTTGTAGAGAATTAACTGTAGTATAATTTTGTATAAAGCGAGATATTTAAGGAAAAGTTAAAAATGGGACCTTTAGGCCCCCCTCCTGCTTCGCGCTCACCCCCCACCCTCGGGGACTTTTAGTATGTTATGCAGGACACTCGAATGAACAACTGTGCCAAATTTCAAAACTTCGGGATTTTTTTCTTCTGTTTTGGCTAATTTGACTGGGCTAGTGTCGCTATTTTAATAAACCCATCACGTTCGTTAAACTTTGGTGTTTTGAGGACGCCTTTTCAAAGACGTATGAAAGATGCGGGGACCCCTTAGCTATGTTTATAATCTCAAACTCAAAACTGAAATTAACAAATGAGCACGAGTTCGGTTTATCAAAAGGATACAACCTTTTGATAAACTGAACTCGTCCTACAAACTTTGGTTTGGCTGTTTGGAAGCTATATTGAAACGCAAGATAGAAAAAATGAAACGTTGCCACACAATCCTTGTTCGGTAGATTCAAGAAAGTTTTTGAGATGAGGAAATGAATCTTGAATCATAATTTTGGTTTAATAGACGGAGAAGCTACAATTCTTGTTGATCATTACCTCAATATTAACTTTACGTTTATCCCAAATTAACTACCCAAGAAACGTCATTTAAATCCTTACTCAACGGAAAAAAGAATGTTTTCTAATTTATTTTCTGAATTCAAGAAGCCGGGACAATACTTTTCTGCGGGATAGCTAACGAACTTCAATATATAATAAAAGCTGTTTCGTGTAGTTCCTCCGGTATCTTTTTGCCTTCTCTGTGATACGAATAAAATCTTATTTGTGAAAGAATTGTTGCAACATAAAACTATTATTATAATAATATTATTACAATAATAATTATAAATTATTTATGGAAAATTGGCATAGTCCTCTTGCCGAACCCAGGTTGAAAATCGCTGCAGCACTACCATACCTTTCAAAATGTTCTTTGCAGGTCTACCTGAAGTTATGTTTCCCAAATAGCAGCCTCCGTTTTTAAATTTCTTGGAACTTTGAACTGAAATCTTACAGCAATTTTATTTAACCGTTTGTAGTTGCTGGTCTCCTAATACAAGGATTGTATTCGTAAACCACACACTCGGCACAAAGACGGCGTTAACCGTCCGCTATTCAATTAATCCAATGGTTAGTTACCCTTACGATAGATATAAATAACATTTAGGTTTAAAATTAAATAATTCTACAATGAAAGATTTCGAGAAACTTTATATTATTTACCAACACTTTTTCTAATGTTAGAAGAACATTATAGAATTACATACATATGGATTATATTAAATTAAAAGAAGTAAGGCTGAATATTGTAAAATTTTAAGCGTTGTTGCAGCCAATTATAATATATAAAGAGAAAAAAAAATAAAAAGTAAAATAAAATTTAAAAAACCATGGTTTTTCTCTTTATATATTATAATTGGCTGCAACTAATTCTCCACAACGCTTATATTGAGTATATTATACCAAATTGTACTTAGGCCACAACTTTAAAATTATTCATACCTGGCTGGTAGTTCGCAAATCCTTATTATAATGCATTTAAATATGTAATTACTTCTAAATTAGCTCAGGATCAGCTGCTCATATCAAGCGATAAAATAATTATGACTCACCCGAAACTGAATGTACGGCATTCCTCTTGTTCTTGCGTGCAAGCCATTTGACAATCTTGAACTGTCTTGAGTGTCAATGTCTTGTCAATCTCTTTGGGATTTATTTTTTCTCCAATGGCTAATCTTTCATAACAATCTGAAAATAAATAAATTAATAAAATTTCAATAAAGTTTGTGGGTACGCTTAACGGCAAACGATTTTTTCATTTTTTTTATTTGAAACTTCTTGCTTAATTATCAATTTCATATACATAAAACAAAGTACACTAAAGCGTAAGAATTGGAAAAAGTAATTCTTCGTATTAGTACAACAAATTATTTGCAGCTTGCAGCAGTACTAATTGGGAATAAAATTTACATTTTTAGCGGTCACGAAGTTGAAAAAACTGTAAACAGTTATATGCAAAAAAAATTAGCCGCACAACTTTAGTTTATGCTTAGAGTTTGCGCAAAAAAAATGACCTAGAATTCAATAAATTATCGAATAGATAATCCTTTTATTGCGAACATTTAGATAGGCGAAGGCAAATAAAAATGAAACATGCACCATTAAAGCATTAGTAGGTATAGGTACTCGGAACTAGTTAATAGATCCACCTATATTTTTCTGAAATATAAATACGTACCTATCTAAAAAAATCATACTTAAGTGAATGGAAAAAAATCCAATTTTTAAGTCTAAATAGCTTACTAAAGGGTCTATTCTGCAAGCAACTGTTAAAATTTAACGTGGCGTTAAAATTGTAACCAATCGCTAAGCTTAGTTATGACAGCTAAAACTACCATTTAACCAATCAACACCAAGGGTTTAAATTTAGCGGTTGGTTTAAATTTTAAAGGCACGTTAAATTTTAACAGGCGAATACAGAATAGACCCTTAAGGCACTTGTTCTAATTTTACAAGTACCTATACTACCTACTCTAACAAACCTTATATATTTTTTAAATCTATTTAATATTTTATTTGCCTTTTAAAGAAAAATAAATTACATATGGGTATCCTCAGTCAATAAAATTAGTATGAACACAAAAAAATTCTTATAATATATTCTATAAGATAATTTCAAATAAAACTCACCGTTTCTTATTACAGTAAGCTGGTTATCTATAGTTAAAGATCCCACAGAATTCAAATATAACATTATCACAAAAAGTCTGGTTATGACACCAATTTTAAAATTCATTGTATACATTTTTATGTTTTGCTAGATCACTATATTAAAGTTATTATGTAAATTCCATTAAAATTAATTTTTAGTATAATAACTACCGCACATTTTAAAAATAAACGATTATGTAAGGAATAGTTTTATAAGTTTAATTCAACTTGAATAGGTAAATGTCCCATTAAACAAGTAATTACACTTCACGGCTCCTAATTTCCCATTGAGACTTAATTATTGCAATTATCCACTTTCTTAGTTTTACTTTAATATGTAAATTACAGTATTATGTAATCAGTATATTTTTATTATCTTCACATCATTATTACTTTTAAGTCGCTTTAGGCGAAAAACCATTCACCGGAAAACACAGCGTCACCGAAGAATTCAAAACAGTACCAATCTGAAGATTCGCCGCGTTGAACTGAAGAAATATCTCGAAGGCCGTGTGTGTTTATATACCAAGGTGGAATCCCAGACTAGTATCGTGGTGTTTAAAAACTAGGAGGAACAAGAATGAGTTGTGCTTCTATACCATTTTTTGTTTGAAGAATTTAATCGACGCCGCCAAAAATAATTTGGCAAGGAAAAAGTGGACCCAACAACAGTCAATTTATCCCTAATTTAGTTTTTATTATAAAGGATCATAAAAATTACCCAACAAAACAAGTAAAAAGAGTAATAACATGTTTTTGGTTAGCATGAATAGTCAGACACAAGTTCTACAGTAAATTAGTACCAACGTTTTTCAATAATATATATGTAATGCATGATGTATACCTATCTAGCGTTAATATTAGTTGTTGAAATGATAGCTGGTTAACACTTAACAGTTATCAAGAAAATAATGTGTTCATTAATACTAATTTTATAAGTAGTACCACGAAACTAGAGTGTCTTGATAATGTTTGTCAATTTTTTAGGGAGATGAGTGTGGCCACCCTTGTCAATCAGTATTAGCAGTAGATATTAGGTTGTGATTAGGTTATGAATTTAAATCCATCAGCTGATTATCATAAAGCGTTCGTCCAACGGATTTTTTTGCTTAACATTATCAGATCACAATTACTTGTCATTCAGTAGTGGGACCCAGTCGCGACCCAGCTTTTTAGGGGGGTGGCACGCAGCAGACAGTTTTTGAAACAAAACCAATTTTTTTTAGTGGAAACCCTAATTATCACTTTCTCATACCACTACTGGTATAATAGAGAAGTACTTATTGATATCATGAAAATTTTCGAAATCGAGATTTTCACGGAAATACGTCTTTTGGGCTTCCAGGAACCCAAAAAAGTGGTCAAATGAAAGGGTATATCGAAAATTCATCGATAAAATAAGCCGCTTTTCAAAAAATGTATTTTTGGAATCATTTTTTTCAGAAGCGGAATTTTGAGAAAATCTGAGTAGGGGGTATGAAAGAAGACCATAATTCAAGTGAAACAGTTTTTTGCCGGGCTCTCTAACTTCAAAATGGCGGCCGCTATGAATTTTTAAAAATTTCGACTTTAACGCCCCATAACGCAAAAGGCAGTTATCTAATCAGGTTTCGCAACAAATTGTTTGAAAGCCCTTCGGGGGTACTAGACGATGAAAAAAGCTTATTTAGTAAATCCAAAAACTGTCGCATCGGTGCTCGTCCAAAAAGTTTGAAATTTTTGAAAAATTATTACAAACAAACTGGTCTAAGGATTTTGTTTAAATTTTCTAAACTTATGTAGCTTGGTATTAGCTACATTTTTGTTTTTTGATGAATACCAGAATTTCACTGTGGCGTCCTCTACGAGGTTTTGAAAATCGGAAATTGATGCTCCTATAGCGCTTTTATTAGTAAAAATATGAAAGAAGTTTAAATACAGGGTGTCTCTAAAATATGGTGCCATAGCTTAACCACAGATTCCGGGGATCAAAATAAGACGATTTAACGCAACTTACCTCTATCCGAAATTGCTTCGTTAAAGCGCTATTCAACGCCAAAGATCTTCAAAAAATTTCTATATTTTTAAATAACAAAAGATTGTTTTTAGCGATTAGGATGAAATTTGGGATGTGATTCTTTACTGGAAAAAAGTGTTTTTTGACATCATTTTTTTGTTCAGGAGGGTCACGTAAGTGGTCAAAGGTTGATCATCCACAGTCAAAGAAGCTCATATCTTTTTAACAGTTAGGCCAATAGTTTTCAAAATTTTTTTACAAAGAGACATTTTTATTTCAAATATTTTTTGTCTCTTGTTTGATTTCGGTATCTGCCATAGTTTAGGCTGAAAAAAATATTTTGATTGGCTGCAGTGCATTTCTTAAAACAGATGTAGTAATCTAGTTGTATGTTGAGAAATAAATCACGAAGAGACAATTTGATATAAAGTTTATTACTAGCAAGTATGTAAAGGGTGGCGCAAAATAATCCGAACCATTTCTGAATCAATGTTTCAGTTTATTTTGTACCACCGGTAAATTAATAGATTTGCAGCAAATGCTCAATGTGACCACCATTTTCCCGGATGTAAAAGTTGATTTTAGGCAAAAAATTGTCTCTTCGTCACTTATTTCTCAGCATACGGGACATCTAGATTACTACATCGTTTTAAGAAATGCACTGCAGCCAATCAAAATAATTTTTTCAGCCTAAACTATGGCAGATACCGAAATCAAACAAGAGACAAAAAATATTTGAAATTAGAATGTCTCTCTGTAAAAAAAATTTTAAAACTATTGGCCGAACTGTTAAAAAGATATGAGCTTCTTTGACTGTGGATGATCAACCTTTGACCACTTACGTGACCCTCCTGAACAAAAAAATGATGTCAAAAAACACCTTTTTCCAGTAAAGAATCACATAGCAAATTTCATCCTAATCGCTATAAACAATCTTTTGTTATTTAAAAATATAGAAATTTTTTGAAGATCTTTGGCGTTGAATAGTTCTTTAACGAAGCAATTTCGAATAGAGGTAAGTTGCGTTAAATCGTCTTATTTTGATCCCCGGAATCTGTGGTTAGGCTATGGCACCATATTTTAGAGACACCCTGTATAAAAGTTATTCAGTATATAATTCTGCATTCTCCTAAATGTATATCACGTATACAGGGCGTTTGCTTTCCACAGTACAATAAGCAACTTTGTTATTTTAAATGAAACACCCTATATATTATTATATAATTGAATGCAAAATTTAATTGTCTATCACATAGTGTAATAAGGTGTTTATATTGCTAAACTGTACGGTTGATGAGAAATTCGTGAATTTTGAATATTATGTGGGATTCGGAAACTAATCGTCGCGTCGCGTCGGTCGATAGCGGTCATCCGGCTTTGCCAGCTGTAATTTCTAGCCGATACCTACAGATAGATGGGTGTCTTTCTTCTGTTCATATCGAATCCCTATAGTCTCGGTTTTCTCGCTAGACATTCAAATGCTTATCAGGGTCTGCCTCGCGAACTATAGTGTTGATTACCAAAAACGAAACGTTTATTTTTAGTATGGGAAAGTCCAGGGGAGGTGATGATTTTGGAAAAACCAAATACGCTTATACATCAATTATTGTAAATTAGTTATCAGTTGGACAGTTGCCATAATAAATTGAACTT
This sequence comes from Hemicrepidius hirtus, assembly GCA_963082805.1. Classification (NCBI taxonomy): domain Eukaryota; kingdom Metazoa; phylum Arthropoda; class Insecta; order Coleoptera; family Elateridae; genus Hemicrepidius; species Hemicrepidius hirtus. The sequence continues at coordinate 27,437,671 of OY720160.1, read as the reverse complement.
TTGTATACGAGTATTACACGCCATGACCGAACCCAACAAAAGTATTACCAGCTGCTAATACTTTACACTTTATTAAATAATTTCACATTACAGTTTTATTGGAATAACGTGTTGGAGGTTTATCCAAACGCACATAATATTTTTAAATTATTATTATTATTATTATTTTTAAAAATAATAACAGTTTTAAAACCATCAAATGACAGAGCTGGGATAAATTGATTTTGTATCCACTCTTTAAGTAATCCCGATCATTGTTACAATGCTCTCAGCTCTGTAGCGGTAATCGATGAATCGATCATTGAACAGCAGTGCCGCGCCGTGGAGGAAAATGCTTGACCCGTAATGTCGCCGTGGTGCGTGTTGACAATTCCAAGACCAAAGATACGCGCGCGCCGCTCGAGCTTAGCAACCCCTAACGGACAGGGTGGACGCGCCCCAGAAGGCAGTCGGTTTCCGTGCGCTATAGATAACGAGTGTGGTGTATATTTGCCTCTATGTTTTATGTATTTGTATTTTGTGTTAGTAGTAAATAAATAAACTTTCTGTTTTCAATAAAAGTCTTATATTTGTGTTAACAAATAACGACATTTGGTGACCCGTGACGTGGTAAAAGAAATACAAACCAACATGAGTATACAACAGGATACCCACGCTAGCAGCCAAGATGGCGATTTCATTATCCGACAACAACACAACAATGGCGAGGACGCGCTACCAACGCTTGGAAGCCAAGCTCCAGAAATGCATGCCATTAGTCAGGTAAAATTACCCTCATTTTGGCACGGACAGCCAGCACTATGGTTCGTGCAAGTTGAAGCGCAGTTTCACGTGTTTGGGGTGCGTTCAAACGCGACAAAATATTTTACTGTGATAGGCTCTTTAGACAATGCGGCATTACAAGGTGTAGCGGACATAGTAACCGGGCAGTTACCAGCAACAGGATAGTATGACTTGTTAAAACAAACTATAATCGCACGTTTCGGGGAATCGAGTGAAAAACAATTGCGTAAAGTACTTGCAGACATAGAATTAGGGAATAAAACACCATCTCAGTTACGTAGAGAGATGAAAGTGCTCGCGGGAACTGAAATTAGTGAACAAGTGTTAAAAACTCCGTGGTTCCAACGAATGCCGCTATCCATGCAAGCAATATTAAACGCTAGCGAAAGTTTGACACTTGAGAAGATGGTCACAGTAGCAGATAAAATTAATGTGGTACAGGGACACGGCGGAAGCCACATTGCCGCCATTAACCAGCATACGCCTTCTCCCCTCTATGATACAACATCAGCCGGTATAGCAGTTCCTCTAAACACCAACGTAGCAGCACCATCCTCAAGCGATTTGGCAACCACGGTTGTACTGTTAAAACAGCAGGTGCAAAATCTTACAGAAAGGTTAAAGAACTTGACTATGGAATGTCACTCTTCACGAAATTGGTTCGTCCGCCCACGTTCCCGATCTCATTCGGGCTCTCGCAGCGAAACCCGCGGTCGTGCGTGTGATTATCACCGCAGATTTGCAGATAGAGCACGAAAATGTGTACAACCATGCAAACATTACTAGGACAGCTCTACTTCTACGTTCCAGACAGTACAACATTGTACATAGAATTGAAATGCAGGGTTCCCCGATTGCCGAGACCGTTCGACGACTGTCACCCGAAAAGTTAAAAGCAGCTAAAGCAGAATTCCAGTACATGCTAGAACAAGGAATTAGTCGTCCCCCTAACAGCCCGTGGGCGAATCCACTACAACTCGTGACTAAGCTATCCGAATGAAGACCTTACGGAGACTTCCGATGACTTAATTCCGTGACAATACCGGATATTGTCTATGCCGGATCGTACATAACGTTCGGACTCAGAAATGCTGCTCAATCTTTTCAAAGGTTCATGGATACCATACTCCAAGGTCTAGAGTGCTGTTATTGCTACATGTTAAATTAGTTTAATCATTTAATTTGTAATATTCGATAATATTTAATAGTAGGGTGTTAAAAATATTTAAAAAGAACATAGTTGCTAGGAAGTTAGAAAATAAATAAAGTTTGTACGTTTTCAAATTTACTGAAAATATATCATTTCTAATTTTTGTAAGTTGTGTAAATTAATAATAACTGTTGAATTAGTGCAAAAACATCACTACATCGATAACATTTTGGTAGGCTCTGCCGATGAAGTACAGCATCAGGACCACCTTAGGCAGATTTTTGAACGAATTAATAAATACGGAATAGCTGTCAATTCCTCCAAATGTGTATTAGGAATGTCGCACGTAGAGTACCTAGGGTATTTAATAAACGCTGAAGGTTAAAGGTTCTAAACCACCGGGAAAAGTAACCGCAATAACAGTCACTAGTAAACCTACTACGATAGTCGAACTCCGACGTTTTCTAGGAATGATACATTTTTACAGGAGATTTAGGTATAAAAAATTCAGCAGAAAAACAGGCAATCCTAAACAATTACCTACACGATTGTAAGAAAAATGACAAACGCCCAATAATTTGGACACCAGAGGCCGAAGAAGCTTTTGAAATATGCAAGACAGACCTAGCAAATACAGCGTTATTCGCAAACCCAAGCGAAAAAGGAGTGAGCAAGAGCACTGACTATAAAAACGGATCATAAACCTTTGATATATTTGCTTTCAAACAGCGGTCAAACAAAGCTTCACCAAGATAACAGTGTCAATTAGATTGCATCGGTCAATTCACCACCAAAATTATACATATTCCTGAAAAAGAAAACACTGTGGCCGACGCGCTTTCACGGTTCAATGCGATAGACGCACCCACCGTCATTACGGATCAAAAAGCCGACGAACTGCTCAAGAATGCTGAAAAAATTCGCTCGTATGTTCCCAAAACACTGCGAAGAAGAGTTTTCGATATGTGCCACGGACCCGCCCACTCCAGCAGGCGAACAATGAGCCGGTTAAGAAAAAGCAAGTTCGTGTGGCCGAATATAAACAAAGACATAATGCAGTGGGCCACAGCGTGTACCGCTTGCCAACGCTCAAAAGTGCACCTACATACCAAAAGCCCGTTCCAGACATTCGCGGTTCCGGATGAACGTTTTTACCATGTACACCTGGATCTAGTGGGACCTCTTCCACCAAGTCGGGGACAACGTTACATTTTAACCATGTTAGATCGCTTTACTAGATGGCCTGAAGCCGTAGCCATTGCCGACGGTACCGCCGAGGTCGTCGCCGAACTTTTTTTTTTGCAACTGGATCGCGAGATACGGTTCCCCGGTAACCATAACGACGCATTAAGGACGCCAGTTCTAAGCTGCACTGATGACTTTATTAGCTAACTGCACTGGTACAACACGAGGTCGTACCACAGCATACCAACGGAATCTTGGAACGCTGGCATAGAACATTAAAGACAGCAATAAAGTGTCATGAAACGGAAAACTGGGTTCAAGTTCTGCCAGTAATACTTCTGGGGCTACGGAGCGCTTACAAAAAGGACCTAAAAGCCTCACCAGTTGTATGGTACAACTTTACGACTGCCAGGAGAATTTTTCATTAATACTGTTTCAGAGAAAGGCACCAGCTCAGCCGTGCGAGCAGCTCCGCAAGGCCATGAGAAAGCTTCGACCGACACCTACAACCAGCCATGGTCCGTCTGCAACGTTTGTACACCCATAGCTCACAACATGCATGCATGTTTTCCTGAGAGACGATCGCGTACGGCGACCGCTTCAATCACCTTACACTGGACCCTACGAAATCCTCGACCGCCGGGGCAAAGCGTATATGATTATTATTTCTTAGTTTAAATTGAAGAAATCCAGTGCTGGTAATGTCAATTCTATCAATTTAAGTAACAGAATGATATGAATGCAGACCTTGTAAACAAGGGAATTAATTAGCCCCAAACCTGGTGCAATTCCTCGTGTGCAGGTTTATTTTCTACAGCTTGCATAACATGTTCGTCTATTGCCGGCGGTCTTATGTAGGGGCCTGAATGTAATACTGGTGCAGGTGCTAGTCGTCCTGTTTCCCTCAAGCGTTGATCCAATTTTCGGAAAACATTAGTCGAAGGATGATTCCTATTATAGAATCTTTGTCTTCGTACAGCCTTGCTGCAAATAAATCATTGCCTCTACATTCACCAAAAATCATGTACTACATATCCGAGTATTCCGCAAAAGTGTACATTGAAAAAAATTAAATAGAAACTGCTGAAATACTTGAAAAAACACAAAGACACGAATAAAGTAAAACAAACAACGGGAAATTTCTTTAAAATTAACTAAACAAAGAACGAAACGAAATCTTGGAATTAGTAATCAAAACGAATGTACATTTACGAAGAAATACGAATGAATTGTCAATTACTTCAAAATTATTTGCCGCCGACATTCAAACAAAAAAAATTTCGAAAAAACAAGTACATAATATGCTCGTAGTGTTGCCACATAGTTTTCAGGCCATTATCAGTAAACTTTAAATGGTTAAGAAAAGATAACAGGTACTGCTCTAATATCAAAACAATTTAACAAATATATCGAAAGAGACAAAGGTCCTCTCTTCTAATAATGAACTAAGGCAGTTTTTCCATAATGTAGTTAATAAAAATGATTTTATAGATGTTAATTCTTGCCTTTGGAAGATTATTACAAGAAAACTATCGACAATAGAAAAAAAAGTTACTTAAGTTTTACATTCGTAGCAGGCTATAGAACAACGTACCATCGTTTTTGTACGGTCGGTTTGAAACACCCCGTACTATAAAGCCTTCGTGAAACAATTAATTTATTAATGTGCCCTACCTACTATAATTACCGCAAGCCGCCACTGGGCATTTCTGGCGGACCAAGCGGGTTTTCGTGAAAATCCTGTTGACTGACGTTTCGGTGTCGCTTAGTAACTAATGTACGAGAGATGTTAGAGCACTATACGCTAGAGTACGCTAACGGTAACGTCTTTGCTAGGCAACTGCTTTGCTAAGCAACATATTGTTATACTTAGCAAAGAGACGTTAGTGTTAGCCTTACCGTACTCTTAGCGTACGGGGCTCATATCTCTGTAAACGTTATTCTACAGAGGAACTTACAACGCTTTTGTCGGGTCTACTACATACGCAAATTTTCGTACACTTAGCTTTTACATGTGAAAAAAACTCAATTCAATACAGTCTGTCCACATTAAATGATTAAGATCCTCAAACCTTTGTTCCTTTTTGTTAACATGTTTAAACTAACACTTCATGTTTAAATTTTAAATTTTTATTACTTTTTCTTTGTATTTTACATCTACCATATGCACTGGCGGACTGGCGATTTCTTTGTAGGGACGCGAACCAAAATAGGGGCCCGAAATAAAAATGTATAAAAGAACATATGACTTAAGACTTTACATAAATAATATTTATTATTCTTAAGGGCCCGGGACGCTGTAGCGCCCCTGGCCAGTCCGCCACTGGTTTTTATAATCTTTTTATATATATTTTATATATATATTTTTATAATCCAATTTTTTGGTAAAACATGTAGCATTATGAATGCAAACCGTTTTCGATTTAGAGATAAAAAAAATTATTCGACAGTCCCGAGCATGTTGAGGGAATTATTAGGATTATTCACACGCGCTTTCCGGACATTGAAAACAAAATTCTAGACGGTGGGTACCTGGTAGTAGCAGAAGCTAGGTGCGGGTCGTATCAGATATTAAGCTGATAAGAACAGATATATTTCAACAACATATTTACATTTTCGGTTACATGGTGTATACAGGGTGTCCCGAAACAACGTTCTGTAACTTCGGGAGATGATTCTACATCCAAAAATATGAAGAAAAGTTCTCATGAACAGGGGTCCGGAAAAGCTTTCTAACTGAGCTACGGCTCTTTGAAGAGGGGCCTCAAAATGTGTTGTTTTATTAATTAGTTAATCAATACACCCTACCCGTTACGCACGCCCCTGGCTTTTTTTTCTATTTTTAACATTACCAAACTATTTCCCGTACCAAATACCGTGTGTCCCTGGGAAGACGGAACATAGGGATCTTACAATGGTAATTTTTTAAAATGATCCACGAGTGCCTTGAATTTCTATTTGGTGGAAGCGTCGACGTCGTTATGTCAGCTGTTTAACGCGCTTGCTAATAAAAATGTAATACGTGCGTGCGTTATACTAACAAACGATTCAACAATTATTTACGAGTGTCTCGCCGCAGGAAAATTATTTGGATCCATGACGTCATATTGTTTGTGACGTCCAACTGTTAGGTTATAATTCAGTAATGTTTTTATTTGTTTTGTGTTAAAAAACACAACAAGGAACAAGTGCAATAAAGGAGCAAGAAATGTATGTTCGAAGATCATAATTTAAATTGTGTTTAACAAAATTTCAGATAAGGGTTGGCCATGGAAATCTAAATGCAGTCTTTGATTCAGCAGTTGTTTCTAACCTTTTATTTATATGTAATTTCTGCTTGTCCATCTGAAATGTTAAATAAGATAAATTTCTTAGCCCCAATTGCACCGGTTACACTTAAATATAAGCGTCGCTTAAAAGATTAACTCCCATGGATACAAATTGTTACAAGAATTGTGTCCATGGCAATTGATTTTTTAAGCCACGCTTATTATTTAAGTGTAACCGGTGCAGTTGGGCCTTATTTATCTATTACATAATTATTATGGAAGTGTAAAATACCTATAGCATAGGCAAAAAGTTGGAATGTTTCCTTATTGTTTAGAAAATAGGGAGAAATTAATCTTATTTTAATACAAATTTATTTACTTTATTTAGATTTTAGATTTGATAATTACAAAACAAGTAGATATATTTCTGAAACACTTCCATAATAATTATGTAATAGATAAATAAGAAATTTATCTTATTTAACATTTCAGATGGACAAGCAGAAATTACATATAAATAAAAGGTTAGAAACAACTGCTGAATCAAAGACTGCATTTAGATTTCCATGGCCAACCCTTATCTGAAATTTTGTTAAACACAATAAATTATGATCTTCGAACATACATTTCTTGCTCCTTTATTGCACTTGTTCCTTGTTGTGTTTTTTAACACAAAACAAATACAAACATTACTGAATAATATAACCTAACAGTTGGACGTCACAAACAATATGACGTCATGGATCCAAATAATTTTCCTGCGGCGAGACACTCGTAATTATTTACAATACGAATTGACAGCCGCGCTCTTGAAAATCAGTTAGAAATAAAATTATTAATTATTTGCTCAAATTGGTTCATGTAAATGTAGATAGTGTTTTAATTAAATTAAATGAGACTTATAAAGGTAATAAATACAAACTAATTTGTTTGCAGTTGACGTTTGGTTCAAAGATCTTTTTCAGATTATGATGGATTAGGTGAACAATTAAGGCTTTTCGCAAGTTACGCATTATTAGAAACTGAAAATGAAATTACGAAAATTATACTAGTAGGTACATAAAATAATGCTGTGGACCTGTGTTAGAAAACTTTCCTTTGTGGTATGCAAGAATCCGGCTCCTTAAAAATCAAATACTTTTAATGTAACAATTATTTGATCACATTAAATTGCCGTAGAAATAAAGATTTCATATTCGTACACACTAACTGATATTAATATTGGCTTTTTCTTTGATCTCATCTTAATACAGTCTTATGCAATTAGCATTGTAGCATGTTTCATCATAAAGCTGATTGTCGCATCAAATTCTTCGGTTCATACATCAAGATCATCCTATTAAAGTAAATTTTCACATTTCACATGTAATTTAACTGGGATTATTGATTGTCAGCTCTAAACTGTACTTCAGTTAAGGTAGGACCCCATTTAAAATAATTAAGATGAACATAACCTTTAATTATTGTCTTTGACATTTAAAACACAAACAAAAATGTAGATCTGGAGACGATCATACATGATCGGCATGGAAATCGTTAACGATCGGTGACATTCGTGTAAGTGTTTCAAGGCGAATGCTTCTAAGCACTCGTGGATCATTTTAAAAAAATAGCATTATAAGATCCCTATGTTGCGTCTTCCCAGGGACACACGGTATACCCTGGGTACCAAATTTTATCAATCTCGTTTCAGTATTGATTAACTAATTAATAAAACAACACATTTTGAGGCCCCTCTTCAAAGAGCCGAAGCTCCGTTAGAAAGCTTTTCCGGACCCCTGTTCATGAGAACGTTTCTTCATATTTTTGGATGTAGAATCATCTCCCGAAGTTACGGAACGTTGTTTCCGGACACCCTGTATACAGTGATTACATTGGAAGTTGTATCAAGTGACATTTATACCTTTTGACAAATAATTGGTCTTATAAGAATGCACTTTGGCATAATTAAATCAAATATATGTTATTGTTATAAAATTGTTTACTGTTTTTATTGATACTGCCTTTGTCCCGTGAGGTGTTCCACATAAATATTACGAGACCACCGAATCGCGTCACTAACACACAACTTTTTCATAATTTTCATATACCTTCGAGAGCCTAGTTGTCGCACGAACTTGTCATTCTTTCTATCCCAGGATCCTAGTGCCCCTACGATGATTGGTTCTATGTGACTGTTGTGTATTCCTTGAGCAGTCTTTGTGCCGCGATTTTGACTCTTTCAACTATTGCATTATGCCTTCTTTGCATGGCCGCTGCATGTGTCATACAATGTTGTAATACATGAGGCAAGGTTTCAGGATGGTTGTTGCACCTTCTGCAGTCCTTGTTCCCCTGTTGCCATCTCTGGTTCGCTCGTAGTGGCACCAGGTTTAGCCTTGCCTTGTGTACAAATCTCCAGTCTGTAAACCTTGTATAGCTACCATCGTTCATGAAGTGACCGCTGCTTTTATCGGAGCTGTAACACTTGTAGGTTTTGCCTTGGTTTTTAAGCCTACCAAGATGTTCTGCTCTAGCGTTCTCCTTCACTGCTTTGATGGTAGCCATAACCCTCTTACGTTTCTCGCTGCTTAACGTTTCATTTGTGATTGTAATTTCAGGTCCGTTGTTCGTCACGTGCCATGTGACATCTAGTCGTCGCGATGCCTTTCGTGCGTTGGTCCACAGATTCGAAATCTCATTTTTTGACTTTTTACAGGGTTGATGTTATTGTTGGTGTTGACATCTTCGGGGTGTGCAACATTGTCTTCACCCCACAATTCGTTGAAGTGATTGTATATCCCTTCCGAGGGTAGGTTGCAGTATTCGTTCTTTTCCCCCCTGATAATTTTAATTGCCTGTCGCCTGTTTGTTCGGTATGTTCTTTTTCTTCTTGGCTGGTTGTTATTTTCCGCTATCGGCCTGTTTTTTATGTTATATTTGCGGTGTATTTTCTGTTTGATCTCTTCTAGAATTATTAGGAAGTGATTCCAATTCTCGACCGATTTGTTGCTTATTATGTCGGTCAAAGGATTGGCAAATTCTGTGAGGATCGATTCTTCGTCGCCTATGTTGTTTGCTGGTGTTAATACAACTTCCATCTGTGATTGTTGTTCCTGGGATGGTTCGATGGTTTGGGAGTTTATCTCTTGTATCTCCGGTGATATAATATGGCTGTGCTGAGAATTTTATGATATTTCCGAGGTTACGCTGTTGGTCATTGAGGTGGATTGTAGCAACTGTGTGTTCATTCCTGGCTCCCATTCCTGACCATTCTCTATTATCGGTGGGAGGGATGTTGGAATCTCAGGAGTGTTTACTGCTGCCTGCATTGCTTCTCCATCGACAAAAAATTATTAAAAAAAAATTGGAAAATACCGCAGACTCCTAATTTGGATAAACCTGCTAAAAGAAGTTTAATATTCAATAATGCTTACACGTCGGTTACTAGTTGCTCACCTAGGTACGTACCGTCAATAAAATATTGACTTTGATTTGACTATTAATTTAATTAATGAATTAAAAAAATGAATATCTTAATTAATTTTATAAAAGTAGATTTTCCAAAAGGAGGGGTTGCTACAGTTTTTCTGTGCTGGCCGTCTCTCCTCGGACTGGTATTAATCTTTATATATTTAAATCTATTGCATTTATTCTACAGGGTGATCAAAAATGATTGAACGTGCCGCTTCATACTGATTTTTTGTTGTCCGCTTACTGCTGCTGTCGGTACTTAAATAACCTTGGTAATTTCAGTGGTGTAGACATTGTAATTTAAATGACAGATGGAAATGACAGATGGAAAATAATGCGCAAGACACTGAACAGATGTAAGTATTGATAAACAACAGACTGTTTGACAAAACGGAATGCATTTTTGATAGTAATTGGACCGACTAGCGGTCATGTGACCTTCAATCATTTTTGATCACCCTGTAGATTAAATGTGGGATTGAACCCATTCATGTCCCTAGGATTTACTTGAATAATCTTTAGGAATGATTTTTTCAAATAGATAAAGAAAGAAGAACCCCAAGTAGTTTAGCAAGTTTAGTGACTTAGTATTGATTATAGAGGTCGCCACAGTTACCTCTCGTTTTTCTTAAAAAAATCGATGACTTGGCTACTTTATTTGCCGTTAGAGGGCGCTGGGGTTTCATTTCCCTAGTAATGTTTATTTTGATTTGTTTATAAACGATGGGAAAATCAATTTCAAGTATCGCTTCTCGCCCTATGGCTAAGATCAAAGTGTATACTGCATTTACAAAGAAAAGTTTTAATAATTGGCATAGGGCCATTGAAGCGTTTAAGAATCATGAAAGAACTACTGTGCATATGCATAGTATTTCTTCACGGAACCATTATGAAAACGGGAAATCGATTGATATTTTGTTAGATCAAACTAAACGTGATTTTATTTCGAAAGAAGAGCAAAAGCGAATCGAAAACCACCAACTATCAGTATCTCTTCAAGATGGTACGATTGTATCAGTTTTGGTCCTGAAACCAAAGGATAGATGAGGAAATACCCACCCCAGAAGTTCCTTATCTGACTCACTAACTGTTCAAGCCTCAAGGATCTTCCTTCAGTTTTGCCTTGTTTCCTGACCCTCCATACCCATTTGGTCCAGCAATCTCTTTAAGAAGATCCGATCAACTCATCCTTGGCCAAAAAACCAAAACCGTGCTCGATTTTAATATTTCCTAAAACGTTTCAAAGAAACAAACAGAAATACCTACCATAGACGTTTCCCAGAACCCTTCTTGGTGTTTTTAAAGATATTCATCGATATGTCTCCAGTTTTCCCTTGTTTCCTGTTTTTCGGTCCCAATTCAGCACATGTCTCTTGCATATAGTCCAATTATCTCAGTTCTGGCCCTGAAACCAAAGGATAGATGAGGAAATCCTACCCCAGAAGTTCCTTATCTGACTCACCAACTGTTCAAGGATCATCCTTCAGTTTTGTCTTGTTTCCTGCCCCCATACGCATTTGGTCCAGAAATCTCTTCAAGAAGATCCGATCAACTCATCTTTGGCCAAAAAACCAAAATCATACTCGATTTTAATATTTCCTAAAATTTTTCAAAGAAACAGACAGAAATACGTACAGACGTTTCCCAGAACCCTTCTCGGTGCTTTTAAGGATATGCATTGATATTTCTCCAGTTTTTCCTTGTTTCCTGATTATCTGTACCAATTCAGCGCAGCTATCTCTTGAAGATCGTCCGATTATTATCAGTTTTGGTCCTGAAACCAAAGAATATATGAGGAAATACCTACCCCAAAAATTCCCTATCTGACTCACCAATTGTTCAAGGACGTTTCTTTAGTTTTGCCTTGTTTCTTGCTTCAACATACGCATTTGCTCCAACAATCTCTTCAAGAAGATCCGATCAACTCATTCTTGGCCAAACACCCAAAACCATACTCGATATCAATATTTTCTAAAACTTTTCAAAGAAACAAACAGAAATACAATTGTCTGTCTGTTCAAGATGGTCCGATTATATCAGTTTTGATTCTGAAACCAAAGGATAGATGAAAAATACCTAGCCCAAAAGTTCCTTTTCTGACTCTCCAACCTTTCTTGGCCCATCCAACGACCTTTCTTCAGTTTTTCCTTTACCTGCCTCTCTGTACGAAGATAATTCATCAATCTCTTCAAGATGTTCTGATCATCTCATCCTTGGTCCAAAAATCATAGTCGACTTCTAGAATACGAACAGAAATGCCCACCATAGAAATTTCTCAGAAGCTTTTCTTATCCATCTAGTTTTGTCTTGTTTCTTATTCCTCTGTCCCAATTTAGAACATCAACCTTTTTAAGATGATCAGATTTTAGTCCAAACTCGATTTGGATGTTTCCTAAAACTTTTCGAGGGTAGTACATGAAAAAATACCTCACCATAAAAATTCCTCTTCTGACTCACAGACCGTTGGTGGCCCCTTCTAAGGATATTCTTCAGTTTCGTTTAGCTTCTTGTTTCTCGGTACCAATCCAATGCAGCACTCTTTGACGAGCATTTTATTCATTGCCCAAACATCAAAACCATACTGGAAGTTGATGTCTTCTAAAATAACCCATCGATTCACCCTTCATTTTTGTCTTTTTTAAGGAGACTGCATATTTCCTCTAGTTTTGCCCGATTTCTGCTTCGCTATACCAAGCCAACATTGTCATCTTTTCGAGATAAGTGAATCATCTGATCCTTGGTTCAAAAACTAAAGCCACACTCGTTTCCCAAAACTTGTCAAGGATACCAGAAAAGCCAACGAACTCGACCATCATTCTTGGCCTTGTAAGGATATTCATCCACATTTCTCCATTTTTTTCTACGATCTATTCTCTCTTCTTCTTCGGGTGTCTTCTTCCTTGATGTGATCACCAAATATTCTAACTTAGAAGTGATTTTATTAACAATAACCTACTATCTTTCGTTTACACTAATAATATACAAATTTTTTTTCAGCTCGTTTTCTTCTTGATGTGTGATCGAGTCCTACTATGTAGCTTCGGAGGTTTAACTTGTCCTAAGAAGTGCGTTACAGGCCTGTATTCCCTCATGTTCTACAACGTCATGGCCTACTGCGTTTCCTACATCAAAGAATTAATAGAAAAAGAAGATTGGTCTCCATATGTCAACATGACTCAACACAGCAACCTCAAACACGTTGCTATGTCTGCGACAAAAATAGTCTTGGAATGGACAAAAGCAATCACCTTCATCATCACCGTTACCTTCATGCTCTTGGTATTTGGACTAGAACAGGGTTTGGAGTATTACCAACCCACAGCTTTCTACAGTTTAATCACTTGGACTTATTATATGTGTACGGAAAAAGTTTCCGTGCAATTTTTCCCAGCAGTTTTATTGTTTTTCCGATTCCGCGTTTTGGAAGCCTTGGAAGCGCTTTACGCTCCTGTTATCCTTCGCTACTACACCATTACTTTGGCCGCCATTTTGGGAATAGCGTTATTATTTTACGGTCAGTTCAGGTTCGCCTTCTTAACAACTTATCTAACGGTTTATTTGAATACCAAAGACATGGTATTGAATTGTCTGAAAGATCTGAAGAATGAAAAAGCCATTTTGGTACGATTTCGACATGCATCGCCTGAAGAAATTGAAAATTGTGACGATGTTTGTGCAGTTTGTTTGAGTTCAATGGAAAGAGCACGCGTTACACCTTGCCAGCATTTATTTCATGCAGATTGTCTTAGAAGATGTCTTAATTCATCCTATAATTATCCAATTTGTAAAAGAGAATATATTTTTGTGTAAAAATTTTATTTTGGGGGACTTTGCTGACCTCACTGTTGTGGAAATGTGAACCCTTTGGGGTTGCCTTGCTTTTGATACCTTTTAGTTCTCGGAAAAGAATTGGAGGAAGCAATTAAATGAGAGATTAAGTTAAATGAGAATATTCCCCAAAGATATTATGTTTTGTTTTTTATTCAGCAAGAAACTACTACTTTTTACCATGCAGCTCCTCCTAAAATATTTTGCCATCTAGGATACCGAGAGGAATAAATTTATGGGAAAATTAGGACCTTTGATTATCCAAACGCATCTCCATTGAAAATCATCTCTCTATCATTTGGGTTAGGGTTCATTTTCAATGGAGTCACGTGTACATAAAATAAATTTTCAGTAAAGGTTTTTGTTACAATAATTTCTGATCTTTTTGTTGCTTCTCTGTCGTATTCTATTGTTTTAAGTTGATTTTATATTTTTTAGATTAGGATAACGTAATTTAGATATCTATTAGCAAACGTAACATGGCACGTGCTTGGAGCTCGTATCGTTTTTTGTGCGCAATTCGCGTGCCATTCTATATTTGCTAAATTGTATCTAGTTGTATAATAGAGATTGTACGTTTAAAATTTAAAAAAATCGATAAATTTGCTATCCTATTTAGATCACAGAATGATTAATATTGTGGAACTTAAATGTTTAGATATAAAAATGTAATATCATAACTATTTATGTATTTTTTTACGTGAACCATCGTGTATTTCTTAGCTTTTAGTACATTTTGTACGAGTATAATAAAATATTTAAAAATAATGTTTTATGTACCTTTTGAATAAATGAGTAAACATTAACGTGGCCGGAGGGGGACGAGGGACATATTATTTTAGACAATATATTTTGGTCAAAGGACCTCCTTAAAATAAATTATTTACTTATTAGAGTTAAATACATGTAATTCTGCTTCTCCTCACCTAAAGGTAGATCCGTAATTGAAACGTCAAGTAAATCCCGCAATTGAGGCGTCGCGCGGCAAACAACAAGTCGCATCTAACCAATCGCAGACTAGTATTACCAGTGCTACCGGCCTGTGATTGGTTAGACTTATTGCGTGACGTAACGGCGTCAATTCTGATCAATCACAGACATGTAATGCTATGGTCTGTTTTTTAACTAGGAGGAGCGATTCAAATTTGTCGCGCCAAAATCCACACCTGTGATTGGCTGCGGCCAGGCCGGTTTCACACCGCTAAGTAATTTGTATAAATTTTGACGTTTGACGTGATTTGATAATTATTTTTCTAGGCGCTGACAGTGACATAATTCAGGCAAAATACATTAAATTAGTTTTCATTTCAGCTGTAAATTTTAAACATGATAAAAATTCAAATTTACCGTCAAAACTTCGGAAGTCTTCTTTTCTAGTGACATTTCTAGTGTGAATCTGGCTTTTGTATTCACTCCTCCTAGTTAAAAAACAGACCATAGTAATACGAATCTGTGATTGGTTAGATGCGGCTTACCACGTAATGCATGCCACGTGAACTAGGAATGCAGTTCAATTCCCAGCTAGGATAATTTTTTTTTTAATTCTATTATAAATTTATTTTCTATTTTAGTCGTGTAATGACAATATTTTTGCAATAAATTAATAAGTCAAACTTGCTGTCATCTGCGTTGATCTGTCACCCTGACAGTGACAGAGAGCGACGACGAATTTACCTGATTAGCATTCTCGAAAAATTTATAAAGAAAAATCAAGACAGTAAAAATATCTGACTCAAGATGCTAAACAATTGAATATTAATATATGTCAAGTGACAAACTTTCAGAATTCTAAATTTTTTTCAAAATTTTCAGCGATAAGTAAAATGATGCAACAGAATTCAATAGCAGTTAATCAATCATGGATGAAAAGCCTAACAGAGGTGGTTAAAACTATTTTTATAACATTGACAGGTATTTTTTAAAATTCCAAAATTGTTTTCTTAAAATACATTTCCAAAATTTATAACTAGATTTTTTTATTCCAGGATGGGTGAGATCTGCCTCTGGAATATTTTTTACGATTTTATGGCGTCTCCTTGATGAAATTAATACCATGGAACGATCGTTTATAAATATGTACATTATTTATGACAGTTCGTGCCAAGTAAGTATTATAAAGTCCTTGCTTGGGCACTATGTAACTTTTGCTCCTCCGCACGACTATGAGTTGGAACTACATTGTATTCTACAGGGTGTTTCTTAAATGGCGGACACGGAGAGCACTACGCGATTCTCATCTTAAAAGTGAGTTGAAAAAGTATAGGCGATTTTGTCCTAATGTATTTAGTTTCCGAGTTATTCGCATTTTAAAAATTTTAAATTTGACAACATTGCGCATGCTTGCACGGACTTTGTTTTAAACGTTTGGTGTTTTAGTAAGGCAGTATGAACAAGTTTCCTAGGTAATAACCTCATAACTACAACGCACTGTTGCAACATATTGAAAAAAAGTTTAACAACAGATATTTATCAGAAAGAATGTCTTCGGAGGAAGGAATACAACGTATAAAAAATTCCAAATTTATTAAGATTTAGTATTTGATTGATGAACAATGCGGAACGGTTAAAATTTACCCGTTTTTCCAAAGCATAAAGGAATTGAATCTCAATCTTTGACTGAGAATAACTCTGAAACTAGCAAAGAACGGGCATTATTGTATTATATTTTTCCAATTGGTATCTGGAGGGGAATGTAGTACTGTGCTCCGTGTCCCGATTTAAGTAACACCCTATATATCCTTGAAGAGGGATAACTATAAAAAAGCGGAGTTGCGCAACTCCTCTGGACTTTCCCCGACCGTTTTTGGATTTACTAAATAAATTTTTCTTCATGGTATAGTACCGCGTACCGCCAAAGAGCTTTCAAACAAGTTGTTGTTGAACCTGATCAGATAACTGGTTTTTGAGTTATGGGGCGTTAAAGTCAAAATTTTGAAAAATTCATAGCGGCCGCCATTTTGAAGTTAGAGAGTCCAGTAAAAAACTGTTTCCCTTGAATTATGGTCTTCTTTCATATACGCTACTCAGATTTTCAAAATTCTGCTTCTGAAAAAAATGCTACCAAAAAACATGTCTAACTTCCGTTTCCGGTTTCGGATTTTTTTGAAAAACTTATTTTATCGATGAATATATACCGATATACCCCTTCATTTCAAGTTTCATCAATATGGGTTCAATACCGGGGTCAAGGGTGGTTCCAACCCCGAAGCTAAAAGTCCTGGATATTTATTTTTTATTTCTTTTCCAGTTACTCTTCCTTATAATGTGTGCAATAGCTTACATGGGCGATCCAAAAGGTTCAACTCCAGCCGAACAAGGAAACGTAGGTTTGTTAGTCCTTATTTACTACACTGTGTTTAAATACTTCGTGGTAAAAATCGAAGACATCTGCCAAAGTAATTGGTCACGTTATTCTTATTCAAATTATGCGACATGGATTTTAATAACTATTTTTAATTGGGCGTGTGCAATACCTGTGGTGTTATGCATAAACGACTTCGATATACCCTACGAACCCGATACATTTTACAGTGTTATCACTTTTTCGTATTACATATGCACAGATCGATTATTCGTAGACTTGATTATTAAATGTGTGAGCTATTTTCAAATTCGATCTTTAGACTGCATGGAACACTTGTACGTTCCAATAGTTTTGAACATCTACGTGATATCTTGTGCAGCATGGGTTTCCGTGTATTTAGCAACAAATACTCAATTGTCATACGCTTTGTTTTCTTCCTATTTTGTTTTGTATCTTCGATTAAAAGATTTTTATTATAATTATATACAAGAATTAATGTTAAAAACTCAAACTTACGCGTCTTTTCGAAATGCAACCGAAAAAGATATACAAAATTGGGATGATATCTGTGCAGTTTGTTTGAACAGTATGGACAAAGCTTTAATAACACCTTGCAATCATTTGTTTCATCCCTCATGTCTCAAACAATGTCTTAGAAGGTCATTGCAATGTCCCTTATGTACACATCGATTTTATTGAATACATTTTTGGAATGGTCAAAGTTTTGTTTTCTTATCCATACCCAGTTTCATTCCCCAACTCTTACGCTCGTAAGATGTAGGGGATGAAACTGGTCATGGACTTTTCACTTAATCTTTTCCTTTCTATCGTTAGATTTCGTGTTTTCCGTTCCAACGCTTATTTGTTATACACTTTTAGCACTGAAGATGCCCTTGTAAGGGCGAAAACGTTTTGCTTTTACCATCTTTAAATTTTTACATTAAAATCTGTGGGTTAACGACTACGTGCTATCAAACCTTCGTTTTATTTTATGTCTGTCCACATGTTGATGCTCACCACCGGTATTTTGGTTATTAGAATAGACATAGAGCAACGGTTAAATGGGGAATGTTTTGCAGAATTCAATACTCGCGACACATCTCATTTCAATTTCACCTTAACTCTTTTTAACTAAGATAATTTGAAAAACCAAAAATTGTAGATTTCAGTTTTCCTCAATAACTCGATAACACCTAAATGTCTGAATATACGCAATAGGTCCGAATAACTGTTCAATCGATTTACTAACGTTTATATAAAAATTACAGTTTCTTAAATAATGAATCCTACACCTTATGTTCTTATGTTAGTGTTACACTCATTCAGTCATGCTATACTCATTTTCCACTCATTTTGAAAATCAACCTTAAATTCATTAGTAACCTATTTGTGCCTTAAAATTTACTTTTTATTTAAGTGAAATTTAAAAAGGTTCCTTAAACGTCACTACAAATTTACTCAAATTTTTTGTGGTTGCTATGACGACGCGACGCTTCCAAATTTAGAAAACTTGTTGAATTTGGAAAATGAGTGAGAGTGTAACTTACACTCTATTTAAGGGTAAGTGTTTCTGACTTCTCTGAATTCGACCCTCAAAGTACTGACCATTTTTGGGATATACTTTTTTTAACGTTTGAATTTTATTTTCGTTGCTGTCAGAACACAACTTTGATAAATTTAATAAATAGTACTATACTTTATTTTTTCTAACCACGGCCTGGATGTAAACAAAACCACGTGACATTTTCTAAAACGTCATTGCAATATAGCTTTGTCATTGGTAGTTGCAGCGAGAAGATTTCACCCCTTTACTGTAGGAGTTGTTACGTTCGATTCGTGCGTTAATTGCAGTTGCATTTGTCGTCATCTGTGTATGATATCTGGTGTTTTAGTATTTTGATTTATTTAAAATGGAATCGGCGCCCAGTGAAACTATTCTTTACAGCTATGGTTTAAACTACCCCGCGCGCTAGTTTACGTAAGATACCTAGCACTGTAAACGTACACTAGAAATGATCACGTGGTTTTGTTTACATCCAGGCCGTAGTTAAAAAAAAGTGGAGGTGCAAACCTCCCCTGGACTTTCCCATACTAAAAATAAACATTCGTTTTTGATATTCAACAGTATTGTTCGCCACAACCGATAAACTAAACTTGAAAATTAACACAAGTGCCGATTGTGTTCATCTGCGCATGTGTGATTATTTATATTCATAGGCTGCTAGGATTAGGGATTAGCCGGCGACAAGGAATTCCCGTCCCGCGCATGGTCACTTGAACATATCGGCACTTACAAATTTCACCCTACACTGTTTTAAAGTTTAAAATTCACGAATTTCTCATCAACCGTACATTTTAGCCATATGAATATATTATACTATATGATAGACAATTAAATTCTGCATTCAACTATATAATAATATACAGGGTGTTTCATTTAAAATAACAAAGTTGCTTATTGTACTGTGGAAAGCAAACGCCCTGTATACGTGATATACATGTAAGAAAATGCAGAATTATCTACTGAATAACTTTCATATTTAAACTTCTTTCATATTTGGACTAATAAAGGCGCTATAGGAGCATCAATTTCCGATTTTCAAAATCTCGTAGAGGGCGCCACAGTGGAATTATGGCGTTCATCAAAAAACAAAAATGTAGCTAATATCAAGCTGCACACGTATAGAAAATTTAAACAAATTCCTTATACCAGTTTTTTTGTAATACTTTTTCAAAAATTTCAAAATTTTTGGAAGAGCGCCGTTGCGACCATTTTTGGATTTAGTAAATAATTTTTTTTCTTGGTGTAGTACAGCCAAAGGGCTTTCAAACAAGTTGTTGCGGAACCTGATCAGATAACTGGTTTTTGAGTTACGGGGCGTTAAAGTCGAAATTTTGAAAAATTCATAGCGACCGCCATTTTGAAGTTAGAGAGTCCGGTAAAACACTGTTTCCCTTGAATTATGCCCTTATTTCATATCCCCTACTCAGATTTTCAAAATTCCGCTTCTGAAAAAAATGATACCAAAAAAACATGTCTAACTTCCGCTTCCGGTTTCGGATTTTTTTGAAAAGCTTATTTTGTCGATGAATTTTCGATATACCCCTTCATTTAAAATTTGATCAAAATCGGTTCACTAGTTTTTGCGTTAGAGGCGTTACATACACACATACACACACACACACACTCAGCCAGACATTTTTTCTAGACCACTTTTTTGGGTTCCTGGGGACCCAAAACACGTATTTCCGCGAAAATCTCGACTTCGAAAATTTTCATGATATCAATACTTCCCATATACCAGTGGTGGTATGGGAAAGTAAAAAGTGGAGGTGCAAACCTCCCCTGGACTTTCCCATACTAAAAATAAACATTCGTTTTTGGTATTCAACGATTGTGTTCATCTGCGCATGTGTGATTATTGCTGCTAGGATTAGCCGGCGACAAGGAATTCCCGTCCCGCGCATGGTCACTTGAACATATCGGCACTTACAAATTTCACCCTACACTGTTTTAAAGTTCAAAATTCACGAATTACTCATTAACCGTACATTTTAGCCATATGAATACCTTATACTATGTGATAGACAATTAAATTTTGCATTCAATTATATAATAATATATAGGGTGTTTCATTTAAAATAACAAAGTTGCTTATTGTACTGTGAAAACCAAACACCCTGTATACGTGATATAAATTTAGAAAAATGCAAATCTATATACTGAACAACTTTTGTATTTAAACTTCTTTCATATTTTGACTAATAAAGGCGCTATAGGAGCATCAATTTCCGATTTTCAAAATCTCGTAGAGGGCGCCACAGTGGAATTCTGGCGTTCATCAAAAACAAAAATGTAGCTAATACCAAGCTGCATAAGTATAGAAAATTTAAACAAATTCCTTAGACCAGTTTTTTTGTAATAATTTTTCAAAAATTTCAATATTTTTGGAAGAGCGCCGTTGCGACCGTTTTTGGATTTAATAAATAATTTTTTTTCTTGGTGTAGTACAGCCAAAGGGCTTTCAAACAAGTTGTTGCGGAACCTGATCAGATAACTGGTTTTTGAGTTACGGGGCGTTAAAGTCGAAATTTTGAAAAATTCATAGCGACCGCCATTTTGAAGTTAGAGAGTCCGGTAAAAAAGTGTTTCCCTTGAATTATGCCCTTCTTTCATATCCAATACTCAGATTTTCAAAATTCCGCTTCTGAAAAAAATGCTACCAAAAAAACGTGTCTAACTTCCGCTTCCGGTTTCAGATTTTTTTGAAAAGCTTATTTTGTCGATGAATTTTCGATATACCCCTTCATTTAAAATTTCATCAAAATCGCTTCACTAGTTTTTGCGTTAGAGGCGTTACATACATACATACATACATACATACATACATACATACATACATACATACATACATACATACATACATACATACATACATACATACATACATACATACATACATACATACATACATACATACATACATACATACATACATACATACATACATACCCACCCACGCACCCACAGACAGACATTTTTTCTAGACCACTTTTTTGGGGTCCTGGAGGTCCAAAACGCGTATTTCCGCGAAAATCTCGACTTCGAAAATTTTCATGATATCAATACTTCCCATATACCAGTGGTGGTATGGGAAAGTAAAAATAAGGTATAGGTATTACACAATCTTCACGAATTTAATACATTTGTGAAAAAATACATCTACTTTCTATCAAATAATTAAAGTATGCAGAAAATAGCATGTTGTACACGCAAGAAACGTGATTTACACTCATGCATCAATTCTGTCAGTGAAGGTGGAACCTAGAAAAATTGTTCAAGTTTTTGAAAATAGATATTTTAAATACTTACTGTATATCTATCTGAAATATAGCAAAATATAAAAATAAAAGTTTAATTATGAACATTAGTAGTTTATTGACTTTTCTTAATTCAACGTGTATGTCATAATTTCCGGTTTAAGATTAAAATTAGTGCACAAAATGTAGCTATAAAGGTAAATAACACCAATACGTCGACGACCGAATTAATGTTGTTCTGAAGGAATGCAACAAAAAATAACTAGCGCATAAAGAAATATTGCGAGACAAAACAATTTTTCCTTAATTCTCAGAAGCAATTGAGTTTTAAAAATGTTTTTATAGTAAATAATAGCTACAATTTTTGATTGAATTTTATTTGAAAAGTAAAAGTCGCAGTACCTTGATACCGAGCAAATGAAGGGTCCCATTGTTCTATTGCAGTTTGGTGATTTCACTAAATTTTGAAGAATGTAAAAAGAAAATAATTATCATTGATCACGAAATGTGTGTTTTTCCAAATTATTACAAATAAAGGTATGTAATTGTTTTCCGTACATCGCCATCGGGGTATTTGACACCAAAACAACAGTCTTAAGAAACAAAAGCTTCAACGATGGCTTTCCGTTTCCGTTCAGGTTCAATGCTATATGAATTTTCAAGGCAAACACATTACGCTTCGTTGATTTTCTAGATATGCATCTAACTTAATTATGCGAAAATTTAGTGCGATATCAAAACGTGTTAATACAGTGGCGTAACAACACAGTCGTGATTTATAAATCGTTTTTCTTTTCAGGCATCGTATACTACTGACTAAGTTACTTACCTAAACTATTAACCATTGTATGTACGCCACTGATCTTATGATTTATTCTACATTGTTCTGTAATAAATGTATATATTACTTCTAACGTTCCAACAGTAATTATTTTGCTGAATGACTTAAAGTAACTTTATTGTACTAACAAACAGTCCAAAAAATATTAATTTATACTTTTAGTTGCTTTGTTACCGAGGTTGAATCTGAAAATTAATTCAGCAAACGAAAGATGATGCTATTTTAGTTTTATCTTCTTTTCTGGCGTATGGATAGAAATACTTACGCTTCAACTCTTTTAAATTATGAAACCATGATATTCCACACGCCTCCCGATGTTCCAATATCCAATATCTATCATTTCCAATATCTATTTCCAAAGAAATTAGAATATATTTTGTTTACTAAATATAGTGTCTATGCCTAAGTGCGTACTACTTGTGGAATTACAGGTAGTTAAATACCTTTTAATACGGTTGTAATTTATTTATATTATATTTATTTATATTATATTTATTTATTTTGCAATTTATTATTGCGCTCACACGGGACTATGAATGCAAAGCCTACACCGACACGTAAAAGAGATTCCCTCACCCACTCAAAACTGTTTGAAGTTACTCTTTTGGTTGTGAGTATAGGGGTGGATGATATTCAAATTTGGATATCGATATTCGATATCGAAATTATAGGTATCAATATTTATCGATAATATCGATATATCCATATAAATTATACCGATATTTATCGATATATCGATAAGTATTTGAGATTAGAAGCTTTTTGCATAATCAGAAATACTGAATCTGGACATTGCATTGGTTTCCATTTTTAGAAAAAAAACACAAACATTGATCTTCTGAATTTTCAAATCGCGCGCATTATGTAAGAAATTGTTCTGAGGATTGATGAATTGCGATTCCCAACCCCAACACATATTGCAATATGTAACTGATGATATTAAAAGAATGACCTCATGTATTTGCTTAAACTATAGTGCATACACTAGTTCTACAACTACACTAGATATGTACGTATGTACCTTAGTTATTAGTTTCACATATTTTAGCAATGTAGGTATTGCTCACTGTGTGTTTGCAAAATTACAGTCATGGTAGTCAAACTCAATAGCTCTCTAAATATTTTTTTTTTTTAAATTTAATATGCGCATCAACCGCTTAAGGGTTATTAGCGCCCCAGGGACCACCCACTTAAATAATGATAGATTACTACAACTCACTATACAAATTTATGTCCTTTAAAAAGGTTATGGTCCGATGTAGCCCCTCAAGACTTTCTCCTACTGCTTCCATCATATTCGCTGGGATCCTGTTTCTTGTTCTTTGTTGTTGGTATTTTGGGCAATCAATAAGAATATGTTTTATAGAGTCCGTGGTTTCGTATATATTGCATATAGGTTATTGTTCTCTTTTGCAAAGGTAACTATGGGTGTACATTGTGTGGCCTATTCTCATCCGTGTAACTACTACCTGTGTTTTTCTATCTTCAGGTAGTGGGATTGTGTGATTTATTGTAGGTACAATTTGTCTGAGTTTACTTTCATTTTGATTCCATTCATTTTGCCAGATTTGACGTATTTTCTGTTTGAGATAATTATTTATATCAGAACTGATATAAACATCAGGTGTAGGTATTGTGTCTGTTGTTGTGGCAGCCTCTCTAGCTGTTGCATCCGCACATTAATTTCCAGTTAACCCCACATGTGATGGTACATATATAATTATGATTTTGTGAGGTGATGTAGACAGTTTGGATAGCTGCTCCTTTATAGTTTGGACTATCGGATTTGATGGATAGTACTGTTGGATATCGCTTCTATAGCACTTAGTGAGTCAGTACAAATTACATACTTTTGATCGGGATTATGTGCCGCGATTGTTAAACTCTGCTGTATTGCATACAGTTCCCCTGTATAGGAGCTAGAGATTTTAGGTAGGCGGTATCGATACTTGTTGTTTGGTGTTATTACTGCCGATCTCAGTAATTCATTTTGTTACTTTCTTCTCTTTGTTTATATGTGAGGAACTCATCACTATAGTTACTATTACTTGAGTTTTCTAGAAAAGTTTGGGCTAGTAGTTCAACGATTTCGGATTCTGATGTTATGATACTGTCCCCATGATTTAAGAGTGTTATTTCTCTAGTGGCACTCATTCCTTTTAATTTCTTTATTTTACTCCAAACTTCACTTATGGTTGTGGAGTTATTTATGGAAGAGGTGTATTTTGCCCAGGAGTCTTTTTTTGCTTTTTTGATAGTGTAGCGGGCTTTGGCTCTAAGGTTTTTAAACTCTAATAGATTTTCAGTGGTGTTATATCGTTTTAGCCGATTGAATGCGTGTTTACTTTGTTTTAGTGTCTCATAGCATTCAGTATTCCACTATGGGACCGATGTACGTCCTTTACTCCTTTAGGAGGTAATTTTTTCTTTATGGCTACGTTGGCTGCATTTATTATTACTGTTGTTAGGAAAACTACCATTTCTTCAACATTTTGGTTTTCTAAATGTGTTTGGATATTCTGCTCTATTTCATTGTAGTACTGGGCCCAGTCTGCGGTTTCGAGGTTCCATGATGTCGAAATATTTGGAGGTGTTCTTTTAACTTCTAGGGTGTTCTCTATCTTTATGGGACAATGGTCACTTCCGTAGAGATAGGGTAGAACTTCCCAATTAAGTGATGGTGCTAGTGTTGAATTGCAAAGTGATAGGTCGATTGAAGTAAATTTTCCATTGTAGGAGTTAAATCTTGTTTTTTCTCCATTATTTAAGATTACTAGATTTGAATTTTCTACTGCCTCTTCTATTATTTTCCTTCTTTGGTCTGTTTTTTCAGAGCCCCAGATTACATTTTGTGTGAATTGAAATCACCTAATATTAAATAAGGGGGTGGTAATTGGGTTATTATATCTTGTATTTCTACATTTGTTATTTGTTTACTGTGAGGGATGTATACATTGCAAATTGTTATTTTAAATGTTAGGTTTATGGATACTGCGACTGCTTCAATGTCTGTTATGATAGGAATTTCTTCAGTGAGATATTTGTTGCTGACATAAATGGCTACGCCACCACTTTGTTTTTCTGCTCCTATTCTATTTTTGTAATATACAGTATAGTTTTTCATATTTGACACGTTACTTTCACTGAAGTTTGTTTCTTGTAATGTGATCACGGTGGGTGGTTCTTTAGAGATAAGTAATTTTAATTTTTCTAGATGGGCATAGTACCCATTTATATTCCATTGGAGAAAGAATGTAATTGTTAAAATGTTGATTGTTGGGATGTATCTGTATCATAGTCAGATATTGACTTTCCTTGTTCCATTTCGAATTGTTTTGCTATTTTGTTTCTGACATGTGTGAGTCGACTTTTAATGCTTCGTTGACTAAAATGTGGGTAAAGACTGGTCATCATGTACATTAGTTTGGGTATGTCTGCAGTATATTGTTTTGCTACACTTAATGGATCTGGAGATCCATGGAAGTTTTCGAGGAAATCGTTAAATTGTTCGTAGTTTAGTATAAAAGGTGGGTTTTCCTGGGATATTATGTTTTGGACAGTAACTATTTCTTCTTTCGAGATGGTGGTATTTTCGGTAGAAGAATTCCTCTTTAATTTCTTTGGTTTTCTGAATGGTTGTTTTAGTTCTGTTGTTTGCAAAGTAGGGATAGTTGAGTCTTGAATATGCATAGTTTCTTGTTCCACAGAAGGATAATTTTCTGTTGGAGTACTAGAGATTGATTCGGCACCTCTTTTATTTGACTGTATGGTTTCATTTTCGTTTTGGGTTGATGATTCTTTTGCATTTAGGTTTGGACAGTTATGGGATACATGGCC
This sequence comes from Hemicrepidius hirtus, assembly GCA_963082805.1. Classification (NCBI taxonomy): domain Eukaryota; kingdom Metazoa; phylum Arthropoda; class Insecta; order Coleoptera; family Elateridae; genus Hemicrepidius; species Hemicrepidius hirtus. Next base: position 27,411,200 of record OY720160.1, on the reverse strand, counting down.
CGTCTGTTTACATGTGAAGCAAGTTATCTCATCATAGGTCAGGAATATGCGATATGATATATCTTCATAATTAACCAAAATGAGATGGGAAGTGAGATTGGCGGCGAAAGCTCAAAATGTGGGTGTATTGTTCTCCAATGATACCTGCACGTAAAAAGGATATTGGGGAGACAGGTTTTAGTCCTATTTTAATTATTTCAATCTCGAGTGCTTCATGGGGGATAGAGGGGCATACATTTGATAAAATGATTCTTCGCGCTGGTGTAATTAGTCTTCGAATACTTACTTCTTTACCTTCTATTTGCACCGTTTTATTTTGATTTACTATTTGATCGACAAATCCTGTGTTAGAAAGATACATACATATGCGGTTGTTTGATATAGTACGTGATGCAAATAATATGTTAATTGGATTAAGGATATTTCCGACTGCTGTAACATAGTCATTTAACTTTAGATCGTCTACTCTCTACTGCATTTAATATTAAATATTATTGCCTGTTCTTTTTTAGGGAATAAATTTGCTGGTGATGTTTTCGCTGCTTTTGCATATTGATTATTTTCGGATTGTTCTTTGTCTACTAGTTTATTCATATCAGTATTTGCAGTGGCGGCTCCTCCATTAGGTCAATTAGTCAATGACCTACCCAGGAAAATTGCAAATTGATAAACTATTAACTAATGAAGTCAGAACATAAATAATAAATATTTAATTCAAAGTTTTCCAACTCTTATTTTAGTAAGATATCATCTTACCAAATCGTGCCTGAATATGAAATCTCGGCTGCTTGCCTGTGTCATTGTTGATACAATTCGAACAGTGCTACTGTTTGGGTCAATTCTGGATCCAGCCTCGTCGTTGACTTTAGCACACACGTACGTGTTGATGCGGTAGATAGGAATTACAATACTCCAGAGTGAAATGGGCAGCCTCGAATTTCGTTTGACTTAGTACAAGATTTTTTTACAATAGCTTAAAGCTGGGCTGGGAGCCGGACTGCCTCGGCTAATAGTATTTATATTCATTTTGCGTTCATTAAAGAGTAATTCGTTTTCAGCCACACTTTTTAGTGTAATTTTTTTTTCGGATATACGATAAAAAAAACACCTTAATTAAGACAGAGGAATTGATCTGAAATATAAATCCCTTTAAGGTAACAATAAAGTTTTTTCGTTTTTAGTATTATGTTTATATTTTGTTTTTTAAAATGACCTCCCTTTATGATTGACCACCGGCCGCCACTGACTGTATTTGTCTGTTGGGTATCTTGTTGGAGGCTCCTGTAGTCAGAAGACTCCATTTTTATTAATTAGAAATTTAACTTTAGGGTGTTAGTATATTAAGCATATTCGCTTAACTGGTTGGGCCTGAGGGACCGTCGGCGTCGGTCGCGCCGCTAAGGCCGTGTGATGATATCGTGATATAAATTTGCGAAAAGAGGTTAGAATATATAATTTATTAATTTGTGGGTAAAAAGGAGGGGGATTAGGGATTCTAAATAACCACCCCTAGATATCGACAAGATAAATTCTATTTGCATAGAATTTGGTGCTGTATCTCACCTATTTGCCAATATTTTTGATCAAATTTTGGGACACGTTTACACACTATCACTCTACTCAATCTTCGTAATAATATTGTATGTCAAATTTACCTCATTCCATTCTTTCAATTAAACTCAATAAGCATGTAATATTTTTAACTACTTTATTAATGAAAAAACAGAATCTTCTCCATGTACAAAAAATAACTAACATACATTTACATAATTAAATCTCTTACGTAATATATGTAGGGGTACCTATTAGTTGAAAGTATTTATTACAGTCAAATCACAACATAAAATATAACTTATGTTTCTAAAAAACGGAACTATAATATTATAATACTAAAAATAAAAAAGCTTAAGTATCTACTAGTTATTAAAGACTATGGTATTATTTGATATTCTAAAATGTTGTTTACTGATACAAAGTATAGTAACTATTTTAGGTAGGTTTTGGATGTACCTTTGCTAAAGCCCCTTCAGTTTCATCAAATTCGAATGCACGTGTTACGCCCGTATTTAATGAATGACCAAAACAATTTAGATGAGGAACTTCTAACAGTTTTACTGTCAATAACATATTTGAACCGCTATCAGTAGTGTAACAAACTATCTTAGAAACATCCACATCCCATTTGTCGAGTGTACTTAAAATAATGTTTTTAATATTGATACGAGTTTGATCAACGTTAACTTTTTGACACGACAACTAATAACATGATTACAATACTAATTATAATTGAGATTATTGGGAATGTATGGTTATCTATGTAGCTAATAGGGTTGAGCATATTCTGCTGTCCTTCTAATTGTAATTGATCAGCGATTAACTTTTGCGTGTTGATAGGTACTAAGGGCCGGTTGTATCGACGTAGTTCAACTCGGAGTTTAGCTGAACCACGATCAATTGTCATGGATACAATTATTGTAACAATCGTATCCATGACAGTTGATCGTCGTTTAGCTGAACGGGCAGTTAAACTACGTCCATACAACCCGCCCTTAGTCTAATTTAGATACATTGATATGTGATATTACATTAAAATTTAATTTATCAATATTGGTTATTTTTAAATCAACAGTTTTGGTGGAGGCCGTTTTTACGTAGAATAGCATAGTATTATGGTTTATTATCGCTGTACAATCAGGTGTCAGATGTATAATGTTTGAATAAATTAGATCCTTTCTGTAATTTTGATCTGGACATTTAATATCTATTGTTATTTTGAAAGGCGTGGTTATCAACCATGTAGATGTGTCGATTTGAGATATTTTAACGTCCGTTAATTCAAACAAATATGGTTTGCAAGATTGGTTAGGATTGAAAGATAGTAACTGGGTTTCACACAGTTTGCTGTTTGGGATTTTGAAATGATTCTTTTGATAGCAAAAGTAGGCGTTTAAATTATCTAATTTACAATGATATATGTCAACAGGTATGGATTCTATAGTATTAAATAGTAGGGTGTTATATGTAGGAACAATCATCCTATATTGATTTTCTATATGGTGTATTGGGAATGGTATTAATTGTGTTAACTGGTAATATTGATCTTTATGGATCAGTGGGATCTCAAAAATGAAAGTAATTTTCTTACTTACTTGATATGCTTTAGAAATTATAATTGATTCGTATAAATGTAAATTATCAGGTTTAACAGGATATGGAATGGTTAGAGATTTATCGGAGGATTCTCCTAAGTATTTTGATATCTGATTTAAATTAAATATTAAATCGTTATTATCCAGAAGTGACATGTGCATTTGCTGGTTTTGGGCGAATGTTAGAGCATTTTCTAATTCGGTCCAAACATTGATAAATAATTGTAGGGAAAATATTGCTTCATTTAGTACACTCCTAATTGAGCGGGTAGCTACAGTTCGTTGTAGATCTTCATTTTGAAATATAACTTTCTTTAAATTTGAATTCAATATGTCTTGATTTTTCTGTAGATTTCGAATAGTATCGAGGGTATTGTTTATTATGTGTGTTTGTTCAAGAAGAACTTTATTATGAATATCGTTATTATTTTGTAATTTTAAAATAGCTTTTTCGTATCGTTCACCATCGGATGCATCTAAGTTGCCAGTTAAAAATTTGAAAATAGTACCTAAACCGTCTACTAGTCCGCGTTTAGATCTTGGGGAAATTTCGGGAAAAATTTGCTTTATTAATCGATCTGCTTGTTCGATATATTGGTGTATAATTAATAGGTTATTGTTATGGGATAGTAAAATGTCGTTATGATCTTTTGAATTTTCTAAAATTCGAATTGTGTTATCTAGGCTAGATTTTAATAGATAGTAATTGTCGATTAGAGGGGAATAGTCCGTTGTCTTGATAAGGGTCCATTCACTATCTTTAATACGGGCGTCTCCAAGTACAAGGGGGTAAAGTCCGGGGTTGTCTGTGATTTTGGTTATAGTCACTTCACTTGCGATCAGGGAGAAGCACCAGGAGAGGATGATATATTCTTTGGTTCTGAAACAGCCATTATTTCATTGCAATGTCGTTCTAAAGTTCTTTTGGTGTCGATATGTTCTAATAGGTATTTATCATGTTCAAGAATTTTTATGATTTTAAAGGGTCCCGGAAACTTAGAAGCTTTCTTATTTCTTTGACTGTTTGTTATGAATACTTTTTGGTTTAACTCAAAACTAACTGGGGTTTTGTGAGCATTGATTTTTAAATTACGTTGTTCTTTTGTTTTATCTTGTTTTTCTTTTAATTCCTTATAAAATTGGTTCATACGCATTTTATGGTCGTTTGTATATGTATCATAGAATCTGTCGTTACACAGGTCGTAAGGGTTCAAGTTATCGGTGTGTCCAAATAGAATTTCAAAGGGTGTGAGTTTAAGGTTTGAATGTATGGAATTGTTATAGGCCAGAATGCAATAATCCATTCGATTTTCTTCAGGTGTTTGTGTCAGTAATCGATAATGTTCGATTAGGGTGGAGTGAACACGCTCGATTAATGAATTTGATTGGTGGTGTGTAGGTGTAGTCAGATGTAGCTTAATTTTGTGTAATTTTAAGAAATTCTTAAATGAATAATTGTCGAATTCATTATCTGCAGTTATGGTTTTAGGTACGGCATAACTTGAAATGAATTTAAATAAAGCATTTGTTGTATCTATGCTGTTGTTAGATTGCAAGAGATAAGCTTGCGTGAATCTGCTAAATGAATCAATAATTGTTAGGTATTTTACCTTGTTTATTTGAAATATGTCTAAATGTAAACATTCGAAAGGTTTGTTGTAAGTGTGAGTAAGTTGAAATGGTAGGTAACTTGGACTTCGATTGTACTTTTCTAATTTACAAGTATCACAAGTATTTATGAAATCATTTATGTCTTTGTCCATATTTTTCCAGTAGTAAGTCCGTTTGAGGTGTTCTATCGTTTCCTTGATTCCTCTATGGTTGTTCCTTCCTAAGTGGTAGTTGGATATGTATTGTTTCCGGTCATCTGGGTTACTGATGTAAATAACTTGTTTGATACATTTATGAAATTTTGGGGAATTTTCGTTAGTGACGTCAAGTATGAATTTGCAGAATTGTTCGAAAAGATCGTCATTTTGAAAAACGCAATAATAATGTTTTTTAGGTTCACAATATTCTAGAAGTAATTTGGTAAATACTTCGATTCGATTTTGGGGATTTGAAAAAACAGAATAGTGGTTATAACCATCAAATTTTGAAACTTGTATTTTTTTTGGTAAAACTGCATTTAAAAATTCGATTTGATTTTTATGGTGTTGAAGGGATTTTTCTGATATGTCAATAACAGGGGTGGAAGATTGCTGAGTGTGTACAGTGTTTACAAGGGATTCATTATCGTCGTCGATGTTGATTTGTTCGTCATTGTCAATTGGTACTACTATGTTTTCAGAATTTGAGGATGGTTTAATTTCAGGTAATGTCACTATTGGAATAGTGAATTCGTCAAAGTCTGGTGTGTCAGGTCTTTGTGGAATGATACTGATTTGGTCAAAATCGGGTTCAGGTGTTAGTGGTTCTATAGTTGTGGGGTGAATTTGAATACGACTAAGATAGTCTGCAACTTTGTTTAATTTTCCAGGCAAGTATTCTATAGAGAAATTATACTCTTCGAGTTTTATACTCCATCTAGTAAGTTTCGAATTCGGTTCCTTAATGTTTCTTAACCAAATGAGGGGTCGATGATCAGTAAAAATTTTGAATTTTACTCCGTATAAGTACGGCCTAAAGTGTTTACAAGCCCACACTATGGCTAGTAATTCTCTTTCTATAGTTGGATAATTTATTTAGGATTGATTAAGCTAATAGGTTTCCCTGCTTGTGATAATACAGCGCCAATAGCGTATTTCGAAGCGTCTGTTGTGAGTTCGAATGGTTTTTCGAAATCTGGATAAGATAAAACGGGGTCATTCATTAGAATGGTTTTTAAATGTTCAAAGTTTTGAATAAAGGTTTGATCATGCACAATTTTACTGTCTTTTTTTAAACATGAAGTTAGAAATTTTGTGATTTTGGCGTAATCCTTTATAAATTTGCGGTAATAGCCAAACATTCCAAGGAATGATTTAATTTCAGTACGAGTTTTTAGAAGAGGAAATTTACTAATTGTTTGAATTTTATCAGGATTTGGTCTTATTCCTTCTTTACTTAAAATGTGTCCTAAATATGGTACAGATGTTTTTAAAAATTCGGATTTATCTAATTGCACTTTTAAATTATATCGTCTACAGCGTTCGAAGACGTTCTTGAGTTTTAGAATATGTTCTTGTAATGATACAGAATACACAATGATATCATCGAGGTAAACCATACATTGGGTCTGCGTTAAAAACCAAGTAATGCCTGATTAATATGGCGTTGAAATGAAGCGGGGGCATTCTTTAATCCGAAGGGCATTCTCTTGAATTGAAAATGGCCTTCTTCAGTAGAAAAAGGTGTTTTCTTCCTATCATTTTTGTCTATTTTGATCTGGTGGAAACCAGAGGCTAAGTCTAAAGTAGTGAAGTATTCGACTCGTCCTAAATTGTCTAGTACTTGTTCTATATTCGGAAGGGGGTATTTGTCTTCGATCGTGTTTTCATTTAACTTTCGATAGTCAATGACTATCCGCCATTTTTGTTTGCCTGAGTTATCTTGTTTTTTTGGCACGATCCAAATCGGGGCATTATATGGGCTTTCTGAATGTTCAATGATACCTTCTTGCAACATTTTTGACATTTGCTGTTTTACGTCGTCGCGATGTACATGGGGGTACCGATAGTTTTTGGTATAAATTGGAATGTCATTTCTTGTGCGAATGTGATGTTCTACTAAGCTAAGTTCGTATACGTTAGGGGTATTTCAGGGGAGTAGAATATATCTTTGAATTCGTAACAAAGGGATTTTAATTTGTTCTCTTCTTCGGAATTTAAATGTTCGGTTTTGATATTTTTTAAATTATCATTTAAAATTTTATTTTTAGATGTAGAATTTAAGTTTACATTATTAATTTCAACATTGTTGATTTTAAAATCTTCTAAAACTAGGGGATGGTATATCTGAAAGTTTTGAGGTTCTTCAGATGTGTTGATTACGGTGGTGTAAAAATAGTTATTATGTGCTTTAACTAATGCTCTAGGTGTAAAACAGTTGTTATTGAATTTAATTTTATCGCAAATACGTGTACCATTGGTACTTGTTGTTGGTAATTTGACTTGAATTTCTGATCTAGGTGGTATAAATAAACGTTTTATAGGTTCTGATTGGGATTTTAATTTAGTAAAATTGCACTCGTTTCTTCGCTGCATTTCTTGTTTTAATTTTGATTGAATATAGAAAAAGGGCACGACAGTACTTTCTGTCTGTATATGCATCCATCGAAAGTCGATGTTTGCATTAATTTGAGCAAATAAATCTGATCCAATTAATCCGATATAATTGGGGCTAAAATCGTACATGTAGCATACATGAGTTCCAAACTCGTTAAAAATAAAGAATTTATGGGTATATCAGCAACTTGATTATGGAAAGTGGTACCATGAGATGTTGTGATTTGAAATTGATAATTTAAAATAGAATTTGGAAAGTTATTCTTAACAAAATTAGGGGATATAATATTGTTTTACTACTGCCGGTATCTACGAGAATTTTATCTTGGGTTCCAGGGATAATTAAATAAGGTAAATTTGATTTTATTGTAGTGAGATTGAAATTTTCGACGTTTTCCGAGGCTAGTTGGTAAAATTTCCAGCTGCTTCGTTATCGTAATCAATTTCTTGATCAACTTGATCTTCTTCTTCGGGAATGTTGTCGTAACAATAATTTTGAGGAGAATACTCAGGTTCTGGGTTATATTCGGAAAATTCAGGATAATTTTCGAGGTCTGAATTATCATTATGGTGGAATAATTCTTCGATATGGAAATTCCTGGGTTGATTGGATTGTTTAATAAATGGAACATTATTAAAGTAATTAAGTTTTTTAAAATTTTGATTAGGTGTTTGTGCGGAAAGGGGTCTCTTATTGGCTGATCCAATTTGCATTGGTTCACCTGGTGTGCTATTTCTATAGCCGTGTTGGGGTGCAAATACATTTCGGTTCCCGAAACCTTGATTTGGGAATCGAGAAGGTGGAGTATTGGGGTTTAACCTCATTGTACGGTTTTGATTTCGTATGAATGTATTGTTAGGAGGAAAGTTTCGTTGTACAGGAGGAAAATTACTTCTGTAATGTTACTGTACTTTATTTGATTTACAAAGGTAAAATTGCCAAAAACTTTGGAGCTTAATATACGACGGAGTATGGATTAAGACTAAAACTAAAAACAAGCATTTGCATAAACTGAATTCATATAAGCTTATCTAATCATTTCTACAGGAAGCTGCTATCTGAATAATATGATGCCTCAGGTGCATCTAATCACATAACTTGCAGCCTTTATATAAGGGATTTCCAATAGTAACTTGTGAAATCCCTCAATTTGCAGTTCTTAAGTAAAATCCCTTTCTTGTGTGTTTTCTATGGTTTATGCTAATTATATTACACATCGGGGAGTTATTGTCGTTCATAATTGTGGGGAGTTAGCATTTTAAGTAATTAATACTTTTATTTGATTGATCGCGATCGGGATTTTTTTTTTACTTTTAGTACATACGACGCACAATGATTAATATCTCGATTTTACTTGAACGAAATATAAAATTTGATGATAAAATTTTTGGTACTGATGGCATATAGCAAATCGTGACTTTTGAACCGTGTGGTTTTACAGATTAGTTTTGTTTATAACCGGATGAATGTAGGTATTAAAACTATGTAACCATTGAAAATCATTTAGCCATACTGGCAAAGAATTTCAAAAGTATTTTCTCGTTGACGACAGCTTGGTAGCGAGTTACGAGTGGGTTAGGAACCCAAAAGACTCCCGAAGGTCTCTTAACTGCCGAAGAAGAAATCTTTATAAACTTCACGGCAAGTGGCGAAATCAAAAGTCAATTTAGTAATAAATCACTCTTTGAATTTTTGGGCAGGGCTGGATGATGAGTTTTCTATATTGAAAACAAGCGCATTTCGTACCTATACTATTACCATTTTCTACATCCTACCTTTGATACTTCTTGCGGTGACTGCTTTGAAGACAAAATAATGATCTCGGCTAAATATAGAAAAAGAACTCAGGGTGTTACTCATAATTATTAAACTTGTTTTTAATTTAGTATTGACAAGTTAATTATTAAAAATTAAATACATTGTGCAGTAGGTACTGATACAGTTCTACTTATAAGTGTATTATATCAGTATGCTCGTGTATTTTATTTTTTATTATGTGAGAATGTATTCTATTTTGCTTTCCTTTCAGTAAATTAAATAATTTGTTTAATGTTCTTTTCTTTTTTTTCGATATTCTCACGCCCCCCTAGAGAGGCGCGTCCCACCGGTTGAGGGCCGGTGAAGTAAGTCTTTTGCTTCTAGAGTATCGGCTAGTGTTTTCGAGTATGTCTAAAATAATTTTCTTAAAGGAATTGAATACTAAATACTCAGCTATTTTTTATAACTACGTATGATAGGTTGGATGCGGTTGGATGAATAGTACGTTCGCGTTAATTTCTACGATTCTGGTACTTATTTCCTCTCTGTTTAGTTGAAGTGTTTTAGTCTTTGCTTCAGTTATTAAATTGGTACGTGAATCAAAATCTAACAAAATTCTAGCTTTATATCATTTTCTATTAGTCTCTAAGGAACAATTTATTGTTGTTGGAAATAGAACCTGCTGAGAGTGAACTTGGAAACAAGACAAGTTTGTTTGTGAATTTGTTGTTACTAATTGTTGACCAGAATGGCCAGGAATTGATGGAATTGTAGTTGAATTAGGCTACTTGTACTAGGTTGATTGTAATTACTACCTAATTCTTGTTAAGTTCAAATGCAGCACAATATGGTGCTTTCATTGACATATTTATTTAACATATTTATTTAACATATATACTACCGGGAGTTGTCAGTATTTTGATTTGAATGAAGCAAACAATTTTTACAAGTTTTTAATTCACCGGCACCATTAATTCTTGGTTGTATTGATAATGCCAAAAGCTCAAGGCAATTCTTTCTTTAAAGAATAATGCTCCTTGCTATTTGGACAAGATATTTCACTATTTGTTAATAAAAAAGATTGCTTAAATTGCGGTTTTTCTTCTTTTTTATTAGAAGTCATTTTATTTAGGTTATTATGTGGGCGATTATCGTGAATCGTATCATAATACTGCGACAACTATCATCACGGTTCAGTTTCAAAGGGATCTGGTAAATGATCAAATTTATTGTTGCGGCACTATTAGAAAGGTAGAAACGACGAACCTAAGGATTTACTGGATGATAAAAAGATGAAAAGAGGCGAATCCGATTGGAGTAGAGGGTAAGTAATGAAGGCTTGTTATATTATAATTACGTAAAATAGCAAGATAACAACCCTATTAGATTCTTAGTAACCCCGGAAGATGTTCAAACTAATTATATTCAGAAAAAGTAAAGATGGTACTAAAGAAAACATATCCAGTCTTCAAGTTGTCTCCCACTATAACCACCCCGTGCGTTATGTGGATAAAAATCAGGTATGCTTTTAGCACTTTAGTATAAATTAAATAGAAAATCACTGAAGTGGTGACATCGCATATTGCGGTACCTACTTTGTTGATCTATCCATTGTGAATGCATGTACTATTACCTATATACCAAAACAGGAGAGGAGTTTCTGTCAAAATGACGCTGAAAAAAATTAAGTTACTTAATTGTCGGTGCAGGTCTTGTAGGAGCAGATTCGGAAGAACCAAAAAGAAGGCAAACATCATTGAAAAAGTTGGCAAACAGATACCTCAAGTATTATACAGTGTGTGGATAAAGTTTGGAACAAATTCAATATCTCTCGAAATATTATTTTTTCTGGAAAACGCTCGGACAGGTATAGCGATTTACACTACGGCGCATAATTTAAGATGCTTCAAAATTTTTTTGTGTTAGTCATTTTTTTGTAGTGACGTCATCGACTTTTTTTTAAATAGAAACATGTATATTTGATTGTCGCATTGGATAGACATTGTTTTTCTCTTTTTTAGCTTCTAATAGTTTTATACCCTTACATAAGAAAATTTTTGAGAAAATTGCTAAAAAGTTTTACGGCTCAGTAGGCCGATCTGGACCAGCGGGTGCAGCTCCAACTCAAAGCAACCTGATTTTGAACACTACTGTCAGCAAAAGTGGTTTCTTGTTGCCTAGGCAACAAAAATGGCACTTTGGAGCCAGTCAATTGTCAGCCGACGTATGCTTTTACTGTCAATCGGAGAAAAAATAGTTTAATGTTGTTAATTAGTAAATATTAATTAATTTATAATATATTTACAATTGAAAATGACGAAGAAATGTTCACCCCATCCGAAATTAAAGAAATCGTGAAACGTATGGAACTTAAATTAAATTATTAAAAATTTCAAATTTGTTTGTTTTCGCAGCAACTTGATTTTGAATGGTAGCTACTGTTAGCAAAAGTGGTCTCTTGCTGCCTAGGCAGCAAAAGTGGAACTTTGGAGCCAGTCAATTGTCAGTCACCACATGCTTTTACTGTGAATCGGAGAAAAACAAAATTGTTTCATTAAATTCCTTGAAAAATAATTATTGTTCTACTGGTATAGTGGTGTCGTGTTTTACTGTTTGTAAGAGTTGTTTATTTTTTTGTACTTACTGCTTGGGAAACGAAATTCCACGAACGCTACCGATGAACCGAAACGTCAATTTCCCGGTCTACTCAACCGGGAAAAATAGCAAAAAGCACTGGCCCTCTCAAACATATTACAAGAAAATCGTTGTAATAGTAATTAAGTTTAATTTATAAAGTGCTATTTTCCCTATTTTCGTTCAATAATATTTACAAATAAAAAAAAATCACCAATAAATTATATGTTAAAAGGTTAAAAATATTTGTGAGAGCCATCTATCGGATGCGGGAAACTCAAAGTCAAAAACTGCCATAACCCTACTTTTTTATTTACCCTTGTAATTCCAAAGGTATGAAGACTGAGTTTGTAATTTGACTAATTTGTCAATAGTATTTTTGTTCGTTGTTCGTTACAAAAAATGTTACAAACCTTATAAGAGAGCATCATCCATGCATTCCGCAATGAAGAATTTGTTCGCAAGCTCGCTCATTCTTCAAAACACGCTCATGCAGAAAATTCGTCTTCCCGCATTTAGTTTGTAAATACCTATCTATTATTTACTTTTTTCCTCAAAAATAATTTAAAAACTAATGTCGGCGTGAAACGAATAGTATATTTCATCGTCAGTTTATTCACACACTCACATTGAAAAAAAGTAAAAAATCACTTAGGTACACAAAGTTGTACTGGGCACTTCCTCTAGATACTTCAGATATAAGCACATCGCAAATAATAAATAATGTTACAAGTACGTGTTTATTACAAAGGACTATCTCCCAGTCAACGGCGGCGGCGTATCGTTATTAAATGATTTTCCAAATGATAATTTTGGTCTCATCCTAATCTCGTTAAACTCCCTATATAATTTCTGTTAGGAAATGTGATTTCCTCTCAATACCTATTTCCGAATTTGTTTCTGATATCCATAATTCTCGTTCCTTTTAACAAAGTATAACATATAGGCACCAAAGAAACTATTTATGGTAAATGTTGAGTTTTCGAGGCCCCAGCGCGTGCTTAGCGCGCCTAGGCGATAATCCGTCACTGCCTTTGGTGCATTTACCTACCACTTCACGGCTGATAATGTTTTCATCTTTCTTTCCGCACTTGATGTCGAAAACTTTTGTTAGAACCCATATGCGGTATTTCAGATACTCCAGTACTTTTTCACTTTTGTAACAAACGGGTTTTTTCTTGCTTAAATTTAAATTTTTCTATTATTTCTGTCATTTTTTCGGTACAAGCGTGTTATTGCAAAAAGTATGAATTACAATTCATCGCCATAGTACCACCGAAATAATTTGTAGCAATCAGTTTACTTGCAGAAATAAAATATTTCCAATTACTAGCAACTTTTAAACAGTTAAAAACAGGGCATAGGAGAATTTCTGAGAAATTTTATATGGGGCTTAGGACTTCGAAGCCCTCGTAAATCAAACTTTGTTATTTCTAAGTTTAGAAGTATAGCCATTTAGGAGACCTTTCTCATAAAAAAATCAATATTAAATTGACAACACACACTAAAAATTCTAATATTTATATAAAACTGCTCCTTACAAATTCCTATGAGTCTAAAAATGGAATATAAGTATAGAGTTGTTTTCATTTAATATCTGGCATCTTACCTTCCAAGATGTGTAGAACCATTCAAATTCATTCCCATAATTTCAACAACCTATTTAAAAAAAATTAATTATCAACAAATAGCTCCTGGGTTTAACCTTAATAACAGTTTTAAAATTTGCAAACAATAACAAAGGACAGGAAGGCTAAAATGATATTGAAAGTAAAATAAAAAGAAACCGATTACAAAAAAATATATAATTTCTGGTTCTAAAGACCAGTTTATTATATTTGCAGATATTAAAACACTGTTTAATGAATGTGGTAAAATTAATATGCCTACATTTTAATTAACTTACAGATATATTTACTACATAAAAATATATTTATCAACTTGAAATATGAAACAACTAGCAGTAATCGCAAACTTAAAAAAATAAAAATGAAAAGATGCCATTTTGATATCACCAAATATAACAAACTGCCAAATAATGAACAGAAATAAAATATATAAACAATTGTTAGCAACATCTATTAAAAAATTCGCTTGTAGTAATGAAAAAATTATCCATTCTAATAAATTAATGTAATATACAGTTTTGTGGCCCAAGGTACACTTGAAATATGTTTTTCAAACATTTTAATCAGTTAATGATTAACAATAGCATTACCATTACCCTTCTTACCATACCCTCAATTTACAAAATACGGCTACTTTACAAGTCATAACACACCAACAACCTAATGTCAACTTTTCGTCAAATTTCGTATCTGAAAATTTAAAATACTCACTTAAAACGTTTAACACTGAAGTCTTTAGGTATATTTACCAAAACAAAAGGATAAGTAGTAAAATGTCAACCACAGAAACGAACACATGCATTGAAAATGGTTTAATAAACTTTATTTAACAAAAAGTTAACATTGTAGGGTAGGCTACAAATCGTAAATAGTTACTCTGTATATAACACAGCCATGCATTTTTGAATTATTTTTCTGAAGTTACATGGATTGTTAAATACAAATAAACCCATAGCCTTACTATTAAAAAAATATGTTAACCATTGTTAAAATAAGTAAACGCATACATTTAAAAATAGTTACGTACAATTACCAACTTTTATACAGAAATTTAACATTTATACAAATCATAACATGTGATGTCGAATTAATAATTTGTATAGGTACTTATCGGTACTTACACAGACAACATGATATAAACAGTTTTATAACACTGGGTTACACTTAATACTAACATTAAAAATTTTTCGAAAATTTAACAATGGTCAACATAGAACAAGCACTAAAACTAACTAAAATCTAGTCATCCTGGCATTTTACGAGTGCAATTGAACATTATACAACAATTCTGTCATAACTTACAGTTATGCAACACCTGATAATTTTTAATGAATTTGAACACTCTGGGTTTATGATAAATGTATGGGGAGAAGTAAGGGAATTAGCAATAAAGAAACCAATTATAGGAATTCTCATTTCTACATAATCAAATGTTTATTACATGAAACCTTTTTTTTTTCTAATGATGTTATGATTTTTTCTGCCGCCAATGCAACCACTACAAGGTTAAAGTTTAAAAAAGTATTAAAAAAACCTAATATTGAATGAAAAATGGTTCCAGATCGACTTTTTCCTAGACATTCAACTGTACAGCTCGTTCTGTGAAATGTTCTTTTAAATTTTTAATGTGTATGCCATTACTATTACTAAATGCAATTACATACTATAATATATAAGAGATATACTTCAGGTACTTCCTAAACATATCTGACAGAATTGTTAATATAATAATAGCGATACTATATAAAAGATTTGCATTCAAAATGAAAATTTGCCTTATCACGAAATTTGTTTTATTTTAAACCAAACAGATATAAGCTGAATAGTTGAGTTGATGACGTCGAGTTCAAAATAAAACAGAACATAATAAACGTATATTATATATATTTCTATTTCATAAATACTCTATGTTCTATTTTTCATATACTTTATACATATACATCTCTTTTATATATATTTATTTATAAAACCATGTGTCACCAAGTAAAACTTAACTAAAGGCACTGTTATAAAAAATAGCGTAATTTTCTTATTTTTTAAGCATTACAGTCTTCTATATTGTATATTATGTTAGCTAGGGACAGTCTAAAAACTAAAATGACGTTATATATTTCGGTATACTTACGTATATAGACACAGTCTAAAGCTATTTTATAAACCCTAAGTGCTTAATTACGCTAATTTTTATGACAGTGATCTATATATAATATTTATAGTGTATAGATTTAACTCTTATGTGTATAGCTTTTTAATGTTAAGTGGCAGATTACGATAGGTAAAATTCATCATTTAAAAAACTGCAGATTTTCAAGTTCATCAACACAAATCAGCACCAAGGATTCAAAACTCAGAGAACCACAACAACAACACACTGAATAGGCATAACAAACAACAAACAAATAGTTGTACTTTGAAATCAGGGCCTGGTTCTAGAGCCTCTGCAGTTTCTTAAACAAACTAATAGAGATCTGCAATTCTTAAGTTAATTGCTATGTCACAACAATAAAATTTATCTCATATTAACGTAGTTTATATTATTTTATATTAAGGCCGATACATTCAGTATGAAGGAATCTGCAACAAATTAACTTTGTAATATTCTGCACATAATAAAATACAGGGTGGTAAATTGATTCACACACTATAGGGATTCCAATGTTAAATTTTTAATTTCCAATTATCTATCTGTTCCTTAATTATTTTAGAGCTAAACTGTAAATTACTTTGTTGTAGAGAAAAAAAATACTGTGTCTGTACGTGTTATGGAATGCAAGCCTTCGTGTTTCAGAAAACATACAATAGGTAATTATGAAAATTAAAATCATCACTTTAACAAAAATCATTTATGCCCTAGAATTATTCAAAACAAAAAATATAGACAATTTTACAGTTTACTTTCTACTACTAAGCATTATCCCAGTCTATCATAAAATTATCTCCTAACATTTTTCAGTTGTGGTGATATTGTAGCACAGTATGCTTGAGTGCTATGTTTAAGTTGTTTCGGATTCAAATCTACCAATACAAATTTTAGATTTCATACCTCCCCATCAAAATAAATCATTAGGGAAGAGGTTAGAGTTTCGAGTGACCCAATCAATTTCTTAACCACGACCAATATTTTTAGCATTAAGGACCGGGTTTACAATACCCTCTGAACATACACTGCTATGTGAATGGAAAGCACATACCCTATGCTGCACTGCACAACAGATGGTTCAAAAAAGATTGATAGAAACAACAATACAATTGTTAGAAAGTGCGACAAGGATGAACAGATAACGGGAACTAACTGCATAGTTCGCATGCGTAAAAGCAAATAGCTCTGGCGTGGCGCTATGGACATCATCACCTGACAGCCAATCTCGTGCTCGAAATTACCGCGCGCACATGCAGAAAATACTAGTTCCTATTATATATCTGTTCTTTTTTGCTCTTTCCATAAAGGAGCAGTGTATGTCCAAAGACAATACTAGCGCTATACAGAGTGATCATAAAGTATCGCACAAAAATCATATTCTGGTTATTTAATGTTTTTGCCGAAAATCTTTTTAAATTGCCATTTAGACATATAATTTTCAACCCCCCACCCCTCAACCCGTAAGTGGTAGCAACCCCAACTTTAAAAATTTAAATAGAGAGATACCCTTTGTGATACTTCGTTTGATAGGTCTTTTTATTCTTAATATAACCAAAAAAAGTTTTTCAAAATCGATGGACAAATAACGGAGATATTGAACAAAATGTAATCAAATGAAAATGTCAATATTCGACAAGAAAACGGCTCAAATGGTAGACATTAAAAAAGGCACTTCCTGACCTAAAAGTATGGTTTTGATCGGCCATTATTTCTAAGCTGTGGCGTTATAATTTTTTTTAAATGTCAACCACATTTTTTTCCTGATTACATTTTGATAAATACTCCGTTATTTATCAACCGATTTTGAAAAACTTTTTTTTGTTATATTAAGAATAAAAATACCTATCAAAAGAGGTATCACAAAGGGTATCTTTCCATTTAAATTTTTAAAATTGGGATTGCTATCACTTAAAAAAATTCGCAAACCTCGTAATAGCACCATTTTACAGCTTGCACTGCACTTTTTCGTCAATTATTCGAAATATTATTGTAATGGTGTTTAAATCTCAATTCTGATATATAAACTAGGTACAATAATTGTTTTCTGCTTCAGTCATTCCAAGGCATAAGTTATTTTTGTTAATGTGACGATTTTATTTTAATGTTTTATGCTTTCTGACGAATGAAAACTTAAAATCAATAATGTACGGCTATAGTATTTTTTTTTAAAAACACCTATGTATTGGTACTTTAGCTCCAAAATAATTAGGGAATCAGATAGGTACTTCAAAATTAAAATTTTAGCATTGAAATCCCTATCGTGCGTGAATCAATTCACTGTCCTGTCTACAGTAGTACAAAAACTGTTAAATTGATAGAAATCTAATTAACTTAAAATTGACAAAGGAGGGAACGTCGTCGAGGGAACTGTATGTGTGAGGTCGGAACCTACTAGGAGGTTTCAAATACCCTCGCCAGTCCCTCTGTCGAATAACATTCCGAAATGGAACTTAACTACAACTTAAAATTGTAAAAATTCTAATTAATTCGTAGATTATTCTTCGATGAGCTGTGATTCCGAAATACCGCGAGACTACATTAATATTGTTATTTTAATTTACCGTGTCTGCACAAGGCTGCTCTCTACAGTTCAGGAGAAGATGATGAAATATCTCAACTATCTACACTAAAAAGTTCTTTATGAAGTGCTGGAAATTCTAGATGGGGTGCGGATCTCTTCAACTTTCCTAATGCGTCCATATGCAACATACTTATTTCCCTACAAGGTAAATACGTTTTTGTTAATTTAAAAGCATTTGTCTGACAAATATTAAAATGCAAAATCGATCAATACAAAAGAAACTTACCTTAGAGTAGGTATTTTAGTCAACAAGGCATCACAAACAGTAACATCTCCCTTAATTGGAAGTGAATGGTTCTTTTCAAGCTCTATTCTTAAGGCTCGAATGACTGCTTGACTGAGCCGACTGATTTCACCTACACCTTTTAACCCTGGGCGATCTACAATTACACAGTAAATTATTTTATAATATTTAAACAATAATAGTTAAACTTACCCGGAGAGAGAAGAACACAGGCAGAATAAAGGGCAAGTTCAGTCTCTGTTAATTTAAGTTCAGCTATACTTTTAGCCATTTCGAACACACACGTAACTAATTTCATTTCAGCTGTGTCTGATGTGAAAAAGGCGTCTTGTGGCAACGTTGAATCCCCATATAAAACAGAACCTTGCGATAGATCCATATATCTTGACATTCTTAATATTGCTAACTCAAAGCTGCCTGTTAAATCAAAAAGGGAGTTATAAAAAATTATACTTTAAATGTTTTTTAAATGCCATACCAGCTTTAAGAAGTACGATTTGATCATCTTGTGAGAGTTTCATAAACCCAGGCACCATTTTGGCAAACTCGATGATTTGTTGTATTACTGTAGTAAGTTTCTGAGCACATTCAAGCCACAGTTCTTCATGTGCCATATTCTTGTAATATATCACCCGTGATAGATCAGGGGGTTTACGGAACATTTCATGTATATGTTCAAGTGAATACAGACATGTGCGTGCATGTGCGTCTGATATTGTCTTCGCTAGCAGTTCTGATATTTGGCTGGGATCTAAACACAATTTTTTAAATTTATTATAAAAACAATTTAAACAAAAGAGTACTTTGTACAAATTGATGTACAGTGTAATTCAAATTTTCCATAATTTATGATAACTAGAAGTATTTGTAATTTATTTTTCCTAGCGTTAAACATTAATTTCAACAGTGTTAGGTATCAAATACTGCAGGTTTTGAAAGAAATATAGCTCACTCCTTTATTTTTTTCATAGGTACCTAATTATTAAAATAGGCAATACGTATGACTAGTCAGTAGTACCTAAAAGAAATTTTCAGCCTCACTTGAACTTGTTCAATCAGAGACGTTCCGAACTTTGTGCATTTGAAGGGGGTTGCGAAATTATGTAAGTGCCGACACCGTAAAAAAATTGCGGACTTACTAAACTGACTTTCACAGATTGGTCGAAAATAAAGTTGCTTAAGATTTTTTTGGATCACGATGTATTATTATCTATGCCGTAGTTGGGTTGCGGACAATTCGCCCCCCACAATTCGCCCCCCACAATTCGCCCCCGGACGATTCGCCCCCGGATGATTCGCCCCCGGATGATTCGCCCCCGCGGATAATTCGCCCCCGGACGATTCGCCCCCGGAAAAGAATTAAAAAAAATAAGACAGACCACCCATATATTTATTAAAATTGAACTTTTTACTTACTTACTTTACTCTTACGAATTAGTTAAATTTTGTTAGTTAAAGTCGTTAAATTGGAATTGGAAGTACTTTTAGGCTACCATTAAGCACAAAAACATTTATAAATTACTATTTTGTATGTGGTATACTAATAAAAAATACATTATACAAAATATATACAGTCCGTTTTTTTATTTTTATAATAAAATATACAGGGGTGTCTCTAAACCTAGTACCATAAATTTACCAGCCGCTTCCTGACACAAAAATAAGTCGGAATGGTCTATAAAAATTTTGTCCTAAACCGCAGCATAAGGAAGTTGCATGTCTTTGAAAATGGTGTTGAAAAAACGGAAATCAATTGCATTTTAAAAATGGTTTGAGATAAAAAACGAAATTTTGCATGCAGCCTAACCTATTGAAGGTATAAACAGTACGAACACTAACAGTAACTATTTTTATTTTAATTTATTTTTCAATAAATTAATTTAACATAGAAATCCAGCATTCTAAATTGATTTTGGCTGAACAGAAAACCTGCATCTTATAGTAAACGGTTAGTCCAGGCGAGTTGAAACAAGAGTACCTTTTTTGTTAATTAGGCAACAGGGAATACAAATCTCTAACCTAAAATGGAAAAAAACAAAAGGTTAAGAAAAACGGGTTACAAGAAGAAAGTGATAACACCCATTCGCGCCGCCCCTGGTTTGTTTAAAAAAAAAAATAGAAAGTTTATACAGGTTAGGCAGGTTAGGCTGCCTGCAAAATGTCGATTTTTTATCTCAAACCGTTTTTAAAATGCAATTGTTTTCCATTTACTAATTCGTAAAAGTTCCATTTTAATTTAAACTATTTGTAAGTTTTGTTACAAAATATATGGGTGGTCTGTCTTAGCTTTTTTTTAACTTTTTTCAGGGGGCGAATCGTCCGGGGGCGAATCATCCGGGGGCGAATCGTCCGGGGGCGAATTGTGGGGGGCCAATTATCCTAGAAGCGCCGTAGTTCTATAGGTGCGAGTGGTGCCATCGCACAGGGCAGGGCGCATATCATATCAACAGGTCCATTGCGCGCCGTGGATGCTCTCTGGACAATTACATATTTTTGTCATCTAATTTGAAGAATAAGAATTATTTATTTCCTATCGTTCCCTTTTCTTCAGATATGTATTACCATACTCGCATGCCCCTACCAATTTCATAATCAACTAAAACACGACTTTAAACTTATAGCTCGTTTAAAGTGTGGTAGAAGAATTTAAGGAACAACAGTAACTAGCAAGTTATAAAGGAGCTTTATAATTAAAGTTGTGATTATGAAATTGCCCGTAATAAAACATTCCTAGGGACACTAAAAGTGTTTTTTCCACATAGTAAAAATAGAATTATGTATACGGCACGGCCGGCATAAGTATGGATAGTGATATGTACCCATAGCAAAGTGCTAAATAAACGACTTATTATCATTGAACTTATCTAACTAACGGCCGATTTTATAATCAACTTAAAGTCGACTTTAAATTTAAAGCTCCTTTAAAGTGTAGTACAACAATGCCAACAACAATGCGTTATACTTAGCAACCGCGCTGTAATAGTTAAAGGAGCTTTATATTTAAAGTAGATTTAAAGTTGATTTATGATATTGACTGTAAGTTAATGAAAAGGAGAACGAACATATTACTGAGGTACTTACAATATGTCATTTTCATATTTCAGGAAGAGTATTGGTACATTTAACTATTTATGTTGTAGGCACACAACATAATAAATTACGTGAATTGCAGGACGTTTCGACGCTAGGATGCTTTGACAGAGGACGTTTCAACACGAGAACGTAACCTTATGTAAATTTAACATTTTCTCATAGAAAACACTTCTTTGATTATTTCAGGGTATAACACTGCACATGTATTGTGCACTTGTTTGTGTCGCACAGTGGTCCCAATTCCAAAAAAGCTGGCCAAAATTCAAAAAATGAAAAGAAGTTTTCATTAATTTAGATTACTAGAATCGATAATCTAGGGTTCGGTCTGCATATTTTTCTTTTTTTTAACATCAGGCCGTGTCATGGTAAGCAATGGTAACAGTCCGAACCTGGCTTACCAGTCGCCTTGTGTCAATTACTCGAAAAATTAAAAACACACTGTCTTATGAAATAGTGCATAGATATTAAAAAAATTGAGCTATTTTGATTTTGAAATATGGATTCATACTCGTGAAGGTATGTACAATGTACTCCTATTACTAAAAATAGAAATATATTGCACTGTCAGCTATGACCAAACGTCAAATGTTACAAAAATTATTTGGAAGAAATTTGCAAAAAAAAATTTTTACGTATAGAAAAAGTTGATTGTTCTGCAGTGTTCTGTTATCAAACTTTTTTAACAGTGTTATGTACACATTTGTGAATAAATATCCGAAAAGAACAACTGCTAATATATCTGCTAATTCAATTTTTATCGAAGTTTGAAGGAGCTAATCTTTTTCCCAGTTTTGATTTTCTTTGTACTTTTATTTCTCAGAAACTACGTGTGATGCAGAAAAAAGTAAGTTTTTCTGACTAACATGTGTTTTTAAATTATTGGGAAACTTAAACTTCAGGTTTATTGTAATCAGCTCCCTCGAAAACCCATCTGTAGTAAATTTTGTGAAAATGAAATAATTTCTCAGGAACGTCCTCTGCCATTTTGGGCCCCCCTTTTGTTTTTACAGTTTACTGCAGATTCGTGATCAGGGACCTCGAAAACCCGCGTCTAGTGAATTTTATGAAAATTGAACAATTTTTCAAAAAATTCGTCAGCCATTTTGTTTTTTAAATAGTTTACTGCAGATTCGTAATGAGGGACCTTGATTACCCTTATTAACGAATTATTACAAAAATTGAACAGACTTTTATATTTTGGCCAGCTTTTTTGGATTTGGGACCACTGTGTGTCGGTCCAAATCTTCACAATTCTGCCCAGACAATTTAACCTTTTTATTCCGCCGAAAGCATGGAATAGCAAGACCATTTTCGAAATTTTTCTTTGATGGATGGTAAATAAAATTCCGATTTTGTTTTGATAAAATGCTAAAATATAATTTCAGCTGTACTTTCGGGCTATTAATCATATTTTCTAGGAGCGCGGAGGGTTCTATGGTGGTTAGAAAAATCATCGCATGGATTCCTCTGGAATTTTGTTATTTTATAGAGAAAAACAAAGACTATTGGTGAACTTATAATTTAACTCTGTAGCTGTACTCTGAGATTTTCTATGAACTATTAAAACTTAGCCGTGATTAATTTCTAACAATAAGTAGTTTGAATATTTTCAATCTAGACAATCCCTAAAAATGGGTTTAACAGCTTGCAACTGATTCAGCAGCTTTTTTCAGAAAATCATTTATAGTACTTTGATTGATTGCCGAAAATTCGGACTACGGCAAGGCGTACAACACCCCCCATACCCATAACCACTTCTAGATTAGATTGCAAAATGTATTTAAATGAAATACATAGGTATTCCAAAAAATGTACTGGGGTGAGCTATGTTTAATATCAAATCTGTTGATCTAACATTTTCAAGTTGAGGCGACAGTTTCAGAAATTTAATTACTGTTACGTCTACAGTTAATATTTTTGTAGTAATTATCTTAAATGCAGCAATATCTAAATACTTATATCAACCATTAACACAAATTAAGCAAATATTAGAAACTACTTGAAAATGATGTTCTAAATTCTAAATTAGGATTAATCTTATTACGCCAAACCAACCAACAGTTTTAGCAAGCATTTAGCAAATACTCCAAAAATACTCGGCACATAAATGTGAACATCTATTGGACATGCTCATGAACACACATTCACACCAGTAAGTATGGCACCTACAAGATTTCTTCTAGTCTAATGTACAAAAACAACAAAAATGGTAGAGATAAATACACTAAAGAAGAATTTTCACACATCAATCACAACTTACTAGGCAATGAAACAGGTTCACAATCGTCACCACTTCTCTGTTGTACACTTTGGGTATTACTCTGCTGTCTGGCATTTGTTTGTTGTTGTATATTAGGGGAATTAAGAAATGTGGTACTATCTACATAACTGGGCACCAAGTTTTCCTGCTGGGTACCCTCCTGCTTTACCGACACCATTGTTCCACCTGATAGTGTCGCATTCGAAGAAGTTTGTGTTACTCGTTTGAATGCACGTGTGTCTGATATCGAAAGTGTTTGTTTTCCACCACCACCACCATTATTTGTATTAGAATTCCCTATACCATTAACCCATATTAGATTCAAAAATGCCTCAAGTGTTCATTTAACGATCAACACACATCATGAGCAATTTCACGACAATATTTGTCTCACAAACATTTCAAACATGATTAACTAAAAATACTTAATTGTCAGTTATGAATGGGCTTAAGCAGTTAAGTACTTTTAGCATACCTACAATCTGTTGTGAAATTCTACATAAACAACAATTCTCACCTGTAGTAACAACATTAGCCATGAGGCTTCCTGTGTCACTTAATGCATCCAGGCCCGGTCGAGGATCATATGCTGTCGTACTATCTACGTAGTTTGCAGATATATCATAGCCCATGGAATTTGCTGGCACTTGGGTTGTATTAGTGTAGTACGTGGGTGTGTAGGTACCGACCTCACTGTTATAGGCATACCTAAAAAATTCAGTCAAATTCTTGTGTCCTGTTACACTCTCGATCTTGATTCTAGAATTTTAAAAAGGAATAACTACTTCACACCATTTTATTATTCACTCGAAATATGTCAGAGTGAATATTAAATTGATATTTCTACTTGATCGATTTTATTTTAAAAGTTGATTAAGCCAGTCTGATTAGTTTCTAATTATAAATCTACTTTCAGGATCTGCTTGATATTAAAAAAAAATAGAAACCATATTATGGACATAAATACAGGGAGGACATAAAGTCAGATTTATTTTGTTTGTCGCAACCGTAAATCATCTCAATTTTATAATGAAAGCCAACACTCAATTAAGGATAACTCGTTGGGTCAAATTTTGAAGAAGAATGTGAAAATGAAACTGCACAAAATCAAATTGTTTACGCAGTACAGTATTCAAACAGAAATACACGTAACACTTCACAAGGAAAATGCGTATAAATCTCGCGCGGGCACATAGTTTTAGTTCTCTCTACTCAGTTTAATTTAGTAATTATTAATTAAACTCTTCTAACAACGAAAATATTCCAACTATATTATCAGATCAGGTTACTTTTACTATTGATTTACTTGATGATTGTTTATTGTACAATAGGTAGGTAGTATTTATAACTGCATTAATTTCTTTACCCAAAACCCAAAACCAAAGGGACTAATGAAACTTTTTACATGACTTTATATTGCTAATTTGTTGCATTACTTCACCGAACTACAATTTAAACTCTACACCTACTGATTAATTTCTTTCAAAAAATCTTTTTACTAAATAATATAAAGGACAAAATAATACTGAAATTCATTCTATTTTTGCGTACACTCTAATTATATTCTCTAACTTTCATAGGATACTACATGGGAAAAGGAATTGTAACTTACCCTCCATTATAGCTGTGGTGTAATTGGTCACTGCTGGAGGGCGTCTGTTGTTCAAAGACAGAACTGTCAGGAGCAGCATCGTTTTGTGCTCTGAGTTGTGCTCTGTGAAACCTAACTTCGTCTTCTACTTTTTCTCTTTGTTTCTTTGACATTCGACCAAATTTTACAGCTGAAACAAATAATTTTATTTAATGCAAGGCGGCTAAATACGACACATCTTTTAAAAAACTAAAAATTGCATTAGGTCTAGAAAGTTGTATAAATGTGCCACTAACTAATAAGTGTACTTATAAATTACCGACTATTAAGTATTACCAAAGCATTTTTCAGGAAACACAAGTTATGATATGGACTCTGCTATCTATGTCTTGAATTTGTTGTAGTATTCGTTGTTTAATACATGGCATACAAGGTGATTTAAAAGGTGTGGTCAACTATAGGAGATAATTAATTATTCAGTTTTAAAATACCTGGGTCCGATTCTCAAAGCTTACCGAGTTATGAAGAAATCCCTTTATATTTATTTAACAATAAAAAATATTGCATCATGTAGTTGCATCTACGAACAATGCAAGCACGTATATTATGCAGTTGGCGGTCGGGCCTATGGCGAATTTCTGATGCAGTTACTTGAACTCAATTTATTAAATGATGACGATTTTTGCTTGTGACAATATATATTTTTTTCTACATACAACCGCACAAATAAAAAACCAAAAGAGTTATGACGGTGCAAGAAGCGTACCAAGCGTGCTGAAATTGACTGAAACTACACGATTCTTCGCAACAGCAGTGGCACAGTTATGAATAAAACCTAATAAGTACCTAAAATTTCAATTGACAAGTTTAAATATTCGTTTAATAGTAGAGTGCTCAGAGGCTCAAAATGTTCATCCTGTAGGGCTTTAAACACTAAAAGCTGACACCTGTCTAAATCGATAGTTTATATATAGGTAAACTTCCAAAAAAAGTTGTCCAAAAATTGTCCTGTGCAAAAGGGCGTTATTCAAAATTTTCGAGTTACGTAGTGCATCAGATAGCCGAGGTTCATATCTTTGTTTGGTAAAAATTTTGTACAATTTTCTGTAGCGGTTTAGCTGTAAAAAAATAAATTATTTTCAAAAAAGCATTGTGTCTTATGAGAAGCGCGGAGTTTAAGTGCCTGTATCTCGATTCGACGCTCGCTAAAAATGAATTCATTTTGCCGTGTTCGTACGTTTCTCACTCCATAACTCGGAAAGGAAGCCTCAAATAAAGAAATATTATTCTTTGAAAATTAAAGGCCGATGCTTTCTGATTACGACGGTACTTCTTAATATAATTTTAGTGAAATAATAACATAAGTTTGATTAAAAAACTAAGGCAGCTACAAAATCCGCAATCGTTTAAAACTGCAAACCTCGATCACCCTCCTGCACTGCACTATTCCCCGCGCTCGGCCTTTGCCCATGTCTATCATATAGTATTTACATTTTGAGAGAGTACTTTACGAATTTATTATTTACGTACCTATTCGCTGCAGAAGTTTTATAGGGGTAAGTAGGTGTATTATATTTATTTAAATTAATTCATAGAACATATTATATTACCTATGTCAAAATAATAATTATTCCTGTAAAATTCGCGAACTGCCACCAAACCAAGCGCGGGAAATTAAAATGTCACTTTTATTTTTATGTTTTTTTAAGTTTTCGACAAAAATGTTGCACACCTTCAATTAATAATTTACAGGGTTCAGACAATGATTGACGATAGTGGAAGTGCTGTTAAAAATTAGAAGTAAAAAGTCAAAGAAATGCATGTTTTGCGACAATTTGCCAGGGTCGATGATCACAGGTTCTGACAAAACATTGGATACCATAAAAAAACCCTAAAGCTTAGACAACTAATCAGCCAAATTGCTGATGAGAATTTACAAATAATAATTTAAAAAATCTAGTATGGTGAACTACAGTTACTTATCTGGCACAAATCCTGCTAGGTATTGTTCTTACATAAGTAAAAGAAACATTAATTTGTTGCGACTGAAATTTGAGAACAGAACAGATGAATGTCAGATTCATTTGCTTTTTGGGACTTCACCACCTTTATTGCATCCCCAAAATGGTTTTTTATTATAGTCAGTAACTTTGTTTTAGATATTGTACCTTTGTACCCCCCAAATCACAATACCGTTTAATAATTGTGGTTACTGAATATACCTTGTGTTTAGATAAACCATTTTTTAATTCTTCAATGAGTTTGTTCTCCACAATATTTTCACGGTTAGGGGATGAAGTACTTTTTTGTAAGTCTGAAGATTTCGTTACTGCTGTGTTTTTCGACCATGCTGCCAAAAAACATTGTGGATGGTATTTTATCTCCATAGCAATCAAAGCATTTGAACCTATTCGCTTTAAAACAGTTGAGTTTATCTGGGCAATTGATTTGATTTTTTTCTCAATATTTACAGTGAGAACTTGGGATAGTCTGTTCTTATTAAACCTTTTCTGACAACAGACGGATTTTTCAATTTCAAAAAGACCTTTGCGCAAGGTCAACGAGGTAGATTCTGATTCACCCGATTTTTGTAGATTATCATCAGCAAATTTATTTTACTTGAATTCTGTTCTGTTCTTCTCAAATTTCAGTCGCAACAAATGAATGTTTCTTTTACTTATGTAAGAACAATACCTAGCAGGATTTGTGCCAGATAAGTAACTGTAGTTCACCATACTAGATTTTTTAAATTATTATTTGTAAATTCTCATCAGCAATTTGGCTAATTAGTTGTCTAAGCTTTAGAGTTTTTTATGGTGTCCAATGTTTTGTCAGAACCTGTGATCATCGACCCTGGCAAATTGTCGCAAAACATGCATTTCTTTGACTTTTTACTTCTAATTTTTAAAAGCAGCGATTCGATATCGCTATCCGAAGTAGGACTACTTCCACTATCGTCAATCATTGTCTGAACCCTGTAAATTATTAATTGAAGGTGTGCAACATTTTTGTCGAAAACTTAAAAAAACATAAAAATAAAAGTGACATTTTAATTTCCCGCGCTTGGTTTGGTGGCAGTTCGCGAATTTTACAGGAATAATTATTATTTTGACATAGGTAATATAATATGTTCTATGAATTAATTTAAATAAATATAATACACCTACTTACCCCTATAAAACTTCTGCAGCGAATAGGTACGTAAATAAAAATAATAAATTCTCTCAAAATGTAAATACTATATACTAGACATAGACAATGGTCGAGCGCGGGGAATAGTGCAGTGCAGGAGGGTGATCGAGGTTTGCAGTTTTAAACGATTGCGGATTTTGTAGCTGCCTTAGTTTTTTAATCAAACTTATGTTATTATTTCACTAAAATTATATTAAGAAGTACCGTCGTAATCAGAAAGCATCGGCCCTTAATTTTCAAAGAATAATATTTCTTTATTTGAGGCTTCCTTTCCGAGTTATGGAGTGAGAAACGTACGAACACGGCAAAATGAATTCATTTTTAGCGAGCGTCGAATCGAGATACAGGCACTTAAACTCCGCGCTTCCCATAAGACACAATGCTTTTTTGAAAATAATTTATTTTTTTACAGCTAAACCGCTACAGAAAATTGTACAAAATTTTTACCAAACAAAGATATGAACCTCGGCTATCTGATGCACTACGTAACTCGAAAATTTTGAATAACGCCCTTTTGCACAGGACAATTTTTGGACAACTTTTTTTGGAAGTTTACCTATATATAAACTATCGATTTAGACAGGTGTCAGCTTTTAGTGTTTAAAGCCCCACAGAATCATTTTTTAAGCAGTTTTCGGCCGCGCGAGCACTCTACTATAATAACTGATGTATAAAAAACAGGTGGATCCATAGTACCTACATAAAATGTGTAGGTAGGTGTTTATTAATGTTATTAAAGGTGGATTTCATATTTCACAATTTAGAAATATAAGTACCGGACTAAACGACTACGCTGTGTTAATTAATATTTCTTAGCAATGGGCGTAACAGTAGTGTCGCTAAAAGCAAAATATTCAGATGTAGATTGATAGTAGTATAATAGTAGCACTAGGCCGTCCAAAATTAAACCTACCTACGCCAATACATCCGAGATTACCAAAGTTATTATAGTATTATGTTACCAATGTAAAAATTTTAGTAATTGTACATGTTTACATGCGATCAGCCAACAAAAAATTCAAGTGGGAATCGTTAACAATTCCTAAAAGAGTGGAGGTGCAAACCTCTCCTGACTTTCCCATATTAAAAATAAATATTTCGTTTTTGGTATTCAATAGTAGTTCGTGAGGCAACATTGGAAATCATTTGAATGCCTAGCGAGAAAAACGAGACTATACACTGCCGTACTAAGCACAAAGGGCCTAAGTACAAATTTTAAATATTTGTAGTTAATGCCTTAGTACTTCTTTAGAGACCTCTCTCAAGCTTATACTAAGCTTTCTAGGGTATATGTACATTGAAATAAATCGAAAATATCATTAATTATTAGGGCACATCTACTCTTCCTGTTTCCTTTACTAAGCTATATGCGCCTATCTATCAAAACTAGCGGATATATACAAATATTTTACAAAAATAAATTTTGGAGATTCTAAGTTAAAGAGAAGACAGAAACGTTCCAATACACTAATATCCTGTTAATCTTATAAAAGCAAAAGAGGTTGGCAAAACAAAATTTATAAAACCTTCTCTAACTAAAAATGACACAGTTGTCAGATAAGCCCTGCTGTGCTTATAAGGGCAGTACGGGTTCGATATGAACAGAAGAAAGACACCAAGCCGCGCATCTATCTGTAGTAGGTACGGGCTAGAAATTATCAGCTGGCGAAGCGGGACGATCGCTACCGACCGACGACGATCCGTTTCCGTAAGTCCAACTTAAATATTCAAAATTTACGAATTTCTCATCAACCGTACATTTTAGACATATGAATGCCTTATACTTGTGATAGACAACTAAATTTTGCATTCAATTATATAACAATATATAGGGTGTTTCATTTAAAATAACAAAGTAGCTTATTGTACTGTGGAAGCAAACGCCCTGTATACGTGATATACATTTAGGAAAATGCAGAATTATGTACTAAATAACTTTTATATTTAAACTTCTTTCATATTTTGACTAATGAGGCGCTATAGGAGCATCAATTTCCCATTTTCAAAACCTCGTAGAGGGCGCCACAGTGAAATTCTGGCATTCATCAAAAAAATGAAAATATAGCAAGCTGCATAAGTGTAGAAAATTTAAACAAAATCGTGTGGTCAGTTTTTTGTAATTTTTCAAAAAGGAGTTCAAACAAGTTGTTGCGAAACCTGATCAGGTAACTGGTTTTTAAGTTATGGGGCGTTAAAGTCGAAATTTTGAAAAATTCATAGCGGCCGCCATTTTGAAGTTAGAGAGTCCGTCTTCTTTCATATCCGCTACTCAGATTTTCAAAATTCCGCTTCTGAAAAAAATGTTACCAAAAAAACATGTCTAACTTCCGCTCCCGGTTTCGGATTTTTTTGAAAAGCTTATTTTGTTGATGAATTTTCGATATACCCCTTCATTTCAAATTTCATCAAAATCGATTCACTAGTTTTTGCGTTAGAGGCGTTACATACATACCCAAATCTTTAAAAATGTTGAACACCCGTGGATAAAATGATGTTATTTGCTCGAGAAATTTATTCAACTCGGTCTTACTACAAACTTATCCCGTCACAGATAAAAGTTCATTTTATCCTCTTGTACAACAAATAACGATTACAATGGCTAAGTAGCTAAGTTATTAAAAAGAAAAACTATCAAATTAATTTATCAAGATCACGTGCGTGCGCAATAAATTTATGTGTAGGTCGTGATGGACAATCGGTATAATAATTTATTTGTAATTTCTATCAAAATCCAAGCTACATGTGTTGAATGTTATACTCCATTCAGTACGTAATACAGAACTAACAAAAGCTCAATATCTGCAAATTTCTTTCGTACCGATTATTCTAACCCATAACCCAGACATGGAACAAGAACGAATTACAAACAAACAACGTAATTCATAATATTAATAAAATAAAATTTGATTTTACATACGAAACTACAATATTTTCCTACATAGTAGAAAATATACAATTCCATGCTATTCATAAAAATACAGGGGTCGTGTTCCACCGAATACATACCACCGGTAGTTACCCCATTAGTGATAATAGGAAAGCAACCACCAAACGGGCACGAACAGTATAGATAATTATATAGATATCGGGATATCTATCTCCACTAACATTAAATGGAACAGATGAAAAAAAGATATAATTAAAGTACAATTAGAAAATATTGTAATAAGAAAGTTACACTCAAGAATTCGACCTGATGTAGCGATCCAACCCCACAAGGGCGGAAAATTTTTCTCAACAACCTTTGTATGTACGTTTTATACAGGATGGATGACAAAATTCGCCCCGAGGTATGCAGGGTGTATACGAATTCGGCCGATATGTTACGATCTATTTTTTGACTTCTCTTCTAATCCAGCATTGAAATCATTGAATGAATTTTAACTTTAATATACCGTCTGGGTACTTTCAAAACCGAACATAGGGGAATTGCATTGTAACTAACCTTTTTATAGATTCCTGCTCGCCATTTAAACCCACAAGAATGGTAATGGTATGAATAGAACGACAAAAATACAGCGCATTTGATGGTACCAATAAATGTTAGTACTTAGTTATCTTTTTCTGTAAAAAAAATTATAAAATAATGCTATTTTGAAATATCTATGATTGTCAACTTTTTTTTATCTGTCAATTAAATTATTTGAAATCAGTCGATGTTTCTGTTATTAATATCAAATAATATGAATAATAACGAGTATTCAGTAGAGCAGAGGGTTTTTATAATAAAGACATTACCATCCTTGTGGGTTTAAATGGCCAGCAGAATGCAATTCCCCTATGTTCGGCTTTGAATGTACCCACTCGGTATAACGAAAATTTACTAGGCTCTACAAAATGTCTATACCTACACTTTTCACTGAAATGTTAATTTAGTTACAAGTTAAAATTTATCAAAAATCATATAAATAAGGAAAAATAAGTTTAATTAAAGGTACCTACGACGAAAACGAAACATTAATCAATTATTGACATACACATATTCAAAACATATGGCATTTAACTAAATAATCGAACCGCCAGTAGAAATAAAATATTTATCATTGGAGATTTGAATACTTGTAATATGTAGGAACACCAATTTTTAATGATTTTTGAAGTCCAGAATTCTTTAAAGAACATAGCTAGGCCCGGCTAGGTCATTATAGTTGATAATAAATTTTATTATCATAACACTGAAGCTAATGAATTTCCTATAATTTCTACATTAGTTAATAAAACGAATGTAGAAAAATTCATGATTGCTAGAGATAGAGTGGCGTCAAGAAATTAAAATTATAGAGACTTGAATTATCCATTAAGCTTCATTTATTCAATAAGACGTGTGTCTATTACATTATCTTTTTTACCCCAAATATTTGTCCTCTTATGTTATTGCATCTAACGGAGACCAATCTACAAACTACAGAAATTACGTATTATTTCATATTCTTTGTGTGTGTATGTGTATTGTTAAAGATATTGCAGAACCGTGTTGCATAAAGTTTGTAAACATCGAGTGCGTTGCACGCTGTTATCACAGTTATTATAAAAACAAGCAATAAAGAATACAATACAAACTTGTCTAGCATAAGACCCTGCCGTGTTACTTACAGAAGCTATTAAAACTGAATTTTCTATGTAAACGGTGACTGACGTTGGTGGTCTCACTCTCGCGACATGTAACGCGACGTAACGAGCTTCACGCACTTGAGTATCCGCTATGTTGGTTGACCAGATAGCATGTCACATTTATGTGCTACTTGTTAAACAAGGAGATTTATCTGGCTCACTTTAGTTTCCGCTATACAGTAACTGCAAATTTATAGAAAATAGCGTTGTTTTAGTGGCACTTGTATGTGATATACTGTTTTCCATTAGCATTTGTGGGACAACGGTACCTCACTTTTCACATTGTACTATTCGCCTTCAGCTATACAGCGTGTGTAGTGCGGAAAAGTTCGATATATTACTAAAATCACTTTCTATTTTGTTAAAATATTTACCCCCACCCAGAAAATTGGTTCTGAAAAACTTTTAATTTGCAACGCTATATACAAACCTCAATTTAATTTTATGAAATCCATTACCTTGAAATCACAGCTAGGTCTTAATCTTGTTTCCATGGAAACAACAATTAATACTCTCATGCGTTAAGGGGTGATTGTTACATATTTACAGACCATTATATTATTAACGAATTTTCAATGCCCAAGAAAATAATAACGGTTAGTCTAATATCATCAAAAAAATATCTCAGACACAAAAGTTGTTATACGAATATTGAACAAAGACAGTTTTTCCGTAACGTACTTAATAAAAAAAGCTTTTGTAGATGTTAATTCATGCCTTTGGAGGATCATTACAATAAATAATGAAACTATTAACAGCAGAAAACAAGTTAGCAAAGTTATTTATTCTTAACAAGTTATAGAACAACGCACCGTTGTTTTTGTGCACTGATTTTAAAACACCCTGTATACAGAGTCTCCGGAAACTATGTGCAAATATTTTGGAAGGTGATTCTATAGTACATATAATTTTAGATAATAATTTTTCCCTTCATGTAACCACATTTTTAGCTTTAATGACCTCTAAAGATAAACATTTCACGAATATTTTTTTAAATTATATGGATTGGATATTACAAACTTTATTTTTTTATTGTAAAAGTTTGATATTTTCAGATTTTTTAATTTTATCCCAAAATTTGACAGAAGCTCTAAAATCGCGTCTAATAAACTACGCCCACTTTGAAAAAAATTTCCTTGCGACGTCATTTTTTCTCACTTCGCTCATCTCGTAGATACTGTAGTAGGTACCTACCCTCATTTTCAAATTGGTTACGAGCCACTCCTGCTCCTTAGACTACTCCCTCCCCCTCAGAGATTTCCTCTTGATCAGCGTTTTTTTTTTTTTTTTGAAAATTTGTTCTCAATATTGGCGGAGTACGAAATGCTATAACATCTTATCTCGGACACCCTAGTGCCATATTTGTAATAAAAGTAATAAGGTAAGTTAGCAGTTTAATGCAATTATTGTTTTCAGGATAAAGTGATGTACTGATGTACTATCACTGACGAATGTTTTCGCCTGTACTATACCAGCTTTACTGAGAGGCTGCATAACGTCGCCTTTATGGTTTTATATAGGTATGTTGTATAGTATAGGTAGTTATTTTTTAACGACAAATGTTTGTTTTTTTTGGCTAATTGAATAATTCTTTTTAGGGGCCAAGTGATTGTGCTGTTTGCAGTCGAAAAGCGCAAAGTGAGGCTCGCGGTTATTGGTTCGAATCCAAAGTTATTGTTAATGTGGTGTCCCAAAATTTGTTAATAATTTAAAAATGGTATCCCCATAGAAAATTAAACCGCCAAAACTTGTAGAAAACGCTATGATAAAATCTGCATCACAGTTCTCCACTGATAAATGTAACAAAAAATATTTTAATCAAACAAGATTTTGATATGACGAACGAACGTTTAGATAATAACTGATGCAATATTTTTTAGGTCACGCTTTTTTATAGAAATGTTCTCTGAAAGGGGTCTGGTTCGCGGTAGGATTTATGCTTATTTAAGCCGATGCCGTAATATAAGAATACTTTTGATGCATTGGTTATCTCATATCTTGTAACTAATGAAAAAAAAATATCCAGTCAGTATGCTGACGATGGACAAGAAAAAGTGCATTGGGGGTGTATTAATAATAATATATATAATAATAATATATATAATAATAATAGCCCACATATTATTAAAACTCATCGTATATGGCGATGGCCTCATCAACAACAGAATTTAAACATACGAAAAATATTGTGTGTGGTAATATGTCGAAATATATTGGGCGTAGAATTGAATCACGCAACATAGGAATTTCAATGGTAGATAGTACCTATTTACAAATTACAAATAAATATTATCTTCCCTAATTATTTTACAATACAGAGGCAAAACAGGTTTTCGTATAGTAAAAGAATCTGTGTCCATAAATGTTACAGATATTAATTTTTGTTTGTTCTTAAACCGAGAAATCAAGAAAATAAGCAACGCTGTTTCGGCAAAACCCAAAAGTGTTTTGGAATTACGCTACTCAT
Source organism: Hemicrepidius hirtus (assembly GCA_963082805.1). Lineage (NCBI taxonomy): Eukaryota > Metazoa > Arthropoda > Insecta > Coleoptera > Elateridae > Hemicrepidius > Hemicrepidius hirtus. The sequence continues at coordinate 27,375,646 of OY720160.1, read as the reverse complement.
CTAAAGTATCACTCATCAGCTACTCATCTAATGCCTGGAACTTGACGTGGAGTTTACATTCATATCTAACGAAAGGTTTATTTTATACGAATTATTAGATACGCTTGCATTGGAAGAAAAACTAGAAATGATGAAATGGGATTATTCTGGAAACAGTAAGTACCCAATAGGCGAATACCCATGAAGGGGTATTCTTATTTCTCAACCTTTGAAAAACTCAATAAACCTAAATGAACCTTTTTTTCTAAAACAATTAGGGAAAATAGTAACAGAATATTGAAATTTAAGCATTGAAATCCCTATCTTATGTGATTCCATCCTATACCCTGTATAGAAATATAGACGGTGTTCTACTTGAAACAATGGAAGAATATTCAGAAACTGTTGTTATCAACATGTAATCTTTGCAATGTCATTTAAGTTTATTGGGTCCATAGATAAGTATGTAAACAAATATTGCTGTAATCTGGGGAAGTTTTTTTAAGGTTCCCCCCTGTGTACATAACGATGGCTGTCAAATAGCTATACAATACGACACGTCGTACGGCGTACGTCTATGATATTATAATTTCTAACATTTTTTAGAAGAACACTTGGACATTAGACATAACAGCCTTGAACAGGTTCCAGCTCTGATATGGTATTAAATACCACCAAACTTAGTGAAGACTACATATTAAATATAGGAATATAGCCTTATATGAAGCAAGTACTTACCATCTCGGCTCATGCCCAATCGAAGGCATTTCTGAAGGCGGCAGTACTGGCAGCGATTACGATTGACTCTGTCAACAACACAATTTTTGTTCCGGGGACATTGGTAATTGACAACAGAGCTCTGGGATCTCCGGAAGAAACCTTTACATCCTTCACAGGTTATAACACCATAATGAACTCCACTGCTCTTGTCCCCACATACCTTGCACGGTATTATCTCTATTTGCGCTGTAAAGAAAGAAAAAACAATCAGTACCTATCTATAATTTATAATTTTCAGTTTTCTTATGTATGGAGATGTGTATTTCCTTTTTAATTACACATGTAGTAGAGGATGCTACTAGGGACATATATCCGTTCATCTAAAATAAAAGACGAACATCCATGAATAGCGGAATTCGAACTCGGGACGCTGTGGTTGAAAGACCGCAGCTTCGAAAAAAAACTATTAGATACTTAATAAAGAAATAGTTTGAAGTTAAAGAATAAGTTTGTAAATATTAGAAATGCTCTTTAAAAAACACGAGGTTGAAAATAAATTTGTTTTAAATAAACTCAATGCATACTAATACTTAAAAGTTATAGAAAAGAATATCTCTAATTTAATCCCATCAATAATAATACCAATTTCCTATCATAATTATTAGTTAGACTCAAATTAAAGGATTTAGAAAATTTCTCCTCCAAGGTTTTCCACTTTAAATGTAGCTTCCGCTAAAATCAATCCTTTGACAAGAGAAGTGTTGTGCATAATAAATATACACATCCTGAACCCGTGAACTATATATTGTCTTTATCTTTGTTAAAGATTCTTTAACATATGTTTGATTAAAATGGAAATAACCAATAGGTAGGTACGTGGAAACTCAATTAAATTAGAAAAGATAAATACCTGGAAACAATATATAAATCCTACAGGAAGTTATACGCTGATAACTTATCAACAGGATTATCATTTATCTGGTGAAAATGTTCTTAGTCTACATCAGAATACTTTGTTGGCAATAATTTCAGGAAATGTGTAGCTTTCAAATTCATCCAATTGAAATATTGAAATATTCGATTTAAAGAAATTAAGAGAAGCAATACGCGTGAACAATTTAGATAATATAATGTAAGTAGCGTAAAATATCTAAACGTGCCTGAATTATTCTTGAAAGTACCTAATAAAAGATTGTACTTAAATCTAGTTATGTTACGAAACAATCGTTTTACGGAGACTTCAATGATACATCACACTGCGAGTTTGCTCTATGCAACCAAGAATACAGCCCTGCTAATGTTTATACAGGAGATGTGGTGTATTCGTTCAGGATTTCCCGCTCAATAGTACTCGTTTTTATTGATTTTAAACATTAGTTTGTATTTTGTTTTAAGTTAAAGAAATGGCAATTGACATGATTGTAATTACAATGTTGAAAATCAATGAAAACTGAGTACTACAAACATTCAATTTGACAATTAAAGCAATAAATTATGTTAGATAAGCCAATAAGTATGCATGGGGTGTATTTCATTTGCCAAACGCTTATCTATTGGGTATGATATCGTTGTTTGACGTTTCATTATAGACCATGGGCAATAAAGATGTCCATGGGCTGTAAAAAGGCGTTTATGACAAAGAAATTCGTGTATAATTATAAAATTATGATATGTCCGTGCATAGAATATATTTATTTCTAATTTAATACGAAACCACAATAGATTCAAATAAATACGCCCTAGAAAGGGGTTGTTATATTAGAAAAATAAAATATTCGAATTTTGAAATAATATTAAAAATTGTTTCCATTATTGACCAGTAGTCAATAAGAAAATAGTGACCACCAGCCGAGAAAATCAACTTCTCCCATTGAAAACAAGCTAAATAATAGTGTGTTCTAAAACTAGTATTCTGCCCTCATAAGCACAAAGGGCTTATCTGACAATTGTGTCATTTTTAGTTAGAGACGGTTTTATAAATTTTGTTTTGCCAACCTCTTTTTTGCTTTTATTATAAGATTAACAGGATATTAGTGTATTGGAACGTTTCTGTCTTCTCTTTAACTTAGAATCCCCAAAATTCATTTTTGTAAAATATTTGTATATATCCGCTAGTTTTGATAGATAGGCCCATATAGCTTAGTAAAGGAAACATGAAGAGTTGATGTGCCCTAATAATTAATGATATTTTCGACTTATTTCATTGTACATATGCCCTAGAAAGCTTAGTATAAGCTTGAGAGAGGTCTCTAAAGAAGTACTAAGGCATTAACTACAAATATTTAAAATTTGTACTTAGGCCCTTTGTGCTTAGTACGGCAGTATTGGAAAAAATATTATAACTATTTAAATTCGCTGCTCGATATTATTTATTTTAACTGTATTTTAAAAACTACGCCAACTGCATAGATATGCCTGCTTCAACATTATAAGTATGGCAGAGCTGTACGTAATAGGCCCCCCCGTTGATTGTACGTTGAGATCTGTATCGATACAAGTATCAGTATCGCGATACAAATCTTTACGTGTATTTATCATTTTCAGTATCAGCTTGTATGGTCGCTGATCACTGCCGTGAAACCTCGATATTTCGAGCGTGCAACTGATACTAATTTCTGCACGTTTCAACGTGTATGTAAGAGTCTACGTAGTATCGCTACGCATCATGTCTGGAGATCGGGATTTTTGGGAAGAGTTTTGAAATATGTACAAGATACTCAAATAGGCAATTTCGTGAAATGGTAACAACAGAACTGGTTGTCAAGTGCAAGGAGAGGTATCCCAATGAGGATCATAGTTTTGTTAAAAAAAATACATAACTTTTGTTGTGCAACTGCTACAAAAAGAGGTTCGAAAGGAAACATTGCAGTCTCGCGTTTAAAACTAAACTGATGTCTCATGATTCCGTCTCGGTGTCTATTCGATACTGAATACTTGATACATATCTACGATACATCTATCGCCACTTGTATCGAAACAGGTCTTCTCGTCGGGGAAGCCCCTACACTTGTCTAAAGGCGCGTTCAATGTAAGTAGCGATTGCGACTACTTCTTGGTCAGTTTATCAATCCGTAGTTAACTCCTTGTTAATGTAACCAACAGTCAACTGCCATGACAGTTGTAGTCGTTAACACGATGCGATGTGATGGGTATGAATGTATTATGGAAAGTAGTTGACTATTTCCCCAAAAAATTAAAAAGTATATTGTTGGTTCCAAATGACAAGTTACGGTCGCGATTTTGACCGTTTAGTTTAGCCTATGGTTTAGTTGAGTGACAAAAATTGTTCCAAAACGTAGCTGTTGACGATTCACATAAATCGAGAAATCGCTGCCTATATGTAAATGTTGTCATATTGAGGTGAGAGTCCTCGGTATCCGTAGTCGGAACAAATGCCTATACATCTTTTAATTGATAGTTCCAATTTTTAATCTGAGATTGCCAAAACTAATACTCTACTTATTTTAGGGAGTGGGTTACATAAGTTCATTAAAAGGGGAGAGGCAACAGGTACAATCCCCTATGTTACAGGATTATTATCCTGACCGTAAAACAAAATACAGTCGAACTTCCATATAATGAATTTCTCTATATATAACGAATCTTTTTGCGAACCCTTGCAATTCGAAGTAAAAACCATCAAAATTAACTTCCATATAGCGAAGTGAAGTTTTTATACAGGGCGATTTACGATTCCGCAACGAACCAAATGAAAGTGAAACACACTATTGTATGCAGAATTTCATCCTGAATCCAAATATCTAAAAATATACAGGGTGTTCTATTCAAAATAAAAAAGTTGACGATCGTAGTTTAAAACAGTAGAAAGATATATTTACTAAAGGGTGATGAGAAAAGACCGGTCAAGATAACGAAGTAATGAGTCGAGTCGTTTTTTTACAACCTGTACAAGCCTGTACAACGAAATTTCTATATAACGAGTTCTTTTTCAGGATTTTATAACTTTGTTACTATATGGAAGTTCGCGTATGTACCTTTAAAATTGTTTTTCTTTTGACATTTTTTCCCTCGGACCTCGGTGATTATGCAATTTACAAATCTGACAATGTTAATGGGAAGCAATGACTCGCGAAACGAGTCCTGCTCAAGATTCATTTACAATTCACGAAAGTACTGTCACGTTTATTAGCGGTGTAGTTACCCAAATCATTTCAATTCAGCATGTTTTATCTTTTTTACTGAAAAATTCCAACTTACTTGTTTATGGAATATACAAAACATAGTCGACTACAAAACGTTTTAAAATAAGTGCAGATCTATACTTTAAAAACATTTGAGTTGTCTCGTCCCCCCTCTACTTTAACAGAAAATATCCATTGTCAAGACAGTTTCACAATGAAATTTCTGCATTCATATTTATACTGAGCAGTCTTGAGCTACTTATACATATTGGTTAGCAATGTTAGCATTATATTTGTCTAAATTCTTCGACAGATGCTTCTATTGTATACACCCTCTCAATATCATTTCTACAATACGACACAATGATAAAAATCTCCTGTTCTAGCTCCATTATTGCAATTTGTAATAATTTTGATAGATAGCAAAACCGTTCACTATTGGTATAATTTTAAATACCTATGTTGGAGTTTGAAGACAGACAGACACCCGGTACAGTGACATCACCTATAATAATATTGATTTAATTTTGGAATTTCGTCGTGAAAACATGGGCAAACAGTAAACAACAGTCTGGAACTTAATTCATAATTTGAAATGGATATATTTCATCTCATAAATCTCACTTCTTTAAATTAATCAAGATTAACAGTACCTATTTTAATTATCCTGCGATGTTCTTTAAAAATGTATAAGTGTAGAGTGTGCCAATTTTATCCGGTAACCTTTTAAAAGCCGCTACAATACGCAACAAACTTTACAACCCAAAAGATAGTTTTCCAATTACAACATATCAGTGGAAATTTAAAAAATATATAGTTTGCTGTGGACGCAATAGGTTGGAATCGAACATATTATACAGTGTATGGTAGTGCTCACATTTACTTAAGTGCAAGTTCTGATTATCTTATTAGAATTAGATGCACATATAAATCATCAAATCTTAACTTTGTTTCCAACAGTTCATGCAAATTATTAACTCTTAAGAACTTTACCTACGTAAGTTATTTATTCATGTTCCAAAAGTATGTCTGCAAACTGCTTTCAGCAAACTAGCCTAACTTTCTTTACTGTATGAATTTTTAATGTAAAATGTCAACATACCAAGTTAACATATGCTTTCAGACATGAAAAGCACAAATCAGCACGTCACGTGCATTACGACTTTTTAAAAAGTCAACCTACGAAGTCACTATTGGTTGAGCCGTTTCCCATCAGAGATAGTTGACGCTCCTACTCCGCTAGCTCAGCACGTGCAATCTATCCTTAGTAAGATAGATTGTGGATAGATCATTATCCTCACACACATTTCAAAGTCTTTAACCCTTGCACAGACAGCTGACGAACGTATTATGTTGCCTTTGGTATTATTTACACATTGTAGTTTGTGCATATACAAATATTGTTTTACGACTTGACAACAATCATTGTTAAAAGGTTGTTATATTAAATAAATCATTCGGTTTCTAGAAATAGGTACATGATAAATTGGATAAATTTGAAAATGCGAACTGACGGATGACTACGATAGTCGTATTTATGTGATTTTGCACCAGAATAAATTAATCCTGTGTAAAACGGATTCAAAACAAAACACATTTATAACAGATCGTAACAGATAGTAGTTAGCGAGCAGAGTGATCATAGTTGATAGTTAAACTAAACACCATCTCATATTAATTTACAATTAAATTATAGACCATAAAAAGTATCAATTTTTTAAATGTACTATTTCCCGGCATTTTCGAACTTTTATGTAGGCTTTGTTCATTTTAATATAACTTCTCTATTATACAATTATACATAAATAATTCAATAATTACTTTTGATTGTAACGTAATGCAATGCAAGTGCTGTGTATAAAAAAACATGTCACTGTTAAGGTTTACATGTATGTAGTACCTAGTTGTGCTGTTTTTTATGGCTTTATGAAAAATCTATAGTCATTGTTAGTTTAATAATTTAGATAATCTAACAGAGTATGACCCAAGTTTACTAGCTTATTATTTACGAAATTTGATATTAACAAAAGTTGCCGTTTTGAAAAATAGTTTTAGAGCTTTAAATCGGTATTTGTATTCTAAAGTAAAAATAAACAATGTTTATCTCAAAGATTCGCATTTCCGGTATCTAAAAAGTAGTAGGTAGTACTATATAAAATCTCCCTAAACGAACAAACCTCGAATTGAATTCGCATTTCTTGATCTATCGTCTCCGGTTTGTTGTTGCTGTTGATGTTGCTGTTGTAGCAGTTGCTGTTGAGGTGGTTGTTGTGTCGGTTGTTGTTGTGGCAGTTGAGGGGGTGGTGTAGTTGAATGAGAATCCGTAGAAGAAATGTCACCACCACCCCGAATATCTCTTCCTGAACCAGCTGACCAATTATCCTCGCCCCTCAACAACTCTTGAAAAGAGTCCATTGTACAACACCACTGACGTTCGTTTGAAACCGCCACTTAATGTAGCAAATCGTTTCATGGCCAAGCGGCCCAATTGGCCGATATTAAACTTAGCAGTAACCGTAAAATGCACTATTAGTCGGATTAAGTACAAATCAATCCTTCCGCACCAAACGTATTATATGAGATAATTTTAGGACGGAATCGTTGGGTTTCAGTTTAAAAAAGCAGATGGTTAAAATTTTCGTCTATGCCAAAAACTACATCACACTTATTTAACACAGGAACTTGTAAAGTTTAAATTATTTTCTTGGAAACTTTTAAAAATAAGTCTCAATTCGTATACGTCGATCTCCATCCTAACCTGGAAGTGAATTAAGAACACCCACAAAGGAGAAGTATAAGAGAACTATTTTCTGCTCAAATGAAATTGCCGCTCTCTCGATACTACTGCACAGAACAACATCAGGTTGTAAAGGATTCATGATTGTGAAACGTGTGTTGGTGTTAATCAATTTAAGATGCTTTTGTACACGAGTTTTTACTCGCTGATAAGACTATGAGTCGTTGGTAAATTTAATCGTGCAATCAATACAAAAGGGTCAATACTCTTTTGTTTGCAATTGAGCAAAACAAAAACTTGTATTTCCTAAGTGGAAAATTAATTACCAATTTAAGAAGCATATTGCAAGAAATAAATGTGAACAATATAAATATCTCCAAGTAGTAATTTATGTGAATTATACAAAGCGTTACGTATTTTGATCTGGGTTATTGTAATAATTATATCTGAAAACTACGTCAATTTATTATTATTCTCTGTAGGTAATTATAGACACTACATGTTATCTATATAGCCAAAAATTGTAGCATTCATATTAAGTTTAGAATGATACATGCTTTTCCTATGCGTTTCTCGGTAGGGTGCTGTATGACTAAATGACTATGGAAGACAACGGCACAAACTTATGATAGCTAGAGAGTAAATATGATAATTACTGGGAAATACTAAAATGTAAAATTAGATAGGTGACCAACCTAGAATAAGAAATACCTCCCTCTGTGATAAAATAGTTTGGATAACTTCTCTTCAATTCAAAAAGAAATAAATAACAGTAGGTACATAAACGAAATATTATATGTATTCCTGTCTACCTAATGATTGCTACCTTAAACTTAAGAACAATTTAATTACTTAACATAAAAATATTGGTGATTAACTTTTTTCTACAATAAGGTATTATACCGGGTGGCCGATCTCAAAGGTGTACATATTTAACATTGTATTGAACGTTTCTGATGATTCCTGCTCGCCAATTCAACTTACAGGAATGGTAATGGTATTAATTGAAAGGTAAAGTTATTGCGCTTCAAATGGTGCTAATAATAAAATTAAATGTGCTATATTTATTTTAAAACAACGATTTAAAATTTTGCGATTTTTTAATATGACGTGCCATGATTTTCAAATTTTAAAGCATTTGTCAAAAAATTTGATAATTTAGTTGGCGTAAATTAGTGGATTTCTGTAAATGACAACTAATTTAACAAAAATTTGAAAATCATGGCACGTCATATTTAAAAATCTCAAAATTTTAAATCGATATTTTAAAATAAGTATAGCACATTTAATTTTATTATTAGCGCCATTTGAAGCGCAATCATTTTACCTTTCAATTATAATACCATTACCATTCCTGTAAGTTGAATTGGCGAGCAGGAATCAGCAGAAACGTTCAATACAATGTTAAATCCCTATGTACACCTTTGAAACCGGCCATCCGGTATATAAATTACGAAATTTTGAAGGATTTTCTAAAATAATTAGATTTTTTACCTATGAGAAATGTTATTGAAAAATAGTTGTACTAACTTTTAAGTCACGTACTTGACTTTTTATTTAGAGTATATTGTTCCGGGATAAACAAGTACCCGTATTCGGTTTAAAGTAAAATATAAAAACTACTTGATCCTATTATTAAGGTATCCAGCTGTACAAATTCCCGGTTAAAGTTTCTTTTTTAAAAGCATGAAGCATAATTAATTACCTACTGCAAACGATGTTCCTTCGTGTTCCGCACACCACATTGCAGTCTCATTAACTCTCACTAACTACTCATCAACTCATCTATACCTATTTATAAAAGGCACTAGTTAAATATTTCTTTAGAATGAAATATATTAAAAAATATTAAATATTAATCGACATTTTTTTATAAAATTATAGAACTTTAAAGAGAAAAATATAGCAAACAACAATCATCAAAAAAGGTAATAATTAAAAAAAAAATTGCAGGATAACTGAAAAATGTATTAGATCTCGTTGGAAAAGTCTAAAATAGATTTTACTGTGCCGATACATAGAGAGAGTTAGAAGAATTATTTTAATATAATAATTCACATAACGGAGATATTCAACTGATTCGTAGACTCATCCAGTATAATAAGAATATACAGGCTGTTTTATAACGTAAAGTCACAATGCCACATTCGTGTTGGGAAGGTGAAAACAAGTCGAAACTAAGGATCTGTCATTTTGTTTAAATCGACTTTTAAAAACTAGTGGTTTTGGCCTGATTTAATTAAATACTTAAGCAGCCGAAACAAACGATATTTTATATTTCTTATTCAGTACGTTATTATAGAAATGTTGTCCGTCAATTAAGACTTTTACTTTTAGAACGCAAGAGTAGTGCGTCGATATCCATTACATGTACGGTTTTTGTGATGTAGAGGAGAACAACACTCCTGGCTCCCACGATCTCCTGACCTAACATGTTTCGATTATTATTTGTGGGGTCATAGAAAAAGTATAGTCTACCAAATATTGAAAAAGACTGTCATACATCTTGGGAGACGTATTTTTGAGGCAGTAGGATTAATTCGGCAAGTAGATCATTATTAAGTAGCGACTGACTATGTTTCGAAAGAAATAAGAAATTGTAGCTATTTTAAGCTATTTATAATAATTTTAAACTAAAATAAAAACAGGTATTGGCTTTTCTGAAATTGTAATTATAAAATAAAAATTTAACAAACTGTATTTTGAAAAAGGTTTACTTTAAACAAAATTACCGCTTTTTAGTTTCGACTTGTTTTGACGTCGGCTACACGTAAGAGAAGTAGTGGCCTATGTCGTGGAACACCCTATATATTATATTATTGTGGCGTCATAATCATAAGTGGCGTCTTTGGATTTTATACTATGATTTTTATATTTGGTTTTGAAAAAAAGATATAAATGAATGTATGTTACCTACTACCATTAATTACTCGAAAAAATATAAACAAAATTACAAACTTTGGTAACACTGTCAATCACAAAAAAACAAAGGATGTAACAGTTGACTGCAATTCGGATGTAATTCTAATTGAATTGAAAAACGAAAACGTGATTTATTAGACTAAAACGTAAGAAACAAGTAAAAATTAAATTCTAAATTAATTTTGTAAATAAATGATAAAAAAACAATTAATTTATACCTAGTAAAAATTACTTTAACTTCCTAGCCTATCATCCCATCCATTTGCCTATCTACATATTTCTAAACTTACGAATTGTGAATATTACACTTCCACAGCAGCTATGAAAAATTGTAAATGATATTTCTCAACGGAAAAATTCTACAACGAAATTCCCAGGTCCATATAATGTTTGACTTGTATAGAATTCTCAAAGTTCAATGACCCCTGAAGTCGAAAGTAGTAGCTAAATAAATCAATGTGTAAAAAGATTCATCAAAATTTTAAAGTCTTTTGGAACATACTTCAGTTTCATTGATTTTCGACTAATTTTACTACAGCTAATCAAACATTAATGCATTATGTTAAACTATTATTTTATTTAGAAAACCCCGGAAAACCGCACAATCTGTAAATTAACTACACTATACCATCTGCAAATTGGAAATACAACAGAAGTAACATTTGTTATTGCCGGTTATAGCAATTATCTTTTCTATTTATTATATCGATCTTACTATAATATCATAACCTACAGTCTAGTACCTCAATTTTTTATCGTATTAGAAAAATGAAATCAAAGGCGGTTTTAGTTGCAGAAATACATATTTATAATACAAAACTCAATTTGTTTTGTTAAATAACGCAAGTTTTTGGATATTTTTAAACTGATTCACAATCAAATTAAATAAATACCTATCACCTAATAATTCGGATTAATTAAATATTTCAAAGGTAAATTAAACGCTATAAAACCGAAACTAACAAATTCGTGTAGGTACTTCCATATAGTTAATAGTACAAACGTCATGGATAGATAAGGTATGTAACATAGTCTTATGCCTCATTAAAAGTAAAAACCAAAAATGACAAAAACGTTACGGTGCTGCACCAAAATCTTTTATAAAACCACCTTTTTGGCAATTCGTAATTTAACACCAACACATGAACTCATTCACGTCAATCAAAAATAAAATAAAAAACCCGGGCATCTTAAAATCCACGCATTTTAAAAATATCATGTGTCATTTGCTATAAGCACGCGGGGTAGTTAAGAGAGAGCGGCACACAAGGACGTATTGAGTGTTTATTTAGTGCGAACTACAGGATCTGTCGAGCGGTTTCTGTTTGGAGGCGCGGCAAAGCCATTGAACTCGAGGTTGTTCACCGCCGAATATGGCTCAACGAAAGATGCAATCGTTATAACCGCGTTGAGCGAGCGAATATATGTATATTTATGGATTTATAATTAGCAAAGCTAGCCGGAAAATTTACTACCCGATATCTGAGAAAAACTGAGAAGAACCGACCGACGAAACAAACATTGTACGAGAAGGAATTCCGGCTTAGAATTTATACGCTTCGTTTACAATACGTAAAAGCCTAAAAAATTTAGAAATTGTGTCGATAACACATATTAAACACAAAAAATGTAAAGTTTAATTCTGTAATTCCTTATAAAAACAATTATTATAAACATTTATTTTTAGATAAATGTCAATGACCGTTGCGCGATAAAGAAACAACAATACAAAACTTATCTTTCAAAATTTAGACAACTAATTACATATTAAATATTTAGTAAACAAGAGCAAAGCACTCGAATAAAAATACAAGGAAGAGTCGTTAATGCCTGCAAAAGTTATTTGAATTGAAATTCTCTCGCTCAACTTTTTATAATTTTCTTATCTGCTATTACTACAATAGCACGTGAGTTGTAAATAACATTAGGTATGTAGTATATTTACGAAATGCATTTTCATAATTACTGTAACACAAGAAAATGTTTCACTTATTTTTGACTCCTTGGAAAAGTGCTACAACAGATTTACGTAACACCCCCGCAGCACTGAGTCATATTTTTATTTAATGTACGAGAGTTTACAAAGTTTTAAAATTTAATGAATGTCACAGGCGTATTTCAAAATGCAGCTGCCAAAAATTTTTTCAGAAAAAATTACAATAAAATATTTATAAGTACAGGTAACCGACACCACCTCCGGCACTAATAACAAAAACAAAACAATCACTATTTTTAATCACTAATCAGCATCACATACTTCACGATCACTCATATCCTGAATCCCCCACACTACCCGGCCCAATAATCCGCACAAATACCAGGAGTCATTTGCCAGGACGCAGTGCGTACGTTATCCCGGAAAATTCAGCACATATTTTGGGCATTTTTTAAGAAAGTCTTGTCGCAGCAAATTGTCCATGTATCTGTGTAGTAATACGGGAATGTACTTGAGGCTGCGACGGGTTCGTTCATTTTGTATCTTTATCTCCTACAATTCCTGCTAGATTCCTCGTACGGCGAAGCGCGAACATACGTCGTAGCCCCGGAGTCGTGACGTAGGGGTATCCCCACTCTGGGAGAGTTCAACGACCCTCCCATACTATGATGATGATTATAAGGACCCTTCGGACCCGATCGGAAATTATCGATGCAATTCGCGATTTTTCAAACCCGATTTTTTTTATTATTGCAGGATACCCGACACCCAGACATTATTTCCAGCAAGTTTTAATTAAAGAAATATCCCAGATTAAGAAATTTCAGCAAGAAAAGGTAAATCGAGCACTTCTCGCAGTGCAGGTGCGCGGAATTGTTCGTAACGATAAGAAAGGAATCAAGTGCGAAACGCTAGTAATAATTTAATAAAATGCAAACAAATCCTTTATTCTGTTACTTACAGGAGGAAAAGACAAGTGTTTCAGTAGCAAAAAAAATAAGTTACATACATTATCAGCTGCAAGTATGCACAACTAAACGACGTCTAAATAAATTCCGAAAACAAAAAGAGTTTAATGACCTCACCAAAAACATATTTTTAAACATAACTCACACGCCTGTTAAAACCGACAAAATTTGCCTAAAATTATCTAAAGTTGGTTATCATTAAATGATTCCAGTGTAGTCTTAATCCTTGATTTGTTTACTGATAAAACTACTAAGCAAATATCCAAAATTAAACAGAAATAGCTATACCGATTAAATACCTGTTACGAGCGCAGGGTGGGATTAAAGGAAATTTTGCAATTTCTTCTGTTTTGAATCTTTTGAAGTAGTGGTACTGTGTATATGCAAATAAATAATTTAGTTTTCATTTATTTAACTTAGAATTTCTACTCGTAGACGCGCATGGCAATAAATATAAATAACCATTGTTTGCAATTGTAAATAAATTAAATAAATGAAGAAATCTATCCTTCCTTTGCCATTACCAGCATACGTTTGCGTTATAGTGTAGGTACCTAGAATTAATTTCCGTATGATATTTACTGTAGATTACGACCCTTATAAAAAAATAAAAAATATTTCAACAGAAAAAAGATTTTTCTTATAATTCTTTTATGTTAGTACAGTATAGCATGTCCTTATTTATTTAATAAATTAAATTTTAAATAATTTAAATAAATAAATGAGGAATAGGTATTTATTACTGCTCTTAATGTAACGGAAAGGCATCAAATTTTAAAATTACTTTCGATAATTGTTAGTATTAGCAACAGTATTAGTAAATTTCAGCAATATGATTGTACAGTTTTGTACTTATGTTCTGATGAACACCGCGAATTTTAATTTTAAAGAAATGATTCCTGAACTATTAAAGAGCACAAACCAACCTATTCAAGGTAATATTTAATTCTTCCAGTCAAGTAAGCAGTGGTTGCAGTGCAAAAGTTTGCGTAATAAGGTAGTAATATGCTCCTGGATCATTGAATGGGATGTTGAAAAATGCGGTTCCGTAACTTAAACACCACCACATACAAAGAAAACATTTAATTATATTAACCTCCGCTCATTGGATACCTATGTAATTTTTCATAAAACAAAACTCTCAGCTTTTTTAAGAAATGGTGTAAATTTCCTTTCAGTATACACCTTTTTCTATGTTGATGCGACGATAAAAAAAGTTAATTTTGCCGATTTAATTAGTTTTTCTATAAATGGGTAGAGTCGTACAGTAATTTAAATAAATAATTATTTCCATAAGATTTATTCATTTTACTAATATTCACGAATTAAGAATAATTTACCGCAACCTAATTTATAACACATTCATTTTTATACATTAATGTTGGGTACCCACATATTGTATTTGTTTGAATCATTGATTTACAGTAATCGTTTGCAGGTGCCAAAGCAAAAAGTTACTGTAAAAAATTAAATAGGAGCTGTTCATAAAAAATCGTATTTTGTAACGAGAACTTTGATTTTCTTAGCACAATTATAATTTGTCAGTAAAAATAATGGAGAAATGAGGATATTTGGAAGGGTGAATGGCCTACACGCTGGTGTCGGTGTTAAACCAGAAGCAATGGAATTGCAGTATAAACATAAACAAACATTGTTTTCGTTCAGATTTTGTGCAAATTCCCTCTTCCGTCTAGATTCTAGAATATAATAAAATACGACGTGAAATGTGAATGCTGGAAAAGATACCATAACTTTACTAAAACCATTTCTTCATCTTAGCAAACCTTTCTGAAGGCTATTTTCCTATCTAACTGTGTAACAAAATGCCGGTAAGTGAAAAAAGTTCGGTCTTGAATTTTCGAAATCCCATCTTCGCGTTGTTGTTTGGATAATAATTTGTATTATGAAAATGGAGCTAAAATACCTGTTTAGGGCGCTGCCAAATTTAGCAAGAAATTCTGTGACGTTTTTCGTCCCATTTCCGTGATCCGGCCCATTTCGACACGTAAAATTACAAAAATCGGTGGTTTCCGGTGCAAAACTGTGAGAAATCGATAAAACAATCAAAACGAATTGCATGTGCAAAAAGCTCATGTTAATAACAAACAAACCGTGCATGTACAAGTTCGTGCGAGCGGTAAATATCGAAGGTTGCCGAACTCACACATGTTTCTGTAAGTGGGTCACTGAGGCTCTGACTCGCTTTCGGTCAATGCACCTCAGAATGCCTGCTGTTTGCCTTGCCGGACTTTGAGTCGCCTGCTGGCCAGCAGTGCCGCTGCCAGCACTCACAGAAACGACCGATCGATCTGCCAGATTTATAAAGTATTTTTTGACACCGACTCCGTATTTTTGTAAACTAGGAACTTGATTTAAGGGCACTCACTTTTGAGCGTTTCGTATATTTTTCTGAATTTTTTACTATTTTTGTGAATGAACCGTAGTTTGAAATACACACAAAATTCTTTAAAGCTCGTAAGTTCAAAGTCTTTGTTTCAGTAAAGTTCATGGACTATCCCAGTTTACATCATCCCATTAATTTTTCGACGTTGCCAGATGCGTACACTATAGAAGAGGTCGTTTTGTGCATGATATAAATGGTACTAATTATTCGACTGTCTAAAAATGACTACTCGTGTACTACAAGATATTTATACCTACAACTCGTATTTTCTACAAGATACAGTTCTTGTTAGTCCAAATCGGTTAAGTTATTATTATCAGCAGCGGCTTTTTTGTAAGTAGCAAAGTGGGCAAACATTAATAATTAAAAATCAGATGGTGTTCAATCTGCTAATTTGGCAGTACATACCATTATACTTACTTAGTACACCTAGCCTATACAGTGAGCACCAAAAGTATGGAACATACCAAATAAAACCGAAATGAATGTTTTTTTCTAAAAATCCCGAAACACGTCAATTTTCTTTTTTAAAAATACACATTGGAATGTCAAAATAATTTTCTGACCTTCGTTTGTTTGCAAGTGATGACGTCATCAGTATTTTTTTTAAATGTCAACCCCCATTTTTTTTCGCGTTTTTGATACATCTTTCAATTGCTTAAATGACGGTATAAAAATGTTGATACCTTACATAAGAAAATTTTCGAGAAATAAATTATTTAATGTTTAATAAACACATTCTTAACAAATGTTAAACGTGGTTTAATGGTATTAGTATTGATAAAAGAGAATCAAAGGTACCAAGAAACAAATGCCCGTAATCTAAACAAGTGCCTACAAGTTGTCAAATATTCAGAAATGTTAATTGTCGTTTACTTGTAATAATTAACATCAGCTTCATAAATCTGATATGGCTCATTTAACAATTACAAGTAAACGACAATTAACATTAAATAATTTATTTCTCGAAAATTTTCTTATGTAAGGTATCAACATTTTTATACCGTCATTTAAGCAATTGAAAGATGTATCAAAAACGCGAAAAAAAATGGGGGTTGACATTTAAAAAAAATACTGATGACGTCATCACTTGCAAACAAACGAAGGTCAGAAAATTATTTTGACATTCCAATGTGTATTTTTAAAAAAGAAAATTGACGTGTTTCGGGATTTTTAGAAAAAAACATTCATTTCGGTTTTATTTGGTATGTTCCATACTTTTGGTGCTCACTGTATAATTATAGGATAGCAAGAAACCTAAACTCTGGGATGAGCTAATTTGGATTATTTCATGTAAGACTATAAGATAAGTACATCTATAGGCGCGTCCACATTAGTAAAAATATGCGTTGTATGTTTCATTCGCCACAAATTTGTGTGTGAGTTACAAATTTACGCAAATGTAGACGTGTTCGCCGCATCCGAACGCACGCAAAACGTTTCGCCAAATTCAGCACACGCGATCCATTCCTTGTCGGTTTTTGTCAATACATCAAAGAGATTTGCGCTGCAACGTCGTTCTAGTGTGGACGTATTTTTCGTGAACCCAGTGATTGTGGCGTATTTTGTCAGTGGGAGTTAATTTAAATCATACTTTGTTAACCCAAGTAGGTAGGTAACGGCTAAAACATGTCTGATACATTAATAATAATGAAAAGGAAATGTGCTGCTTTCATTGTTATGCATCATCTTATATGAAGAAAAAAGAAATTAAAAAAAAACAGACGCTATTGGATTAAACATCTGTATCAAAATAAAAAACAGAATGGTTGCAGCAGATTATTGAATGTACTATCCTTGGATGAAAGTACGGATCATTTCAAAAATGAATAATAACAAACCATCACACACGTGTTGAGCGCGAACGCACGGCGCACCGCGTAAATATTTATGCAGCGATTGCAGCGCCTTTGCGGCGCAAATATTTGTGCCGAATTCTACATTCAACACACAACGTATATTTTTACTAGTGTGGACGCGCCTTAAGATAGACTTGCTTCTCATTTTCGTACAGTTTAATGAATTTCTATACTTCAAATAACCAAAATCTGTTTCTTTGAGTTACATATACAATGGATACTTGTATACGCTTTCAGAAAAGTAATCATATGCATTCTTTAATTTACGTTTATAAACAAGTTCTTATGGTATTTGACTTAACCAATTGTCAACCGTACAACAAAAATGAACCACCTGTGTTAATTAAAATCAAACAGTGCCCCTATAAATAAAAATGTAATCAAATTCTGCCTAAACGATGATGTCTCCTACTTATAATATGTATATTTTTCAAATATTTTACTGGTATATATTTGATAGTACTTAATTACTTCAAACGGCGCGGCGACTAGAAAGTTCTCTATGTTTATGATCGACACTACGATAGAAAATTTCAACTAAAACCATGCATAACTATAAGATCTATCAATATCATTACTAAACTTTTCTTGTATCGGCAGGTGTACCATATCAAAACATGCTTTATTTTTTCGCTTGCTTTTTAGTTTTTTACTGTTTATAATTATTTACAATAATTTACAATTTTTTATTAATTTGTACATTAATATCACAGTTTTATTGCAGACATCATAATGACGTGCTTGATAAGGTATTAGATAATTCAACCAACAGAAAACGATAAACCTGGAATGAGAATAGAACTGAAGATAGTATATCAGTGGCGCAGCCAGAATTCTGTATTAGGGGGAGGGGGTTTTCAAAAAATTAAGAAGAGTATTAGAAAACGAGAATATATTATAGTTCAGTGTAAGTCTCCCCCAAGGTCTCCCGTCTGTACCTTTGCGTTACCCCCTCTCCAAAAACAAACGTATATTCGTTGTCGATTGATCACTTCTCATCAATCAACCATGATCATCTTTTTGGTTATCATAGTACATTAATACGAAGTTTGTTGATAATCTTCCAAGTCATTTTTTTGTCTATTGAATTTTTAAATCACACACAAATTGTGGTTTAAAATGATTTTGACTTCATAAGCTATTTGAAAGCGCAGGAAGTTAATCGAGAAATTTGAAAAGACTAGTGCTACTGAATTCATTAAACCCATTGTATTAGGGATATAACTGTGTTTTTCATTTAGTTATCAGTTGAATGTTTAAGTATCAACTTCAAAATGTGCCTACCTTAATATACATATAATTCTGTTGAAAACACTTTCATGAAAATAGTATAACATAGAACTAAAAGTATGTAGGTATTGAACTCCTAAAAGAGGTTTCGATTTTCTTCTAAAATCAAAAGTTTTATTTTTAGCAAATTTTTTAATTACATAAGGCCTGGCTGAATACAACTGAAAGTTAAAAATTTGCACTACTATAATGCGCTAGTGCACCATCATGGTGGAACCACAAAACCAACTTACGCAATTTATTTCAACTGAAAGACATCACTTTGAACTTTTAATTGCTTAATTTTCCTATCATTATACTTAATTTATTTTTAAATTAAATAACTAATTATTATTATTAGTCTTTAGATTTTGAAAAATAAATAAAAACTTTTTTAGAGATAGACCGTGACAAGAAGGTTTTTTCAGAAATACGTGCGAGGATTACAAGTGTTGACTAACCCTGCATAGTAGTAGTAGTAGTACTACCCGTAGGTACCTACAGTAATTAATCGAAAATCACTAAAATTAGTTTTGTTAAACAAACAGGTGGGAATATACCTGTAGCATTCTCAATAACATCACATGTTAAGCTCAAAAGTTGAGTTCCGTTCGGCAGGTTATATTATCCTGTCTAGCGGCATTTTGACCTACTAAAACTCGTAGAGGCTCGGAATTTTTCGCATGACAATTGTAGCCAACGGCAAATTTTTAGTGCTTCTGTATATGGTTAAGAATATCCGTGGGATGTCATAGTTTTGGTATTAAAGTGATAGCTACTTCTGAACCTGTGTAGCAGGACCGATTTTTAAGATCCGAGTAATATACAGGGTTGGGCACAAAATTAAGGCAGGCACATGATGAAAACATTAACAAATGCATTCACCGACTGAAAACCCTGTTACACATCATTTAACAGCGTCGAATTCTCAGGATATTCCGTCAGGTTACTAACACATGTCCTTTCATACTAATCAACCAATCAATGTTCAGCATTTAATCAAGGCAACATGAAAAGCAAGCAAATAAATATTACTACAGCTGAAGCAAAGCCTGATCAAAGGGAAGGGATCTTCCCATGCAGAGTCCCACGTAACCTCTAGTAATAGTTGCCCCTTTCGAATATTTATTATAATATTATCTTCGGTGCACGTATATTAATTATTATACCTAAAAACTTGCAAGGGATGGAGAGGACGCTTACCACGCCGGGTACCGGTTCTTCTATGTTATGTAGACGGGAGTCATCTTCCCCCCGAAAGCCGCAAAGACAAGGCATCTTATTGAGAACGCAGGCATCTCGTACCATCTCGAGGATCACTGGTTAATAGCACTCTGTTAACCAGGTGGAGGGATCCTAAATAGCCCCTTGACTATTTATACCCCAAGTATACAACTAGTTGTATCCGCGGATATCATCATCATCAATAACAAGAATATCCAGTATCGACATATTATCAATAATCATATAAACATTAAATACATTATCATCAGTAACCCATGATTAAAATCTGGAATCGACAGCTACAATAATACATTAACCAAGTCTTCACTAATAATTCAGTACAAACTACATCACTCGTATATCTGTATAACTACAATCATTTTCAACTTTTCAGTTTTGACTGCATATCTTCAACTACCACCCTTCAAACTTTACAACCCTAGAGAATTCAGACAACCATAATAGGGTATAACATTCCGTTCAGTCAGCACCGTGACATATCAGTCGACCAAATTAAACACTCAAATAAGAATTATGCTAATTCAGTATTTTATTGTATATAAATATATAATTAATTGGTACCATTTACCATAATAATATTCAGTGTGATAAAACAAATATTTTGTGTATTATAAAAGGAACCAATTCCTACCCCTGTTATAATTATAAAAGTACCATCCAGGCAATGTAGAAGATCCTAATCCTGTATAGAAAATTAATAAACCACATTAAAAAATGTATAATCACATTAATTCATTGTTGATTGTACTAGCAAGGGATGTAGGTACATTTTATTGCCTACGGTCTTGGTTATCCAAGTTATAAAACATAGAATAAACACTAAACAGTAAATATAGTGAAGAAAAAAAAGTTGCACACATTAAATTCGCATCGATAAAGAATAGTTGCATATAGATTATGGTAAACAAAAACCGAGTATATAATAATTTCAATAGCTGTTCATCATTTAATTAAAACTCAATCAAAAATCAATAAATGCTAACAGGTTTGCAGCTTCAATAACCCTGCACAAAAAGTAAGCACAACGTGTACTTGAAAAGGTCAGATCAACATATCGATTACATCAACGTTATGTAACGTTTATATGCATATAATTCCTTGCAGTTTAATGCAAGGTTTAATAGAACTTCATATAAATTCTTGTTATTAAATAATAACATAAAATTTAATATCTTAAAACTCAAAATATAAAAGGATATGCCGTAAAAGGAATAAAAGTATTAATACGTTGTTAATATATTTATTATTAAATTTGATAAACATTATAAAACTAAGGACAGAAAGATAGAAACTGTTTACCACAAATTCAATACCGACTTTCCAACTTCCTCATGTTTATAAAAATTATATGCAGGAAATACAGCAACGAATTTTAATAAACGGTTTTGGATATTATGTAATACATTTTTAATTCGATATAGTTAAGAGCTCCAATGTATATGAACGGCATATCAAGTTGCGAATTTCGTAATTCAAGGCACTGGACAACTTTCTTTTACTTCACCAACCTGTTGGCTTGCGAAAAGAATTTTTTCGGTTCATGCGGAACAGGTCAACTGATAAATGTTTACTCGATTATAAAAAGCTCAGTCTTATTAATATTACCCTTACTAAAATTGTTAAATTTAAATAAAATTATTTGTTTTTTTTTCTAATATTAACTCTAAGTTAAGTTAATAAACATACATAATAGAAGAGTATTGTAGTACACATATTATAGTGATTGAATACAGAATTCTTTTTATTATAATTAATACTAAACATTACTTAATTATTGTGCGTTAATTTAGAAAACAGCACTTTTCTTGCGATTAAAATGTATTA
Organism: Hemicrepidius hirtus; assembly: GCA_963082805.1. Taxonomy (NCBI): domain Eukaryota; kingdom Metazoa; phylum Arthropoda; class Insecta; order Coleoptera; family Elateridae; genus Hemicrepidius; species Hemicrepidius hirtus. Next base: position 27,353,641 of record OY720160.1, on the reverse strand, counting down.
GATGTATTACCAGAGAATTACGACGTGAGTTACGCGCACTGTACTCGTGAAATCAACATAAGACAGTCACTGACACAGTTTAGAATGGAAAACACATCGGGTTTGCAAGTCGGTACTTCACCATTTACAAATAATGCAGTAGGTACCTATACATTGTAAATTAAAAAATAAGTCACATTACTAAAATTATTTTATGAACCAATTTCACAAACAATCAAAACAACAATCAAACAAAATCAAAAACTACAATCGGAGGAACAAATACAAAGGAAAATTGCATTTTATATAATTGGCCCAATCAGATTCCAACTTTCTTGGCCTATCAGCCAATGGAAACTCGATTATACGGAAATTAGCACCGTTGCTGATTTCCAGAAATTGTCATGGTACTTCATATTTTATTTATTGGCTTTATTTATTTACTGCTATTACCAAGGATACTAAATCTGTTACCGTATTTCCATGGTAAGGTGTACTTTGTTTAAAGATCTTAAATATTTTTAAAAATAAGAATTTTACTTTAGTTTATAAAATGGGATTTTCTAGCTGAATCTATTTCGTGGGTTTTTGAATTTCCTTTGGAAATTTAGCTTCTGGAATGTTTCCGGAAATTAAAAAATTAAAATTGTAAAAAAATAACCATTAATTCCGCAAACCTTTTAATTTTACATGAGAAGTATCTACAACTTGCAGTTGTAAAAACAAAAGTACTACATCTTGCTATTTTATCAACCTGATGCATTCAGCAAACATATTTGAGTTTACGCAACCACCGACTCGTTTGTATTTATATTACAACAAACAAGGATTAATACATACATACAGCTAGCTGGCTTTCACTTTTTAAAAATTGCATCCTCTGAGAAGTTTAACAGTTATTTACAAAATAATAAAGCTGAGAATAACTAATCCTTCTTAAACGTTATTAATTACTACGTTAACAGATTAAAATCAGAAAATTACTTCCTGCTGCAATACTGCACCGATTTCATTAAACTTGTACAAGTTAAAATGTAGAACAAAATTAGAAATATAGGTACCCTAACTATTTGAAATATTTCTTTCTACAGTACTTATATGTAGGTACTTAACTCCTAACGTATAATATTAATACTTTCCTGTAATAAACTACTACTGTGGCCGTGTTTGTATTCATAAAAGTTTTCAGAACGAAACTAAACCAAAAGAATTAAGAAATTAAATGGCAACTGTTTAGGCACTACAAACTTTAGAACAAATTTAAAAAGTATGCACAATTTCACAAGCAATTTTTGACATATTATCTACCTATTTTCGATTATACAATTATTGTACAATCATTGCATTGTTAGTTAGTAGACGGTATTTAAGGAGTTGATTTCAAATGAAGTTAGGAAAACTAAACCTGGTTGTAGCGACCTAATGAAAAGTGCAAACGAAGATTTCCTTGCAATACATTCCAATAGTACGCAATAGTAGGTACATAATTATAAACGTCAGACCCAACGATACATTATAATGTAGGTATTCTTAAATTGTACGTATCAGAAGGACTATCATTGTTTTGATAACAATAACTTACAGATATTTGCAAACTGTTAGCGATCGTAATGTTCAACGTCTTCAATAGTTTAAATAGAACGTCCTGTACATTTCGATAGATTTTTAAAACATATTTATGCTGCCATGTGGTAATACTAATAATATTTTTATACATATCGAGAGGTGGACTACTTTTTTTAAAATAGTTCTCCCTAGACTACAGCATTACTAGCTGTCGTCAACCGCCTTAACCACTACGCCGCCACCATTGATCTCAATAGGGAAGTCGTTTGCAAGAGATAGGTATCATTTTAAATATAAGTTCGTGCATTAATAATACCATTGATTAATATACGTCAACGCTAATACTATGAAATTTGCAGGGAAATTTGTAACACAAAAAACAAAACGGTTTGTGTTTAAACAATTGACGATTTAAATCCAATGGATACTAATCTTTTTTGCAAAAACCAATCGGGCTACATTTCACTAAGAAAACTTATATCTCGCTGACTTTTGTATGTAGGCACCTATGCATTTTACCCTCAAATGAACAAATCTGCGTAATTACGTTTCTATGCCTATTTAGTTAGTACTCGTGTGCCGTACATCTGAGCAATTTCCTACTTAATTTTTCTGATACTATATCAATTTTTACTTATTTTTGGTTATAACCGATGACCGTATTTCCTATTAACAAACATAGGTTAAATATTATATTGTACTATTTTGATTTCCTTGGGTAATGTGACTAAAATGTGGAATGTAGGATGATTTAGATTTAGTGTTTAGACTGTGTGACGCGCATCTTTTGCTTCCTTTTCCATCCATCATCCCTCATACTGAATGGCATCTGTCTTTCCCACATCAATCTTGTTTTAAATCCACATTTATTAAATAATATAAAAAAGTAAAAAACACAAAACCCTCCTTAACCTGATACCAGTAGGTATCTATCTATAAAATGAGCATTTTTACTTTCCCATCCCACCACTGATAGTAGTTATATGAGAAGTATTGATACAATGAAAATTTTCGAAATTGAAATTTTCGAGGAAATGCATGTTTTGGACCTCCAAGAACCTAAGAAGAAGAAGAAAAAATTCATCGACAAACTAAGCTTCTCAAAAAAATCCGAAACCGGAAGCAGAAGTTAGAGATGTTTTTCTGTTCAAGGCCTTTGGCGATACTTTACCATGAAGAAAATTAACTGGCCACACGATTTTGTTTAAATTTTCAAAACTTATGCAGGTTGGTTTTTAGATATATTTTATTTATATGTTTATACATTTTTATTTAGATATATTTATTATTACCAAAAGGGTGTCTCTCTTCTGTACCTATATCGAACCCGTATGTACAGTCTCGTTTTTCTCGCTACGTATTCAAGTGATTTGCAGGTATGCCTCGCGAACTATACGGTTGAATAACAAAAAATAAATGTTAGTATGCGAAAGTTCAGGGAGGTGGTAATGTTCACTTTTGAAAGTTTCTGGTCACTCACCATTCTATTGCAACTTGCTAGCATTATTAGACTCCACGTTAAAAGCTTTTATGTACAACATATTCCATCAATTCCTAATTGTGAAATGCCTTAAAAATCGTATTGCAACACTACGGCAAACAAGACACCTTATGTGAAACAAATTAGGAGTGAAAATAGCTTCACAGAGAATAAAATAAAATGTAGAACTATAGCTGTATCTATACTTTTTACGATTAGTTGTGCGATAGAATATAGAAGTTTTATGCTAATCCTGGTTAATATACAATAGCAAGGTGCGGTTAATGTGATATAATATAGATGTTTTCCCGACGAAGGCGTAAGAATTCCAGCGATCATAGTTCTTGTCCAGATGGTTCTGTTTTAGACGATCTGTTCGCTTTATATTAATTAATATAATTTATACGAGTACGTGGCTATTACATTCATTATCTCATTATGTGTAACCAAGTGTGTAAATCACTTGCAGAGTTAACCAACATTCAAACATAGCCTGAAGACACAAACATAAACCACAAAACTCTTTCTGAATATTACATTTTCTACAAATTATATTTACAGGTAAAGTAGGAAGCATTTTATCAATCGTTCTTTCTTAATTTTGCAATACATCAATGCAGTGGAGAAAGTATCGTTTATTGCATTTTATTAATACATAAATATTAAAGATATCAGTATTGAGTAAGGCAAATATTATTTTAATATATATTTATTTTAAATAAATAAAAGGCGGGGTGGGAATTATTGACTTAGAATGAACTGATTGGTTAGACACTTAATGTTCATAACTGCATAAATTTGAATCCGAATACGCCCTTTTTACCTTATACAACATTCCTCAAATAGAATTTCTCATATAGTAAAACTGATGAGTTTTATATTGGCGTGTCATAAAAAATAGGGGTTAATCATAAACTTGTATGTTCAACATTACAAGTAATTATTAATTGCGTATTCTAGTTTATTATTATTCTGAATAAAAACTAAAAATAAACAATTTGGCTATATGTGGAATTTACTACCTGAAACCAGTTAGCACCTTTACTATTTTTCTATAACTACTGGTTATAACATTATTACATAACCTAATTATGTAAAATTACAACTTTTGGATAAGTAAGATTCTAAAGAAGCATATTTTAATTGCTTACTCTGGTCTTTATTATACTAAAAAATATTTCAATAACAAAAATCTTTATTGAATGTCGATCTGTTCTTGTTACATTGACTTACCATCGACGACTGGGAATAAACCCACAACAACACCTGGAAATTCCGCCAAATCCTGTTTCTGGCAGGGTAGGGATTTTAACGTGCATTGACGTAGCACTCACGCGAATCACAGTGTTAGTTCTTCCGAAAGATGGCGCTTGCTTTAATTAATTTGCGGTGTCCGTTTCAAGTTTTGTCTCAACAAAATAGATATTTTCTGAGACATGCAAAATATTTTTATAATTCTTTTAGTTGAATTTGCCCAAATCACAGGAAAAAAATCAATAATAGCGTAAGTAGATAACCAAAAAAGTGCTGTTCAAAGAGAGTTTCCAAATTATAACCAACATACCACCATAAAAATGCAACCTTATTTATTGTATTAGCATATAGCTTTAGTATTTTTCAGTTAAGTATTTAGAAAGGCGTATATGTTAAGGCTTAAGGAAGCTCTTAGTTAATGAAAAGCGTTGCACGAAGTATGTACTTAAAAAAAGTACCTACCTACTTACAAGGTTGTTAAAACATTATGGCTATTTGAATAATATTACTTCGTATCGTAAAAAATATACGTTTAATACTTAAACTGCTATTTGGCTCATCATTTGGTAATACACAAAAACAAAAAGCCAACTTAGCCTTTTCTCAGATAAATGTAACATTTATTTTAGAAGATGAAGATACATACCAGATGTCATCGAAAAGATGGAAAATATACGCGCTAGAAAGGAAAAACACAAAACGCCCCCTAACGGTTCGGGTGGAATTCACTCGTGATAGACATTTCCGCAGTCGAATGTACTTCGATGTGCTGTTTCGATCGGCGCAAGCTCCGCTATCTCGTTTACTTTCCGAGATATTAATTTTTAACTTGATTATTTTTTTTCCTAAAATTTTCGAGAAAGTTGAAAAAATTAATATCTTGGAAAGTAAACGCCCCCGCGGTTTTCGTCGCGCACGTCGGACTCTATACGACTGCATTTACGTCCACCACATGAATTCCACTCCAGCCGCTCGGAGGCGTTTCGTGTTTTTCCTTTCTCGTGCCTATGTTCCGTCTTCCTGAGGACACTCGGTATATGTAAACGGGATTCCATTTAAAATTAACAGGGGTGTACAACCCTAATTGAAGATGTTGAAACAATGTTTTCAACTAGCTACTACAAAGTGGAAAACATTAATAAAAAAATAATCAATAAGAATATTTCTAAGTTTCTTAATTATATTTTTTGTTGCTTGATAAGAAAGAATACCATTTAAATTATAAAAGTGTATGTTTGAATCTGTTTCTTTATTATCAATATAATATTATCATCATAATTTACCTAAACAATAAGTATCTAATATATTTAAATTTATAACAATAATTTCAAAAACATCGCCCTATATCTGTAATTTGGGTTGGATAGACCGTTCATTTTCAATGGAGTCGTATGTACGGTTCTATAAATTATAATATAATATTTCAAATTCCATTTTTTAAAAACTTCCTCGTAGACTTTAAATTATAAGACTAACAACCCCATACGAGAATCATTTATTATTGATCGTAGTACCTATAAGCTTCACAAATTTGTTATGGATGGAAATTTGTTTTAATCTTCCACTTACTAACTATCTCATTAAAATTAAAAGAAACTCATTTCTAATATTGTTAAAGAAGCGAATTGTACAGATTTTGTAATGTTTGCAGGTTTTATCTTATGACTTATGAGACATGGTACTCATTAATTTTCAAACAATAAAAAATTATTCCCAGAATTCTTGTAACCACAGTATAAAAGATAATTTCTGTTAACATTTTTACGGTGAAATAAATTAATTTATTTTTAACATTCAAACCGATTCAAACCTTAGCTTAATAATGTACTCCTGTATAAAATATTATTCTTCTACCTGATTTCGAAAATTTACATGTAGTAGATAGAAAATTTGGTTTGGAATTTGTAAGGGTGTATGCATATGTGGCATATACATAGACAAAACTACACATCTATGTATGAGAAATGGTCTACCGCACATAAGAAACAGCATATACCATGTAAAATAAATTAAATAATAATAATGAAATAATAATTTATAATTCAAATAATTCGGAAAGTAAATAAATACGTGAGGACAGAATCACTTGAACCTCCAGTAACTCTTAACAGGAAAATCGCGTAGCGCTCTTCGTGACCGCCATTTTAAAAACACCCTTTATAGTGAACAGAAGGGAACATGTTCATGCTGATGATAATGGGTCGAGGTCTTGGTATGCCAATCTCTGAAATGTGTCTACGCTTAAGGTACGTGTACACGACGACGCTTTTATGTCTAGAACAAGTGTATACACTGAGTGTCTATAGTACGTTTACTTGGACGATTAGAAAAATCGGATAAAACGTACCCAAGTAATTGCACATACATACATACGTAATAGAATTTTGTAAAACTCTTTGTCACCAAGCTAATGTGATGAAACAACTGAATTATTGCCTTTTTTGACCCATTTATTTCTCCATACTTTCTGTTTTCGTTTACGACGTCTTCTCCTTACCACTACCAAAACAACTATTACGGCGGATAGAACACCTACACCTTTGTCTAGAACACGAGTGTCACCTGTATGTGTCGCCGTGTATACGAACCTTTAGGTTAGCGAACATTAGAGAGTTTTTGAGGACTAGGTACCTATACGGAGTACGATAACGCTAAGTCGCTAACGTCTTTGCTAGGCAATATACTACTTTGCGAAGCAACATATGTTTTGCTTAGCAAAGACGTTATAGTGTTAGTGTTACCGTACTCTTAGCGCACGGTGCTAAAAAACTATCTGTTAGTTACAAAAACAAAGGTACCGGCGAATTAAATACGCATGTAAATACTAAATTTGTCATTTATTTTGATTTAAAGTGTTTATCCACAACCAGTATATTATGAGGTCATAATTCCACTATTAAGAGACGTCTTATGATATTAATAAAAAACACATAGGTCTTATAATTAAAATAATGGTAAATCTATAGCAACACGTATGACAAAAGTCAGTTCAAAATGTCAAAATAAAATTTTTCCAAAATATTAATTTAAAAACGCCACTCTCTGGTCTGGTTGTGGATAAAACGTTGTATTGCATACGTGTCTTTTACTATTTTTTGTAGCACATTGTGAGAATTTATACTGAAAAATTAATCGATAGTGTTAAGGAAGAAATTTAGTTGTATTTTATCCACTAAGGCCCGGTTTTACAATACTAGTATATACCTGGACCTGGAATAAGCTATACCTCCGATAGTTGCCATGGTTACAATTCTTTTAACAATTGTAACCATGACAATTGTCGGGGGTATAACTTATTCCTGTATTGTAAAACCGGCCCTTAAGAAAATTAAATGCTCGAACTTCGTTCTCGCGTTTAAACATTCGTGCGTGGATAAAATACTTCCTAAGACACTTATACAATAAATAACTATTATACCTACCATAGATTTTATTAGCAAAGGGGGAGGATTCTATACAGAAATTCTACTTGCAGTAGGCTTATTCCCAGCAGTGGGTGTTAGCAGTAAAAATTAGCCAACGTTAAATTATTCAAACAATTATATTCCACAATCATAAAATTTAATACTCATATAGATACATACTAGGTACATGTTATGAAACGCTTCGTAAAGATTCGACATGTTCCAAAATTTTGGCGTCAAACTAAGTTTTAATGAAGACTAAAAAGCGAATAAACAGTCGTAATTGATGGTGAACAATGTTGAACTATGAAAATAAAATAGTTATATCCATTAATTTAGAGTTCAAACTTTTTACACAAAATTGAAAATTTAACTGTCAAGTAGGAGTGGTAACAGAGAAGGTCAACATTAGCCGAAAGAAGTAATAATGATATAAACAATTTTGAATGGTGAATGAAGGGGTATCCGTATCTCATTACATAATAAACACTCCCTAATATAAGAAGAAGTTCCAAACGCAAAGAATCGCTAAACTCAGTCGAGCATGACCACCATAATATACCACCAATACCTGCAATTAATTCCTATATAATTATACCGAACTGTATCTGTGGGACTACGGTGAATCGTACATTTGCGGACCCCGATGTCCTTGGTATAAGTCTTTCAACTTGTGGCCTACTTACACACTACTAAACTTGATCATGCTAAGAATAAAGCGGCATGTACACAGAACACGTCAACGGCTGCCGTATTTTTAACCCGCTTGGCATAAACACGATCAAAATAATCACAATTATTGTGACATAAGAGGCACATATTATGCCGTGCACCGAGTCATGCAATATGTGCAAAAGGTAAACACTTTGGGGTAATTGACAGCAAGTGAACATACAGTAGTGACGTAGTACCACCTTTTCTTGCACTACAATCTTGATTATCAAACCAATGCGTGCATACTGATAGGGAATTATGCACTTGCCAATTACTTGTTATATACCTACTTTTGAAGGAGGAATTCGAAGAAATTTCAGTTTCACAGGCTATGTTGAGAATGACAAATCGGTTTTTTGCCAGAATCCTGTACGTGCGAAGGATTTTCTACCATCGAAAGTTTCTCTACTCAAACCGTAAACATAAACAAATTTGTTTACGAAAGTTCAAGAGAGTTCTTTTTCAATGACTTTACAACACGCACATGTACTAATTATTTGCAACACGTTTTTAATACAAATCGGATATTGATTTCACACTGAAGTAGTATTATACCGCAAATTGTAGATTTATTGAAAATGTTTAAACGTTAACGTCAACACTATGAAGCAATGTTCTAGGTCCAACTTTTAACTTTCGATTTTCTAGTAAATTATATTTCACAAACTTTAGTGTTTTAAACATAATGTACAGAGCATACCATTTATATATTAAAATGCGATTTGCTCTTTCATTTAGACGTTGCGGCAAATTTTACTTGTATTGGGAATTAATTTCTATTTTGAAAAACCTATAATTTATTTTTGTCACTACAAGTGTTATCTAAATTATAAAATTTCTAAAGATACATTTCTGAGTATTTGCCAAATATTTTTGAATATTAGGTAATTTTATAAGAATTTCATTCGGGGGTATTATTTACCGATTGTATAATATAATTTCGGCTTAAACATAGGATCAGCGCAAATTTATTTTGACCATTGTTATCACCTTTGAGTTAGTATTTATGTTTGTTAAAGTATATAAATATGTATACTTCTGTTAAAAATATAGAATTGAAAACTGTGGTTAAGTAATAAAAAAATACCATAAAATACTAATCAGTACAGTATATTTTTTTGGTAATTAATATTGTCCGTTTGCAGAAAGAAGAAGAAGACTTTTTTATGCATTTATGTTGGTACTCCCTGGTATCTATAGTAAACCAGGGTCCAGGACCAAATTTAGTTAAATCGTAGGTATAGTTATCGTGGGATTGCTGTTTATGGGTGGTGATTAAAATGTTCTTGAAATTGAAGAAATTTAAGTTCGGTTTGGATCTTCATCCTGCTTGGAAGATTTACAATAGAACGTTTATGAAGATAGATTGTCAAAGATTTTTTAACATTGACTGCAAGGATAATGGGTAACACTCTAAGAAAATCATGGAAACACGATAGTAGCATAAAAAAAAGTGTTGTAGATTAATAAAAATATTATGACATACGAAACCTTACAAATATTATTCATGTTTATAGACCAAATGGCAATTACTGTTTCAGAATGAAGGATACCGACATTAACAAAACTTGAACTTCATCTTTTGATTTTCTGTTTAGTTACCTAATCTTAAACATGGACAGTTAAAATGTATACATTCTGTTGAAAATCAAATAAATACTCAATTCCAAACCGCACATACCTTTAGTTGTAGTTCTGGAGAATGAATGAAGAATTAATAATTAAAAATATTTGCCAATATCGTGGGGACTAATGCAATAAATAACAACCTTAAAGAACCTAACTAACATCTTGAGCAAGTTCCCTAAGCACCTAGTATGTTTTGTGACATTTGTATCCTATTATTAAAAACAATTGTTTACCTAACAAATCGAGGGCTGCACGGCAGTATATACTACCTTCTAACATTTTTTCAAACTTCACTAGTGTCCCAATGTTGTATAATCTATGCATATTCATGTATTGGATGGTTTAAAAACCATGAAATAATAGACTAAACAGTAGGTATTAAAGGAATTATAAAACATCCAATACATGGATAGGTATAGTACTAGAATTACTGGTATGGCATAAAGTGTAGTAAAAAAATGTTAGTTGGGAGTTACCGCCGTGCAGCACTCGAAAAGCCAATGAAGGATATAGAAAATAAAATTTTAATGTTTCCAAAGACTAATAAATATTTTTTTTTAATTAATTATAATTACTAAATATAGAAATGAAACAAACTAATCAGTTGAACATTTTTGTAAAGATAAAAAAATAAAATATAGGTCAACAAGGCTACAAAGGTTAGAAAAATATTGTTTTTAATGTTAAACTACACGGAAAAACAATTGTTGAAATTTTAAACATCACTTTAAAATTTTACGATTAGATACTATCACACGATAACAAGCTAACGTTGGACATTCATTGAGGAGTATAACAAACAAATTTTCTAATAATTGCATTAGTTTGTGTAATATTATTCGCACAGCGACTTAATTTAAAATTCTATTTATCATTGAAACTATACACAATTACAATACAGTTAAGTACTAAAAGAATCAGTTTTTTTAATTACCACCGCTTTCTCCACAAAGTTATGCAAACCCAAGTGTTTCGTTATCAAGGATGCTTTTGTCCCTCATGCATAAAGTAAAAAGAATAAACGAAATTATAACAACAAAAAGTCCGTTTTCAAGGAAAGATTTCATTTAGATATTTTCCACAAGAAAACATAGGTAAAATAAATGTAGAGTAAATGCAACAATCAGTTTCTGCAAAAATAAGAGAAGATGCTTCATACTTCCACAATAGCATTAGACTATCTCTCTGACCCATATATCGCCAGTTCAATAAACTACAAAAGATAAGAATTACTCAAGAAATTAAAAAAACACATAAAACCTCATTATTCACGTATGATAACGGAAAGTTGGCGCGATGATTCCAGACGTGTAGCTGATTTCCTTTCTTATGTAACTGACAGGTATATGTTAATGGTTATAATATATGGTGTTCCTTAAGATAAACATAGTTAAGGCGGATAATTATAAACCAGACAAGGTTGATTCGCTGCTTAATTTAGTTATATCATTACGCTGTAGGGTACAATTAATAAAGTAGGTACTCGAACCTATAAACGCAAGAAGAAAGTTTAAATTAAGATTTAAGCGTTGCACGAAATTGATATAAAATTTTTACCTCTAATGACATATTAATATCTATACGGAGTGGAGACTTGTAAGTAGAATAAATTCTATAACTCGCTGTAACGTTAATACCCCTACAACATTTCTGTAAAAATCCATAAAACACAGCTAGTTTGATTTGACCAAAACTTTTTTGGGTTTGACACTAGTTACGTTCAACTGCTATGCTTTTAATTTATCCTCCATCCAAGCACCATTAACTTGTGTAACACATCGTTTGAAAACTCATTTCATGATGAGTAAAATATATATTTTATTTTCGAATTATTTCAAGAGAAAAACTCGTAAAATCACAACATTTTCAGTTAAACACAGTTTAAAACGATGATCAAAATGCGCTTCATTTACTTGAATCGATGACTAAACTCATTATAACATTTCCGGAGAAATTTGTCTTAATACGTTGTTGCTGGTTCTCGATATTCTCCAGTTTTGTTACCTAAACCTTACTCTTGAGATATCAAGAAAAATCGAGTGCGGTAATGTCCATTTTCAATGTTCATTTTGAAGATACTTTACATTAATTGCGTTTAACTTAATATGTGTTTTTAGTTTTACAATTTTTTTTAACAATAATTACCTATATTCTTGTAATTATTCGAAATTAAAACAAGCATTTTATCACCTTTGAAATGAGCTTTCAAACCATGTGTCACTTGCCATACCCTTGTATATTTGAAAAAAGTTGGTGGTTGTTGCATCCCTCCAGGTGAAGATAAACTAACAAGATAGCCATTGAAATGTAACCAATGACAATTCAAATTTTTACGGTAGATATTCCAAGTTACAGAATTTATTTCAGTTAAAGTTTCCGTTCCATGATATCTATCAAAAATATCATCCCTCTTTCTTAACATAATGATATCTATATTTGACAAAATTCGTTTTATTTTGTTAAATTGTTTTTATTGTTTACCATCAGATGGTATTAGGTGTAAAATCAAATATCGAAGTTTGAGTAATTAAGAACGAGAAGAAGAAGATTTTGCGTACAAACTAAATAACCTACTAGAACATTGTGCTGCCGGGAGACGATACGACTCTCGTCTCGTCTCGATAACGCGAGACGAAAAATAGATAGAGTCTCGTCTTGATTTTCGTAAGCGAGTTGACACGCGACGAGAAATTTCTCGTTCTCGACGGTAACACTACAGTATAACAGGTATGTTCAACATACTCAACGCCAACCTTTTAAAGATGGTTCATTTCATTTATAGAGTATGACAGACTTTTGGAACTAAATTTAATATTCCGTCTTTCCTAGCAACTCTTACAGATTGGTATAAAGCATGGCGGCGTATAGGTTAGTTGCAGATGTACATTAAAGAATTTCCTGCACGGAGCTGAATTATTCTAGAACTGACTAATAAAGACGAAATGTTCATTTTTATTGTATTTTATACATCCTCCGATGATATTTCTGATATTCTTATTTTACACCATTTTGTATTTAAATGTACGTACCTATGATAATATAAGACAATTTACGTTCCCAAAAACTGATTGTGTTAATTTTTATTGTGTAAGCAATATATGTATCTGATATCGTTATTTCAGTGATCTTCGACTATATGAATATTTTATCGCATAAATATAGCAGTGTAGACTAGAGTATACAATAATTATTAACTGATTAGTAACTGGACTAAGTAGATTAACCATTTTTATTAAGTATAATAAAACAACAAAAGAATTGGATTCGTCTCAAATTCATCAGAAAATTAATTTCAGCATTTAATGTTTAAAGTTTTAAATAATTAGCCATTATATTATTGTGTAGATAGGTATAGAGGACTAACAAAAATAGTAACTTAATAAACACGGGCCCATAAACGCTTTGTTACGGAGCTACAGCCTCTGGAATGGGATGTATGAAATTAAAATTGAGTATAATCTATGTATAATTAACAGCTCAGAGATATTTTAACATAAATTAATAAAAATTGGCTTATGATTTAGTAGAAAGTGTCATGTAACGGTATCAAAATAAAATTATTTAAACAAAAGTTGCCGCAAATTGAGTCGGCTGGAGATATTTTCTTCATTATTTTTGTAATCTTCAGTTCTGTTTAGGAATTTGGGTACCCGACTCCATTTAAAATGAACAGGATCAGGTTTTCTTTTGGTTGATATGGAAACACCGAATAAGAAAAACCCTATATCACAAAAAGTTTAGGATGGTCTCTTTAGGTAAGCTTTTTAAAGTTTTGGTAGTATAGGGGTTTTCTTATTTGGTATTTCCATATCAACCAAAAGAAAACCTGGCCCTGTTCATTATGATTCTAGTATTCTATTCTATTACATCAAACTAATTAACAAAATAATTGAAAGACCCAAAGACAATGTTCTCAGTTTCATAATAACTTTGGATGCTAAAAATGTCTACGAAATATTGAGCTAATCTAAATAAACAAAAAAGACGTAAGTTGATAGGAAAATGTTAAAATCAATTTATGCGTAGAAGGGCAACAAGAGTTAAATGTGAGTTACATTTAATATAGCTATTAAGACACACATTCTCATACTCGTGTCTTAATACTCTTAATACCTATATATTATTCTAAAGGAATGTAACATCATATGTCCAACAGTCTTTTGCATTTAAAATACAATCAATTACTTTGCTCGGTAAACAATTTTTTTAAATATTTTGAACAAACATATATAAATTTAAAAAACATGTAAAAAATAACAAATATAAAACAATGTGTGACATACATGATAGCAGGACGATTGCGCAATTGCTGCATTTCCTAATTATTTTTTATCGTCTAACCTACATTGTCTTTTATCTGTAATAGTGCAAATCATTGTTAAGTGTTTGTCGACTCAATTGTGAGAACATATTACACAGATTTTATTTATTTTTTTATAATACGTTTTATAATAATAATTTTACTGGATTCCCACAATTTCTTTTTCAAAAACTAACATCAAGAATAAAAATAAAATATGTATAGGTACAAACCCTGATTATTGTTATTTCGAAATTCACACAACACACAGTTGTTTGATATAACAGTTGAAACGTGTTGAAATGCCAAAATCATAATTCAAAAAAAATATAGTTCTAAGAACCGTTAAGGTAGGTAACAAATTCACTCAAGACAAGTCTCTGGGAAAATTTCTAGACAAACATCTATTAAAGGCATACTCTAAAAAACCGAGTAAAAAACGATTCCATCCACGGGAAAAATTATCTTCTCCAAAAATAATTTTCAGAAAATCAACAAAACTGTCACGAAATATCAGAAAAACAGTTTATACCTACCTAGTAATCCTTTTCAGTATTACCCAAATAAAAATTACATAAATTTCAGCAACTATTTGAACATTATAAATTATTATTGTTAATTATTTTCAAACGATGATGGTACCGTAACTGCTTTTTAAAAATCGTAAGAAGAAAGTACTACTCATTGCACTATACCTATACCTTGTGTACCTAATTGTTTTTCAGGTAATATGCAAGAAATTTAGAAATATGACAGAAAACTAAAGATTCATTTTTCATGCAACTTAAACCCGAGCTTAAACCATTACAAACGTCGATAATTTTCTTTAAAATAATGTATACCTGTTGGTGTATTTGTTGCTATTGATTTATTACAAATGTTAATAAATAACAATAAAAAACTCTTTTGTATTGAGGTAACGTGGGCTTGTACCAGCAAATAAACACTTAAGCATGTCTTTTAAACAGAGAGTTTGACAAATCGTAACTTGGTTAAATCTTCATTCCCTGGTGCATCCACCCCATGCACTTTGATAAAAAAAATTTCATTCGAGGAGATAGAAACCTTATTCTAGTAAATCTGCTGTAGTAGAATGATCATGTCCACAATCACCAATGCAAATGCAAAATGAATACTAAAAATAGTTTTCAAAGATAATGGACAATAATTGATCTAACTGGCGCAAAACTAACTTATTTTGGTGCCTCCTATATATTTGAATAAAAGTTCCTGTAGTTCTGTATACTTTTAATTTAAAAAGGTAACCTTCGTATTAGAGTCTTTGTAATTAATCAAAATCAATAGGAATGTTCATTCTTGGTTCTGTTTATTTATCGGTAGCCTATATACCTACCGTATTATGCCATTTCGTTCTTTTACTCGAATTCTAAAGTTACTTCCAACAGTGTAAAATGTTGCAAAGCCAACCAACGATTATGTAATCAATTACGTACAGCTTAAAGCTTACAAACTTAAACGCAAAACCACCCACGCATGTACTTAAGAGTTAATAGAATGCAAAAAGCTACCTTTGATAGATCCGCTAGAAGTGTGGGGTTGTTGCGCCTGATTTTGTGACTGCTGCACTTGTTCCAATTTCGAGCTCACATTGTTCCACATATCAAACATTTTGGTTTTCACTGCTATATAATCCTTTTTACGAAGAAACCAATTTTTTGATTTCTATTTTGTACACCATTAACTTTTTTTAACACATTAACACTCTTGTTTTAAAAATATACTTTTAGTATTACGAGTAATGTTGGTTTTGATATTTACAGGTAAGTGCGTTGGGCGATTTATTTAATGAAATTCATTATCTTAACCGAGTCCGATGTGGGGTAATGGGGGAGCATCCATATTATCCCTGTTCTTTGTACGTTTGAAGCAGTATATTCTCCATGTTCTTTTCATGCTAAATTTTTAGTTTGCACATTTTTGTTGGAAGCATTTCAGTTCGAAGCACTTTTCTAATTGCTGTAAAAATTTAAAATGTATCTTTTAATAATGGAAAACTTTTGTATATCATTTTCTGTGACTCTCTGCATTTTACCAACGTGTATAAAAAGTTGTTTTAGAAGAAACTATAACTGACTTGTTCTAGACATAAAAAAATTTATGAATAAATTTCTTCAATTACATTATTTAACATGGAAATATAATTGCTTACATTTTTGCTACCGAAAATAAGTACATATTTAATTTTACGACAAGAAGTACCTTAGTTTATTAAAATGTTATTCCACCCATCAACCTACGAGCAAGCATTACAAATAAACAATAAACTAATGTAGGTACAGTTACTTCACCACTGTAATCAACATAAACAAATTTAATTACATTGGCGTGATAATGTAGAATATATCAATATACTACATACACCACATCAAATGTATTCGAATTAGGTATGTATAAACAAAATTTAATTGGAACATTACATGGCTCCTAAAAAATGTTAGGTCCTTATTATTTATTCTTAATGGAAAATATTTCGCTAACTGAAGCAACGACGAAGTATTTTGTTCCGGTTTTAAACTCGATTTTTGTAAAACGTTGTAAATTACACTCTTGAACTTTTCTTGCCAACCAACTTATTCTTAAGGAGTTTTAATAACTACATATTTTATAATGTTTTAAACGGTTCCTTTTTGGAATAGTTTAGGAAGCACGAGAACATATTTAACGCAATTACAACACAAGTCAAGACACCTACAGTTATATGCAAGTTTATGGTTTTCTTTTAATAAGTACGTTTTTAACGGTTCTGTTTCTTTTCTCTATATTAATTTTTAAAACTTTACATAGGTGCACGACAAAAATCTACGAATTGATTATAATTATACAGTTATATACAGGGTGTTAAAAATAAGGGCGCATGCATGGGGAATTCGTAAACGGCAAGAGATAGAGATTCTGTTAAATGGGAAGAAATGTTCAGCGTACCGAGGACTACTACAATCACCATTCAAATTTTATAAGTTTTGCGCAGCTTTCAGTACAGGCTGAAAAATCTTAAATTTTCAAGATATTGACATGAATTTTACTTTTACAAATATGCCTCAAAGGCGGCTATGCCACCATTGCAGAGAGTAATAAAATGATGATAATATAACAACAAAATTTACGTGCGAGTTTCGAGATCTTAGTTAATGTTTTCCGATTTCGAAAGTATTAGTATTTGTTGAGTAGAGAAACAAAATAACAAACTTACTGAAAATCAAAAAAATTGTGCCTAATAGTCTGTAGTGTTTCTAAATTTTATTATTAGCAGTTCTAGAAGTAATCATTACTATATTGTTATATTGCGAGCATGCCGGGTGTGTGCTACTGTATAATTAACAACGTGCATATATCCGTTTATAATTGAATTTTAAATCATTCATTGGTTAGAAATAAGCATACCTACATCTTATCACAATTCACATCTTATTTGGTTTTTATCTCAAAGTTACAAGGATAAGATTTCCAATAGCAAATATTACGGAAGCAAACGTCTAATCCAGACAAAACATAGCAAAAATTGTTCCGTTCCTAAAATGTTTTAAACATTAATAAGCCAAGCTAAACATTCTATTAGAATGAGTTAGTATTTATACAGCAGCTAGTGCGGAAATAACTGGCAGCAGGACCAACAATGCAATGTGTGTTACGTAAGAGTAGAGAGAAGAACCCGCGCGTTTCGTGCTATCTTCTTTAAAGTGCATAGTATTGATTCTCTCAACTCTCTATGTGCATCTACATGTGAGTAGAAGGCGGCCAGATTGCAAAAAATTTTGCATCACACGTTGTAGGTATCGAGCGATTCTTCACGGTAACTCTTTCTCTTTGTCGTTATCATAAGAATAACCGTAAGTACATCCCACGTAATAATTGTGGAGACTAAAAATCGAATCTGTGCCAACAGTTTGATAAGACCTATTGAATTAAAAAGTTACACAAAGCAAATACAACCGGCAATCTAAGTAACGTCGTCTGTTTAGAAATACTTGCAATCTAAATCAAAAACGGTATACTATAAAAATAAACATACATTTTTAACCGTGGAAATTGTCAAAACTTGCAAAGGTGGACATTTAGCGACATGTATTAATCTACGCGACGCCTGCTTTTTGATATTAATTATATTTAATTTATTGTTGGTAATAAAACCATTACAGTAAATTAACCGAAAATAGATACCTATCCAAGTAAAAATACAAACATTCCACAATAATTTATAAACGTATTAACAAATCTTATGCAACTGTCGTTATGTAGTACCAACAGAAATATTATTTAATAAGAAAGTTAAGATTTAAAAGCCACCCCCACAACTGTTAGTCCTCATCAGTAAAACAAAAAGATCGAATACAACTACAACTATTTTATATTTTGGTTGTTGCAGATTGTCACAGATATTTAAAAATTGTAGAACTAACTAACCTAGGACAATAACAACCGCAAGGAAAATATGACACCCACAAGTATTTCAAATTTTCTTTTCACACTTGTTTAAACTCCTGAAGTTTCAGAAAAACTGAAAAACTTCGTCGCGTTCACAAATCGCGCATTTAATAAACTCCCTGTGAAAATCCATTTCCCCAAAGGGAATGAAACACGTGCGCACTGACAGTTTGTAAATAAATGAGCTTATAGGAATAATCACATTTTGTTGCAGACTTTTTTAAGAATGTTTATAAAATCACTAATATTAATTAAAATCCGCAAATAACACCCTACTGATTTAAACGTACCAATTACACGCACCATATAATATTATAAATGAGAAGATTTTCCGAGGGGATCCGGACGCGTGATAGAACTGACAAACGTGACAGGGGTCGAAAATAAACCCAAGTTAAGTCACTTAAGACTTTGAATTCGGCATGTTCCCGGTACGATCTCTAAGCTGGCACTAAACTCAACCACCATCGAAGTGTACAGTAGAAAGTAGGTATTAAGTTTTGTGCGGCGCATGCTACGTTAAGTCGGTAATGTTAACTGTACTTTTGCACACAACATATGATGGTACGGTTCATTTTTATGTTTTTGTGCTTCAATATACCATACCAACCGAGGACTACCGCAATAAAAAAATTCTACTGAAAAAGATACGGAAGCTACGAACAGAAAAATGTTTGAAAGATAAATGGAACGTCTAGGATTCATAATTAGGGTTGAAATTTTAAGACTCAACAAAAAAAATGATCTAGGGAGAAAATTTTACTTAAACTAATACAAAAATTGTACCTAATCCGTATAATGTCAGTAAATTAAATAACAGTAGCAAAATAAATAAAAATAAATAGAAAAGTTTTTATCAGCAAAAATTTTTACTTTTCGTATAATAGTGTTCATCAACTAAACAAATGTACATGTACGACTTAACACCGACACCAATGGATAAACCTACTATATTTAGAAATATCGTTTTTCTACTAGCGTGCGGAAAAACGCATTTTCCGCACATTTTTTAGTGCGGAAAATCCACTTTTCCGCACCGTGCGGCAAAGGATTTTTCCGCACTAGTTTTTCTACTAGCGTGCGGAAAAACGCATTTTCCGCACGCTAGTAGAAAAACTATTGTTCCTAACACGTGCAGAAACCTATTTTTCTGCACTTGTTAGGAAAATAGCTATTTCCTTTTATTAATGTTTCGCAGGCAGTCCGGATTGAACCGGAGTTTCCGAGCCTGTTCTCGGATCTAGTCCACCTAGTCACCGAAAGCAACAAACAAATACCTACTATTAAATTTTCGACGAATATTAACAATAAACAAAATATTCTTTGGCAAGACATATTCGCATATGTAAGGTTGTAGGTACGTAAAATAGTGTAAAATATCTAGAATTTAGATAGTAAAAATTTTAAATTGCAGCCCCCCACCCCTTGGGTCTCTGGGTTTGTTTTGTAGTAAACATTATTGAAATAAGGTTGTAATAATATAAACACATATCTTTAAGTAAAATATAAAGTTTCATTATACAGGGTAAATCAATCTTTTCTGTCACTGCAATGGTTTTCTAAATTGATAGAGCAAGAAAATAATTGCAATAAAAGTATATTAGTTTCTGTTGGTTTTGAGCATTCCGTTATTAACACTACTTATATTTTATGAGAAACATAAAATTTATAATGCTGCTGTAGCTTATTCTTATATGTTATTATATGAAAACAATAAAAGATTAATATTCTGTTTGAGGATCACAATCAACAATCAACAGTTTTAAATCTCTTTCCAATAGTTTATAAAATATATTTTTTAAGATGTTATTGAAGAGGTGGGGTAATGTTTACATGCGAATTTGTGCGAAATAATTCGTTCGTATTTTAGTAACAGCACACATTACTGCAATTAGGTATTTTAGGAGTGAGTAATTATTATATTCTAATTTCAGAAGTGGTAATTATATGGTATTATGATGCAAGTGTGCAAGTAAGTCTTTAAAGCACGTGGCAACGAGTTAAAAGCACGACACTAAGCAGAGTGCTTTTAACGCTGCTACTTTCAGAAAAAACATTAACTTAAAATACTGACCGAATGAAAGAATAAAAAAGTAGTACTAGGGTACTAGACATATTTATTGTGACGATTCGATTTCTATACAGAAAAATATATTTAATAGTCTTTTACCATGGAAGTCAATGGACACAGCTGTCTTAATTTATCAGACGTTTTTACTTCTTAAATCGATTTGTTGTCAGATTTCCACGGTAGCTTTCTTACTCCTCCACGAATGTTTTGTGTAAATCTAAGTAAGTAGCTACATCAAGTAGTAGTATAAAATAGTATATTAAGTATTAAGAACGGTAAGGACATTTTACCGATCGAAGACAATAGTTTGGAGGAGGAGCGCAGCGACGACTCCAATTATTGTCTGAGATCGGTAGTCCTTAACGTTCGTGATGCTTATGACGTTTTTTGCGCTACTGAATCCGGTAAAAAGAATTTTTAATAAATTAATAATTAATACAGATTCAAATGCGATAATTGTCAGTCTCTGCATCACGTTGCCGTATTGTCGATTGATATATTGCGTTTCTATAGCAATCTGTAAACAGTTACCGCCATTGCAGTTTTTTGTGAAAATTATTTGGAGTTTCGTGCTAAAAATTAATGAAAATGATTCCGAAAACGAAATAAAAGAAGCTTGGAATGTGATGTGGGGTGTTCGGTTCTCATTCCTGATAAGTCTAGAGAGACGCTACGAAGGTACCTACAATCATTTTAAAAATTGGTGTACCAAGAAAAGTACAAATATTGATGAAAAATCTTTGCTGGCGTACTTTGTTACAAGAAATGAGAAATTAAAAGCTCCAGGATTTGTTTTAACTAACATTGGAAATTGCATTCATTTTATTTAACTAAACTGACATTTGTGACTGACATTAATTTATCAAATTACATGGCACATTCGTTTTGAGTAAATTTACTTACCGTTCTAGAACCCCAAAGTATTTTACCGACGACTTTATCTTTAGCAACTAGTAAACATAACTTACTGTCTTGGAAACAGCCGCGGTAAACAATGAAATAGAGCATAGTAGCGCAAAAAAGTTCATAACGAATGTTTAATAAATTGGAGGAATATTAAAAAAATTAGTTGTTTTAATACCTACAACAGTACTATACATCCAGTTTTAAGATTTCAGAAGTTTATGTCAGTAGACTGATTTCAAATCTACCCACTATCTAATCTACAAGGTAGGGGAAGAAGAAGACAGCCGCACTTTTCAGTTAAAATATTTCAGAAAGGAGCAATATAACCCCTAATAAAATGGAACCCAGCAGTTAACTGCGGTCACAAGTCTTTTAAATACGTGCACATATTTTATAGCACTTACAGAGGGTGGTTTCGCCACTTTGCTTAAACCCTCGTTAAAATGATTCCAAAAGACCTTGAACACGCTCAAAGATATACCAACAATTTTCTAAAAGAATGTTTTAAAATTTACTTTAAACATTGGTATGTTTTGATACTACCATATTAAATTAAACACTATTAGTGGTAAATAAAACATGCAGATAGTATAGACTAGTGTGTATTTTTTCTGAGAAAATGTAGATTACCCATAAAGTACTGAGTACAGAATAAAGCCAGTGCCGTAGTTACCCAATTTTAGATGTAGGCGATATTTGTTTTGGAGGTTCCTCCCTAGGGTGATATGTTACAAAACCGAATCTTCCTTTTACCTATATATCCCCAAAATTTACCGACTATAACGTAAACTTATAGTTTGCAGTTTGCATATTAATTTAAATAAATTGCAATTTTTTATGTGTAGGTAATAATAATAAAATCTGATGAATGTATTTAAAACAAGTTACTATTTGAAATTTATGGAATTTTATGGAATTAGTGCAAAAAATTAATAAAATGCTATAGGCGCCAATTTTATTAAAACATTCTCTTGAACCAGTAAGTTACAAATGCTTATTTTACCTATATCAATTAAATGATTATTAATTATTAACGGTTTAAAAAGTCAAAGATATTTGAAAACCGCAGTATATTAGTAGGTACATGTAAACATGCCAATATTACGACTTATATTGGCTCGGTATTTTATCTATCGACATTTTCAGAACGATGAGTGAGGATAGTCTTTGGAACGAGTAAGATCATAGTGAGGTGTTAACACAGTTTCCTAATTGTTGAACTATATCAATACATCGTTATTATATAGGGTGTTTCAAAACTCTGCAGTACATTGAAAAACAACGCAAACTATAAAGTGAAGTTCAAACGGAAAGTTTAATTTGGAGCCAGATGTAAAAGAAGGTAATTTTATATAGAATGGCAGACAGGTTTATACCAGATACCTTGTATATAAGTCAATAAAAAAATATTTGCTGTTTTTAAAAAAATATAATTTTCTAAAAAAAAAAAAATCTGAAATTATGAAAAAAAAAATGAATCTGATCATATCTGCCTTTTAAAATTGATCTCTAAAGAAATTTCTTCTGCAAAGTTTATGCGACATTTTTGAAACATTCTGTATAACAGACCTTTACACATTAATATTACAAAAAAAAAAATTAGCTCTTATAGTAATTAGTATCGCGTACATCTTGTTAGAGAATATTATTTGCCTTAAATCCTATAACATTTTCGATTCAATATTTCTTTGTAGTATTTTGCAATGCAAACAAGGAAGAATTATGGATTTTTAATATGCAACATTTATAATATACATGCAAATTAGATTTTTTATGAGTATGTTTCATTATTGGAGATGATGAAATGTGGGAATACATGAAATATTGTGACAATTAAAACGCGTGGTATAATCTTTTGCGTCAAATCAAGTATAACCTATATACTTTATTTTATCCGAAGCTATATTTAATGTTAATTAAAATAATTGTGTGTAAGAATGAAATGATAATATTTATTGGGCCGAACTGAAATTTAATAAACGGTTGAAACGTAGGTATACGAAATTCATTAAAGTAAAACGGACTTTTTTCCATCGAATTACTAGAAAGGGACATAAAAAAGTCGTGCATGTAATTATGTAGATGCCTTTCCACTAACAAACATCCTCTGCAAAAAATTGCAAAAATAAGAAACATGCAGTTTTGTTGTCTTCTTATTAACTTGTTGTGGATTAATCCAGTAATAATCCAATGTATTATACAATTACTTTATAATAATCCGCCATTAATTTATTGAAACTTCTATCCTCCCTCGGTTGTTTAGTTTCCGCTTCCCAACCTTAATCTTCATCGTTCTCCATCCCGTGTAATCATTTTCGGTTAGGTCTTTTTATTATCCTATTGCTCTTATTATTTGTAGCTACTCTTGGTACCCCGTTTCCTTCTTCGTTCGGGCCTTCGGGGCCATACTCTATTAGTCTTTTTTCAGAATTCTATCGTCACTTACGCACGGCACGGTCTTTCCACTTCCCATTAAAGTGCCTAATAGCTATTTTCTATTTCATACAATATAAGTATATTTATTAAAATAATTAATTTTATTATTACATTTTGGAAACGAATAGTTTTCGATTTTATCTTACAGATGTTCCTTAATCTCTCTAATATTTAGGTTAATATGTATTATTAAAATAAACTGTAAATTTCGATAGTTTACGAGTGTACCTAATGCTTCCTATGACAAGGTATACTATTATACATACAACAGAGAATATTCTTTTATACTGATAATGACTAACCACACCGTTATTATCAGTATAAAAGAATAGTCATTATCAGTATCATTTTGGTAGGTACAGAAATATATTATTAGAATATTTGATAGCGGAAGTAAATACGAGATTTGTCGTAACGCTGTAAGGGAATAATATTTCCAAAAGGAAGTAAGGTAGGTACTCAAAATTTGATTTAAATGTGTAGTCTTGGCAGAGAGAATTTTAATTACCTAATTACACCCGGCGATCTTGGATATAATTAATTTAATATGTTCATGTTCATGTTAATCTAATCTCAGAAATGTAAATAGTGAAAATACTGCTTTACCACGATTAAAAAGTTTATGTTGTAAAAGAGTTATGGAAATCTTTGTAAATCAAATATTATAAAAGTACGAATCCATTTACCTTATTGTTTTGTGTTAAGTGTTAGAATTTAGCAAATATTGAAATGTAGTATCGCTGTTAATTGACTGTAAACAGAATTTACATTCAACTCAACTTATACCAAAATACTTCTTACCATTTATCTCCGACGGTATATCACTACCGATAACCAGCTAGTGGTTATTCAATGTAGCAATAAAATCCCAAGCAAAATGTAAAGATTTTGACATAATAAATATTTACAACCCCCTATCTACTATTGAACAACCCGAAAATATTCAAAACACTCCAGTTGTTTGGGTAGCAATTTAAGTCCGGTTTACGGTACTTTAAAGCATTTGAGACACCGCCGAAAGGTTGTAAACAGTGGTCCTGTGCCTGTCGACAGGTAGCAACCCCCAATTCTTTATTAAAAGATATACCATCGGAAAGTACAGTTAGGTGATGACCATATGGCTCTTGTATAGAATATAAAATCAAAAGCGGGGACTTGTTGCGTGTTTTTGTACGATACTTTCATTAATAGCAGGGCGTCGGTCGTGGGAATTTTAGGTTTGGTGTATGTGCTATATACAGCAAATGCTGTAGTTATTATAGGCGGAGATGAGGATGAGGATCACATATGCGAGTATTAAATCCATGTATGCGTCTTTAACATTACGGAAGTGAAACGCAACTGCTCCTTCATCCCGCAAGGAAATTAGAAAACAGTACAGGCGGTCTACTGATTTAGGTTGAAAATGTATACAACCGGTTTCGAAACGCAATAGAAAACATTTTAAACCTCGTATAAATCAATTATGAGCTAATGCACAGTTTACTGATATACAGGGTGTATCTAAACCTAGTACCATAAATTTACCAGCCGCTTCCTGACGCAAAAATAAGTCGAAAATATCTATAAAAATTTTGCCCTAAACCGCAGCATAAGGAAGCTACACGTCTTTGAAAATGGTGTTAAAAAACGGAAAACAATTGCATTTTAAAAACGGTTTGATATAAAAAAAATCGAAATTTTGCATGCAGCCTAACCTATTGAAAGTATAAAGAGTACAAACATTTACTGTAACTATTTTTATTTCAATTTATTTTTCAATAAAAGAATTTACATACAAATCTAGCATTCTAAATTGATTTTGGCTAAACAGAAAACCTGCATTTTATAGGAAACGGTTAGTCCAAGCGAGTTTAAACAAGAGTACCTTTTTTGTTAATTAGGCAACAGGGAATACAAATCTCTAAACTAAAATGGAAAAAAACAAAAGGTTAAGAAAAACGGGTTACAAGAAAACGGTGATAACCCCCATTCGCGCCGCCCCTGGTTAATTTTCAAAAAAAAAATAGTAGAAAGTTTATACCTTTAATAGGTTAGAGTGCTTGCAAAATTTCGATTTTTTATCTCAGACCGTTTTTAAAATGCAATTGTTTTCCGTTTTTTCAACACCATTTTCAAAGACGTGTAGCTTCCTTATGCTGCGGTTTAGAACAAAATTTTTATAGACATTTTCGACTTATTTTTGCGTCAGGAAGCGGCTGGTAAATTTATGGTACTAGGTTTAGAGACCCCTGTATATGTATATTTTAAAAAATGTTTTATAATCTTTGAAATTTTGATATTAACATCTACCCAGTAAGCGCAATTGTTTTATAAATTAATCATCAAAAAATTATGATTATAAAAGAAATCA
The DNA here is from genome assembly GCA_963082805.1 of Hemicrepidius hirtus. NCBI lineage: Eukaryota > Metazoa > Arthropoda > Insecta > Coleoptera > Elateridae > Hemicrepidius > Hemicrepidius hirtus. Next base: position 27,327,106 of record OY720160.1, on the reverse strand, counting down.
AACATAAATGCATAGATATTAAAGAAATAGGCTAATAATAACTTTAGCTAATACCATGCTTAAGTATTTTATAAATATTTCAGTGGGATAACTAAAATTTTTGGGTCCCGCCGAAAAAAAATTATGATGGACCCCTCCGTCTATTAGTGTTGTGATGTTAAAAAAACATTTAAACAATTGGCTATTATACTTTCAATAAGAAAAGGTTACATTTATTTATACAGAACTAAATAAGTGCGAAAAATCATGGGAAATACTTCCGTTACGCAGATACGGGGACCAAAAAAAAGCAGAAATAATATCAGTTTTGCTGCTAATAAAATTGTGTATGCAAACATATGATATGACATTATATAGCTTCAATTTTAAAAAAAATGTTCAAAACTGGTGAACCAGAGGTGTCTCACCTGAATCTGGGAGGATGGAGTCATACTATAATTGTTTTTTTCCGGACAGACACTTAAAATAACAGTTCATTTTTTGTATATTTTTGATGAAGTTTGATGACAAAAGAAGTGTATAATGCATAGTTTACCTACTACAAAATTTCAAGCTATTAGTGCAAAAATTGACAATTCTCGCCAACATACTGTATTTATTTATTTTTTCTTTGGTGCTATTTGCGTGACAAATTAGTTTTAGATATGATCTAGATATTCATAGGAAGAAGTAAAAAATTATGGAACTGTTAAAATAAAGTATTACCGACTGTGATGAAATCTAGATTATAAAATTATAATACTTTCAGCGATAGTGAAATTGTAAAATAATTCACGGATTTTTATATTTTTTCAGAACGTCGCGTCGTCGTGAGACTGGGGCACGTTCCCCCTACGCTTTGCGGCTGCTGGCGCTATGATAGCTACACCACTGAGATATTTTACGTAGTTTACCTATTGTTTATAATAATTAACTATTAGCTAATAAAATACCTTTTTACCATATAACATTATTAATGATGATTAAATTTCACAATAATCACGTAAATGAAAAGCCTATAAGCTGATCCTCTGCACTTTTGCTACTTACAGACCATATTGTATATTTACCAACGACAAACTAGTTTTGGTTTTCCAATTTTCTAATTCAATAGAATTTATTCAATATTATTATCCAGTTGAAATAATTAAATATAATAGTGAGACCGTGGTGGTTAAGTGAATGAGAGTCTTTTTAATTACGAAGAGGTCCCGGGTTCAAACCCCGCTTTCGTCATGGGTGTTTGTCTTTAAAGTTAGATTAGGTGTTAGATGAATGGCGCCTCAGCAGTTGGCGTCCCCTTTGTAATTATAATGCATGTGTAATGTAATAATCCAAATACGAAAAATATTATAATAACTTTATATACAACATTTATGCCGGGTACCGGATTTTTTAAATAAACTTGTAAATTTAGGCAAACTTTTGTTTTATGTATTGTCCAAACATAAGAAGATTTAATATATTTTATTAAATTTTTAACGGAACATTTTGTTAAATTTTGATTGCTTTTTTTCACTATTCTACCTAATTTAAAAAAAACGTTAAATTTAAAAACATACCGTTCTTGGTGAAAAGGGTATCTTACCATATTCATCATGGAAGTATTTCCAGTACTGATTGATAACTTACCTAAAAAAAGAAAAAGAAAATAAGTATATTAATTTAATTTGTAAAAGTTAAAACAAGTATCGATATAAAAGTATGGACTGTTGCGCGAGTGTTGGTTCAAATTCAATATGGGGGCCGTGAGTGCAAGTTAGAGGGGCTGGGGGTGTTACGCATAAACTCTGGAATACGTTGAAGAATAACTCAAATTACTCAATTATAAAAAAATGAATCTGGCAATATCTGCGCAAAAAGCATGTATTGCTTCTACGGTAATGTTAATGCAATATAGAAAAAATAATGTTGTACAGCTACAATTGCTATGGTTTCAATATTATTGTAGTAGGCACCTCAACTCATACTTCATGTGGTTTTGCTAAATCGATTTTTTAAATTGCCTTATAACTTTAAAAATAGTTGTTTATTTGCCACGGGGATTTTGGAGATGTTATTACCCCGTTATTACAAACGATAATCATCAATTAAGTATTGATTATTAAAAAAAATTATTTTATCGAGGTAACTAATAAAGTCATTACATCTCACCAGAAAAGCCTAAAACAGATTTGGTTGCGCCTATACATAGAGAGAGTTGGCTATTATACCTTACCCAACCAAAATTATTTTAATAGTTCAGATAACAGAGATATCGAGCTGATTCTTCTTAGCAAACTCACCCTGTATAATAATATTATATTGGTAATTGTTAGAACATCATTTCCAGAAACTCGAATTGTCAAATTGACAATTAGAGTATCTAGATAAGATTGTTAAATGGTTAGATTAATATTTTAACATAGAATATAGGTTATGAGAAACAAGAGCGCGTAAAAAACGTATCTGTCGATCGATTTGAGACAACTGGTAAAAGGGAAGTAAAGGAGAGTTGTAAACGTGAGTATAATTATTACATTACGATACTACTATATTAGAAGCTCCGTTTGTCAATTTAAGTGTACACCTAGGAAGATCAAGGTCATTAGTTGCATAATAATTATTTTGATTTAATAGATACATTACACACAGGGCATCATGTAAAGTACAGCAATCTCCTAATCAGTATAATTGAGTGTAGCTTGTTACTTTTTTGTTAAACGTCGTGGTTGAAGAAGTAGAGGATTCTAAATTTGATCAATGAAAGAATTTCCAGCAATTTAATTTAAAATTATGTATCAAGTGCCTATTGATACTTATCTAATGTTAATTTAATTTTGTTAACATAGCTGCAATATAAATTATCAACAAAATTTTCGGTAAAGGTTGGCAATGAAATCTAATTTGTGCGCCGTTACTTAAACCACACGGTTGTTTATATTCTTGACAGCTGTCAAAGTCGGTTTCAATCTAAACAATAGTAGTTTATGTTTAAATGAGTTCACTACTGCAAATTTAGTTTCAATAATTTAGTTACGCATTAACGCATATACATATAAAAAAGCATTCAACAATTATTATCCATAATACCATTAAGTTTAGTAACATTTTGATATAGAAAATTAGAAACAATTAGTAACCTGCGATAACTAATAAATTTAAATTTACTTCTTTGCTTATTATTAATTACCTTTTTCGTACAAAAAATAGCATACAACCCTTATGTCTAAAAGCGTCATTTGTGCATTCGCGCAAATGAAGGAACTCGCTAGGTGTGCTCGCTTGTTCTTGAAAACAGCGGTCATGCGAGGAAATCGCATTTCCGCATTTGGTTTGTAATACCTATACTATGTATTAAGATGATACAATAACTTATTGATGTAGGTCTCAACTAGTCTGAACACAATCATACTGTTAGTCCCCCCTCGAAGGTTGCCCGAACCTGCACAGAACAGCGTAACATTTTTGAAATTAATATTTTCTTCGTTGTTGTGTAAAAATCTTTGTTGGAAATCCATTAATCCAATATTTTATCATACAAAGCATGAAAACATGTTCAAAGTTTTCCTCCATAACATAAGAGTTGTACTCTACATAATTTAATAGTAACATAAAAGAAATAAATACGAGAGCGTGTGTTAATTATAGTGAATGAATTAATTTTGCAGCATTTTCCGTAGCTACTGAAAATATATTTATGAAAGAGATAAGCACAAGGACCGATCGTAAATGATCGTTTCTCTATCGTCACCGTCACCTATACAATAAATTCTTATGTAGTTTGAAAACCGATCAGATCTCTGTTTATGAATGGGAATTTGAAAAGTGCATCCACACATTTCTGCAAAACGAGAACTGCAGCAGAACGTAGGAGTCGCTATGACAACGCCAATGGCGCCGAACGGGGGCGCTTTAAAACTAAGGACGTGGGATTCCAGAAGGGATGTAAACATTTCCGCAACTGTAAAAATCCTTAAAACGTTTTCTTGCTGTTTTTCTCTCTACGTTTTATATGAACAAAGATTTAGTAATTTTCGAAAAATTTTCCGATAAGTAGTGGAAAATTATTTAAAGTAGGAAGAACATTTTAAATTATAATGGTTTATATATTGTTCATTATTTTATTGTAGCCCAATAAATACTAACAGATAATTTGACTAAAACTGAAAACGTTATAAAAATGTAGGTTTATAAAAACGGAATAATAGAATTTCAGTACATCAGCTTTAAACAGCAACGTTTAAGAAATGGGGCGAACCTGTGGTTGAAACAACATCTTGACCAAGCTTAAATAGAAGTGGTGCTTTGGGTTGAGCTCGCCTGGCTGAAGAATGTGTGAAATTGCACTGCGCTTGATTAAAAGGGTAACCCATTGCACGCTATCTTATTTGGTTGACCTTACAACAAAATGATAAAACGGAAGGAGTAGAGAATTCAAGAACTAAAATAGATCTAAACAGATAGAGAATTTAAGATTACGCTCGATAAGTTGTAAAGGCAGTGTACTATCTGAAGATCCTAATAGGTGATGTTTAGGAATAACTACATTATGGTAATATTTTGTTGTTTCACATATCCACAAATTGAGAAGACTGCTTTTATTATTTTTGTTGACCTAGTTTTATGCTGAATAAATTATATTTATTTCTAACGCCAAAAGCACTAAATACTTTCATTTCAAAAATGTTCGAAAAATGGATAGATTTGGTATAATAACATTAATAACCTTAGCAGATTGCAACCAAATGTATTTTAAAGACTGAAAACAAACTAGGTAATACGTTCTAAAACTAGTACTGTACTAGTGGAAAAAAACTCGATTTAGAACGTACCATTATTTAATTTGTTTCAATGCAAGAAGTGGATTTTCTCAGCTAGAGCTTACTAGTTTTTTATTATTAACTATTGCCTATTTAAAATTATGTCAAAACTCGAATAATATTTACAATACAACAACCACTGTTTAAAGTTTATTTATCTGAATCTAATATTCCGTTGTACAAATTTAAATTATTAGGTAGTTGAAAACTAGAAATAAATAATAAATAAATTATGTCGATCAGAATGCCTTTTGAGAACTTCATAAATGGACTGCAATTGAAAAATATTAATTAAAATTTAATTTTGTTTTAAAGGAATATTTAAATAACATACACTGCATAACTTTTAAATTAATTAATAATGGAAGTAGCAGTCAATTCGTTTTTAATGGTAAAAGTTACCTAAGGACAACTATAAAGAAAAGGATGTTTGATTTGTGTTATTTCAAACTTATTTTCTAGAGGTTGTTTTAACTTTGAATTAAGACGGAAATTGGAAGTTTATTACATTATGAAAAGATTGTTTTGAATTAAGAAATTACTAAAAGAAAAAAATAAAGGTAACATACTTTACTGCGGCGTACTTCTTATTTTGAACTAATACTACCAAGTCATGATTTCCTCTTTTTAATATTGATGATATAGACAAATGTAAAATATTCGAATTCGCACCAAAACTATTTTAATGAAATTTTAGGGTGTTCTCAAGCTCAACGTATGATCTTTGCATATTTGAATTTCTTTCCTTTTTACTTTCCCATACCACTACTGGTATAGGGAAGTATTGATATCATGAAAATTTTCGAAGTCGAGATTTTCGCGGAAATACGTGTTTTGGGTCCCCAGGAACCCAAAAAAGTGGTCTAGAAAAAATGTCTGTCTGTGTGGGTGTGTGTGTGTGTGTGTGTGTGTGTGTGCGTAGGTCGCGCAATACTTGTGTGGCCACACACCCTACTGCAACATGTGTTGTGTGGCCTCCACGACTTGTGTGACAATTTCCGACCTATTTTAACAGCTTCAGCGTGGCCTCCCCACCCCAAATTTATCATCCGTTTTAAATGGCCCCACAAATGTATTAAACATCAGATGTGTAATGGACCAGATTTTAACCATCATTGTGTGGCACCATATGGTGGCGCCCCCTTCAATAAAATTGTAATTTCTTCATTTTGCATTCGTCGGCTGTTTTGTTATAATGTTGTGTGGCCATCGGTTATTTTGTTATAGTATTGTGTGGCCATCATAATAATAATAATAATATCTTTATTTGCATGGATTGACCAATGCATTGGCACAAGGTACGTCATAATAATACATACAGGGTGACAATTTTAAAAGTTTCAATGGGACATATCTTTGTAAGCAAAAAACATATCAAAAATCGCTCGAAACTGTTTCGATAACACGAAGGAGGAACCGAAATGATGTATCAATTAACGCACCCTCACCTATCCCTTCAGCCACAGCCACCTCAACTTAAAAATCTTAAATGGCAACACCCTACTTGTCACACATCATAGGAAGCCCTTGAAAAATGCTTTTCAACCATGCTATACAAAGATATATTTAATAAGATAGTTCTTGATTTATTTAAAATCAAATGGTCAAAGTCATGGAACTTATTTATTTGAATTTACTCTCACAATAAATTTTCAAAATGATAGAGTTCATCAAGAGTTTCAAAACAGACTTTATTATTGTTTGGAAAACAATAGAAATCATCATCAGAATGTGACTTAAGGGATAGGTGAGGGTGCGTTACTTAGGTAATACATCATTTCAATCGAAACGGTTTCGAGCGATTTTTGATACCTTTTTTGGTTACAGAGCTATTTCCCATTGAAACTTTTAAAATTGTCACCCTGTATAATATAAACATCCCCATAAAGATTCCCGCGAATTCCATTCTAATACGTCTTGTGTAGAAGAATACTGTGATTAAGAAAATCGAAAGCCCTACTATGGTCAAAGATAACTCCAATAGGGCATCCCCCACGTTTACATTTGTTATTATGTTTTGAAAAAGTTCATACAGAGCGGTTAGCGTAGACTTATTTTGTTTAAAACTGTGCTGATTGGTGTTGATAATGTTAAATTTGTCAAGGTAATTATTTAATCTATCTAGCATTGCATATTTTGAGAAAACTGACGATAAAGGAACAGGCCGGTAATTCTCAAGTTGATCCTTATCTCCTTTTTTGTGAATTGGTACATTCTTGGATATCTTTAAAATATCAGGAAAAATGCCGGTACGAATTATTGAAGAGTTAATAAGATGTATAGTTAGCGGGGTATTATGTAATGTGCTATTTTTTTTACTATAGTCATGGGAACGTCATTAGGCCCCGATGAGTTTTTGTTTGTTAAATTACGTATAATTTTATGAACTTCTTCCTTCGTAAAAGCATTTACCCACATACTGCATGAAATTGGCGGGATAGATTTGATTGGATTAGTTGGAGGAGGGAAGTTATCACGATGTTTCTTATTATATCAACAAAATATCTATTAAATGTATTTGCGACCTCCCCCGCATCATTTATTATTCCTCCCTCTATTTTTAATTCCAATTTTGAAGCGTTTTCTTTTGTATCCTTATTTGTTAGTTTATTTAATGACATTCCAGGCCGCTTCCGATTGGTTATTAGACGTAGGTATTTATTTTATTACCATAAAAACTGCTTTTTGTGCTGATTACTAAATTTGTATGGTTTTTCTTTTCAGCTTTATAGGTACATTTCAGCTAACTTTGGTTGCAAAATGGACATAGGTATGGTGTAAATATTTAATATCTGAGCTGGACTTTCTAACTGCTGTTACTCATTCTGTAGTACACATTTTTTTAGTTTTAATTCTTCGAATAGGGATACAAACACTAAAATAGAATAAGAATATATTATAAAAGTTACTTAGTAAGAATAGTGTTAACGTCATTGTCACGGTATACATCTAGATCTACCCAATCTTCCTTGTTTAGCTTAATTTTAAAATTCTTTGTATTGTTCTCTGAGGAACATCTCCTAAATATATAGGATCCACTGACGCAGTTTTCCCTAACATATAGCTGTTCTATGATCTCCTGCATTTGAAAAAAAATTATCGGCAATATGATATGCAAGAGGGATATTTTACTAGACTATTTCCTGAACGAATGTTTAATTAAATATAAAACTTCTACAAAATTCAAAAAGAAAAGTAACAAATTGCCGAAAAATTTACTAATCTAAATTATCCGCAATTTGCACGAGTGCAAATTGTCGCTGGCGTTCGCATGTGATTGGTTAAACGTCAAAAATTAAAGCCTTTTGATTGGTCATAAGAGCGCTTTCGTATATTTGGATATACTTTTCGCGATTTATATTCGAAATTGATGTTGCCAGGGAAATTTCCCGAGAGCTTGCTCGAGGGATATTTCCTAATGGTAACATAAATTGAGAATAGAAAGAGGGAAAAGTATTTAGAATATACGGAAGTGATCGAATAATATTTGTCACGATTATATCACGAATTTTAAAGTTACTTTTGATATTTAACCTATTTTCGAATTCAAAATGTCTGTCTGACTTTTTAAAAAATTAATTTATAAAAAAAATCAATTATTGTTATGTACGGTTGCTACAGATACCATCGTATCACTGCCAATAGGAAGCCGAAGCACCAAATCGGATATACCGATATACCAAGAAGGTATATCCGCCGTGATTGGTTCATTTTTAAAAAATTCTGAAATTCCATTGGTCTATAATATTATATGAGTGATATAGTCGCTGAAATTCTGTACTAGTCCTAAATATCCGAGAATATACAAATTTGGAGCGCGGTGATTGGCTTGTTAGGTCGGTAAAACGTAACCGTATTGGTCAGTTTAGGGTGTGTCAAATTGTCTCCTAGAAATAAATGTATCTTAGGTAATTGATTTTTATTTTAAAAAAATGAAATGTAAATGAAGGTATTATTATCAGAGGCATGATCACATTGATACTGATAGAGTTTAGAGCAGAAAATTATTAACTATACGATTACCGAGACTGTAAAAAAGTCAGGCCAGGCCGTTGAAAACAGTTTGGTTTAGAGCGAGCACGAAGTGCTTGAAATTTGAAACATTTATCAAGGTCGTTTACAAAAATTGTAGTGTGTAACATCTTCGTGTGTTACAATGCGTAGCAGGTCACGCAATACTTGTGTGGCCACACACCATACTGTAACATCTGTTGTGTGGCCATACACATGGCCACACAATTTCCGACCTATTTTAACAGCTTTAGCGTGGCCTCCCCACCCCAAATTTAACATCTTGTCATTGCTTTAATACACCGAATTAATTGATACAAAATTTAAAATGTTAAAATCACAATATTACAAAATTTTAATTTTTATTTATTACTATTCAGAAAGAAGTATCTTCAAAAAACTGAAATTTATCTACATCGAAAATTAAAGCAAAACAAAATTGAAATACATAGGTACCTACGCCATATATTATATTAATTCAGGTCGCTTTTATATTCCCACAAATCAGTTAAATTGTCTCCCAGAAATAAATGTGTCTAGGTAATAGATTTTTATTTTAAAAGAAATGAAGATAATATTATCAGAGACATGATCATACTGATACTGATAGAAGATTATTAACTACCATTATGCAGACAGCAAAAAAATCAGGCCTGGAAAACAGTTTGTTTTGCAGGGAGCACGAAGTGCTTGTAATTAGAAACATTTATCAAGGTCGTTTGCAAAAATTTTAGTGTGTAACACCTTTGTGTGTTACAATGTGTATGGCCACAAAGCGTTAGGTACAAACTAACCAACTTTTACCGTCAATGTGTGGCCTGACCCCACAACTCATTATTCGCAAAAAAGTATAGAAATTTGGTGTGTTTAGGTATACTGAAAATACCAAATTAAATGTTTTAAAAAATGCAATCAGCTGTATAGTATATCCTCCAAGACCCCATAAGTCGGCGAGGAGTAGGTGGCCACACAAGCATTGCGCGACATGTATGTGTGTGTAAGTGTGTGCGTATGTAACGCCTGTAACGCAAAAACTAGTGAACCGATTTTGATGAAATTTTAAATGAAGGGGTATATCGAAAATTCATCGACAAAATAAGCTTTTCAAAAAAATCCGAAACCGGAAGCGGAAGTTAGACATGTTTTTTTGGTATCATTTTTTTCAGAAGCGGAATTTTGAAAATCTGAGTAGGGGATATGAAAGAAGGGCATAATTCAAGGGAAACAGTTTTTTACCGGACTCTCTAACTTCAAAATGGCGGTCGCTATGAATTTTTCAAAATTTCGACTTTAACGCCCCGTAACTCAAAAACCAGTTATCTGATCAGGTTCCGCAACAACTTGTTTGAAAGCCCTTTGGCTGTACTACACCAAGAAAAAAAATTATTTACTAAATCCAAAAACGGTCGCAACGGCGCTCTTCCAAAAATATTGAAATTTTTGAAAAATTATTACAAAAAAACTGGTCTAAGGAATTTGTTTAAATTTTCTATACTTATACAGCTTGGTATTAGCTACATTTTTGTTTTTTGATGAACGCCAGAATTCCACTGTGGCGCCCTCTACGAGATTTTGAAAATCGGAAATTGATGCTCCTATAGCGCCTTTATTAGTCAAAATATGAAAGAAGTATAAATACAAAAGTTGTTCAGTATATAGATTTGCATTTTTCTAAATTTATATCACGTATACAGGGTGTTTGGTTTTCACAGTACAATAAGCAACTTTGTTATTTTAAATGAAACACCCTATATATTATTATATAATTGAATGCAAAATTGAATTGTCTATCACATAGTATAAGATGTTCATATGGCTAAAATGTACGGTTAATGAGAAATTCGTGAATATTGAACTTTAAAACAGTGTAGGGTGAAATTTGTAAGTGCCGATATGTTCAAGTGACCATGCGCGGGACGGGAATTCCTTGTCGCCGGCTAATCCTAGCAGCCTATGAATATAAATAATCACACATGCGCAGATGAACACAATCGGCACTTGTGTTAATTTTCCATATACTAATTTTCAAGTTTAGTTTATCGGTTGTGGCGAACAATACTGTTGAATACCAAAAATGAATGTTTATTTTTAGTATGGGAAAGTCCAGGGGAGGTTTGCACCTCCACTTTTTAAAAATTGAACCGATCAGAAGGCTATTTTACGGACAATATTTTTATGACAACTACTGCAAAGCAGTAGAGCCTTCCAGCGACAATATTTATGACAGATAAACAAACGTCAAACAAATGTCAAAAAATTACTAATATTTTTAACATTCTTGTTTATTGAATTGTCATCCGAATACAACTCTTACTCTGAGTTTTTCTTCAATATTTGTCATTCATTCATTACTCGTTGCTGCTGCTTTTGGAAAACAATTACTGGCGTATCGCTTGTAATTATTTTTGTCACAGCAGCAACTCGTATTTAGGATGACAAATATTTTCGTGAAAACTCAGAGCATTCGTTGTATTGTATACGAAAATATTTTTTATGAAGAACGACCCGAACCGCATCTTTCGATATTTGTAAATGTCAAATACCTACATATTTTCACTTTAAAACAAAAGTTTTTAAATTTTAAAGAAGTACCGACTTTGAGATTCGTGAAAGATTAATTTATTATTAACATCCTATAACTTTAAAACTAAGCTGTTTTGCACATATGTTTATATGAACTTTTATGATAAAAAAAAACAAGGAATCGGCCATTAAAGTTTGTCGCATATATTAAGAATCACCGTGTATACAGGGTGTGAATGGAATCGCGCAATGTAGGAACTTCAATTGTAAAATTTCAGTATTCTAATATTATCTTCCCTAATAATTTTAGAAAAAAACGTTGAAAAATACCTAATGTATGATATGTTTGGTTTAATCGATCCCGTTTGACCTTGGGAATCTGTGGTTAAACTATACTACCACATTTTAGAGACACCTTGTATATGTATTACTTGTTCGATCAATATCAAATCAAATTTAATTGAAATACATCTATATTTGGTATAGTAACTGTCAATGTTTGATTAAAGAGATTGCTTATAAAAGTTGTTTTGTTGGCGATGAAAGTAGTTATAAACGAATGTCGAATGTTAATATGCTCAGGTGATGTAACACTGGTGTATTTGAATTATAAATCAGACTGTACATGTGAGAATTTTTAAGCCGTAACTGTGCGGATTAGTATATGATATTTATTTTTATAAACTGTCTATTAGATGTATACGATTATTTTTATTACGTTTTCTTCCATATTACATAATACAGAGAGGCAGGTCTTGGTATTTCATGTTTACCATATCGTCCTATAGGTTGTTGACATTATTGTGAATTCAACACTGCAAAATAACTATAAAGATAGCTTTTTTCTTATTTTTTTTTATTTACTTATACCTACACTTTATTATAGGGTTACTTGACTCCACTTTACTTTTTTTCCAATAAATGAGAATTGAGAAGTTAGAAATATTTATTTGTTTATCTGCAGACATATCAAATGTTATTGATTCGGTAAAACATTACAGCATTATTAAATTTCGGTTCAAAGTTTGTTAATCAGATAGAAATTTAAATGTACTCTCGTAGGATATACATCATCTATAGAAAGATATGTTCTAAAAATAAATTTCATATTACGTTCGGTATGGATCATATCAGGAAGAAGACAGCCTACCTACCTAGTACATAAGTTGCCAGAAGTTAGGATTTAAGTAGGTACTCTAAAGCCCCGTCCACATCTGACGAACGCACGCGAACAAACATAAACATATACGTCGAACGAACATAGTGTGGCGCTCTGCGAGCACGAACGAGCGCCTACAAATACCGACAAACAAGGTTCCATCCGAAGCCGCGCGCGGCTTCCTTCCATGCAGGTCGGTACTTCAAAGGAAAATTATCGTTCGTGGGCGTTCGTCAAGTGCTTTAACGCTTTTAATTAATACCATTACCGTTTCTGTAAGTTGAACTGGCGAGCAGGAATCAGCAGAAACGTTCAATACAATGTTAAATCCCTATGTACACCTTTGAGACCGCGGCCACCCGGTATAGGTACAAAATTTTATTCATAACCAAAAATAATTACCAGTAAACGTAGGTACTAAAAAAATAATTTAATTTTTATTAAATCATCAAAATATAAAATATCAAGAAATTAGTTATTTCTATGACAACGATGTAAAAATATGGTCAGCTATTTTGAAATTTATTTCCATAACAACGGTGCAGTGTAAAACAACCTTTTCGCCCGTGGGATAAAATGATACAGTTTGTTATGGATAATGAGAGTTTTATTTTTTGTTTACCGTCATATACTATGAGCTATGGGATTATAATATTGTCCCTTAACTACACGGACAATTGGCGAAGCATTTAAAACATTTTAATATAATCTTCAAATCTTTAGTGAAAGAGGCGGAAACACATCTCGTAAGCAGAAATTAATATGGAACTATCTCCTGATCAAAACATACATAGCAGGCAGCTTTTCAACGTATTACACTATTTTCAGAAAGAAGTTAACAATACTTCCTATTTAATTTCGTCCACCCTGTACAGTACACTTATTTTCAATGTTGTTTTAGCGATTAATAATTTATTACATCAACATGATTATTTTTTTCAGCTATACGATTTACCACAATTTTTTGAAATGTATTCATAACTTCTGGTATTCTACTGTTACTATTTATGAAAATATACTATCTATATTAGCATACACTTTCATTAGTTCACTTTTCAACTTAAACATAAATTAAATATAAATTAAATGTTCTGGTTATTCTGTCATTTGTTTTTATATATTATTAGCCAGACAGATTGGAGGCACAACAAAATGTTTGCCAAACTTATGATCATTTAAGAAGCAAGTCAAGTTATATTTATTCTGCATTGAGGGCACAGTTGTCGTTAGTCAAATATTCTACAGAGCTTCCTTAAAAAAATAGCATTTGTATAGCTCTGAAAAATGTATTTTGCTGTGAATAATAAAAATAATTCTATTTGGTAGTAATACAGATTTCTAATCTTAACTCTACGAATTAATTTGTACATCTTTTGCATAGCTACAACGCAGGGTTGCTTGAGACATTTCGTAATCATTTCTAGGTAAATATTTCTTTCTCTTATAGCAAATCCGGTCAGACTCATGTACACGTTATACGAACTTTTTGTAGTTTTCTTGCTCTGGGAAGTTGGTTGAAAGGTGAAAGTAACAGATGAAAATAATGAGCAGCCAAATTCAAGTTTGTTATATAACCAATTCAACTATATATGCTTTACAAGTTGCGGGTAATTTCTTTGCGTCATATAATTCCGTCTCTTTCGCACCTAGACACAATCAAACAAAATGTTATCGGTTAAAGAATTAGTTTCGCCTGGATAGGTCGGTAGAATAACGTTAAAAGAGCTCGTTTTACGATCTTTAGTTATCGTTTGTTGACTCCAGTCCGTGTGATAGAGTTTAGTATCTAACCAATTCATGCTGTAAGAGATTTATGCTTTGAAATTTCACTTTCTGTTTTAGTTTACCCTTGGGCTTTTGCAAAGCCGAGCAGGAACCGCCGCGGCGGTTCTATTTGAGCGCTTATATTGGGAATTTAACTGTAACCAGATAGCATTTTAATACGATTTAAATTTCCTTGTGTATAATAGCTACAAAGGATTATATAAATTAGTTCAAGAGGCAATAGATTAGATAACAGTCTTTATAAAGATAAACATCGATAGTCACATGTGACGAGGTTTACCATTTAAGGCAAATTTAAGAAAACTGTAAAATATGCGTATACAGGTTTTAAAAATCTGTGTCAAATGAATCACACCGTCAAGAAATTGTTTGGGGAAATCCAATGTTTTAAGTGTAAAGATAATTATAATAGTGCAAAAGGTAGCTAACATTGCTTAATGTAAGCCAAACTCACTACCTAAGTTTTTACTGTAGGTAACAATAATTATAATTTTCGAACAATTAATATTAATCGATAACTAATAAACTCTACTTATAATTTTTTACAATTTTCTTTACTCTTTCATTATTTATATTATTTATTCTACAATTCATGTACAAAATAGCCCCACCCCTTTTAAGACTTTATTAATACCAGAATTACATGGTATTTTTTTTTCACTACATAATTTAAAACACTAGGGCATTATGTTAACATAGGTAATACAGTGTTACGAACTTTCTAAAATATGTTTTTCTTTAAAAGTCAAACTACACGATGCGCGATGGCAGATATCAAGAAATTCCTTATTACAGTAAGTAGTAAAAATTTGGACGATCACTAACTAAATACTTTTTCTTTCTTTCTAATAAAATTAGGAAAAGGGAACATGAAAATGGTTAGAGAACAAAATGATAATGTATGACATTCAATTTAATTTATTGCAAAAGACATCTGAACTACAGGGTGGATGACAAAATCCGCCCCGAGCTATACAGCTTTTAATTGAGATCGGATTGTTACGGCCGTTGTTACTATTGAAAACTAATTGCGAAATTGGTGGTCACGAGAGTATTTTTAAACAATTTTTTTACTACTTTTTGGTGATGGTAAGGTGACTTATTTATACATCTTTGAACTCGGAAAAAAACGCTTATTCAGAATTACAAAAAATATACATAGGTACCCATTTAAAAATAAAAAGTTGACTATTGCAGCTAAAATCTAGTAGGCCCTGAAAATGTTCTAACATCACAACGTAGTATTTAATGACCCATTTCGATTGGCATGTCGACCGTAACAATCCGATCTCAATTAAAAGCTGTATAGCTCGGGGTGGATTTCATCGTCCACCCTGTATACCAACTTTGTAACGTACTACTGAAAATAAGTTTTTCAAGTTAATATTAATTTTCAGCAACCCATATCCCCTATATCCATAGCTGGACGAAGCAACTTTAACTGCTCCGAGCAAGATTCGAACTTGGCTGAGAATTTAGAAATAATGAATCTTTTTCTGACTTCCGAATCTCCGATCTCTTCTTCGTCTGTTTCATGATCACATTCTGTGGCCAATTTTCTTCCATTAGGTGTATTATGTCTTTATAAATTTCGTAAGTTTGTTTTCTAATTGTGGCGTAACAGACCTTATATATTTCATTTTTTCAAATTTAAACTCCATTCCTATCGAAATGTACATTACATGTAGGACATCATGTGTAGCCATAATGATAAGTTCGTGTTCAACATAATATAACATTATAGGTGATATAAATAATTCACCATTGCTTTGCAAAAAATGTAATTATTGTTAAATTGCTTAAATTTAACAACTGTCAAGCGAATACATTCAAGTTGCCATGGGAAAAAGTATTAACTGCGTTTGTGGCCACTGTTTCAACAACATTAAACATATTCCAATTCCTATTGTAGTTGCAACTCTTTTAATACTTTACACAATAAGTAATGCATATGTGCAAATGTGAGATTGTAAATCTGAGAAAAAAACACGACATTTCCAGCGGATCCCTATTGTTTATTGTTTTGGAGTTTTGAAATCGTACGCCACTTGTCGAATATAAACGGATATTTGCACATGTGCTGAAATGTACTAGAACAGGATTTGTGGCACCTTATGCCGTACGAATTAGTGATAGTAGAGATGAACAAATATAACCCGATTATCGATATTTTTATAATACTGTTCCGTAATTGTAGTAAGTTTATTTGATACAAATACAACGAATTCCGGTTTACGCTGGGTTGAACCCAGCAGATCTCACTCGTTTTACTACAAACGTATTTGGTGCATTATCAAAAATATTGCAATTTCCACTTCATCAATATACGGGACTGATAATAGCATAATTAAATTAGTTTTTCTATGTACTGTAGAGTGTAGGCGTAAACTAGGTACCAGCAATGACATTATGACCTAAACTAGACTGGTAAATACCATTTACCTCCCTTGGGCCTTGTTGCTTAAATAACCATTAGGTTTTACTATTTAAAATAAGTCGGTGAAAACATAACTAACCCAATATTTTAATTATGAATGGCCAGGATTTGATAATTCATTATACGTTACTATATAAAACTTATTTCAGATAATACCAGAAGCGTGAGCGTCACCCTCCACTCATTAGTCATTCATCAGTAACAGACCTATGAAAAATGAAACTAATATTTCCGAAACAAGTAATATGCAATTACATTGGTTGGCTAATTGGTGGGGGGTGACGCTGATGCTACTGGTGTTATGTGAAGTAGGTTTAATGGGTTTTAGTATTACCTGTCGACTAAGTTTATTTGACACAATCGTTCCACGGCTTGGACTCAGACAGAGTATAGGTGGCTATAAGGTTCTAGGTTGTTTATAGAAATATCCTCTTATGTCATCCCATGTTTAAGGAATACCGTAAAGAACTCTAGGTATAGTCTACGTACCCAACAGATATAGTTAAAATCCTCCCCTTTTATGTTTTGTACCTACACACATATCAGTTTCACACAATCACACGCTACAAATTAAAAGTTATAATGTAGAATATCAAACAGAACAGCAATCGAATCAAGTGTCAAATCTCAGTGGTTGCGTTATTTTTGGGTTTTTCGAATACCTACAGCCAATAAAAAAAATTTAAATGTGAATATTAAGCGTTTTGTAAGGAGGAGTTTAGGTAGGTATATCTGTTGAGCATGTAGAGTATAGGGTGTCTTGAATGATATTAACAGACTTGTACGAGTTAGGTATAAGGTGGAGACAACTTTCGTCCTTTCTCTTTCTAAATAACAAATGTAACTTAAAAGTACATTTTTTTTTATCTCTGTCAGTTTAGTTAGTAACTTTTAATATGAATGTGCAACTGTTTTACATATTTACATATTGTTACGTATTTTTAAAGTTACAGCAATTGCAGCTTTTGAGATATTGCAGGTAATTTCATTATTTCTTCTTATTTTTGCAGCAAACCTACATGAATATTTGAAACATCTTTAAATAAAAACTTTTAAACATTTGCAGTTCTCTTGTAACTAGAAAACATTTTGCTTTTTTGCTAAACTGTCTATTCAAATTTAGCGCTCGGTTGTGAGAGGAGCACGTGTTTAATTTTTTCGGCAAACACAGTACACACTATAGAAATTACTGAACTTAAACCTAATTGTTGGAACAATTAAACATAGTATCACTGTACTGTACGAGTTACTAATATTTATTTAAATTTATTACCTACAAATTCCATGTAAAGCACTCTTCAACAAGGAGAAGATGAAATAATGTGGCAAAAAGTTAAAAGTTCTAGCCACAATGTAGGTATATAAGTACTCGAATATGGGTTAGTTTTCAAGAAAACATCGAATAACAAAAAATTCAAAGAGGTAGTTTGCTCTCATATTCACTAACTTTAATATATTTTTAAAAATTCGGGCAATTGGCAATATGTTGCATCAGAATAGATTGAATATTTTTTAGTTTTAGAAGAAATCGATCGCCATAAGTTCAATTAACTTTAAAACTTTTACTATTACATGCAGTGCAATACAATATTTTTGCATTTCAGGGACTTCGTGGTTGGGGCTTGCTTAATCCATCTCCATATAGGGACTGAAATAACCTATTTAATCTTTAGTGAATAAATGTACATTTTCAACCCCTAGGGATTAAATTTGAAAAAAATTACACATTGCCACGATACTAGATTGTCACTTTAAGAAAAACAAATTTAGAATGATATTCAAATAAAATATCCGGAAGGGTAAAAAAAGTAGCCTGTATGCTACGGGACTAAGGTATCTTTTTAATCCTTTGGGTGATTATTTATTATTTGTTTATTATTATTTATTATAAATTCATCCTCATAAATGATATAGGTACCAGTCCCTTGCTATATAATATTACTAATCTTTAAAATTCATTCATTTAATTCCCACATTTTTATAAACTAATTTTTTATAACTGGCTGTGTTATCAGTATGTGGTGGACACATATCGAACCATTTATTTGCATACAATCTGGTGGTTTTATTTTTAATAATGCTCAATAATTAACGAAAATATACTGCACAACAATGTACTGAGAAGCTGAGAACGTTCAGAAATATTCTTTAAAGTAAATCCACTGCAGAAGTAATGTGTGAAACAAAATTAGGTCATAGTACATTGTCAACAAGAGCGTGTAGCTGGGTTAATATAGGCTTATATTTGGAATTATTAATCGAATAATTATTATATTCACAATCGTGCAACGCAAACGCGCTCAATCTCAGGATCGAAGACGATGCCCAGTAGATAAATTTCGAAACGCTGTTCATCTCAGCAATTTATTAAATGTTTATCGGTGCCAAAAAGTCTATGGTCGCAGTGCGTGAAATAAACTTCATAAGAAATATTTAATTATTTAATTTTTGCAACGTACTGCGATCAGTGTGTGAACGTATTACTTGCACGGGACTAGAAAATAGCACACTATACTTTTCTATGACATTATATTTGACATTATTAATCGAATCATATTCGCAATCGTTTAAGCTTTAAGGAAAAGCGCATGAATCGCAGAGTGTATAGAGTTGGAAGCGCTTCAATCGCATAGGTGTTCGACCGCTGTTTACCACAGCAATTAATTAACAATTTGCTGGTGCGTGAAAATGTATAGGCTCTCATGGTTATAAAACCATAAAATGAACTGCATAAGAAATCCATACGCTTTTACGCATCGATATTAAATGCGAGACTTCACGTACTGCGATCAGTGTGTGAACTTATCACTTCACGTACGGGAGTAGAAAAAATATATCTTTTTGCGCTACTGAGCTGTATTTCATTGTTTACCGCGGCTGTTTCCAAGACAGTAAGTTATGTTTACTAGTTGCTAAGGATAAAGTCGTCGGTAAAATACTTTGAGGTTCTAGAACGGTAAGTAAATTTATTCAAAACGAATGTGCCATGTAATTTGATAAATTAATGTCAGTCACAAATGTCAGTTTAGTTAAATAAAATGAATGCAATTTCCAATGTTAGTTAAAACAAATCCTGGAGCTTTTAATTTCTCATTTCTTGTAACAAAGTACGCCAGCAACGATTTTTCATCAATATTTGTACTTTTCTTGGTACACCAATTTTTAAAATGATTGTAGGTACCTTCGTAGCGTCTCTCTGGACTTCTCAGGAATGAGAACCGAACACCCCACGCATTCCAAGCTCCTTCTATTTCGTTTTCGGAATAATTTTCATTAATTTTTAGCACGGAACTCAAAATAATTTTCACAAAAAACTGCAATGGCGGTAACTGTTTACAGATTGCTATAGAAACGCAATATATCAATCGACAATACGGCAACGTGATGCGGAGACTGACAATTATCGCATTTAAATCTGTATTAACTAATTTATTAAAAATTCTTTTTACCGAATTCAGCAGCGCAAAAAACGTCATAAGCATCACGAACGTTAAGGACTACCGATCTCAGACAATAATTGGAGTCGTCGCTGCGCTCCTCCTCCAAACTATTGTCTTCGATCGGTAAAATGTCCTTACCGTTCTTAATACTTAATATACTATTTCGATGTAGGTTTACCTACTTTATATTGGTAAAAATATTACTGACGTGACTAAAACATATCTGTTTACAGTAAGTTATGTATTATCTAGTAATCACGAACGACTATGTCATAAGAAAATTACTGCACCGTATGGGGGCCGCCATGATGTGCACTTTCTAGGAAATGTGACAAAACGTGAACTTCTATTTACAACATTCTTTTGGGTTACGTTTGGTCAATTTAGTTTATTTTTACTTGTATATCTACCTTAAACTTTTGGGTTACAGTAAGTATTATAAAAAATAATCATAATATGAATTGGGTGATTTCATTTTGAATTTCCCGCTACTACAAAGTGCACATCATGGTGGGGTGGCACCCCGGGAGGAATCAATTTTTAATCACTAATGGCAGTCCAGTTTAAATATAAGTTCGTGGTTGAAATGTATTTATTAATTTGTTATATTACGTAAAAATACGAATTCCTTCAACACTAAAAAAATAAAAATGCGATTCAATTCAATTAATATGTATGTTTACGTTATATCTCAAATATACTTATTATTCCATTAACATGACATATGATGTGATATATCCAAAATGTTTGTTTTATTTTGACGACTTCTTCCATTTGTTTAGCTATAATTTTGGTTTTAAGTATATTATATGCTTGGGATCATTTTGGTGTCAATGAGTTTTATAACAATTGACGTCATTTAAAAATAGTATGCCCTTAAGGCATATCAAAACGAGAATAAAACCGGTATCCAAATGTGTAATATTAAATCATAATATTAATATAAATGAAGTTGTGTATCACCAAAGTAAAACATTATTCAAGAGATAAAATAAATAGACGCAATCAGCCCACGGCGTTTGTTAATGTAAATGCGACAGTTTTCAGCGGCCCGCATGTCAGAGTAATATTTATAATTAGCGGAGGTAGTTAACCCAGGTAAAAGTGATTTAATTTTAGCAAGTGACCCATATTCGCGAAGACGTCTGCCCGATGCGACGCCTCTATTGCACCATGTGTTGTTAAATGGAAGATATATCTGCACATATGTTTTATATGACGATGCGACACGTAATGCAATGTAATAATTTCGAAAACGTTTAAAGGGAGAAAAAAACAAGCTTTTATACAGCATTACAAAAGTTTTTATGAAATGAAAAGTAAATACATAAGCACAGCTATTGCGAATATTTTCATTAATTATTTATAATGCATAGGTAAACAACATGATTGAAAAAATTGTATGACCCCATTTACTACTTTACAGTATACTAAATACGGACTATTTGAAGAAAAACAAAATGAAGAGCTACTGCCTGTGCTGCCTGCTATCAAGTAGGTAATTGTGTAAAAGTTTTATACAGTGAAGTCCATTTATTATGCAATATAGGCATGTTGCAAGTTAATTGGTGTACGCACTTTACCATTGGAATATAGGCAACCCATTATACAGTTAGCTAGTTTTTTTTTATCTAACCATCTATGATCTAACCGAAATCAGCAACACATGAAAGTTTAACCTCAAAATAAAACATGTTCTTAGTTAAAAAAAGATTATTAAATATTGAAAACACGACCTTCTTGATTTCCAAGACTTGACGCAAGTCTCGGAAATCAAGAAGGTCGTGATTGAAAACAATAATAATAATACATTCTTGACAATTGAAAATTTAAATTCATCAGTAGGCAGGGGCAAGAGTGCTTAGCAGTGTATAATGGGTTGCCTATATTCCAATGGTAAAGTGCTCACACCATTTAACTTGCAATATGCCTATATTGCATAATAAATGGACTTCACTGTATACCGAAATATGTAATTTCCCAGTCGAGTCAGTCAGTAAATTGCTATGAAATCAACTGAATCCCTCGCATGCGATTGGTTAAAAAGACGAGAAGTATGGGTTGCATTCGGATTCAGCTGATGTCACGGCAATGCTTATTTATGCCGAATACTGATTCGGCTGGTTGAAATTACTATAATGTTAGAATAATAATCGACATACGTTAAGTCTGAGAAAGTAGACCCCGCTTAACAGCAGCGCCTATTTTACCATTAGGCGCATTAGGCGCGTGCCTAGGATCCAATGGGAAAAGGGACCCGAATTGCACAAAAAACACGCGACAAAAGTAAAACTTAAATATGGTAATCCGAGAAGTATACTAGACATGTTAGCTATCTTCATCAGCCATTTGTAATGGGTTTATCAATCTCCTTACAAAGGAGGTAAAAAATTAATGATGGCGGAATTGCAAACGGCCAAATACTTTTCCATTATTGTCGACTCAACACCAGATATTTCTCACATCGATCAATATTAACTGTTATTATAAGATATGTTTTACCTAATGGAGTAATGGCCTGCCAGTAGAAAGATTTTTAGGTTTTGTGCCATTTTTTTTCTCATACTGCAGAAAACCTATCAACTGTACTACAGACTAAATTGGACAATGTCGAGATCAATATCAATTACTTTAGGGGCCAAACTTATGACAACGCATCTAATATGTCTAGGAAATACAACGAATTGCAGGCAAAAATAGAAGAAAAGTCGAAATCTGCATATGTTGTACCATGTTCTAGTCATTCTTGAATTTAGTTGGTAATAGTGCTGCCGAAAGTTGTTCAGAAGCAGCTAGGTATTTTGAAAATGTACAATGTTTATACAATTTTTTTTCGGTATCTACGAGTAGTATTCATAGATGGAGTATACTTCAAAAATGGTTAGAAATGCTAAAACCTAAACCAACCAATGGTTAACAAAATATGTGATACAAGATGCTCGGTTAGAGCTGATGCTATAAAATCTATTACTCTTGGTTTGAATGAGATACAATTAGATTTAAGACAGTTAAATGAAGATTCCAATCAAAAATCATCAACTAGAACAGAAGCTGGAGATTTACTTCGCAAAACAGAGACATTCGAATTTAGCCTCATGACGATAACTTGGAAGAGAATTTTGGATAGGATCAATGCCACAATGCCACCAGTAAATCTTTGCAAAACACTGCAACAAAGTTAAGTGTGCAACATGTACACTGTACAATGGTTTAATTGAATTTGTAAAGCACTTAAAAGAGAACAGTTTGAACAAATAGAAGAAGAAGCCAAAAAATTGAAGCCAAATACCTTTTATAAGGACGAAATATCAAGAGTTCGCAAAAGAGAACATAATTTGTTGATGAAGGACCTGCACAAGATACTACTTTAAGTATTTCAGAGAATTTCAAAATGAATAGTTTTTTCCCCATAATTATGTGATAAATTAATCACGGAATTAAAAATGAGAATGAAATCGTATGATAGTGTAAACGAAGCTTTTGGTGTTTTTTTTGCTGAACCTTCAGATGAATGTTTTAATAAAACTAAGTATAAAAAATATAGAATATTTTTATAATATGGATGTAGATGTTAATAATGATTTGGTGGATGAACTTGTGCAATTTAAAGACCTTTGCAAATCAAACAACATTTCTAAGGCCCCACAAAAAATGTTAAAGTTTTTTAAATGACACCAATATTTTGTCTACTTTTTTGGGTTTATATTTAACAATTTTTATAAGTAATACATCCGGCGAGAGATCATTTTCTACGTTAAAACGAATAAAATCCTATTTAAGAAACTCGATGAACGAAGAAATTCTTTCATCGTTAGGTATTTTAAATGTTGAAAGCGAAATACTAGATAAATTATATAAATAAAATAATTAATAACGTTTTCCAAATGAAAGTGGGTAAAAAAATTGTAGTTAGGTGCCTAGTTATTAATAACAGAATGCATCCGGTAAAGGACGTCAATCAATATATAACGAATTGCTAAAAGTTTTTTCAGCGTGAAGTTTAGTGTTAATTAAAAGTATATTGAATTTTGTTTTTAAATATATATATTTTTTATTTTATTTCGTTTCTTTTACCAGTTTGGTACCCCTTTCACTCGAATACGGCGCCTAAAATCTGCTAGCTGAGCCTAGGACCCAACTCGGTTTGAAAATAGGCACTGCATAACATCTATGGCTACAGGGACTGTACGTGGGTGGTTTTAATCTCGGTTACGCCTCGGCTGGTATTCCTTTACATCGAACATTAAGACGTCATTATTTGTTACTTATGTAATATAACAGGCCTATTTCTGCTAATCACTAAATCAACACAACTTAAAAATCAACTACTAACTATAAAAATCCTAAACTAATGTCGGTATGTGATAAAATTATGTTGGCAGATATTTACAATAACATAACAGGTGGCTCAAGTTATAAGAAGAAAATAAAATTGACTGAACGACACCATAGAGGCTATAATTTCAACAAAATGGGACAATACGTTATGTGCTGTAGTACTTACAATAGGTCAATAAATAAACAGTTTGAGGATGTTATAAAGCAGGTAAATCTGGATCTGTCTAGGCTACGTTAGTACAATGGCCGTAAAAGGTAGATAAATGCAAATTTTAGTGTAATAAAATAGGTCAAATGCAGTAATGTAAAATATTGCGTTGAACTAGAAAAGTACCATTAACGGCAAGTAGCAACCAACTTATATAATGATTGTACTTCAATTACTGATTTTTATATAAATACTGAAGTTAGGGTTAATGCCTAAATATTTCAACGGTACTATAACGATTAAACGTTATTAAAGAAAGAAATTAATATAATTCAAAGAATAAATTATTGATGATCAAAATATTGAAATGTATTTTATTTTTTATCAAAAAATTCGTTGCTATATCAATAAATAACAAAAGACAGAAAGCACCCCAAACCCATTCTAAATAAAAGCACAACAGTACTTTGACAATGTTCTCTGAAGTACATGAGAACCAAAACTGGAAATAGGAATAATTTTATAACGAGCGATCAAAAAGTTTTCAAATTAGAGTGGCCTTTGAAATGTTTTGAATGTCTGAGATTAAATTCTCCTCGATTGAAGTAATTTTTTGTTCTACTGTCCAAGTAACCATAAATTTTAGCAGTGTTTTGCTGCATTGCATAACATGTTTTTCTATTGCCTATGCAAGGTGTTCTATTAATTGTAATCAATCTCTAGGATTTGGGTAGATTAAAATTAACTTTACAAGCTCGAAGCTTTCGCAAAAAAAATCACTGAGGTAACCCTCTAGAGAAGGTAGATAATCGCTCTCGAACTACTACTGCGTGCGTTTAGTTGGAAGTACTACAGTTCATTTTATGTAAATATAAGAGATTACATAACGCCGTTTTTATTGTTTTACATGAGTTTGTTGGTAAAACTGTTAACAAGATGAAACGCAAATAGAGAAGCGTCATATACTTCTCAGTAAAACGGGTTACAGTAGTATAAGACTGGTGAAAACATTTGTCACTGACTGTACATGAAACAAGTATATCTTTATCACGTACGGAAAGGCTGAAAAACCTGAAAATGACCTTAAAAATGAGAAAAATTAACTTAAAATTTTTTTTAAGGTGAGGAAGCACGGGGTGCTCTGCAGCGGAGCCTCTAAGGGGGAGCGATCAGTGTTATTGTACTGTGTAAAGCAAACACCCTGTATACATGATATAAATTTAGAAGAATGCAGAGCTATATACTGAATAACTTTTATATTAAAACTTTTTTCATATAGTGACTAATAAAAGAGTTATAGGAGCAACAACTTCCGATTTTTAAAACCTCGTAGAGGGCGCCACAATCAAATTCTAGCATTATTTAAAAATTGAAAATGTACCTAACACCAAGCTGCACAAGTGTAGAAAATTTAAACAAAATCGTGTTGCCAGTTTTTTGTAATATTTTTCAAAAATTTCAAAATTCTTGGAAGAGCGCCGCGCCGCCGTTACGACCGTTTTTGGATTTATTAAATAAATTTTTCTTCATGGTATAGTACCGCCAAAGGGCTTTCAAACACGTTATTGGTGAACGTGATCAGATAACTGGTTTTTGAGTTATGGAGCTTTAAGGTCAATTAAATTTTGAAAAAGTCACAGCGGCCGCCCTGGCGGCCGCCCGCGCCATTTTGAAGTTAAAGAGTCCGGTATCCACACTCACACCCACAGACATTTTTTTTAAATCACTCTTTTGGGTTTCTGGAGGTCCAAAACACACATTTCCGCGAAAATCTCAATTTCGAGAATTTTCATGATATCAATTGGTACTTTCCTTACACCAGTGGTGGCATGGGAAAGTAATGATGTGACATTGAACCAAAATTGCTTGAAGTTTAAGCACAAATTCGATTTTCAACAATTTCAAGAGGGAATCTATAGCACATATAGCTTTATTCGGGAGAAAACTCTAAGGATTGGAAGAAGCTTATTGTGACGTTATATTTAGCGCGATTGCCACTATTTCTGGGACACCCTGTATAATAAGTATGTAAGTAGCGTGAAGCCGGTACACTTGGTACACGGAATTGCTATATTGCTGAAAATTTTAACTCGTTTTAGTTTTAGTATGAGTTTTAGTAATATGTCACTTCTGCTTAATTAAATTAATATTAATTCCGCTCTACAGCATAATTTAAAATTTGTGTTTATTTGGAAAACGGTGAAGAAAATACACACTTTAATTACAGTTTATTAATAATTGTTAAAACTTGCTCTTTCTATTTGTTAAAAAGTATGATAATTTCTGTCCACCCAATAAATCTGTTTATAAAAGAATAAGGCATAAATTAAACTTGAGTTAATGTATTTTTCGCCAGCACCATATATTAAACATACATTAGCACCAATTTATCGCGTTAACATATTTAAATTCTCAGGATGCTATTCGCGTGCATCAACAGCCCACGCGTTATTTTTAGGCCCCGATGCAGTTTTTTTGCAACGAAAAATGTGTTCTTTCAAGCTTTTTGTACCTAATTTTTCCATGCTTTAAACGTGTTCAGCACTTTCACGCTTTTTATGCACGGTTTGATGTTGGATAAGTGGATATTTATTATTTATTACTTTAAAGTTCCCTAGATTGTACAGTCAAATGTCCGCTAGCCTTTCTGACAGATACAAATCAATAAGCGTGATGAGAATATTATATTTCACATATTTATTCGAACGGTTACTAGACAAATAACTGTGCTTGAAGTACCCGCTAATAATAATTGGTCCTTTTTAGTTTACTTATTACCTGGTTAGCAGAGCTATAAAAATGAAAAAATTATAGTATAATTTTGAAATGTCCAATTTAACAACCAAAAAAAGCATTACTTGCTTACTCTACTTATTTATAGCTACATTTGAAGTAATTATTCCGTAATAATTACCCAGTTCCTATGTTCATATTATTAGATCTGTCCAATTATCGGCAATTATTTACTAGTCTAGTTATGCACCTTATGTGATTTTGAATAATCTGTGTGTAATTTAAATTACTTGCAACGGTTAGTTAACGTTCAGTACCTATTCCATGTCAAGTGGGTGAGGATACTACACAATGAGGGGGCTAAAATATTAAAACCATTTTTCTACTCGTTAAGATGTGTCCTAGATAAGTCTTAAAGTCATTTATTTGCAACAGATACAAGTTAAGGGACTTTATAAATATTAGCACCCATAAACAACGAAAATAAATACTTTGCGGGTTAGGGTGACTTGGATGGTACATTTTTAATTTTAGATCAAAAATTTTATGATAAAAATACAATAAGATATGATTGAGTGTTTACTCCAGAATAAGTACATACAGTTAAATTCAAAAAGTTCTGCAAACGACCAAACGTCCAATATTTTTGTTGAAGTAAAA
Source organism: Hemicrepidius hirtus (assembly GCA_963082805.1). NCBI lineage: Eukaryota > Metazoa > Arthropoda > Insecta > Coleoptera > Elateridae > Hemicrepidius > Hemicrepidius hirtus. Next base: position 27,299,091 of record OY720160.1, on the reverse strand, counting down.
TAATATAGGTACCTATCAACCCAATTATATCTATTAAATTAAATCTGTGGTTATATAAAATTTAACGATTTCCATTACATATTCAAAAATGAATTTTTATATATCTTACTAAGGTGATAATAGACTTGCATTTTGTGTTAATAGGAAACAAAAAACATTTTGTCGACACCCCTTAAGGCTATCGCATTCGATCTTGTTAACAAAAACAACTTTAGAAAACATAATTAATTATAAAATGCCAGGGGCTGTCACTTTTCGGGTTTTCTAAGCATATCTGACTATCAGCGTATGTTTAATTTTTAGTCTCGTATACTTGCCCCTCAGCTTAGAAAATTGCCGTTGACGTTGAAATATAAGTCTTTGTTTCCTAATTCCAATTAGTAAGTTAAAAAATAATAATTTTAGGGTTAGTACATAATTAAAAAAAAATTATGGAAAAGTTCATGTGGGGATGTATATTAATCATGCGGAAATTGGAAATAAAAAGGGAACATAAAGTTTGAGTATAAGTATTACCACCATACCACCTTCCTCACTTTCTCACTCCATTAAAATTCAAACAATACAGCAACAATATCTAACCATGCTTTACAGAAGGCATAAATCCTTTTAACATTTTCACAATAATCGTTTCTATTCATACTCTGAACATGCGGTAATACATGTGAATGTTCCAAAGATTAAAACACGGTTTTAAAAGTTTCATATGTAAACTGATAACATTATAACTATTATGATCGTTGCAGAGAACTTCGGTAGCAGTCACAAACATAGCGGTGTTAAAAATCAAATGTATGATATTTGTAGAATTAGAATATAGCAGTAATAGATATCTAAATAAGCCTAAAAATCTTAATAAACAGGTGACCTAAAATTAACCGAGATATAGTTGGTTACAATAAATTATTGAATCGTACTTAAGTACTTTTAATGCCCGATGGATTGGTAGGGGAGGTTCATTCGGAAGGCCTCCGAGATCACCTGAGTTGACTCCCTTAGACTACTTTTTTCGGGGTTGCTTGAAGAGCTTAGTCTATATCAAACCTATTGACAGGGCCGTAACCAGGATTTTATTTCGGGGGGGGGGGGTTAATTTCCTTACCGGTCCATGAAAAGGGAATAAAAGGAGGCCGAGTAGAAAGCAAAAAAAAACATTGCTCCAGACCAAGTACACGTTGGTTTCATTTCGGGGGGGCTAACCCCCCCCCTCTTGAGTGCGACCCTGCCTATTGATGATCTATAGACGAATTAGGTCGGCGAATCGTGCATGGTTGCCAAACTATTTAACAAATACCGGGAATTCGTGAAAAAGTTCGCGATTCATTTAATCGGAGGTGTATTCGAAAACAACGAGGGGCATTTCAAACATTTACTTTAGCTACAACTAAAACTTTTCACAATTATATTTGTTTGAATTACAAATATTAACCATGGGTTCCATGATTTTAGAAAGTATGGTAGGAACAGCCGTGGAACAAGAATATGAACTCTCGACATAAAGACGCTATTGGCGGCATTGATTGTCAGGTCTGTTCTTATTCTTGACAAGCTGTACTTTCAGTTGCAATGTGCGGTGTTATTAAATGTTGAATTAACTGATTTTAAAAAGTGCATCAGATTTTAGATTCCTACAGTTTTATCTAAAATTCCTTCTCTGAAGATATAACCAATATAATATTGGTAACTGTTCTATTAATAACGGTAATAATATAACTGTACTCCAACAAACGAATCATTTCTTATTAAGATAAATATCCGTTGAATGTATAATTTCGTGGGAAATTTTTGAAGTCAAAATGGTATTACTTTTCTAAACCAGGAAACAATTATTATCCAAACGGCTTCTTTAGTAAGTTTTAACTTTTAATATTTATTAATTTTGTACCTTTGTAGAATCCAGGACAATGGGTTTATTTCAAAACATATATTAAAATATGTCATGGATAAAACCGTGGTTGATCTACAATTGATTTTGTTATTGATTGCCATTCATTACGTAAACATCAACTATTTGTATCAATAAATAATATAAAATATTCAAAAATTAAAATAAACTTCTGTGCTAAAAACAGTAAAGGAAAGTTGTGCAATAAAATTCTTTTTTCTTTTCTTCGGACTTTACATTTTCATATCCTGTATACCTCGCCCAATAAAAAAAATAAGAAACTTGATCACACGCCCATGTAATCCAAGAACTTTTATTTCTTCATTTATGCAACAGGAAAATGAGTCACTCTACGATGTAATTTATAGAAAGTTAATTAAATTTATTTTTTTTACAACAAATCAAAGGTACTAAAAAATCTTGTTTTCCAAACTTTGTCACGACTGAACATGTTTACGTAAATTTTTCATTCTGTCGCTATTTAAAAAAAATTATAAAAGTTGAGAGCTTAATATACCAAATAACAGTGTAACGTAACAAGGCTATTAAGTACGCTATGCATGAAATACATACAAAATTCGATTCAACTTACAAGACCTGTAAAAGTACTTTTACCTTTTCATAGTGATTTGCATCCAGAATTTCACAATTCAACGGTCAAGAGACTTCATGTTGGAATATTATTCGCTTACCTGAAAAAGAAAACATATTATTAGCGTATGGCGGATGATACTTGTAACATTGTTCGCTTTTTGGCAACTGTAGCCACTATGCCACTATAGAACTATCTATCACCTTGTTCAATAGACAAAAAACTGTTATTATCGTATAATAGTTCGTTGATCTATACGTCGTTCATTGTGTTTATGCAACTTTTTGTGGTGGTTGTTACTTAACACTTTTACTGCGAAATTTTCTTTTATGCAAATTATGCTTGCAGTAAGAACGATACTCGCGCTCGTATTTATTGCGTCTCTTGCTTTATGGCTTCAAGGCACAGGTTTTATACGCTATAAGCATGATATAATTTATGTGTGTTATTTGCATTATTAGTTAAAGTTATATACAATAAATTAACAGCAATGTGATATGTACCACTTATGTTTAATAATCTATGTAGTAATCTTAAGGCGCGTCCACACTAGTAAAAATATACGTTGTGTGTTGAATGTAGAATTCGGCACAAATATTTGCGCCGCAAAGGCGCTGCAATCGCTGCATAAATATTTACGCCGTGCGCCGTGCGTTCGCGCTCAACACGTGTGTGATGGTTTGTTATTATTAATTTTTGAAATGATCCGTACTTTCATCCAAGGATAGTACATTCAATAATCTGCTGCAACCATTCTGTTTTTTATTTTGATACAGATGTTTAATCCAATAGCGTCTGTTTTTTTTTAAATTTCTTTTTTCTTCATAATAAGATGATGCATAACAATGAAAGCAGCACATTTCCTTTTATTTTTTTATTATTAATGTATCAGACATGTTTTAGCCGTTACCTACCTACTTGGGTTAACAAAGTATGATTTAAATTAACTCCCACTGACAAAATACGCCACAATCACTGGGTTCACGAAAAATACGTCCACACTAGAACGACATTGCAGCGCAAATCTCTTTGATGTATTGACAAAAACCGACAAGGAATGGATCGCGTGTGCTGAATTTGGCGAAAAGTTTTGCGTATGTTCGGATGCGGCGAACACGTCTACATTTGCGTAAATTTGTAACTCACACACAAATTTGTGGCGAATGAAACATACAACGCATATTTTTACTAATGTGGACGCACCTTTACATTTACAAATTTTGTGTTACGTTCAGATACTAGTAATTAATTATTGCCAGATTTAAGAAAAATGAAATTGTGTGGTTCATGCCTATTTGATCCCCTTGGTTTGAACATTAATTTTAGGAGAATTTTTTCGATATTCGCGGACGATACCTGCACCAAGAACGAGTCTCCTGCAGTCCGCTGTTCTAGGGAATTATGTCTTTATATGTTGGTATGTAATAATCAGTGGCGTCGGAACCACGGGTGCAACGGGTCAGTTGCACCCGTAAACAATTTGTAAATGGCTCTTTGCACCCTTTACTGTTTTTGGTATTTTCAGTATTTCAATGCAATTTTAAAATATGCATAAATAAAATTGTTGAAATTTTGATTTCTTAAAATTTTACATTAAAATAGCCATATGCTCGTATAACGCTTTTAAATTGACCACGCCCACTTTTGAAAAAAAAAATCGCCTGCGGCGCCATGTTTTCTCGCTGCACCCGTAGTTGAAAAATAGTTCCGGCGCCACTGGTAATAATTGCCGTAGAATGTTAAACTTAATTATTAGATACATTTTATTAGATAATTTTTATTAGAGTGGTCTCGCTTCGTATCGTCACCGAGACATAAATGCTTTACTATGCCCATTTCTGATCGCGGAAAGGCGAAAGTGTAGAGTAAAACAAAAAGAAATTAAATTGAACGCGATAAAGAATGTTAAAGACGCTTGAAAAAATACGCGGGAAAAATTAAGGCGTTAACTAAAATACCAATCTTCATTGCCTTCAAGCTTTCATCAGAAAGCGCCCGCCTTCTATGTAATACCGCTACTTCACACCGAACCATCAAATAGACCAGACTTCTTCTAGTGTATATTGGTGAGCATAAATTACGAAGCAAATTAACAGATTAATCTATGCTATTTACTGTAAGGCATGTTGCGAAATGTAAGCTACGCAGCACCATAAAAGGTATAGTACGATTTGTACTAGTAATTTATAATGACCAGCAGGTTTAGTCCAAAATAAAATAATAATTCAGTATAACAAGAATAGACAACTCTTAATTATCTCTTTAATGTTTACTTACTTACGGTTGAACTACCATAATGTGAGTATTTTAACATAATCGAAATATTTCATCATAAAGTCAGAAACCTAACTATAAAATTGAAGTTTCAAAATTTGTTTCGCTAGATTTCGTTTAGTTCATCCTCATACCAATAGTAATTTCTGCGGTACGTAATTATTTCCACCATTTGTTCATAATGCCACATACTGCGTATGTTTAAATCGGGTCTGTCACCATCGCAGTTGCTGTAGAAAATAGAACGTATGTCGTTTATTATAGTAATAATTAGTAGGTAACTAATTCATAAACGACAAATACCTATGACTTCGTTCGTATTTGCTGAACATAGTAAAGGAAATGAGCTTTTGAAGCCGTAACCCACTGAGATGTTGATAGATTTGCTTTTGAAACACCCGTTATATTAGCACATAAGTAAACAAAACATTAGGTGCTGTAGACATATTTTAATAACAAATATATTTTGTATTTGAAATGCAGATGTATACACGATTTTGAATTTTACTTTTGGAAGAAGAATTTATGGTAAGTTTACATATAAAATGTTTGTCCCTTTATGTCAGTCAATACATTATATTCTTGTTTCCATATTTGTTTTAGTAAATCTATATATATGCGTATTAAGACAGATTATGTACTAATTTTATTTTAAATGTGTTACTCCAACTACTGTTTCAAATGAAATATTGTTAACGATATGCATATTTCCTCTTTTGTCAAATCTCTGTTGAGGAGAATGTCCTTTCAACATCAGCATTCCCATGCGAAAGAGCAGTATGCGACCTTCATAATCTTTATGATACGAAAGCTTTTGCGCAAAATACTTTAAAAGTTACAAAATAGTTTTCTTAATAAGAGAAACCCTTCACTTATATATCAGTTTCAGCAAGGGCAGCCTAATATCTAATATTTTTGAAAGAAATTTACGTTCCACATCAAAAATTTTAATTTCAAAATTAATATTTGAGATTTCTTAGACCGTTGTTTCAAACAACGCCACAAAAAGTAATCCAACGGGTTTAAATCAATTCGTTTTTAAACAATGTTTTATTAAATTTTATAATTATTAAGTAACATGACATGTTACAAAAAGAATGAATACATTGTATTCATTCTTTTTTTTCCATATCGTATTTAATTTGTGTTTTCAATTTGAAGTAATATAAGATTACTATAAAAATTGATTAGAAACCTTAAAACTAAAGATGGTTTACTGAACACCATATCGGTGTTTTCAAAGGGCCGCTGTTATTTATAACAAATTAACAACCATTTTGGATCTCCAATAAAAAGAAAACAAATTCAAACATGACTGTTCTCTTCGAATATTAAAAACACAGTTACAAGAGTGCGGTAGCCGGTAGCCCATCTGGGGACACATCGTATTGAGTGATCCAAAATCAGATTCATCAAAGAGGACTCGAAGAGGACCTAGGAAAATAAAGACATACATAACATGTCTAACAGGAATTTAGGAAGTATGTACTTAAATTATAGAACTACCACTTTACGCCATCTTCAATTTTCTCGAGCCTTAGAAAATTATTTTCGATGAGCGAAAACTACTTTTACTACGACCACGTGTATGTCATATATCTACTAATATGTACAATAAATTGTTGTCACTGACAAGTTACAAGCAAATGGCAAACGTCGAACTGCAAACCCAAAAGCTACACCCGGCAACTTGTCTGGGATATTGAATTTCGTCACTAGAGAAGAAAGGTAATGTTATGGAATATTCTCTCACTAGCATTTGCGTTTTCGGTTGAGGTATCTTGAACGAAAGATGTATGTGGGCGTAGAAAAAATGTATGTATTTCAAGTAGATGCATACAAACAATGCCTAAGAGTCAAACTCAATGGTGTTTGGTTTAATGGTTTAGAAAGCAAAAGCAGACGATTGCCTAACTTCTTTCAATATTATATTAACAGACAATGGAAGTCAGTAAATACCTTGACGTCTTAAATATTCTGTTTATAGGATTCCAATATTGCTTCGGTATAAGTTCTACTAGAACGTTTTGAACAGGTTTCAAAGAAAGACTGCAGGAACATGCATTGCAGTCGATGACGAAAAATGTATTACTACATGCATCACAGGATGCATGTAGTAATACATTTTTCTTTGATTGTTTAGCTTGAAGAGTGCGCTGCATAGACCTCAAAATTTCGACAATACCGTTAGTACCGATTAGTACCTAACGAAACACTATGCATAATTTTTTAAAGGATAAGAGACCGATGTTATTATTGGCGTCACAGAAAATAATGATTTATATTTAAGATGTGTTATAATTTAAAAACAAAATTAAGTTTGTATAAAAAAATATTGAAAAATTCAATTTTAGGTCGTAACTGCAATCATTGGTTATCTATTTACTATACTGCAATCGTTAACGCATATAGTACTTATTGATCAATAATAATCAAAATAACCCGCAAAGCGAATCGTACACAAAATTTGGAAACCATATATCAAAATGGGCCGTAACTAGAATACAAATAAAGGGTTGGCCTGGCCTGTCTTTACTACTTATTAAGTATTGATATTATTTTTTTTATTTACATTAAATAAGAAATCAAAAAGTAGCTAAATTTAATGATTAGTATTATGAGTTATGACTTATGAGTAGGTAATATTGAATTGAATGTTCTTTTGTAGGTATTTGAGTAACAAACTTATTAAAACTAAAATTGCAGTAGGTACTGTACAAATTTAAACATAAACTACTATTGTTTCGATTAATACTGTAGACTGTGACAGAAGTGTATAAAAGAGTGTATCAATCGTGTGGCTTAAGTAAAGACCTATAATTTATATTCCATGGCCAACCTTTACCGAAAATTTTGTTGATCGTATGTATAAATTACACCAAATCGTCGTAGATGACATAGGTACGCTAAATTCTATTGTGAAATGCTTTGTACATATTTTTTAAATCAACTTCGACACTTAAATCAGTTTTAATTAATTCATATAGTTAATAATTTGTTTTCGAAGCTTTAAATGCCGGCTTATGCTTCCATATTATTTTTTGGTTTTCGTGAGCTGTAAGATAATAAATTACAAAGTATTGTTGAGTTAGTAATTTTACATTTCTACAATTATTATAAAAATAAAGGAATCAAATAGCATACCGCTAAACTCGAAAAAAGGAATTTAAATATCGAGAAATATGGAGGGTGGTCTCTTCAAAATAAAATCGTCGATATTACTTCCAGCTAAATTGGAAGTCCTTTAGTCCATTTATTTATTGTTCTATTGTATCTGCCATATATTGAAATCTACACCTAGAAAATTTTATTTATTTAATTTATTTATTTTTGTATTTTCGCGCAAGTCCAATTCCTGTATTTTATACCACTTTATATGATATACCATTCGTAGAAGTTACTAATTTACCTATTTTTTATCAGATAAAAATATAAGAGCTAAATTATTTTTTTAATTTTGATATCAAAAATTTGAACGTTGTTTTTGGAAAGGAAATTTACCTTATTTACGTTTTCTAACTATTAGTCAAATTTAAAAAGAAACTTCAAAAATGAAAATATGCATTTCTGCATAACCTTTATACTCCATCTGTCGCTAATATTCGAATAATTTTGGAGAACGGTGCGGTGTTTAAATCATTCCCCGCTCTTTTTCAGCAAAACTCGAAGCAGCAGATCCAACGAACCATGGCTCATGCAAGCGCCACACGATAGTGGATAGCATAACTACAGACGAACTCGCGACCTTTCAAGGCGGTTTATTGACCCGGGTGACGTACCCGGAAGCGATGACGTCGCGGGATCATCGACTACTCGCTGTTAGCAACCCGCACTACAGACAAAACTGACTCACATATGTTCGCATGTATCAGACTGCAATGGAAATATGAAATTTACACAAGGAGTGTACGCAAACTTTATACCTATACAGTTTACGCTTTGCGGAACTTCGACTCATAATTGATTTTAACATCCGTTTTTTCCCTAATCCGCAACTCTGCGTGACCGCGAGTCACATTCGGAATCCCGTGTCTACGAAATAACGGATTTAATTAAAAACAATTGTGTATCAGCTGATGTGTGTAAATAATAAATATTTTGTACCAACTGTACCCTACATCTCTATCTAAAAACTTGAATAATGTAAATGTTTATAAAATTTTGCCCGTTACTATTATGGATAATACCAAAATAAGGATTTTTTTCTAAACTTTCGATATCTACAAATTTTAATTGGTAGTTATCACCATTATTATAAAATTTTGTTGAAATGCACATAAAATGTACCTACTTATTAAATTTAAATAGACACTCGGGTACCTACTTTAAGCACCTATATATTTTGCATCTTGACACCGGACTATGATTTGTCTAAAATCTGCTTTTCAGTCTCTAGAAATAAATTAAAGTCAACTTTATAGCACATCACCAGTTTATCCGCCTTTTTTTTAAATACATCCCTCTATATTTTGATTACTCGTATACCCACAATACTACAGTTTTAGGTGACATCATCTACTTCCTATACCTATGATTAGCTATTGAAATTATTGCTAATGTAGTATTTAGTTTTTTTCCGCATCTTGTTTTGGAATTATAATGTTCTTTTTCTTGTTTTATGTTTTTTTGTGTGGTTTGCATTTAATAACTAAAATAACAGAAGGGTGTTTTCAAACATAAAAATAAAATAATAATGAAGTAATGAAACACAAAATAATTTTAAGAATGGTATCTACTATATTTTTATATTAATATTATAATATATCCTTTTGTTTGTTATCGTTTCTAATGGCAGAGGACTCACTATGCGAATTACTTTCCATCTACCCACGAAGAAGTCGTGCTTAAGATTCATTTTTTCATATCTTGCATTGTTTTCTTATGACATGGGTGTAAAACTTGAAATATTGTAGCGTTATATACAAGTAAACTTATTATCTGATAATAAACATTTAGAAGAAAAAAGAATAAAATTATTTTCATTTTCATTATTAGCTATTAATATACTATAAATGGAACTAACGTAAGGTATCTTTCTGAATGTTATCAAAACTCATCTTTATGTTAAACAATTTCTAGGAAGAAGATTAAAGTTTGCCAGCTAATATGAGTATTAGGAAGAAATTATCGTATCGTAATATTTTATATTTATTACTATCTCTTGTCACTTGTCTTATCTAACAACAATATTATTGTAACCATCTCTACTCAGTACTCACTTCATCAAACAACCTCACAATATATACCTGTAAAGCACTGTATGCACATAACAATTTATTAAACATTTTTTTGGAATAATTATCTTGTAGCGTATGGTATGTAATACGCAACACAAATAAATGCACTATAAATTCACAACAAACAGCTTATATATACCATACTACATTAATAAATTCAAGGTCTAAAAGTGAACTAAGAAAACCACATTTTAAACGGCGTAACGCTATTCTTTACGTACATATGGATTCTCACATATTTTCCTCCCATACAAGAACACAGTAAAACTGGAGTTAGTGCAAATAATAGAGATAAATAAGAACACATGTTCTACCTAATTATAATGCGGTCATATCCCGTTCTACACTGACCATTGATTGCCGTTTAGTTGTGCCCCACTTCCATTTGCCATAAATCAGTATCAACCAACCGATAATTTCTGTATGCTTTCTGTTATATTTTTAATAGTATAATCATTTTTCATAAATTTGGCTATAATGACAATCCAAAAGTAATTCGCGCTAGTCAGCATGGTAGGTAATCATACATAAAATATAATTCAGACTAAAGCAGTAGCTTACCATGTTTTTATTATATGAAAATTAATTATTAACTTTTAGAATCTTAGAAACAGGAGTGCTAAAAATTCAAAAGGCAACGGTTATACAGGTATGGTTGTTGCAATTCACTACATGACATGAGCAAATTGTGAGTTTTAGGTAAGGAAAACAACCTAAAGATCTTCGAAAAAATGGAAAGAATGAATTAGGAATCTACACCTTAAAAAAATGCACACTAAAAATTATCTGCATTCTTATTCCTTTTAAGATTGGTCTTTTAATTTGGATTTAACTACCTGTAAAGCTAACCCACGGTCAATTGTCATGGAAACAAATCTTTTAACAATGGTATCCATGACTACTGACCGTTAATTAACTGGGAGATAAATCCAAATTACGTCTGGTTGTATTGCCATGGATACGATTCTTAAAAACAATCGTATCCATGACAATTGACCATGGATCAGCTAATGAAATCTTTTATGCACAGCCATATCATAAATTGACAAGGATACACGAATTTCTTTGTCATACAAGTCTTTTTAGAGCCCATGGTCTATAATAAACCATCAGACAACGATATCATACCTCATAGAAACTGTTTAGACACTTGCAAAATGAAAAGTTTTTTTTAGAAATTAAAAATTGTACTTTTATTTCTAAAAATAAGCCAAAAGACTCTTTTCGCAATAGCAATTTTCGATGGAATACTTCCTTCTGTCGCACCATTGAAGGTATTCATTATACGTATTTTCATACAATATTTCCTTAGATTTTTCGGGAACTAAGCTACTATTTCTTGCTCTTTCTGCAGCTCATCAACTTCGTTCATTTTCCACCTTTTAATTAAAGACCGCACAATTACCGAACACAAAATGAAAGTGAGATTTTAGGCAATATGGCTACCGTAATTGTTCACCCGCTACCATAATTACGATTCAAACCTCATATTTGATCAAAGCAACGCTAGATGTGGGTGGCAAATTCAATTTATTTTGTAAATATTAGCAATTTATTTTCGAAATATTTTTAAATTAAGAAATCTTCATCCGTGCATAAAGTTGTGTATGTACCACGGGCGTAACTTGCTTTTATGACCTACAACGTATTGCTAGCCCTTGGCTGCCGCCTCGGACACAGCATTACATTTTACACCATAAAAAAGCTTCTTTACGCTCTTAATACATAAATAACAATTTATACAACCGGACGACTATTTTATTTATCAAGTAACTTACGCAAAATTATTTCCGATTTATTTATGAACAAATACAATCTTAGACACAATATTTCGTCAATTCAATGGTAAATCGTACTACTTGTTATAATTACGAAGACGGATGTCGGATAGATATAGGTAAACATAATAAATCTAAAGTAATATGCCGAAAATTACCATATATAAATTTAGAAAAAATACAAACAAACCATTTAATTTAACTCAATTAGGTAGTAGGAGAATATAATGAAAAGCTTGGATATAAGCTGAGGTTTCGAAGTCGAAAGTAAGGATATATTATCGTTGTTAAGCCCGAGGATTCTAAGCTGAATTGTATTTTGGTTTGAAAAACTGGAGGAGTGTAAGTGAAACAAAACAGCTAAAATAACTCGGAGGACTGTAAACGGAAGGAATCTAATTGGAATAGGCACACGTCTACACGATAATTTAGAGGACATCTTAAAATTTTTATCACCGGTAATATTGTAATAATAGACTGTCTAAAACAGTAGTAACAATTCTATTCTAGTTTTCAGAAGACTGTAAACAGGTAAGAGTTATAAAATCAAACATGGCGTGAGTTTAAAAAATACCTATAATAGGGTGTTTAAACACCTCAAGCATTAAAAAAAAATTGTCAGCAGATGGGGGGTTATTGAGATATGCAAGTGTGGTGTTTATAAAAATGAGTCATACTTGGAGAGCCAGGATCATTCCTAATATAATTAAAAAGAAAATATTTAACGCTACGGTTCAGGCCGTTTTGCTATATGGCTCAAAAACTTGATGCGTGTCATCATTGGGGACTAATGGGTACTAATAATAATAATTAAACAAACTTCCATGAAATTGAGAGGCTACTTGGGAACTACGTATAACGCAAACTATAATACAAAGCCTCTGATAAAATAATTTTGAAAGGACACACGGTTACTTATAAGATATAGGTATATAAGCAATTTGTATTAACTGTTTAGATATTAAAAAACTTAAAGAGTACATTGGCTACCTAAAGCTTGGAGGATATTTGTTTTCGAACGTTGGTTAACAGGTTTTTTTTATTACAACTTGTTAAGATACTCATTTCGTATTTACAGTTTTGGCACTCACCAGTGAGAAAAAACGTAATTGTAATTACGATTTCTACCGTTAAGTTGTGTGAACGGATTCATATTACTGTTTTATGAAATGTCATATTTTAATTAAGAGCCAATTTTGGTAATTGATCTTCTCTTAGACGGCTCGACATCATTTCCTTTTCCCTGGTTCCCATATGAAAAGAAAATTCTTGGAATTTTTTTTAACTTTTTATACACAATTTTTAGTGTTACTAATAATTTACTATGTTAGCTTGTATGTCAATTTCATTAAAATCGGCATGGTAGTACCAATAATAGCACTACGCGATATAATATCTGATTTTGAACCTAAAGTATGTAGTTTGTGAATTACTCGTATTTTAAAAATTTTCAACTTGACAGCATTGCAAACTTGCGCCAATTTATTTTTTAAACGTTTAACAAGTTCTCTTACAATACAATGTTCCAATATAATGAAACAATATCTTCAGAATAAGAAATACAGTGAATGTAAAAAATCTGAATTTGTTAAGAAATCATATTTGATAGATCAACAAGAAAGAACTGTTAAATATACATATCCCCTATTTCAAACGGTAAACAAATGAATATAAGAAACTAGCGAAGAAAATATGAGTGTATTATATTTTTTAAATCGATACCGCAAGAGAATGTCGTTCGTATTCTTATCGGTAACCGCCACTTCAGAAACACCCTGTATAATATTTCGCGCAGAGTTTTTTAAATGTTAGAACCGAAAAAATTATGGTTTTAATTATAATTGGAAATATTGTATAGCTATAAATATGACTTTGTAAATTATTATACTGATGTAGAGGGACTGTAACTGTAACTATGAAAAATCCTTTACAATTTTTGAATTTCTATTTTTCAAGACTCCACTTGGTCTACTTTGTGTCACAAAAATATAATTCCATTAACATAATATAATTTGTTCATATTGATCGATTCTAAAATTGTAAATTTATTTGAACAAATCTAAAACGGTTTTACTCATTCATAACCTTAATTTCAGTATCACCTGACCAGTTTTTCCCTGCTTACAGAACAACCCAGTTGAAAGTATAAACCATTTTTCAAAGTGTCCATATTATAACATTCATAACCGCACCAAGTCCATCTGTAGTAAATACAGCTTTTCAAGGAAGTAGGTAGCGCAATAAGTAACTACATGTACTAACTTATGTGTCATAAATATTTGCTAAAAGCTATGGGTGCAGTTTATCTAAAGAAGCGAAGAAAGGCTTCTTTCTTCATTATAAAACGAAGGTGTGTGCAGTCAGCATACCGTATTTACCACTCGTAGATGATCTAACGGTACCTGTACGAGGCGAATGTGGCGATTCCGTGCATTTACACAGGCGAGTCGGCGTAACATCAACATCCTCAACGCGGCACGGTTCGGCTGAAGAAGTAACGGACCCAACCGGATAACTGTACCATAGCGCTGCTAACCCAGTGTCGCATGGTCCCGCTATCCAGCCGCGGATACAAGCGCGTGCTTCCCATATGGACGAAGGCCTTGTCAGTAATAGTTTACCGTTGTTCATTGTAACATCAACATAAGAAAAAATGATGGTTGATTTGTGGGAAAGTTTTTGGCAATTAATTCGTTATTTAAAAATTGAACTTATTACGTAAATTTATTATTCTGTATTTTGAATCATTGGGAGAGTAATCAGAAGGTAATTACGGTAATGAAATCAATATAAGGATACATACAAACCGTTATTTTTTGTGGGAAGGAAGTAACTTTTCAATATTATTGTATAATTACAGTAAATGGTGTTTTGAATCATTGAGTAGAGGCATAAAGATTACTGTTAGTGCCGTTTCCGCTACGTTTTACACATTAATTTTACCTACAGCTTTCGCTTATGTCTGTCTGATCTACATCTCTAAGCACGTAATACATTGTATGTACTAATATCAAAATTATTATTGTTCTTGTTTTCTCATCATCGGCATTTCGGCAATACAGGAAAAAATGTATAATAGAACTAGAAAGGAGTAGTATATAAATAAACTTATCTTCCTGTACCTATAACGACTGCAAAATTCTGTTAGAGAAACATTGTAATATTGTAGGGGCTGTAGGTTTCCATATTCCATTTTCGGTTGTTATGATTTACAGAATGTTTCTATATTTGAGCATATGTTTAAGCAGTTTATCAAACAGCGTGTAAGTTAAAGGAGATTGGAAACTTAATACTGTTACGTATCCTAGGATCCAAAGTAATGAGAAAGTTTCTACCAGTATCCTATGCCCCCCGCGCTCCGACAGTAAACGAGCTTTTTAAGTTTTATTTTATAATGGTTTCGTTCTTCAAAACGTCGAAGAGTTTAACTGTTTTCACCATAAAATATGCTCGTATCTATTTTTTTATACCGAGTGGTGACTTGAGCGACACAGCATAGGGATTTCAATGGTAAATTCTTAATGTTTACTAATTATTTTAGAGCAAAAGTGTGTCGAGGTTTTTTGTAGAGAAGACATTTCTGCATCTGTTCATACAATTATTTATAATTTTCCATTTTCCAGAAGCGTAGAAATAGAAGAAATTAAAAATGTTTTTTTTTTTTAAATCAGTGATGCCATGGAATTATAAAATCACACAAACACACTGACATTTCTGTCTCATTACATTTTTTTTCTTTTTGAAGCAATAAAACGAGTAGGTAATAGGAAACAAGATTATATTTATTTTACAAAACAAACTTCAAACTTATATGTATTAGTCTGTGAATCGTTGTATTATTTGGAATTTGCCTATTCGAATATTTTACGCTAAACAAGGCACTTTATCATTTCTACTTTTTCTTTCGTTGAATACATTTTAAAAATAATAGAATTTAATAATCGGTTGTAAACTTCAAACCGTAATGACAGATGTAAATGCGAATGCTGTTTGTTTAGGTAATTCCAAGGTATCACTGATTTAAAAAAAAACATTTTTAATTTCTTCTATTTCTACGCTTCCGGAAAATGGAAAATTATAAATAATAGTATGAACAGATGCAGAATTTGTTTCTCTAGAAAAAACCTCAACACACTTTTGCTCTAAAATAATTAGGGGAGCCAATAATTGAACATTAAAAATTTACTATTGAAATCCCTATGCTGCGTTGCTCAAGTCACCACCCTGTATACAGTACAAATGGTAGAAAAGACATAAGAAGAAAAAATATAGTTAATTGTAACCCGAATATTGTTTTTGTATATAATGTAAGTTTGGTTGTTACGTGTGACTTGCTTTTATAGTTTTAAATTTTTTAATTGATTGATTTGTTATAACAGTGCTTGCACGTTTATCTACTGTATCCATTCTTTTAAAGTTTTTTTACGTTTGGAAGTGGAATATCTTGCGTGATTTGTGGATCATATCTTGGATGTCTTGCTGCATTTTCCCATCTACCATCCCTTTTGCAATTGCTTTAAGTATTCCTTTCATACCTTACTATGTCTCCGATCAGAATGTCTTTTCTTTGTGTAATATTTTTTCACAGAGTCCTCTGATCTTGGGTAGTTGCCAGTAAGTTACTGTACTTTAATCCCATCTTTAATCATATATTGGAAAATGCTTGCAGTTTAATACTTTTACTGTTTTGGTCGATCTATAAGATCGTTTTCGTTTGGTTTTTCTCGTTTTTATCAATTGTACTTCATATTTGGGCAAAGGATTTTTCTATTTATCAAATGTCAGAGTATACTAGTAAAACGGGGAAAAGCAACAGAAATTGACTCTGAAGACCTGTTTTAACTTACATAGGTAGATACCTGTGTAAGTACCCTCCCTAGTATACCTAGGATATACTACCTGCAGCGGAAGTCTCTGTCTTAAGATCGAAACCAAAATTCTATTTCGTTTTCAAACATCCGGTATACGCTTTATTGAACTTTAATATATTTAAGTAATACGATTAAGTAACCCAATAGTATGTGTACACTCCGTTTAATACCTTTGTTGCCATAAAATGTTTTATATTTCGCAAAATATAATATACTTAGGGAGCGCAGCGCGATTACCTTCACATGTTGGTAAACATGCCATTTTCTGAGTTCTAAATAACAACTAAACTAGGTATACTATAAATAGCCTTTCTGAATATAGATCAAGTAAGCAAGTGTTTTTTCTTCAGATTAAAGGGTTCTTTTTGGCGATCTTTATTTTTTACTTTTCCTTAGTAGCTCTGACCTTACTTAAATCATTTAGTGGGCTTTAAAGTTGTACAGACAGGGTGAGTCTGCTAAGAAGAAGTTGGATATATCCTGTATCTGAAGTATTAAAATAATTCTGCCTGGATAAACTGTAATATGCGCGCCGAATCCGTAATTAAAGCATTCCCGCATCGCATTTTAAATGAATAAAGAGAGATTGTAGGTTTTGAATATTTTACTTATTATTTAAGAACATACGTGCGTATTTCTTACTTTATGATTAGATATAATAGTATCAAGAACACGGTTTATAATGTATGTTATAATTTTGCATTTGGAGTAAATAATTACATCTTTAATTAATATAATAAAAGAAGATTTGTTTATATGTTAGCTACTATCGAAAACCGAAACCCTATCAAACATAATATCTCTGTAGGAAATTGATGTAGTTATATAGGCATATAGGCAAGCAGACGCACAAATATATTTTAATGTTCCATTGTTTACCTTTACCTGTCATGACCGTGTGTGAAGGCGAGGGTGGTGTAGGTGGTGGTTGAGATTTCGTACTTGGGGTGGTTTCCACGCGGTTTTCCACACGCGTTTCAGGAGGTGGCGAGGCATCATCCACCTCCTGCAGGTCTACGGTAATAATCTCTTGAGTTTCCAGCTTAGAGATGTTGACCAAACACAATACAACTGACTTTAATCCTTTAGTTACACGTTTGTTGGTATTTATATCGTTGTTGTTTGCCGAAATATTTGGGCGAGCAAATAATAGCTTCTTTAAGATATTTATTAATGTAGGTTAGTAAGTTGAATTTTTTTATATGGTTGTTTACAAATTTAAATATATCGACGAATGTTCACATTTAATAAGAAAGTAGAAAAACGGCCTTTTACAAATACGTATACAAAAACATCGAATATACATCAAAGGACCAACGTACGTTAACAAAAACACTTCGATTTAAACAGCAGTCGGTTTTGAGTTTCGTTTGTTAAAGTAATACACCAAAATCGAACTGATTCGCTACCAAGATTGGTGTTCAGTCAGTTCAGTCGGGTTGAAAAATAAAAGATGGCTCAGTCAAATTCAGTCTGTCCCAGTCTTAAGTTGTTTTTTGCGTGATTATTTATTTCAGCTATAGGGTGGGTATTGCTTTATTTTTATTAATGGCTGATTATGAAATATTATTTTCAAAAATGACAGACGTGTTCATACGTATATGATTATATGACTTTAACGAACGTTAAAGAAAGCTGAATTTTATGTACAAGGCCTCTATGTTAAGATTAAGACGTAAAAGAAGGACCACGAAACAATGGCTATATTATTGTTAAAACAAGATCTTTTTAATTTGAACTGTAGGTGCCACAGATTTAAATGTATAAATAGATTATGTACGGAGATCCAATTTTATGTTAAAATTTAAAAAAGCAACACGAATAAACTATGTTTATAATAAATACACGTAACTGGTATTATTAAATATATCTAAACGCTAATTGGAAACACTAAATTTTACATCACAAAATGTAGAACACACTAGGGTTTAGAACTGTAAGATTAGAACGCAAAAATTTATAAACACACCACGAAATATTTTGGTTTGAATCAATATTTTTGAATCGATTTCAATGCAGCATTAACCGAGCATTTACTATGAGCTGTATAACCAAGTTTGCGATATAGTCATTGGAAATTAGACACTATTTGTTTGTTTATTGTTCAGTTTATTGGGAATTATGTGTTTAAATGGTTTTTATAATCAGAGTCTATTTGTAAAACACCGTAGTATACTTCGATACTACGCCGTTATAGCGCTGCAGTAAAGAACACTACACAAAGGGAAAATCCTGAAAGCTTTCAGTTCCTGAAAACTCATTCAAAAACTTTCTAGTAATTTTGTTTACACTCACATAATAAACTCATACTATTGTTAACCCTAAACTCAATCAATAATTTATTATGAATTAATAAAATCCATTAGAAGAAAAGGAAAAAATAAATTAAGTTACCTATTTATATTTTTAGCTAAATTCACTATTTCTGACTATCCCCATAATATAGGTACTACAACAGTCAAATAGGCAATATAATTTCAGCTACAAATAATTTCAATTAATATTAGTAAAAGGAAATTATAAAACAGGGATAATCAAATATTTTTTTCTTTTTTATTTATAATACCTGGTTATAACTGAAAGTTAAATATATATTTTGTGTCTCTCTATTAACCTAGCTGATAAATTCTTGAATCCATAAAAAATAAATACATAAAAATGTTCAGAACACAAACGCTGTCATAAAATTCACACAAGAGTAGTATTCGGTAGTTTCCGTTATATACTCACTAGTGTTGTGCGACTGAAATTTCTTGAATATAGTTTTACATTATTTGTTATTGCGTAACACAAGGTTTCAGGAAAATCCTAAAGCTTTTTCAGTGTAAACTTTTCTTTTCTCACGCAAGCGCCTGAAATGGTGGTGAATCCGCAAATTTCGATCGGGGGTAGTTGTTGGCATTTACCTGTTGGCTCAAAGTAATAATAAAAAGGTATACTCATCTTCCTAACATTCGAGGTATTGGCTTATTGATTCTGGCTACTACATTTTACTTTAAGAAACGAAAACGAATTTTATATAAATATCAATTTATAAAATAAAATTTTTGGTTATTGTGTCGAGTTCAGCATTTTTTTAAATTTTCACTGGTTTCACCCTTGCCTGTAAAAATCTTGAATCATTCTACTGCAAAACCTGAAGAGTTTTCGGCTGGACGAATAACACAAAGAAAGATAAGGAAGAAAACAAAATAAGGATGAAGAAAAAACTTCCCGTTCCGACATTGCGCACGCAGTGTATTTACAAAAATTAATTTAGAAAAATAGTGTTGCTTTTCATGCTACAATAGTTGCGACTTAAAAAGCCTATCGTTGCCATAAAATGAGAGATTTACTATAATATTTAATTATTTTTTTCTACAACGGCCTAAAATCGGTTTCCTCCGAAAAAAATCCGCTGTCAAGGCTTTGTGTGTGGTTGCTATGGTGTTGTTTACTAAGAGTTTCATTGTTTATTTTTGTTTGACTATTCAAGAATTGTCTTGTTATAATTCGACCTTGCATTTTTCTCATGGAAAATTTCAATAGTAGGTAGCTCGTTTAGTAGTGGTCTCCTGCATGGGAGCTGACCACAACGGCCACCTATAAGTTTTGGTCACAACGGCCACTTTGGTCACTTCGCCCACCTTGTTTAGAATTTGTAGCATCAAACAACGCTGGTCACAACGGCCACTTTGGTCACATCGGCCACTCGATTCTGTGGTCACAACGACCATCTTGGTCACAACGGCCAGCTAAATTATTCGTATACACAGCGTGGGTGTGTACGAACAGCTAGGGCACTATTCATACATACTGTGTGTACGAATAGTGAGGACGAAAACATTATTTTATCGTCCCAGGAGGAAAAATTAGAAACAATCGTTGGTATACTCTTTCATAAATTTCCTTAAAATTTTGTGGCATCAACTTTATGAAGCCTTGTTCGGGGGTTTATATACATCTGGGGGTGTAAACACCGGGCAATCGTAGCCACTTTACGTTTCAATTTATGAACTAATCAAACTGATCAAATGTCTTTACACTTTAACATCGGAAATGAAATTTCAAGACAACTGGATTTATTTATATAATGATTATTTAAATTTTGATTCTTATAGTTTTTGTAATTACTACTTAATGTTTTATTCTTGTAATTTTTGCAATCGACTAAAAATTTATGTATGACACACGGACGAAAAACAATTTTCGGACTCGGCGTTGCTCATCCTGCAATATCCAGCAAATTCCCCCAAAAAAATTTTTTGTCCTTGCAACATAAATAACTATTTTTTACTGTTATTCTGTGCTGTTATTATTGTAACCATGGGAACCGAGCACAAGTATTCAACTCGAATATATCAGGTTATTTTATTTTGAATTTGGAAATGATTGCCGTTATTCGTTTATAACGACTTTAGAAAAAATGTTTGTATTTCGTGGCGAAACTCGTGTTTTATGGCGCGTTCGAATGACTTTTCTGCCTACACCTGACGCGACGGTGTTGGCCAAATTGACATTCTCATGCGTCATAAAAAACACTCATTTCGCGCACTT